>LR990147.1:14815000-16099278 GCA_905147285.1 Hypena proboscidalis | reverse complement strand
ATACAAATATATTATCATTATTACGGATTGAGAAAATGTTTAGTTATTATTGTACAAAACTAAGTGTGGTCGTTGAATATGTCCAAATCTACTTTCCTGACAAATTCGTTTGTTTGTTTAACTAGATGGTGAAAGAACGAATTAGACTGGTAGTTTGTGTCAGTTGTTTTTTTTTTATTTTAGACAAATACTTTCGAGCTGACCCAAATATAATTTATTGTAAAAAGGCTTAGATAATAAAGTTGTTTAAAGAAGGCATAAAACCTTATTCGATGTCGTCGAGACCATAGACTAGGAGGACAGTAAAAAAGCAAAAGAGGAGAACTGTCAGAAATAGGTTGGCGCCTTCGATTTGGCCGATATTACATTACGATATTTGTTATTTTATAATGATAAATAAAAAGGAATTCGATTAGTTTGATCGTATATATACGTAAGATGATTAGTTTTATGAGGTTACACCTATGGTCAGCTGGTCTTTTATTCTAGACAAATCCTTTTGAGTGGAAGCTGACCCAAATATAATTTATTGTGCCTTATGCCTTGCTTAGATAATAAAGTTGTTTATTTCTCTTGGTATTAAATCACACTTGGTAAAAAAACACTGTTATAGGTAAAAAAAACAAATTTAACTTACATTTTCCCATAATATAGATGCAACCACGCTCATGTGTCTGTTGAGGTTTGGCCGAAGATAACGCGACTATAGACAAAACACAAAGAGCGACTAGAAACTTCATTTTGATAAACAGCTTTTTAAATCCGTCGTGCAACACAAGTTGTATGTATGAACTGTTTTGTGCAACTGCTTGGAACATAGAAAATAGGTCACCTTATATACTTGATACTTCGACAAATATTTACTTAAATATATATAGTATCGATACTTATTAATTATTTTGTTTGTTTATGTGTTAGAAACCGGATCTGTGACATTATTTAGTTACTTACATCTGAATAAATATAAAAAGGATAAAGTTACGAAGTTATTTTTATTTGATGCATATTCATCTGCCGAACCTTTTCCAAATACATTGGAGTTAGCTTTTAGTCTAATGGATTAAGCTGAATATCAGTATTTTACGTAGAGCGAGGTAATAAGATGCTCTTTGTTAGACTAGATGTCAGACAGAAATAGATGTTCAAATGGCAACCGTTATCGGCTTAACGTACTCTCCGAGGCACGGAGGAAAACTCGTAATGTTAAAGATGGTCACCCATCCACGGCCGACCGCGGTTATTATTGCTTAACCTGCAAGATTGATCGGTCCGTGCGGCTATAACTTACCACGAGCTAGTGTTTAGATTCCATGGGATAGGAGGTGAGCCTCTAGCCATCCAACGGGCACAATTCCAACTCCGTGCTGCTATTGTGAATTTTCTGACGGAAAATTTACGGGAATTGAACCCGTGAGGCACTAGACCATCGACTTTTATCAATTTTAAGTAAAACTTATTAGTTGAAGACATTATTAATATGATATTTTTTTATTTATGAGAAGCATATATTTATAATATATATTATTCATGAATAATATTATGTATTTATATTTATTTTTTGTATTTTCTACTTAAGTTGTACACCTACCTTGCCCTCTATGGCATCATCGTCTCCTCTATTGCTCTAGGTTTACTGGAAGAGAACTCAAGCTCGCCTTTTGTATACTCTTACTGTAATATGTTTATATTTCTGTAATCTTTTGTGTACAATAAAGTGTTAAATAAATAAGCAGCTAACTTGTCATTGTACTTATAAATACAGAACTCAGGTAAACAACCTTGACATTACATTTTTTCATACTAATGGTGCATCGCATTCATAAAAAAAGTAATGACTTGAGATGTGCGCGTCAATTTGTTTTTTTTTACAGAACTGGTTAATCTGAATGCAGTTTTTTTTACTAGATAGACCAGTTTTGGTCAAGCACACTTGATATTTGAAATTCGTGTTTAGATTACTTGGAAACTCGAAAATCGATGCGTCAGAATCTCATCTTCAACTTGACTCAAAGCAATAGTGTGCACTTGCACTGCTATTTACCGTGAATTGTGATATAAGTATTGGTAAAATCAATGATCTTAACAATTTATTTAAGATTTTTTTTTGACGTCCTATTATGTTTCTGAATCATATTGTTTTATAATTCTAATTTTATTTTATTAATAGACTTTGACATTTTACTCTCTTTGAATCTGTGACATTTTATAAATTATGATTATGTATTATTTAGAAACAGTTGAAAAAAATATGGGACCGGCAGGAACTGTTTCTCAGTATAATTTGCTATAGTTCTCACGCCGAATGATGATCCCTATGACGTTTCAATTGACAGTTGTACTAGTTATGCGAAACAATTTCGATAAAATACTGTTTTTTTAGGCAAATGTCATGTCATTCAACCAGGTCATTCAACATAATAAGCAATATTTATTTATTTTGAAAAAAAGATTACGCGCATTGATGGACATAAAACACTAGATAAAAAAGTAACAGCCTTATTATATTTTATTTTACTATACTTTAATTTTGACAGCTGACGATTGGCGAAAAGTGGTCGAAAGAACAAAGAAAATTTGCGTACAAGACTGGGATCGAGATGTAGAATACGACAATATCATTGACCAACCGTTAATAATAAACGTCACGGATAGCTGCAGTTCAGACTCAGATTTTGAAGATCCGCTTGACTCTGTATCAGATTCAGCTTGATATAAATAAAATACAAACTCAAAGCATTTGTTTAATTTTTCCAACAAATTATCGATATTTGGTTTATCGATGTGTCCCTTCTCAGTCGATAACAGCTAGACGACGTAACTTTTGCAGCACGTACCATGTACATTTGCATTGAGTTTTTCTCCATTATTTCTGAACATTACGTAATAATTTCTAAATATTCATTTTTATAATTTACAAATGTACACAATTATGATTTTTTCGACTTTTTAATGGACCTCTAAAGGATTTGATGTGACAGGACGTCGGTACAATGTTAAGCGCTAACATTGACTACATTATGTACTCTATGAGCGCTAACGAACTGTCATAGGGATCATCATTCGGCGTGAGACGTATAAGCATAGCTAAATGCTATAAAAATAATCAATTAGAAGTATGTATTATTTTATTATAATTTGCTACGATCCTGCATGTAATATAATTTTTTATTATTATTGCATTGAAATTTTCACACCTGCTTGGGTTATAAATCAGTGTACTTATTATATTTATATGTGTGCAACCATGTAAACCTATTTTATTGCAAATAAACTATGTATTTGAATTTAGCGGTTTGTAAAATGCACTGTCTCAGCCACTCGTATAAGGTTCACGGTTTACGTATATCTTGCTATCGCTCTGGCGAGCCGCCAAGAAGTTTGACGTTCGGTATACCTGGTATTATTTTTGCAGGAGACATATTATTATAGTCTTTCAATGTTCCAAATACTCATTAGCAGCACGTATTCTAGAATTGGTATATGTCGATAGGTTCGGGCCCTAATAAAGGATCCCGGTCTGGTTAGCATAACAAGCGGGAGATGGATATTGTCGAGTTTCTGTCATGTCCCCATTCAAAAATGTGACAAAAACGTTACCAATTATATCACGCGCTCGTTATGCTAACCTCTCTTGTCATAACTGTTGAATACATCGGAATATTACCTTAAATAGCATAACCTTTTGAAATAGAGTTTTACTTCAAAAAATGTCTCGATCATTAATGTCAACCAAAATATCCTAAGAAGTCTTCTGTTCTCATACTGTGTTTAAAATGAAAATATAAATCTTATAACTTATCAAATTCAAGGATAAAAAACATTTAAACAAGAAATAAACACGTATGCATCTTCGAATATGTTGATTGAGATAAATGATCAAGACAAATCATGTTTTATTTTTGTAAAAAAACTCCTCTTTTAAAAATTGCCTGGAAGAGATCTTCAAGCGATAAGGCCGCCCTTTGCATATTCTTGAGTTGGTATTTGTATGTTATGAAAATAGTATGCAAATAAAGTATTCCTATTATATTCTATTCTTCATATATAAATCAAATCAAAAACTTCTAAGTAAATATACCACTGAGTAAGAAATTAAATTATTCATAATAGCCTAAACCGCTGGGCTAAAAACTTGAAATTTAACATAAAGGCTCCTAACGATACTTACGTTACGTATACGTTAGGATGCACTAAAAAGGAATTTTGCATGGCAGGGGCATTCCAAGGTCAATAAAATAAGTGTTAAAAGGTTACCTTGAAGACCTCCATATTTAAAGTTAGAAGCACGAAATCCGTAAAGTTGAACTTGAAAAGACATAAATGCATTTCTGTATCGGGGCCATTTTAAATTGTATTCCCCAAAGATTTTAATAGATGGCTTTGTGCATATTATCTTACTCGAACTACAGAACGGGAACGGAGCAGAGTGATATTTGACTTGGGTAAAACCGCGGGGGTACGTTCTAGTAAGTAAATAAACATAAAACAGTATTTATTTTTTATTTTTTTTGTAATGGTTTGTTCACAAAACGATTTTTTGCACAGAGGTATGTGACGTAGGGTCCAGCTTAACTAACGTCACTGAGTCAAATTACTATAAATTACTCTGCCTGCTTCTGCTGCTTCTTAGGGCACCGATCTAGAGTGACGCATTTCTTGCTGACGGTGTCCCTGACAGTTGGCGCGTCACAGTAACAGTCAGAATAGTCACAGACGTCATCCGATTTATCCGTCACGGGATTCGGTACGTCACAAGTCGCTTCTGGAGTCAGTGGACCGCAGGCAGTTTCGTACTCGTGTGTGCCGACCGGGCATTCTTCTACACCTGTAAAATTTAATAAAAAAACAATATTTTATAACGTTTTTTTTTGGCAGTCGCCCGCCACGACCCCAAAATCTAATGCGGTTGGTGGCCGCCACTAGTCGTCGGTGGCAACTACAATTTGTTACTCTTTGCTGCACACGGCCATATAGGATGCCTAGTAGGGAGTGCGCCTCCGCTCCGGTGGCGTACCGCCGCCACTCTTATGCTGAAACTACGGTGGAGTGGCGGCCGCTTAGATTTACAGGCGATCGGCGAATGCATACAAAAAATAAACATGTATAAAAAAACTTGTAAACCACCCCGTTAATTTAGTGGTTAGCTTATGCGCTTTACGGCGAAGGTAGCACGGAGTTTGATTTGTGTTCGTCGGATGGCGTCACCCCCTATCACATAACAAGTGAAACAACAAAGTGAAAAAGTTTTAAAGGTGGTAGAGCTCTTGTGAATGAGATCGAGGGCGGCACCACCGTCTCACCTTTAACCTGCCGCCAAATAGCAGTGCTTCCATTTCCTACTGTGTTCCGGTTTGGTGGTGAGATCAGGCCCTGAAATTACTGGCACATGAGACATAACACCGTAGTCCTCGGCTGCAGCGACGCATCTATAATCTGCTTTTAAGGATTGTTGATGTCCATGGGCTGTACTCCACTTACCATCAGGTGGACTACAGGTTCGTTCGCTGTGGGCGTAGTATAAAAAAAAACAAAGAAACTATATTTTTAGCTGTTTTAGTTTTAGTTTGAACTGTTTTTTTAAGTAAATTGTGGGTGTTAACCACCTCAGACAAACCCTTCTAGGTAATATTATAGGCGTGATGTTATTTGTAAACTGCTTGTCTCTAGGCATAAGTGGCTCAAAAGTTGATGTTTTAAAGTTGCCGTAGTCTGGTCTCACGTGTCACCAAAGGTATTCCATGGTTGTTGACAAAAACTTTGGTCTGAAATCTTTAATCCAAAAGCAGCATCCGTAACATATATGGCCCATATCAATTGAATGTGAACTTTGATCTCACTTGTGCTGATAAGAAAAAAGAGTATACGGTTTTATTGATAACCCCTTTCGTACAAACAATGTTATTTAAATCAGCAAAGAAAAATAAAGTATTTTATAAAGTAATCATCACTAGCTGACCCGACAGGCGTCGTCTTGTCTTAACTATGAATACGATGAATACAGTCATTTTAACGATATTTTGCAACACTCATTATGTCAATGTTATGTCAAACCCTACAAGTTTACATTAGAAAAGTTTATATTGTCAAGAGTTACATTACTACATTAGCAAATCATTAGAAAATTTAAAAATAGGGCAAACAAACATGCATTTTAGTGTTTTCGACATAATTTGCCTATAATCTTCTATATAAAAATCTCGTGTCACAATGTTAGTTACCTTACTCCTCCGAATCGGCTTCACTGATTTTTACCAAATTTTATAATTATGCATAGTCAGTAGGTCTGAGAATCGGCTACTATTTATTTTTCATACTTCAAACTTACATTGCCCGTTAATGTAGATGCAGCCTCTTGAATGAGTTGCTTGAGGTTTTCCATAAGACAAAGCGACTAATGCCAAAACACTCAAAATAACAAACGACTTCATGTTCTCAAGGAACTTTTTAATTAGGTTGAATAATACAAGTCTACTGGCTCGTGAGATTAGGTTGTAACTGCAAAATGGTGCTTACTAGTATTAGTACAAATATTTTATCTCTTATTTTTGTTATCTGAACCTTTTGACCCCTTCTTAGGCGATATTATAATGTATAGTCCACCACATTGCTAAAGTAAATCGAATCTTGTCACAAGCACTCGAATAGAGAAGTTTGCTGTTAAATGGTTACAATACAAACAAACATGTTCATTACCGTACATTTTGGCTCATCGTCAGAGCACCACCTAATGGCTGAATTTGATCTTGGACCAATCAGAGCGGCCCATTTCAACTCATTTGAATGGCATCTGATGGATGAGCTCTGTTATCAGTTTTATCACGTGATTTAATGCGGTTATTGCCTCTGCTTAAGTGCTTGTCACAAACATTGCTGACGGCACTTGTTGGAACTAAACGTAAATGACTAGTAAGATGAGAAATAGACAAAATTTTTTGTTAGTTTCGTCGATCGGCTATTGCCGTCGGCAATGAGTGGCGGCGCAGACTATACCGCACCCTTTATTGAAGGTCCTCATCACATGTAGGCATATATCACGTCAAAACTGACACTGTTAAACAGAAATGAGATTTTTAAGAGTAGAAGTATAAAGAATCGAGCAAAGAACGAACTGGAAAATTAGCCTAACGTGAAACTTACACATAGTATAGATCTAGTCTGAAAAATAGAATCAAGGTTTTGTAATAAGGAATTGGGTAAGAGGCAAGGAACCATTGAGGGGAGAAAAGGGCACAAAATGTTTATACTTTACCGTATCTATTTTCAAAATCTTTTTAATAATTACTTCTTAAGACATTGATCAAGGTTGACAGACAGCTAGAAGGCAGGCCTTTTGCTGAAAAAGTCCCCGATTAGAATAAGAATAAGAATAAGAATCATTTATTTGCATGAACATGAGTTATAGAAGTTGTTATATACATTACAATTGCAGTCTGTCACATTCTACCTTTAAGGTGTGCAAATTTACACGTATAAATATCACCAAATACAAGTTTCACAAAAAAAAAAAAATATAATATTAAAATACAAAAATAATTATTCAGAAATGCATGCACAAGAGAAAAGAAAAAAAAAACACAATTCACAAAAGTAATTAAATCTAAGGTAGCTCAGGGCAATGTTTTGTCGCTGAAGTAGTCAGTTATATTGTAAAAGCATTTCAATACAAGATGGTCCCTCAACCCCTTTTTAAACAACCTAGTATTTGCTACGTCTTTCAGAGCCTTTGGTAGGTTATTATAAATTCTAGGTGCCAAACAGAAAACACTCTTGTGCATAAGAGCAGTATTGGACGTTCTTATGCACAATCTATTATTATCTCGCCGGTTACGGCTGGTAACATCGGAGAGCTTTTTAAATAGATTAGGGTTAGTCCTTACAAAAACTGCAACCTCATACAAAAATAGACATGGTACAGTGAGTATTTTATATTTTATGAAAAATGGTCGACAAGAATCAGTCGACTTCAGTGCAAACATTGATCGGATACATTTCTTTTGAGACCGAAATATTATATCTCTATTGGTGGAATTTCCCCAAAAGATTATACCATATCTTAAGATTGAGCCGACGACACCATGGTATGCAGATAATTTACCTTCAATTCCTAATATTGGGGCAATTTTATACAGCATATAAGCAGATTTACTAACTTTTTTACTTAGATCTTCTATGTGTGCTTTCCAATCTAGTTTTTGATCTATTGTTATGCCTAAAAACTTATTCTTCTCTACATGGTTTATAATATTACCATTATAATGTAAGTTTATGTTATTATTATTATTATTTACTCTTTGACCAAAAAATAAAGCATTTGTTTTTTCGAAATTAATTTTAAGATTATTGTTATTAAGCCAGGATATTATTAAGTTTATAGTATTATTTATGTCGTTTTCGAAATCATTTTTATTAGAGCATTTGATGGTTACCGTGCTATCGTCAGCAAAGAGTGATATACTATGATTTGTTACTGTAGGTAGGTCATTTATATATATGATAAATAAAAGGAGGCTTCAGGCAACTGGGACCGCAATTAACTGGACCCACGGGATCAGTTGCCGGATTACAAAAAAAATATTATTTTTCTTCCGTCAACTGGGACCACCACACACACACACACAAGTAATCTATTGTCCAAGCCACAAGTCGTACAGTCAACAACAAAAATAATGTTCGCTAAAATAGTTAATATAGCGTTACGTGCATGTCGTGTATACCTTTTAGATACAACACTAATCCGTGATGGTAAATCAAAAACTCTTTTGGCTATGGGTAATGGGTTGCCAAACTGCAATATAATGCACCATAGTTTGGCAACTCATTCCATAATAATAATTATTAAATTTTACTGATATTCTTTGAAATGTTAATATAATGCAAAATAAATATTCTAAACGTATGGGCTTATTTCGCATGTTATGTATATATAAAAATAAATCAGTTGCCACTTTTAAAAAATCTTTAGTTATTATTATAAAATATTTTATATATTATATTAAAAATGTGTAAGCGATATTTATTCAAAAATGTGGCCAATGCAGCATTTTTGATCCGTCAATATATATAATAATATTATAGGTAAATAAATGAAAAAACAATCAAAATATTATCTTTTATTTATAACAAATTATTATAAAGGGGTGTCATTTACCAGTCTAACAACTTTAGATCAATAAAATCAACCAGTAACAGAAGTAGTTATTGATATTACAATCACTAATCAGCCTTAATAATATAATAAAAACTCTAAAAACAAAACAATCACATACGGGGTGGATGCGACATAGCGACATTTATTGAAACCACAGCTTCTATACATGGCCAGTATGCATTTCCACCGGATAAAAAATTCTCTGGCGAAAAAAAAAATCCACGTCTTCCGAACAAATTGCACGATCGCAATGTTCAAATTGTTCGGAGAACGTGATTTTTTTTTTTCGCCAGAGAATTTTTATCCGGTGGAAATTGATACTTACCATGTATAGAAGCTGTGGTTTCAATAAATGTCGCTATGTCGCATCCACCCCGTATATACATAACATGCGAAATAAGCCCATACGTTTAGAATATTTATTTTGCATTATATTAACATTTCAAAGAATATCAGTAAAATTTAATAATTATTATTATGGAATGAGTTGCCAAACTATGGTGCATTATATTGCAGTTTGGCAACCCATTACCCATAGCCAAAAGAGTTTTTGATTTACCATCACGGATTAGTGTTGTATCTAAAAGGTATACACGACATGCACGTAACGCTATATTAACTATTTTAGCGAACATTATTTTTGTTGTTGACTGTACGACTTGTGGCTTGGACAATAGATTACTTGTGTGTGTGTGTGGTGGTCCCAGTTGACGGAAGAAAAATAATACTTTTTTTGTAATCCGGCAACTGATCCCGTGGGTCCAGTTAATTGCGGTCCCAGTTGCCTGAAGCCTCATAAAAGTGGGCCTAGGACGCTTCCCTGCGGCACCCCATAAGTTACTGTTCTCTTTTTGGAATGATACGTTTGAATTAATTTAGATTTAGAGTTAAGTTTAGTGATTTCTACAAATTGTTCTCGGTTTATCAGATAAGATTTTAACAAGTCTAATATATTTCCTCTTATTCCATAGGCGTCTAATTTGTCAAGCAATATTTTGTGGTCTACGTAATCGAAAGCCTGCGTCATATCACAGAATACGGAACACACAGGTGTTTTCCTGTCTACGTTACTTATAACCTCATTCAAAAAATCATAAACGGCCATATTTATTGTTTTGTTTTTACGAAATCCTTTCTGGTTATCTTTGAGTATTTTAAATTTTTCCAGATACTTGCATAATTGTTCTTGGATATATTTTTCAAATATTTTGGATGGTATTGGTACAAGTGCAATTGGCCTATAGGATTCCAGTAATTTATAATTTTTCTGGTTTTTTCGAAGTGGTTTTATTACGGAAGTTTTTAGGTGATTTGGATACGTGCCTTCAGTGATACATAGGTTTAGTATATGGCTTAAATGACCGCTTATTGTAATAGCTACGTATTTAATAATTTTTGTAGAAATGCCATCATATCCCACACTGTTGGTATTTTTTAGTGTTTTTATAATTTTTAATATGTCGTGATGAGTACTCGGCGTCATAAATAGAGAATTATTACTTTTTTGTATATATTTAGTAGTATGATTACCACAACTGGGATTCGGTTTAATTTTTTCTATAAAATAATTATTAAAGCACTCCGCTATCATTGCGGGGTGTGTTTCTATTTTATCTTCTGTACTAATTTGTTCAATAGCGTCTCTAGGTATATTTGCTTTAGAACTATTAATGATTTCCCATGTTGCTTTACCTTTGTTTGATGCAGAGTTGATCTTATGTATATTTTGGGCACGTTTTGTTAATTGTATGATTGTTTTATGTAGTTTTGAGTATCTTTTAAATAAATCTTTATTTAGAATACTAGGTTTAAGTCTGTAGATTGTTGGAGTGTCGCAGTAGCAGGCTAAGTATTCGCACAAAACATCCCATTCCATCTCTGGGTTTAGAAGTTTAGATTGTCAAAAGTCAGACGAACGCTATTATATTTCGTTGTAGGTATTTGTTGTGTTTTCATGCTCATGGACTGTAGTAAAGTGTACGTAAGAAAATCAACGAAATATAGTAGCGTACGTCTGACTTTAGTGTAGACGGTCGTAGATTCAAATCCTGCCAGTCCCAGAATTTTTTCAACTGTTTCTTAGTACAATCTGCTAAGCATAGCTAATGCAATAAAAAGTATCAATTGGAAATGTAGTAAAGTGGACTAAAAGCTTATTGCTGCACACGTCGCGTCGTTTAAAAAAGGGGTGCGATATATGACAATATTAATATTTTAGAACAACATTTATGTATTAATATTAATCACACTACAATCACTACCAATAGGGTTAAGAATACACGAACAAAAAAAATTAAACCTACGGCATTTTATTTATTTTCTAAACGGAAAAAACTTGTTTTAAAAAAATACTGTTGCTGAAGGAATAAAAAATATTCCTTTAGCAACAGTATTTTTTAAAAGCAATTAAGCATATCAAAAAAAAAGATCATCCGATCTCGAAAAGAAATTAGGTTTGAAATAGACTATTTATTTTTAAATTTGTCACAACAATTACTATTTAGGACATTGGTCAAGGCTGACACACTTCTGGCTGACAGGGTCCCTGACAGTTGGAGCATCGCAGTAGCAGGCCGAGTAGTCACACATGGCATCTTTTCCTTTTTCTGGGTTAGGGTTGTCGCAAGTCGGTTCTGGGGTCAGAGGGCCGCAGGCTGTGTTGTACGCGTGCGTTCCTTCTTCGCATTCATGTTGACCTGAAATAAATTTATTTA
The DNA here is from genome assembly GCA_905147285.1 of Hypena proboscidalis. Lineage (NCBI taxonomy): Eukaryota > Metazoa > Arthropoda > Insecta > Lepidoptera > Erebidae > Hypena > Hypena proboscidalis. Next base: position 16,087,416 of record LR990147.1, on the reverse strand, counting down.
TTTATTTAATGCACAAAACACATTACAATCAATTAAAACAATACATAATAAAATACAATGCTTAAATCTGAATCAAAACGCACAAATATGTGCATGAAGCTATACTATAATAACAAAAATAATCTAAAACTAGAACTCTGGAATACATACAGACAAATTGTGTCATGTATCAGATTGGGATGTCTCAAGCGCCTGTTATGGTTCCTGAGGCATCCAGACCCGAGCTGATGTGGAGGATGTCTTTTAAGTTGGCAGTAAAAAAGTTCATGTTGCTATTAAATATGTACGTTTTTAGAAAAAAAAATATTGACTTTAAAAAAATTTGTTCGCCGCCCACGTGGTATGTCGATGTCGACCGGCACAATCTATATAATTCTGGATCTTCTTTATGAAACAATCTACTAATTAGCGGCAATTGCATGTTAATCCGTTCGGTAGATTTCGAGTTGCATGCCAACTGACAGAAAAACGCGGCAAAGGACTTAAAATGTGAAAACTCCTACTAAAAAGTTGTAAGTATTACACAAAATGTGCGTCGGATCATTGCTATATGTATATGTATATGTAGTAACTTTATTAACACAAAATTAAACAAATAAGATAATATCATATTAAGGTTAAAGTAATGTAATGTAATGTACTGAAAATAGGATTACCCTGTGCTATAAGTACCAGCAACTATTACTATTGACAATTTTGTTATAATGATTTGTTCTTAGAATAACATACAATTTTGACGTCGTATTTATATTTTGGCAATGAATTTGTCTCCTCTATTGCTCTAGGTTTGCTGGAAGAGAACTCAAGCACTGAGTTAAGCTCGCCTTTTGTATACTCTTACTGTAATATGTTTATTTATCTGTAATTTTTTGTGTACAATAAATTGTTAAATAAATGAAATATAAAATATTCATGTGAGAATTTAATGACATGTGATCTTTTGTATTGCAAAGTTTAATTGGCACAATAACTGCAACAAGGTTGCATCGTGTGGCTAAGTGAGGTAATTTACGGAGGGTCCGGTGGGGGAATCGGCTGGGGGCTCCACGGGCTGGTTTTCGGACCGTGGAGGCGCTCCGGCCGATTCTCGAGGAGTGGGCAGGGCGGCAGCATGGGACTCTCTCCTTCGGGCTAGTGCAGGTATTGACCGGGCATGGTTGCTTCGGGAAGTACCTGCACAGGCTGAAGAGGGAGGCGAGCCCCATGTGCCACCACTGCGACTGCGATGAGGACTCGGCGCAGCACACTCTCGAGCAGTGTCCTGCTTGAGAGGTGCAGCGCCGCCGGGAACTCACCGCGGTCATAGGAAACGACCTCTCGCTGCCGGCTGTGGTTGCGGCCATGGGCAGCGCGAGGTCGTGGGATGCGGTCGCATCCTTCTGTGAGTGCGTCATCTCGCAGAAGGAGGCGGCGGAGCGGATCAGGGAGGACTCACTCCTGGCTGATCCGCTCCGCCGCCGGCGAGCTGGGCGGCGAAGGCGCGCGTACGCCGCGAGCCTAATGCCGCCCTAAGCGAGGCCGCGGGCGGTGGAGGGGGTTTTCCGCCGCCCGCTGATGCCTTCCGCGACGGAGTGACGCCCTGGGTGTGCCCGGGGCGTCGCTACGAGAGTAGGACTGAGAAGAGTCGGGTGCCCGGTCAGAGGTCGAACTGGGCACGGTCGCCGCGGCGAGCCCTGTGGATATAATATCGATCCGGGGCTCGCCGACCACCATCTTTCGGCGACGAGGGCACACCGCGGGGTTTTAGTGGGTATTCTGTGCCGTTTAACATCGTAGGCACGGGAGTCCCACATAGCCACACTGCCCGTCCCCCCCACGGGTGGGGTGGTATGCGTAAAAGCATTTCCCCGCGAAAAAAAAAAAAAAAAAAAAGGTAATTTACGGAGACGTATCTACTAACTTGTTAGCCATTGAAACACGATTATTATTATATTTCAAATGAATTGCCAAGTTAGACATTATGATTGATTATGATTATTTTGACATAATATATTATATTCTATATTGAGATTGACATAATTTATTTTTGACATCATATTATCATATTATTGACTTACGTTTCAACTTTTGACATTATAATGAATATCAATTGATACATTATTTTTATTATTTAATATGATGATTAATGAAAATTCACACTCACTAAATTTGATTTGTATAACCTCATTTCATGTTATTTCAAATATTGTTAAGTAAAGGCAATCTGTGTGTACATTTTTTAATTTTTATATTTTGTACCTAGTATAAATAGTTTTTGTTATTAGTATATAAATATTTTTTTGTTTGTTCTGAAACCCTTATACAGTAGTATACACACATTGTTTTTACTCCTTTATTTTCTGCTTGAAGTGTAAGATATTGCAACCTTATATACTATGGATTTATTTATAATAATTTAATTGCATTTTCTCTTTATAACCATATTTAGCTATTATGTTGTTTTGGTTGCTATAACTTACACATAGAATTATTGTCAAAAAACAAACAAATATTGTATGAATTATTAGAAAAGATGTTGCACATGAGTTTCTCACCAGCTCTTCTCATGATGCAATACCCATCGGAGCTGGTACTTGGATTGATTTTAATTCAATTCTCTAAGTTGAATTAAAGTCAATCTAAGCTCCGGTGTCAAATCATTTTATTACAATAAGTATTATAATTTAGTTAGCTAAGTTTTATTTTAATTTTATATTTTTTGTGTTTTGATGTTTGTTTTGACGTGTTCAAGCGCCCCTTGGATTTAAAATGTGTGTAGGAGAATTGCTATGGTATTTTTTATAGGCGTCACCTAAATACATTCGAAATAAAAAAAGAACATCTTTTTACATAGATAATAACATAATATCACGCCTATGTTACCCAGAAGTGTGTGGCAAAGGAGTACAACACCCACATTTCACCTGAGCCTATCGCCATCTACTTGGCACAATTGCTACTCCGTGCTGCTTTTGTGATATTCCTGACGGAAAGATAAGAAATACAATTTTCCCGCGCGGTGAGAGCCGCATAGGCTAACCACTAAACCATCGAGGCAGTTCTTCTTCTTTTTAATATTCAGAAATAGAATATGGGTACAAAAATAGACAACAGAAATAGAACCATCAAATTTTTTAACGAAGCAATTCTTTTACTAATTATATTCTTATAGAACACACTCCTGATCGGCGTATATACATGAGACACACATAACAGGTCAAATTCGCATGTTATACTAAACATACAGGTTGTATGCGTCATTGGGACATTTATTATAAACAAAGATTCTAGTTCTGTTAAAAAACAACCAAAAAAAAGCCCGCTTCTAGAACAAATTGTTTACTTTTACGTTTCACGTTCACGTTTTATTGTGTTTACCGGTGGAAATGAAATAACGTAATGTAAGTTATATATATACTTTAATGGAAACCGGGACCGACGGCAAAGTGATCTGTGAGGCACGGAGAATAACTCATAATGTTAAGATAGTCACCCATCCACGGCCGACCGTGGTTGATATTGCTTAGCCTGCGGTTCGCGGGGCTTTCATTCTTCTTCTTCGTCGTGTCGATGGCTGAGTCAAATTTTATTTTAACTTGCCATCGTGGTGAAAGGATTAGCCAATTCACTTTGGTGAACTCGCGAATTGCCCAGGATGCGATGGACGCAGGGAATCGTTTTGTACGTCACGCGGGGAGGCTCCTTTCATGTATCCCAGGGGCTTCCATTTAGCCACCCTCCTAAGCAATATAAGCGTGATATTAAAACTTACATTGTCCCAAAACATAGGCACATCCGCGCGACTTCTCTTCAGGTTGAGGCTTAGCCGAAGATAAAGCGACGAACGCAAAAATACACATAACGACCAACAATTTCATTTTGATAAAGAACCTTTTAATTTTGTCGACAATCACTAAATTTGTCCTACAGAAGTTGATTGGATACTGTCTCTATTCAATTATAAGGTGGCATTTTATACTATTAAAATCATTTATCATTTAGCCCATCCTAAACAATAGTGATAAACATGGTCATATTTATACTATTTAAAACATATTTAAGCAAATGAGTTTGTCTGTTCGTTCGTGTTTGTATTGTCACAATAATATTTTTTTTTTAAGCGCTGCCCGCACTAGGAATAACTCCTGTGTCGCGGGGGTGTTCACAAACATACATTTCACACACACAAAGCACACCCAGAGTCAAAACAAATCTTTGCGAATCTCACAAAGATTTGTCCCATGTGGGGATCGAACCCACATCACCAGCGTATTTGAAAGCGGCGAGGCGACCGCCTTAACCGCTACGCCAACCGTGCACTCAATAATACGGTCTAATATTTTTTTCAAGCTAGTAGGTATAGTTGTATATGGTATATAGTTTCAGATAGATTGGACAAACAGTGCCCAAAACAGAAAATTGAGCTCATGTAGGCCTTTGCTCAGCAGTGGGACATAATAGGCTAGAAAAAAAATGTATAGTAGATTGCTGAGCGCCGTGTTTTCATACTAACGTAATACGGGTTTAACTTTAATATTATTAAGTGTTATTTATTTTTAAAAATCATGTTTGTCCGTAGCCATTTTGTCAGAATGGTTTTACGCCATCTAAGGAACCTTCATGCAGAATTTCAAGTTCCTAGCCCTAGTGGTTTAGGCTCTGCGTTGATGAATCAGTCAGTCGGACGAACAATTTTATTAGTATAGATAGATAAATTTATTATCTATAATATAAAAATGAATCGCAAAATGTGTTGGTAAGCGCATAACTCAACAACTCCTAGACAAATTTGGCCAATTCTTTTTTAATATTCGTTGAAGTTCAAAGATGGTTTTTACGGCGAGAAAAAATAATATATATTATTATTATATCAATTGTATGTTGCCTGTTCCCGTGTTGGAAAACCATCAGATTTGTTAGTCTATGCGCCAGGTATTCAAATAAAAAACATCGTATATAAGCAATACAATGAAAATAAAACAGCTTTTGTTAATAATTATGCATCACATGATAAACAATAAAGCGATTACTTATTTTTAATGATTACATATGTTTTATTTAATAATATTTCTTATTCACAACGCCCTATCACCAGGGTGACGGTTCTGTTCAGGAGAACTTTTTGCCCCGACTATAAAATATGTAGAAACAAAAAAAAATCACATTACTAATCATTTTGACAGGACTTTATTGCAATTTAATTAGGCAGAACGAAGTCTGCCGGGTCAGCTAGTTTGTTATAAAAAACGTCGCCCGCACTAGGAATAACTCCTGTGTCGCGGGGGTGTTCACGAACATACATTTCACAAGCACACCCAGTGTCCGAACAAATCTTTGCCGATCACACAAAGATTTGTCCCGTGTGGGGATCGAACCCACAACACCAGCGTTATTGAAAACGGCGAGGCGACCGCTTTAACCATTACTCCAACCGTGAACTCAGATAGATTAAGATTATAAGTATTTTTTTTTTTTTTTTATACTACGCCCACAGCGAACGAACGTGTAGTCCACCTGATGGTAAGTGGAGTACAGCCCATGGACATCATCAATCCACAAAAGCAGATTATACATGCGCGACTACGGTGTTATGCCTCATATGTCAGTAATTTCATGGCCTGATCTCACCACCAAACCAGAACACAGTTATGTAAGCACTACTATTTGGCGGCAGGTTAAAGGTGAGACGGTGGTGCTGCCGCCCTCGAGCTCATTCACAAGAGCTCTACCACCAGTAAGTAATTCGTCGCGGACGATGTCGCAAGCAACAGTTAGTTATTAAAATAACTATCCTGGCATAGTAACGTTTTATTAGAATGTTGTTGATTAGAAAAATGTTACTAACCGCTTTGGAGTGTGTAATTATAAATGATTAACAAGATATCTTATTCAAAACAATAATATTTCGGGTAAAATAATGATATGATATGAATTATGTCAGCTGGAGCCGGAGGATGCAAAGAAACTAATTTTACTAACTATTAAAAGAATTTAATTAAAAAGAAAGAAAAATACAAAATTATTCTAAAGATAATTGGTCGATGTTAGTACCAAGAATGAATCACAATTTTTATACTAGTTAATTATTAAAAGTATTGCGAAACAAATGTGGCATGATGCGCGATGACGTCTTTGCTGAGTCGGCGCCTCGTTTCCGTCCGCAGTTGCGATGTGAAGCAATAACTTAGTGTCGATCGGTGTAAAAGATTCCTTCTATTACACCGAAAAACGTCCGCGGTCCGCCTGTTACACCGACGCGTAACATCTCCGCCCGAAGAACAGCAACTATTTGTTGAGTGAAGTCAAAAATGTTGCTGGAAGATGATTGATGTCAACTTTAACTTCATCTGGTTGAATACGTTTCTTATGGTTGACTTGGGCGTAGATCTCCTCGGTAGGTTCTGGCTGTGTGGAGAGAGCATTTGCAACCTTATTTCTCGCATAATATCGTCGACACGTTAATGTAAATGCAAATGCACCTGTAGCTAATAGTATTAGATATACAGGTATAGTAGTATGGTAGATACTTCCGTCGGTGGCGTCATTGAGTTTCACTGGAGGCTGTACCAATATCTTCTGCTGATTATTCTGTAGATTTTCAAGATTTATTGTGTTAAGCTTGATTGTGGATTCTTCTTTTCTTGATACTTCAGTCTGGTTAACTGTTGATTGCATTATCTTCACTACATTGCCTTTGATTCTGTTATCGGTATTACTGATGGTGAATTCTGGAGTCTTGATAAAACAATTTTGAGGTATTGTGGCCAAGTAACTTCCTTGAACAGTCTTGAATTGTTCCTGTCCACAGGATGTCTGGATTTTGGTCGAAGTCGGGAAACTGAGAGTGTAATGTTTTTCGTCCAGTTGTTCTAAAGCTGCCTTGTCTAGCCACACTGGTGTAAGTATGCAAGAGCTTGTATTCTGTTGCGTGATCAGCTGTTGAATGCAATCTGGTTGATCTTGAATTTTGTAGTGGACTTTTTCCTCGCAGAGATACCATGCATTGATCTTCGGACATTCAGTCTCTATGTACATAGAATATGATCCATGAATTGCTATATAGGGAAGGGTTGGTATTATGGCTTTGTTAGTTTTAGTGGGAACAATAGACAGTTTATAAAAGGTATAGGTTCTGGGTAAGGCAATCGGAAACTTTATGACTATAACTATATTTTTATCATTATAATATGAACCCAATTTTAAGATATTATAGTATTCTCTAAAGTCGATATCAATTATTTCATCTTTAGAATATAATGATTTCAGCTTTTCTAACATTTCCTTAAGATTAACTAAGCTAACCGTAGAATGCATTGTACTAGATGCATGTATAAAAGCTAACATAAGTTCTATTCTATATAACTCATCCGATAACATTTCAATGTTATCACTTAAAATAAGTAAGTATTGAGCTAAATGGGCATAACTAACTAAATCGGCTTTCATAAGATTCTCCTGTGTTACAAGGTCGTTAACTTTATCAGAAATTATCTTATGATTATCATTTATTTTATTCAATAAATTAGTGTACTCATTTACCCATTCTTTAGTTAAGCTAATATGGTTTTGAAGTTCTATTTGTAATTTATTTTCATTACCTTGCAAAACTTGGATAGCATTTGTATATTTCAAAGCATCTGTGTAATCTAAATTTCCTGAAATGCTCTTAATTATTGAACCTAATCCATCAATGAGACCACGTTTCCTACGACTAGGCTCGAAAGTTTTTAATTGTAAATATATTTTCTGCAATTTATTCTCCAAATAATTAATATGAGGTTCAAATAAAGATGCTGTATTTTTGTTAAGTAAATTATTAATTCTACTTAAGTCCAATCTTACTGAATCAACCTTAAACTGTATTTCTTCAAGATCAATATTAAGAAGGAACGAATGATAATGCGATATTATTTTAGTTGTACCCAATTTAAATGGTAGTATACCAGGTCCGTTTTCAAGGGGGTCTAGTGTTATGTCCTCTCCTTGAATCAGTTGCACCAGGAACATCAGTTGCACCAGGAATATCCTGTAACAATTTTACAGAGTTAGTCGTTCTTTTGAGACGCGATTTGGCAACTGGACCACGTTTTTTCTTAGTATAAATGTGGATAGGAAGATTGGCTAATACGGTATCCTGTATATAACGAGGGGCAAGCTTCTGACGACTTGCTAATGGATTTTTAACGAAGACCTGTTGGTTTGGCTCGTATTCCTTTTCAGGTTCTCTATCCTTATTTCTATTTCTTGTTAATTCTGTGCGGTCATGCAAGGATGATTCATTAATTATCTCGTAAACTTTGATCATTTTATTTCTATGCTCCTGAACATATTGTTGCAGCAAATGAGCGGATACATCTATGTCTAAAGGATCCCGTGGATCAGTATGACCAGTAATAATATCTAATGGTCTGCATTTAGTAAAACTATGTATACTGCTATTGTAAGATAAAATGCTGTAAGGCATAAGATTAACAGCTGGTTCATTACGATTTTTCAATCTAAAAAGTCTAAGGTGTTCTAATAAAGTGCTATGTAGTCGTTCGACCATCCCGTTATCGTTCGGCGAATGGGCTAGAGTCTTATGGTGCTGAATTTTATGAACGCGCGTGAATTCAGAAAATAGTTGATTATTAAATTCAGGTCCTTGATCAGTAACTATAGATATAGGTACACCATGATGGCAACAAAATTTTAAGAGGGCTTGAATTACACTAACTGCTGTGCCGTCTCTAAGATGGTAGGCTTGAGCATACTTAGAAAATGAGTCTATGATTGTTAAATATTTTTCATTTTCCGCCGTAAATAAATCTAGATGAACAATATCGAATGGTTTGCTAGGTGGTGGTACTATGCAAAACCTTTGTTTTATGGGGTTCCTGTCATATTTAGCTTGGCCACAGATATTGCATTCATTTATATACTTAGCGATCTGATCTCTCATCTTAGGCCAATAGTACTTGTGTGATAGTGCAAGATAACACTCATTAATTCCACGATGATTGGTTTTGCCTTCGTGGTATTTTTTTATGATCTCTTGTTGTCGGAGATAGTCTTTAATATTTTCTAGCTCTGTTTTAACCAAGACAATGTTCATGGATGAATTTTTGAAGTTGGTCTGCAGTAACGGAATGATTTTGTACATAGCTAACATGGGATGAATTATAATTCCAGTCTTAACTTTAGGATTGACGAATTCCTTAACCGAATTTATTAAGTCTTTTTCGAGATTATTTTCTGATAGCTGAATAGAGGTGCGAGTATGAGATACAAATGGCTTAGATACACTTGGTCGTTTTTTAATATCATTAACTAAAGTAAAACAGATTTGTCTATAGAATTTATTCAGAGGTTCGTCCGAGATAGGAATTTCTAGGATTGGATTCTCAGTACTGGTATGAGCTGTTAATGTGGTTGAATTTGCGGAATGTGGGTTTTCAGATGCATTTACTGCAATAGAACTGACTTCCTCGTTGTTAATTTCAATTCGTGACAAAGCGTCCGCATTAGTGTTACTTTTGCCTTGCTTATAGATGACTGTAAACTTATATTCACTCAACTTGAGTCTCCAACGAGTTAATCTCGAATTTGGCTCTTTGAGGTTCATCATCCACTGGAGTGGTTTATGATCTGTAACAATTGTGAAGATTCGTCTAAATAAATATGGCCTAAAGTATTTCGTTGCCCAAACTATTGCTAAAAGCTCCTTCTCAATTGTACTATAGTTTATCTCGCTATCATTTAAAGTTCGCGAAGCATAAGCTATAGGTTTATCTGAACCTATCGTTCCTTGTGAAAGTACAGCCCCTAAGGCGAAGTTAGAAGCATCCGTCGTGAGAATAAAATCCTTCTCAAAATTAGGGTATTGTAGTATGGGATCGTTAGTCAATAGCGTTTTACACATCTCGAAACAATTAATGTAATTAGAATCATTACAATTTATTTTTGAACCTTTTTTTAGACATTGGGTCATTGGTTTGATAATTTTAGCGAAATCTGGGATGAATTTTCTATAGTACCCTAAAAGGCCTAAAAATCGTTTTATTTCCGTGGTTGTTCTTGGAATTGGGAACTTCTGTATAGCTGCAATTTTGTCAGGATTAGGTTTAATGCCATCTTTGCTAACTATGTGTCCAAGATAAGCTGTCTCTAATCTTAAAAATTCTGACTTGTCTAATTGTATCTTAAAATTCGACTCTCTAAGCCTTTTAAATACCTTTTCTAGATTAACTATGTGTTCTTGCAAGGACGTACTAAAAACGATTATGTCATCAAGATAAACGAAGCAAATAGTATTCTGGAGATCTTTGAGAACATTATCCATGACCCTTTGAAAAGTGGAAGGCGAGTTTTTAAGTCCCATCGGCATACGAAGAAATTCAAAATGACCATGTTCGACATTAAAAGCTGTCTTTGGTATGTCATTGGGGTGCATTTCCACTTGGTAAAACCCACTTGCTAAATCGAGGGTTGTAAAATAGCTGTAATTCCCTAACTTATCTAATACGTCAGCTATGTTAGGAATCGGGTATTTGTCATCTAATGTTTTTTCGTTTAATTTCCTGAAATCTACAACAATTCGTTATTTAGTTTGCCCGGACGCATCAGCTTTCTTTGGTACCACCCATATAGGAGAGCTCCATGCTGATTCTGAAGGCCGGATTATACCCTGTTCTAACATTTTTGAAATTTGACTTCGGACCTCTTGTCGATGCACGAATGGATACCTATAGGATTTAGTATATACTGGCATTTCATCCGTAGTTCGTATACTATGCTTTATTTGGTTGGTAAAAGTAAGTGGTTCGCCCTCTAAATAAAATACGTCGGCATATTGCGAGATAAGAGATGTTAAGTTGATTCGCTCTTCCTCGTTTAAGTGGTTTGTCCGTAATCGAGACAACACCTCGTTAACGCATGATGGTGAAGGTTGTTTAGTACCCATGCACTCAGTATTGAATATACTTGCTTTAACAGGTTCACTCAAACAGAAAATTATATCATTTGACGTTGGATTTGAAACTTCTAAGAGTCCTGAATTATTTTCTATGGTAGTGATACATTCATTTATGTAACAATTTGCAAAAGTCTGCGTAGGGATGAGTACATCGCCTTCTGCTATTTTAACTGGGACTCTAACTAATTTGGATGAATTTGCCGGAATAATCTCTTCATATAGATTACAATTACGTGAATGATGCATGATTATCGGGTTCTCTGCATTCTTAGTTATTAATCGATTATTTTTAAGATCAATGTTTGATTCCCATTTGTTAAGGAGATCTAAACCAATTAAGCCATCAAAAAAATCATGAAAATTGTAAATGAAAAACGTTAAATGATCTGAATCATTGAATTCCTCAAAACATGGTAAATTGATCGAGTAATCTTGACGAGTAGTAGCATGCACATTTGTTACCTCAAATGGGTTATAGTTCCAAGGTATTTGCGAATAATATTTTTTTACACTTCTAGGGTTAATAAACGACTGATTTGCCCCAGTATCTAGTAGTAATTTCAGGGGTGGATCCGAAATCTGAATATATGGTAAAAAGCGCTGTGCTTGTAGATTGATTTCTATTTTGGTTCGCTTATATTCGGGCTTGTCTGAAAATTTTCATTCTCAGAAGTAATGGTCTTAGTCGAAGGAGTATCATCTAATTTTATGTCATATAAATCTGAATGCGGCCCTGGTTGTGGCGAGACGTCATAATAATAGTTGTATTCAGGATAATCACCATAATCGTATGAGTAAAACTGTGGGTTATAACAAAGTTCATGCTGGTAAGAATAGTCTTGACAATCGTTAAAATTTAATTCCCTTGACTTAAAATAATTGGAAGGTGGTGGATTACCATGTCTGGACCAATCGTGGCCACTAATTGGCATTGGCCTGGAAACAAAATTGGAAACACCACTCATTGGTCTTGGGGCATCATTTGTGTTTGGCCCTTGGGGTGATTGAGATTTAAAAGCTCTCATTTGTGAATTATAGTTCGGTGGGCGAGCTCCAAACATTTGCTGCGTACGCGACGGCCCTTGAGAATTTTGTGACTGGTTAAAAAAATTAGGTCGCCATGGTAATGCTTGGCGTTGTTGGGGTATTGTGGAACTTGGTCGTAAAGGACCGGGTATATTAAAATGAAATGGTTTAGCTGGAGGCATAGTCATTGGATGAAACATCGGCATATTTAACTTTGCGGTTGTATTAGGCAATTGTGAATTTGACCTTTTATCTGGTATGCGTTCATTCCGTTGTTGCAAGTAAAGAGTGTTCATTTCTTCTTGAACAAACTCTAAAGCTTTTTCAATTGTGTCGGGTCGCATGCATCTAATGCGAGAACCGAGGGGGTCACGAAGGCCCCGTACATAAGACTGGAGAGTTAATTTTTTATAGAGGGTGCGTTTAGACTCTATGGTGGTTGCCACAGACTCGTGTAAGCTTACATAGGTCATGATAGTAGCAAATAAATTTTGACAGGTCTCGTAATATTCTTGGGGTGTAGAGGACCCCTGAGTTAAAAGTGCCAAATCGTTATAAAGCGAGGTCTCATCGCGTTGATCTGAAAAGTTATTCACTAATGCGCTACGAATGCCTGCCCAGTTTTCAGGTATACCATTTGTATTAATTAATCTCGCTGCGGGTCCCGTAACCTTATTTAAAATGCCATTTATCAAAGCCAGATTTTGAAATTCGTTGCCTGGCTGCGCGTTCACATATGTTAACACTAACTGATCACACAGTTTAATAAATCTAGTAAGCACGTTCGTGTTTCCGTCAAATTCGGGTACCATGCGCAACGCCTTATAGATTTCATCTAATTGCGACATATTTCCTAAATTTGAAGGCACTTTATCACAACAATCTAAATTTCTAGTTAAATCTACTAATTCTGATCTAGAATTTTGTCTCTCTAACCTAGGGTTCCGCGATTGCCTTGGATGGAAAATCTTGGAAATTTAAAATTAATCGTAAGGATAAAAGGAAGCAACTCAAGAACAATTCTAAAGTACTTACAAAAACATGATTGGCCCCTCTGCGGTATCGATGTCTGGATACACCTCTAGCTGCAGCTTCCGTAGATCCTTATACTCGTCGACAGTGCCTGATCTAGACGACCCGTGAATCGCGTTTTTAATAGTTTTTACGCTTGCGAACCGGCCTACGAGTATCTTTCCGACTGCGCCAATTATGTCAGCTGGAGCCGGAGGATGCAAAGAAACTAATTTTACTAACTATTAAAAGAATTTAATTAAAAAGAAAGAAAAATACAAAATTATTCTAAAGATAATTAATTGGTCGATGTTAGTACCAAGAATGAATCACAATTTTTATACTAGTTAATTATTAAAAGTATTGCGAAACAAATGTGGCATGATGCGCGATGACGTCTTTGCTGAGTCGGCGCCTCGTTTCCGTCCGCAGTTGCGATGTGAAGCAATAGTGTCGATCGGTGTAAAAGATTCCTTCTATTACACCGAAAAACGTCCGCGGTCCGCCTGTTACACCGACGCGTAACATATGAGAATTATGTAAAAACAAACAACATTTACACGCTCATACGCTCACACGCTCATTTTACTGGTGGTAGAGCTCTTGTGAATGAGCTCGAGGGCGGCAGCACCACCGTCTCACCTTTAACCTGCCGCCAAATAGTAGTGCTTCCATTACTGTGTTCCTATTTGGTGGTGAGATCAGGCCCTGAAATTACTTGCACATGAGGCATAACACCGTAGTCCTCAGCTGCAGCGACGCATTTATAATCTGCTTTTGTGGATTGTTGATGTCCATGGGCTGTACTCCACTTACCATCAGGTGGACTACACGTTCGTTCGCTGTGGGCGTAGTATAAAAACAGTAAACGTATATAAAAATAGTATAAAAAAAAATACATAACATTATGCCTATATTACCTGATGTATTAACAGTATCAACTCCCACACTTCATCTGCTATGTTAAAGTCCTATGTGATAGGGTGTGAGCCTATGGCCATCCACCTGGCACAGTTTCAACTCCGTGCTGCTATTGAGATTTCTGAAGGAATAAATCACACATAACTCTTTTGCTCGACGTGGTACCGAACCCGAGACATAGCGAGTAGAGGTCGGATTGAAAATAAAAATGAAAATGAAAATGAAAATATTTATTAGGTGCAAAGAAAACAATGAGACACACATGCATTCAGTATAGAAAGAGAAACAAATTAATACAGTAATTTGAAAGGCTGTATTCCCCAATACAAAGCAAAAAATTGCCCTAAATGGGAATTGGTTCAGCATATTATGCCAAACTGAAGCTTGGCGCTGGTTTTCAACCAATCCCCTAGTGACTACACGGATGACAATCCGTTACCTAAATAATAAATAAATAAAACATACAAAAAAATAAAAGAAAACAATGATAAAACATAAATACAATTGCAACCCCCAGCTATCATAGATAAAAATATAAATTCAAGGGTAATTATGTCGTTTTAATTAATCACCGTGAGGTCTCGGGTTTGATTGCCCGGTCGGGCAAAGTGATATTTGTGAACTTTCCGTCAGGCAATTCACAATAGCAGCACGGAGTTGGAATTGTCCCCGGTGGATGTCGACTGGCTCACCCTCTTTCCCATAGGACCTAAACATAACAGGTAAAATGTGGGTGTTAATTCTGTAAATACACCTCTGTCTTACCCTTCTGGATAATATAGGCTTGATGTTATGTATGAGTGTGTAGTTTTTTTTGTTTTTTCTTTTTTTTTGAATAAAAACGACGCCCGCACTAGAAATAAATCCTGTGTCGCGAGGGCGTTCACAAACATACATTTCACACACACAAAGCACACCCAGAGTCAGAACAAATCTTTGCGAATCACACAAAGATTTGTCCCATGTGGGGATCGAACCCACAACACCAGCATAGTTGAAAGCGGCGAGGCGACCACTTTAACCGCTACCAACCATGCAACCAACCATGGACCATTAGAGCGCGTGTACTCCTTTGCTACACCCTTTTATTTATTTAAACTTCATATACTGAATTTGTATACAAGGCGGACTTAATGCCGTAGGCATTCTCTTCTTCTTCTTCGTCATGTCGACGGCTGAGTCAAATTTTATTTTGACTTGCCATTGTGGTGAAAAAATTTGCCAATTCTCTTTGGAGAACTCGCGAATTGCCCAGGGTGCGCCGGACGTAAGGAATCGTTGTGTACGTCACTCGTGGAGGCTTCTTTCATGCACCCTCTGCCAGTCTACCTTTGGGTGATGCAGAGATTAACAAGGCAGGTGAAGTTATAAAATATAGCGTTTTGATGTGAAATGAAAGGTAATAAAAATCAATACAATTAATGAATACATAATCAAATACCCATATAATATGGCGTGAAGTTATGTATAATTTATGACACCACTAATTGCACAGGTGTTCGCGCCCTAATTCAGTGTTCTGAAAGTTTAAGGCAAGCCCATTTGTAAAGTGCACTCAAAATTAGGGAAAATTGTGAAGTAGAATTATACCTATTCATATAAAGATGTTTCAGTAGGTAATAATTGAATCGATGAAAATTCGTGAAATTCTTGTTTTGGGTTTTGTATAAAATATTAATAAATAAATATCTCACAAGTTACACTCAACGCCATTTAGTTCCAAACTAAGCAGAGCCTGTACTATGGGTACTAGAATAATTGATACTAATACATTTATACTTTTCTCTTGTAAATGAATACTTATAAATAATTAGGTCGGAAATTTCCAACACAGCAGGATGTGATGGACGATCCTAAATATGGTTAAAATAAAAATTAACATGACCTTCGCTTTTTAAGATTTTGACCTCCAAAAAAGGATTCATCGATCCACGACAAGAAGTTACTCTTAGTTCTGGAGTCTTACACTAGATGTCACTGTAACAGTGACGTTACTTTCTGAATCGCGGTGTTAAAATTCTTCACAGCTGAATGACTACCATCCATCTAATTGGCATTAACTATAGAGACTTCTAGGACGTATATGACTAAGGTTGCATCTGGTGACAACGTCAACCTTTGAAATTATCTATCGGGACTTCCTGACGTATACTTTTTTTGACAGCTTACGATTGCCTATCGATAATATCACTGTCTAATATTATAGCAAAAAACTGCAAAATATACATCTGTACCTTCCGCACGTGGTTTTACTTACTTTCTCCGGCTGAAGAACCTACACACACTACAACAGTAAATAAAATTAAAAAGCGTAAAGTATCTTCAAACAACAAGATTACACTAATGTGGCCAGATTATCTTAAATGCCAAAGTGCTTAAATAAACAATATTACCGTTACCCATTGAGACGATGTACCGGTATTATTGAGCGTGTTCGATGTGGGGCCATAGAAACGGAGGGTTTATCGGCAAGATATAGCGGGTTATCGACCCTTGGATGAAGTGTGGATTACAAAAATCTACACTTTATCCAAGATCAGATAATATTTTTAATGTTTTGCGTTAAGAATAATAATAATAATAATAATAGCAGACCTGTATCTAATACATGTCACACTGCTGGGCTCGGGCCTCTTCTCATGATAAGAAGGGTTAGGCCATAGTCCACCACGCTAGCCAAATGCGGATTGGTAGACTTCACACACCCCCGAGCAATTTTTAGGCACTCTCTGACATGCAGGTTTTTCTCACGATGTTTTCCTTCACCGTCAGCGAGCGATAATTTGTATGATAAATACACACATCTTCGAAAAGACGAATCTTTATGATGAGCGATAAGAATTTTTGTTAAAATTTTATAAAGATTATTTTTCTCCTTGCAATTCATTTTGACTTGTATCGAAAAAAAAACTTTCATGTGATATACTCATAGTTGAGATTGAATGAAATAATCACAAAATTATATTTTAGACGAAGTGTAGCTCCAGTCTTTTGGTACCATGCGTGTTGCTGATTTTTAGTGTTTCTTGTGAGAATACCAAGAACTAAAACTATTTGACTACACTTTTCAGTAAGATGGTTGGGTTTTTGAAAACATATTCATGAATAAAATTCTTTAAAAGAATAAATACCTACTTGGTTCTAGTTTTGTGGTAAACGAATAATCAAAAATGTTTAACTTGAAAATTAACAACGATTTTTAGGAAGATAAGAACTTCTATGCTCTTCATCACATTTCTCTTGACTGCTACATATTATTATATTGATTTTTTTGACCTGATTATTTATAAAATAAGTTATAAAACAGATTAACCAGCTGTTCTGTTTTTGCATTTAATTTGCACTAAAACAAAAAGTTAATGGTCGACGTGATTTTGACCCATTAAATTAACATTTAAATGGACATTATTTGTGTAAAAATAACCAAGGGTCCTTATTTTTATGGCAAATAAAATTTTATGGCCGTTACTTTGTACTTATGTTACGTAATTATGACATGGGCAAGATACCGTAAGAGTTTACAGCTTCTTGTAACATTTTATTACGGTAATTCGATATTTTGTTTGTTTTTAGTGCGTATATCTTAAAAAGATAACATAATATATTTGAAATAAAAGTCCATTAAAAGAAGGACGCGAAATTATAACATCACTCCTATCTACGTCTGTCAGAAGTGCATAACACCCACACTTCACCTGTTATAGTTAGGTCTCCTCTGATAGGGGGTGAGCCTATCACCATCCACCGGGCACAATTTCAACTTGGGTGTTTCCCTGACGGAAAAATCCTAAATAACAATTTTGTCACACCCGGGAATCACGCCCAAAACTTCGCTAAGAGAGTCCACACACGCTAGCCACTAGACCAACTGGGCTTTATATTATTGGATAAAATTTATTTTTTTAATTTCTCCATCTGTCCGTATCATGGTGATAGTTTTAATATGCGCATTGAGATTTTGCGCACAGTATAAAGATTTTCACGATTTTGCATTATATATTTACTTATAATTTTAAAAAAAACAGTTTCATAAAAACGCTTATTTAGTGGCCACAATACTATCTATTGTCAACTAGATTCGCTTTTTGTCACACTCCTACTGACACACTTCATTTAAACGTGATTAGCCTACTTATGTTAATACTATTGATGTATTGTTTCAAATATACAGATTTGGATGAAAACGAAAATAGCAACATACTTTTCTATTTTGTAGTGTTTGAAAACTGTAAACAACACTAAAACTGCGTTCTCACATACAGTTTTCCTCTATAGAAAAACTAGAAAGAAATAGAAGTACATAGAACGGCTTAGTTGTCTATTTTATATGAAACGTCAGCGTGTCTCCCTCACATATAAATACAGAAATGATGTATGCATTTTTTACTTTCATATGTGCATTTTGGACATTAATAGGTGAATGTTGACATTACAGATGCAATCACTTGACTACGCTTTCTTGATATTTATGCCTCTTTAGTTATAAAAGAGTTATTTACAACCTCTTTGAGTAACCATCAAGAGTAACCATCAACAACCAAGGCGCAGTACCGGGTGTTGTGGCGCAAATTGAGAGAGATTGTAATTGATTGAGTAACCATCGAGATCGACATCGATCGAAGGAATTGTCATTTGTTTTACATCGATCACGTTTAGTTTTACTCGTCTTGGAGTAAAGCTATCGAGTGTTTTACTCGATTGCTTTACTACAAAACGAGTGAGTACGTATGTGAGTTCTTATCGGAGTGGTTTTGCACTACGTTCGATCCGTAACTAATTGGATGAGAAATTGAGTATATGTTTGAATGCGATTCGTCCTTCGACTACTAAAGATTGTATTTGGACCAGCCTTAGTGCTAAACTTGATATAGGTCGTAGCACACTTTTCCACTCAGACAAGGATCGTCACCATTATTAACCAGAAAAAAATCTCAAGTCTGAAACATATTATCATTGTATTTACTCTACTAAAGTCGGCTTCCATAAATATACTTATCAGGCAATATTTCGACTTACCAAAGGTCTCAAAGTCTCAAGCATAAGCTTAGTTTTGAGTCCGCTCCTCTCTATGCACAGCTTAGCTGGCGGCTAATTCTAGTAATTTGCAGCCCACAATATAGTATTGTTATCGTAGCGGCAGATTTGGGAGTACCTCCGAAGTACCGTTATGAAGTTTACAAACGGGCTGCTATTCAATTGGATGTGATATTCTACTCGATATTGAATGGATTAGATCCTGATAAGATCAGTATACGTAGTATGATATAGATGGTCTCTCGTAACAAACCTTTTAGAGGTGTTCTAAAGGAAAGTTGGCAAGGACATTGAATAAGATTAAGTAGCATGCAAGCTAGATAGAACAAGGGTGTTATTATGCCAATTGATCGCTGAC
This sequence comes from Hypena proboscidalis, assembly GCA_905147285.1. Taxonomy (NCBI): domain Eukaryota; kingdom Metazoa; phylum Arthropoda; class Insecta; order Lepidoptera; family Erebidae; genus Hypena; species Hypena proboscidalis. The sequence continues at coordinate 16,068,133 of LR990147.1, read as the reverse complement.
TGATGACGTCAATGCGTTGGTGTTATAACACGGATCTAAGATAATAGTTATCAATCTATATAAGGAATATCTTTTATATGTAGCGTAGGAATATCTATTATATGGGTTAGTATCCACTCCGAGTATAGCTTAACTGGCGGCTAATTCTAGTAATTTGCAGCCCATAATATAGTATCGTTATCGTAGCGGCAGATTTGGAAGTACCTCCGAAGTACCGTTATGAAGTTTACAAACGGGCTGCTATTCAATTGAATGTGACACTCTTATTGTATTCGATATTTAATGGTTGTATCTTGGCAATAGAGCGAATTGATTACACCTGATATTATCATTATATATAGTATGATATGGCTAGTCTCTCGTAACAAATCTGCTATATTTTACAGTTGTTGTGGTGGTGCCATTGACATTGTGGAAGAATACAAGCTAGATAGACCAAGGGTGTTGTTATAGCAATTGACCGCCGACTGGTGACGTCAATGCGTTAAATAAACTATCAAATATATAGTTATCACTCAATATAAGCGTAGGAATATCTGTTATATAGGTCAGTATCCACTCCGAGCTTTGCTAAGCTGGCGGCTAATTCTAGTGATTTGCAGCCCACAATATTAGTATTGTTATCGTAGCGGAAGATTTGCTGAAGTGCCTTTTATATGGAATGCTCCGCTCAAGCACCTCTAAAGTTTACAAACCGACAAACGGGTTGCTATTGAATTGAATTAAACAGTCTAAGGCCCAGTTCCACCAGAATCAAGAGAATGAATATAATATTACTTTGTATAGTTAGCAGGCATATAAGTAGCTGTAACTAATGGTGGAATTGGCTCTAATGATCCTCGGTTTAGATTGTGAAGAGCTTTTGTTACTGATTTTATACGAGGTGGTGCCAAATGATTGTACTTCGATTATTGTATCTGTTCGATTAGACCCTAAAATCCCTGGTACTAGTAGTAAAAAAAATAAAAATAAAAATACTGGTTTCGTGTTCTATATTTTAACTACAACAGCAGCTTATAACAAACAGTGGCCTTGTATACATTTATAGAATTACAGAGAAAAATTGAAATAAATTATGCAAATAATATGTCTGTATAACTTTCTCATATATTTATGTGGTGATGACATTAAAGAGGTCAAGACCAAGATATATGACACCAAGTTCACGGTAGCACTCTATTAATATGCTAATTTTTAAATTAACAAATATCTCTTTATTTAAATATCAGCATAAACTACAACTTTCACTGTCAATGACTTTTTTTAGCCTTTGTATAATTCTTTATAATCTATAGAAGCAGCGTTAGCCGAGTGGGAGACCGTAGGACTACGAAGTTATAGGTCTCGGGTTCGAACCCACGGCATAGACCTCTGTTAATAAATCGTTAAGATTCGTCTTTTCGAAGATTTGTGTGAATTTATCATATAAATTATCGCTCGCTTACGGTGAAGGAAAACACCGTGAGGAAACCTGCACGCCTGAGAGTGCCTAAAAAGTGCACGAGAAGTGTGAAGTCTACCAAACCGCACTTGGCCAGCGTGGTGGACTATGGCCTAACCCTTCTCACCATGAGAGCCCAGCAGTGGTACAGTCGGCCAATGAGTTGGGTATGCAGGGCAAAAACTTCTACGCCATAGTAAAAACTGACTGCGATAGATATGCAAGTTTGTATTTCATATTTAATAAGTGAAATATACCCACTATTTAGATATATAACTCACTTATCTATAACTGGTGTCGTAAGTCTTTACTATGACTTAGAAGTTTTTGCCCTGCATACCCAACTCATTGGCCGACTGTACATGTATTAAATACAGGACTGCTATTATTATTATTTTTTACAATTCTTTATGGGGCTGATATCAATTTGTCGTTTGTTGGCCTGGTGGTTAATAAATACGATTTCTTACACAGGTGCCTTCGGTTCGATCGCCGAGTCAGGTAAAAGGTTTAATAGAGATATTTCCGCCAGGAAATTCTTAACAACAAGTCGTGTGCCAGTTAAATGGCGATCGGCACGCTCTTTATCACGTGGGACCTAAATATAACGAATGAAATGTGGGTTTATTACACCTCTACAACAGTACAAATCTACAGTGCATAGCTAGCTGAATCTAGTAAGCATGTCTAAGTGTTTAAGCCAAAACCGTGTGCTCTTTACAAAGATGTATACAAAACTGATTATTCTAATTTATGCATTCCGCAGATGCTTCGAAAATCTTAGATCGTAGATAGCACCTTTATTGGGTTAAGTTCAAGCTTAAATCGATAGAGCGATTGTGATCAAGGATCTTGGAAGGTGAACCATCATTATGGTTAGTATACTGATGATTAGCTCGAGGGTTGAAGCACCACGGTCTCACTTACCTTTAACCTGCTGCCAAATAGGAGGCTTGCACCACTGTGTTCCAGTTTGGTGTTAAGATTAGGGCCTGAAATACCACACACTTCTGGGTAATATAGGCGTGATGTTATGTTATGTTATGTAATTAGTTTTCAAAAAGATTAATGTTTGGATCTTTTAGGATTATCAAGGGACTTCTTCTTCTTCGTCGTGTCGATGCCTGAGTCAAATTTTATTGGCCTAATAAGTGGCCACTGTTATGGCGCTCTCGTCGGCTTTCATGAGCACCTCTCTTGTGCAGCTGGAAGGGCATTTTGGAGTGTCAGTAAGGTAGTCAAAGTTTTGACTTGCCATCGTGGTGAAAGGATTAGCCAATTCGCTTTTAAGAACTCGCGAATTGCCCAGGGCGCACCGGACGTAGGGAATCGTAGTGTACATCACTCGGGGAGGCTCCTTTCATGCACCCCAAGGGACTAAAAAATAACAAAGCAAATTAAGTTTTAAGACATTGATACTTTTACATACGTTGCGTTGTTTTTCTTAGTTTTTCTTTTTTTTTTAGCTATCACCCTCCCGGAAACAACACAAAGACAATCGTGTGGGCCGAGCCTTTTTAAACGTCTGCCAAACAGTCTACACGAAATTCTTTCGGTTGACTCAAACAATGTCGCATATAATTGTTCTCATTTTTAGACGCACAATAATCTTTATGACAATGTGCCGCTGTGTCATTAAATTTGTATAATTTGCGATGCTTATCGACGTCCTTCCGAGAACGTACCGACATGTCTTGTCACTCAACCGGGTTGTTATACCTTAGTCATATGGGACTTCATGCTTTGTTTACTGTTTGCAGAGGAGCGGTTGGGTATATTGGAGCGTATCATCTATTTGTTTATCCTTATCACCTATATTGTAAATGTCTTATCAATATATTAAGTTTGAATGTGTTTCTTTACTTTTACGATTCAATGACTGATTTCCTCAATAATATTTATTTTTACAAAACGCCTCGATTTATTTATCTATTAGTACATAAAACAGAATACAATCAAAGTAAAAATAAATAGTACTACATAATAGTTTTGTTCTAAACTGCAACTATGTGCATACACCCACTATGTATATTGTATTACCCGATATAGTGTTTAAGAAATGAATATAATAGATCCCATACTGCTCCATATATCCTTATATATTTAGATTTCATGTGATAGAAGGTAAGTATCGGCCGGGCAGATTTTTGTGGCAGAAAATACTTAAATAACACTTTTGCACCATAAGGGAATGGCACCTGAGACCTCACGATGCACAGTCACATCTCTAGCAGTCTGATCTCCGATTAAGGATAAAAACAATAAGGCGAATCCGCGGGCAAGAAGCTACTTTACAAACAAAAATGGCTAAACAATCAGGCACTTGAATATTTCAAGGCTAACTTGAAAATCAAGACGAGTCAATCTATAGCGTATGTAGACCAACAACTCTGAATGAACTTTGACATTAAATTTATTAACATACAATGCAGTGTGACATCTATTTTAAGTTTAATTATTACAGTTACGTTTTTTCCAAAGACATTGTGTTTTTTTTGCGAGGAAGGAGACTATCTTTGTTATAAAATCTCTCGATTAGCAGTAGAAATGATTAAATGTCACACCAAACGACTGAGACATCTTCTTCACCTAATGTTTAATAGATACTGCAACATCCGAAGTATTACCGACAAAAATGGTTTCTTGTTTCCTTTTTTAAAAGTTCTGTTGCATCTATCTGCCATAAAGTAGACTGTTTCGCTTTTTAATGTTGGGTCCATAAAAATACGAAGATAAAAGCTATATTATTAGATGGGTAGTATTTTATGCCAACGTCCCTGAAAATTTGGAAGACGTTGGCAATCTGAGAGGAGAGTTTAAGAGATTGATTAATTATAACTTTAGTTTTGTTAGTTGAGCCATAACTATTTTTTTTTTGTTTCCAAATTGGGTCAATTTGGGTCCAAAATATTTATTATTTTCAATCATTTTGTTAAACCATTATTTAGATGAGCCAAGATGCTCCTTCCTCTAGATAGATCACAAAAGTTCCACGAATTCTGGAAGGCTTAATATGGATAGTAAAATACCTACGTACCTACGTATTGATAGCTATGTAATTATGTAATGTATGCAACAATAATAATTATCAATAATTGCGTATAGTAACTTGGTATCAATGACATATACCTATTGTTTATAGTTTTACGCCATGTTGCTATTTTACTAAGTAACAAAGGAAAGAGTATGTGCGAACATAATTCAAGCATCGATGGTGAAGGTGGTAGGACCCGCTTTTTAAAAAAGAGCCCTGTCATTATTAGGGTCATTATTTTGAAGAGCTGTTGTGAACGAGTTCGAGGATGGAAGCACCACCGTCTCCGCTCTAACCTGCCGTGAAATAGTAGGGCTAGCATTACTGTGTTTCGGTTTAGTAGTGATATCAGGCGCTGGCATTATGCCTCATGTGTCTGTAATTGTCTCAGGCCTCATTGTGATCCTAAGATAAAGCAACGCATCTATAATCTACTTTTCTGAATTGTTAATTTCTATGTGCTAAGGATACCACTTCGGATGGACTAAACGTCCGTTAGCTACATACGTCGAATAAATAAAGATCCGCACCTAACCTTGTTTTTAATCACGATAACTTTACCATTTCTTTACCTTATACTTACCACAAGTTTTATTGTTAGGGAACATTGAATTAACACAACAAAGATAGTATTTATAATATTTTAATAATCATAACTTACAAATACATAATTCAGTCGCTCAACAATTTGTCAATAAATTTTGAGACATTGCCTAAAAACTAACTTATACACGTTTATCACATTGTACCATTTATTTATACATTCACGCACTATTACCGAGACCCATATTCATTGCATTTAATATGTCGCCATTGTCAGCGTCAACTTCCCAAGCGAATAAACCACCAAGTTTATTATTTCTTACGTATTTACCTTTCTCGATCGTTGATCTCGCGTCATCGTACGTAATTAGATCTCCAGTTTCTTTCCTGAAGACATACGGAGCCTGAGCAACCTTGTCGTAGTGGTATTCCCATTTACCTTGGGCAATCTCATTGGCAATCTCTCTGTAGTCAACAACACCGTCTTGCCATGATCCTTTGCAGGGTCCTGTGGCAACACCAGTGAAAGGATTGCCATCCTTGTAATCGTGGACTCCAGTCCAACCACGACCGTACATAGCTACACCAACAACGATCTTCTTAGGGTGGACTCCTTGAGCCAAAAGATACTTCACACCGAAATCAGTTGTGTAGGTTTCCTTAGGGCTCCATGCAGGGGCGTGCAGAGAAGCCTGATGACCAAGCGTATCGTTAGACCATGCTCCCTTAAAATCGTAACTCATCAAAAAGATGTGGTCCATGTACTGCTGAGCAGCTTTGTAGTCTACAACCTGGATTTTGTCCCAACCAGAGCTAATGGCTGAAGTCAGTTCGTATTTCTTTCCAGTTTCAGCTGAAAGCTCGTTTAACATCTCTCTAAGTTCTTTCATCAGCTGCACATAGATGTGACCGTCATCAGGGCCGCCAAGGTCTGGGTTAGCACCTTTACCACCAGGGAATTCCCAATCAATGTCGACACCATCAAAGAACTTCCAGGTCTGGAGGAAATCTTTCACTGAGGCTACGAAACGAGACCTCTTAGCACTGTCGGTGAAGAAGAAGAAGGGATCAGCTAACGTCCAGCCACCGACTGAGGGAAGGATCTTTAGATCTGGTTTTGCTTGTTTCAACATCATGAGCTGACCGAAGTTACCCTTGTAAGGCTCGTTCCAGGAAGACAGACCCTTCTGAGGCTTCTGAAGGGCAGCCCAGGGATCGTGGATGGACACTTTGAAGTCTTCCCTGCCACTGCAAGATCTTTGCAAAGCCTGGAAACTGCCTTCGATTTCCTTCAAACTGTCGTTGATGCCATCTCCGCCGCAAATTGGGATAAAACCGTACAGAAGATGAGTTAAATTCGGAATAGGTATACGGTCAACGGGGAACTTCCTGGGATAAACACCCCATTCGACGAAGTAAGCTCCGACTACCTTGCCGGAAGTTTGTTTGAAAGGTTTGTTCTTTTCGCCAAGAGAGTATTCCAGTGGAGGTAAGTGGCTGCCATCAGTATCAGCAACAACGATTTCAGTGGGATCACTGTAGCTGCATCCATCCTTGTTGCAAAGTTCCACCTTCATCTGGTAACGACCACCTTTCTTGACTTTAAAGGCGGCTGAGGTAGCTGATCCCGCACCGGACCAGAACTCCTTGTCATTGAGTAGAATTCGGGCTTTGTCTGCTGGATCGCCGGACCAGGTGTTCCACGTGACAGAAACATCGGCAGCGTCTCTCTTGGTGACTAATTGGTTGTAGGCTGTCGCAGCTTGGTTGACTTCGACGATGGCGAAGGTGCGCTCCCCCCATCCAAGGTTGGGTTTGCCTGGGGGTCCACACGAAGCGACGGCGAGCAGCCCCGCGCCGATGACAAGCGCCAGCATTTGGGATCCCATAACCGGTTCTAAAAAAATAAATACGCGAAATTTGAACACGAACCTCTCCTTAAAGAGTTGACTTGAAACTGGACATGCATCTTGGTGTTATCTTTTATATACTGTTGGTATTGTAGGCCAACCGCTAACATGTAGCCCGCATTGTACAGCATGCCGATATTGGAATGATTTTGTGATACGTAATAATAATCGTTAGCCCACTTAATTATCCCGGTTAAGCTAGTAGGTCGGTCAAGGTGACAGATGAATTTAATTGTTTGCTTAATGTTCGGCTCGGCCCTAGTGACTAAGGATGTGTGCTTACTAGTTATGACATACCCGTTTAGTTGTTTTCAACTAGTTTTGACTCGAAATAAGAGTTGATGATTTAGTAATAGCAAATGTTAGTAACACGTGTTAGGTTTCATGTTTTTATCGTAAAATTAAGTCAAAATATTTTATTTACACAGTGGTTTTTTTAGTAATTAGCTTATAGTTGTACAAAGATAATGTTTTCATCAACAAAAAAAATCGTTGTCATTTAAAAATATATCAAAGTAATACAAAACACCCATTTGTTTACATATTAGATGACCTACAGATAATATAGTACGTTATACGTACTAACAACCATTAATAATTTATTTTACCTAAAATTTTAGCTGCAATTAATTAATTTGCTTCATCAAAGTGTCTTAATGTGAACAACATTAATCGAAATATAAATTAAAATTGATTTTAAATCAAATTTACCAACTTTCAACTCCAAAAAGCTTACTTATACAGTGTCCCACGGACATCCATGTGGCAGGGGATATAATCTTCTTCTTGTCGTGACAATGACTAAAATAAAAATGTCTTTCCTCTATCTATATGGTTTTAGACCAATAGGATGCGACTGTGACGCCTTTTTGGTTGGCCTGCATTAGGTCTTTTATGATACAAAGGGGATATAAATAAATAAAATAAATAAATATTTCACAACTCACACACAACGCCATCTAGTCCCAAACTAAGCAGAGCTTGTACTATGGGTACTAGAATAACTGATACTAATACATATATACTTTTTTTTTGTAAATACATACATATTATACATAGAAACACCCAGACTAAGACAAACCCCCATGTTCATGCACACAAAGATTTGTCTTAAGTGGGAATCGAACCCACGACCTCGGCGTCGCAGGCAGGTACACTACCCACTCCGCCATCCGGTCGTCAAATATCTTAAATATAATAGATCTTACTAAAAGAATTTATTTTAATTTTAAAAGGAGCACTAAGCTTTAACGTGTTTTAAAGCGCGGGAACAGCTGTTAGTTAATACTAAGAATTCCTCGCGAAGCTAGTACTTAAAAAATGTTGGATACAAATCAGTTGATAAGTAGTAGCTTATCTTCTTCTTCTCTTCTCTTAACTTGTCTTTTGTATCTTTTTGATGTCTATTTTGAATTTGATGTCTATTTTAACTTGATTTATTTATAGATAACTTATCGGCTGAATGAAAAAACCCTTATTTATGTATTAAAGATTAGTGTAAGTTTTGATTTAAAACAGACAAAGGCCAGTTTTATCAGTTCTGGATGAGTCTCTGACGACCTTTTTGGAACTTTTTTGACGGATGAAATGTCGAAATCAAATGGAAATTTTATGAATTAACCCACAACTATATTAAACCTTATCAGAAACTGTTGAAATTAAGTCTAAATAATTATTATTGTTAGTATATATATTTTTTTAAATACTCGTAATTTGCATGTACAAATTACTAGGATTCTTGTTAACCCCCTTCAGCTGAGCTTAATTCGCTGGTGTTAGGAGGAAGTTTATGACCGTGGTGTAATGGCCAGGATTCGAACCCACGACCTCTCGATCGTAAGACCGATGACCTATCCATTGCGCCAGGGCCGCTTTTAATTATATAATTAAATACAGACATATAAATAAATAGTGTTAAAAACGTAAATAAGTATGAAATGTAACTTATCGATGAACTCCAGTAGCTAACATAACATATTGACGGTGAATTATGGCCAAAAGGTGAAGCTCGAACTTCACAAACGACCGGATGGCGGAGTGGGTAGTGTACCTGCCTGCGACGCCGAGGTCGTGGGTTCGATTCCCACTTAAGACAAATCTTTGTGTGCATGAACATGGGGGTTTGTCTTAGTCTGGGTGTTTCTATGTATAATATGTATGTATTAACAAAAAAAAAGTATATAATAATATTTATTAGTATCAGTTATTCTAGTACCCATATTACAAGCTCTACTTAGTTTGGGACTAGATGGCATTGTGTGTAAAAAAAAAAAAAAAACAAAACAAAACAAAAACTCTTCCACCACTCACAAAAGGCATAAACAATCAATTACTGTACTGTTGTGAAAAATGCGTCTTAATTAAGGCCCGCATTGTATTTTGGTTATCTAAACAATTCGACAGATGATATTGAATACCTAGCCCATTATGACAGGGCTATGGTGAAAGAATTTGTATGATAAGGTAGTATGTATTATAAAGGTTACTAATTGAAAATTCTAGAGCATTTGTTGTTGTCTATTTTCATAGATTTTTACATGTCATTTAAGTCAGAGGCACATGGCTAAGTCCCATGCACGATTAAGTTGTGGAAAGAAATTCCAGCCATGGTTTTCCCAAGTGACTACAGCGGATTCAGAATATTCAGAAAAAGTGTAAATTGATTCTTTAAGAGTCGGCTACGCACGTGTCATGCTCTTAGTGTTGCAAGTGTCCATAGACTAAGGTACTGCTTACCATCAGGCGGGCTGTTTGCCTGTTTGCTACCTTATAATAATAATAGCAGCCCTGTATATAATACATGTCCCACTGCTAGGCTCGGGCCTCCTCTCATGATGAGAAGGGTTAGGCCATTGTCCACCACGCTGGCCAAGTGCGGATTGATAGACTTCACACACCCTCGAGCCCTTATTAGGCACTCGAAGGCATGTAGGTTTCCTCACGATGTTTTTCTTCACCGTTGCTACCTTATAGGAATAAAAAAACAAAGTCATACGAATCTAACTATCGTCAGACTAATCAATACATACTGTTGTAGGTTACGGGATGGGTGGCAAATCAAAGCATGAAAATAATATTTAATTCCTCGGAACGCCGTATTTTTTTTTTTTTTCTTTTTTATGGTGGATGGGCTCGCGTTTGACCACGATCTTACCTGATGGTAAGTGATGATGCGGTCTACGGTGGAGCACGCTTACCTATGAGATACCAATTAATTTAGCTGTCAGTTTCAATTGCCATTTGACAGTCTTTACGGATAGTATACCTGAAAGTCTGTACTGTGTAGGGTCGTGAAGTAATGATAACGGTCGCTTTACGTAAAATGTTGATATTCAGCTGGATCCGTGAGACTAAAAGCTGACCCCAATTTAATTAGTTAATAACTGAAATGATGATGTTGCGAAAAAGCTTGATGGCGTATAATGGAAAAGCTATGGATATCCAAAAAAAACATGCTAATGCATTGTTATGTTGGAAGATGAAGATATACCTCCTATGCCAGTAATTATTTCAAGGTTAAATCTCATCACGAATCTGGCACGCATTAGTGCAAGCAATACTTAGATGCACGACCTTGAACTACTAATGATTTAATGAGTTGCTATATAAAGAGTTTATTTATCAATTATTAATTAATTAATTATTAATTTTGTAAAAAAAATGTGTCACTGTTGTATTTATTTTCTATTCTATTATTGACTAGCTGCCGTTTGCGACTCCGCCCGCGTGGTAGGTGAAAAAAGTAGCCTTTATTATTTCTGGGGCCTTAACCTATCTCCACACAATTATTCATCAATATCAGTCCAGTAAATTCAAAGATTTTTAGGTACAAACTAACATATATATATATTATAATTAGTTGAGATTGCTGCCACGTTGGTCTAGTGGTTAGCTTATGTGGCCTCTCATGGCACGGTCTTAGGTTACAATCCCGGCTCGGGCAAATCTGATGTTTGTGATTTTTTTAATCAGGTAATTTTCAATAGCAGCACGGAGTTGAAATAGTGCCCGGTGGATGGCGATATGCTCGCCCTCTGTCATACGGGACGTAACAGGTGAAGTGTGGGTGATACACACCACTGCCACACCCTTCTAGGTAATAAAGGCGTGATATCATATTATGTATGTTAAACCAGGACGAAAATATTATTTTTACAGTTAGTTCCACTCCCAACTTGGTACATCGATCATAAAATAATTGCATGTTAAAACAGCAAAATGGCTTACGGTAATATTGATAATATCAACATGGTTCACTGAAATTGATTATTGCAATACATAAAGCATTAAGATGGTGTTAGTGCTCTTGTGAACGAGCTTGCGAGCTTAAAGGGGAAAAAATGCTTGACTTTTTTCCATACAAAGTAATATAGGCTTAACTTCAATATTATTATTTTTTTATCTATAATGATTAATGATAGATAAATCATATCTAAAACACTAAAATGCATGTTTGTTGGCAATCACTTTTTCAAAATTATTACTAAAATTTTTCTTTGATTTAGCAAAGTTTTCCTAGGAAACCGAAGACTTTTAAAAAAGAAGATTACAAATCAATCGATGTTGCTGTCTTCCTTCAGGATGCCATTAAAAAAAAACTATTGCTTACTTTTATCTTTTAGCGCTGTCTCAGTTTTTCACAAATAATAATATGTGTAGACTAATTTCAAAAATTAGTCATACAATGCCTGGCTTATGAAGTTATAATTTCGACGGTGACGCTCTCAACTGTCGAATGTCCCCGTAGCCAGAACTAATCTTCTGTCGAAAACATTCCTTACCAGAAAGAACCATTCGCGTTGTGAACAAAGCGACTGGATATTTTCACCCATTATTCACTTTGAGTGAAACGTAAGAGTATTATTAAATTAGTTATGTTAGAAAATGAGAGAGAGAAACACATATTATTTTATTAAATTCCAATATTAATACATGTGTTAGTAAGGTTAATAATATAATTTAATAATAAAAGCAGCCCTGTATCTAATACATGTCCCACTGCTGGGCTCGGGCCTCTTCTCATGATGAAAAGGGTTAGGCCATAGTCCACCACGCTGGCCAAGTGCGGATTGGTAGACTTCACATACCCTCGAGCACTTATTAGGCACTCTCAGGCATGCAGGTTTCCTCACGATGTTTTGTTTGTAGTGAGGTTTGGTTAGTCTTAAAATGCTAGCGTCTATCCGCAAGCGATACCTGGCACCCCGGTTATATCACGTTGACGAAACACATGGGTTTTATTCCGTGCAACTCGGACATAACCAGCGACAAGCATAAAACAGTTTTTTGAAAAAAGATTAGACTTAAAAAATTAATAATTTTATCAAAATTGTGATTTTAGGCTATGTTGATAGCTGCACTGTCGTAGTTTAAGGTCTATTATGATAGTTGTAAGGTTGAAATAAATAAATAAATAAAATCATGAAAATTTAGAGCTAAAGAATAAACTGTGTTACAACCGAACTCTACTGAAAAATGTAGCACATACTCGTAGTTTAACTGCGTTTTTTTTTTTTAAGAATAGACCATCGGTATTGTCTTTCCAGTACTTCTGTAATCGGTTTGTACGCGTAACTATTATATTATCCCTTGTTGTTCGTAAGGCAAATTATTTTCGATTAAAATTTTAAATTATGTCATTGGTCTAGAATTGCTGATAGGACTGAAATGCTGGCAAAATATATTTTCAATTCTTATTTAATAATTTCCCTGCCTCTCATACGTAAGGAACTATGATAGCAGAAAATATCGCCACATGGATAAAACAAGTACATTTTTAAAATGTTGAAAAAAAATTACTAATTCTAAACTAATCTAATTATAAAAGAAAGTTGTGTTAAAAATGGTAGAAAAATATAGGCATTTATTCTATCTATTACAATACTTTACCTATATATTTAGAAGTATAAATTGATCATAGCAACTAAACCAATATTGTATAATTATGATGCCAAAAATCACATTATTTTTTCTTAAAGCCTACTTGAAACCAGACTTTTTAAAGAAAAACAATAGAAAAACAAATCATCTTGTTACCAAGACCCAGTTCAAGGAAAAATACGGTCATTAACCTATAAAAAGCAATATTATTGTATTTTCCTTCTATCATTGCATAACAATAACTGATTCATTATAGGTGCGGTTTTACATGACTCAAACACTTTAGTAAAAGATAATAATATACCTAAAACTAAGAATATATTGACCTAATTTGTTAATGACTAAGCCTATTACGTTTCCCTTTGCTAAGTCGGTCACATTAAAAAACAAAACAAACTCCTTACTTTGTTTATGGTCTTTGTTTTTTTTTTAATGCTGAATCATAAAAGAATCATAATTTGAAATTCCAAGATTTGAAAATAGCGCAAGGAGAAAGTTGTGGAACTGGATAGGTAATTCAGAACCTAAATTTTAATTATCTTTTTTTTAATGAAATAGGATGTCTCTAGTAAGAATCTGTCGTGCACTGCATAAACTTTAAAAATAGAATGCCAACAAAAGAAAACTAGGGCAATCAGTATATCTAAATCAATCCAAAACAATACATCATAATAGATTAGTAGAAAAAGTCAAGTCACAGAACATTTGCATACAATACGAAGCCTTATTTTTTACGGTTATTGACCCGAATATAAAGAGGTTGTACGAAGTGCAAGGCTAACTTAAGCTGTACTTGATACAGTGTCAGTATTTTTGTATTCAAGTTTATGCTGCATTGCGTAAGTTACGCACGCCATTTTGGAATGTTATAGGCATGCAAATTTTTATTTAAAAAAGAAAATCCCTGAGGGCATTCGAATTTTAAAGTTATTTTAATGATACTTTTTAATTTGGATTAAATTTGGAGCACGGGTTTTTGTCACCAAGATTTGTTGTTTTTTTTTTGGGTCCAAAGAAAGCTTTATTTATTGTAACTAAAATACTATATTTATTTAAATTATATTTTTGAAAGGTGCGGACAGAAAACGTACGCTAAATGTTATATACAAGTTTTATGTCTATTTTAACACAGTTTAAAATTCTATTGACCATAAAACAACTTTCCATTTTAAACGCCTTTATTAAAACATCGTAAAATATTTCTCACATAAAATTAAATTTATGGGTGTGTTTTTTGTTTTTGCTCATTTACTTCCATTTTCAATGGTTATAGCGAAGTAGCTTTTGATGTTTATAAAATAATGCAGGATCGTAAATAAATGCTTTATACGACATAAAAAAAATTGCAATTGTTTACAGCATGCGTGTGTAAATGAAATTATTTTTTACTTAGTGAAGTAGGTACCGATTTGAGACGATTAGATTTGCTGTATGTTACTGTATAATTACATTATTGTTTTTTTGTTATGGTGCATGATAAGAGCCTCCCCGAGTGACGTACACAACGAATTCCTACTTCCGGCGCACCCTGGCCAATTCGCCAGTTCTCTAAAGCGAATTGGCGAATCCTTTCACCACGATGGAAAGACAAAATAAAATTAGACTCAGCCATCGACACGACGAGGAAGAAGAATTGTTTTTTTGTTTAAATATAGTGAAAATATATTTATTTTTTATTTCAACACATTGTCATGGTCACATAGAAACATAATTAATATTTCATTTTTTTCAAGATTTTGAAGGCATGAAAAATATCAGAATTTTCATTTTTGCTTTTTGTTATACTTTACTTATTTCAGAAATTAAAAATATTTTTAGATAGTGACGTTTGTTTTTATTTTCTTTTTCTAATAAACACAAAGCAAATAAAACATCGTTATACACTAATGCCTCAAAGCAGGGATGGCACTGCATAGTGCCACATTAATAATTCTTGTTTCAAATGGAATGCAGTGTGGGATTAAGTCTGCTAACCTTTGCTCTCGCGAAATGTAAGCGATGCATTGTTTTGAACATTACACCCATGTGTTCAGGGATGACGTTCCCTTTTTAAATTTTTATTTTTATTATGTTGGTACTAAATTAGTTTTTAGTAATCTGGGTGGGATTAAGTGGAGGCGAGAACACGTTTATATAAATATAAACAAATACAAATTGCCACCCGCTATCACAGTGGGCGGCGTCCGTACCATATTTTTTTTGCCTTTAATATTTATTAAATTACTATTTTGAGAATATTTCTAAACTACCCATTTAAAAGTGTTCCAATAATTCCTGAAAAGAAAAGTACGGGCAAATTTTTAACATTGAAAAAACATTTTTTTCAAATTTGCAGCGTGCTAAACCATTGCGATGCGCTATGATCGTATTTATATCTATATTTTAATAAGTTACGTTTAAAACTTGATACATATTAATGCGATTAACGCGGACTTAGAAGGCGCGGAATATGCATATCGTATTATCGTCATATTAAGCTTGGAGCTGCTTCTTAATCATTTTATAAAAGGAATTTTAACAAGCATTTTTGCTTGAACACTTTGGAACAAATACTTGCTATCAAATGTGTTAGACACGTAGCCCAAAACTTCATAGATCTTAATTTCTATTTGAAAAGTTGGTATAAGTTGAAGTTGTGAGTATGAAATAGAATAAAACTTCAAACTTATTCCTTGCTGTATTTCGCCGTATGCTACCAACGTATTCTGAGGTGTTTCGGTTATATTGCCCGCCGCTAACCAGATAATCGCGCAAAACTAGACGTATTTGGTAAAACGGAACGAACTTATTCGACCATTTAGCGGATGGTGTGACCAAATCACAACTGACACTAGGCTCTCTGTTACACATGCTGTAAGAAAAGCCGAAAACCGGACAATATTTAAGGAAATAATGAACAGAGCAGTGAAAGCCTTTCAAGGGCACCTTTAGCTATGAAGAAGCAGAAAACGCAGATTTGGTTGATAGAACTGTTAGGAGGCAAAGTATCTGGGCGAGTAGGAAGTAAGATTATTTAAATTACCGTACAGGAGTGTAACGATGAACCACGTCAATGCTGATATTGAGCTAAAGCCGTCAGTCTAGAAGCCGGTCGCAATGTAATTGGCAAACGAATGGTCAGAGAATGATAATGACAGGAGTCCAAAAATAAGCCCACTAAACTTAAAGATATATGGTAAAGACAAGCGTTGAGCTCAACGACGCTATAGCTAAATATAACTTTGCTTGATTAGTTCTTCGATTAGAAATTTGTACGGATCGAAACGCCCGTATCTCATTACTCAATTAGTTACCCAGGAAAATAGAAACAGACATAACAAAACAGGAACTATAACAAATACTCTTTAATCAAAAAATAATCTATATATATATTTTTTTATATTCTACACTTTGATATACATTTTGAGAAATACGCTTAAAACTAATGTATACAAGTTAAGAACATTGTATGAATATAATGGAGCACTCAAGCACTATTGCCGAGACCCATATTCATTGCATTTAATATGTCGCCATTATCAGTACTGATTTCCCAGGCGAATAAACCACCGAGTTTATTATTTCTGACGTATTTGCCTTTCTCAATCACCGACCTTGAATCGTCATACGTAATGAGATCTGAAGTGTCTCTCTTGAAGACATAGGGAGCCTTAGCAACATCATCATAATGGTATTCCCATTTTCCTTGAGTGATCCCGTTAGCAATCTCCCTGTAGTCAACTACTCCGTTTTCGTATGTTCCTTTGCAGGGTCCAGCCGCTTTACCAGTGAAAGGAATGCCATCTCTATAATCGTGGACACCAGTCCAACCACGACCGTACATGGCTACACCAACAACAATCTTCTGAGGAGTAACTCCTTGATTCAAAAGACATTTGACACCATGGTCAGCTGTGTATTTCTCTTCAGGTTTCCTTGCTGGAGCATACAAAGCAGTCTGGTGACCAAGATTTTCAGTTAAATATCCTCCCTTGAAATCGTAACTCATCAAAAAGATGTGGTCCATGTACTGTTCGGCAGCTTTATAGTCTACAACTTTTATCTGATCCCAGCCAGAGTTAATAGCCGAGATTACTTCGTATTTCTTGCCAGTTTCACCTGTGAGCTGGTTCAACATCTCTCTTAGTTCCTTCATGAGTTGAACGTAGGTTTTACTATCTTCAGGACTACCAAGTTTTGGGTTAGCGCCTTTACCACCAGGGAATTCCCAATCAATGTCAACACCATCGAAGAACTTCCATGTCTGAAGGAAATCTTTCACTGAAGCAACGAAACGGGCCCTCTTTGTGGCGTCGGAGAGGAAGTAAAACGGATCAGATAATGTCCAACCACCAATTGAAGGAAGGACTTTCATGTCTGGTCTCGCTTGTTTCAACATCATCAGCTGACCAAAACTACCTTTGTAAGGCTCGTTTGGTTTGGACAAATCTTTTTGAGGCTTCTTAAGAGCAGCGTAAGGATCGTGAATGGTTATTTGAAAGTCTTCCCGGCCTTTGCAAGATTTTTGCAAGACTTCAAAACTATTTCCGTTTTGCTTCGAACTATCATTGATGCCATCTCCACCACACATTGGGATAAAAGCGTATAAAAGATGAGTCAAATTTGGGATAGGTATGCGATCTACGGTATACTTCCTACCATAAACACCCCATTCAGTAAAGTAGGCTCCAACCACCTTGCCCGAAGTTTGCTTGAAAGGTTTGTTCTTTTCGGTAAAAGAATATTTTAGTGGTGGCAAATGGCTACCGTCAGTGTCAGCCACAACAATCTCGGCAGGGTCACTAACGCTGCATCCATCCTTGTTGCAGAGTTGCACCTTCATTTGATAACGACCACCTTTTTTGACCTTGAAATTTGCTGTCAGAACAGAACCAGCACCAGACCAAAACTCCTTATCATTGAGTAGTACTTTGGATTTATCAGCTGGCTCGCCAGACGACGTCCACGTAACCGCTACGTCAGCAGCGTCTTTCTTCTTTACAAGTTCATTGTAGGATGTCGCAGCTTGGTTGACTTGAATGATCGCAAAATTGCGTTCCCCCGGTCCAATGTTTGGCTTACCAGGAGGGCCACATGAGGCTAAAACGAGTAGCCCCGCCCCGATGAGTAGCGACAGCATTTGAGCAGTTCTAAAAAGTTAACGGGCATAGTATTAACAAGGTTTTCTTAGAGATAGGATGAAACATATTGTTATATGTCTTGGTGGTATCTTACTTGTGTGGTTGGTATTGTCGGTTGCAGCAAACAACTGGTGGTAAATATGAAGAATTTTGATGATCAATGATTGAAATTTGTCTTAAATAAGGAAAAAGTACGATTTCACAAATTAAAGATCCGATGTGTGGTATATTATGCATTAATACGTCAAAGTAAGTAGGTTCAATGAGAAATGGAAAAATAATTATCCATCAGCATCCAGCCATGTATCGACTTATTTGAAACAAAATTAGCACAAGAAAATTTAAGGATTTGTATATGCAAGTTAACCTAGAAAGCTGATTTTTAGATACGTTGTAGTGTAAAGGATGTTTAAAAAAGCATACCCTAAAATTTCGAACTCAATTTCCTTTGAACTTACGGTGCCATATTGAAAAAAGTGGTTAAAATTTCAGTTTTTTTATTTATCTCGGATCCTCGTTATTCTACAATGAACATTTGTATAGACTTTATGTAGACTTATGCATTTTTAAATTAAAAATTAAAAATCAAAAATGTTTATATAACAATCATGATAACTAAAAAAAAAGTAAAAATAAGAAATCAAAGGTTGAACTTTTTTTTGTTAATTTGGTTTAAAAAGTTAAATAAATACCATGGAAGCCAGTAAATGAACAGTGAAACGTCAATATCATGGTAAATTTTAAACATCACTTACTCGTATAACGAATTTTTTAAGTCAATTATAACGTTCTATTTATAAAATATGCTCTGTAAGTTTTTACCATAATTATGTGTTTATACAAATCACTAATAAAAAGAAGAAAAAAATACATAACATTTTCCTTGAATGACGGTAGGTGAGAATGATTGGTGTTTGATTATAGAATACTAAAAAAATCATAAAACGAGGATACAAATATTTTTTTATAAAATTATAGAAAGCCAAAATATAAATGAAAGCTTTCTAGGTTAATTTACATTAAAATTTATTTATTCGGCAATTCACGCATATATTTTGTACTTAATGCCGAATCAATGAAATAATAATTCTCTTTTTTCATTTTTTTTTTCTAAATGTTGGCAGCCCTGCATATTCGCGCTAGTAGAGATTACAATTTGTATTCAAGAATTTACGATTACCGTGTATTTAGATTATTTATTGCATAGTTGCGACCTTTGTGAATCAATATTATATAGAGCTTATATCCAACGACTCCTATTGTATTATTTAAATTATGAATAATGTCATCACGATAATGATAATTGAGATTTCATACATTTTAATGTTTACTTGTCTAAAATGTACGAAAGACAAAAACTGGGGTTGTATTTCGAAAAATAACAAACTTTAAGAATCTTGCAGTTCATTTGATTTAGAAATAACTTTATCAGCTATTCCAAAAGATTTTGGTCCCGAAGAATAAATCGTCTATGATTGCAAAAATTCGTTTTCTTTTAAATATCTACTGTGTTTATTGCAATCTAGACTAACTACGAAATTAAATAAAACCTGGGTAAAAATTACTAAACCGTTAAACAACAGAAAACACGAGTTAATTAACAATCTATTTACACGAATATAATGTAGCCCTAACAAAATTGTTGAGCAAACTATGACACAATCAGTAATACATTTTATTTCCTCTCCGGAACGCGAGCTGTAGCGAAAATACAAAATATCGTCCCATATAAATAAAAGTTTTTACTGTTTCAACCCGGACAGTAGAAGATATTTATAAAATATAGCTGGACACTGAGTTGGAATTACTAGAGATGACACCGCAAATGGAACTTTAAAAAATAAACGTTACTGTTGAGAACAATAGGCTCTTACCTCCGAACCCAGTTATAGTGAATGGATTTGAATACTGCCGGATTTTAAAATTTTTTGTTTTTAAAACTGGCCGCTTATGATTTTTGTTTACGTTCCCAGGCTATAAAGTTGAGATAATTATTTTCACTCGTCATCCCCACCTTGTAGGGTATCATTGGAAATATTTTTTTAAAACATTCATTTATTTTTATTTATTTATTTAAACTTTATGCACTTAAATGTACAAAGGCGGACTTAATACTAAAAGTATTCTCTACCAGTCAACCTTTGGGTGATGCAGAGATGTAGATAGTAGGTGCAGTTTTAAACACACTCAGGGTATGTTATGATGATTTTATTAAGAGTATAATTGCGAAATACCGCACTCATATGAGCGTATATTAGTAAAAGTGCTCATTTTTTTTTTATGGTGGATAGGCACGCGTTTGACCACGATCTCACCTGATGGTAAGTTATGATGCGGTCTACGGTGGAGCACGCTTACCTATGAGATACTTGTTAACTCTTGCTTTGAAGAGAGCCAAGTTGTACTCATGCGGAAATCAATACTCAATTAAAAGTTTTGCGCTTTTAAGTTAAATTTTTCGCATACAAAACACTCACTCTCAAATATAAACAAAAAAATAATATGTGAATGTGCGATTATGTGAATAAGTAACGCATAGATGGCGCTAAAACCAAGTAATGGTTCGTCTAGCTTCGGCTGGCACAAAAGAGTTGAGAAATTTCGAGTCCGGCAGCATGCGAATCCATAGCTGAATTGGCAAAGCACTTGGGGCGTATACCCAAGAGGTGCAGGTTCGAGTCCTGCTGGATTCTTAATTTTTCAACTTTAATATTACATAAAAATAAATGCATAGCAAAGCTAAAATTTGCTTTAAATATTACAAAAAAAATAATATTTTATAACTCTCTTTTATTGAAAAAAATAATTTACTAATACATGATTCTTTTTGGTATAAATTTAGAAGCCCCAAGCTTAAAACTAATTTAAACAAATTAATAATATAACACTAAACAAATATAACAATGCGATCAAGCTCCATTTCCGACACCCATATTCATTGAGTTTAATATGTCTCCATTGTCCGCATCGATCTCCCAAGCGAATAAACCACCAAGTTTATTATTTCTCACGTATTTACCTTTCTCAATTACCGACCTTGAATCGTCATATGTAACAAGGTCTGAAGTGTCTTTTTTGAAGACATAGGGAGCTTTAGCAACATCATCATATTTGTATTCCCATTTTCCTTGAGCGATCCCGTTAGCGATCTCCCTGTAGTCAACTACACCGGCTTCCCATGTTCCTTTGCAAGGTCCAGTTGCTTTACCAGTAAAAGGAATACCATCTTTGTAACCGTGGACACCAGTCCAGCCACGACCGTACATGGCAACACCAATAACAATCTTCTGAGGGGTTACTCCTTGATTCAAAAGACATTTCACACCAAAGTCAGTCGTGTAATTTTCATGGGTATTCCATGCGGGCGCATACAAAGCAGTCTGGTGACCAAGATCGACATTAGAAAATCCTCCCTTGAAATCGTAGCTCATCAAAAAGATGTGGTCCATGTACTGCTGGGCGGCTTTGTAATCAACCATTTTTATCTTATCCCAGCCAGAGCTAATAGCTGAAGTCAGTTCGTATTTCTTGCCAGTTTCACCAGAGAGCTGATTTAACATCTCTTTTACTTCCTTCATAAGTTGTACGTAAGTTTTACCATCTTCAGGATTACCAAGTTTTGGGTTAGCGCCTTTACCACCAGGGAATTCCCAATCAATGTCAACACCATCGAAGAATTTCCATGTCTGAAGGAAATCTTTTACTGAAGCAACGAAACGGGCCCTCTTTGTGCCGTCGGAGAGGAAGTAAAATGGATCAGATAATGTCCAACCACCAATTGAAGGAAGGACTTTCAGGTCTGGTCTCGCTTGTTTCAACATCATCAGCTGGCCGAAATTACCTTTGTAGGGCTCGTCCCATTTTGTCAAATCTTTCTGAGGCTTCTGTAGAGCAGCCCATGGATCGTGAATAGATACTTTGAAGTCTTCTCGGCCTTGACAAGATTTTTGCAACATTTGAAAACCAGCTCCATTTTGCTTCAAACTATCATTGATGCCATCTCCACCGCAAATTGGAATAAAACCATACAAAAGATGAGTCAAATTTGGGATAGGTATGCGATCTACGGTATACTTCCTACCATAAACACCCCATTCAGTAAAGTAGGCTCCAACCACCTTGCCTGAAGTTTGCTTGAAAGGTTTGTTCTTTTCGGTAAAAGAATATTTTAGTGGTGGCAAATGGCTACCGTCAGTGTCAGCCACAACAATCTCAGCAGGGTCACTAACGCTGCATCCATCTTTGTTGCAGAGTTGCACCTTCATTTGGTAACGACCACCTTTTTTGACTTTGAAATTGGCTGTCAAAACAGAACCAGCACCAGACCAAAACTCCTTATCATTGAGTAGTACTTTGGATTTATCAGCTGACTCGCCAGACGATGTCCACGTAACCACTACGTCAGCAGCGTCTTTCTTCTTTACAAGTTCATTGTAGGATGTCGCAGCTTGGTTGACTTGAATGATCGCAAACTTGCGTTCTCCCCATCCAATAGCTGGCTTGCCTGGAGGGCCACATGATGCTAAGGCAAGCAGCCCCACACCGATGAGTAGCGATAGCATTTGAGTAGATCTAAAAAAGTAAACGGTCTAAGTTTTAAAATCTGGTATGTATTAAAACTAACCATGTGTCTTGGATATATTGGTGGTCTTTTACCTGGGTTTTTAATAAGGATATTTTATTTATTTAAATAGTGGTAGATCTTATATGCGCTGTAACGTCATTAAACGAAGTACACAATTGGTCCAAAATTTTCAACCCCATAAAATCATAAAATCGATCCATTCGGGAACATGAGTCTCTGTAGAGGAATGACAAAATATCATCCCTATAAAGGGGTGTATGAAAGGAGCCTCCCCGAGTGACGTACACAACAATTCCCTACGTCCGGCGCACCCTGAGCAATTCGCGAGTTCTTAAAAGCGAATTGGCTAATCCTTTCACCACGATGGCAAGTCAAAACCTTGACCACCTTACTGACTGTCCAAAATGCCCTACCACCTGCACAAGAGAGGCGCTCATGAACGCCGACGAGAGCGCCATAACAGTGGCCCCTTATTGGACCAATAAAATTTGACTCAGCCTTCGACACGACGAAGAAGAAGATCCCTATAAATATTTTTTTACTGTTTCAACCCGCATAGTATTAGGTTCATAGTACAAGAGAGGACACTGAAAATCGAGTTCACACATTCAATATAGTGATGGCAACATGCGTAATGGCATAGAGATTGAATTACAAGTTAAGAGATACATGCCGCAATTGATTTGTGGATAGGTCATCACAAAACAAATTGTGAAAAATAAAAGCAGGCCTGTATCTAATACATGTCCCACTGCTGGCATCGGGCCTCTTCTCATGATGAGAAGGGTAAGGCCATAGTCCACCACGCTAGCTAAGTGCAAGAGCAGAAATAGCCGAGTGGTTCCAACCAACGGCGCACACCTCTGTCGATAAATCGTTAAGATTCGTCTTTTCAAAGATATGTGTGTATTTATCATACAAATTATCGCCCGCTTACGGTGAAGGAAAATATCGTGAGGAAACCTGCATGTCTGAGAGTGCCTTTAAAGTGCTCGAGGGTGTGTGAAGTCTACTAATCTGCATGTGAAATAAAATGAGTGATTTTTTACTTATCTATTTTCACTTTTTTTAAATGTCCGTTCCAGCTTTTTTGTAAAGCTCACTGTTCCAAAACCCCAGAGGTTATGATTTAACAGAATACATATTTGGAGCAAATTACTCGTTTTGTTTGGAAGTTTAAATGCTAATTCCAGACAAATACGACGCTTTGGCTTATTCCTCTGGGACTCATATGAGTGCAATGTTAGGGATAATTTTGCGGCAGATTAATATTTTTAATTCAAGTATTTTTATAAATAGATTAGCAGAATTTTGTTGAGTGAACAGAGTGAAACATACTTTTTAAATTGTCTTCATATATTATTTTATTTATGATGATTACTGATTTGATTATTGATTACGCTACGCTATAAAAATTCGACTCCTAAGTATATAATCTAATTAGACTTATTAAATCAAGTTTTTTTCTTAAGTCCTTGGGGGAGACCTTTGCCCAACAATGGGACAATATAGTTTAATAAAAAAATAAAAATATGAAGTTTTATTTGACGCTAAATTTACAAGTCAAGTAAAAGTTGATTCTATCAATTTCGTTACAAAAACCGTTTGTTTAATTGTCAAACAAATTTTGAATAGTAATTTTGAATAGTCAATATATTTTGTAAATCAAAATATAGCTGGCAATATATAGCAAAGGTAGCTAACGAGTGCCATTGATCAATTGTATTTTGCATCGAGACTATCGGCTATCACAATAGCGCAGTGGTGATTAGCTATCGACACAGCTCGCTACGAATATAGCAAAATACCTCACAAAATAAATACAGCGGTTTTTGTACTGTAAATAAACTGACAATAAAAATACTACATAAAATTATATTTATTTGACTTTAAGAACCATAGTTAGCCTTTCTACTGTTTATTTTAAAACCTAAATTATTACGAACTAGACACCCACTAGACAAAAATACCTACATATTAATATATTATCACAGTTATTTTTAACCTGTTCTTGTTCTACTTGGCTCTACATAAAAAAATCTCTGTAATATTGTGTTAAAATACCTTTCCATATTATATTGAAATGTAGATATTTAGGGCTTTAAAAAAGAAATAAAAAGTACGGGCGTCTGGGTACACCTATTATAGTAGAACTTTTTAAGTAATAATTTTATATTGCATTACAACTAATAGCATAAACCTCTTTTCGCAGAATATCGTTTGTCATAAACTCATTTAGCATACATTGGAACCCATAATTCTGTAAGTCAGAATCATCTGTACGCATAATTTTGATATCCATAATAATCACAATGTATAATCATCACATCGCAGAAAGTTCAAAACCAGATTCATCTTTTGGCATATATTTCTTATCCATAACTATTTAAAAGTAGAACCATCATTTCGCATAATGCTTACAGCAAGAATCATCTTTTATGATTATTGCAACACTTTTCTAATCAGGCGTTATCATTTTTACTATTGCTATTTGTTGGAGGTAGTAATCACATGAATCATTATTAGTTGTCGGGTACCCTTAGTTGTAATATCGATATTGTGTTATTTTGTTGATCAAAACAAGTTAAAGTATATTAAATATGGAAAATTCAGTAGAAAGTGTTTTAAAAGTGTTTAAATCAAGCAAAGGTGGAATTAAATTAGATATGAATGGATTTATTTACGAAAGAAACAAAGTGCAAAATAATAAATACTATTGGTTATGTGAAATGAGCCGGAACAAAACATATAATTGCAATCAACGAATAATCACCATATGCAACAATGAAACTAATATACATACATTAATAAGTAAAAAAATGGTTAACCATAATCATGACCCTGATGTGATAAGGTCCAAAGTTGCTGACATTATGAATTCGATTAAAGAAGAATCCATTAATAATATTGAGAAAAAACCATGTCAAATAATAAACGATTGCATATCTACAACTTCAGAAGTGATTTCAGCACATTTACCAACAATAAAAAATTTAAGGCAAGCTATTTACAGAAATAAGAAAAAAGGGAAACATCCTATTATTGAACCAGAAACAGTAGAATTTCAACTTGATATGAACCATTTACGATGTGATTATTTGGAGAATGAAATCATTATACAAGATCAATTAAACAACGGACGTCGGATAGTTATGTTTACTACAAAAAAAATGTTACAACATTTAAGCAGATCCAAATATTGGCTTGCACATGGTACATTCAAAATCGTTCCGAAAATATTCCAACAACTGTATGTAATACATGGATCTGTACATAACACAACATTTCCGATGGTACATGCACTCATGACTAATAAGGATAAAGCTTCTTCTTCTTTGCGTGTCAATGGAAAACAAATGGATAATATTGCATTATATTTAAATTTAAATTGAAAGAAAATTTATTACTGCATAATATTTATATTTTGTTGGACCAAAAATTTGCTACAAGAACGGCATTATCGGTGGCGCCCCACAGGTCGTCTATGGTACAGGTGGTAGGACATAAAGGGCATGTAATAAGGTGAGCCATCGTTTGGGGACTGGCACCGCATTCGCAATCGGCGAAGTCTAAAGGAGGATAAAGCTAGCTATGATAAGTTAATTGAAATGTTATTAGAATGTTGTGCATCCGCTAATATAGTTTTATCACCGCGATATATAATAATGGACTTCGAACAAGCGCCCCAAATCAGTTTTAAAAATTATTTCGATAATGTAATAATCAAAGGATGCAATTTCCATTTAGGGCAAATCATATACCGAAAGATACAGAAAAGTGGCTTTCAAAAACTATACGGTAACGATACTAATTTTGCTATGGAGATGAAATGTTTATTTGCTCTTTCTTACTTATCGCCTAATGATATACCAAAGTATTACGATGAATGGCTCAAAACGATATCCCCAGAGGCGAAAAGTATTGCACATTGGTTTAGCGATAATTACATCTGGGGAACAATTTCTTCGCCTCCAAAATATCAGCCTAGCCACTGGAGTACAAAAGATTTATTTGACCAGAATATCCCTAGAACACAAAATTCTGCTGAATCGTGGCATCACAGAATAAATAAAATTGTGAGCGCGAATCATGTGGGATTTTATAATATATCAAATCAACTGATCAAAGAAATAAAATATTCAACTATAGAAATAGATAAATTAAGTTTCGGCGCGCCACCACCAGCCAAAAAAAGGAAAACATTAAGTAAACAAATCGTCTTCAAAATATTATAAATAATCAGTCGGACTACACAGAAGTTGGGTACCTTAAAGCAATAGGAGCTAATATAAGATTAGTTTAATTTTGTTTTCTGATTAATTTAATTGTTTTTTTTTTTAGTAATTGTAATAAATAAAAGTTGATTTAATGATAATTATTTGGTTTTTATATCCTTGCCCATGAGAGCATGTTCATTTCAGGTCACAGTTCTAACCTAACCTAACCTACGCATTTTTAAAGAAGAAAGTAACCCAATCTATATTATTCTAATTGAAATTCTATGATCTTCATAGTATGCCTAGTCAAATTATGCCAAATAATCTGTACTCTAAATGAACGATGCTAAATGAAATTATACAAAATTTTACCTATGCCAAAGGTAAATATGCCAATAAAAATTCTACTATCTTAAATGTATGCCATTCTAAATTCGGTCATAAGCACATTATGCCTAAAAATATTTATGTCAAATATTTTTTATGCCTAATAAATGATCGACTAAAGAAGTTTCTGCGAAGTCAGTTATCCCAAATAGGTTTCGGAGTATCAAGTTTCTACCAAATAGACCGCACCCCGGGCGTCTATCTGTATTGTTTAGATTTGTTTTTAAATTGACAAATTAAGAAAATAAACAGCTCGCCTGATTTTATCAGAAGAGCAATATGCACATCTGTTAAATATTTTTATCAATAGTGTTTTGAGAAAATCAATACGTTACTTTATCTCTTCATTATATTATTTATTTGTATATACCTATATAATCCAAGTAAACTTTCTTACGATAAATTATATAAATTATAATTATATTCCTCTCGACCCATAAACAGTGCTAAAAATGTCACTTTATCTCACAATCTAACATGAAAAAGGGGACTCCATAAAATTCATTGAATTAACGCCCACAAATTTACTGCAAAATATATAATATATTAAAATTTTTAATTAGCACAAACCAAACTTTGGGGTCAACGGACAATATTTATCAAAGATTTTCTGTATGCAATTTAAAAAATAACTTTATTTTATATTTCTCAATTTTTAACTTTATGCTTGTAAAATAAGGTTCAAAGTGTATTGAATAAAAATCTGATCTCAGCATAAGGATTGTAAACTCCTTCGTGTTCTCGATTTTCGAAGGGACACGTAACGGTACAAAATAACGGTTAAACAATAAACGAAGTTTCAATTTTAAATCCAGCTTCGGTTCGATTCGGACGGCGATCTCGCCCGATACGAAACGACCCCGCGAAGATTGCAATCGGCGAGTACGATTTTATTCCAAATTCGAATTTAGAAGAAACAATTCTAAAATGTTTTACCTGATTGGAATTGCCCAGAGGAATGCCAGACAATTTAATCATTCGACTTTCAAATTAAATCCAAAGATTTGTGTATTTTACTACGACAAAATACTAGTTTTAATCAAAATACTAGTCACATCCAAGTAATAAATAACACTAAAACTGATTTGTTAGCGTAATATCGTTAATCAGGTCCTGATAATACGGTATCAGCTGATATCGCTCGACATCGGTATCCTTCGGTTGTTTCCGGCGCACATCGTAACACATTCGAAATAGGAACGCGAAACCGAAAAGGTTAAGGTTAACTTTCACACGTAATTTTTTTAAACAGAATATTTAGGAAAGAGACTAAAATCATAATTTAACCGCTGTCAAAATATAATACCACCACCAATATACAAATAATACCACCACCAAGTCTAAGATACCACCACCAAGATAAACAAAGCAGTTACATTTAAGTAGGGCGAATAAACAATAACAGGTTCAGAAAAAAAACAAAACAAAATTCGGGTCAATGCACTGCCAACTGGCTTATAAACATTGACACAATTTTTGTTTTGGTAATCACCGTGTAATTCTGCTCGTCTGAAGTAATGCGATCCAGTGGATAAATCAAATTATATGCGATGTATCGATTAAACTTAACAATCGAATTATTTTTAACACTAATAAACTGGCACTTAAAACTTCAGAGTGGCAAACTTACTTGAGAAAAAAAAGAAAAACGCACCTTTTTACTTATAAATCGCGAATTATTTTGCGCTATATTGGCCTATGACTTGGCGGGCGCACTGCGCAGTCGCGAGCCTTCCCGACACTAAACGCTATACCTCTAGTGTCGTCCAGGAAAGCATAACAGGTGCTATTAGTATGGCACTCGCGAACCACCAGCCTATGTCATATGCGACTCGGTTCACAAAACGAGGACACTGGACAAAGGAAAAACTGTATTGTTATTTTGTGTTAGGACTATAGATGAGTGAACACATGTTGGTAGGACCAGCCATTATATAGTTGAGTGAACAAAAGTAGGTAAAGATGCCATGTTGGGTTTGCGGGTAAACCTGTGACGTGTTATCACGTAAGGGTACTCCTGTTATTTTCCTGAAAGGGAAGGAAACACTTGTGTAACTCAGAAATGGACACCAAGTACTCATGTTAGGAGACTTGGGAGTTGCATATTTGCTAATTAGTAAACACAGAAGCAAGCCTTATAGATAATAAAGATATTGCGGCAAGTATCCATACGATTTTGTAAAAATTTTTTTTTCATTTTCATAGGTAAAAAAACTTTTGTAGTTGTTTGCATAAGTTAAAGATGTATTACGGAGAAAGCTAAGAATAAAGTATTATCTATAATAATTATATAGAATGCTTGAATGAATATTATAACAACATATAGGAATATCATTATCATCATCTCAAAGGCATCAGGGTCGAACAGCTTACCCACACCAATCTGGCTCCTCATATGCAGAGCTTTATAGTTACGAGGTTTGCTGGTGAAGAAAGAAAAGATAACCCCTACCATAAAAACAAAATTGCATGTACGAACTTTTCCTCACCAGCATTAAGTCCTGGGTCCTATGTGAGATAACACCTGAGTCCAATCCTCAAAAGCCTGGGTATTTAATGATGAGATATACTTTCCATAATCTTTAATTACTGTTATCAATTTCAAATTACAACTAACTTTGTAAGCTCAGATATACATTGGAATAGTTTAAGTTCATAGAATGGCGTAAAGATTCACGTAGAAACTTCCCAATTTATTATTAGGTATATTGCGTTACTCATAATGCATTTAATAAATACCAAATTTTAACCTCAATGGGGAAAATATAATGATGCGTTAGTATTTCAAGAATTCTTAAATAAGAAGAACATGCGTTTATGCATAATTTTAAATGTATGGATACCTTTGTGGTCTGGTTCTAGAAAATTTTACATTTTCGGATATTTGGACAATATATAAATGTAGGTTTTCGCTTCTACCGTGTATATTTTGGAATTACCCATCAGTGACGACATAAACAACTTACTGAAACAAACGAAGGTATTTCCTTCTTTGATTTTTAGAAGAAGGTATTTCGTGTTCAGAGAAAGGAAAACAAACGGAAGAGACAAAAATTCTAATTCTAATGAGGCCTAAAACTTTTTAAAGTACGGAAGTCCGTCCTAGTTCACAGAATTACTTGTCAAATGTTCCTTTCTAATGTAATATAGAACTCATTCTTAATTGGATACAAGTTTTAAATAACTGATCTTTATTAACCAAGTGCCAGTTCCCAAACAATGGCTCACCTTCTTTCATGCCCTGCCTCCACCACCTGCACCATAGACGATCTGTGGAACGCCACTGATAACGCTGTTCTCGTGGCTAAATTCTGGGCAGACAAAATTTAAACTTTGTTTTTCCATTGACACGCAAGTAGAAAAATTAACCAATGTATAACTTATTTTTCTTTTATAGAAACACTAGGTCACTAGGAATTTTTATCGATTCTATTATATCGATAGCTAGATATCTAACAGCTCTACCGACGCGCAAAGCATCTCGGTTACATAATGGTTGCAACCGAGTGCACGCACGCCACGCGCGATGCACTCACCCATTCATAGTTTAGGTTATTTAATGTAGATAAAAACTGTGCTATTGTTATGTCATTATTGTAGCTGTTTTATGTATAGTGCATTTTTTAATTCCAGAGACTAATTTGACAGCAAGAACAATGCCCAGCTGTCATTAATGTATGGTGCTTGGTGTCAAATTAGTATCCTGGATTAAAAAATGAACTGTAGTGAACTATGTAGATGGTACTCTGGTTCTGATTGTTTAGTTCCTAAAGTCTATTTATAACCTTAAAATGAATATGGATGCATCGCTGCGTTCACTACATCCCATTACATGAATTCTCATTAATTTAGTTCTACAGAAAATAATACTTTAGCTGTATTTTTTATGACTTCTTCGACAAAAACTGAAAGTACCTATTGTTGATGTAACAAATTTATTTCGATGTTATATTTCTTTGACAAAAATAGGTTACTTTTAGGTAATAAGAGACTAAGAGCCGTCCTTATAAATTGTTTCCACCATTTAAAATATAACCTGACCGGTAATAAAAGTTTAAAAGCATTCACACTTGAAAATAGAACTTAAAAACTGTCAGACTTTCATTTCAATGGGCTATTCGTTGATCCTACGCTTGGGTTAATCCAACGCTTTTGAAACTCGGCTAAAAAAATATGTAATTATAATAATTGTTTATCTTAAACTACTATAAAGATCATTTACCGAAATATATAGATATTATACTGCCTCATTGGTCTAGTGGTTGGCGCTTTCACCGAGAGGTCTCGTGTTCGATTCTCGGGTCAAGCTGAGTGTTATTCGGGCTTTTTCTGTCAGGAAATTCTCAATAGTAGCACGGAATTGGATTTGTGCCTGGTGGACGGCAATAGGTTCACCCCTTATCACGTGGGACCTAAAAACATATCAGGTGAAGTATGGGTGTTATTCACTTCTGGCACACCCTTCTGGCTAATATAAGCGTGAAGTTTTGTTCAAACCTTAATCATGATTATTTTTAAAATTGCAAAAATTCCTCTTATCTTGAACCCCATAGCACGAGGTGGTTGTCCCAAACAATGAGTCTTTAGTCATCAGTACTTAGCATTCTGGACGCGACGCAAGGTTAACTACCACGGTGTTACCGCGCTTTAGGGAGATTACCCATGGAAGATGGGAGATTTCGCATGGGGAGTGGAAAAAAATATTGATGGTAAAATAATAGGATTATGAAAATGTCAACATTTAATATGTTTTAGTGCCTAATATAGTATTGCCGTTAGCCAAGTGGTGAGCGCCTCTCATCGCAAAATCTCGGGTTCGTATGCCAGATTGGTCAAAAGAGTTATTTGAGCTTTTAGTTAGCAAATTCTCAATAGTAGCATAGACTTGGTTTATAAATAGTGTGTAGCCACGCATTTGACCACGACGTATTGTACAAGTAAAGATGAAATGAGGGTGCTAAACACTTTTACCATACCCTTCTAAGTAATATAGGCGTGATGTGATCAAGTCTATCACCATCCACCGGGCACAATTCCAACTCCGTGCCAGCTACTCTAGCTATTGAGAATCGCCTACCAGGAAAATCCCGAATAAACGTAAATCTCGAAGTAATAAGTCGCATTTGATAACCACTAAATCAACGAAATTGTTTTTCTTATTAACGCCCGACCAACTACAGTATGCGTATGTTTGTTTATCACTTCATGTACTATAAAACAAGTGCACATATTTAGATAAATCGCATCTACACTACCCGGAAGGGTTCAAGAGTTTTACACACACATTTCACGTGTTAAAGCAGTTTACTGGGCAAATATCCAGATTCCGTCCTCCAGAGATTTACACTATGGAAAAACCAATTACTCTTAATCAAACAACGTATTACTGGACTGGGATTTGCAAGAAAATATGAGGAAATCTGTATGGAAATTGAAGCAGAGGTAGTTTTTCTTGAAGCAGATTATTTAATTGTTTTTTTTTTAAAAAAAACAACGCCCGCATTAGAAATAATTCTTGTCCTGGGGTGTTATCAAACATACATTTCACACACAGCGTCAGAAAAAATATTTGCGGATCACACGAAGATTAGTCCCGTGCAGGGATCGAACCCACAACACCAGCGATGTTGAAAGCGGCGAAGCGACCGCATTAACCACTACGCTAACCGTGCGCTCAATTTGAAACTGCAGTATTTTATACAGTTGTTGGATTTACCCACAGGTTCAAGCCTTAGGACATATTTTATACAACGTGTGTAGCAAAAGGATGAGTAGTCCAACTGATGGTTGGTGGGAACTACAGCACATAAGGACATTCGTCCATTAGATGATAATAATCAACCGCTATTACTCGGGATCATATCTCGCGAGTGGTGGGTTTATCTCTGATTAACCTTTAAGGTGTTATCGTACTGTAATGCTTATTATATACGATATTGACGACCGCAAGGCGGAGTGGGTAGTGTACCTGCCTGCGACGTCGAGGTCGCGGGTTCGATTCCCGCTTAAGACAAATCTTTGTGTGCATGAACGTGGGGGTTTGTCTCATACTGGGTGTTTCTATGTATAATAAGTATGTATTTATTCTAGTACCCATATTACAAGCTCTGCTTAGTTTGGGACTAGAGGGCGTTGTGTGTGAGTTGTGAAATATTTATATTTATTTATTATTTCATTCATGTCCTTATTAATTAAGATATCATTATGGTTACCTAACAAAGTTTAATTATTTAATCAAGTAAAGGATTGAGTAATTCCTATGGCGAGCGACGTTAGAAAAAAAAAATACCGCACCAAGAAAACTACAGCGAACTTTAGTCTTTTTGTGGACTTGTAGACAGCTGATAACAACAAAACCTATTCGTATCAGATAAAAAATGCAGATAAGTGTCGCTATGTCTTTTACTTAGGTATTTGCCAGGCAGAATATTTTAAATAACAAACCAATGACTTAAAAACTATAAACATTAGGTCCACTTTAACCAGTTTCTGCTGGTTTATTCTTTAAATTTCTATTAAAAAATTAAATATTATTAAAAGGTGCGAGTACTGGCTAGTAGGAACTATCTAAATCAGGCCCTAAATTTTTAGTTAGATTTCGATATCAACGGATAAAAGCAACAAGTTACTGGTACAAAAATCGGTAGAATCAGAAATTATAATTACGACCATAAATAAGCTGTCAACAAAATTAAGCCATTATTAACGTTGAACAAATACAAAACTCATTTGCCGAATTAATACGATAATTAGCTACATAATTTAATTGTAGGTTCAGGGGTAATTTTAGCCGACAATTGGTTAGAATAATTATAGGGCAACACTGACTCGCCTCATTATTGCACTTCCGTATTATTGTTGAAATAAACCTAGGAACATCATTTTCATAATGGTGCTCCCAGACTGTCGGTAACGTGGCGTTACTGATTCAAATGTTATACATAGTGTAGGATACATTTTTTAGCTCACTGCAAATACAAATTACTAGTATTCTTGTTAACCCCCTCAAGCTGAGCTTAATTCGCTTGTGTTAGGAGGCAGTTTACCTCCGTGGTGTAATGGCCATTCGAACCCATGACCTCTCGATTTATTTTTACTATGTCTCGATCGTTAGACCGATGCCTTATATAAATTTTAATAATATTAATATTAAAATGTGCCCAATTGAGTCCCATGTTTGACATAACAGGCAAATGCTTGCGCCGCCCGTCTGGGAGGCAGTTTGTAATGTAATACTTGACAGCGAATCTGAACGTTACATTGAAGGCGAATACGCTCGCGCGGTCTAGGACCACCTTTACGTTTACGTTTTAAGTATATTGAATAAGAGGACAATTTCATTTTAATTGATGTTATGATATTTTATGCTCTACATAAGTATGACGAAATTCCTTACTGTTCGTATGTAATAATGTATGTTAGAAATGAACAATATAAAAATTGAAACAGTAGGCAGAAATGGTAAATCACCCACACTTCACCTTTTTAAGTGTGTGATAGGGTGTGAGCCTATCGCCATTTACCGCTCAATTTAAAATTCCTGACGGGAAAACCTCAAATAATACTCGCTCTACCAATAGAGTTCTCTGAAACCCTTCCCTGCTTTTCATTTCATCTTCACCACAAGTCTAATTCCTCTGTACAATTTAATATACGCAGTTTAGACGGCACATGTAATCATGGATGTGTAGTGTGCTCTGCTCCTCAAGAGTGTGTGTTTACGTTGTTTGATGAAACGAGAATTGTGACGTGCAAAATACATTTATAAAATATTGTATTTATTATGAGTTCCGTCAATAAATACATAAAGCTTCCAACTCCTCAGATGAAACTCGGATTTTTAAGTATATATATATATATATTTTTAGTCTACGGGTGTGTGCGAAGGCCTCTCCCCATGACTTCCAAGTCTTTCTGTTATTTGCTATCTCTGACCAATCATTCTGAAATGCATCCAAGTCATCCCGCCATCTCCGTTTGGGCCTTCCTCGTCGCCGTTGACCGTCACGTGGTACCCAGTTGGTCGCTTTTTTGGGCACCTCTCTAGAATATACGGCGAACGTGGCCAGCCCAGTCCCCACTGCAGACTGGCAGACTTTTGCACTACATCCGTGACACTCGTTAAGAAAATAAGTATATAAAAAATAAAATAAATAAAAATCTTCAAAATCGATGGGAAATATTACATTATTTTACATTAATGCATAGATCGACGCTAAACAGCGTAGCTCTGCGCATGCGTGGTGCGCTCTTATTGGCTCTTTAAACGTCAAATGCAACAATCGGACGGTCGATTTTTTTTTTTTTATGGTGGATAGGCTCGTGTTTGACCACGATCACACCTGATGGTAAGTAATGATGCAGTAGACGATGGAGCACGCTTACCTATGAGATACCTTTTTTAAACTGGGAAATGCCTAACGCATACTATCGACCCGGATAGAGTCGCTGGTTATGTCCGAGTTGCACGGACTAAAACCCAGTGTATTCCGTCAACGTGATATGACCGGGGTGCCAGGTATCGCTTGCGCATGGACGCTAGCATGATGTTATAACACCCTAAGATAACTCGTCAGTTGAGTATGAGTGACGTCATAATTCTGAATCGACACACGACAAATAATCGCGCTTATGTCATCAACACTTGTTTTTTGTTCCGTGTGTATGTTCATCGACTAGTAATGTCAATTACCCTTAATTAACTACACACATATTAATACGAAAGGATAATATAATAAAAACATAATTATAATAAAATACAACCCTTGAAACATCGTTATTTGTACTTCATTTTGCTAAAATAATGAAGTAAAATAATCTTACTTCCTCTGTTTTCTTATATTTAACGAATATATTTAATACAATATTAAGGTTGAGAAATTAAGAATCCAGCAGGATTTGAACCTGTACCCACTGGGTAAACGCCCCAGGTGCTATGTCAATGAAGCCATGCATTCGTATGCTGCTAGATTTTTCAACCTTAATATTGTTTAGAGTACAAAAGGCATAGAAAAGCTGTAATTTGCTTTAAAATATTACAAGAAGTATATATTTGTATAAATTATGCCATGCTTTGCTCATGTCTGTAATATTGTAGAATTAAACTGTTTTAATCAGTAGTTAATATGAATCTCGTATGACAATGGAAACAAGAAACTCAACAGTAAATAATGTATCGGATGTAAGTAGAGACAGTCAAATTAAACAGTAAATGACATTGTTCAGTAATCTAATTCAATATTAGTTTGTATGAGGATGTATGAGAGTGCTGTTAGTTGTGGGATCTGTATTGGAGGTTAAATTAATCATTTATTGGAAATGAAAGGAAATAGTTGAGTTGTAAAGGAATAGTGGTTTCCGGGATTAATAAAAAAAAATCTAGCGTAACGGTCGCGAGATAGATTTTGTCGCATTTTCGTCATGTTTTTCCATACAAAAACGCGACAAAACTATCTTACGCTCGCTATGCTACGTCTTCAGGTAGCAGTTCACATATTTTTTTATTATAAAACATAATGATAAAAAAATTACAAAAAAATTACTTCAATTACAAAACAATGCACCAATAAGTAAAAAATACTTAAGAAATATTTAATGTCTCGCCTCATCTGTGTATAACTTGAAAGAATACAGTAAACGGCCTACGTAAAGTATGGCGATAATTATTTAAATATAAGCACCTAAAGCTTATATAAAAATAATTATCGCCGTACTTCTAACCGTTAGGAGCTGTACCTTCCAGTATCAGCTCAGCAACATTAAATGCTGACTGCTAGATGCAAATATCCGAGTAGCTTTAGGTTATATACGAAAATCAATGTAGAATCCTTTAAAATTTGAGGATTACCCTCGATTTCTCTAAGATGCCATCATCAGATCGTTACCTGATGAACTAGAAACCACATGACAAGGTTCTTCCAGACGAAAAATAATTTCTTAAATCGGTTCAGGCGTCTTTGAGGAATTATCGAACAAACATAAAAAGTACAATCGAATAGAGAAACTTCTCATTTTTTGAAGTCGTTTAAAAATTTGTGCTAATTTGCTAATACTTAACACAACCAGGAAGCAACGTGTTATATCAGCATAGATCAATTTCCTCAACCATCGGTCCATACTTTAAAACCATTGTTATTAATCTTAAAGATAAATATATTCACTGCACGCACCAATCGCTAGGAAGTACACACAGCTACATATCAACCAATACATTTCTAGTATAAGCTGGTCTCTGTCGGCACGGAAAGTAATACAATGCGAGCAATCTTATACTGGATTTATGTAGGTTGATGTATAGCTGTGCGTACATACATGTGTGTAGACGCTTGTTTCCTTATTAATGTGATGAAGACAAGGGCAAAGGTAATTTATTTTATTTATTTTTAACTCGCCTTTGTTAGATGCACGGGTAGTAATTCTTTTGTGGAAGAACTCAAAAGTGCAAGGCATGTAAGATAAAGGGCTAGCATATAAGCTATTAAGCGATAGCCGAGTTAGAGACCGTAGGACTGCGAAGTCAAAGATCTCGGGTTCGAAACCACGGTACAAACGTCTGTCAAGAAATCGTTAAGATTCGTCTTTTCGAAGATATAATCATATAAATTGTCGCTTGCTAACAGTGAAGGAAAATATCGTAAGGAAACCTGCATGAGTGCCTTAAAATGCTAGAGGGATTGGGAAGTCTACCAATCCGGACTTGGCCAGCGTGGTGGACTATAGCCTAACCCTTCTCATCATGAGAAGAGCCCCGAGCCCAGCAGTGGGACATGTATTAGATACAGAGCTGCTATTATTATGTGAAATATGTGAATATCTCGCTGTTGTTATCATTTCTCGCAATAACATAGCATATTACCGTTACCACCATCGAAATATTTGAGTTAAACTACGAAATTTAAAAAAACATGTTTTCTAACAAATTGACCTCAATATTGTGCACGGTTGGCGTAGTGGTCGTCTTGCCGCTTTCAACTGCACTAGTGCTGTGTGTTCGAGCCCCCCACGGGACAAATCTTTGTGTGATCCGCAAAGATATGTTCTGACTTTGGGTGTGTTTTATATGTATGAAATGTATGTTTGTGAACACCCCTGCGACACAGGAGTAATTTTTAGAGCGATAATTTTTTTTTTAAATGTTTGGCAAACGTGATATTTTTTTATAAATGCCCCTATTAGCCCTACCCCTATAGCGCATTCACTTCGTATAATCATAGCATCAAATAAAATCGTGTTTTCGTGCAATGACAGTATTTTACATCCTAATGTTTAACCAATAGCTCAGCACTTTGTCAGCAAATAATTCTTTTCCTCTTCCTTAAAGACATTGCGAACGTAACATTTACCTACTTACATACTGTTGTATCCCTTTGTCTTATTAACCGATTTTTCAAACAAAGAGATCTCAATTTGATGCGGTTTTAGTTTTGGTTATATCGGTATTTTCAATCATTAATACTGTCGTTGTATAACGTACGACTACCTGAATGGTATAGAGGTTAGCGGATGCGCCTCTCAGCGCGAGGTCGCGGGTTCGATTCCTGTTTGGGGCAAAGTGTTGTTTCTGAACTTTGCAGCATGCAAGCAGCATGGATTTGCAAGTATCCAAGTAGCTATTAGGTAATACACAATAAACAATATAGAAGCCATACAGACATATTCAGGGGAGCCCTCGATTTCTCTAAGATCCCATCATCAGATCGTAACCTGATAAGAATGGAAACACATGTCAAGTAAACTTTTCAGACAAAAAAAATATATACAATCGAATCGAGAACAATACACGATGCCGGAATTCCACGGATTAAGGAAATCTTGAACCATCTTTTGACCTCATTAAAACAAATAATTGATGACAAAGGCAAACCACAGGACATCTTTATCTTTTGTCTTTCGTATCCTTGAATAACCCAACAAACAATAACTTAGGAAACGTGTATGGAAAGGCCAATGAACTGACGACGTCAACTGGGATATTGACCAGAAGAAATGTTCCCAGCACACTCATAATAATCTATCCTTTTACAACTTGTATGTTTGTGTGTATAGATGTGCATGTCATACCCTAGTGAAAAGACTGTAATATCTCAAATCATTAGTCATTTTTCATACATAACATAATTATAACATCACGCCTATATAGAAGGATGTGGCAGAGGTGTACAATACCCGCATTTCACCTATTATATATAGACGACCGGATGGCGGAGTGGGTAGTGCGCCTGCCTGCAACGCCAAGGTCGTGGGTTCGATTCCCACTTAAGACAAATCTTTGTGTGCATGAACATGGGGTTTTGTCTTAGTCTGGGTGTTTCTATGTATAATAAGTATGTATTTACGAAAGAAAAGTATATTATGTATTAGTATCAATTATTCTAGTACCCATAGTACAAGCTCTGCTTAGTTTGGGACTAGATAGCGTTGTGTGTGAGTTGTGAAAAAATTATTTATTTATTTATTTATTATGTTTAGGTTCCATGAGATAGGGGGTGAGTTTATGGCCATTCACCGGACACAATTCCAAGTATGTGCTGCTATTGACCCCGCTTAGTTAGAGGCGCATACGCAAAATTTACTAGATTAACGAAGCAGATCCAATTTTTTTTTCTATTTGAAATTTTCGCCTTGAGTTGTATAATTTTTAAAAAACATGTCATTTTTGCAATAACACAACTTACACACAGATTTTATATTTGCAACAATACTAAGAACAACTTAGAACTAACAATTCAAGATATTACAGTATTTTGCAAAAGTGCCGAGTATGTTACTCAGATCTTTTTTTGATGACGATTAGCAAATAGCTTAAAACTAGCTAATATATTGTTAAAAGTTTATTTGTTTGATCATATTATTCATATTTATCTCTGAACCTAAGCTTTAAGTTGAATAAGTTAGACGCTAAAGCCTCCAAGAACGGATCTGTAACGTACATAGATGCAGTTGCAACTTAGACCGATATAAAAATACACTCGCGTGCAGTTTATTCGACTAAAAAGCAACTTAGCATACATACATACATTAGAAATCTATCGGTTAAGAAATAGCTTAAGTCTTAAGCTTTTAAATGACATATTATTTATTGTGAAATAGTCAGTATTCTGAAATAAAAACAATTTAAGCCTGAAGGCATAGATAGGGCTTGAATCGATTCAGTTGCATGGTGGTATGTTATAGTAATATTGAAGAAAAAAATTAAAATTACTTTTGTTAAATTCACTATCTTTAGAGATTAACTGATTAAAAAAAAAAGAAGCTACTTCCTCACTATTAATAACTTCTGTGTAGCGGTGGTCTTCACAAATATATATATTCCACACACACAGCACATCCAGAGTCAGGACATACAAAGGTATGTCATCATTTGACGACCGGATGGCGGAGTGGGTAGTGTACCTGCCTGCGACGCCGAGGTCGTGGGTTCGATTCCCACTTAAGACAAATCTTTGTGTGCATGTACATGGGGGTTTGTCTTAGTCTGGGTGTTTCTATGTATAATATGTATGTATTTAAAAAAGAAAAGTATATATGTATTAGTATCAGTTATTCTAGTACCCATAGTACAAGTTCTGCTTAGTTTGGGACTAGATGGCGTTGTGTGTGATTTGTGAAATATTTATTTATATTTATTATTTATCATCACCGCATCACACAAAGATTTCTCTCGTGTGGGGATCGAACCCACAATACCAGCGCAGTTAAAGCGGTGAGGCGACCGCTTTTAACTACGCAAACCGTGCACGCAATCGATCGGATTTGTAAAATTATTTATTACCTTTAGTCATGGGCGTTCTTAGATATTTTTGGTAACCGGTATTATCTACACCGGTATGGTGATACAATACCAGTATAGACAACCGTTGCCGAATACCGATATTTTACTTGCTTGCCGCGGCACGCGGCCGCCGCGCGGCGGCTTTGTTATGGTCGCAGTTCTAACCTAACCTACTACTTTACCCATAATTGACCTATGCCATAACTATAGCTTTTATTTTTATATCATTTACAGCAGTTTTTCAGTTAAGTTGTTCTGCTTTTAGAAATAATGCAATGTAAAAGGATTTTTTTGTTATAATAATCATTAAATTTG
The DNA here is from genome assembly GCA_905147285.1 of Hypena proboscidalis. NCBI lineage: Eukaryota > Metazoa > Arthropoda > Insecta > Lepidoptera > Erebidae > Hypena > Hypena proboscidalis. The sequence goes on along the minus strand of LR990147.1, from coordinate 16,026,930 downwards.
CCGAGCATGGCTTCTTGAAAATTAAGACAAAGATGAACAGATTTTGTTGTACTTACTGGTTAATATGGGACTGGGATAGTTATTTTGCTATGAAATATGGTAAATTTGATGTGCAGTCAGTATTTATGCTATGCATTTAGTATTTTTGTACAAAAATAAATTTAACTGTATTGCATTATGAGGAAAAAAGGAATGTCATATTGATGTGTAATTTCGAATTATCTGCAGTTTGAGTTTTGTTAAACATTTAGTTTATCTGTAGTGAAGTAAGTTATTTGATGTAAAAAAGAATATAAATGATGAGTATGCATTGATAGGCGATTATTTATTTGATATGCAATATAAAATATCCCTTTTCTTTTATGCATGCGATATTATCACTTGTAAGAGAGAGATAGATAAGTTAGTTTTGATCGGTTGCGTGGATTCAGTTGGTTTTGGTTGTCAGTTATTTAGTTATTAGATATGATGACCGTTCGGTTTTCAAACTACGTTGAGGCGGGGACGCAGTGATTCGGTAGTTACTTCATAGTTTCATACTAATACCTGATAACCGTTGGTAACTATTTTAATACCGATACGGTACGTTAGAGAGATGATAACCGTTTTCAGTTACGTTTTGGTATAGCGGACACATGAATAATTACCTTTGATAGCCTACTTTTACTAAAAGGAAACACAGATGTTGTTCAACGCTAGAATAATAACCACAGGGAAAAGGATTTACCATATAACAATAACATAACAGGAATATACTAAATTATCACTTGCTAATTAATTAACCCTCCAACTCAAACAGAACAAACCTTACAAATAGGTGAAATTGCAAAAAACAAGAAAAGGTGGAAAGATTTGGAGGAGGCCTTTACCCGAAAAGGGACTATACAAAAAAAAGAAGAAAATAGTAAACTAACTTATTAATAAGGATAGATACTAATAAAACTAACAAATAAGTTTATAAGATATGAAATATTATGTATAGGTTTTAAGGCTTAAATAAATAAAAAATTAATTAACCATTACGTTAGGCGATGGTTTTCTTAATTAATTGTTTATTGAGATCAACCGCAATTTTAATTGCGTTATACATTACCTATTTACTTACACACATAATAACAAACAACCTAACAGTATTAAAGGTATATACAATCAATAGTGTATATACATTCAATTGTAACATATTAGGGTAATATATATTTTTTTGCTTTTTACGTATGTCAATAAATGTCGTTTTTATTTAAAAAAACAAGCTTACTAGTAATTTGCAAATAAAAATTATTAGTATTATTATCAGCTCCATCCAGCTAAGCTTAATTCGCTTGTGTTAGGAGGCAGTTCATGTCCGTGGTGTAATAGCCAGGATTCGAACCCACGACCTCTCGATCGTCAGATCGATGCCTTATCCATTGCACCACGGCCACTTGAGAAGAAGATTAAAACAGGTCTGATAAAATGGCCACGAACAAACATGCATTGTAGTCTAGATATGTCTAATAAAATAAAACAGTTAAAGTCTATCTAACTGTCTGCCTCGATGGTCTAGTGGTTAGCGTATACGCCGCGCATCGCGAGATCCCGGGTCGGGAAAACTATAATTTGTGAACTTTCCGTCAGGAAAACACAATGGCAACCCGGTGGATTGCGATAGGCTCACCCCCTATCCCATCTGACTTAAGCATAACAGGTGAAATGTGGGTGTTGCTCTCCTCTGCCTCTCCCTTCTCGGTAATATAGGAGTGATTCTATGTTATACACATAACATAGAATCACTAGTGTTAAAGACTTAAAAATATTAAAGCATAGCAAAGCAAAGCATATATATGTAATTATATATATATTTATATTTGTATATATATATATATATTTGTTCGTATTTATCTATTTATATATGTATGTATATTTATGTAATTGTGTATTGATATATATGTACATAGTAATAAACAAAAAAAAGCACGAAAAAACTGCAATGTAAAATGTAAATAAACTGTTCCTTACCTTCTGGTTTATAAAAAAAATTTTTTTAATTTTGTATTGTATACTTATAAAAATATGAGCAGTTTGTTAACCATAAATAAAAAAAAAGAAAAGGTTAGTTACCAATTTCGAAAGTACTGGTAACACTATGCCGATTCCCTCTTAATACGGTAATATTTGATATGGTTATGATGGGTTTAGCTTACCTATGTAAGCTAAAACCACAATGACAAATAAGACCTAAAGTGGAGTCATTTTAATAGGTAACATTTGACAGTTCATTTATGCAACATAGATAGTTCAAAATCTCTAGAAAATATTCCTAAACAGTTTGGCAAACGTGTCCGTCGTATAATTTTCGCACTCTGTATGCATTAGGTGGTTCAAGGCACAGCACGGTATTGCATAAGAGGTGTAATGCACCCAATACTGGAATCGAAAACGCATTCGTTGGAATTTCAAGGTCTTTCCTTTGCCAAAGCTCACGGATGTCAGCCAACGATTTGAATTCATAGCAATTTATTACAGACGGGGCCTGGATTAATTATATTCTTATCTTTAACTAATTTAAATAATAACATGATTGACTTTTCGTCAGGAAACTCACAATAGCAGCACGGAGTTGGAATTGTGTCCGGTGGATGGCGATAGGCTCACTCTAGGTCCCATTGCACCTAAACATAACGGGTGAAATGTAGGTGTTGTACACCTCCGCCACACCCTTCTGGGTAATATAGGCGTGATGTGTTAACTGGACTGACTTCGTTTATAATATTATCAACATTAATATAATTTTAACATTAGGGCCATGGGGTCCAAGCGCCCGGCTGCTTTTTAAAGATATCTAAAAAAGATTAATCGATGCGACTCGTGACCAGAGGGCTGGTTTCTATTTGGCTCGAAGAATAAGCATTGCCATACAACGTGGCAATGCTTCCAGCCTCCTGGGCACGATGTCGGTCTTTGACATCGATGCGGAGGAATTTTTTGATGCTGCATAAAGATTTGTAAATATATTTAATTTTTTTATGTATATTATTGAATATTAATATGTTTCTTAATTCAAAATGTATAGTTGTAAATATTCAAAATGCTAGTATATTATAGAGTTGAATTATATCATACTAGCTGTTACCCGCGACTTCGTCCGCGTGGATGTCGTTTTATGAACAAAAAATGCTAAAGGTAACAATGTCAATTTAACAATAGTAGGTACAACTCATGCACTTACTTACCTATCTATTACCAAACCGACCAAAACAAATATACGACAAAAACTCAAGAAAAATAATATTCAAACAAATCAAAACAGACAAATAGGAACAACTCATGTACTCATGAAGTAGATACCTACTTCGAAACTACTTCAAATTTCGAAATAATAGAAATTGCGACACGTGCATCCGAGACAGCCCGTAGAGTTTAGCGTAATGTTAAATATCAAAATTCACCCAGTTGTTTTTAAACTTAGCGCTTTCAAACAAACAAACTTTCTCCCGCGATTTCATCTGTGTGGTAGGTACATCAATAAAAAAACTCAATAACAGAAAAAATTCCTACCTACCTAAATAATAATATATATAAAATAACCTACGGTCACTACGTACAATATCAAATATACTACCTATACCAATACTTTAAAATTAAAATCTATACAGTTTATCTTTATAAGTCGAACCGCAAATTTAAGTTTGTCATAGGTCATTTATAACCTACGACAAACTTAACTTTGCGGTTCGGGAGCAAACCGCAAAGTTAAGTTTGTATTTTATAGTATATATTATTACCTACTACGACCTATTTAAAGATTAAAAATACCCTATTAGGGAAATAAAAGCAAATCGGATTTTTTTAAAGTAAAGGACTAAAAGAAATATCAAGTATGAATAAAATGAACAAAATTAATTTACAGGACCTAATTAATAAAAAAAACACAAAAAGTTATACGAAACAATAAAATAATTTTACTGGATCGAAAAATGTAATTCTCTATAGCGCAAATTTGTCTAATCGCATGCGTCCGACAACGATGCCTGCCGCAGATGCCGCCACACTTCGGCGAATGTACGCGACTACGACCGTCGGCAGCGGTGGCGATGCAGAGCATTCGTTAAAAGGAACTTAAACTTCAAAAGCGAATGATTTCTTATCAAGTACTTAAATATAAAGTTTCATGGTGTTATCTTTTAAAATTAAGAAATCCCATACAAACTTTCAACCTCTATTTCAACCCCCTTCATCCCTTTTTAAAAAAAAAAAGTAGCCTATGTTCTGTCTCAGGGTCTAAAGATTGTCTGTACCAAATTTCATCAAAATCGGTCGCGAGGTTTAAGCGGGAAAGCGTAACAGACAGACAGACAGACAGACAGACAGACAGACAGAGTTACTTTCGCATTTATAATATTAGTTGGGATTAGTTGGGATTATGACAGTTTAAATGATGAATTTTGCAACTTCTTCTCTTCGTCGTGTCGATGGCTGAGTCAAATTTTATTTTGACTTGCCATCGTGGTGAAAGGATTAGCCAATTCGCTTTGAAGTACTCGCGAATTGCCCAGGGTGCGCCGGACGTAGGGAATCGTTGTGTACGTCACTCAGGGAGGCTTCTTTCATATTTTGCAAAATATGTTGAATTTACTATTATAATGTGTACAATTTACTACGATTATTAAATCTGAGTATCTGAAATTATAACTCCATTTAAACATGATTCGCCAATGCTTGTCTCTAAGAAAAACATGTAGCAGATTAAAAATAATATACTGAGCATTAATTTTATTGAGAGATACAGAAACAGATGCCAGATTAGAGACTTCATACGTTATTATGTTTTACCTGAAAATAAATTGTAAATCTGACGCCCAATTATATCTGTACACAGCACTTAAATTAAATAGCTTCAACAATATAGGTATGTACTTTGTTCTTTGTTTAACATACTACCTAGTTTGTTCGAGAAAATAGCTCAAACTCATGCGAAAAGTCAACCAATTTTGCCATCAAAATATCAAACAAATTGCTCAGAAGCTATAAAACCATCTACAAAACTACTCTCGCGACAAAACTCCAATCCCATAATCTCCAACTCAGCAACTACACAACTACTCAGCAAAACTAAGAAAGAACTGCCAAGTCTGAGTCTGACCTTCCAACTTGTGAAGTATCACCACATAACTCAATTCGTGTGCTCGATCAAACTTATGATTACACCCAGTATCGGGGGTTAGCTGATCAAAAAAGTTTTCTCGTTATGCCACGACGCTCATTTGACAAGTTCAGTCGTTTCTGAACCAAGTTTTTGGTAATACGCCCCCGGATATATTGGCGAGATAAGTCGGCGTCACTATTTTATTTTAATCGGTTTTTCAGTCGGAATCAATTTCGGGTGATAAGGGTTCGTGTAATTTGGCGGGCCAGTGGTAAAAATAAAGTTTTATCTTTGGTTTGGACTGATTATAGCTAAAAGTTTTTGATTAATTCTGAATGGAAGTAATTACTTTAAGTTTTATGAAAGAATTTAAAAGTAGATATATTCTTTTTGTTAAAAAAACGCTTGCGGCTTAAAGACTAGCGCTCGCAATATAAACAAATAGTAATGTTATCTACACTTGTAGTAATAATGTGCTTTGCATGTTACAACAACAAATTTTAATAATTTTACTTGGCAGATTTAAAATTATAGTGAACACACTTAGTAAGTTAAAAAACTTAACATTGTAGTATCCGACTTCTACAAACTATATACAAAGTAAACAACGTCATGAACAAAATCTCTACAAGTTCAGTACTGCAGTAGCCATTTTATTCCTTATAAATAAAAATAAAAGTGTTTTTTCTTCACGAGTGCTGCCATTGTTGTGTCGTTATTATGTTAATCGAGTTTGCAAATCCAATGGTTGGTTTCATGGAATTTATTGCCGTGCCAACGTTTTGCTAAGTCTTTCATTATTATTAAAAGCTATTAAAAAATGGAAATAGAATGTATATAGTTTTTTTATTTTTTATTGAAGTGTCTTCTGAGCACGTTACCCGCGGCTTACTGAGATGCGGAAGTATTTATGACGCCTAAATTATTATTATTATTATTTTTACATTTTTTTTTCTTTTTTGTACATAGTTAGGCATTCCTCTTATTTAGTTTGAGAACCTTTATTTTCATTTACCTACTATATCACCTGGAAAGAAAATTTTTATTTTGATAATATTAGATTCTTTATTTGTACAAACAACAAAATATGCTATTAAAGGTTGCCTGTAAGACATTGATTTTTAGCAATAAGGCCGCCTATTGTTTATGTCTTTATGATCAATAATGTTCTTTATTTTAGTGTGCAATAAAGATTATTCTATCTATTATATGTATCGATCTATTGTTTTCTTTAGATATGATGTCCATGGACATTTACAAAAGCAATGTAGATGAATCATTTCATCTACTCATGTGCCAGTAATTTTAAGTCCTGATCGCAGCACCAAACAGGAAACTTCAGCTTCCGTCCCCAATCTTTCTATTAATAAGAATTAAAGATAATAATTTTTTCCTACGAGAAATTTTCTACATTTATGTGATTTTTCTAAGAATTACAAAAGGTAACGACACATTTGTTGTTTCTCTAGCTCTTATTGTATATCAATATCCTGAACCCACACAAAATGTTCAGTCAAAAAGTAGACAATACAACAACGTACAAATAAGGTATTAGTAGGCTAACATGTAGCAGTAGTGTAAGAACTACTATTCGGCGACAGTCTAAGGTGAGACGGTAGTGCTACCGCCTTAGAATTCGTTCACAAAAGTTCTACCACCATCAGAGCGCAGTTGTATTTAACTAAGCCTCTGTATACTAATCTATTCATGGGCTAAAGGCTTGCAGAATCGTCAAGTTACAGTTATTCGCTAAGTAAATTATAATTAGACAAATTTAAGAGTGACAGGCTTTCAATGTGTGTGTATTTCATAGTGATAGTGATTTATTTAGATAAAAGCGCTACTTATTTAATTTACTTAACACAGTTATTATTATTAAGAGATCTTATTATTATAACACGCCTCGCTGCTTTCAAACGCGCTGTTGTTGTGGGTTCGATCCCCACATGGGACAAATCTTTGTGTGATCCGCTAAGATTTGTTCTGACTCTGGGTGTGCGTTGTGTGTGTTAAAAGTATGTTTGTGAACACCCGCGACACAGAAGTTATTTCTAGTGCGGGCATCGTTTTTTAAGAATCACCATAAATTTATGTGAAACTAGCTTGCAAGAAAGAGTGACTAAATGATTTTGTACATAATTGGCAGTGTATCCGTACATTGACGACCGGATGGCGGAGTGGGTAGTGTACCTGCCTGCGACGCCGAGGTCGCGGGTTCGATTCCCGCTTAGGACAAATCTTTGTGTGCATGAACATGGAGGTTTGTCTTAGTCTGGGTGTTTCTATGTATAATAAGTATGTATTTACGAAAAAAAAAGAAAAGTATAAAAGTATATAAGTATTAGTATCAGTTATTCTAGTACCCACAGTACAAGCTCTGCTTAGTTTGGGACTAGATGGCGCTGTGTGTAAGTTGTGTGATATTTATTTATTTATTTATTATTTATTTATTGTATATGATCGCCGTAAACTCATACCCAACTTAAACTTCACGCTTATTTAACATAACGGCATACTCTCGAACTTTGGCTCAACAAAACTTATTCGCCCATTACCCCAACAAATCACAGTCGACCGGCTCGACTGGAAGTAGTCGACTTACACCGAAAACTCGCACATATCGTAATAGAATCGGGCGTATCTCCTCACAATTTATTACTGTACGTATCTACCTATTAACACGGGCCCTATTAACAGACTTGTATTAAAATAACACGATTTAGTGCGGGAGCGCACTGGGAGCAAGCTTAGTCCTGTTAACGAGGAAACTTTGTTTGTGACTTCAAGAGTTATTTAAAAGACTTGCCCAAGTCTATTAAAGGAGCTATTGAATACATCTATTTAAGAGATTTCAATAGGCACATAGGGCCTAAAAGTGTTTTTTGGTAGGTATTCATTAGATTTTTCTAGCAATGTATTTAGTAAAATTACTTTGGGAAATAGTCGATTTATACCAAAAACTCGCGTGTTTCGTAATAGAATCGGGCGTATTCCTCACAATTTATTGCTGTACGTATCTACCTATTAACACGGGCCCTATTAACATACTTGTACTAAAATAACACGATTTAGTGCGGGTGCACACTGGGAGCAAGCTAAGTCTTGTTAACGAGTAAACTTTGTTTGTGACTTTATAGAGTTATATAAAAGACTTTCCAGAGTCTATTAAAGGAGCTATTGAATATATCTACTGGAGAGATTTCAATAGGAGCATAGGGCCTAAAAGTATTTTTTGATATGTAGTCATAAGTTTTTCAGGTAATGTCTTTAGGAAAATCACTTCGGCAAATAATCGATTAATACCAAAAACGCGTCCATTTCATAATATAATCGGGCGTATCTCCTCACAATTTATTACTTTACGTATCTTCCTAATAACACGGAGCCTATACAGACTTGTATTAAAATAACACAATTTAGCCCGAGTGCACACTGGGAGCAAGCTTAGTCTTGTTAACGAGGAAAGTTTGCGGCAAGTTTGTTAGTGACTCTATTACGTCATTGGGTTAGATACTTGAAAGAAAATAAGTGGTTGAGTGTTGAGATTATTTGGAGTTAGGTAAAAGTTTATTGTGTTAATAACGTACTTCAATACCACCATCGTTCGCCGAACCTTATCCCAATAATATAAATAAGGTGCAAAAGTTTCTCATCGTTCGTGTATGATTTTCCCATAAAAATTTTAATGATGAAAGATTTACGACCTATGCGTTGGTTCATCAGAAGGCAAATTAAAAAAAATATCCCAAAGTATTCAAAATTGTTCAGTCAACTTCAGAATATTTAAATATTTTTTTCATAGCTTTAGATTATAACTCTCATACATTTGATATTTTCTTATGACTTGTAAGCGAAGACGATAAACAACTTTTGGCCTAGTGTTTTAGAATTATGTAATAACTAACTTGTAAGCGGAATGGAATTACACTCTGTATTCTATAAGAATAGATTTTTATTAAATTAAATATTCGCCTATTTGCACGTTCTTTATTAAATGACAATTAATTATTATTTTTTAAATACTTAGAAGTGTGGGCGCACATCGTTAGGATTCTCCGCAAGATTAGTCTTGTTAACGAGAAAACTTTGAGGTAAGTTTGTTTGTGACTTTATGACGTCACGCGGCTATTTTAATACTATGGCTTGCTATGGCTGACGTTCGTATGGCTTGTCTGGAAGTGTAGTAAAGTAGATTCTTTTTAAAAGCAAACATCAAATTTCAATTTTGTACATGGGTTTTAATATTTATCAAAACCTATACAGTTGGTTTTGCGTGAAATAAACAGTATTGCGCATCAGGAAAAAAAATAAAAAAAAGTAAATGTTTTAACAACAATGTTTCACAATTTCTAACAAGACGAGACAGGTAAGTACCAAGATGTAGGTTCATTTTCTATTTCACGATTACTTGAGCATAAAAAAGTAATTTTCTGATTACGCCCACTCTCAACAATTACATTTACAAAGCAAATCTTTTCAGCTTCCAAAACGTTTTCTAACGATTTAAACCTGAAGCTACATTACCTCTCTTTCGACAAATTGCCAATTACCGTGCAATAATGTAAGCGAAATTGCCATCTCACATTTACAAACATTCGCTTATTTCCTTACACAAAAGGACCTTGTTATTTCAATAAAAAGATAAAATCCTTTTCAAATCCTTTCGTTTGAAGTCGGTTATCTCCATTTGTTTATCTATTAATGAAAAGGTGAAGTCAGGAATTGAATCGTTTAGCCCTTTTTCATGAAAGGTGAAAATGATTAGGATGCATGAAAGGAGCCTCCCCGAGTGACGTACACAACAATTCCCTACGTCCGGCGCACCCTGGGCAATTCGCGAGTTCTCCAAAGCGGATTGGCTAATCCTTTCACCACGATGGCAAGTCAAAACCTTGACCACCTTACTGACTGTCCAAAATGCCCTACCACCTGCACAAGAGAGGCGCTCATGAACGCCGACGAGAGCGCCATAACAGTGGCCACTTATTGGACCAATAAATTTTGACTCAGCCATCGACACGACAAAGAAAAATGATTAGGAGAAGAAGACATCTGGGACCAGGGATAAAGTTCTGCTTCTGTGCCAGTATATACTGTTCTGGGTTGATGGTAAGGTTACTCTTGTAAATTCCTGTAATGTTTAACGGTAAAATGGGTAGTATATATTGATTGTTTAAAGATCTCTTAAACCGACTTCAAAAATAAGGGAGGAGGTTTTCAAGTCGAAGGTTTTATTTTGAGTTATTTTTTTGTTCCCAGATTACTCAAAGACACCTGGACTTATTTGAGTAATTATTTTGCTAGAAGAGTATACTTGTCATGTGATCTCATTTTGATCAGGTCACGTGAATTTCTTACCTTTAAATTGGCACCTAGCACCGTCATACATATTATTTTAGGTGGTCACCTATGCAGCGCGGTATGGGCTACGAGGCCATTCGCCCCTCAAGATTCTCTCCCCTGACAAGGAAAAAGTGCCTATTCACTCCTTTAAATAAGAACAGTACCCATTCACTCATTATTGCAGGTATATTCAAAGTACAGCCAGCAGAATAATGGTATTATAAAATAAATATAACAAACAGTACACGAAAAAAGGTTTATGTAACGAAAAAGATTGTTGGCGTTACAACTAAATCAATAGAATTTTTTTTATTAAGTGGAATTTTTTAGCATATTTTTCTAACGGTACTTTTTCATTTGTAAAATAATTCAAATAATATAGATTATACGTAATGAGTGTATGGGCTCGTCAAAAAATATTAAATAAATTTTGTCTTAATACACCCCTTCAAAAGGAGTGAAAAGGCTTTCCAAAACGGAGTGAATTTGCAATTTTAATTTGAGGGGAGAATTTTGAGGTGTGAACGGGCTTGTAGCCGCGGTATGCATTACTTAACCGAAAGCTCGTTAAATAGGTAAGATGTACAAAAAATGAATTATTAGGGTAAAAGTAGTAGTATAATTTGCTCTCATTGTACCTCCTTCTTCAATATTTATGTGAAAAGAATTGAACACAACAGGAACATTGGTAGATAATCAGGTCGGTCCGATAAGGTAGCAGGCGCCATAATGTATCGGCTGAAGTACATTTGTTTGGGATTCCATTACGAGATTATCGGATTAAATGATGATAGGATACTATGGTAGTATTATTAGTATTACAACACAGCATGTAATTATTTGGTTCTTCCTGCAATCTTGAACGAATTTTATTTATTTATTTATTTGATTAATTATAGATCTCCAACAAGAGCTATACACATTATAGACATATAACAAACACATTAAAACATACTTTAGTGTATTCCCTCAATTACAGGAGACCACAGCTTATAAATATTACATAATAACTTCAAGTATAAAATAAAAATAATAATTTACATTATATGAGATCAAAACATAGAATTAAAATTTAGAAAGAAAATATTTTATTTTTTATCAGGACGTTATTTTACTTGAGGATCGAAAACCAATTACAAGTTATCAATCAAAATCATGTTGCTTTCACTGCATCTTGGAGATTAATTTTCATCAGGTACAGATTTGGAGTAAGAATTGCAATCCGGTCCGGTGGATCCGGTGTGTTTTTGGTATGGTGGGTATCGATACGTTACAATTACGCCGGCAGGGTGCTTTATTGATTCATTATTACTTTTAATTGAATAATAATATTGACAATGCAACTGCCTTATCACGTTGCTCCTTATCAGCTCCTAACCAATACACGCGGCTGCGCTCGCGCCGTCTCATGGCGAAAGCACCCGTTCTGACGTGCACTGCACAATTTGCGCCAACCAATCACGCTATGGCATTAATCAACGCACTGATTGCTCAGCATCCGGATGTCGATATATTTTACATGATGTTTGCTGATTTTTTTTAAAAATGTCTGAATTTCTTTTTTTGTAATAATATATAATTTATTTATGTATAATATTATGTATTGTATACCTAGCTCATTGTGCGTATTGGGATATACTGTTAGCGCAATGAGCATCTCATTTATTAAATAAATAAAACAACACATCGCAAGTTGATAATAAAACCGTCACTAATCAAAAAATGTTCAATCATTTAGTGCCATTTTTTGCATAGAATATAATGCTTCGATGGTCTACTGCCTTGATGGTCTAGTGGTTAGCGCATGTGTCTCTCACCGCGAGGTCTCGGGTTCAATTTGCACGGAGTTGGAATTGTGCCTGGTGGATGGCGATAGGATCATCTCCTATCCCATGGGACCTAAACATAACAGGTGAAATGTGAGTGCTGTACACCTCTGCCACAGCCTTCTAGGTAATATTGGCGTGCTGTAATGTTATGTTATGTTTAATATAATCCAAAAACTCAGTGATAGCTCAATGAACACGGCGACATCAAAGTGTCCATTAAAATTTCAGACAAAATCGGTACTGAAAAACAATTTTCTATGTTAGTGATTAATATTGTGTTGTTAAAAATAATAAAACAAGGAATTTAAATCTTTTACGATAAAAACATTGTAAATACACACATCTTACCCAACGCTCTCTAGCGGTTAGAAAATAAACAACCTCATTGGCTTGCTGGCAATATTGAGAATTCATCCGCACCTGTAAACACAACTCAATAGCTTTTACAAACATCGCAATGCAGTATTTTACAAAACTTGATTCACAATTCTTGCATTCCGTATTTTTAACTGAATTTCTTTTTATGGACTCCGTGCAGTAAGGTTTGTTGTTTATTTTCCGTTTCTGCTTCTTAGATCTAAAAATATTATTAGTCATATCGAGATAGTTTTTTTTAATGTGTTCTCGATTTATATACCAATACCGCAGACAACCTATGTTTACTCATAAACATTTTTTTTTAAACATATCTCGAGTTACATACCGCAGACAACCTTTGTTCACTCATAAAAATATTTTTTTTAAATGTGCCCGCGACTTATATACCAATACCGCAGACAACCTACTCATAAAAACGACGCAATTACTTCCATTAATTGTAGGCAAACTTGAATTGCTACCACTATACTATTTATAAACAAATTTCTATCACTAAAAATTTGTACAATTATACTTATATTTATGTTATTTAATACTAAAATTACAATTGCAATAATTTAATGATCTATTTACAATTATCTACATGCTATAAGTTTTAAAATAAGTTTCATATACTTTTAAAACCATGTATAATAATAATATTTTGTACATCTAGGATTTAACTTACACTAGATTAGTACATAAATCAATGTATTATATTATTGAATAAAGAAATTTAAAAAACAAAAACAAAACTATACTATTTGCAACAATACTTATTAATTTATTAATTTCTTATAGATTTTTCTAATACTTTATGTAATACTAAGAAACAGTCTAAGATATATATGGTCTTGAAGCGGGACTTGAACCCGTGACCTAAGAATTCCATTCCATCGCTCGCCCATCTGAACTATCCAAGCCACACTCCAAATCCACGAACCTTTTGCTGTATGAAGCACGTCTTTCCGGACGTCTCGTGTCATCCATTGTACCTACATATTAGTAGGTAACAAAATTTCTGAGTAAGAAGTGTAGGAATCCCAAGGTCGTGGGTTCAAGCCCCGCTTCACGACCAAAATGTTTTTCGACAGTTTCTTAATTCTTATTAATTTTATTATCGTCTTGAAGATTTCATTACAATTTTGAAACCGAAATAATACCCGCAGAGTTACAAAATCACCACTGAAAGTTGGTGCCACAATTATTTTGCACCGAGAAAGTGTGAAAGTGAGTACTATTTGTTATTTAATACAACCGTTTGACACAGAGCAGTTACATCTAGACGTTGCCGCTGTAGAAATTGGAGTCGTTTATACACACTAGGGTAGCTATGTTGCTAAAATCTCCTTAAATAGCAACTTTGGAAACATACACAATAGAATATGGTAAGAAAAAGCTGCGTTTTTTATTTATCGTCTTGACTGCCTTGTACCGTACGTTGCTGGACCTTGTGGTAGATTTAAGACATCCCTGAAAATTTTCATCAGATATCGAGAATAATCGGTCTAAATTGTGAAATTGGCAAAGATTATTCCTCGAAATAACTAGCATCTGAGGCATAACACCGTAGTCGTCAGATAAAAAAATGTCAGTGTTAAGATCAAACACCTAAAAACCTTTTGGGTGTATGGTCTCATCTCAACCCCCTGCCTTTATCCTAATTACTTGGTGTATCCTTCCATACCTTCCTGTCAGACATCACCTGAACTCTTTCGTTAAATTCATAGCAATGTCATGACTTATGCGTTGAAGAATAATTGCCTGCTTGAACTTGCGACTTTAAAAGAAGCTTCTAGAAATTAAATTAATTAAAATAGGTATAGGATCTTATACAAAAAAGTTACACACTAGGTGCAATGGATAAATAACAAAAACCTTAATGGCTGAACAGAATTACGTTCAAATTCTTACTTTTAGTCATTTAGAACACAATTTATCTTGCAGACATTATAACCGTAACATTTAAAACAGCCAAGTTCAACATAACGTGCCGTATGTTTTCAACCCAAACGCTAGAAATTGGTGGAAAGCCGTAAACGCTAAAGCGGCGCCTACACTGTTCAACATAACGATGGCATTAACGAGAATTTGCGCTAACTACTATGCACTTTGTTGTCACCATCGTTCGAGAACATCACGGACATTTCGGGAACTTTACAATATCATTTGCATAAGTAGAGATAAGTTTGTTAGAGGGTAGGATAAACCGAGAATTGACACCTACATTTATGATAATAATGTAAGTTGATTGATGTAATAACCTCTCACAGATTTTATAGCTGCTATAAGCTGCAGTGATAACGTCCACTATAGATTTACATAAAAATTGTAAACTTGTGTCACAAAACACGACTGTCCACTGTCACCCAAAATACAAGCTTTCGCTTAGTTTGGGAGACAGTATTAGTATGTAATGTACGAAATACATTTTCATGTGCCTTAACTTTAACTAATCTTGTGAACGTAGCTGTATTATTTGTGTCAATAAAGATTTTTTTTTTTATTGCTATAATACGCAATTTAATACCTGGATTTAATAGAAGTTTTTGTTCTTTGTTAACATCCAGATGTAATAAAAGCTGTGCATTTTTTTTAATTATGAGAGGGTAACCTTATCGTAATTTCAAGACGTGATAGTCTCCTCCTTTTCTAAAAACGGTCAATTGAAATAAAATATACAATTCTTATCCGCGATATACATATATTATCTTTAGTATTCGACAAGACTGACCGCATATCAAAAAAATTGCGAATTTGTTTCCATAATCTATATGTTGGTATTTTAATTGTATCAAAAGCAAAATACATTATTACGTTTAATAAGATATGTTATTTTTAATTTACACAACTTAAAATATCGAAATTTTGCACTATTTTCTATGTACTTTGCTGTCACCATCGTTCCAAAACATCATGGACATTTCAGGAACTTTGCAATACAATTTGCATAAGTAGAGATAAGTTTGTTAACGGATAGGATATACCAACATCAGACACCTTTAACATCATTTGTATGGTCTTATCCCAATTATCAGCTGAGTATCAGTATTATACATGGAGCGACTGGCACCAGACCAACACAAACCAGAACGAGGTGATATGATACCCTTTGTTGCACTAGTTGTCAGGCTTATTAGCCTCTGACTACTTGTAACGACGTCTATAGATAGCATGGCAACCAGGTCTTTCGGGATAACATGCTCGCGAAGAGAACTTGTTATATTGAGATGGTCACCCATCTAACGGCTGACCTCAGTTAGAATTGCTTAACCTAAAGATCAATCAGTCAGCCTTTGACTTATCAACAAATTCCAAATCCTTAGTACCTAAAATATCAATGGCATTAACAAAATTTTGTGCTAACTACTTTGCACTTTGTTGTCACCATCGTTCGGGATCATTACGGACATCCTGGAAAATTTTACAAGATCATGTGATCATAAGTTGAATAAACAGGTTTTTACTCAAAATACACTGAATTTGGAACATTTACGTTAGTTCCTGTGCTTTTAGACTCCTTAGCTGACCAGCTTTACCAGCCAGAGTCAGTCAATCCAAAAAGTCCATAACAGTAGGTATACATGAATAGTTTATATACGTAAATTCAAACAAACTTATACTTTTAAAGTCATCCTTCCTTTGGCTTTACCGAATTTGGGTAAAAAATAATAAGCCTGATACTATAATCCCTTATTATACCGTGCCATAACATAGCTCCTTATCAGAGTGTTTATAAATGCTGTGTGTTGTAAATCTCGTAGCGAACGTATTTTTATGAAACCTCTATAAAATTTATAAGAAACTCTAGATGCGATATCTTTACTGCCTTGTACCGTACGTTGCTGGACTTTTTTGTGGTAGATTTAAAACATGCCTGAAAATCTTTATCAGCTATCGAAAATAATCGGTATATTTGTATAATGTGAAATTTGCAAAGATTAGGCCTCGAAAAATTGTAGATGTCTATAGGCTGTTGTTATTACTTACCATCAAAACAACTACACGTTCGTTCGCTACATACGTCTTATAAACAAATAAATGTTTATTTAATTTTAACGAAGAATATAGAAACTGGCTTATAGTTCGACTAATACCAATAAAACAAAGACTATGTTCATTCACGACCTGTCTTATGCCTTTTCTACCCAGTAAACTCAACACTTACTATTTGGCGACATGTTAGACATAAGAAATTAATATTTCCTTTCCACAATCAAATTTGAAAAAACTCTTCGTCAGTAATCAAACCAAAATAACCTATATTATTGAGCTACTAGTAAACTAAGGGTTTTGAAATGGAGCAAATCAGCAATGTTTTAACTTATCTTCACTTCGCAGGACAAATACCATTAATATCAAAACTTGTAGAACCCCTACTGCATAGTAATACTGACGGAAACATTACACGGTACTTGTTAATATACGGACGCTGTAAGCTCCGATCATGTATATATGTTACAGTATATGTATGTGATTTCGTATTATATACAATTCCTAGGAATTGTATAAAATGCCAAACTACAGTAGGCAATGTGTTTAAATTATATTTAGACATCCAAAATCTTGTCCCTTTCTTTCTGATTCTGTTTATTTCAATCGTTCAAATTTAGTGCTGATTAAGAAAAATAACTTACACAACATAACATCAAGCCAGAAAGGTGAGGCAGAGATGTACAACACCCACATTTCAGCTGTTAATTTTTAGGTCCCATGGGATAAGGAGTGAGCCTATCGCTAACCACCGGGTACAATTCCAACTTCATGCTGCTATTATATATATGCAAACTTCCTGACGAAAAGTTCACAAATAACACATTGTCCGACCCAGGAATCGAGCGCGAGACTTCGCGATAAGAGGCGCATACGCTAACTACTAGACCATTGAGACAGTTAAAATTATAATTTACACATATCCGAAATGATCTCGGAATTTTATACAATACCTAGAAAATGTATACAATAACCGGATTTCAAACATATCCTGTAACAATATTGCATAATAATATTAAATACACGTATACTATGCAATGTATGATGGTTTGATGTATGGGTGATTGCCTTGCGGAGCCAGATAATTGCTAGCAATTCAAATGGTAGGTTAAGTGGAAATTTGTTACTAGGTCAAAATTGTTTACTCGTTAGGTATTATTTCTATAACGCAATCACAAAGTAACGAACAGAGGCTAACCCATAGAAATCTTAATAACTAGTCAATAGAAATGCTATCGACTATCTTTTAACACTGGGACGCATGTCACCGTTTTTCAAATACCACTTTTTGTATTCCTGCAAACAAAATTATTCTTTTTGGCGATGACATTAAGACGACAATTCCTCAACTCGCACTTGTGTTCGATTAGACTCATGCACTTGTATTCCTGCAAACAAAATTATTCTTTTTGCGATGACATTAAGACGACCATTCCTCAACTCGCACTTGTGTTTGACTTGACAGATGCGCGGCGACAAGGTCACGCGTCTTTGACATTTCTATTGCCTTATTATTAAGATTTCTATGGGCTAACCTTTTAAAGAACGTCTAAAATATTTACCTATTTTTCTAGGGTTGGCACTTGGCAGTGTTGGCACAACAGGACAAACCATGTGACTAGTACAATTACTACACTGGCGGCGGCATAGTGGTGTTTTAAACGACGCGGCGACGCGGACGTGGCGACGACGGTCTCGCATGCAGTGCAGTACCTACGCTGTACTGCGTCAATAAGTGTTGTGTTTGACCTTCACACGGCACAGATTTAAATTTGCTTTGATATTGATGTAGGTAGGTACACTAGGTACCTGTCCGTCTGTCCATCCGTATGTCACAGCCACTTATTTCCGTAACTATAAGAGCTATACTGTGGAAACTCGGTAGTAGATGTATTCGGTGAACCGCATTAAGATTTTCATAAAAAAATTGAAAAAAAACAATAAATTTTTGGTGTTCCCCATACTTAGAACTGAAACTCAATGGGGTTACAGTGGGTATCTATGGATAGGTCCTCAAAAATGATATTGAGGTTTTTATTAAAAAAAAATTAAACTGAATAGTTTGTGCGAGAGACGCTTCCAAGTTGGAAAAATGTGTCTCCCCCCCCCCCCCAGTAACTTCTAAAATAAGGGAATGATAAATGTAAAAATAATATATTATGATGTACATTACCATGCAAACTTCCACCAAAAATTGGTTTGAACGAGATCTAATAATTAGTTTTTTTTGAATACGCTATAAATCGTAAACCGCATTTTACCTTTCATTCAATCAACTCCAATATAATAAAGAATAAAGAAAAACATTTATTTTGATGTATAGTGGTACGGAACCCTACGTGCGTGAGTCCGACTCGCACTTGGCCGGTTTTTTATTCCTTTATTGACAATTTGGGCCTCCTTAAAGTCAGTGGTTTTTGTAGACTACTAAGCGAACTGGTGACGCACAAACTAACATAAAAATAGGAAGTTGCAGAAAGTATTGCTACCACTCTTTGCCCTCGAAACCTCAAAACCGAGACTGACGCATGATACTTTTGTTTTAGACTTGATTCGTTACCTAACTATTTGACTCTACGTGTATACGTGCATATCATTTTCGCAGAGACATACTCACAACAAAAGATTCTACTTAATAGGACCATATGACAAATATAATTATTCTTTCAAACATAAAAATATTTCTCAAATTGCTCCAGGCGTCTTCTAGTAATCAGAGAGTAAACATGCAAAAAAAAAAAAACATTTTTTACCAAACATACTTTTTTGGTGTATAATTTATGAAACAAAATAAGAGACAGAAACATGCCTGTAGTAAACGTCTATTTTATAAAAAAAAGATTACTCCAGAGCTATATTATTATCTAGGAAGAAAAGAAGAATATGTTTGTATAGAGAAATGCATACCATGGTATATAAACGGTCTTACTAAATCGTTTATTTTGATCCATGAGGATAATCGATACATACCATGCATGGTTTGTAGCGGCCGTGGCGTAATGGATACGGCATCGGTCTTACGATCGAGAGGTTGTGGGTTCGAATCCTGGCCATTAAACTACGGACGTAAACTTCCTACTTACACAAAAGCATATAAAGCTTAGCTGGAGGAGGTTAGCAAGAATACTAGTAATCTGTATTTACAAATTATTAGTAAGCTTTTAAAAAATATACAGGGTGGATGCGACATAGCGACATTTATTGAAACCACAGCTTCTATACATGGCCAGTATGCATTTCCACCAGATAAAAAAATCTCTGGCGAAAAAAAAAATCCACGTCTTCCGAACAAATTGCACGATCGCAATGTTCAAATTGTTCGGCGAACGTGATATTTTTTTTTCGCCAGAGAATTTTTATCCGGTGGAAATTGATACTTACCATGTATAGAAGCTGTGGTTTCAATAAATGTCGCTATGTCGCATCCACCCTGTATAAAAAATATACCAGGAGATCTTTTTGCCAATTAGAACAAGTATTTTTTTATAGTTTCCATGTGCTGTAGTTACCACATACCATCATTGACGTAAGAAGTCTACAATGGTTTTTTACAACGCCTTAATGTATAGGTCAACCCGCGTTCAAAGTTTTGACAGGTTACCGTTTATTAAAATTCATCTAATATTGAACTACATTTAAATACCTAACACAAAACGTGACACAAAAAAGCAAATTATAATTTTTTTTTTTTTTTTTTTATTTATTAACATTTACAAAAGCCATCTTAAAAAAATTTACATCTTAATGCGCTGCTAAAAACCACAGAGGTTTGCCTGCAGCGCAATTTTATCTGCAGTCTAGTACAGCAGTCGTAAACGCTATTCAAAAAAAAAAAAAATATTACAATTCAAGTAGAAAACATTACATTAAATAGCAGGTGGCATGTTAGATTTTGACCCAGTTTCCACACAGAGCTTTAAGACTTTGTTACATGTTCCCAGAATATATGGGTAGCTCCACTATTCACTTTCTCTTGTATTCTATCAGTAGTTCCAATCACATCTATTTTTCCATGAAAAGTGTTTATTCTCAGGATTTGCAAATACAGGTGTGCTTTAGGTATCAATTATAGAGTGCCTAGATGTGGTTTTTCTACATAAAATATATTCTAGAGGAAATGGTCTCATTTTGTCAGAGTTCTTAAATTATTCGAAAAAGTAATATTCATCTGCATAATTTAGAAATAATCAATTTCAAATCTAATAAAACAAGCAAACCCAATCAAGGCAATTAAAACAACAAAGAGAGCGAAATAATTAAAAGTAAAAAGTGCACCATTTCATAAAATACGCAATTATACAACTTGGCTAAGTAATTGCACTGAGCCGAAGCAGCTCCAAGTATAAAATTGCTCCATCTACCCCAAACCTAATTATGAGAACACAAGGTTTTTAATAGAACCTTCTCGACCGCACTCAGATGTACCACTCTCTGGAAGGAGGAGGAGGTCCAAGGAGTATATCGATAAAATAATATGGAAGTGGTTATGTTTGATAACGATATATTTAATTTAATTTATAATTAATTGCTGTGATTTTGATATTGTGTTTACACACAGCAAAATCATACCATTAAAAAGATAAATAAATATCTCACAACTTACACTCAACGCCATCTAGTCCCTAACTAAGCAGAGCTTGTACTATGGGTACTAAAATAACTGATACTAATACATAATTATAAACTTTTTTTGTAAATACATACATTATTATACATAGAAACACCCAGACCAAGACAAACTAAGTTAACTTTTCCCAATATCCTGTCCTGGTTTTCCCAAGAGTCTACTGCACACAACACGCAACTAACCGGCTATCGCGTTGGGGTTTCTAGACTTGACTTGGTAACTCACGGTAAACAGAGGGAGGGCAAAGGAGTTGCCATTTAGGCATAAAATGGCATTTAAACATGAAGCCCTTATTGGAGCAGTCCATAGTACATGGTCCCTTACACATTCTTTTTTTATTTTATTTACCTAGGCGCACAAAACACATTGCAATCATTGCAAAACAATAAAAGTAATACAAAATACAGTCCTGGATCATTACGTAACAGATGTGAACACGCTAAAATCTATAATAAAACTAAATAAGTATAACGATATATAAAAGCAATAGTAATACGGACACTAATATAATAATCAATATAAAAATAAAAATGCAACAAAATATAGATCAATAATAGATTGAATTTCCTCAAACGTTTCCACTGGGGACTGCTTTAAGGATATCTTTGATACTATAGGCTGACCGTTTAACTGAGTCCTCGCCTGCGCGGTACAGGGGCGCGGGGGTATGACGACAAAGGGGACTGAAACAGGGGCGGGCGGTGGGGGCACTTAATGAAATATACAGGAGATGAAATGCACCAAGATATTTCCTAAGATATGTGACATCATCGGAAAAAAGAAATGGTGATTTATCAAATGAAAAATAGTCAAGAAGATACAAAATTTTAATGAACTTATGTACGTAAATAAAATAATTGGGAATAAACTATTATACTATTTGTTATCTAAACATATATTTAAATCGTAAGAACGTCAAAACTTTTTTTGGGTCGAGTGCGAGGACTCAGTTAAACGGTCAGCCTATAGCAATGAATTTGTTGACACTGTAATCAAAAGACATGTGGGCGTTGTACTCCTGTGCTACACCCTTCTGGGTATTTACAGGCGTGATGTTACGTTATGATAAAAAAAAATATAATAATTATCTTAATCTCTCGATGGTACTCGTGAGTTACCCTGAACGAGTGTCTGGGGGATATCAATTATACAACGTCGGAAATATCGCGGACTTTTTCTTTATCTCTTTGTTTGAACAAATGTCTGTAAGTTATTGACAATATCCTTGAGATAAGAGCAAATTAGGTGCTTAATTTTTGTCCTCTAACAGTCAACGTCAGGCCACAAGGAAGTCTTGAAAATTTTCGTTATTAATTTCGTTAGAAAAAGCGTAATTTTAGGATTTTTAAAGATTTAGTTTTTATTTTGACATTGAATAATTAAGTTTAGATTAAATTATTCGACAAGTTAAATTTTAGATTCAATATGTATATTTTTTCTGTAAATAAAGACTTCTGATTGTATTAATATTGAATTAATAGATCTTAAAGTTTAATAAATCAAAAAAAAAATCATATATTTAAGGCTACTACACAGATACAAATATAACCCATATTCACACAAACATAATATTTTAAGTAACTGAGGGGGTTAGCGGTTTTAACCGAATTAAACGTTACTGCTCCGCTCCTGTGTGTCTTAGCGCGATGATTTCGTTTTGTTCCAGTAGTTTCAGATATTTGGGTTTACAACTAATTAAACAAACTCTTTAGCTTCATATCGTACTAAGCTGTTTCCCGCGTCTTCACCTTCGCAAGAATTTATTAAATTGACTAAAATAGCTGCTTGCTGTAGTTTTTGACATATAATTTGTAGGTACCTATTAAAATGGACTAAATATTTCATACGCCGAAGCAATCTGCATCACATTAACTGTCCTAGCCACTACCACCGTTTTCGTCAAATGATTTTTGATTTAAAAGTTTTGAAATTACTTCAGAAAAATGATTTAACGTGGGTTTAAAATTTATTGGTTTGATAGTACAATTGACAAAGTAAAACTTGTGTATTTGGTTTTGATTTTCTATACTAAACAGGCTCTTGTCTGGACTTCTTTAACAATCAGATCCTCCCTCAATAACCTTTGCATGCTATACAAAACTATTCTTAGACATGGTCCCTATCACCTAATCTAAGAATAGTTACACATCTTATGTTATGTCACAGGCTTTGTGCCCATGCCAAGTCTAGTGCATGAAACTATACGTGATTGATTCTGGACAATACACAGACGTGAATAACCGAACGTACGTAGAAACCGTTTGAGAGGAAGTCTCCGAGATGTTATCGTGAACTTGCAACTATGTTTGTGAGGAACTATAGCTTGTACAGACAGCTACCGGTCTACCTATACATTCCCAGTATAACCTAGTCTCGCGTTGGATAAGCTTTCCGTCCAATGTTAGACCAGCGTATACTGGTCTACATAAAACTGGTATACATGTATAGGTAGATCGGTAGCCGTGTGTACTGTTGAGGTATTTCTACGTAATCACACCTAATAAATGTTGTTGGTATAGTCTACAATTATAATAATATTGGTATTTAAATTTAACTTATTAGTTAAGGAGCACTATTTGTTACAAAAGTGATTTATTAAGTTTGATCATAGAGTCGTTATTGCGTCCTTCGTACATTCCTGCCCAATGTCCTATATTTTTTGTCCATTTAGGTTGTCTGGAAGAAATTGCTATTAGCGATAAGACCGCCGATTGTGCAACATTGTCTTTTGTAATTTTCATAACTGTATTTTTTAGTGGTGTACAATAAAGAATATTTATTATTATTATTATTTAATTCATTATTCCTTTTGCATTTTATATATTTTATTATTTTAATGTTATCATTGATATGTGATTGATTATGATTTTAATGTACTCAATTTATATTATTTTTATTTAATTTATAAGTAGCTGTTGTTACCTAAGCATATACATATATTTTTGTTGTCAATCTAAAGATAATGCAGTGGGCTGCAATAAACATCTTCCACTACACATTGTTATAAATATGTATTGTAGCTATTTATTATCACACAAAAAATAAAATAAATATAAAATAATAATTACCTCTAGAATTTCGCGAATACTTCGTTGGTCCGTATGTTGCTGCTAATTTTGAAGTTTCAAGTTTGATAGTGAAAGTTATAGGCTGGTCTTCTTCTCTTCATTCGAGTCGACGGCAAAGTCAAATTTTATTAGCCCAGAATGTGACTACCTGAACAGCGCTTTCATCCGAGTTCATTAGCGCGTCCTTCGTGCAGGTAGTGGGGCACGCAGGACAAGTTAAAATATGGGCCATGGTTTGTGCCCCACATTCACAATTTATATTTATTTCATCCGCAAAACCCCACCGTATCACATTGTCTTTGCTTCGCCCACTTGAGCTCGAAGCCTGTTGAGGAACTTCCAAATTGGCCTAGGCAGTTTATGGCCAGGTGGAAGGTTCTCCTCGATTGGAACAAAGAGGGTAGGCAGTGTGGATTTTTGTTGCCAAAGTTGGCATCGTGCTTGTGCGGCATCACCAGAGAAAGGTTCCACGCAGTGAAGGAAGTTTTTGCGACTTTTTAACCGTTGGGGCACTGCGGTACTATTGTGCATTGGGTGTTTAGTATTGTGCATAGGCTGGTTTCAGTGCTCGACCGACCGTCGGTTGCGCTGGTCATTTGTAGTCGATGTGGATCAATTCCATAACATAACATCACGCCTATATTATCCAGGAGGGTGTGGCGGAATTTTCCGTCAAAAAATTCACAATAATAGCACGAAATTGAAATAGTGCCCAATAGGGTCATTCCCTGTCACATGGAACCCTAAACATAGCAGGTGAAGTGTGGATGTTGTACACCAATGCCATACCCTTCTTGAAAATAAGGCGTGATATAATTAATTGTTATTTAAAATTCCCTTCCTACCTACTTATAATATGATGTCTTTGAATGCACTGTACATTTAAATTGTAATAGTTCCCCGAGCATGCTCGGCTCTCTCGGTTATTATTGCAGCTACAAAAATTGCATAATGGAAAAAAACTGTCCCGAATGTGATGAAATAAACGCTAGGAAGTAGAATGAAGAAAGCAAACACAGCTCAAAAACTACAAATAGTGCTATATCTCACCGAATAATTGAGTTTCAAGTTGAATTCCATTTTCAGACTTTGTACAAATGCACTAGGGTTGCTACGAAAATAATTTGATAGCTTCGATTTGGTAAATATATTTAAAAAAAAAACAGCGTTCTTAATTTTTCATTATTAATGAATATTTACTTTTCAATAGAAAGGCAAACATTTATATGTTGTCTATGTGTGCATTTTTACTACCTGCCTTTGACGAAAGAGAAGACGTTAAACTCTGATACTAAGGCGTCCCCCATATTAGGCGTACGCGATTGTCGGGTGTGTGGGCACGCTGGCTGCACACTCATCATACAGCGTCGTGTGTTGCTGTCTTAGTAATCACCAACGTCCATGCACAATTGAAACACAAGAGGAATCGCAAGTCTATTGCTGAACGGTAATTATACTAATCCGGGATCCAATATTTACCGCCAGAATCTCGGGATACCATCGCATTTCATCTATTTCAGAGCCCCTAATAATATATATTATTTACTGATCCGATAATAATTACTGTCGTATCACCCATTAGACCAACAAAGCGTACACATTCACAACAGAGTGACCATTATTAATTAGTAATAATCTCTAGCAAAACTAAAATAAGATAACACATGACATGCATGACATTGTCCAAAAATATTTTTAACTAGATGCCCTGCAGTTTCACTCGCGTAAAACGTTAAAAAATATTAACAACGCCATCTATTGAATTTTTGCGTCAACTCACTTCTTACTGGAAAACCCTAAATTCCAAAACCCCGGTACAGAAATTCATTTATTTTTATTTTATTTAGTTTAACTTAAAAAATGACGGACTTCCATAAAAACTTTCGTCCCACTTTTCAAACTGTTAGAGGCCGAAATTCCAAAAATCTCTGCTTAGTGCGCGCCTACGTACTACAAAAGAAGCTTTGTACAAAGTTTCAAGTTCCTAGGCCTAGTGGTTTAGGCCCTGCGTTGATGAATCAGTCAGCCGGGCGTACAATTATATAAGTATAGATTAAACACACCCGGGAGCCAAATGTCATATCTTCAAAAGAGCTATTGGACATCACAAGTCAACTAAAAGTTTGTTCGATTGCCCTTTCCTGCCAACCCTAATAGAGCGCTCTCCACCGCAGCGTGTCCTAAATAAATAATACGATATTGTAAGGGGACATTTTAAGAGCTATACCTCTTTGACAGGCGTGCTCAACCCGCGCTTTATGTGGCGCGGGCGTTTAATATGCCCTGGGCGGATATGATTATAAAATATGTCTTTATGGTTTTGTATTAGAGAAAAATTTAAATTGATAATATGATATTGTGAGGGAACTTTTAAAGAGCTATTCCTTTGTGGTAGGTGCTCAATCGTTCGCCCAGCGTTTAATATAGCTCGTATATGATACATCATTATGCTTACTAATATTATAAATGAGAAAGAAACTATGTCTGTCTGTCTGTTACGTTTTCAAGGCTTAACTATTGTGCCAATCTTGAGAAAAATTGGTTTAGAGATAGTCTAAGTCCTGAGGAAGGACAAAGGCAAGATTACTTTTTATCGACATACCACGAGGGTGCACTGCACGCAGAAGCTATAGTTTATAGTTTTTAATACATATATTTTTTTTGTTTTCATAGTATTTCATAATTTATTTTAAAGGAAGCAAATATGTTGATGGTAAAGCTCAAGAGAGACAGCATCTTTATTTTAACTCAGTCACCAAATGGCTCCTGAAATTACAATCACGTTCGCCATTATTTAGCATCATCAAATCTGAATGTAACTATGCATAATTACGCTATCTTTTGTAGATTGTAAATGTTCATTTGCCACTTACCATCAGGCGGACTACACGCTTGCAATTGAATAGAAATCTAAACCTTAAGATCACAACTCCGACAACCGATAATCCTAAACCATAAAACAAAGGCGGCTTATTATCATTAAACTGCTGTAATAAAATTAATCTCCAGCTATTAAGCACTTAAAATGCCCGCGAGGAATATTCCATAATATCCGCGGGCATTTTAAGCGGGCTACCCGGAAAAAGGGAATGTTGAGCACCCCTGCTTTCCATAGCGGGCATTTCGCAAACTTTTCATACCTTATCCTTTTTCGTAAGTTGTGTACTTGCTTATATTTTTACGATCTAGTCAAAGTTTGAGTTTTAAAAGGTGCGCCAGTTATCAAGTCAGTTTTTTTTCTTTTGATGGTAATTTTCTTTTAGCGGTAAGTTCTTGTTTTGTGGTTTTGACATTGTTTCTAAGTTAAGAATGTTTTTTGTTGGGAAATGAGGTAATTATTTTGAAAGATGGTTTACTTTTAACGGTGCAGTACCTAAAGTAGCATATGTTTTGATGATAAAATGCGAGCTTTAGAGTAAGTATGTTTGTGAAGGACCTTTCAATATTTTTACCTAACGTTTGTTAAATTATGAGACTCAGAAAATAGTTTATACTATTTTTTTAAGATTTATTTAATTAAATGGTAGTCAAGTTATCTTAATGTCATTGGGTTATTATCTGAAAAAAGTTTTTTAATCTATAAATTTAATATTTAATGTTAATTTAATTAATATCATATACATTAACGATTTACCATAGAAATCTTAATAACTAGTCAATAGAAATGCTATCGACTATCTTTTAACACTGGGACGCATTCGCCGGTTTTCAAATTTCGCCTACACATACATTTTGTATTCCTGCAAACAAAATTATTCTTTTTGCGATGACATTAAGCAATATTTTCTAAAAACGAATAATCTTTAGGCGTCCCAAACAACACTGGTAACCACGACAACTCCTCAACTCGCACTTGTGTTCGACTAGACACATGCGTGGCGACAAGGTCACGCGTCTTTGACATTTCTATTGCCTTGTTATTAAGATTTCTATAATAATAATAATAATAAGTATTTATTTCTCACCACAATAATTATTTTTGTACATGAGTTATCTTATACTAATTCGCAGATTATTGTGGGGAGACTGGTGCCCAAACTAGATAAAATCTGTATTTCAGGTCACCAGGCCTCCACCCCGGCGCAAGATTTGCGTATCTCAATGTTTTGTACAATTTGGTAATAGTGGTAATGTCAGGGTTAGTACGTGTGTGGGTGTTTGTGTATGATAGTGTGTGTGTGTTTGGTGCGGGTGTTTGTGTATGTGAAAAGTGTGTGTTGATGGCAAGATTGCATGAAGGTGGAAGAGTGTGAATGCATGTATGAGCAATGAGGAGATGATGTTTGTTAAGAGAGTATGTATATAATGAATTGCTTATGCAGGGACACATATAAATTGCTCAGTCATGTCGTAATCCAGGGACATGAGCCAAGCCTTCAATTTTCTTTTGCAATCGTATTTTGTTAAAGAATAAATAAACAGTAGGGCATTAATTTTGTTATATACGTAACCACCAAGAAAGCAGAAGAATCGGTTCGTAAAGCGAGTGGAAAAATTAGCACCTGTGCGGTCAATCGGTTTAAGTCTTCGCTTATTTTGATGTGTTAGGGGTGTATATGTCGTAAGTACATGTTGTTTGAGTGTTGTGTGGAGTATAAATAATTGTCGCACAGAAAGAACTTCACTTTTGGCGTAAACTAAAGTTGTAGGAAATCGGAAAGGTAGAAAAAAAGATACTTTAAGGATAGCTCGCTGTGCTCTTTCTAATTGCAGTATAGTAAATTTATGTGCTCCACCCCATGTTGTGATGCAGTAAGTTAGGAGTGATTGACAGAGGGCGTAATAGACCCTTAGTCTTAGGCCTTCATCCGCCACATGTCGCAGGGTTTTAAAAACATAAATTAGCTTGCGAAGTCTATTTGTCAAAGTATCAATATGTGAATGAAAGTCTAAGCAAGAATCTAGTGTAACTCCGAGATATCTAATGGTTGATGTTTTTTGAAGGTGTGTACATGTGTATCCCGCGCGTAGAGAGATGGAGCACGTGTGAGCAGTAATGTTGAGTTGTGTAGTTATCTGCGTTTTAGTGTGCTGCATTGTGAAGGGTATGTATTTTGTTTTATCTGTGTTGAGTGTCAGTGCGTTATTTTGCAGCCATTCCGTCACTTTATCTATGCCCATTTGGGCATTTTGATAGGCTTTTTCCCAACTCTCATCGTGGAATACGACAGCCGTCTGCAAAAGTATAAATTTGGCCGTTGTGAAGATTAAGCGTACACAGGTCGTTAATATAAAGGATGAATAGAGTCGGAGAGATTACGCTTCCTTGTGGGAGACCGTGTGTTAATGGTAGCTCCGTGCTTACGTGGTTGTTTATTTTAACGCTCTGTGTTCGCTCACTGAGGAAGTCTATAAAAAGCTTCTGTTGTATACCTCTGATTCCAATGTATTCTAGCTTTTCTATAAGTATAGAGACAGAAACCGTATCAAAGGCCTTTGCGAGGTCCAAGAAGACACCCAAAACCTTCTGCCCCTTGTCCATATTCCTTACAATATGGTCGGTAAGATCATGGACTGCATCACTTGTGGATCTGCCAGCGCGGAAACCGTATTGGTGGGTAGATATAAATTTATTTTTTTCAAGATAGCTAGTTAATCTAGAATTAATGATGCGTTCCAGTATTTTAGACAATGAGGGTAAAATTGCTATAGGTCTGTAGTTAGAGATCTGGTTTCTGTCTCCAGCCTTATAGATCGGGTGTATTAGGGCTCTTTTAAAAGCCCTTGGGAATACTCCTGTCGAGAGTGATGTATTACATATGTGTGTTAGTGGCGGGACGATAACGAACTTGTTTTGTTTTAGCAGGTCTGTAGATATTTCATCCCAACCCACAGCACAGCCGCTGCGCAATGACATTAGTGTTGTGTAAATTTCTTTTTCGTCCGTGAGTAGTAATGCCATGGAGCTAGCGGCGGAGCCGTGTCCAGGTTTATTGTAGAGGTAAGAAGGCTTTTGGAGCTTATCCGCAATTGTTTTGCCTATGTTTGCAAAATAGTCATTAATTATCTCCACAGACCTGCCTGGTGTGTTTGAAAGTGAGAGTAGGTTGGTAAAGTTGTCTCTTGCGATTTACCAAACAGTATAAGTGACAAAATGACATTGTTTGCGGATGACTGTACTGTGCTTTATTCTAATTCTAATTTGACATCTTTTGAATCTAATGTAAATAACTCTTTGACATCAATTATAAACTGGCTGACATTACATAATTTAAAAATTAACTTTGACAAAACTAAATTCATAAACTTTAAACAGAGACAAACACCTCATACAAACAATTTAATTAGTATAAATTATATGAGTGTTGCAATAACAGAAGAATCTAAAACTAAATTTCTAGGTTTGCACCTAGACCAAAGACTTAACTGGAAAGCACATATAGAACATGTTTGTAACAAAGTTAGCCAATCTGCTTATGGTTTATATAATCTTAAAAATATTACAAATAGGGATACACTCATAACCGCATACCAAGGTAACATATCTTCTACATTGCGATATGGTGTTATCTTTTGGGGCAACTCGTGTAACTGGCTTTTGGTGTTTAAAGCACAAAAACGCTGTATACGAACAATGTTTGGTATCAGACCAACAGACTCTTGCAAGCCCTTCTTTAAAAAACATGGTTTGATGACCTTTCCTTGCATATACATATATGAGTGTGCAGTATTCGTTAAACAAAACATGGACTTATTTATTGAACGAGACAGAAAACGTCATGTGGGTAAGCTATGTGCTGTGCCATGCAAAACTGCAATGATGCATAGAAGTGTACTGTGTAGAGCACCCCTCATATATAACAAACTCAGTATCTATAAGAAACATGAATGAACAACTGCCATTTAAAAGAGAGCTCCAAAAATTTCTTACAAACAAAAGTTATTATTCGATCCGAGAATATTTTGATGACAAAACTTATTTATAATGTAATAATGTAATAATAATGATAATAATTGTCTGTATATACTATAATTTTAATTGTTAATCTGATTTTATTGTAAGCTTCTGTACTATTTATTTATGACCTATGTAATATTTTTATTTTTAGTGCAAGACTGGCTGCGACTCAGGCGCGACGTATCGCGCTCTCTTGATAATGCCTAGACATATAGGCGAAACCGCGGTCGACTAAATAGACCAACATTACGTGAGTAACACCCGTATCTCATAATTTTAATAATGACCTATGTAATCAAAATTCACACGTCTACTTATGGCAAAATAGGTTGGCCAATGGTATGTACCCTATTTCTGTGGAATAAATGAATATGAATATGAATATGAATATTTTAAACCCATTTAATATAGAAATACAGAAACATTCTGGAGACTAAAGGTAAGGAAATTATCTGGACTTCCTTTTACATTCAACACATAAACAGCATCAAAAATTCTTCTCTTTATTTCAAAATTCCGTACAAGCTATAACTACAAGCCACGCAGTAGTACTATAACGAAGCAAAAATCTGAAATCGTTCTCTGAGACCATAAATACAAGAGCTTTGCTTTGCTTTTGAACGTTCAAATCAACTATAGCTATCCATTTGTGTACAGGTTTAATCCCAATCTTTATTGGGATTAAACCTGTACACAAATGGATAGCGTTTAGTTAGGTATAGGCAAAAAAGACATCTCGGTGGTTTTGAAGTTAAGTTTGTCGGGCAGAAAATGTGTAGTGTCACTTTCTGGATTCCGCCAATGAACACGTAAAAATATCGATAGATATCGATAACACAAAATAAAAATCATCGGTTTAAATTATAATTTGATAAAATCATTGAAATAAATTAAAATACAATTATTCACAGAAAATATACTTGTTAGATAAATAAACGAATGAATAAAAAGTTAATTGCAGTTAAGGCTAGGCCAGAATTTGAGTGTTAAAGATTACTTGAAAACTTAACATTACTTGAAATAAATAATAGTTTAAAAAAACTAAAAAAACACGCTTTTATAGTACTAGTACATACAAAAAATACTAGTATTATTGTGAAAAAGCGTGGGTTGCTCGATAGACGAAAAATATGGCACAGAGCGCCCCACGCTTTTTCACAATAATACAAGTATTTTTTGTTCATTACCATTTTCAGCTTATATTACGAATTATTTTTCACTTTTTAGTTAGAAGTACCTACTTTAAAAGCGTGTTTTTTAGTTTTTTTAAACTATTATTTATTTTCTACTTTTTAGTTTGGTTTATTTATAAGAGCTTTTTTTTTCTTTTTTTTCTTTTTTAAATTTTTTTTTCGAATTATTGCATTGTCATCGATCTTTGAGAGGTGTGCAAAATTTGAATGAAATCTGTCCGTTTAAAGTGAGTCAAAAGTAGTCGGTTACATACATACATACATACATACATACATACATACATACATACATACATAGATACATACATACATACATACATACAGGTGAAGCTAATATAAGCGTGTTAAAAAACTGAATATTCCTCTCTTTGCTTCAAATTCCGTTCTAACTATAACTACAAGGCACGCTCGTACCGCAAAGAAAAACCTTAAATCGCTCTCCAGCACCACAAACGCCAAAGCTTTGCTGGCTCTGAACCTCCAAATCAAACAAGTGATGATAAAAACTCTTTTCTAAAGCTTTGTTTAATGGGTACGGACCTGTGAAAACAAATGTTAGTCAGGTTACCTAGAGATTATTTGTTAACAGAATGTGTCAATCGTGAAGCAATAATTAATCCAGCTAGCCCAATAGTTTTAAAAAATCTTACGTCTTTATAATATTTACATAATAAAGACGTAGTTATTTTTTTTATACTACGCCCACAGTGAACGAACGTGTAATCCACCTGATGGTAAGTGGAGTACAGCCCATGGACATCAACAATCCACAAAGCAGATTATAGATGCGTCGCTGCAGCTGAGGACTACGGTGTTATGCCTCATGTGCCAATAATTTCAGGGCCTGATCTCACCACCAAACCGAACAGTAATGGAAGCACTACTATTTGGCGGCAGGTTAAAGGTGAGACGGTGGTGCTGCCGCCCTCGAGCTCATTCACAAGAGCTCTACCACCAGTAGTTATAGTATATTATTAAAAAAAATACGTATACATGACTATGGTATGCATATTTCCAGTTATAAATACATTTTCTTTACGTGTGGGATATAACTAACTATTAAATATTTATTGAAATGATCTTGATATCTTTTTAACAAAATTCAATAAGTACATTAATTTATTTTCTTTAATTTAAAATGACATTATATCAATTTACTCGTGAAAACAAAATAAATACCGAACTATATACATACATCAAATAAAAGAATTATACAAATTTATTAAATGAAATAGATCCAATAAAAAGTTCAGGTGTCAAAAAATACGTCCGCATCGGAGTCAACCGCGGGTAAAGTGCCCGAAGGCTGGCATTACCTTGATTGTATTCTGAATAAAAGTATAAAAATACTGATTTGGTACAGGTTTCATAACATTTTTTTATTTTCAAAACGTGCATAGCACCGAAAATTCATCTTCTACTATCAAATTCTAGCCTAGCATTAACTGCAATAAGACCAAAAACTAAAATCTCTTTCTGGCTGAATCCACAAATACAAAAGCCTAGAAGTCCATCAAGTTAGTTTAATAACTTCCCTTTAAGGACTTAATTGGGATCAAATCCATGTAACAGGTTGTATGTTGTTGAGTTTTACG
This sequence comes from Hypena proboscidalis, assembly GCA_905147285.1. Lineage (NCBI taxonomy): Eukaryota > Metazoa > Arthropoda > Insecta > Lepidoptera > Erebidae > Hypena > Hypena proboscidalis. Next base: position 15,992,905 of record LR990147.1, on the reverse strand, counting down.
AATGATTTCATTATTTTAAAGTGCCGGTTGTCAAGAATATTGCGTCCTATTCTTAATTTGATTAAATAAACTTGGTACGCTTTAATTATTCAAAACAATTCAAATAATTTTAACTGTTTTATCCACAAAAGTAAGGTTTATTTACCATAAATGTACTCATATAGGTACTTAATTGCACTATTTATTTAGAGTTTTAAATCGTAAATATTCAATCAATTATGGTTAACAGTCTGCAATTGCGTTCCATCGTCACTGCTAACCCCTCTGAGGTAAAGGCGTTATTTTATATATGTATGCATGTCTGTCATTTCGCAAAATACAAATCTAAACTACCTTCACCACGTGCATCGCACCGAAAATTAATCTTTACCCTCAAATTCTGGCCTAACTGCAACAAGAACAAAAACTAAAATCGCTTTCCGGCTGAAACTGCAAATACAACAGCCTAGACTTCCGAACCTCTGACTCAATCAAGCTAGTCTAATAACTTCCTTTTGAGGCTTTTAATGGGATTGAATCTGTGTAACAGGTTGTGTGTAGTTCGGTATTGAATATGTTTTTACTCGTTTATGGTTCATAAAGTGTGTGGCAGATTCACACCCACATTCCACCCGTAGGTCCCATGAGATATGGGGTGAGCCTATCGTCACCCACCGGGCACAATTCCAAAAGCGCTTCTCACAGCTAGGTCGAGGATTTGATTGCGGGGTCGGGCAAAATTGTTTGTTTGTTGCTTTTCGTCAGGAAATTGTATAGGTTATATGCGTGATGTAATGTCGTATGTTTGAATTCATAACATAAGTGAGGAAACTACTCGTACGGATCTAATTTGTTGTTCGTTCTGATAGGCTCTAGGGAATCTAGCAAATACTGAGCTAGATCCCTTGCCGTACATTTTCTGTGTACTATTTGTAATGTTTTGACGTGTTCAAGCGCCTCCTGGGGCCTATGGAAAATAAATGATTTGAATTTGAATGAATTTGAATTTTATTTATATTATCTGTGTTTTTAGGGTTCCGTAGTACCTACAAGGAACCCTTATAGTTTCGCCATGTCTGTCTGTCTGTCCACGGCATAGCGACGAAACCGTTGGTGTAAAGTAGGGATGTTTTTTTTTTGTCGCCTACCCCATAGTGTGGGGTATTGTTAGATAGGACTTTTAAAAACGTTCAGGGGTTGCTAAGACAGTTTTTTGATTTAGGGATCCGGTTGCGAGATAATTAACTTTAAAGAGTAAATTTTTGTTCAAGTAGGGCGTCCCCCCCCCCCCTCTAAAAGCTAAACTACTAGATCCTAAAATCTGAAAAAAAATTGTGTCGGTAGTACATGTAATGAACTTTAAAGGAAAACTATAGCGGATAAGTTCACTTCATTAGTTCAAGAGGAATAGGGGTCCGAAATGTCAGATGCAGTTACTCAGAATATTTCTTTCAAAATTCTTGAAACATAAATAAACATACATAATACTTATAAAATTACGCCTTTATCCCACGGGGGTAGGCAGAGACGATGGAACGCCATGTGCTTCGCTCCTTACATACTTCTTTCGCTTCCTTAACATTCATACATCTCGTCATACGTGCTAGCTGGTTTCGTGTACTACAAATATTTCCTATCTGAAGGACGCTATTTATCTGGTTACTTTAACTTAATTAGTTCTAGAGTAATTGGGGTCCAAAGTTTAAAATGCAGTTACTTAGAATAATTCGTGCAAATTACAAAAACCTTTGAAAGTAATGACTTGTATGAAGATGTTACTTGTTTAATACAGATAGTAAATCCCTTTTAAGTCGAAATATGTTGTTACGACTAGCTACGGAAGCCTACTGCGCGTGGCCCGACACGCACTTGGCTGGTTTTTTTTTTATTTTGTGTGGTTAACAAATGGTTAATTTTTTTTTTAAGATAATTTGTATCATAATTTCAACACGATGTAATATTGATTATGAAATAAATGAAATGAAATTATATTAAATGGTTTAAATGGATAAGTCAAGCATTTAAGAAAACCTTAAAATGCTAGCTTCTAATAATAAAACCTAATAAAAACCTCTATATACATTTAATTCAATTGCTTCCTTCTCTTAGACGAAATACCTTTTAAAAGCTCTTGATCTATTAAATTGAAAATTGAAACCTCTATCTTCATTACGGAACCGTTTAATTATTCTTAACTGCTACTATTAATACTAAATTCGAGATTTGTAAGGTTTGATCGGCTAGCGATCGTAACCACCAAATTGTAACATTAACGCAAACGGTTCCGTGTATTTTCTATCGCTGTAACATGATTTCATCAAAGGATTTAAAAGTAATATATTTTTATTTTTGTTAATAGTATTTTTTTTGCTATGTTTACAAAGCTTTATGATTTTTTTATTATAAAATAATTACCGGTAAAAATACTAAAAATTACCGGTTATTATTAATAAATTACCACATAATGTGCTAAATGTGATTGTAATATTGAAATGTTCACTTTCACCGGTAGTTTATTTTGTCAATCAACTCTTTGGCAGGCATTTCCATTCTTGTTGGACACAATCAAACCTTACCTAATCTACTTATAGGACCAAAATTAATTAACTAAACCTCTACCTCAACTATATTGCTCGATTGATCAGAAAGATGTTTAACTTACGTTATTTTTGAAAATGTATTACATTTATCGGTTTTTTTGTAGTCCCAGATAAAGATAGATGTGATTAATTTATTACGTTTACCTTGCCTTTTAGTTATTATTAATAATCACCGGTAATTAGAAATAATTTTCAATTTATCACATTAATTGTAACAAATATATATGGGATATGGTAGAAAAAAACTAAAAGAGGTCATCCTTGGAAGGCCTTTAATATCTCTCTCTTCCTGGCCATTATTAATCCCATCTGGTGGTGGGGTCAGCCTTCCTCGTTTTCTGGTTTGGAAGGCCTTTAATATATACCTAATAAATGACGTTTTTCAGAAAAGACGAATATTTGCGCAAAAAAACCGATGAACATCGTTTATAACAAGTTGTATGAATATTGACGAAGCAAGAGAAGTACGTTAAAATCGTAACATTTGCTTGCCATTGCTCTTGCCAGCCCCCAGGGAATAAGGTAGTATTGTTTGTGAGTATGTAAGAAATAAATAGATAGATAAGAAAAAAAGTTTTTAAACTTTCGCGGTTTGAGAACATTTTTCAAAAATAAGACACGGGTCTAAATCGCGCAATTATTATAAAGGTAAATACAATGACCACGAATGATGCAAGTCATTTCGAAACGTCGAGCATAGGTATTTATTTACCTTTATAATAATTACGCGATTTAGACCCGTTGAAAAATGCTTTAAATAAAAATTCTCCGCTTTTTCAATAGTGCCCGAGTGAAATTCGCCAAAGCTTCGTTTTAACAATGAACAGACAATACCTTCCCGATTCCACAGTTTTCGTGAGGAATACTAAAAATCAATAGACGATATCCTGGGGAGCTTAATTGAACGATCTGGTTAAGCCGCTTTAAGTGCCTTTAATCCTTATTGCCTTTTAGCTAGCGTAAAATTGCTAATGAGTGAAATCTCTATTCTATGAGAGAGACGCTAAAATGGTGCTCACGAGTACCAAAAAAGGAATCAATTAAAAGGGAAAAAGAATATGGTACCGACCAGTCTTTTTGACATGACACATATTGGACTAGATTTAAAAAGTTATTCAAATGATGAAATACGGGTGTTACTCACGTAATGTTGGTCGAGCGTAACACCCGTTGGGCAGCGACGTCAGAGACGGCGCGCGTCGCTGCCCGCAGACCCCGCAGTGCAAGACTGGCTGCGACTCAGGCGCGACGTATCGCACTCTCTTGATAATGCCTAGACGTATAGGCGAAACCGCGGTCGACTAAATAGACCAACATTAAGTGAGTAACAACCGTATTTCATTATTTGAATAACTTTTTAATAAAAATATTTCAAAGATTAAGTAGTTTTAAGCTTTTTTTAGTTCACTGTGGTAAAACTTACTACTTTACGTCTACAATAAAGGTGGCATAGACAATAGACATGTTGATGTTAATGAAATAAACGCTCTTTTTGCCTCTGTTTTTAACATTTACAACTTGATGATCTAGTGGTTAGTGTATGCGTCTCTCTCCACTATTGATTCCCGGGTCAGAGAAAGAGTTATTTGTAAACTTTCCGTCAGGAAATTCTCAATAGCAGCATGGAGTTGGAATTATGCCCGGTGGATGGCGATAGGCTAACCCATCTAAACATAACCTGCACCCATCTAGATAATATAGACGTGATGATAATGATATTTAATTTTGGGCAGTGCCTAATGATGACATACGGTAAATTGATTGAGCACATTTTTGTGAAGTACTTTAATTGTTGTTACATAACAATCTTAAATTACTTTTATTTGCGTTACATTAAAATCACAATGCCCGAAAGTAGCTACAAGTAAGACACCTTAAATAAATTACCGAAACTAAATATAACCCTCAACTGCCGAAAAATATAAACATAAAAGTATTCGCTTCAACAAAACTACAAAAAAATCTACAAAGAATCAATTATTCAGCGCTTTCAGCAGCATTTTACATTCACCCGTAGCTCCATACCTCCGAACAAAGCTGCTACCATTGTGTGGTGTATTCAGAATGAGATCTTATTATAGATTGTCGGTTCTCTGTAATCGATCTCCTCCAGCAGATAATACCTTTAATATGGTGGAGAGGTTGCTTTGAGTACTGTGTGGATGAAAGCGGGGTCTTAGGGCTTTTTACTTTTTTTCTCGTAAGCAAATTGTGGATTTGCGGGCTCTATCATGTTGATTCTTTTGTAGTTGTAATCTGGGGATTAAATGGATGGATGTGTGCTTTCATTGGTTTACACTTACACCTACAATACTTAGATGAAGGCTATAAGTGTATTAGGTTAAATTATCCCACCTGTTATTTGGTTTTGTGTTACTCAGAGAAAGGAAGATAACATACCTTGCAATTTTTATTTTTTTTATTCTACCCCCACAGCGAACGAGCGTGTAGTCCACCTGATGGTAAGTGGAGTACAGCCCATGGACATCAACAATCCACAAAAGCAGATTATAGATTCGTCGCTGCAGCTGAGGACTAAGGTGTTATGCCACATGTGCCAGTAATTTTATGGCCTGATCTCACCACCAAACCGGAACACAGTAATGGAAGCGTTACTATTTGGCGGCAGGTTAAAGGTGAGACGGTGGTGCTACCGCCCTAGAGCTCATTCACAAGAGCTCTACCACCAGTATTGGGTAAAATTATCCCACCTGTTATTTGATTTTGTGCTACTCAGAGAAAGGAAGATAGCATACATTATATATTAAGCGCCCGATTCCAATGTGATTGAGAAGAATCATGAAGATGTAACTGTAGTGTCACTATTTTAGTGATAACTATAATAATTATTATTGAGAATACGAGTTACTCACGCTATTTTAGCCGAGATATGCCGACTAGTTTCGAATCTAGAACGTGGATTCATGAACTGGGCGATTAATCGCGTGTCGTCGCCGTTGCGAAACTATAACGTGAGTAACCCTCAAATCTCAATAATAATGTCTTCAACTCAAGTCGGTTTTAATAAAACTATAATAATAATAAGACTGTGAAACCGAAGGCTTCGCAGGTATATTCCCACTAAGCAAGCACTACTAAAAGTTCTCATATAAAATTAAATCTAGTGCCTTAACGGAAGCTCGCAAAAACTAATCTAGAACACGAGTTTTTAATAACTGTATTTCTGTAAGTTTTTAATTAAACCTAAGCCGGCATTATTTTAATGGTTCTGGAACATATCCAAAAGCTAATTCGCCAGTTGAAAGAAATAATTTCTTTAATGAGGGTAGTGTACGCAAAAGCTTAGCATAGTATTACTATGTCTACATATCATACATAACACAACATCACGTCTATATTATTAAAAAGGGTGTGGCAGAGGTGTACGAAACCCACATTACTCCTGTATTGTTAAGGTCTAATGGGCAGTTGGTATTGTGCCCGGTGGATGGCGATAGGCTCACCCCCTATCCCATGGGACCTAAACATAACCAGTGAAGTGTGGGTGGGTTTTGCTTCTGCAAAAACCTCCTGGATCTGTTGTTATCAAATCATCTATTTTTCATCAACCCAAGGGGCGCTTGAACACGTCAACAAACATTACAGTTACAAAGCAAATCAAAATAATCTAGCGAACTAAAAAATACAATTTTACGAATTAAAATAATATGATTTGAATTACCGAAGTTTAGATCAATTTTAATCGAACTGTTTAGGTTCACACCAAAATAAATCTAAGTACCAGCTCCAATGAGTATTGCATCATTAGGAAGAGCTGGCGAAAAACTCATGTGCACCATCTTTTCAAATAATAAATCATACAATTAGTACTAAGCTCAACTCTAATCAAAATGTATGTTAGTAACGTAAACTACATTTAAACAGATAGGTATTCCTTGAAATATACACCGATCACTCCAATTTCAGTTACAGTCGTATACCTGAACAGTAGTACAATAGTTAGACAAATTTGAGGAGTACTTATCAGAAGTTGACTAGTTATATTGCTGTATAACTCATAACTGGTTCAAACACATACGATAGATGGTATAGAGACTTGGGTATGGTGGAGCTTAGAGGACTGGGCTCAAACTTGTTTCTTCAGAAAGTGTATCAATTCTTTATATAACCTGTTATTAATTATTACTTGTATCTCTATATTAATAAGTGCCTGTACTGACATCTTAATAGGGTTTTTTTTTTGTTTTAATGTATCTTAACAATAAGATACTACATAAAGATTACAATTTAGTCTAGATATAAATGAGAGACTATTCTTATATCTTTTCAATGTTTTTTTTTTTTAATTTTGTTACCTCTAATTCTAACATTAAACTCCTCAGCACTCTAGATCTCTACACTACTATAAGTACCATATATCAGCCAAATCTCATATTTGGTGGTCGTTCTTGTCTATGTTCGAGGCACACAAGGAAAATTTCAGCTTTTATAAAATGACGTAATTCAGTTACTTACGGGCTCTTAATATATTTGTGTAGTTTCTACGAAAAGCTACTTTTAAAAATTTACTTTACTCTTTTTTTTCACTTCAATTTTTGATCAAAATGTAAAAGATCTATCAGCATTCTATTTGATGCACATAAACAGCTCATCACATAATCGCTCATCTCTTCTAGCCCCTCTCCCTAACACAATACAATTTGTCACGTGCCGTATTAAACGCTGATGCGACATATTTACTGTACCTACATTAAGTGGCGATAGTATCTACAAAAGCAAAAGACAGAACTATATGGAAATCTTTAGAGGAGGGCTTTGTCGGAAGACAAGCTGTATAATTAACCTTAAAGTTATAATTAATTACCGTTTGCCGATAGATACTAATTATATATATTTTTCAAACTAGATTTTAATTTAGAAGTATTTGTTAATAGTTAATAGGTATAGTTGATAGATATAGGTATATATTTTGTTTTTAATATTGGTATATTTTGTACTACAGCAATAAAGGCTTTTTATTTTATTTCTACTTTATTTTATTTTTTTATTTATTTATTTTATAAGTATCTACCGTGAGACACTTATCGACGAAATACGATGATATAGGTGTGTACACAGAGCCCAAGCAATTATGTATGCAGATGCAGTTCTACGTTCTAGTGAAGACTGGCTACACTTTATATGCATTTGTGAGTTACATATTTCAAAAGTGTAATAATAATATATCAATTTTAAAACAATAATTTCACAAATAACACTTTTCACATAATTGCAGAAATTATGTATGCATTTTTGTCATTCATACAGCATGGGGTTCTTTAAAAAGAGTGCAAATAGGTTTCTAAAGGGTCGGCAACGCACGAGGGATGCCCCTGGCGTTGCAAGTGTCTTATAGGCTACGGTAACTGCTTACCATCAGGCGGGCCGTATGCTTGTTTGCCACCTCAGTGGAATAAAAAAAAAATTCATAGGTGCAAAAATGTTAATACGCTTTCTTGATATGTATGCCTGTCTAGTTGTAAAAGAGTTATTTACAATCTGTTTGGATGCGGCATTCGCTCTACGTAAAATACTGATCAGATTCAGTCAAATCCGTTCGAATAACAGCTGACCCCAATGTAATTGGGAAGAGGCTCGAAAGACGATTAGAATTGAAATACGGAACCCTAAAAATATGTCAAACTTAATTCAAAATAATAAATATCTCACTACTTACATACAACGCCATCTAGTCCCAAACTAAGCAGAGCTTGTACTATAGGTACTAGAATAAGTGATACTAATACATATAAACTTTTCTTTTGTAAATACATACTTACTATACATAGAAACACCAAGACTAAGACAAACCCCCATGTTCATGCACACAAAGATTTGTCTTAAGCGGGAATCAAACCCGCGACCTCGGCGTCGCAGGCAGGTCCACTACCCACTCCGCCATGCGGTCGCCAAAAGTAGTTATTACTATCAGCAGTTTAAATAACTAAGGCCTAAAAGTTACAAAAACTCCACCACTAAAAAAAAAATTGTATCTGTTCAGTAGTGGACCGAACATTCCGAAACGTGGACCATCAGGTGCGTCTGTCAGGTTTTACGATAATGGTAATAGCTAGGCTCTCCTATTTCATGGTTCGTAAACTGACTTGAAGAAATATGCATCTATTACATCCCTGTCTAACTTGCGACAACCTATTAACGTTTATTTTCTACTAGCTGCCGACTGCGGCTTCGTCCGTGTCGATAGTAAGTAGCTTTTATTGTTCATCTAGGCTATAAGCTATATGCGTAGATGATTTTATTGAAATCTAAGAGTATTTTTTGCGTGAATAAGTAATAGACATCCACATCTTTAATAATATTCTCGTAAAAAATAGCATTTAAAAATTATATGTAATATAATTTCTCTCTTTAGTCGGAATATAGTAAGCGTGATCCGAAAAGCGCTTAATCAATATGGAGAGGAAATGAAACAAAATATCTAATCAAATTATCTGCCGCAACGGGCATGCCTGACTATAACTAGTCTCTTTCGTGTGATAAGTTAAGAAAACAGAAGAAAAGATGGATAGATTGTGTAAAAGATGATGTAGCTGGAAACGGCGTCGGAGTAGTGATGATAACAATATAACAACTCATCGTCCACCTGCCCTTATCCCAATTGAATACTTGTTTTTTTTCCATAAATAGATCTATAATTATAATATTTTAATAATTGATTGATTGATGCATTTCAATATAGTGACATTAATATTGACATTGATTACATAATTTATTCTGATATTTTTCTAAATTCAAAGTTATTTTGATTAAATTATTATATTTGTTATAATTCTAATCTAATGTATTCATTCTTTATTATTTCCATCATAATTTTATTTAAATACGGCCTTTAAAATCCACTACTGAATTTTCATGTGACTTAACTAATGTTATTTATTATTTAACTTGATAATTGTTATGTATTATGAGAAAATTTAAAAAAACTGTCATGTAAAACATTAGAAAAATTGCATGTTATTCATTGCTTATTTAGACATGCGTATTCTTTTCCATTTTAGGATATTTTTCTTAGAATGGCGCAATTTTTTTTTTATTTCTACCAACAAACATCACACCTATATAATGTTATCTAGAAGGGAGCGGCAAATATGCACAACACCTACACTTTACCTGCTATGTTAAGGTCTCATGTGATAGGCGGTGAGCGCCATCCACCAGGCACATTCCTAACTCCGTGCTGATATTATGAGTTTTCTGATGGAAAAATCCGAAATAACACTTTTATCCGACCAATGATTCGAACCCGAGACGGCGCGGTAAACGATACGTAAATATTACCGCAAGACCAACGAGGCAGTTCAATATAATTCACATTTATGTAACTTCTTCATTAATTTCAACAATACCCGAACTACGAACAAATAAAATACAAAAGAGAAATCTGTACATATTGATACTCAATTTTATTGTACTCTTACATCCGTTCTTTCTTTTGAAGCAAAATCTGTATGAAATTCCTTGACATTTAATCCAAAATAGCATACAATTTACAAAATCCATTTAACATGCAAATTCTATGAATTTTCGTGTAAAAACCATTTTCTGGTGCATAATTTTCGAAATGAAAATGAATATTTAACTGCATTAAATAATAACGCAAATACCTGATGTAATTTTAATTTATAATTATCCAATAAAATATTGAAATAACAATAATTTAAATTGTTGATGTATATAATTAACGCAGGTAATAAAAAAAATCTGTTGGGAAGTGGTAAAGTCTAAAACCAAATTTGCAACTACAATAGAACTGTGCACCAGGAGCAGTGCGCTAAAAATGACAAAATGTCGTTTTTTTACTGTTTTCGACTTGTAGCTGCTAATAGGTAGGTTTATGATGGCCACTGAGCCGAATATTAGCTTTACAATATGGTAAAAGAAGTTTTATCACGATTAGTCATAGAACAGTCAAGACGAAGAAAAGTAGAGAACAACTGTCAGCAGCTTTAAGTCAAAGATAGAAAAAAAACACCCAAAATTTTGTAGTTCTGGCGCTCTGCTTCTGGAGCACAGGTCTTAGGAAGTTTTAAATCTGGTCTTAGACTACTGGTAAGTACCCTAATAACATTTCAAACATGCAATTGTGTAAGATTATTTGCGAACTAACGCCACAGAATAAGAATACAACAGAAGATTCCGACTACCTACATACTTCCTAACAAAAGTCAGGTTTAGGCATAAAAATGTACCTACACTCGCTAGAAGCACCCTCCTCCAAACAAAATTGAACCTTAAAACCGCGCGCGAACAGTGAATGTTCTTTGCGCACCGCAATTTTACGACCGAGGTGCATAGGGTTGTTACTTAATAAGTTTTTGTACCCAGTTAATTTATATAGTTTGAAGATATGTAAATGCATTAAATTAATATACACACGATAATTCATCTGGAAGTCGTGTGTTCGATTCCAACGGGTGTAGGTATGCGAGCGAACATGTATTCGTTTGAGAACATTTCAGTTTGTTCCCAATAGTTTTGAGCAACAAACAAATGAGGATTTTTATTTAACTACAATTAACAAAACAAATCCGAGCGAGCGTGTAGTACACAAGCGCAAACGTGATAAAATGTATCGCGTGCGTGCGATCCGTGCTACGAGCGACAGCCCTCTGCCGTAAACTGCCCGAAGCGGATCGGCCGGCGAGTCATACCTAAGCTGCGGAGTGAGACCGCCCTGCTAACGCCTACAGGCCTCAATAAATTTTAGTTAACCAAAATGTAAACAACATTATAAATTGACATTTAAAGCTTGTTATATAAGAGTGGTTATTTATTTTGTTTTGTAATAAACTAAATACCTTCTTTTTGTTTATTAATGTTAAACTTCATACCATGACAGTTATTTTAGAGCCTGTCAAACCATAGGTCCAACACCTAGCGGTAGAACGACAATCAAGAGACTAATTAGTATCTTATACATTCATTCATAGCAATGTCAAGCCCCACAAAATAATTAGACCTCAAAATTACGCTCCGGCTTTCCACATACGAAATTTCATTCGTGATAAATGTACTCCCCAATTCCAGAAGGTCTCCTCATATTCATATTCAATTTAATCGCAAATAACCGCAGGAATACAATAAACTCAGCGAAAACCCTTTTTTAATTATACACAACACAATATTGTACGAAAATTGTTTCAAAATCCATTATCTGAGTAAGAAAAGTGGAAAATTTAATTGGAAAATATAATTGCGGAGGAATTAGGCGCGGGCGTAACTCAATTATGTCAGAATGTTGTTAGACATATGAATTAAATGTATGCACCGATGCGGGCTGCGGCTAGCGAGCCGTACAATATACAAATTGTGAACTCATGGATCGCTTCGCGGAAAATGAGATATTATATTCATTATTATCATCGACAGTTGTGTTAATTTGCTCGCTGTGGAACGAAATTTTTTTTAGAGAAAGTAGTTTTTAATGTGGTAAAGGCGATTTCATTTTTGTTTTAAAACCTTTTGTGAATGAGCTGGAATTCTAAACAGTGATTTAGTTTCTATTCTGCCACTAAACAGTGACTTTTATTATTAGATACTTGTACACGAGCTTTTTAAAGGATCAGCTATCCGCTCCATCTTATTTGCGCGTATATTGAGAGTAGATACCCTCCCGTGTGGCGTGTTTTTATAGTAACGTAATATGGGTTTAACTTTAATTTGCATGTAAGGAGCCTCCCCGAGTGACGTACACAACGATTCCTTACGTCCGGCGCGCCCTGGGCAATTCGCGAGTTCTTAGACGCGAATTGGCAAATCCTTTCACTACGATGGCAAGTCAAAACCTTGACCACCTTACGGATAGTCCAAAATGCCCTACCACCTGCACAAGAGAGGCGTTCATGAACGCCGACGAGAGCGCCATTACAGTGGCCACTTATTGGACCAATAAAATTTGACTCAGCCATCGACACGACGAAGAAGAAGAAGACTTTAATTTTATTAAGTCTTAGACTTTTTTATAAATAAATCGAATCAAAACACTTAAAAGCATGTTTTGTTTTTAATTGTGTTATAATTGTTTTTATTATTCATTGAGTTACAAACAAACACAAAATTTTAATAATTACTTTAAAAATTTTGTCGCCGACAAACGTGCATTTTAGTGTTTAGATACGATTTGCCTATAAAATGTTTAAAAACTTATTAATATTAAAGCTAAACTCATATAACTTTTGCATGGAAAACAGCCAACCAATTGTTCCTCTTTAATAAGATTGAGTGTTGTGGTAACCGGAACTTCACTTAAACCCTCAAAATAAAGGCTGTGTGTTTCTTAAACACAGCTTTTCCAGGTTACTTTGATTCCAAATACCAGTGCAAATTTGAGTGCATGGTTGGCGTAGTGGTTAAAGCGGTCGCCTCGCCGCTTTCAACTGTGCTGGTGTTGTGGGTTCGATACCCACACGGGACAAATCTTTGTTCTAAAAAGATTTGTTCTAACTCTGGGTGTGCTTTGTGTGTGTGAAATGTATGTTTGTTAACACCCCTGCGACACAGGAGCAATTCATCATAAAAAAAAATATTTAATAACTTTAATGGTGGATGTTTTCTTGAAACACGTAATTAATTCTTACTGAAGCATTAATTTATTTGTATTTCTATCTCTAAAACTCATCACTAATGCTGCTCATATTAAACAATGTACTGCAACAAATCCTGTAACAAAAAACCTTCATTTCCAGGCAATTCGTAACAGCGGACAATAAAAGGCACTGCATTCCCGAAAATTTAAAACGTGACGAACAAATTCACGTTGAAAAGCGTCCAATCTGTTGCGAAAAGCTGTTAATGTTCAAAAAAGTAATTATTCACCTTTTTAGTATAATTTTCCCTGTAATTTGTATGCAGCGCTCGATTTAATAGAAGTCGGACCTGTTTCCTTATTCTAAAATACTAGAAGACAATGCAAATTATCTGAATAAGCCTGTCGATTTCTGTGACGGGAATGTAAAGCAGGGATGTTATGGATATAAAATTTCGGATACGGATTAGATACGGATATAGGATTGATTATTATACCGGATACGGATCCGGATGCGGATATTAATTTATTATGGATAATCCGTTAGTTTCGGATAATTTCGGTTAAGTATGTCAGATTTCTAAAGATTTTCAAAAGTGAAATACATATAGCTAATAAAATGGTTTTATTTACATACGTCAAATTCAAATTCAAATCATTTATTTTCATAGGCCCCAGGAGGCGCTTGAACACGTCAAAATATTACAAACAAATGATATAAAAATAAATTATAAGTAAAACTAAATTATACTAATTACAATGATTTAATCCAACTGTTTAAAATCAGATTAAAATCAAACTAAGTACCAGCTCCGATGGGTATTGCATTATGAGAAGAGCTGGTGAGAAACTCATGTGCACCATCTTTTCAAATGAAATAAATAACCGTCACCATTTGGTACGAATTACGGCCGGCCAATCAAAACAACTTGTGATTACGTATCTCAGTTACGCTCCGCCCCTATCCGATATTATCCGAAACTTTTATTTCGGATTCGGTTACGGTAACGGATATTTTTTTATCGGATATCCGATAGCTTCGGTTACGGAGCGGACCCTCTGTCCCTAACATCCCTGATGTAAGGTACTTCCATCGACTACTTGCTTGGGCATTTTTTCACTCTATATTATTTTCGTTTACTTGGTGCTGACTATAATTCTGAATGGTTACGTTAAGTACAAAAAGCTGTAATATTTCGATTTGTGTATATTTTCTTTGCGTTTTTGTGTAACACATTATTTAAAACATGCATCAGGTGTTTGAAGGTTCTTAATTTAAGTATTTTGATTATTTAAATTTGCCAAATTATTATCAAAGAACTATGTTAATGTGGTTAGTTTTTTATGTGCGTATGCTGCCTCTCGCCCAGGTCGATTCAAAGTGTATTTTAGGATTTTTCTATCAAGAAATTCTCACGGAGTTGGAATTGAGACCGGTAGATGGCGATAATACCTATTATTATATTACCTACTCAAATGGGTGTTGTCTCAAGTCAAAAAGCATCAGTTGAAATGTGGATGATATCAGCTATGCCACACCCATTTGAGTAGGTAATATAATAATAGGTATGATGAATGATAAGAATGTTATATTTTTAAAATGAAATAAATATCTCAAAACATTCACACAACGTCATGTAGTCCCAAACTAAGCAAAGCTTGTACTTTGGGTACTAGAATAACTGATACTAATACATATTATATACGATATATACTTTTCTTTTGTTACTACATACTTATTATAGGTACATAGAAACACCCAGACCAAGACAAACCTCCATGTTCATGCACACAAAGATTAATCTTATTAATTTATTTATTTGGCATTTCAACAACATACATAATATATTGAGCGGGAATCAAACCCGTGACTTCTGCGTAGGCTGACTCGGCTATCCGGTCGTCAAATGATTTCCTAATTGAGTTTATCATCACATAGGTCCAAGTAAAGTGAACTGTTTGTTCAAAATGATTCATTGGAGCACATCTCATCAATAATATCCTCGTTTGAAGTTTTGGGAACTCTACATCATTAGTGAACGTTTGCTGGCACTGCTCGCTATGCCAATTATGCATGTTTGGTATAACTATCGACATTATTATTATATTGTTTGTAGAACGTTTCTAAATCTAAATTTATGGCATAACACTAAAGAATTTTATTGTTTAGTCGTTTGTTTAAATGCGTATCTGAAATCACTAATCGAACTAGGATAAATCTGTACGCATTTGATAAAAAAAAAATAAGTCAGACGTCAGTTTTTAAGCGACTCAATAAAAAGAGGAGGTTCTTTATCCGACGCGTTTAATTTTTTTTATTGGTCCAGCGATGTTTTCATTTGTGAAAAAAAAAAAAAAATATTTGAATGAGTGTACCTACTTACAAGATGGTCCTAAAGCCCCCAAGTCAGGATCTGACGATGGAATCCCAAAGAAATTGAGAGCAATCCTAAAATACTATAGCACAGACTATAGTCTAGAACTATTTAACTGAGTAATTCCGCTATTTAATGCTTTTCTAGGTATTTTGAAGTCGGTTTATTCTTTTTCAAAAAGATTTTTATATTTGACATTACGCTTCAATGCATGTCTGAAAAGCAGCTCTCAGCTATTGGTCAATTCAATGTAAACTTTTTCTATTATCGCAATGCCTGGAACGTATGAATTAAACTAAACACAGCTTCTCAAGTTTTTCAATGTTCTAATGTATTGTTTATTTATTCAAGCCATTTTCAGCGGTAAATACGTAGATGAAATGGGCACAACATGTTACATATTATTACTAATCACATTAATTACATTTACAGTCCCTCTGTGCCTCAGAGAGCACTTAAAACTTGATGAGACTGACTTAGACTTGATGTCTCAGTTGAATTCATAAACATCTTTGATAGACCTTACAAGGACGCAAATGGCGATTGCCCCGCAATCTGTTATATAATTGAAACTGGAAACCTGATCGACCAAAATGAAATTGTTAATGTAATATTGAATGTAAAGATATCAAAAACATATTTTACATTACATAAATCATCCAGCCTATTTTAACAATGTTCAGTTTAAAAAAAACAGTAATACCTGTCAGTTGAATTCAGTATTCCAGTATTATATTATTCTGTCCTTATAGAAACGATCGGAATAAGCATACAATAAAAGCGCTTACAAGATATGGTTACGCCACTGTGATTAACGAATTAAAAAAAAATGTTCGGAACTCAATTCCGGCACATGTAATTAAAATACAGTTGGGGTCCTTGCCCACGACGACTTTTTGTAGCGAGGCTGTCGCGCGTCCGCATTGATACAATCGAGAAGCGCAACTTTACAACAAACTACCCACGAACCTTTAAAGTATAAGTTTGTCAAATATATTTAACTTTTACTTTTTTTTTCGGCGGTAGGTGTAGAAAAAGTCGACACATATTCTCAGTGATAATATTTAATTTAAATTTAAAAATCCTATTTATTTTTATAAAATATAGTTGAACCTAGTTAATAAAAGTACAATTAGTCACTACTTAAGGTGTCTAGTTTTATGTAGCTTTTCTTATAAATTTATAAACACCACCTGCCACTAGTCACTATACCTGCACAAAGTAACATTCACTATGTCGCACTCTGCTATTACAACTGCACAACAAACTCTGGAGGATGTCTTCACAAAGAAGATGGCAATGTTAGAGGGACAGTTGAACAGCAGTGGAGCAGCTAAGGACACAGTAGCCAAGGTTGCGGAGGAGTTTCGAGTCTTCCGGGAGCTTATGTTCCAAATGCTCAAATTGATCCGGCAGCAAATAAATGAGTGCTGCAAAGCTACAGATGCCATTGAGACCAGGCATCGTCGGAAAGCACTCATCATGCTGGGAGTGTCTGAGGCTGACAAGGAGGACTGCACAGCTGAGTTTCTTGGCATCGTTCACAATAAGCTTGGATTAAGTAACATCTCCACCAACAACATCCGTGCATGTCATAGAATAGGAGTCTCCAACAGCAAGCATCCACGCCCTATACTCATACGCTTCGAGAGTGTTGCCCATCGGTCCGCAGTCTGGAGGGCCAAGTCAGCGCTGAAAGCTTCATCGGTGTTAATCAGAGAGTTCCTGACTAAAGAAAGACAAGCCGTGTTCACTCAGGCTAGGCAGCACTTTAGTGTGAAAACTGTTTGGACGCAGGACGGCGCTGTGATCGTCAAGATTCCCGATGGAAGCCGGCAAAAAGTGACTTCTTTGGATGAACTTCGACCTCTGCTTCTAAAGTATCCCAAAGTAGTGTCAAACGAGTCTTCAGCGGCTAAGGATGGCGTCGGGTCTGCGGTCTCCACAGAAGCAAACGTGGTAAACAAAAATGTATCTCGTAAATAGATCCCAATCTGATTACAACAACTGTTTGTTTACAACCACAGCAGTTTTGTGCCGCTTAGTTTTCCTGTACATAGTTAACCTTTAGCTTCACGAATCTTTTTATTAATTTCGTTAGTATTTATATCCCTCCCCTGTTTCTTGATGTTTCCAATTATGTAATACTATGTAAATTATCTTTTCACTTCTCACCCTCATAAAACAATATTATTTACGACGACACACGAAGCTGACATTCAATGACGTTTATGACGTTTACGAATGTCACTAGTGTTTTGATATGTGCGGTGCTGTGACACCTCAGAACAACGAATGTGACACATTCAATCTCAGAATCGCGTTCCGTTCGCAGTTAACTTTTATTGTTATACAATTTTATTTTTCTCTTTTCATTCCATATAAAAATATTTTTTTAATTTTTGTTTTGTATGATCTGGTGTACGTGCGATCGGTACCTACAGAGATATGTTTTGTATCTAATCTTAAGTTTTATCCTTATGTTTTTATTTTGTATAGTGAGTTGGTTGGCGGGTGGTGCTGTGATGTATCGGTACCACCTAATTTTGTTTTTTTTTTTTGTAATATTATTGTAACTATAGTATATTATTTATTTATATAATATCTATTTATTTTTATTTATATTTGAATGTCTTCTGATGATGACGATTCGTATCAATCTGCTATTGATTCCGATAATTTGTCATCTGATGTTAGTTTTTCCTCAATTACTGATACTCTTGGTGACTTTGTTCGGCAGACTTTTAGTCAATCACCCAGTAAGTGCTTCAATGTGTGCCACTTGAATGCACAAAGTATACCAAGTCACTACAATGACTTTTTTGAGGCTTTCCATGACGCAAACGTTCATGCCATCCTGGTTTCAGAGAGTTGGCTCAAACCACATCTCTCATCTACCACCTACCCTCTCCCGGGATATGTCCTTATTCGCAATGATAGGGTCGAAAGGAGAGGGGGTGGGACTTGTATTTATTTGCATAGTTCTCTTCAATACAAAATCTTGGCTTCTTCCCCTTCAAACAACTCTGCTACAGCAGAATTTCTTTTCTTAGAAGTTTCTGTCAAGGGTGTCAAAACAGTAATTGGAGTAGTTTATTGCCCCCCTTCCGTTGACTACTTCTCCAGCCTGGAGACAGTGCTGGAATCCTTGGGGTCAGAATATGAGCATCACATCATTATGGGAGATTTTAACACTGATCTTCTTGTCCCTCATTCTTCACGCTCCCGAAAACTATTAGAGATCATAAAGTCTACTAGCCTTAACTTACTTCCTCTGCAAGCCACTCATCACAACAGTGATGGTGCAGACACCTGGCTTGACCTTATCCTCACTTCCACTCCTACCCTAGTCCACTCCCATGGTCAAACCCCCGCCCCTGGCTTCTCCCGACATGACCTTATATTCCTTGCCTATATTCTTAAACCCCCTAGACCTCGTCCTAAGATTTTGCACAGGCGTTGCTTTAGTAGAATGGATAGTAACAAACTCCGTGTGGATGCCGGGCAACTTGACTGGGAGCCTCTGACAGTAGCCACCACAGTCGATAGTAAAGTTGCTATTTTGCACAGCTTAATTATTGACCTTTACGACAAGCATGCTCCTGTCAGAAAAGTCAAAATCAAGCGTCTACCTGCCCCGTGGATGACAAGGGGCGTTCGGATGGCGATGAGACGCAGAGGCCGTGCTTTTCGCAAGTTTAAAAGGGATCGGTGTGACGAGAACTGGAATTTATTCAAGTCTGCAAGAAATCGGTGTACTCAGATGATTCGTAACGCTAAACGCCGCCATATTCTGGATAACATTAACTCTGCTGCTTCAGCTGCTGATACCTGGAAGTTTCTCAGAACGCTTGGTATCGGCAAGCAACGTCACACGGATTTTCAGGCGACAATTAGTTTGGATGATATCAACAAACATTTCTCCTCTTCGTACCAGCTGGATCACCAAACTAGGCGTCGCACTGTTAATTTTTTAGATAATTTACCACATCCTAATATAGATTCATTTAATTTTTCTCCAGTGTTGCATGATGAGGTCAAAAAGATAATTCTATCCATTAAGTCCAATGCTGTCGGATGTGACGGTATAAGCAGGCAGATGATCACCACTATATTGGATGAACTTCTGTTTGGTATCTGTCACATCATTAATTATTCCCTTTATTCTGGCACTTATCCTTCCCTCTGGCGTAAAGCCTTTGTCATCCCACTACCAAAAATTAACAATCCTACCCATCCCAGCCATTTCCGACCAATTTCCATTCTTCCTTTCCTCTCGAAAGTGCTCGAGGCCTGCGTCCACAAGCAGCTGTCACAATTTGTCCGCAAGAATAATCTTTTGAGCGCTCTGCAGTCTGGATTCAGGCCCGGGCACAGTACGACTTCCGCTCTCCTTAAAGTAACTGGCGATGTGAGGGCGGGAATGGAGGACACTAAAGTCACTGTCTTGGCTTTGGTGGACTTCTCGAACGCCTTCAATAACGTCAGTTACGATATCCTTATTTCAATCCTGTCCCATCTTATGGTCTCTCATGATACACTGGAATGGTTCTCAACATATCTTCAGGGGCGTCAGCAAATGGTTTGCTTCGATGAGCGTTCATCGACTTGGTGTAGACTTGATGCTGGCGTTCCTCAAGGTGGCATACTCTCTCCTTTACTCTTTTCTATCTTTATTAATTTCTTAACATATAAATTTCAATGTGCGTATCATCTGTATGCCGATGACTTGCAGCTCTACTGCCAGGCCAAGGTTGAAGATATTTCGGAAGCAATCTCTGACTTAAATTATAACTTAGACATTTTACTGCAATGGTCAAAAGAATTTGGATTAACAGTCAACCCGAACAAATGTCAGGCGATTGTGATAGGCAGTAATCGCATGATGAGCAGGTTGGATATAGTTGGGTTGCCACCGGTCTTATTTAATGGAACAATAATCCCTTTCTGCCCTTCTGTCAAAAACCTTGGCCTGCACATCGATTCCACACTGAATTGGCAAGCTCACGTCACTAACGTTAGCCAAAGAGTTACGGGATCTCTTCGCGCTCTTTATCGCCTGAAGAATTTTCTCCCTTCAAATACTAAGGTAATGCTTGTGCAAACTCTTATCTTTCCCACAATCGACTATGGTGATGTGTGCTATTTTGACCTGAATGCAGATTTCCTCAACAAATATGACCGACTTCTAAATAACTGCATTCGATTCATTTTTAACCTTAGAAAATATGACCATGTCTCATCGTATCGCTTAAAATTAAAATGGTTGCCTATACGACAACGTCGTAATCAGCGCGCACTAACTACACTTTTTTCTATTCTAAATTCCCCATCACCCCCTTCTTACCTGACACCATATTTCCAATATCTCTGCTCCAACCATGACAGAAACTTACGTTCTTCAAACAATCTTCTCCTCCTCTGTCCCTCTCACACTTCTGGATTTCTCAGCTCCTCTTTCTTTGTCCAGTCTGTCCTTTTATGGAATGCGCTACCTCTTGAAATCAGGATGTCCACAAACCGTTATGCGTTCAAGGTTAAGGTCCGTGATCTGCTATTTGACGAATTTGCGGAATCATCTCATCATTGTTAGTATTATATGTAATATGTATAAGTATAATATATTGTATATGTATATTAGGTATTTTAATTATGTATATATTGGATATGTTTATGTATTATTTATATTTTCATATAGTTATTATATATTGTTATTTGTGTAATTATATGTAGGTATGTAAGTACTCATCATTATTTTATTATTTTATTCATCTCCTAATTAAAACTTCCTTTTTGCACCTACTACCCCACTCTCAGCATCACCCAAAGGTTGACTGGTAGAGAATGCCTATGGCATTAAGTCCGCCTATGTGCGATATTGTACATGAAGTTTTAAAATAAATAAATAAAAATAAAATTTAAAAAACAACTTGCCCAATATTTATTAGACATAAATTAGCATCTAGTAAGTACCTAAATACCACGGGCGAATACGTTTTCGACGAGCTTATGCTTAGTTTGTGGGATCGTTGGTAAATTTTAATCTAATTTAGTTTTAGTGCACTACCTACATACTTTTGATATTTTACTTTCGTTTTTTTTTTTTTAATGATGACGAATGTAAAATTATATTATGTAATTCAACAATGTTCTCATGTAAATGATGTAATTCGTATTATGAGAATAAAGTATCTTTAAACCTAAGCGGTCGTTATCTGGGTGTCCTCGCCCACAGGCCCAAATTCAGTCGCGATGCAAACGCGATACTGTGCTGTACATACTCACACGCCGTGACATGTCGTCCGACACGATCGCGCGTTTGCATCGATACAGTCGCGATGCAGTTGCGCGTTGCAAATGTGACTAACACGCGTTTCTAGCGATGCCGTCGCGTATTCACTACAGTGGAGTCATTTTAAAAGGTAACATTTGACAGATAATTTATGCAAAGAAAAATATACCTTATGCTCAAGGAATGAAACTCAAGAAAACAACATCAGTTTTTTTAATACAATTGTTTATTTAGAAAATTAGACTACTCCTGATGTACATAAGTAGCACTTTGCTTTGCATAAATGAACTGTCAAATGTTACCTATTAAAATAGCCTTACTTTAAACGTGCGACAGCATCGCTACAAAAAGTTGCCGTGGGCGAGTGCCTAAAGTGGTATTTATTTATTTATTTAAATACTATATCTATATAATACTAGTATCGTGTACTATGAGACTGTCTTTTATTATTTCAAAAAAGGGGCCGAAGCAGAATACTCGGCAGATATCTTTACTCGATAAGTACTTTACATCCCCGTCACAGACATCGACAGGTTTATTCATATAATTTGCATTGTCTTCAAGTATTTTAGGATAAGGAAAAAGGTCCGACTTCTATTAAATCGAGCGCTGCATACAAATTATACGGAAAATTATACTATAAAGGTGAATAACTGCTTTTTAGAACATTAGCAGCTTTTTCCAAGTTTAGACGTTATTTAAAGGTTTTTTCGGCACGTTTTAAATTTAGTTGCTTCAGTAGTCTACTGGTTAGCGTAAGGCCCAGTTGTCATCAAAGCTGAGCGGAGAGGAGCTGTGTCTTAAATCAAAAAATAAATAAAATAATATTAATATTCTTTTTAAGGAATTTAAAATAACATAATTTTACATCTCAAATTTAAATTAATATACCTTTGATTAAACAAACAAACTAAGTGTCAAAGTGTCATAATATAACATAGCATAATATATATAACATAAAATCACGACTATATTACACAGAAGAGTGTGGCAGAGGTGTACAACACCAACATTTCACCAGTTATGTTTAGGTCCCATGGGATTGGAGCCTATCGTAATAATATAATAATAGTAGATAATATAACATTATTGAATGTAAGTAACAAAGATATTACTATTTTTATAATTCTGCCAAAAAGAAAAGACTGTCAGGCGTATACAGAGTAACTCATTTATATGGGTCAGTATGGGGAAGTCTGTAATTAAAAGACATACACAAATCAGTTCTTAGTAATAACAATTATTTCAGTAAAATCAAAAACTGTATTCTTAGATTTTAAAGAAAATTTGCACCCACTCCGCTTTGGTAAAAACTGGGCCTAAGCCACCTCTCACCGCGCGGTTCGATTACCGGGTCGGACAAAGTTTTATTTGGGATATTTCCGTCAGAAAATTCTCAAAAGCAGAACGGAGTTAGAATTGTGCCGGGTAGATTACTGTAGGCCCACTTCGTATGACATGGAACCGTTCCATATGATAGCAGATCCCATCTGTTATGTTATCCGGTGAAATTTAAGTGTTATACAACTCTGCCACACCCTTCTGGGTAGCAAAGGCGTGATATTATGTTTTAGGAATGATTATTGATCGCCTTTTAAGAATGGACATTATCTGTCCTCTGCCTGTTAACTCCTTATGACATGATTTAATATCATAATAATTATAATTATTTTATGTATATATTTATGTATATATAATTATATATTATTTATTGTTATGTATGTATGATTTATTTAGTATAATATAATATAGTTTGTATGCGTGTATAACCAATCCTTTTGTTTATTTCTATCACACATTGTTTTATTTCTTTTTTTCATAGTTTATAACGATCTCCTCTCGCGGGTCTGCTGGAAGAAATTTCTCTAAGAAATAAGCAGTGCCTTTGTACTTGTTGTTGTTATATTGTGTTTCCTTCTAACCATTCTTGTGTGTGTACATAAATTGTTAAATAAAATAAATAAATAAATGGTTTCATTGCAAAAAGTATTTTTATACTGAAAATGTTGCAATATTCTTCTAGGATGAGAGCGGAATAAGAAATGAGTCTTAGAGATGAAAATACAAATAAATGTTGCCGTAACATTAATTGCATGTTCTTAGAAAACGTCTAACATAGTAGTTGTCTTTGTAGAGTCAAGTCAAGGAAGTAAAGTATGTTATAAGGTACTAGCTTGGCTTGGCTTCGCTCTAGGTACTATGTAGATAATATGCATGTTTTATACATAAACACCTTTGTTATGAATCATTCTATCTATTGAAATAATAAAATAAATAAATAAAATAAAAAAATAAAAAGCCTTTTATTACTTACTAAAATAAACTTAAATTAATTACAAAATACGTTAAATAACTATTCTTATAAATAAACACTAATATTGACTATTATATATTGAAATAACCGCATCAAATTCCGTTGCGTAGTTTTGAAGATCTAAGCATAGATAGGGACAGACAGACATACAGCGAGAAATGACTTAGTTTTATACTATGTAGCGATAGTGATAGTGACTATCAGACTATTAGATTATTATCCAACTTAAATATAATATAATTACCCTTATTGAAAGTGACAATTTCAAGAGAAACATTTGTTTAATGGGACAATAATATAACATAACATCACGTAATGTAAACCCTGTATTAAAAAAAAAAGAATTTCTCAAATCGGTCCAGGCGTCTTTGAGTAATCGGCGAACAAACATAAAAAAAAATACAACCGAATTGAGAACCTCCTCCTTTTTTTGAAGTCGGTTAATAAATAGAATCTAAGTAGATATAGGTAAGGAAACAAACGAGAAAACTGCATTATAATTTATTTACCCTGTGTGTCTTAGATGTAAAAAAAATATAAATAATAAAAAAATAGATAGATGGGATTTTCCACAAAAGGGATAGATGGGACCCCACCCATAGAAAAGAAAGAAAGAATGATGAACAAAAGAAAGACAAAGTATGCGGAATAAAAGTACGAGAGACATAGATGATACAACTGGAATGAATGAGAATGAATTATGTGAATAAGTAACGCATAGATGGCGCTGAAACCAAGTAATGGTTCGTCTAGCTTCGGCTGGCACAAAAGAGTTGAGAAATTTCGAGTCCGGCAGCATGCGAATCCATAGCTGAATTGGCAAAGCACTTGGGGCGTATACCCAAGAGGTGCAGGTTCGAGTCCTGCTGGATTCTTAATTTTTCAACTTTAATATTACATAAAAATAAATGCATAGCAAAGCTAAAATTTGCTTTAAATATTACGAGAATGAATTAGTTAGACATACAATAACATCACGACGATATTACCCAGAAGGGTGAGGCAGAGGTGTACAACACCGACATTTATCTGTTATGTTTAGGTCTATTGGGATAGGGGGTAAGCCTATCGCCATCCACCGGGCACAATTCCAACTCCGTGCTGCTATTGTGAATTTCCCGACGGAAAGTTCATAAATAACACTATGCATTATTCATGTAGTTTATATATTGGTCTGATATTACATTGCACTACCTACATAATGCAAATACGTGCAAAGTATGTAAATCAGTTCACAATAGAATGATATTCAATTTAAACACCACACAGTTCATAGAGTCAATCATAAATGTGGGCCAATATGTTCACTAAATCCTTTAATTTTGCGGTACATCAGAGTTTTATGGAATGCCTCTTTAAACAGTATCCCAAAAACATTTCTCAAATACACAAAAAGAACTTAGGAACAAACGTTTATTCAACAGCCAACAGATTGCCAATTTGTCGATGATAATAAAAATAAAATATTAAGGTTGAACAATTAAGAACTCTGCAGGATTTGGGTAAACGCCACAGGTGCTTTGCCAATTCAGCCATGGATTCGTATGACACTAGATTCGAAATTTCTTAACCCTTTATAAAGGTATAATATATTCTTCTTCTTCGTTGTGTCGATGGCTGAGTCAAATTTTATTTTGACTTGCCATCGTGGTGAAAGGATTAGCCAATTCGCTTTGGAGAACTCGCGAACTGCCCAGGGTGCGCTGGACGTAGGGAATCGTTGTGTACGTCACTCGGGGAGGCTCCTTTCATCCACCCCTTTAGATATTAGCTTAGCTAGACGAACCTTACTTGTAAACTATCGCGTTGCATGATTATTATTATAATTCTGACGGGAGAAAACAGAGCTTATGATCTCTGTGACCCTGAGCATGTAGATCAAGAGCTGGTCCATGTCCAGGAGGTACTCAAAAACAACGGATACCAGGTGAATACAGGTCGGAAGCGACCTTCAATGCGACAAAAACATCCGGAGGTAAAAAGACAATCTGCATACCTACCTTACGTCAAAGGCGTGACAGACAAGATCGGTGCAGTTTTAAAGAGATACTCCATTCCAACTGTCTTCACCCCAGCGACCAAAGTTAACAGCATGGTGGGCACACCGAAGGATGTTTTGCCACTGCAACTGTGTCTACAAAATAGATTGCAGCTGCGGTAGTTCATACATAGGCCAAACAAAAAGAAATATATCGGAAAGGCTCAAGGAACATATCGCCGCTGTGAAAAACCGCCAGACCACCAAATCTGCAATTGCGGAACACATCCTACAACCCGACACCAATCACTGGATTGAATTCCATCGCCCACAAGTCCTATCTACGGATCGCCACTATTACTCAAGAGTAGTGCGCGAAGCGATTGAAATTAGGAAACATAAAAATTTCAATCGTGAAGACGGCTTCAAGTTATCTGGGGCATGGAATCCGGTGATCGCGATCACAAAAACTCTTAATAAAGTGAATGCCGGTCCGTTCCGCGATGCCGATACGGTTAGTGTAGTGTGTAAGGACTTCACGTCAAAAAATCAAAAAGTGAGGGTGGATGAACATTCATCGACATCACTGACGGAGGCGGAGAGTTGCTGATTCAGTACGCTATAGAAAACGGCCGGTGTAACCCGTTGCCGAAACGTATAGCCAAAAGGTAAATAATATGCATGTTTCGCGTTAATTCCCGTCAGAATTATAATAAGAACCTTACTTGGTTTTAGCGCCACCTGGGTGATTAGGGATAAGTCACTTAGTCACACGCAGTACGTTTGGGTATAGACCAACAACCTTAATCAACCTTAATATTTTATAAAATGCAAAGGCATAGCAAAGCTATAATTTGCTCTAAAATATTACAAGTATAATGAAAATCATATCTCATTTTCCACGAAGCGATCCATGAGTTCACAATTTGTTTATTGTACGGCTCGCTAGCCCCAGCCCGCATCGGTGCATACATTTAATTCATATGTCTAACAACATTCTGACATAATTGAGTTACGCCCGCGCCTAATTCCTCCGCAATTATATTTTCCAATTAAATTTTCCAGTTTTCTTACTCAGATAATGGATTTTGAAACAATTTTCGTACAATATTGTGTTGTGTATAATTAAAAAAAGGTTTTCGCTGAGTTTATTGTATTTCTGCGGTTAATTGCGGTTAAATTGATGTCCGTTCTGGATTTTGGAAGGATTTAAATATGAGGAGAACTTAATTTCGAATTTGGAATTACATTTATTACGAGTGGAATTTCATATGAGCAAAACCGGAACGTATTTTCGAGGCCTAGTTATTTTGTTAAAACATAACAGACGGGTTTGAGAACCACGACTTTTATTGTGCCCAATTTATGGTTGTCAAAACATGTGTAAAACTAAACAAACGCAGCGTTATGGATGCGTTCCATGTTAGTTATTTAAAATATACTTGATCACCGACTTAAAAAAAAAGCAGGAGGATCTCAATTCAATTGTATTTGTTTGTTCACCGATTACTCGAAGATGCCTGAACCGATTTAAGAAATATTTTTTTGTCTGAAATATACTTGTCATGAAGTTCCATTTTTCCAGGTCACGATCTGATAATAGGATTTTAGAGAAATCGAGGGTAACTCTCAAACTTTACTGGCTTCTTTATTATTATTTGTATATTACCTAAAGCTACTCGGATATTTGCATCTAGCAGTCAGCATTCCATGTTGCTGAGCTGATGCTAAAGGTACAACTCCTCAACGGTTAGTTACTTCTATAAATATAGGCACCTTAAGGCCTTACTATATCCTTTCAAGTTTAGCACAGATGAGGTGAGACGTTTACGTTTACGATTACTCAAGTACTTCATACTTTTTAGTGCATTTTTTGTAATTGAAGTGGGTTTTTTTTTTGTACAATTATTTTTAACTAACTAAGAGGGCGCTGCAGTGCCACGGTTAAGATCATCTCTGTGTTGTTTATATCTTTAAAAATATATATACTGTGTTTTACCTAGTAAAAAGTTGTAAATCAAATACCAATAACCAAAAATCATCGCAAAACGTTGAAGTGCAAAGGAAAGAACTATAAATAGTGCCAAATACAAACAAAAATATCACCACCCGAAAGTGACAATTATCTTCGCATCAACAAAGTTTTGTGAAGTGAGACAACGAAAGAAACTATCAAAACCATCGACGCTTACCAAAAATACCTGCAAAGCTGGACTAAAGGTCAGAAATTAAAAACAATATTCAAAACATAACCTATTTGGGACAGAAATTGCATATCATCGTTGAAGCCAAAACAATAATTTATATGAGCGCCATCTGCTGAGAGATAGCAACACTATCACAGTACTAGTTGACGAAGAACATCAACTGGTTCTGCTACCAGCCACGAGAGGGCAGGATCCCAACAAAACCCATTTATTATTTGATTCGTTGTAAATTATGGAAGAACTCACAGCATTAATCAGAAATCTACAACTAAAATTGGACGAACAAAGAAGTGAAATTAAAGATATGAAACAAAGTATACCAAAAATAATTAATAACAATATTGATGAAAAATTCGAAAATTTTGAGTTAAAATATACTTTATTAGAAAAAACTATTCAAAACCAGGGCCATCGTATACAACAACTTGAGAGGCTATCGAGGAGGAAAAATATTATGATTTTTGGCATAGAAGAAACAGAAAGAAATTATTATGAATTACAATCAAAAATTATTGACATAATAAAAAATAAATTGAACATCAACATCAATGAAAATAATTTAGAAGATATTAGACGTCGTGGAAGAAAGCAGGAAAATAAAATAAGGCCCATTGCTGTCACCTTGACAACAATGTGGATAAAAATTCAAATTTTGAAAAATAACAAGTACTTATCAGATACTCCATATTATGTAAAAGAAGATTTCCCTCCTGAAGTAGTAGAAGAGCGAAAAAAACTGAATGAACAACTAATGGAGGCAAGAAAAAATGGTAAAAGAGCATTTCTGAATTACAATAAATTAATAATATTACCTGAAAATAACCAGACAACTCAACCACACAAAACAACTTACAAACAGCAAAATAAACGAAATCTTTCTGAATCTCCAGAAGTCGTAAACGAAAGCTCTAGCACAAGACAATCAAATTACAAAAAGGTCCCAAAAAAGCAAAACTTTTCCATGAATAGCATCAGAACAAGATATGACGCGATGCCGCGACCTCTTCTCGACGTGTCCCACCATGGCCGGTCACCAACGGGACTAAAGACCAAAACCCTCCACTCCAAGCCCTAAAGATATGCACATATAATGCAAGATCGCTACTGTCAAACGAAAGATTTTTGGAATTCAAAGAAGCTTTAACAGATGTAAATTATGATATTATTGGACTCGCAGAAATAAGAAGAACAGGTTATGAAATAAATGAAGATAATGAACTTATATTTTGCCATTACGGCCAGACCAAAGGTCTTCATGGCGTTGGGTTTATAATTAAAAAATATCTTAAATTAAATATCGAAAGCTTCATCGCAATTTCAGAATGTGTATGCATACTTAACTTAATATTTGACTCTACCCATCTTTCTATTATACAAGCATATGCACCTACTAGCAAGTCAAACGACACCGACGTGACAATCTTCTATGAACATTTGCAAGAAGCCATAGATCAAAGTAGTAAAGATATAATTTTGATGGGTGATTTCAATGCCTGCGTAGGACAACAGAAACAAACAGAAAAGAGAATTTTGGGCAAGTACTGTTATGGTAAAAGGAATAAGCGAGGAGAAAAGCTGACACAATTTGCATTTCAAAACAATCTTACCATAATAAACAGTATATTTAAAAAGAAAATCAACAACATGTGGACATGGCTATCACCAAAACAAACAAAAAGCCAGCTTGATTATATCCTATCAAATAATAGACATAAATACACAAATATCGAAATCATTAACAAGCTGAATTTTCCTAGTGATCACCGACTAGTTCGAAGTACCTTTCACCTAACAGAAACAAAGAAATGTAGAGCCAAGTTCAAAACCAGAAGTTTGACAGTAGAGACAAAAGAAAATGAACACTTATTCTTAGAATCTTTAAAAAAGAATATTGAAGATACTGGCACCGATATTGAAACCGTAGAAACCTTATATTCCAAAATCAAGAACCTTATAACTGACGGATTAAGGTCCTTAAAAAGTCCGGATCAACATAAACAAAGTATCATATCCAACAATACAAGAACACTGTTAAATAGAAGAAATGAATTACAACACAAAAAACAACGAACTATGGAAGAAAAGCAAGAATTAAGTACTCTCTACAAAACTGTCCATAGACAAATAAAAGCAGACTACAAATTACACAGAGTCCGTACTGCAGAAAAACATCTAACAATCACTGGGAGCTTGAAAAAAGGGTACAAAGAACTAAATAAAACATCAACTTGGATTCCATGCCTGAAAGAAACGTCATCATCTACAAAAGCTTTTTCGAGGTCCAAAATAATAGAGACAGCTACAATCTTCTACAAAAATCTCTATTCTGAAAAATATCACTCTATAACTAGATTAACAAATGATAGTTCGGAGACTGCTGATGATCCACCTCTACAATTCTTCCAACTACCAAGATTATCAATTCATGAAATTATTAAAAAAAATGAAAGTCTCAAGAAAGGAAAGAGCTGTGGCCCCGACAATATAACTAACGAGGTATTAAAGTCAGGAAAGTTCTTGCTGGCACCACTCATAACTGCACTTTTCAATAAGATCCTTGATTTGAGAAAAATACCAAAGGAATGGGGAGAATCGAATATAATTCTGTTATATAAAAAAGGCGATCCTGCAGACATTGGAAATTATCGTCCAATAAGTTTACAATCAAACCTCTACAAACTATTCGCCCCTTGTTTAGAACAACGAATATCACCGCTTGTTGAGAAATTTCAGCCTGTAGAGCAAGCTGGTTTCAGAAAATGCTTCTCTACTACTGACCACATACATGTTTTAGAACAAGTTATAGAGAAATACGAAGAGCAAAATCGACCTCTCTACCTGGCTTACATTGACTACACGAAGGCATTTGACTCTATTTCTCACTGCAGTATTTGGAAAGCTCTGCAAGAATGCCAATTACCATCAGAAGTCATCGAACTGATTAAAGACATTTACGACAAAAGCACAAGTCGAGTTAAGCTTGATAGGAAAGGTCCAGAAATAAGTATTTCCAGAGGAGTAAGGCAGGGCGATCCGTTATCTCCTATTATATTTATAACAGTACTTCAGAGCATCATGAAAAATCTTAACTGGTCTAATAAAGGTATAAATATCAATGGCAAGTATTTAAACAACTTAAAATTCGCAGACGATGTAGTATTATTTTCTGAGACGGCTAGACAGCTAGAGGAAATGATAAATGAGCTCAACTTAGTGAGTAGCGCTATAGGCCTTGAACTAAATCCAACAAAAACAAAAGTCATGACCAATAATTCGGAAATACACATCTCGGTCAACCAACAGCGCTTGGAATATGTACAGGAATATATATATCTCGGTAAACAAATATCCTTTAAAAATCGAGACATAAAGATGAATTAATGAGACGCGTAAACACAACCTGGAGTTCTGGAGCTACAAAGACATTTTAAAATCAAATCTACCAATAAATTTAAAAAAGAAAGTTTTGGACTCGTGCCTTCTGCCCTGCCTCTCATATGCAAGCCAGACCTGGATCTTCAATTCTTTCGCAAAAAAGAAGATTGCTACGTGTCAGAGAGCTATGGAGCGTAGTATTCTTAACTTAAAACGTAGCGATAAAAAGAGAAATACTTATATTCGCCAAAAAACAAAAGTCGTAGATGCTCTAACACATTGTCAAAAACTGAAATGGAGATGGGCCGGCCATGTAGCACGAATGAACAATGATAAGTGGACGAAAATTGTTACCACCTGGCCTGGCCCCTGCGGAAAACGAAATAGAGGCAGGCCACTAGAAAGATGGCAGGACGAAATTAAAAAGAACGCAGGCAATGACTGGATAACCACAGCCCAAGACAGGAAAAATTGGAGTAAAATGGAGGAGGCCTATACTCGTCGAGAGGTCCCTAATAATTAATGGGTTTATTTTTAAATAATATTTCATTCTAATGTTTGTATCTTTCCAAAGCATGATTTTATATAAATTATTATTATAACACTAATTTAAAAAGAAATGTAATGTTTGTTGAATTTATTTATTATTACGATTGTGTTGGAAAATAATAATATGAATATTTATAAACTAATTTATTTTTTAATGTAATGGAAATGCATGTTAAAATTATTTATTATTAAGATTGTGTAAAAATTATTGAATGAAATGGAAATTATTGTAATCTATATTGTAAAATTATTAAGGAAATAAATGGCTATAATAATAATAATTATTATTATTATTATTAATAATAATAATAATAATAATAATTTTTAACTAGCTGACCCGGCGAACTTCGTACCGCCTTAGCGTAAATTTGATGCACTACTTTATTTTGTATAGCTGACCTATCTTATGTATGCGTACCTATTCAATTTGAACTGGAATCTATAATATCCCCCGTATAAAAATGAATACTTTTTTTTTTTTTTTTTTGCCGTAACAACCTTGTACAGAGTATTAGAAAACTACAAAAAAAAAAAACAGCCAAATCGGTCAAGCCGTTTTCATGCCAAGTCGTGACAACGGAAAACGGGTTTCATTTTTAACTGACTTCTAAAAAAGGAGGAGGTTCTCAATTCGATTCGTATATATGTTGCTTTTTTTTATGTTTGTTCACGGATATCTCCGTCGTTTATGAACTGATTTTGATGATTCTTTTTTTGTTGGACAGCAGATGATTCCAAAGGGGTCCCATTGTCAGCATGTCGTGATCTGATGATGGGATCTCAGAGAAATCGAGGGCAACCCTCGAATTTTATAGGCACATGTAATGTTTTTAGTGTGTTTTTCAAAGTTACACCAGTATTTACGTATTTTTATGTGGATGAGCTGATGATGGAAGGTCAACTCCTCAATGGTTAGGAGTTAAAGGATAATTCTTTCACTCCTGTACACATATTCAGACTGCTAGTTATGATGTCAAGTGAGCTGTTGGAACGGAGATATTTCAAAGGTGGTCCCATTGTCAGCATGTCATGATGTGATGATGGGATCCCAGAGAAATCGGGGGCAACCCTCATATTTTATTAATCGAGGCCAGGATTTACGCTTGGTCGCAATAATTTTATGTGTTTGAGCTGATGATGGAAGGTCAACTCCTCAATAGTTAGGAGTTAAAGGATCATTCTTTCACTACTGTACGCATATTCCTACTGCTAGTTATTGTGTTAAATGAGCTGATGATGGAAGGTCGTGACCCTCAATAGTCAGGAGAAAGGATTTAATTCTTGTTTATTATTAATAAGTTTTCCGTCTCAAGTAACCGTCGTCTCCTCATTCGAGAAACATTCTTGCTCGGTCTACCCATCACTTAAAATCGTAAAATAAAATAATGTTTAACAAATAAAAAACCGACTTCAAAAAGTAGGTAAACTAAAAAGCAAAAAATAATTTACTTCGCACAAAATAATACGTTTTTTCATTTAGTTAAATAGAAATTATTAAATAATTATTTTATAATTCTGAAGTCGGTGCCAAGTAAACAATTAATAACTGTATAGATAAAATCAATCGTTCTAACAACTTTTTTCTGACTGAATATTATTTATATTTCTGTGGTAAGTACCAATACTGGGCGACCGCGCACGAGCACAACTACGCCTCCCTTTTTGTGTGAACTGTAATTTGATATTGTAGAAAGGTTGTTTTTACTTGGCACCGACTTCAGAATTATAAAATAATTATTTAATAATTTCTATTTAACTAAATGAAAAAACGTATTATTTTGTGCGAAGTAAATTATATTTTGCTTTTTAGTTTACCTACTTTTTGAAGTCGGTTTTTTTTATATAATATATATATGACGTTTCAGACATAATGAATTACTAATGAGTTTAAATATGTAGTTGGTCTGTATAAGTATAATTATTTGTAAAAATAAAGAAGGATACTATCGTTGTTCTGGTATGTTATTTAGTTGTAATGTTTTCTTAATTATTGCTTATGGCATTGTTACACAAACTTTTACATTTTCTCTTTTGTCACACTGCCTTATTCACTGGGCGCATTAGAATTATGAGCGCTGCGAAGCTTTTGGCACTGCAATATTGTGCTGAGATGCGTACCATTTCTGGCATATGAATAATTAAATTGTGAAATACGGGTGCTTATTTTGTTGTATTGGATTAATTGATTGGTGAATAGAGAAACGATAGGTCACTATACTAATGTTTTAATAAACTGGTGTCAGAGTAAATATTATATAATAAACTTATTGACTACATTATTCTATCTTAACTACGACCTATCTCTAGCGATACGGGAAGGCGACTGGCGAACCGGGCGACTAAACTTAAGGATTCACTTAAATACATATGCGCCGGTTGCACTGTGACCCTACACTACTACATGTAATGTTTATATATAATTAGTCGTTATTCATAATTTGAATAATGTTACAAACTCACGTCAGTTTCAATATAAAAAAAATCATTGATTTAAGTAGATTTAGACGCTTATTTTATGCCAGAATAAATTATTCTTATATTCTTAACATAACATCACGCCTATATTACCCAAAAGGGCATGGCTGAGCCTTATTTCATTTCAAAGAAGTTTAACAGCACAAAGGCGATAATGAGCAGTAAGCAGGTACCAGTGAACAGTCAGCACTATTATAAGCTGCTTACATTCTGTCGAAGCTTGGGCGCCGTGGGAATTCTACTCAACATTTTGGCAACCGGGACGGTCATACTGGAATAATAATATAATTAATGTGGCTTGCTGTCTGTCTGTTGGTAAGTGGTAACTGTGGCTTAGAAACATCAAAGTACTACCTTTTGCTTGCTGTGCTTGCATACTAGGCGTCTTTTCATGGACAAAAATATTTTTTTTTTCACATGTTTAACACGTGAAACTATGTATATATCGGCGCAATTACAACTGTTCGTCGATAATAATTAGAATTAATAATTTGATTGTCCTAAAATTGGTTAATAAGCCATCAGTTGATTATTTTTGAGTTGATTATGTGTTGATGTGATGAAGTCAGCTATGCTGATGTCACACTTTTTAAAAACACTCTGGAGATACCTTCTCCGTCATATATAATAAATATTACATTAATGCACCGAATTAAGTTTAAATAAATGTTGTTAGTTATAATTGTTAATCAAAACATATTAATTACGAATAAAGAATAATTATTATTCTTAGAACTAAGTGGTCCCATACGTGACGATGGTAAGAGAGGCTTGTTAGATGGGCCGTCCTATGGTGTGGGACGCTACTTACGTAGACACTTTTGCGTTGTCTTATCTTCCTGGGACTTAGGTAAAGGCTGGCGGCTGATTTTGCTGAGTGTCACAAGAAGCGCAAATATAGCACGCTTGATAGCTGTTACATGACTGCGCCTTTTGTGATCGAAACATTAGGGCTTTGGGGCCGTAGCACTTACAGTATAATCTGTACAAAGAGTTGTCAGCGCCTCTAACTGAAGCAACTCGTTCTCGAAATGATTCGACTGTCGTGATGACTTCTGGCAGAGAATTTTTAAATTAAGGGTAGACTCTGCACACATATAAAGGTATTGCTGTCTCTATCGGTCTTATATATAAATGTGTGAGTGAAAATACATGTTGATGTTCAGTTGTTACTCAACGGTTCAATACCCAGGATTTGTTGTTTGATAAGTCTGCCGATTTTCAACAAAATTTTGTTGCTATGGTAACAATGGCGAGATTTGTATGTGGAACAGGGATGTTTATTGTTCCACAGTCAGTTGCATTATGCACTAGTCGACCAACTAGTCGACTAAAAATCAACTAAATATAGATATTCTATACCTTTAGGCATAATTCAGACTAAGAACTTACGACGCTGTTTTAACAGGCGGGCAGGCAACTAAAAGAGATAAGATTTCACGTCGCGTTTTACGCCATCGGTTTTTTTACATAATAATATTTATATTTATACATATCTTCATTATGTGGGCCTGCTGGAAATATATTAAAGATTAGCCCAGCAATTTAAAATAATCATGATTTTAATGAACTTAAAAAGCTGATTTTGTTTATGTTGTTGCTTTTCAGGTTCATTTGCATTTATCCATACAATTTGTCTACATCTATCTTGGGCTAAATAGGCCATATAAACTGGACGCAACGCGACGACGCAGTGCTTCTGTGTCTACGTCACAGATTACAGATAAATATGAAGCTAGCTAGTCGATGTGAGTTGAGCCTAAGGATATAGCGCGTCCTTATTCTGTAACATGATTTAATTTTGGCGTCCGTATTCAGTTTGATTTTGATGATGATGTACAGTCGAGTTCAAAATTGCCATGAGGTTTACAGCAATACGTCCAGTTCGCGTCAAGGCGTCAAGGCGTCAAGCCTTGCCCGACGCCCACGCATGAAAAAAGAGGCTATAGACACAAATTTGATATCAATTAAACTTTGCGTGTTTGGACTTACTTTTTATTAATTTTTTTTTAAAAGCTTACTAGCAATTTGCAAATACAAATTACTAGTATTCTTGTTAACCCCCTCCAGCTAAGCTTAATTCGCTTGTGATAAGAGGAAGTTTTACGTCCGTGGTGTAATGGCCAGGATTCAAATCCACGACCTCTCGATCGTAAGACCGATGCCTTATCCATTGCGCCACGGCCGCTTAATTAAGCGGGCTTTGTCAACAAAAAAACATTAACACTCATCAAGATTGATTAAACGATTTTGTTTTGCAGGAACAACAGACCGACAGACATTCAAAGTTACTTTGGGATTTATAATATCACTAGTTTCTTCTGCGACTGCACCCACGTAGTATGTCGATAGTATGTAATTGCATCAAAACATTAGTACTATAATATAATAGTGATAGTACCGTTTAACTCTTGATTCTGAGTGTTTTCTTTATTTAAATAATAAAACAAAGTTTTAGAAATGATACTGTATTATTTAGGGTATATAATAATAATATTTAATAATATTGCTCTAATATTTAGCACATTGCGTTTCTCTTGAGACAGTGATAAAAGCATTGCATTATTCTGCAACATGGCATTCGTTATTTATCTAATAATAATTACTTTCTTCAGCTCTATTTTACGTTTAACCTTATTCATTTTTCACTCTCGTGCAGTATAAGCTGACAAATAGGCCAAGTCTTTTCATTCTGCGGTTCACTAAAAATACAGAAATGTAAATAATTTACCTCAGCACAAACTCAAATGACAAAAATCTTTATTACTATGCGGTTTATATGCTGTAATCTTATTTTTGTTCAAATTTGCTGAAACGGTTATGTGTTTGATTGTACATATGAAAGAACAAGAACAATTGTACATATGACATGCACCATATAATGACATTACAATTTAAGTATTCGTAGATATTATGATATATTTACTATGTAAATAATTAACAATACACAACGTAAAGATTGTTTACCCATATTTAAGTCCAGAGAAACTATTTAAATATTATAATCAACATTATAAAATACAAGTGTGACATATGACACAAGTGAATTGCAATGAATGACACTGTAATTAGGCCAAGAGCTATGCATTTTAAATGAATATTGTATCTGCATAGTTATTATTATACATGTAGAAGGTTTTAGGTTCGAAAGCATTTAACGATTATTATTATTACTCCAACTCAATGATAAATTAACAAGACAATTAAACGTTGTCTTTTCAAAGATAATGTGACATGTTTCTATAGATACTAATACTCTGCTCGGCATATATAGCTGACTATTAATTAATAACAGCCCTTTAAAGTATGGGGTGATTAGGGACGTGATAAAAATAAAAAAACAGATTATAATCAGCCTCATCATTTACACATTTTAACAGTCAATCGTTTTAACATTTACACTTTGTCACAATAGTACAATTGTATACAATTGTCTTTTGAAAATATATATAAATAACTATTAATAAGTTATTAATGCAAAAAACAATCATTGTTTTCAACTAACTGTTTTTATTTCTGTTATTCGTTTAGACTTTGGTACTTTTAACCCATATGCCATGTATACAGCTCAGTCCCTAAATGATTATTTACATAAAAATATAATTCAATTATGTTTATAAAGAACGAAAAGATTCTGCAGCTAGATCTCGGACTATAACTTGTTGCAGTCGTGAATGTCAAAAAAGGTTCAATGCAGTTCATTGCATACTCTCTGGTCGGTAGACTATGGTATGTCATATCTCGGCTTGGTTCGGTCAGAGAACATAGATGTCAAAGAAGTAATATAAAGGCAATTTGACAGTTACACATTTGCAAAAATTTTATTGTCACTGCTATAGTGATGGCCTTCATTGTCGATGTGTCCATCGATATCGAAAGATTACATTGCATACTATGTCAATATAAGATATTTTAATATTCAGGGAATTCATCTTCCTAAAGAAGATTGTTAATTAAAAAAAACAAGAAATAGATAACATGAAATACATTTATTTATTACACAAGAAATTATAAAATACAATAATACAAAATATGATCACATATACATTAACGTAAAATCAAATGGGCCTTGGATCAGCGCAAGAAAACGTAACCCAAAGCGCTAAAAGTCATCCAATTTGGTGCAAACTAAATGTAACATGAAGTATTATCATTAAATTTGAACTTATTAGTGACAGTTATTTAAATTTCTATACAGGGTGGCCCATTTATAACGGTCAGTATGGGGAAGTCTGTTATTATAAGAGATGCAAAGATCTGTTCTTTGGGACCATGACATCGATTTTAGTAAAAATAAAAACTGCAAAAGCACTTATATTTTTTTAAAAACTTGTACTGAGCTCGGGAATCGATGCCGATCGTTTTGAAAAATCAAACTCACATAATTTGAAAAGGAAATACAATGAATATTATCAATCTTAGATATCATGTTTCCTAGTAAAATTTACTGCTTATTAACTACATGATCGATAACCAAATAAAAATAATGTAATTTTTATCAAACGCCGATTATTGATATGTTTATACAGGGTGTAAATGACATAGTGACGAAGCCGCTTACCAGTGACTCAGTACATGATTCAGTACGTATCCATGATAACGAAGAAGATTGAAATGCGATGAAAATGTAACACTAACTTACTTACTCACTTACTTTATTTTTCGACCAGTTTTCTTTTTAATGTTACCCTCTTGAAAAAAAGTCATGTGTAATATCAAGTATATAAATAGTGCAGTGATTAAGCTTAAATTAGGTAAAAATCTCGGAATTCGAGATAGCCAGCTGTAAGTCTGTAAATACTTGTATATTGACACCCTAAAAGTTGTCTCAAAATCTACAAATGGTAGGGTTACTATTTCAAGGTGAAAGGTCACAAAATCGGTTTTTTGAGCTTTTTTTGTAAATATCCCAATTCCTATGGGTTTTTGCTATTTGTATTTATTAATAAAATTTGTGAAATATTTATAATCATTGATTTATCGATAGTTCATCGATCATGTATGGGTGGACTTATATAGAATTTTCTATGAACTTCTTTTCTTTTCTAATAAGTAAGCGTGTTCCACCGTAGACCGCATCATTATTTACCATCGGGTGAGATCGTGGTGAAACGCGTGCCCATAAACCATATAAGAAACTTTTGACGGTTCAATTGTTGCAAAAGAATAACCATCAAGTTTTCTTTAAGTTACATCTTGAGCATAACATTATTTATCCATGGGTACAAAGTTTGTTTGTAGACTAATATTAAATTATGTTTGATAGGAACTTACAGGCTGACTTGATGCTGGTAGGTGCGGAAATATCGTTGGTACTGCTTGCGAATGTAAAGTTCTTCGCCCAGGAATTTGACGAAAACAGTTTTCTTCAAAATGTTTGGAACAAATTCTGGTGTGTTCCGTAGGAATCCAGTCTTTTTTATTTTAACATTTTTTATTTTAATATCCAAGGGAAACCTGCAATGTTTTTGATAACTAGGTGCGATCCGC
Organism: Hypena proboscidalis; assembly: GCA_905147285.1. NCBI lineage: Eukaryota > Metazoa > Arthropoda > Insecta > Lepidoptera > Erebidae > Hypena > Hypena proboscidalis. The sequence continues at coordinate 15,952,725 of LR990147.1, read as the reverse complement.
GTGGTATGAACCTACACATTTGCAGTGTAAAAATATTTACAGACCTACTAAAACGAACACATAAAATTTTATTAAAATCGATCTAACATTGTGACATGAGACTTTTAGAATAAGGTTTTATTTTTATAGGTTTACTAGCTGTTACCCGCGACTTCGTCCGCGTTGATGTCGTTTTATGAACAAAAAATTCTAAAGGTAACAATGTCAATATAACAATAGTAGGTACAACTCATGTACTTACTTACCTATCTATTACTACCAACCAAAACAAATATTCGACAAAAACTACTCAAGGAAAATAATATTCAAACAAATCAAAACAGACAAATAGGTACTTACAGGACCTAATTAATAAAAAACACTTAAATTCAGAAATCCCATACAAACTTTCAACCTCTATTTCAACCCGTTTTTTTGAAAAAAAAGTAGCCTATGTTCTTTCTCAGGGTCTAAAGATAGTCTGTACCAAATTTCATCAAAATCGGTTGCGAGGTTTAAGCGGGAAAGCGTAACAGACAGAGTTACTTTCGCATTTATAATATTAGTTAGGATCACATTTATGCATTGAACAGTTTATCGATACTTTCACAACACTACTTAGTTCTAGTAAACTGAATATTTTTAGTTTTTAGCATATAACTACATTAAGCGAGGTGTTAGACCCTATGTAGACTTGGCTAAACATCCAATAATCGTCATTGAATTGTATTATAGGTAGAGTTTTGAGATTCACGGATGGAAACTGAATAATATTAAAATCGACTTACCGATGGAACGAAACTTTAACGTTATTCGGCGTCATATCCCCTGTTTTGCTTTCGCAGCCGGGTACTGTACACCAACCCATTGTATCCTACAGGGTTTTTTACTTTTTTGAACAGATTTTGTTGGTTTAATTCTAATAAAACACCAAGCGAAATATGACCCGCGCCGTGTCTTTGACGTTTAAGACGTCAAATTATCTGGCACGCGCAGCTTTTTACGCGCAGTAGGAATTGGTAGGACTAAAAAGTTTATGTAACGTCTATTCAACGAGCGGAGCGAGTGATGCTTTGTCTATGGGTTCGGTATCTCACTGGCACCCCTCCTTCACTTCCGAGTAGCTAACGAATGGCTGCCTCACCCCCCTTCAATGAGTTGAGATAGATATTGTAATTTTCTTTAATTTGTAATATGGTATTTGATGAATGAAAATGAGGTACTTTGATGATAATTATTGATAAAATAGAAAGTACATTATATTTACGAGGGTCCTTCGTTTCGAAAACTTGTAATAATCTGTTGTATAATACTAAAAAAGTCGCATTTGTCAGGCCGTTCAAAACTACGGATATATTTTATGTTTGGATGCCTATAATTTTTAAAATAGGCAGACTAAAGATAATTTGAAATCGAAGGAACATAGATAATCATGTTTTAAATTGACTGTGCAAAAATTATAACATTGTGATGAAAAATGTAAAAGATACAACCATACTCATTTTGTATGAGAATTCCATACCGGGAGTTCCCTCTGCCGTAAGTTCGCGTTTTCATACAAATGTCATTAAACCTGTTTGTTTTTGATGTTTTGATAAAAAGTACTTAATATGACTAGGAGTGAAGATCCCATATTCTATGTTTTTTAAAAATAATATATGTAGTTAGCGGCCTACTGCCTTTATAGTGATAATAACTTCCAAAGGCAGTTTCACCCGAGCGGTCCCGATAAAAAATAGCCTATGCCCTATTCAAGGCTTTCAACTATCCCTACAAAAAAATTTATCAAAATCGATTCGGTGGTATAGTCGTGAAAGCTTTACAGATTGACAGCCAAAGTTACTTTTGTTTTTGGAAGATTGTATGTTTACTTGAAATATAACTAACAAACAGCCTAGAAAGGAAGTTGGTTGTATTATGTAATATTACATAATAACAACAAAGAGGTTATTATTGTCCTTTCAGGAAAACCAATAATTGCTGGTTTTGGATTGGTGTTCAAGAGATCATAACAAATTAGCCATCTTGTTTTTCATTAGTTTTCCTCATAATTAGTGAAAATAAGTTTCAAAACACCTTTAATTAGGGTTACAAGGATACTAAACATGGGATAATGTACTTATACTTGTTTACGTTTCTAGGTTTAGTTTTATTTATGAGACAAACAACGATGTAGGCCAATGAAAATTACCTAACGGGAAACCTGATAAATCATTATAATACACAACAAACACTTTTATAGCACACGACAGTTGTTTGTGCAACAAGAGAGCAAAGTACGTATTTGCTTCGAGTGCTAATTTTAAGTCCAGAATAAACGATAGATTCTGTACTAGAATTACGAGCATAGCGAGGCATTCTAGGTTAGAATTTAAATCGTAGTGAGGGATTTAAAAGCACGAGATGTAAATAACTTTGATCTCGTTTTGCACATACAACTTTTCACCTCAGCAGTGAGAAAATAATGCTTAGAAATAAAGGGTAAGTTGGCAATCTGCATTCTTTACAGTCGTTTTCATCTCCTTCAGGGTCAGTATAATTTCGTCGTTACTTTTTTACTAATTTAAAATATTAAGCAATATAAATAAACAAGTTTACGTTTACAAACGATACAAAGTTAGAAAACAAACTATCGAAAACTGATTTTATTAAGTCCGTTCGGATACATATTCAATAACAACAATAAAGTTTGCTAAATGTTGAAATCATTACAAACACAAAATAATTATGTCAAACCTTATTCAGCTTTATTATTTTAAATTCATAAATAAATACATCAAATATTTAAAGTATTTTTATGTTTATCAAAAAGTCAATTGAAATTATTGAGACAATAATACCTTAGAGACATATTATTATAATGTTGTTTTGACTCGGTGTTGGAGCCTAGCATAGACAAAAGATCGTTCTTCCATTGTTCCATTGTGTTACTTTGGGTCTACTCAACAGAATGGAATCTACTACGTAACCCGAATGTAATATAATAATTGAATAATTGTCCATCTCTTTCTTTTTACTACTGAGGTAAAAGAGACAGAGATACTATTTACAAGCAACTTATTTCCCATTTTCGCTAAGCTAGTGTTTGACACCGCGCACGCTGAAATGACATAAATGACTTTCAAATTTCGCAGTCATTTTCCTCACGCTCGAAGCAAAATAGAGATTTGCCTACCGTTGGCACGCAACAAAGAACGCTTTGTCCATTCCATAGTCCACCGCACTGGCCAAGTGTGGATTGGTAGACTTCACAATTCCTCGAGCACTTTTTAGAGCAAGTGACAATTTTATGATAAATTCACAATACATTTATTGACAGAGGTGTGTGCCGTGGGATTGGTGAATATATTATTGCTAGGCACTTAACATTGCTCCAACCCCAGATACCCTTAAATAATAAGAAATACTACTTCTATGCTCTTAAAAATATAAAGTAGAGCCCGCAACTATGTAAGAACAACAATTAAATTATCGAATTCCTTTAATTCGTTTTATAGGTAAGACAATCTTCAAAGGCATTTACATAAAACTGACATAAACAAAGTTGTCGCGCGTGAAGATGTTCAGAACTAGCTGTAGGGCGGCATTCGGAAACCTATAAAACTTTTACAATATCCAACGTATTTTCTCGGGAGTGAGTGAATGAAAAAATTCTAGTATTATCGGTCTTAGGGTGGGCCGAGAAGGGTTTATAGTCGAGAAGGCGTTTTACGATCTTGTCCAAGGATAAACTCCCTCCCCTCTAATCAATAGTGATTTTCAAGTAATAGTTGTTTGCCTATTTTGAATACGGATTGAATAATAAGAATAAGAATTATTTATTTATTTATTTGATTCAGGCATCATGGCCCATATTAAATACACTACTACAATATAAAATAAAATATAAGTACTATAAATGTACTTAATTATAACACTATAACTATTTCACACGTCCCGTCGGCGACATGTGACGCGCGGTGTTGGATAGGCTGCCCCGGAATAGCCGGCACACTACACCTCTCGGCCAAAATTCCTCATTTGTGAAGATCCCCAGATGTTCGGTCGGAACTCTCACCACAAAAGAATTAAAATTCAGATTATTTGCATGAACATGAGTTATAGAAGTTGTTATACATTAAAATTGCAGTCACATTCTTTTTTTTAGGTGTGCAAATTTACACTTATAAATAGCACCAAATAAACTTAACATAAAAAGTAAAATTAAAAATACAAGAAAATTATACAGAAATGCATGAAAAATAATTATAATTATATTTACAAAAGTTAAATTTAAATTGAAACTGTTTTTTTTTCTTTACTATACAGCGAATGGTCGTTTAGACTAGCAAAAAGTAAAAATATATATTAGAACGGCTTAGTTGTCTCCACCCACACATATAAGTACAGAATATAAATATCGCTCTACATACACACTACGCCATCTAGTCCCAAACTAAGCAGAACTTGTACTATGGGTACTAGAATAACAGATACTAATAAAAATATACTTTTTGCACACAAATTACCCAGAAGGGTGTGGCAGAGGTGTAAAGCACCCACATTTCACTGTTATGTTTGTCCCTTACCGCAACAGTTTAAGCATTGTGTTCTAGTTGATTTTTTCACCAGGAGTCTCAGAATCATTTACTGCATCATAATTAACCGGCTTCGTCGCGATGACATTTACACCCTGTATAGTTTAGGACCTGAACTAGCATATAGGCTGCTTTTTTTCTTTTTAAAAAATAAATAATAGTTTAGAAAATCTAAAAAACACGCTTTAACGCTCTGTGCCATATTTTTCGTCTATCGAGCGCCCCACGCTTTTTCACAATAATACTAGTATTTTTTGTTCATTACCATTTTCAGCTTATATTAGAAATTATTTTCACTTTTTAGTTAAGTACTTTAAAAGCGTGTTTTTTATCGTTTTTTTTTATTTATTTTTTTAATTAAGATTTAAAAAAAAAAATGTTTTATCGAATTATTGCACTGTCATCGATTTTTGACAGGTGTGCAAAATTTGAATGAAATCTGTCCGTTCAAAGTGGGTCAAAATCGAGTCCAAAGGAGTCGGTTACATACATACATACATACATACAGGTGAAGCTAATATAAGCGTGTTAAAAAGACGTCTGTCTGCATTAGGAATAACTCCTGTGTCGCGGGTTCACGTCCTCGTTTACACTACATTTTACACACACAAAGCACACCCAAAGTCAGAACAAATCTTTGCGGATCACACAAAGATTTGTCCCGTGTGGGGATTGAACCCACAACACCAGCGCAGTTTGAAGCAGGGAGGCGACCGCTTCAACCACTACGCCAACCTTGCACTTAAATTATCGATGTACCATACATGTGGAACTGCGAGGGTGAGCTAGTTTAAAATATAAATGGAAAATGTTCTCTGCATTTACCGTTTCGTGGAAATTCTGGGTGCTGTGCGTTTACCACGATGCAATTTGAATAGCAGAGCAATAGCAGTATTTTGTATTTGATAGAATAGAATCTTTGATAAATAATACAACATTGTATGCGTTTGACTAAAATTCAATTCGAATTTGAGTTGTATTTAGTTTTGTTTTGACAGCTTTATCATGAATTGAATTATATTTTAACGGCAATTCATTTATGTGAATTCAAAATATAGGACTTCTATACTAATATTTTAAAGAGGAAAGTCTTTTTGATGATTTACCTTCATAATACTTTGTATTTTATTACAATAAAATAAAATACAAATGATTTGTCCATTCACCATCCGTCGGTTAACCAAGTCCCAACCACAGTTATTCAATTTTATAAGCGGGCCACCTCGGAAATTGGGCGTTTGCACCCAAACCTAATATTTCGATGTCCCACTGCGACAACCTTCATATTTTTGGCGAAAATATTCGCGGCATTAAATCCTTATTATATGAGAGAAGAGTTGAATGTTTTGGACATTTTATTTTGTGGTATTTGAGGATTGTTCATTGATTTCGAAGAATCAATATTAAATATAGAAGTTTAATCTGTTTTTAATGACAAAATAACAATGTTTTTAAAGCTGGCATAGTTTATTGCAGGATACTTTTGTCTAAAATACAGTTTTTTTAAATTTTTGTCTGTTTGTCTGTCTGTTTGTCTGTCTGTTTGTATAGGCTTCTAGACAGCTGAACTGATTTTAATTAAATTTTAGATGCAGTTAACTGACTATATGGCACGTAACATAACTTTTTATTGATGTACCTACCACGCGGACGAAATCGCGGGTCATAGTATGTTGGTTTGTTTGATTGCGCTGCTCTCGAGAACTACTGGTCGAATCTTAATAATTATTTTTGTGTTTGATAGTTTAACTCTCGATTAAGGTGTTTAGATGTTTACTCATTACATAATTGGGAGCGGAATAGTAAGTCAGAACGCGGGTCAAAGCGCTGTAGTAGCTACTACTTAATACAAAAAATTCCACGCGAGTGAAGTCGCAGGCAAAAGCTAGTTGATAAATAAATGTAGTGAATATGTATGTTTAGTAATAATAAAAAAAAACTCAATCACACTCACACACAGCTCATCATTTTGACACTCAAACACAACTCATAATACACCCTGTATAAGGTTAAAGATTTCGGTAGTACATTTTCTTTACATGTTCGAAAACATAAAAAAGTCAGGTATTTCAATATTCTAGTTTGAAACAGTCAAGCGCTTTGAAGCTGACATCGAATTTACTTATTTAATATGAAAGGAAAACACAATTTTCCACTTCTGTTGAGTAATCTTAACAAAATTATGCGGCATCAAAAGTACGAGGAACCCGTAACTAATGCGATATAATTACTTGAGTGGAAGCAAGGGTACACAAATACAGGGTGGAATATCATATTATTTACTTAAACTACGCGATCTGTTTTTTGGAGTAAAAAAATTTTGCTAAGTCACTCGGTAGACCATACTATGTTTCTTTGTTTATTGTTTGTTGATCACATCATGAGCATTACTTATATGTATAATTATGTGCTCCCTTAGTTTGCTGTGACAATAGTAAGAACTTGTGTGATGGCTCTCATACTAGTGTTAGGACTCAGCAGTCATTAGGTGCATCAATTGATGTAACATGTTGTACACCAAGTGATGCACAAAGTACTATTATGTTTAGTGATGGTATTCGAAAACATATGGGCTCAAAACTGAATTCTCTTGTTAAGGGACAATCAGTTGTTAACCATTGCTTACCATCTGCAACATAAGATTTTATTATGAAAAGAATTTTAAGTTATAACTTCAGTAATTATAGAAATCTTATTATTTTAGTGGAAAATAGGGGTAATGTTACCAAAAAGGATTTAGTTAATTATTTTGATAATTTATTATCTCTAGGCTTAAGTAGTATAATTTTGTTCACATTCCCCTACTGTAGGAGCCTGTCAGATGCGGAAGCAGTCGGTCGAAGCAAACAGAACCTGGTAAGGTGGGGTTTTGCTGATGAATCGGACCTACATTGCGAGTGTGGTGCTGTACAGACGATGTCCCATCTCATGACCTGTCCTACTTGCTCCACCACCTGCACAAAGGAAGAGCTCATGAATGCGGATGCAAGCGCCATTCGCGTGGCCACACACTGGGCTGATAGAATTTGACTGTAGCCATCGACACGAAAGAAGAAGAAGATGCGGAAAATAATCTTAGATATAAGTTGAACAATGTACTACACACTATAAGTACATATAATGATAGTATTCATTTGATTGATACTAACAGTTTTGTTAGCAGCAAATTATATTTGACTAAAGGTAACTATTACCTTTCTGCTAGTTTTAAGCGACAGATAGCAACTTCGCTATCCTATTTTATTGACATTACAGCCAAGAACTTGGCTACTAACAGATCTGCTTCTATTGAGCAGACTAATGACATGCAATTATCGAATGATTATTTGAATCATGACATGAATTATAACTTAGCCTCTATTGAGGGTACTTCTGACATTCTTAATATTAATGATATTGACATTTCTAATTCTCATATTAATTCTGAAATCTGCAATCATTTAAATTAGTTCATGAGACAACAGAGGTAGCAACCTCTAGCTCTAATTTATTACATGTACAATTGATAAATTTAGCTGAAGAATCAAATAGTAATTATATGTCAATACACCCACAAAAATGTACTAATTACAATACAAACGAAAATATAAACCTGGTGCATCAAAATATATGTTGTTTAAATCTGGGTAAGCAACTAGAACTGGAATTATTCATGAAATCGGAAAATATTAGTATAATGTGTGTTACTGAGCATTGGCTTAAGGGGCATCAGCTCATGTTTAATTTCAGCAACCACCAGGTTCAATTCTGCAGGGTCAACACAATACATGGGGGGTCCCTAATTTTACTTAATAAGAAACTTAAATTTAAAGAACGGAAAGATATTGTGTCCCTCTCTGTAGAATGTTCCATAGAACTCTCCTGTGTACAATTAGAGCAGTTCATTACTATGTGCGTATATAAACCTCCCTCCGCAGACCTTAATTTATTTTTAGAAATCATGGATGAAGCCCTATGCAGAGTAAATAATTTGGGTAAAACAATTTTAGTCTGTGGAGATATTAATATTCTAGTTAATACAACTGCATCATGTCAAATTTTGAGTCTTTTTAAATCCCATAATTTAATAAACTTATTTATGGAGCCTACTAGAATAAGTGCCACCACGGCTACATGCTTAGACAATATTTATACAGATATTAGTCCAACTCACAGAAGTATTATTAATAAACTAGATTCTGATCATTCTGGGCAAATGATAAGTTTTAAAATAAAAAGTAAAAATGTAGTTAGGAAAAAAATTACTTCTGTACCAGTAACAGCTAGTCGCTTTGAACGTATGAGAGTTAACCTAGCTAATAACTTACCTTTCTTAGATAATGACATAGAGCCTAATGTAATGTATAATTCGTTTTTTGATTCATTTCTTCGCGATTTTAACTCAATATTTACTTCCAAGGAGATTACTGTTACTAGTAGTCCTGTCTTTGGTGACTGGGCAACCGCAGGTATCCATAAAAGTAGGCAAACATTGTACATTTTATACTATGAAAGACAATTTAATAGCAGTGAAGAGTTTAAAGAACATGTCAAATCATACTCGAAGATTTTTAAACGCGTTTGCAAAATTGCCAAATCTACATTAATTAAATCTAAAATCAAAAACAGTAGTAATAAAATTAAAGCCACATGGAAGGTTATTAATGAAGAGACTGGGAAGGTTAGATCAAAAAATTCAGACTTTAAGTTAAGTATCAATGGTCAAGTAACCAAGTCAGATTTAGAAGTTGCCAATGCTTTTGAAGGATTTTTTACTGTGCTTTAGGCTCTTCCTCCTCCGTTGCCGAGTCGTTACTTAAAGATAATGTGCCTGAGTTTTACAATAATTTCGATTTTCACCATGTTAATTTGTCTGATTTTAAAGCCGCGTTTAAATCAATTAATATTAAGAAAACGGCTGATCTATGGGGCATTTCTGTACATATTATAAATTCGTTGATTGACATTATTGCACCTGATTTAATCGTGATATTTAATAGATGTATTGATTGTGGTGTGTTTCCTGACTTAATGAAATTAAGTAAAGTCATTCCTTTGTTTAAATCAGGTAGTACATTAGACCCCACAAACTTCAGACCAATATCGGTGCTACCTACGTTTAGTAAAATTTTTGAAAAATTAATTCTCGCGCAGTTACTTAAATATTTTAATGAAAACAATCTGTTGCACACTAAACAATTCGGTTTCACTCGCGGACGGTCAACATGTGATGCTGGGGTAAAATTACTGGAATGCATATTTGAGGCTTGGGAAGAGTCGCGGGATGCCTATGGGGTGTTTTGTGACTTATCTAAGGCTTTTGATTGTGTGCAGCATGCAACTCTAGTCAAGAAGTTACACCACTACGGTATAAGAGGCATCGCTCTGGATCTTCTTACTTCATATCTAAGCGATAGGATTCAGAGAGTAGATGTCAATGGAAAGCGTTCGCATGGATCAGCTGTAGCAATGGGGGTGCCACAAGGCACTATTTTAGGGCCTTTCCTGTTTCTCTTGTATATTAATGATTTACCTCATCTTGTTAAAGATAATCATGAGATAGTATTGTTTGCGGATGACACTTCTTTAGTTTTTAAGTTAAAAAGACAACAATCAGTAATTGACGATGTAAACAATGCTTTATCAAAGATAGTGAACTGGTTTAGTGCTAATAACTTGCTTTTAAATGGTAGTAAAACAAAATATATTAGATTTTTTACAAAAAATGTTAAGCAAGTCAAAACTAGTGTGGTGATGGACAATGAGGAATTGGAAATGGTCAATGAGGTTGTCTTTCTTGGTATAACATTAGACTCTAAATTACAATGGGGCCCACATATAGAAACGTTGTCTGGTAGACTCAGCTCAGCAGCTTACGCCGTAAAAACAATTCGTCAACTGACCGATGTTGACACTGCGCGTTTAGTTTATTTTAGCTATTTTCACAGTATAATGTCATATGGTTTATTGCTTTGGGGTAGTGCCGCGGATATAGATTCAATATTTGTGCTCCAGAAACGAGCTATTCGAGCTATCTATATGATGAGTCCCAAGGAGACACTAAGAAATAAATTTAAAGAGATACATATTATGACGTTACATTCTCAATACATTTACGAAAATTTAATGTACGTTCACAAAAACCAAACGAAATTTAAGAAAAATAGTGATCTCCATAAATTAAATCTAAGGAACAAAAACAAACTCGCTGTGCCCACTACTAGGCTCCATAAAATCTCTAACTCGTTTCCAGGTCAATGTATACGCTTTTACAATAAACTTCCTTTAGACGCAATAGAATTATCGATAGGTAAATTTAAAAAATATGTTAAAACTAAATTATGTCAAAAAGCTTACTATAGTATTTCAGACTACATAAATGATAATAGTATTTGGAAATGAATTGCTCTTCTTATGTGATTTTTTATGTACTTTTATATTGTTATATTTTTCATTTTAAAAGATGGTGCACATGAGTTTCTCACCAGCTCTTCTCATAATGCAATACCCATCGGAGCTGATACTTAGATTGATTTTAATTCGATTCTAAACAGTTTGATTAAAATTAATCTGAGCCCCGGTTATTCAAATCATTGTAATTAGTATAATTTAGTATTATTTATTATTTACTTTTATATCATTTTTTGTAATGTTTTGACGTGTTCAAGCGCCTCCTGGGGCCTATGAAAATAAATGATTTGAATTTGAATTTATGGTCGAACTAGTATAACAATAATAATATTTATGGTGGATGGTCAGGTGAAAATAAGGTACGATGTAAATACAATAGATACTATTTTACTCTTTTATAAATAATAAGGTTAATTGTTATTTATTAATCTCCATTAAACTACAAAAAGTCATCAACATCAAGTTTTTCAAGCATCAAACTCAAAAACCATAGTATAAATCTCGCGCCATTTAAACTCACTCTGTATAATATTTATATATCACCACGTACTAACTTTAGGGAGCATTGTACTAAGATGGTCATTAAAGAACAATTTTATCTAGTATAATGGAAATTATTATTTTAAAAAGATTTTCTAACATTAATCAGTTTTAGTTAACAAAATAAACCTTAATAAATTACATATTTATACCTTTGCCATAAATCACGCTATCTATTGGTGAAAACCACATGATAATTCGTTCAGTAGTTTTTAAGTTTTCACCAACATTCATACAGACACGCGGAGGAAAATATGTACCAAAAAACCTACATAACTTTGTAACAGACTGTAGATATTCCCAAGCTGCTAGAAAGGATTATATCCAGTGAACCAAGAAAAACATCTGACATTCATCATCCTAGACTTATTACAGTTGAATTACAGTTCTCTATGGTCTCGCTGCCATCTTTGTGACGAACGCAAGAAATTCTTTATTCAAAATTTAGCTTTTTCTTTTTAATTTCGCATAGAACCGTAGAGTGTACCTTTTTGGTCCCTTCATTATTATTGCCACATAAAAACCTTTCGTTCTTAATTCAAATTGTGAAAATCTTCAGTATAGTTAAGACTTCCAAAAGATATATTATACAATTTGGCATGCGGAATCTTGTCCCATCATACAATAGATACATGTGACATATCGTTGAATAGCTATTTTTGAGCTAAACAAAAATAAGTATTGCAACAACTTTAAAAGTTAGTCTGTTTTGAGCTATTCGTTCTCAAAAACTAGCAATATGTACCTACGTTAACCAATGCTGTCGTATACGTTTTTTTAAAAGCTTGTAGCCCTTTCTAATACCTTATTTATCGCCGTTTAAAAATATATTTGAACACACTATCATTCAAAACTTGGTGACATAATAAATTTTGTTTAGCTCAATTATAGCTATCAAACAACGTATTACATGCAGCTATTGGAGAATTTGTGCAATGATTGATTATAATGTTTAACTATAATCAATACTAATGTTTTTAACTTTAGGAATTTGTTTGTTTGATAGATACTTTTTAAGCATTTTTTACTTGGGTTTAAAATATTTAACATAACGCTACAACCCACAGGAGCGAGACAGTAAGATTTAAGCTGATAAGTAATCACTAGGTTTCGAAAACGCATAGCTCAAAACGGACTTACATTTCGATCTTGTTGCTATAAAAACTTTTGTTCAACATAAAATTACCTATCCAATGTCGTATCACATGTAGCTATTGGACAGTGGGACCATAAAGGTCTTTGTCCTTAAAAATCTGATTTAATAGATACTGGCCAGTAATTCACTTTTTGTTTTATTGGGGACATTAAGAGAAAATTACGCACCACCTGAGAGGAAATGTAATTTACAATATTTTTAGCGAATGGACGTTAAGTTTTTACAGTACGGTATATCAATATTTATTAGCTTTACTTAAGCCTCTATTACTTATGAGGTAGTAAAGTTTTAAGTACGGCCCGGTCTCTCGAGGGGATGAAAAACATCGAACAAGAGAGTTGGTTTTACGATTTAATTCTGTGGTACTTTCGCGAGATTCTATGACTTTTGCTTATATTGGAATACTTGTAGTACCTAAGGTTTCATTCGTATTTGTATGGTAGATGAGGTGCAGGGAAGAGGTTGTGCTTTTGATGAATGACAACCAAGATCAGGTGCAATTTATAATGGCATCGTCATGATTCTCATAATTCCTTGATCCATTTTTCATAAATCGCAGTCGGTTTTTATGTCATTGTTGTGTAAATTATACCTGTTTGCAATTAACTTATTACTTAGTTATTTTAGTGCACGCTTTGTGTTGTGGTTTAAGCGGACGACTCGCCGCTCTCCACTGCGGTGGTGTTGTGGGTGCGATCCCTACACGGGACAAATCTTCATGTGATTCGCATCACAGTTCACAGGATGATTTATAGCTGTTGCCGTTATAACAACAAATACTAAAAATCTAATAAAATAAAGTCCAAATCGCATTTGGCCGGTGGACAACGAAACGTGGTATTTGGTTTCAAGTCACGTCGATTAGTAGTGTCAAAGGATATTAGGATTATAAAGGAGGAAAGGATATTATTTTATAAACATCCATGGCCTATAATTACTTATCTATACTATACTACTATAAGTCTTTCTCTACTTCAAAAATCGTATTGAAGAAAAAATATCACCGTCAGTTACAAACGAATCGTCGAAAATCGGCAGAGCAGAGATAATCTATAAAAATCTAGATTGCAGTGAATTTGTGGAGTCAGCGAATGCCAACTAATTGCCTCTCGACGGTCCTGGGCATTATCTGTCGACATGAAAGCGCAGCTATTAGGTACTTTCTACCATTTCTGACTGTGTTGCCAGGGAAAAGAGGAAGGGATGGTACAATTTGGTAGTAATTGCAGATTATACAGGCTTTTATCTTACCGCAGAACTGCAGTTGCAATGAACGCTAATTTGCGCCACTAGTTGGCACCACTTTGGCAAAAGGACTCGCCACTAATTCTGACCAAAACTGCATGCTGGATGTATACATAAAATTCGCGCATATGCGCTACACATATGATATACATAGGCGCTTTGACATTCTTGACAGGTTTCTGGCTCTGAACAAAGGAATTTTAGTTACGTCCATCTCTCTTTCTCTCGTCGTACATGCCTGTGGGGACATGTGCGTACTCCATCGCTTGCAAAAATTTCGTCTTTAAAGAACTCTCTTTATACATTTCTTAACTCAACCTGTGCCTACTCAGTGCCGTCACCTAGTGGGCGTGATTGCAGAAAAACCTCATAAGACGGTGGACTGCAATTTCCTACATCAAAAACGGATAAAATTTATTTTTAAGACGTAAGGTCTTGGCAACACTGCTAGTGGCCACTGTCTGCCACATTTAAGGCTCGCAGGCGTACGTCCGTTTCGGAAACGGTTCTGTCACAATTACCGGCTTTAGCATCGCTTGCGACGAAAAATGTATATGGAAAAGTATTGTATTTATGATGCTGTTACTAAATGTTTACTTCTGCTCTTGTTATAGGCATATGAGGTGGATTAAATACAGTCAAGATTCTAGGCGGTTTGAGATAGCAATGAAAATGCGCTTTCTCAGTCGCGCTCACCCTTTACGTATAGCGCATTTTCACCGTTCCCTTCAGAACCGCCTAGAAATGTAACTTTAACTTATCTTAAATATACTTTAAAGCAAATTTTAGCTTTGCTATGCCTTTTTGTATTTTATATAGTATTAAAGTTGAAAATTAAGAATCCAGCAGGACTCGAACCTGCACCCCCTGGGTATACGCCCCAAGTGATTTGCCAATTCAGCTATGGATTCGTCTATATTTGATGTGATTTATCTATACTATTCATGTTGCAGTTGATTTGTGGAAAGGTGATTATTTTTATATTTAGATTAATACGCCCGCGGCTCAGTCTGATATGTCGATAAAAAGTAGCCTATATCAAGGCTATAAAATACATGTAAGCAAAGTTTCATCAAAATTTATGTGTAACACGATGAATAACGAACACCGTTAGCGAGCGCGCTAACGGTGAAGAAAATATCGTGAGAAAACCTGCATGCCTGAGAGTGCCTAAAAAGTTCTCGAGGGTGTGTCAAGTCTACCAATCCGCACTTGGCCAGCGTGGTGGACTCTGGACTATGGCCTAACCCTTCTCATCATGAGAAGAGGCCTGAGCCCAGCAATGGGTCATGTATATGATACAGATACAGCGCTGCTACTATTAAGGACGATTACCCTTATTTCAGAACATCATACTCGTAACCTCACAAAACATTTTAGTTAAACAAAACTATCAAAATGTGCATTATGTAGATTACCCTACTACCAGATGAAAACAAGTCTGTAAACCTCTCAAGTAGCAGCTTTACTAGTCTAGTAGTAGAAGCTTTGATGGTCAGGAGCAAACATCACAGACCACGAACCGACGAATAAAACATTTTACGAGCGCAGATATAAAACTAAGAGGTGTTTACACTGTTTACATTACACGTTACGATCGGGCGACGTCCGCTGCAAGTAAAATATGCAGTTATGGAGACTGGTAAATGTTTAAAAACCCAACTCTAAGGTTTACGGGGCTATAGTAGAGTCGTAATACTATATTTTTCGCGACCTTTTAAGTCATGAAACTATTTTTAACCGACTTCTAAAAAAGGAGGAGGTTCTCAATTCGATTCGTATATATGTTACTTTTTTTTTTTATGTTTGTTCACGGATATCTCCGTCGTTTATGAACTGATTTTGATGATTCTTTTTTTGTTGGACAGGAGATGATTCCAAGGGAATCCCATTGTCAGCATGTCGTGATCTGATGATGGGATCACAGAGAAATCGAGGGCAACCCTCGAATTTTATAGGCACATGTAATGTTTTTAGTGTGTTTTTTAAAGCTACATCAGTATTTACGTATTTTTATGTGGATGAGCTGATGATGGAAGGTCAACTCCTCAATGGTTAGGAGTTAAAGGATAATTCTTTCACTACTGTACACATATTCAGACTGCTAGTTATGATGTCAAGTGAGCTGTTGGAACGGAGATATTTCAAAGGTGGTCCCATTGTCAGCATGTCATGATCTGATGATGGGATCCCAGAGAAATCGGGGGCAATCCTCATATTTTATTAATCGAGGCCAGGATTTACGCTTGGTCGCAATAATTTTATGTGGTTGAGCTGATGATGGAAGGTCAACTCCTCAATAGTTAGGAGTTAAAGGATAATTCTTTCACTACTGTACGCATATTCCTACTGCTAGTTATTTGTCAAATGAGCTGATGATCGAAGGTCGTGACCCTCAATAGTCAGGAGAAAGGATTTAATTCTTGTTTATTATTAATTAGTTTTCCGTCTCAAGTAACCGTCGTCTCCTCATTCGAGAAACATTCTTGCTCGGTCTACCCATCACTTAAAATCGTAAAATAAAATAATTTTTAACAAAAAAAAAAACCGACTTCAAAAAGTATAGGTAAACTAAAAAGCAAAAAATAAATTTACTTCGCACAAAAAAATACGTTTTTTCATTTAGTTAAATAGAAATTATTAAATAATTATTTTATAATTCTGAAGTCGGTGCCAAGTAAACAATTAATAACTCTGTATATATAATATCAATCGTTCTAACAACTTTTTTCTGACTGAATATTAGTTATATTTCTGTGGTAAGTACCAATACTGGGCGACCGCGCACTAGCACAACTACGCCTCCCTTTTTGTGTGAACTGTAATTTGATATTGTAGAAAGGTTGTTTTTACTTGGCACCGACTTCAGAATTATAAAATAATTATTTAATCATTTCTATTTAACTAAATGAAAAAACGTATTATTTTGTGCGAAGTAAATTTATTTTTTGCTTTTTAGTTTACCTATACTTTTTGAAGTCGGTTTTTTTTTAGATGGTCTTATATTAATGACAATATAATTATATATACGAAGAGCGACTACCATCTGATCTTCACAAACCAATTTAGGGCAATGCGACGTCCTTGGTTAGACCAGTTGTTAGATTTTCTGGGATCTGACTTCATAGAACGGGGTAGTGCTGGATGAAAGCAACTCTGGAAACTTTAGTAATGTAGTAATAGTAGCTTTATTGGTCACGAACCGACGAATAAAATATTTTACGAGCGCAGATATGAAAATAAGAGGTGTTTACACTGTTTACATTACACGTTACGATTGGGCGACGTCCGCTGCAAGTAAAATATGCAGTTATGGAGACTTTGGTAAATGTTTGAAAACCCAGCTCTAGAGTTTATGGGGTAATAATATACTAGTAGTGTCGTAATACTATATTTTTCGCGACCTTTAAAGTCATGAAACTATTTAAGTTGGTCTTATATTAATGACAATATCTTACGAAGAGCGACTACCATCTGATCTTCACAACCCAATTTAGGGAAATGCGACGTCCTTTTTTAGACCAGTTGTCAAATTTTCTGGGTTCTGGCTTCCCGGAAAGAGGTAAGGCGGGACGAAAACAAGTCTGGAAGCTTTAGTAATGCAGTAAAAGTAGCTTTGATGATCAGGAGCAAATATTACTGACCACGAACCGAAGAATAAAATATAAAACTAAAAGGTGTTTACACTGTTTACATTACATGTTACGATTGAGCGACGTCCACTGCATGTAAAATATACAGTTAAGGAGACTTTGGTAAATGTGTGACTTCGGTTCTACTCCTGGGTTTACTTACAGATATAGTATTATACTAGAGTATATTTTACCGACTTCCGAAAAGAAGAAGGTATAACATCGCCTGTATATTTAAGCTTGTTTGAGGTACGCGATTACTTGGCTGATACTGATTTCAATTAGTAGTTCCCCAATTGTGAACTCACAATATTTTATTTAAATATCGACAATTAAAATGACTGAATTAACATTTAAATGCTTATTATAATATTATAACTATAGCTAGACTTTATAAGGACACTAAAACAGCTTCACAATTCGTTATTTGCATTGTATATTTATATAAACTAATATAACATAACATCATGCCTATATTACCCGGATTTTTATTATTCGCCTGTTATGTTTAAGTTCTATCGCCATCCACCGCACACAATTCCAACTCCGTGCCGCTATTGTGAATTTCTTGACAACAAGTTCTCAATTAACACCCTTACCGACCCTGGCATCGAACCCGAGACCCCGCGGTGAGAGGTATACGCTAACCACTAGACCATTAAGGCAGTAAACAAACAAATAACCTTATTATTAGCATAGTAAAAATAGATGTTATTAGTTGCAATAATATTCTCCCAACATAAATTCCTGCAATAATTACAGTAATTTCTATTACACCAATATGAAACTATCAAACTACAGTAAATCAAAGGTACATATTCAAACATGCTCAATAAACACACTGTTAGCACAAATGATCGAGTCCGAACGTATTCAAACGAGTTCAAACAGATCCATATTAGTTCAATTCAATACAAATTACATGTTTGCTAGTTCGCTTTCAATGTTTGCGGACTCATTATAAAATCGTTGGTGAAACCAAAGCGTTTGTTTTTGTTTGGTAAAACTTTTAATCGCGCGAAACAATTGACGATTGGTTTTCGAACGGGTGTGACCTCTTATTGTATGTATTTTTTTTTATTGCAAGCCAGGAGGCCCAAGATAAGCGATAGACGAGTGGGAGACCGTAGGACTGCAAAGTCGAAGGTCTCGGATTTGAGCCTACGTTGCGGCACACATTTCTATCAAATAATCATCAAGATTCTTCTTTTAAAAAAAAATGAGTATTCATCATGATAACGCTCGTTATTGATGAAGGAAAACATCGTAAGGAAACCTGCTTACCTTAAAAGTACCTAAAAAGATGGGTGTGTGAAGTCTACCAATCTACACTTTGTCAATGTGGTGGACTAAATATCTAAAGACTTGTATCGAGAATTAGACTATCTAACACAAAAAGAATCAAAACTCAACCAGTTGTTCTCGAGATACAAGCTAATCAAACCAACAAACTAGTACTGTCTTCCACGGTTTCAACTAGGAACATCGTTCAAGAGTAGTCTATGTTCTAATAGACTATGAAACGAAAAAAGAGTTATTATAACGCTAACTAACAAACAAACTAACTATGTTACGAGCCTTGTAGTCTGTTACCTGCATCTAAAATTTTATTAAAATCGGTTCAGGCGTTTAGAATTTTAGCCGATACTAACAGGCAGACAGACAACAATTTTAAAAACTGTATTTTAGCCAAACGAAGAAAGAAGAAGAAAAAGAAGGAAAAGGATTGTTATTGTGACATTAAAAACAAACACTTCAATTTTATTTATTTGTATTGATAATACATATACAGGTCTGCTTTTATTATTTTAGGCCCAGTTTAGGATGTAACTTTTACTTGACAATGATAAAATAGTACGTGAATATTCCTCAGCCTTTGACTTTGACACCTATTTGTTCAAAAGCTGACTTTTATTTCGTCAGGCACAAGATGCGCTAACCTTTCAATTCTATAAAATAATATCACTGTAGTAAACTAACAATCGTGATAGGTCCCTTAAAACGCCACGACTGAGTTAGAACTATTTCAAAGTGTAACGAAAATTGATGATATCGGTATAACCTAATCGAATTTGTTTAAATATTTGTCGTTTTAACCTTTTAGTAATTACCTGGCTTGATATGTATCCTTAATTGACAATGGTTGTATAAGAGATAAACTAATGGAATGCTGTAATGGGAAGTTTATTGTTTAGTCCTGCACGTTAGCATTGATGATCTAATAATATTAATTACAGATTTATACACCTACATACAATATTATCTTGATTTAAACAAACGCAACTATTAAGTATTAATACATTTAATAGCGTATAAATTTTATCAAGAGTGGATGGCAAATGCAAAAATAATTATAGAAAATCGCTGTTGTTCCAGGTAAAGGTTAGTAAAAATAAATTGATCACTGAGATCGATTTTATAATTAAGGATTTTTTTTTATGAACTACTTCGTTTGTGGTGCGAATCCCGGCGACGCGACGGAATGGCTAGAAACATACACAAAAGTGGACTTCTGGCCGAGAGGTGTCGTGTTCCGGCTTTGCCGTGGAACGCTACATGACACCGTCTCAACGTGCAGAACAGCAAAACATCAAAACAATAATTAAATAAGATTAATTAATTAAGATGTCGGCATTCGACGTAGATGCGGAGGAATTTTTTGATGCTGTTTAAGGTTTTGTAAATATTTTTTTATATTTTCTATGTATATTATTGTATATAAATATATATATTTTTTTTAATTCTAAGTGTATAGTTGTAAATATTTAAGTTATACATTTTTCAGTTTGTATAATTAAATAATAAGATAATATATATATATATATGTCCCGATTTGAATGGGAACACGGGACAGAACGGGACGTTAAATGTTTCAATTTTCTATTTACCATCTTACATAATATATAACATAACGTGTCTTATTTAGTTTTTTAAGGAAATGTGTTAAAAATCGAAGCCTTTGGCGCGTTCTCACTCTTGGTTGCAAAGGTACTTACTGTATTTAGACTTAAGAGAGAAATAATAATCTGAGTACATGCACCTTCGAATCGAATAAGACTTTCAAATTATAGACAATGTTGAAAAAAGTTGGTTAGAAAAGATCTTGAAACACTACGCGAGTATGTGGCTATAAAAGTGGCCTTTTATTCTCTGCCCTGATATTTGGCAAACTGGACCTGACAACACTGATTACGACTCAAAAACGTAGCTAAAAAATTCTGGCTCACAGGACGTTTGCCGATCAGATTTCAAAAAACACAGTGGGCATCTGACATATATTTTCGCTTTTGTCGTTTAACATGATAGAAAAAAGTAACTTCATCCAACAGTAGGCTGCGGCAAAAGGATATAAATCACAATGCCGGTCATCTTCAATATCAGGTAACTAACAAAGAAAGCGTTTGCAACACACTAAATCGTTATATCACTAAAAACTTGGAATACTGGATTCTGAATACTGGTATTGGACATTTTAATATACGAAAATTCGTGAGGTTGCGTATGGATATTTGTTACTCTTTCACGCCAAAACTATTAAATGATTTTTAGTAAAAAATCGTACTCAAATAGCTCATGGTGTAGATTTACAAACTGCAAAATTAAAATCATATGCAAAATGTTTCAAAGCCTGTATACATCATGTTCATCAGAAAAAAAATCATGAACTTAATAAAGGTCTGACATAAGTTAAATAAGGACCCAAATCTCGAAGCTCACGAGTTTTTATCAGCCTGGCACGTCAAACTAATCTAATATCAGATCGTTGAGTCCAACTTTTCCGTTTAAAAGTGAACCAGTTTTAATTGACGCCCGTCGTTTTGTTTCATTATCGACTCCGTAGTTGGAAACTTGTAACCATATTCGAGCGGAATTCTCGTACGATGGAAAAATCTGACAAGTGATAGTATAACTAAATAAATAGTTTAAATATAAAAAAGTTTAACATGACTAACACTTCAATTTTACGGATTTTATCGCGATATTTCACTTAAATTTCACTTACTTTGATTTCCCGACGTTTCAAATGCTATTTCAGCATTTATGGTCGCGGGTAGACTTTAGCGAGTTTAACATGTTTTAAAAATGGTGAAAATCATAATCAATGCAATAAATCTTGTAAGGAACCAAGCTGAATGAACTTGCCATTAAAAATCAGTTAAAATATAATACTTGAGCATATCTCCACGGTTATTCTAATCATTGTATTAGTATAATTTAGTTTTACTTATAATTTATTTTTATATCATTTGTTTGTAATATTTTGACGTGTTCAAGCACCTCTTGGGGCCTATGAAAATAAATGATCTGAATTTGAATTTGTTCTCTTCCACGGATCCCTAAAACAGCTGGAATGTAAAAGTTTGGCAGAAAATGTATGAGGCAGATTTTTTGTAGTTTTTGTTCGCTGTCGGTGCAGCGACCATTATTGGCTTGCCAATTCTATTTATTACTTCCACTAAGGTGCGAAGATTTTTGTGTAAGCGGTGGAGTTTTTGGTACTTACATTTTTCTGTACCATTTCCTTTTTAAATGAATTCGAAGGAGTTTTCGACAAGTTAAGTGTTAGGTCCGTGTATAGTATAACATATCATAGCATCACGCTTATATTACACAGAAGATTGTGGCAGAAATAAACAACACCCACATTTCATCTGATAAATATGTTAAGGTCCCATGGGATAGGGTGTGAGCCTATCGCCATCCACCAGGCACAATTCCAACTCCGTGCTGCTATTGTGAATTTCCTGACCTTAAGTTCACAAATTTTTTAATGTGGATCTACTTCAGCAGTCATCTAGTTCCACTAGGCTTTTTAGTTTATTTAGGTCATTTAACTTAGAGCACATATTCTTTGAGCCAACCAGAATTACATCACATTCTGCAACATGTCTGGATAATGTATTTAGCAACTGTAGATATCTGAGTAAAGCAATATTCAGTCACTTAAGATCTGACCACTGTGGGCAAATGGTCGTGTATCCCATGGATGAGCTGGTTAAAGCAAAGAAAATCACTTGTAGGCCGATGACTTCTAATCGTCTCAAATGCTTTAACGAGAATATTGCAGCCAAGGTTACCAACTTAGATATCAATGAGGATAATCCGGATGTCCTATACGGGAATTTATTTAACTTAATTAAATTAGAATACGATTTTATTTTTAAAGAGAAAACTTTTACTAAGAATGTGAATAGTAGATTCTGTGACTGGGCAACTCCTGGAATTTACAAAAGTAGAGCTAAGATGTATGATCTATATGGAATGAAACAGTATAATTTTGATCCTATTTTTATACAACATGTTAGAAATTATTCTAAAATATTCAAACAAGTTTGCTTGGTAGCTAAATCAATTTATTTAAGTAACAAAATTAAACAGTCTGATAATAAAATAAAAGCAACTTGGACTGTAATAAATACTGAAACAGGACGGTCCAAACCGCGAGATGATAGTTTTGAATTAGTGGTTAATAACAATATTATTAAAGATAATCTGGGTTTGGCTGAAACATTTAATAATTACTTTGCAAAAATACCAGTTGAGACTACCAGTTTCTTGGATTCATGCTCAGTCACAGCTGAATCCTTGGCTAGGGGCAGCGTGAAAGAGTGTGATGTCATTTTCAAATTCCAATTTATAAGCCCAAGTGAGGTGGTGAAAACCTTCAAGTCGCTCAATTCAAAGAAAACAACCGACTTGTGGGGCATTTCTGTCAAGATATTGCAAAATATAATTATTGAAATAGCACCACAATTAGCTGTAATATTTAATCAATGTGTAGATAAAGGTATATTTCCTAATTTGATGAAACATAGTAAGTTAATACCATTATTCAAGAGTGGGTCTAAGAGTGACCCTAGCAATTTTAGACCCATCTCAATCTTGCCAGCAGTTAGTAAAGTCTTTGAAAAGCTTATTTTGCAGCAGTTAGAAAGCCATTTTAATATTAATAATTTATTTCACAAAGAGCAGTATGGTTTCACAAAGGGTCGCTCAACCATAGATGCAGGTTCTACACTTATAAAACATATATTTAATGCCTGGGAAAACGCGCAAGATGCAATTGGCGTTTTCTGTGACTTATCCAAAGCATTCGACTGCGTTGAACATCAAACGCTTTTGCGAAAACTCAGGCACTATGGAGTCAGGGATATTGCACTTGATCTGGTTGCCTCTTACCTTGGTGACAGAGTTCAACGAGTTGATATAAATGGAATTAGGTCCTCCGGATTACCTGTCTCAATGGGCGTGCCACAGGGCTCAATTCTCGGTCCGTTTCTCTTTTTAGTGTACATTAACGATTTACCATTCTATGTGCAAAATTTTTGTGATATAGTACTTTTTGCAGATGATACTTCGCTTATTTTTAAAGTTAATCGTAATCAGGATAGTATTGATGATATTAACAGGTCACTTGCACTAGTCCAAGACTGGTTTACTAGCAACAATTTATTATTGAACTCGAATAAAACTAAATGTATTAAGTTCACTTTGCCTAATGTCAAGAAACAGAACATGAGTATAATACTAAATAACGAAATTATTAGTCTTGTAGAATCAACTATGTTTTTAGGAATAACCTTGGATCATAAGCTTCAGTGGGGCGCCCATATATCGTGTCTAGCAGGGAAACTCAGCTCCGCGGCATTCGCTGTTTGGAAAGTTCGTCAGTTAACTGATATTGAAACTGCGCGACTAGTTTATTTTAGTTATTTTCACAGTGTCATGTCCTACGGTATTCTGCTATGGGGCAAGGCAGCTGATATTCAAAACATTTTTGTAATTCAAAAACGGGCAATTCGTGCGATTTACAAACTCAAAGCTCGAGATTCTCTGAAAGAACGATTTAAGGAAATAGGTATTTTAACAGTAGCATCGCAATATATATTTACTAATATTATGTTTATACGAAAAAACATAGGAACATATACCAAGAAAAGCGATGTTCATTCATTAAACACGAGGAATAAGCATAAATTGGTAGGCCAATATTATCGCTTAAACAAAGTCCACAACTCATTTGAGGGACTAGGAGTGCGTTTTTATAACAAAATTCCTGTCGAAATCTTAAACTTGCCCCTACTAAAGTTTAAGAGTATCGTTAAGAATCGTCTTATGGAAAGGGGCTATTATAAAATAAACGATTTCTTAACCGACACTACGCCTTGGAAATAATATTAATTTATCTTATGTATTTATTACAGTAATATATTTATTATTTACAATTATTATGGTTATTATATTTCAAATGAATTGCCAAGTTAGACATTGTTGTATCCTATTTATAATTATGATTGATTATGATCATTTTGACATATTATATTCTATATTGAGATTGACATAATTTATTTTTGACATCATTTTATCATATTATTGACTTAAGTTTCAACTTTTGACATTATAATGATTATCAATTGATACATTATTTTTATTATTTAATATGATGATTAATGAAAATTAATTCATAATTATATAGTTTCTTTATTAACTCACTAAATTTGATTTGTATAACCTCATTTCATGTTATTTCAAATATTGTTAAGTAAAGGCAATCTGTGTGTACTTTTTTTAAATTATTTATTTTTATATTTTTGTAGTATAAATAGTTTTGTTATTAGTATATAAATATTTGTTCTGTTCTGAAACCCTTATATATACAGTAGTATACACACATTGTTTTTACTCCTTTATTTTCTGCTTGAAGTGTAAGATATTGCAACCTTATATACTATGGATTTATTTATAATAATTTAATTTCATTTCTATATTTAAGTTTATTTTCTCTTTATAACCATATTTAGCTATAATGTTTGTTTTGGTTGCTATAACTTACACATAGAATTATTGTCAAAAAACAAACAAATATTGTATGAATTATTTGAAAAGATGGTGCACATGAGTTTCTCACCAGCTCTTCTCATGATGCAATACCCATCGGAGCTGGTACTTGGATTGATTTTAATTCAATTCTCTAAGTTGAATTAAAGTCAATCTAAGCTCCGGTGTCAAATCATTTTATTACAATAAGTACCTATTATAATTTAGTTAGCTAAGTTTTATTTTAATTTTATATTATTTGTGTTTTGATGTTTGTTTTGACGTGTTCAAGCGCCCCTTGGGGCCCATGGAAATAAATGATTTGATTTGATTTGATTTGATTTGATTCAAATGCCCGACCCGGGCATCGAACCTGAGACCTCGCGTTGAGAGGCGCATACGTTAACCACTAGACCATCAAGGCAGTCTGTGTAAAATGTATTCATTTCTGTTCTATAAAGCACAAACAAAAACAAAAATACGTATTGTCCAAAATGATATTTCGGAATCCCCAAATGATTAATATCCCCATGGAAACAATAAACTAAAATAATGCAAATATCCCAACTGTTAATTACATCGTCATCAGATAAATAATAAGAATTTATTTGAAAAAAAAAATTGTAAAATACACAGCAAAGACAAAATCAAATATCAGTTACAATAAATAAAACTCGAACATTAACTTCGAGCGCACCTTATTACCATCGTACTAAAGCAGAAAAGGAACAAAATACATCATCAATTACAACATTCATTTAATTAAAAGGTAAATATAACAGTTTCATTGTAAAAATGTTGCGTCGCAGCGACAAAGTAGCTGTGTCGTGAAACTCTAATTACCGCGCGAGCACTTTCGACCTTATGCGCTGCGAGCTATGGAGTTAATTGACTATGGATACGGCATTATTAATATTTAGCTTTTTTTATTGAAACTGACGTGAGTTTATAACATTATTAAAATTATGAAATACGGGTGTTACTCACGTAATGTTACTCACGTAATGCAGTGCAAGACTGGCTGCGACTTGCCAATTCAGCCATGGATTCATATGCTGCTAGATTCAAAATTTCTAAGCCTGTTGTGCCAGCGTTATAGATTGATACCTTAGCTAGACGAACCTAACTTGGATTACAGCGCCACCTGTGTGATGAATGATTAGACACTAATTCACACACAGTACGTTTGCGTTTAGACCAACTCGATTCTGTCAAGAGATGACGCATTATTTTTAAACAAAAATGGGTTGAGAAATTTCGAATCTAGCAGCATAAGAATTATTAATAGCTGAATTGGCAAAGCACCTGGGACGTTTACCCACGAGGTGCAGGTTCGAATCCTGCTGGCTTCCTAATTTTTCAACCTTAAGTGCCCTGTCTGGAGAGCTAATTTCTGTTAAGTTTGATTTTCCGGATGAGAAATTTTGAAAGCAAAACTTATTCCTTTGTTAGCGGCCAGATAGCGAGTTTGTCTTTGACAAACTATTGACATGTATAAAGTACCCGCTTAAACAATTAGGTTTGATAAATGGATAAAGTCATAGTCTTTATTAAACTATGTGAAAGGCAAACCTTGTCGATAGAATTAAAAAACAAGAAACGCGCAGCGCTTCTATATAATAGAATAAATAGAGAGATATATACATATATGATAAAAACATCAAGAAATTTAATTAAACTTAAAATTACGGACTGGATCAAACCACTTACCTATGAAGACACTGAGGCGTTGCTAAAATAAAACATAACCAATACACACACACCTACACTCAGTCACACACACTCTCACTCTCACTCACTCACTCACACACACACACACACACACACACACATTATTTATTTACTTATTTATAATTTATAATGATAAAAACTTTTTATTTAGTAAATAAATAAATATGTTAATATAAATAAGTAAAAATTATAATTAATTTTGTAATCAATCATTTATTTATTTTTTTGTAATTAAATTGTATAGCCACGAATGAGCGGAGTCTTCTACCACAGGCTTTTTCAGCTTAAAAGGAGACCAATCAATTTTTGTAACACTCAATTGTTATTGAAATAAAATATTTTTCATTTTCAAAAAAAATAAAAAATTAAGAAACTTTCACTTCTAATATCGAATAACGCTTTTTGCGCATTTTTAATTTCTATTATACTTTTTATATTATACATGTCTAAGCCCCACTCTTCATCTAACCTCATTGGCAGGATGAGCATAGAACGCACATGAATGAAAATGACAGCTGTGTTCTTTTTTCAAGTATAACTTGTGTGACTTTTAAAATCTGTAAGGTTATATTTTATGGGTCGCATAAGATCTATCCGTAACCTCCGAAACTGGTCCGAAGCTGTACCGATTTCGATGTTAAATTCTTAGAAAGTAGTTGAATGCTTAGAAAGATGTCGGCAATCATGACTACAATGTAAGATAGGTACTTTAACGCAAGTAAAGCTAATTTAATACAAGCGTGTTATAAGGTGTTAGGAAGTAAACACGTCTGTATCGATTCCTAATGTTCACAAAATTTACTACAAAAACAAAGCCTAAGGCAACATTGTTCGTGCGCCTCCAAAAGCACACACAACTTCTAACATGCACGTGAAATGAACAAGAAAATTAACTGCTACAAATTCATTCATTGACAGAACTCCAATCAACGGCGTCTGAACTTAGTTGTTGCTTAATAAACGTAACAAAGAACTAACAAAGAATTTAATAAAACGATATATTCCTATTTTAGGAAGATAATTCTAGTCAGAGGATGAGTTTGTAGTTCCTTTTGGTGATGATAATTTAACATTTAATAACGAATTCCATGCGGATGGAATCGCGGGCAAAAGCAAGTTTGATTTACAATTTGGATGAAAGAGCTTAAATAACGTTGCTGATACGTAATGTGTGTTTTTATATTTCTATTGTTGACCACATAATCATATTATTTATATTTAAGTATTTTGTTATGTAGGTATTATGCATATATATATATATACGCACTTATTTTCATGATGTATTCATTAATTGTATTGATTTTTATATCATTTCAAATCAAAACGCTATATTTTATAACTTCACCTGCCTTGTTATTGTCTGCATCACCCAAAAGTAGACTGGCAGAGAATGCCTATGGCATTAAGTCCGCCTTATATACAAATTCTGTATATGAAGTTTAAATAAATAAATAAATAATCATTTGCCAGAAGATATGATCATGGTCGAACACGAAAAATCCAGTTTTGTCATCTACTTATATTTTTTAAAGTCTAACAAACAGAATGGAACATTTTTTGGTGACAAACCTCAAAAGAGCAATGAAGTATTCGCCTTTCACCCTGCAGTAGTTAGTAGTTAGAGCACTCAATCACAGCAATCTCTACTGCACAGTTTTTGCCGCGCACTTAATTGATCGCAGCGGTCCAAAACTTTTCTCTGCTTGATTTATTTACTTGAGTTTTAGTCTAAGTTTTGCAACGTACTAATTTAAACTGCAAATATTTTAAGTTTTATTACTTGGTTTGCAGTTCGATAGCAGTCAAAGATGTTCCACGCGCGTCGAATGTAAAATTTTACATATATGTTATTTTATTTTTATTTCATAAGGAAACTTACAGCTAACTTAAATCTAAAAAAAACATTGATAACATTATGAAGGCCAATTACAAGTTACCGCATATATTACATATTTTATAGCAAAAATAACAAACAGTACAGCATTATATAAGAAAAATTATAAACGAACTGAAAGGGAACAAAAAAAATAAAAAATCACTATCACTTACATCCTCGCCAAAAAACGCATTGCACATATTTTTTTGTAAGCACATTTGTACTGGTATATACCTAACCTTTCTGATGTCTCATTCTATCTATTGGTTACTCGAATGATAAATCCTCCCGTGCTTTACGCGGCGTATAAATTTGTGTTTATAATATAAATAAAAACTTTAATCGTTAGATACTTATAATATAAACTACTGGTGGTAGTGCTCTTGTGAATGAGCTCGAGGGCGGCAGCACCACCGTCTCACCTTTAACCTGCCGCCAAATAGTAGTGCTTACATAACTATGTTCTGGTTTGGTGGTTAGATCAGGCCATGAAATTACTGACATATGAGGCATAACACCGTAGTCGCGCATCTATAATCTGCTTTTGTGGATCGTTGATGTCCATGGGCTGTACTGCACTTACCATCAGGTGGACTAGACGTTCGTTCGCTCCGGGCGTAGAAAAAAAAAAAAACGAAAATATTTCAGGCTGAATATGCCAACCGTTACAACTTCGAATCGTCTCAAAAAATCAAGATAAGAAGAGATTTTATTAAATCTCTTCAAAGCTCCTGAAATCGGAAATGTAGAAGTTTTTATCTAAAATCGGAGCTAGAAAATCGGAAGGTCCAATAATTTGGGTGGTACTTTCAAATCGCTCGGCAGTTAGTTTGGAAAGTTTTGCTCTTGATAAAATTAAAGTCCGAAGGCAGACAAAGGCTAAGTTTTGGAGATAAAGACCTTTGCGAACTGCGTATTACGTATTACGTATTACGGTGACGGCGAACGGTCGCGACTGCGGGAACAACCAAACTATTCAACTATTGTTTGACTTCTGTTTGAAGGCAAGTTAGTTGATAAATAAGTTTTGATTTTGTGATTAAGTTATTCATTCAAATATATTTCTTATTCATATATACACCACCAAAAAAAGGATTTTACTAAGAAACAGTTGAAAAAATTATGGGACCGGCAGTATTTGAACATGCGAGATTCTGCACTCTGGGAAGCCGCTTTAACCAACCAGCTACAGTCGCCTCTTAAAGACCCTAAAATTCTCAACTGTATGTTACATCATTTCATGACGTCACGTTCGGATGAACGTGACGTGACGTTCGGATGGATATCCGGTGTGCAGGTTGTCGCAGGTTCAAATCCTGCTTGTCCCCTAATTTTGTCAACTGTTCCTTAGTATAATTTGCTAAGTATAGCTAAATGCTATAAAAATAACCACTAAGAAGTTGAAAAAAGGATTTTATACAAAAATATCAGAAATAACCGATACAAAAAAATCTCAACATCGGCTTAAAAGATGATCTCAAATCCTTGTATAGTTCAAAGGCTGTATTGCCATCGAGGATCGAAGCGCTCTAAGTCCCCGAGTAAAAACGAATAAGTCTCCGTAAGTAGATAAAGCTGCTCTTTGACAAACAATCGACTATTCATCGTGGAGATAAGATTGGGGTTCCGTCTCACAGCTGCGGTTTGATAAACGCCGCAAAACAGCCGCAGATTATGTTAGGATATTTGTTTGGTTAGTTATGGAGATTAGTATCACAGACGGGCCTATTGTACAACTCTGAAATGAATAAAGGGTGTAGTTAAGTTAGAGCAATTGTTTGCTATAGTAGGTCGGGAAATGTTTGTATTAGGGTAAAACCAAACGAGCATAATTTTGTGAGTCGTGTGTCACAGAATTTCGGTACCATACATTCTGCTGCATTCGGTTTCATACAAAAAGGCAGTTGGTGCCACACGACGACGCAAAATGAGTTGTCTGCCGACTCAATGCGCCTAAACTCGTCCGACTTTCGGTCTTAACTTTCAAACAAAATATGGAATTGTCCACATATCAGCCTGTGACTATTGAGAGGGTTTACCCAGCTTCTTTTTCTGGTCTCGTTTTCGGAATATGCTTCGTAAATACACATTATTTTTTATGGATCCATCGTACTCGACAACACGAACAGCCTGTACTAACGCTCAATACTGAATAAATAAATTAAGTTCGTCTGGCAACTCAGCAGAAATTCAGTTGAACGCAAAATGAGTGACCAAAAATACGCGTCTCACGACTCACAAAATTACGCTCGTTTGGTTTTATTCAACTGTTATCTCAGTTATAGGTTACCTTTTACTTTTTATATCGACATACGACATTATTTTTTGTCTGCACGTGTAGTGTAGTGGTATAAGCGGTCGCCTCACCGCTCTCCATTGCACTGGTGTTGTGGGTTCGATCCCTATATGGGACAAATCTTTGTGTGATTCGCAAAGATTTGTTCTGAGACTGGGTGGGCTTGTGTGAGTAAATGTGTGTATTTGGCCGTGTCATTGGGATCATTGGATAGTGTAATTGCTTCTGGCGTTCTATCTAATGTGAATAATCCAAATTTATAAATTTATACCTACCACGCAGGTGAAGCCTCGCGCAGAAGCTTGCGTGTTACAACTTGTACAGCTTCGCTTACAAAAGCCCAACCTCTTGTGGAAAGCGGTACGTCTAAGTTAGTTAAATATTTAAGGACATTTAACTACAAATGAGTGATGTCCGCACTAACGCTGCGAGCGAAGTTTGCTTCACTAATCATTTAAGTTAATTACGCCCTAGAGCTACTTACTTGGTCGATCGATGTTTATACCAAAGACAGGCTTGATGTCGTGATATAATTTATTAAGACTAACTATTGCCTGTGGCTTCGTCCACGTTGTATAATTAGTAAATAATGTCCCTTACTAAGCTTTAACTATCTCTACCTAATTTTGTTTGATAGATGCAGTAGTATTAAAGAACTTTTAGTACACTATTCCTGTAGATTTAGTGAAAATCACTGGTGACTGTAACTGAAAGCAAGATGTCGATGAGAATGACGTCACACCGCTATAACCCAGGAGGATGTATAATACTACTTGTATTATATTATCTGTGATAATACTCACAGTTCACTTGTTATGTTTAAGATCGCACGTAAAAATGGGGCCAGTCGCCATCCACTGGGCACAATTTAACCAACCAACCAAACTCCATGCTACTTTTCATGATGCAATACCCATCGGAGCTGGTACTTGGATTGATTTTGACTTGATTGATTAAGTTGAATTAAAGTCAATCTAAGCTCCGGTGTCAAATCATTTTATTGTAACAAGTATTGTATTTTAATTAGTTAAGTTTTATTTTAATTTTATATTTTTTGTACTTTAATGTTTTGTTTTAAAGTGTTCAAGCGCCCCTTGGGGCCCATGGAAATAAATGATTTGATTTGATTTTATTTAGTATCGAAAATTTGCTGACTGAAAAATCCCTAATGACGCTTTTGCCTGATTCGGCTCACGACCCACTAACCACTGAGTCACTAAACCAACGAGGATGTTTGCTACATTCTGTATCAGAATCATTCAGTAGGGTCTGCTAATAATCGATAAATAGATTTATTCTCATCATGAATATTAGATTACAGACAAAGTAGGTTATTGGGTTAAGGCGCTTTTGATGAGCAATAGCTAATGTCAGTATTGTTGTTCAGTAAATATCTCGTTTATTTATTCTATTTGGTATAACATAACTTAATAACCTATTTTTTTTTTATTTTTCTATATAATTTTAGGGACTTTTGAAACGCACAGCGTATGTCAGTCCCATCGTACCCTAAGCATTATACATTTACCTATATTAACCTATACTGGTCATGAACTTGAACAAAGCTATTGTATTGAACTTGAATAAAGCGTCATTAGGTTGTGATAACATTTCATGATAATGCGCCAATATTACCTTTGTTCAAATTCAACGCTCTTATTAAATTATCTCTAGAAGAGTCAAATCGGACACATTCCATCAGCAAGTGATGTAGATCTTCAGTAAAGCCACATTCCTCACAGTTAGCTGAATCAGTTTTCTTCATAAGGAATGCAAACTTTTTACATGGGATGTGTCCTGATCTGAGTCTGTGAGCAGTAACCACTAATGATCTACTTAAATAACAGTTCAGGGCACTCGAATGACCTAGTTAATTTACTATTCTTATTACAAGTTATAAGTAAAAAAGAAATAAAAAATAATTATTAAAAAAACAAAAAACCCGACTGCTTAAAAAAAAAAGAACTGAAAAGATAAAAACAAGTATAGCATTATCTACATTAAATTCATTAACAACAAATGAAATATGTCAAACTAAATTCTTTATGATGTTGCAGGCGGGGACATTTGTTGTTAATAATGCTATACTTGTTTTTATCTTTTCAGTTCTTTTTTTTTAAGCAGCCGGGTTTTTTGTTTTTTTAATAATTATTTTTTATTTCACTCTTTTTAGTTCTTTTAACCGACATGTTTTTTTTATATCTATTAATTTGTAGAAATCAATTTTTTTTGAGATCAATGAGCCTTAATCGTGAGTTAAACTATCAAATGCAAAAACAATTATTCAAATTCGACCGGCAGTTTCCAAGATTAGCGTGAGCGAACATACAAACTAACTTCCACCCACTTCGGGCGCGCGAGCGTGCCGATATATAAATTGGTAATTTGTGTTTAATCAGTAATATAAATGTGATAAGAAGTATATATTTTTGAAATGGTCTTTTCATGGCCTTTTATTTGATAATCATATTACTATGATGAAAAGAAAATCCATACCTCCCTCCCCTTTTTTTTTCATGCCATTTTGAAAATTTATATAGCCTATGTCACTATCACTGTTTCGACGAATACAACAACACCTCATTTGTCAAAATCCGTCTAGCCGTTTGGGCTGTAGGGCGTGCCAAAGAAATAGACATACATACATACATACATACATATATACATACATACATATGCTCGAAAAACATAACCCTCCTTCTGACGCATTCGGGTAAAAATCAACTAAATGTTTTCATATACGTCTTCTTCGTAGTGTCGATGGCTGAGTCAAATTTATTTTAACTTGCCATCGTGGTGAAAGGATTAGCCAATTCGCTTTGGTGAACTCGCGAATTGCCAGGGTGCGCCGGACGTAGGGACGTCACTCGTGGAGGCTCCTTTCATGCACCCCAACACTTTTTTTAATATACAAAAAGTTAATAAACCCTTTTCTATTAGTCAAGACCTTTCATTCGATACCCATACTAAGCAAGTTGTAAAAATCTGCCATTTTTTTACGGCGGCCATTTTTGATTCACAGGACTAAAATATCAAATTGTACTATCATCAGAATTATAGGTGTGTGCCAAATATTAGATCAATTAAAAACAGAAACAGCGTAAAATATCAATTAATAAAGACCCAAACAAACAGAGCAAGGTAAATGAAACCGATTAATAAAAACATTATTCGTCCTTCCGTCATATTGTATTTTTTAAATCACTATGGTTGTGTTTCTATGTATAATAAGTTTATATTTACAAAAGAAAAGTATATATGTATTAGTATCAGTAAATGTAGTAATCATAGTACAAGCTCTGCTTAGTTTGGGACTAGATGGCAATGTATGCATGATATATGATATGAATTAATTTATTTCTAAAGTGTCTGCCTAGCGTAGCGTGCGTTGACTTTAAAATGTGTAAAATATATGTATTGTATATATGTCAATAATTTTCGTATACTACGAGCACAAAACGTGTACGAACTTTAAACTTTCAGTTGAAACTTTGTAATTGCTGCGATGCAGTGGAAATTAAATACAAATTTTATATGGCAACCTACTTGTGGCAAAATGTATGAGCTGGTGCAAGGGTGTAGTTTATATTTCCTTGTATTTGAAATAATACTTCAGTGGTTATTAATTATTAAAGAAAATTTATTATCGTCATCGAGGTAGCTTCGTTTGCCGTAGGTTTTTTCAAGGTAAATTCTTGACATTACTCTCAATTAAGAGTAACTACGAGTTTCCATTATTAAATAAAATAAATCTTGTAAAAAGTTCAGATGTTGGAAAGGTCCGCATCATTTATGATGATTCAAAATATAAAAGTTATATTATTGTATTTTGTAAATATTAAAACTGTTCTTCTTCTTTCGTGTCGATGGCTGCAGTCAAATTCTCATGGTGTTGACTTACCATCGTGGCGAAAGGATTCGCCAGTCTGCTTGGTGGAAACTTGCAGACTGCCCAGGGTGCGCCGTTTAAAACTGTTTACTCTTAAAAAGAAATAGAAAGTTATGCTCAGCAGCATATATGCTGTCCTCGAAACATGATAATTATTAAAAAAAAACCTTGTGTTTTATTTTGTTTCGATCTTCGACAATCTAGGCATTTCATCAAATCAATCAGTCTTCAGTTGTTGACGTTATATTTTTTTTATTTAAGTAAATATTTTTTGTATAGTCTAGAAACCATCCTTCATGCTTTTTCTACATTAAGATTAATGACTCCATTCTAGATTTGAATCCAGAAAAATGTTCACTTCATAGGTTTTATAATCTCCGAAAACATTCTTTGATTTTTTCTCTGCTTTCTAAGAAGTTAGTCTAAAACCAAGTCTAAACCATTGTCTAATTCTGGCATAGATTAATTACTCGAGAGCATGCGGGTTGGTATATCTTCATCAGGAGGACTATTACGGAGAACTTTAACGACTCTAGCTGTAGAATAGAAAGATGTTTCGGTTAATGTAATTAAGTGAAAGTCTTATAGCTAACGCCCTGAGGACTCCATAAAAGAGGTCGTACAAATCTGATGATGGTAGTGGTAGAAAGAAGAGTTTTAGACGCGCCACCAATTAACATATAACCTGCTCCGTTAGTAGTACTTGCATCCAGTTCAACGCTGAGATCAGACTCTGACTGGGATGTCTCAATGACAGTAACTTAAGGCGTACAAATATAACTAATATCATTATTATTGAGAATACGGGTTACTAACATTATTTTAGCCGGGACACGCCGACTAGTTTCGAATCGCTCAGTTAATGAATCCACGTACTAGATTCGAAACTAGTCGGCGTATCCCGGCTTAAATAATGTGAGTAACCTGTATTCTCAATAATAATGTCGTCACCTCACATCTTTTAATAATATTATAACTAATATCATTCTCTCAATCCGAAAAAATAAAATACTGAGGATCTAAGCCTCGAAAAAAACATAGTCCTCTTTATATATTTTTGGGACGAGGCTTTGGGTATTCACGTGGACCTCCGTGGGTAATAAAATATAACATCCTTCTAAAACGACATAGTTACTAAATAATAAATTTGAACACAAAAGTAGGCACCCTATTTAGGTTTCAAATAGCAGTTTTAAAATTAATACGTGTTTTCTAGCACTCGAAAAAATGTCTAGGTCTTGGTCAAATGATAGCAATGTACGACTCATTTTTATTCATAGAAATTCAACAAAAAAAACAATTCAAAGTTTTTATTTTGTGATCACAACTTGCTGAACTTATCTTGTAGTTTTAAATTATTTATTTGTCTGTAAAGAAAAAGTCTAAGGTCTGAGTGCTTTGTGATTGTGATATATGCCTTCTACATACGTTATTATTTATCGTAGCGATTTAACGGACATTCCAAAACATAATAAAACTAACGATCTGAGCGATCGCCCTCAAAACGCAATCTTCCTTCAAAAATTAATCCTTTATAAGCTTAAATTAATAAAAATATCTTTTATTTCCCTTTATTTAGTTAACTTTTATATCGTCTAAATATGTTTGTAACAACTCAGCATAGAATACCTATAGAAAAAACAATTGTTTTAAACAATTCGGCAAAACAGCCACTCCATAGCGCTTATGATATTCAAATGAAAGAAAATTTGTTCTTGAATAATAAGAAAGAAAGAGCACAACATTTTTATAGTACGTACTATTTAGAAGGAATAAGCAAAATAAAATAAAAGACGATTAATTTTGAGGTTTTTTGGCACTCCAAAGTTATACACTCTTGCGAGGATGGTGAAAACTTGAATGACAGGTATTTAGGACCAAATAAAGATATATTTTTAGCTTACTGGCAATAAATTCTAATAAACAATCTATATTCTTAGATTTACACACGATCGATAAGTTTACAAAAATCAGTTTGCACAGATCAATATATCGGTATTTGTAAGTATTTCCGACATAAGACTATTTTCAAATGAATATTAAAAAAGAGATCGCAAATATACACCACCTCAGAGATCGTTATTAAATAACCACTTACCATCAGATGGAGTAAAAGTTTTGTTTGCTTCATTAATTAATCGATACAAAAAAAGTAAGGAGCCATTTTTCCGCATGGGCACGATAGAAGATTTTTCCTCGAAGTTTGATATTTTTTCCTCAATACAAATTAATTAACTGGCTCAATTAAAACTTATAAAAAGGTTGTAAAGAAAATCTTTTCGTTAAAGCCTTAGAAAGAAACTACTGAAGCAAACGGTGGGTTCAAAAGTAGTTTCGTCATCTGGAAACATTTTTAATTAATTAACTTTACCTACTAAAAATAGAGGTTATTTTTGTGTGTTATTAGACCAGACCTACCAAATAATACGCCAAAAAACTCATTATACCGATTCGGAAAAGTTCGATACTATAATGAATACACGTGATTTTACTTATTAGATTATATTTTTAGAGTGATAAAACATTACGCAATCTTGTTTTTTTTTAATGAATGTTCACTTTTTTAACTTAGATTATCTTTTGGAAGTCACTCAAAACACGCCGAAAAGTTTAAGTTAAGATTTTTATTTTAAGTTTTCGAAATAAATTATTTCTGTTCCAGAAAACCAATGTGTGTGGTCTCTAAAACTCTAACTGACCAATTGATGAATAACCAAGTTATGTCGAGCAAATATTGCACTCCCGAACTAGGCCTAGTTTCAACAAGCGTAACAAACGAATAACAAGTCAGAAACAATTTTATTAGCCTATATTTTTCAAACTATTAAAAACTAACAAAATCACCGCTTTCCGCTCACCGTGAAATCTCATCGTTCGATCCTTAGCAGGGACAAAACTGTTATTTTGTTTTTTCCGACAGTAAATACACAGCATCAAGCACGAAGTCTAAAATTGTGAGGAGGAGGAGGAGACTTACTCACACCCAGTCACAATGATGAAATGTGGATTTTATGTGTCTTGTTACCATTTTAAAGATATATAGTAGCGTCGAAATGACGTTACCAAAATTATTAGAAGAGCAATTTTTAACATAATAATTTAATAATAATAATTTGTTTTTTTTTTGTTTTTACATTAGATAGAACGCCAGAAGCAATTACACTATCCAATGGGCTCAATGACAAGGCCAAATACACACATTTACTCACACAAGCACCCCCAGTCTCAGAACAAATCTTTGCGAATCATGCAAAGATTTGTCCTATGTGGGGATCGAACCCACAACACCAGCGCAGTGGAGAGCGGAGAGGCGACCGCTTTAACCACTACACCACACGTGCAGACATAATGATTGTACATACATACATACATAAAATCACGTCTTTATCCCACAGGGGTAGGTAAAGACAATGAAACGCCATGTGCTAATCTCCTTACATACTTCTTTCGCTTCCTCAACATTCAAACATCTCGTCATATCATATTCTCCGGTCTCGTGTACTACGTACATGTCCTTTCTGAACGACGCCATCCTAAATCTACTTTCATCCATTCTTTTGAAATGACCAAACCACCTTACCATACCATTTTCAATCCTAGTCACTATATCATCTTTCAAACCACAACGATCTCTTATCATTTTACTACAAAACAAACTATCAGT
Source organism: Hypena proboscidalis (assembly GCA_905147285.1). NCBI lineage: Eukaryota > Metazoa > Arthropoda > Insecta > Lepidoptera > Erebidae > Hypena > Hypena proboscidalis. The sequence goes on along the minus strand of LR990147.1, from coordinate 15,913,932 downwards.
TAAACAATTAAACCCCGTTATTCATTTCAGAGTTGTACAATAGGCCCGTCTGTGATTCAAATCTCCATAATATTAAATAATGGGATATAATAACCCTTGGTGTTGCAAAATGTCTACCAGACACTAAGTAAATTAGTTATCTGACTAAAAAGTTGTTGGCAACATTTTTCAACGCTCCCGTGCAATAACTAGGTATTTTTTTTTCTTGATTTTAAGTTAATTAACAGACTTAAAAGAAAGTCTGTGTAAGATATCAATTATTCAAGCCCTATGAAATAAATTATTTCATGAACTCTGTACCTTTAAAATGCTTTGGTATCAGGAAGTCATATTTTAAAATAATTACTGAAGAATTATTTATATATGTATGTTTTTTTATCTTATAATGAAAATAATTGAATCTCTCGTCGTCATTTCACACCTCGTTCACATCACATCTCGTTCATTTAGCAACGAGCATAAAAGGTAACGAATAACTGAGATAACAGTCGAATAAAAACATTAATACTAACATTTTACCGTGTTAACTGTAAGCAAGCAATTGCTCAAACTTAACTACACCCTTTATTCATTTCAGAGTTGTACAATAGGCCCGTCTGTGATCCAAATCTCCATAACTAACCAAACAAATATCCTAACATAATCTGCGGCTGTTTTGCGGCGTTTATCAAACCGCAGCTGTGAGACGTAACCCCAATCTTATCTCCACGATGAATAGTCGATTGTTTGTCAAAGAGCAGCTTTATCTACTTACGGAGACTTATTCGTTTTTACTCGGGGACTTAAAGCGCTTCGATCCTCGATGGCGATACAGCCTTTGAACTAAACAAGGATTTGAGATCATCTTTTAAGCCGATGTTGAGATTTTTTGTACAGATATAGATTTTTCGGTTTTCTTATGTTTCTTTTTTTGGCAAACTCCTCGATGGCAAATGTCGTGTTAGAATTTTTAAAACTTAAATATGCTAATAATTTTCTTTTTCTTTTTCTAGATAAAGCCTAAAATTGCGCACTAAGTCTTACTACGAGCACCTACGAGTTTTATTTCTCTGAAGCTTTTCCTACGATGTTAGAAAAATAATACTTTGTTGTTATCGCATCGTAAGTTCCCGGCAACAGAAGGCTCTTCCATTATAAGTGCATTAAGCCGAAGTTTCGTACGATTCTAGACCACATTATTATTCCATAATGTAAGACGTAACACAAATAATAATTAATAGAATAATTTGTTTTTCTGACTCAATGGTCTTGTGGTTAGCGAATACTCTTACCGCGAGGTCTGGAGTTTGATTCCCAGGAAAGTGTTATTTGTGAACTTTCCGTCAGGAAATACGCAGCACGGAGCTGGAATTGTGCCCGGTGGATAACGATAGGCTCACCCTCTATCCTATGGAACCTAAACGTAACAGGTGAATTGTGGGTATTGTACACCTCTGCCACCCCCCTCTCGGTATTATTCCGTCTTCATGGAAGACCGCTCACGTCCACCCGGTGCCCAAAAAGGGCGATAGATCGGACCCGTCGAATTACAGGCCTATCGCCATAACTTCCCTTTTCTCCAAGGTGATGGAGCGCATTATAAACACCCAGCTCCTGAGATACCTAGAAAAATACGACCTAATAAGCGACCGTCAGTATGGCTTCCGCCACGGTCGCTCCACAGGTGACCTTCTAGTGTATCTCACACACCGATGGGCAACGGCCATTGAGAGTCAAGGTGAGGCTTTAGCCGTTAGCTTGGATATGGCGAAGGCGTTCGACCGGGTCTGGCACCGGAGTCTTCTATCGAAGTTACCAACTTACGGACTGCCCGAGGGATTGTGCGCATGGATTGCTAGCTTTTTGTCCTACAGAAGCATTCGCGCCGTCGTTGATGGTAGTTGCTCGGATAGCATGGACATTAATGCTGGCGTCCCACAAGGGTCCGTACTGTCCCCAACCCTGTTTCTGCTGCATATCAATGATATGATGTGCATTGACAACATTCATTGTTATGCGGACGACAGTACCGGGGACACATATTATACGGGTCATGCGGGTATCCCTCGGTCTGCTGTTGAGGTTAGTCGAGACAAACTTGTGTCTGAAATCGAGAGTACTCTAACAAGGGTGTCCGACTGGGGACGACTAAACTTAGTCCAATTCAACCCCACTAAGACACAAGTTTGCGCGTTCACCGCAAAGAAAACCCCATTTGCTGTGGCTCCACAGTTTTAGAACACGGCCCTTAACATCGCTAAGAGCATTGGGATTCTGGGTGTCGATATATCCTGTGATGTCCAGTTCCGCAGTCACTTAGAAGACAAGGCCAAGCTGGCTTCTAAAAAGCTGGGTGTGCTCAATAGAGCCAAGTGGTACTTCACCTCGGGGCAAAGACTCATGCTTTATAAAGCACAAGTCAGGCCCCATATGGAGTACTGCTGCCACCTATGGGCTGGGGCACCCGAGTACCAGCTTGGGCCTTTTGACTCGGTCCAAAGACGAGCTATCAGGATAGTCAACGATCCCAAGCTCACAGACGGTATCGAGCCTCTCAGTCTGAGGAGAGATCTAGCCTCCCTTTGTGTGTTCTACCGCCTGTATAATGGGCTGTGTTCTGAAGAACTGTTTGACATGGTACCTACGGCTACGTTTTACCACCGTACCTCTCGCCATCGACAGCGAGCTCATCCTCACACACTAAAACCAATATCGTCGCGCACAGTGCGGTTCGCGAGAAATTTTCTCCCACGCACGATAAGGTTGTGGAATGAGCTCCCTGCCAAGGTTTTTCCTAGAGACTACAGCATGGGGTTCTTTAAAAAGAGTGCAAATAGGTTTTTGAAGGGTCGGAAACGCACGCGTGATGCCTCTGGCGTTGCAAGTGTCCATAGGCTACGGTAACTGCTTACCATCAGGCCGTATGCTTGTTTGCCACCTCAGTGGAATAAAAAAAAAAAAAAAAATTATAGACGTTATGTTAAGTTTTTCGCCAAAGATTCTGAGATTAGCCGGGGTAAATACGTTAGTCTTAGCAAGTATTAATTGCTTGTTTCTCTACCTGACAATATTAGATTGTATGTGTGTTTATCATATTTATAAGAACACATATTTTACTCGAAAAATGAAGTTTTTACAATCTTTAAATCCTGTCACACATGCATTATTATCCTCAAAGTATGATGAATAACTAAGTCACAAAATCAAAATCTAATGCTAGCACAAATAATATCTTCAAACAGAAGTCAAACAATAGTTGAATAGTTTGGTAGTTCCCGCAGTCCCGACCGTTCGCCGTCACCGTAATACGTAATACGCAGTTCGCAAAGGACTTTATCTCCAAAACTTAGCCTTTGTCTGCCTTCTGACTTTAATTTTATCAGGAGCAAAACTTTCCAAACTAACTGCCGCGCGATTTGAAAGTACCACCCAAATTATTGGACCTTCCGATTTGCTAGCTCCGATTTCAGATAAAAACTTCAACATTTCCGATTTCAGGAGCTTTGAAGAGATTTAATAAAATCTCTTCTTATCTTGATTTTTGAAACGATTCGAAGTTATAGCGGGTTGCGTAGATATTCAGTTGCAAATATTTATTTTTAGATTTAAAGTTACATTTGAAGATTTACGTAGGTACATGGCTAAAATAATATGTATTATAAATATGGCCACCTTCATAAAAAAAAATAAACTTATGTAATTAAATTATTATTATTATTTAATTTTAAAATTATTTTTATTTTTACCTTTGTATATATTTTCAATTTATTTAATGTAACTTTATATTTCTTTAGTGTTTTTTTTTGACATATTAAATAAATATTACCTATGTAATAATATTCTCTTAAATTTGTTTATTTCATTTTTACAAAAAAAAAATATTACTATATTATACACTTCTTACATCTATCCTAAGCAAACAAATTATTATTCCATAATTATTAATTTCAATCTTATCATCACTAAAAAGTTAGTTATTCGATACAATTACAATTAAAAACGTCTTAAGTCAAAGTGAATTGCAATAGAAAGGAGTATTTATTTTAAATATTTATTTTGGAAGAGGTATGCAGCTAATATTTTCGACCTTTTCAATAAAATATCTGTGTTAACATGACATCAATTAGTAAACCCTCCCAAATTACATTTTAGTTCAAACCAGTTCTACGGACAAATTAAACCAAGAAGTAGTTTAAATTAGTACGTTGCAAAACTTAGACTAAAACTCAAGTAAATAAATCAAGCAGAGAAAAGTTTTGGACCGCTGCGATCAATTAAGTGCGCGGCAAAAACTGTGCAGTAGAGAGTGCTGTGATTGAGTGCTCTAACTACTAACTACTGCTGCAGGGTGAAAAGGCGAACACTTCATTGCTCTTTTGAGGATGTGTCACCTTAAATATGCCTACACTAATCAGAGTTTAGCCTTATAAACATAAAACACTGCATAGACTAATTACTGTTGGACAGGTGCATGAAAGGAGCATCCCCGAGTGACGTACAAAACGATTCCCTACGTCCGGCGCACGCTGGGCAATTCGCAAGTTATCCAAAGCGAATTGGCTAATCCTTTCACCACGATGGCAAAAGTCAAAATAAAATTTGACTCAGCCATCGACACGACGAAGAAGAAGAAGTTGGAAAACTAAAGGTTTTGTTATGGTCTCTGAATCTCAAACGAATTTGAATCAAACCCGAGACCTTGCCATGAGAGGCATACGCTAACCTCTAGACCATCAAGGCAGTTAGACATCCTTTAAAATAGAGAAAAAGTCGTCACCAAAAAGACCTTTTTGCTGCCACTAGTCAGGAACTTCCTGAAAGAGAACATATCGTTTATAATAAATTCTTAGTTAGTTCTTTGTTACGTTCATTAAGCAACAACTAAGTTCAGACGCCGTAGATTGGAGTTCTGTCAATGAATGAATTTGTAGCAGTTAATTTTCTTGTTCATTTCACGTGCATGTTAGAAGTTTGTGTGTGCTTTTGGAGGCGCACGAACAATGTTGCTTTAGGCTTTATTCTTAAAGAAGATATTGTAAACTTTATCGGTACAGACGTGTTTACTACCTAACACTTTTGACCGAGTTTATATATTTAGTTAAACACTAAAATGCATGTTTGTTTGTGGCCATTTTGTCAAATTAGTTTTAATTATTAATTGAATAACATACAAACTGAAAAACGAAAATAATAATTTTAAAAAATGGGCGCCAACAAACGTGCATTTAAGGGATGTAGATAATTATGACTTGTCTCTAAAAATAGATAAAAACTTATTACTTTATTTATTTATTTAACTTTTTGCACACAAAATGGTAGGTGGACTTAATGCCTAGTGGCATTATCTAACAGTCAACCTAGGGTGGTGCAGAGAAACAAAGGTATCGGCGTTTCGATGCGGGGGATGATTCTGCCAATTTTTCGGTTAAATGTTTGCCAAATTTAATTTTGAAGGTATACCGGGTTGTTGCCATTCTGATATAGCGCATTCCACAAAAGAACGGATTGTACGAAGAAAGAAAAATTGACGAAGCCAGTAGTATGTAAAGGACATAGAAGTAATTTAATATTGAAGTTGAACCCACATTACTTTTGTATGGAAAACAGCCAAGCAATTGTTCGCTCCGAAGCTACCAATTGGATCTCTCATAAACTTTAACAGACAATGCCTTCATCCAGTTATCTAACCTACTTGTTTAATAAGTACTTTATACATGTCAATAGTTTGTCAAAGCCAAACTCGCTATCTGTCAGTTAACAAAGGAATAAGTTATGCTTTCAGAATTCGTCAACCGGAAAATTATACTCAAAGGGAAATCAACTCTCTATACAGGGCACTTAATTATTAATCATTTAGTTAACATAACATCACGCCTATATTACCCAGAAGGCTGTGGCAGATGTGTACAACACCCACATTTCATCTGTTAATTTGATATAAATTCAAATTTCTGAGTTGAATTAAAGTCAATGTAAGCTGCGGTGTTAATAACTTATATTTTAAATTTATTTTTTTTATATTTTGATATTTGTTTTGACGTGTTCAAGCGCCCCTTGGGTTTATAACAATAAATGATTTAACTTTGACTTTGAATAAATGAATAAAAAAAATTATAATGCCGTATCCATAGTCTGTTAACTCCATAGCTCGTAGCGCATAAGGTCGAAAGTGCTCGCGCGGTAATTAGAGTTTCACGACACAGACTTTGTCGCTGCGACGCAACATTTTTACAATGAAACTGTTATATTTACCTTTTAATTAAATGAATGCTGTATTTTTAATTATGTATTTTGTTCGTTTTCTGTTTCATAGGATTTTTGCGCTCGAAGTTAATGTTCGAGTTTTATTTTTTGTAGCTGATATTCAATTTTTCTTATTTCGACAAAATTCTGAAATGAATTCTTGTTATTTATCTGTTGTAATTAACTATTGAAAAGAAACAATACTGCAAGAGTAATATAAACTGAAAAGCTTTTTTATTCCTTTTAAAATTAGCTGGACCTATTTAGCTGTTTTTTTAGTTTCAGTTGTTTTAGCAAATTCATATTGTCTTTCTATTTTACTCACCTAGAACGAAAAGTTTCATAGATTCAAAAAATAATTCCTAAAATATTGGGGAAAATCTCATAAAATAAAGTTCGAACAGAGAGACAGCAAAGAATAGTATTTAGTACTAAAAACAACACCGCTTACACAACAATCTTCGCACCTTCGTGGAACTAATAAATAGAATTGGCAAGCCAATAATGGTCGCTGTACCGACGGCGAGTTTCCATTCAAACAAAAACTACTGAAAATCTGCCTCATACATTTTCTCCCAAACTTTTACATTCTAGCTGTTTTAGGGATCCGTGAGGAAATCGTGGTAAACTGCCTCAAGTATTATTATTTTTACGTGACGGTCGGATGGCGCAGTGGGTAGTGTACGACGCTGAGGTCGCGGGTTCGATTCCCGCTCAAGACAAATCTTTTTCTTGGTCTGGGTTTTTCCATGTATTTACAAGAGAAGGTATAAGTATATGCATTAGTTTCAGTTATTTTAGTACCCATAGTACAATCTCTGCTTAGTTTGGGACTAAATGGCGTTGTGTGTATGTTGTGTGATATTTATTTATTTATTATATTTTACGGTATGGAGTAACAACATATTGAAGACGAGCTTTTGCCCGCGACTTCGTCCGCGTGGAATTCGTTGTATTAAGTAGTAGCTGTTCTCCGCTCCCGTGGAGTTTAGCGTCATGTTAAATATCTAAAGTCTTTCATTAAAAGTTAGACTATCAAGCACAAAAACATTTATCAGATTTCGACCAAAAGTTCTCGAGATAAGCGCTATTATACAAACAAACAAACTTGCCCGCGGTTTCGTCTGCTATCTAAAATCGGTCCATCGGTTTAGGAGATGAGTCGATACAAACAGACATACAGACAAAAAAATAAAACTGTATTTTTGCCCAAGGTATCTTGCAAACGACTATACCAGCTTGAAATAACATTGTTACTCTGACATTAAAAATAGGCACTTCAATTTTATTTATTTGTATTGAGGATTTATAAAACGTTTCTTTATAATATAATCCGGTAATAATAAATTACAGGGTAAATTTTATTTCATCGTTTTCAGCCACAATCGCGATATTTATTTTGCCCGTACTTTTGCTTGTAGACAGACAACAAATTTAAAAACTGTATTTTAGATATAGGTATCGTACAAAAATAACTATATCAACTGAAAAAAATATTTCTATTTTGACATTAAAAACAGACATGGACTAGATGGCGTTAGTCGCCAGGCAAGCATCTGCTCCGTATTTAAAACTTAATTAAAAATAGTAAACAGTGATTTTAATATCTATTTATCTAATCTGTAGTTTTCCTTCTAAATATCCATATCTATCGTTTGTGAAGTTCTACTTTCAGTGAATATAGAAAACAAAACAAATTAACAGTGAACGACAAACCAGCAGTAATTTCCACAAAAATAGTACATAAAAGTGTTAAAAAGTGTCAAATTAACAAGAAAAACTCATTAAAAACATTTAATTAACAAAAACAAATAGTGTATCAGTGCTAAAATAATATAAAGTGCATAAACAAATCTGTTCCGTTAATTTTATTTAAATCTGTGTGAAGACAAATGGCCGACCAATCAGAGACTGCTCCGATTGTACACTCATAAACTAATACTTTATAAAACTTATCCGTGGTCTAATCAGACTAGCATACGACTGCTAATGTCAAGAAACCGAGTTCTAAACCAGCTTCACTCGTATCTTTTTGTGACTTTTTTAATTATCGAGTGAGCCTTTTTTAGTGTGCGATTTTGTACTTTACCTTTGTTAGTGTGTCATAGTTTTTTTTTTTTTTTTTTTGTCTTTTTGTTATTAATCTACATTCTGGATTACTTCTGATCTGAATTGAAAAATATTTTGTTGATTTTTAATAATAAAAATGGCGTCTAGCAGCAATATAACAATCAGAAAAGGGCGTCTTAGGAAAACTCTCTCGTCTGAGTCTATCGACAGTCTCTGTTCCGATATAAGTACAAAAAGTATGATGGACTTGTCGACTTATCAACCAAGTGCGAAAATTATAGAATTGACTGCAACTATTGATAGTTTAAATGAGCAACTTTTAAGTGCACATGCCGAAGTAGAAACGCTGCATCTGGAAAAGGGATCTCTTAAACAAAAATTGGATATAGAAAAACAAAAAAACGAACGCCTGAAAAATTTATATGTAACAAGTATAAGCTGCAATAAAGATAAACTAACGAATAGTGTCAGACGTTTGGCACATAAAAATACTGAAGCTCCTTTTAACATCTCTGTACGCAAATTAGATTTGGATGCAGACTTCAATACTCCGAAATCATCACTAAAGTTAAATGAAACTATGCGTCACGATAATGAGCCGAAAAATATGCCTGGGAACAAGTCACAGGAGGACCCCGCCTGCAGAAATATCCAGGCGAAAAGGCAAAATAATAAAGCTTACGATGACCATGAATCCAACAATCAGCTGCAACACTCTCCGAAGAGTCATTGCGATAAAGAAGAATACATTAACCATAATACAGCTGATAGGAAGCTTCAAACTCAAAACAAGTCAGAACGCGGCAAAATTCTTCTTCTTTCGGACAACCAAGGGAAGGGCATAGTCTATCAGCTAGTAAAACATGAGAATAACCTACTACCAAAAAACTGCGACATATCATCTGTCATGAAAGTAAATGCAACATCAGAGGATGTACTATCTAATTGTATAAATCTTTCTAAACAACTTACAAGTAAGGATTATGTTGTTTTGATTACTGGTTGCAATGATTCAAATCCCTTCAAGATACTGTCAGAAATTACTGTAGCACTTAAATTACTTAAAAAATGTAATGTCCTTCTGGTAAATGTGTTGTACAATGCAAATCTAAATTGTGATAAACTAAATTATCACCATAAGTTAATATCTCAAAACCTGGACGATTGTACTTTTGTAGAGACAAGTAACTATTATAGTATTTCAGAAGAAATTATACATGAAATTAATACAATTTACTATAACAAAACATTTTTATCACATAATGTACACCGCAAGGCATACTGTTTCAATGAGCACAAGAGTAATATGTATCCAACGAAACCTCCCCAAGGCACAAATCCATATCAATCTGGCAAGGAGGAACGGATAAATCCATCAACAACTACCGTGGTATCCAATCCTGACAACTTAAAATCGGCCAAAGGAACAATTCCTTATTATTTTAAGGTTATTAAAAGGAATAGCGAACCAATAACCCTGTGCTTTTTCGGGAATAATAATAATAATAATAACAATTTTAGCAAAGAAAAGGCCAGTAGTATTTCAATTATGCACCAAAATATAGCAGGGGCACTTAACAAAATGCAGGATCTTGAACTGGCTTTAAGTGAATTACATGATTCGAATAACTGTATAATTGCTGTATGTTTGAGTGAACATTTTATTATCAAAGGAGAGGAACGATACTTAAACTTAAATAATTACATTCTAACCGCTATTTATACGCGACAAGAAAAACGAAGAGGAGGCACGTGTATTTTAGTTAAAAATAATTTACAATGTTCTGAACTACAAGAAATAAAATAAATTAGTATTGAAAAACACTTCGAAATTTGCGGTGTAGAAATTACTAAGCTAAAACTTATTATATTATGTATTTATAGAACACCTAATTCAAATGTAAATATATTCTTTGATAAAATTACTGAAACTCTATTTAAACTGCAACATAAGAAAAGTAAAATAATTATAAGTGGGGATTTCAATATAGATTTGTTAAGTAAAAATAACACGTGTACTACATTTTTTGAATTAATATTTAACCATGGGATGCAATTTCATATTAAAGAACCCACAAGATTAAATAAATGCATTGATAATATTATTAGTAACATATCCGGAGTACGAGGAAAGACATACAATTTGTGTTTATCTGATCATAATACTGCTCAAGTAATAGAATTTCAAAGTCAAGTCAAACGAGACCTAAATAGTTATCATTTTATAACAGCAAACGACTACAGCCAGGAAACATTTGTAAATTCGTCGATTGCATTAGTCGTCTTACATTTTTAGAGGTATATGAAAAATCAAACATTAATGATGCTTTCAATACTTTTCACAATGATTTAATATTATATCATAAACTTTGTTTTCCGCTTCTCAAAATAAAAATAAACTATAAGCCAAAGGGTTTATCTTGGGCAACGAAAGGTCTCAAAAATAGTTGTAAAACCAAACGGAAATTAAGATACAAATATTATCTTACCAAAAGCGATACTACTAAAATTCAATATAAGAAATATGCTAACATCTTGAAAAAATGTATTAACAATGTTCAGTCAGCGTGTAACTTGAGGCATATTTCGCGTTCCAAAAACAAATGTAAAGCCGCATGGGAAGTTGTTAATAGTAATATAGGAAATATTAAACCGAGAGATCATATAAATAACATAATGGATAATGGTAATTTAGTAACGTCAGGAAGTGATATTGCAAATTTATTTAATAACTTTTTCATTGACATGGTTCAAAATAATCCAGTTAATAATTCAACAAATAACGATATCTACAAGTTACAAAATAATGATTCTAGTATATTTTTAGAACCTACGAATCCACAAGAAATCTATTTGATAGTACATTCCCTAAGTAATACTAAGTCCACAGGTTATGACAAAATAAATTCGGATCTTCTAAAACATATTGCGTACCATATAGCTGAGCCTTTAGCGTATATTATAAATTTATCATTTGAACAAGGTTGTTTTCCTGAAAATCTAAAACTGTCTATTATAAAACCTCTATATAAAAAAGGTTCGAAATCAGATATAAATAATTATAGGCCTATAGCTTTAATACCTGTACTGTCTAAAATTTTTGAACGGGTTATGTATAAAAGACTCCTAAATTTCTTTAACAAACACAATATTCTAGCAAAAGAACAGTATGGTTTCAGAAAAGATAAATCTACACAACTGGCTACTTTTACCTTTGTTAAATCTATTATTGAAAATATTAATTCTAAAGTGCCCACTTCTGCGCTGTTTCTGGATCTTAGCAAAGCGTTTGATTATGTTGAGCACTCTACGCTTATTATGAAGTTAGAAAAATGTGGTATAAGAGGTCTGGCTTCACAATGGCTTCAATCGTATTTGAATGAAAGAAAACAGTTTTCTAGGGTGACCAAATTTAATGAAGATTCTAAAACTTTGGAAAATATTAATTCAGAGCAACGTGTAAATTGTTCACGGGTACCCCAAGGAAGCATTTGGGGCCATTATTGTTTCTTGTATATGTAAATGATCTCCCACGTACAATTTCAAATGACTGCATTTTATTCGCGGATGACACAACTGTCATTATGGAATGTAACAATAAAAATAATTACGAATCTGAAATTAAAAATGCTTTACAGGAACTCATTGCTTGGCTAGATAAAAACAAACTAAAAATAAATATCGATAAAACAAAATTAATACAGTTTCGAACTTTTAAAAGCAAGCAAATAGAATTAAACATTAAATATAGCAATAACCAAGTTAAACAAATACAAAATACAAAATTTCTTGGAATAACATTAGATGCACATTTTACATGGAAGGACCATATTGACAGGATATGTATAAAAATAAATAAATTTGTTTTTGCTCTTCGAAAAGTAAGAGATGTAACCTCTGTACAAACCGCTTTAATGGTGTATCACGCACATATATGTTCAATAATTCGATATGGATTGGTGGTTTGGGGTAACTCAACCGAAATAATGAGGGTCTTCGTAGCACAAAAAAAATGTATTCGTGCAATTTTTGGTCTAAAATGGTTTGAATCCTGCAAACCCGTATTCAAGTCAGAAAAATTACTAACCGTGCCTTGCCTTTATATATATGAAGTCTCAAAATTTGTAAAATATCATCCGTTTCTTTTTGAAAGTAATGACAATAATAATAAGAGACAGATTACTCACTTGCCTCTAAAAATGCCAGTGCCTCAATTAGAGCTGTTTCGACGCAGCTGTGTGTATATGGCACCACTTATTTTTAATAGTTTGCCCAAGGATATAACGGAACTGCCACGAACGAAATTCTGTCATGCTTTGCAGGAATGGTTGATTGAGGAAAGCTTTTATTGCATTAAAGACTTTTTTAAGAAAAGCGCCTGTCCTTTTTGCCATTATGAAAATTCTTGTAAATTTTAGTCTTAGTTATAATAGTAATAGTATAAAAATAGTATAAAATATAAGAGTTATAGTATACATAAAATAAGTTATAAATTGTTAGCATAAAAAAATATAATGTAAACTAAATTATGAAACATTTGCATACCTGTACTATAGGTGAAATATGTCTTGAACTATAATATACAATGTAAATACTATCTTTGTACCATATTTCAAGCAAATAAATGATGATTTGATTTTGATTTGATTTGATTTGACATTTCAATTATACATCTGTATTGAAATTGTGGTGACCATTTTCAGTGTCCTGAATGGACGCTGAAAATTGTCATACAATATTTGATGATATGTTTGAACCAAAAAATTACACGTGGCCATATTTATTTAAGTGAGCAATATTTTATGAATATTTTAACAGACTATTTTGCCGGATTTACAAATATTCAATATTATGTAAATAGTAAATAGTACATTACGGTTACATATTAACCTATACATCACTACATAGTATAAAACAAAGTCGCCTTTTCTGTCCCTATGTGCGCTTAAATCTTTAAAACTACGCAACGGATTTTGATGCGGTTTTTTCCAAAAGATAGAGTGATTCAAGAGGAAGGTTTTTATGTATAATACATGCATAGAAAGGGGGAATTGTTTTACTCCAACGGGCCACGGGCAGTAATGAATAAATCAAACTACTGGATCGATTTTAATCATTTTTTCAGTGAGTGACTATATAATATATACCCGTGCGAATCCAGAGCGGGCCGCTGTGTTTTTATATACAACGTTCACAGTTTTTCTGTAGTGTATTTAGTATCAGCATTGTACCCGTGCGAATCCGGAGCGGGCCGCTGTGTTTATATACAACGTTCACAGTTTTTCTGTAGTGTATTTAGTATCAGCATTGTACCCGTGCGAAGCCGGGGCGGGTCGCTAGTCCAGTATAAGATGATGTTGCATTGGCTTTGCGTGGAATGTGAGACCAGCTAATACTGGAAATGTATATCGGATCAGTAGGCGTGTTTACACTTGCGATATAACTTAATATTGATATATGTAATATATATAAATGTTTCATTAGTTTTTTTTAACTGGGAGCTTGGAGCCTTGCCGTAAATTCTACAAGTGTGTATTTATTTTATCCCCACACGGGACAAATATTTGTGTAATCCGCAAAGATTTTTCCAACTCTGGGTATGCGTTGTGTATGTATGTGAACACCACAGTGATACAGGAATGATTACTAGTGCGGGTGTCGTTTTAAAAAAAAATTAACCTATGGATTGCCAGCTTGATCGGACAATTAGTTCAAATTACGGACAGCTGTAAAATAAAAATGTAAATATAATAAACTTACATTTCCTTCACTGAACCTATATGAAATAGCTGTATTTGTGAGGAGCAACCCTCAACTATTTCCAAAGAGGTCTGATAAAACAATCCGTAATCGCCGTGACAATCAACGTCTATGTATGCACGCCGCTAAATCGGCTCTTTTGAGCAAAAGTATTTTTTGTATGGCTCCAAAAATCTATAATAAATTACCCAATGTATATAAGGACCTAAATGCTTTCTTTTCATCTTCAATATTTTTTCAAATAATCCTTACAAGATATGTCCCAACTCAAGGCAAGTTAAATAAAAGCTTTTAAATATCGAATTGCTATTAATGTAATAAAAATATTACTATTATTGTTCATCACTTGAGCTATTACTAAGTATTTTCAGAATTGTAAGGAACTTCCATACATAAGAAAATACTATCACTTGTCCGATTTTTCCATCGTACGAGAATTCCGCTCAAATATGGTTACAAGTTTCCAACTACGGAGTCGATAATGAGACAAAACGACGGGCGTCAATTAAAACTGGTTCACTTTTAAACGGAAAAGTTGGACTCAACGATCTGATATTAGATTAGTTTGACGTTCCAGGCTGATAAAAACTCGTAAGCTTCGATATTTGGGCCTGATTGAAATTTTATTAGGTATGTCAGCGCTTTATTTAATTGAGAACATTTTTGATGAATGATATAGCGGCTCTAGACTCTGGCTGTTCGTCACAAGCAGCGAACAGCAAACGCCGAAATATTACAAATACCCAACACAAACAAGCGTCCTCACGTTTGGCGAACGGGTCAGTATATTTCTGATCAGCAAACAAGACGGACGTCAAGCTTGTGACAAACTAGTTTCGGATTGACTTAATTTTTTATAGGTTTATTAAATTTATTGTTTAACTTCTAATTGATTATTTTTATAGCATTGAGCTATGCTTAGAAAATTATACTAAGAAACAGTTGAAAAAGTTATGGGACCGGCAGGATTTGAACCTGCGACCTTACTGTATCCTACTTAAGATAGGAACAAATGGATGAACGGGACGTCACGAAATGACGTATCATACAGTTGAGAAAGCATGGCATGGCAATCTAATAAGAAACGTCCGAAAAGACGTGCAACATACAGTCAAGAGATCCGTGTTTTTAACCGACTTCAAAAAAAAAAAGAGGTTCTGTATTCGATCCGTATGTATGTATGTATGTATGTATGTATGTATGTATGTATGTATGTATGTATGTATGTATGTATGTATGTCACCTTTTTATGTTCGCGATTTTCTCGGAAACTACTGATCCGATTTGAATGCGGTTTTCGGTATTTTAATCCTTGTGTTTCAAGGAAGGTTTTAGTATATAATTTATCAGAATCTGATGAAGATCTTTGGAGACAGGCAACGGAACTCTTCAAAAACGAATAGCTAATGAACCACGTTTTGTGCAATCGTGTATCTATGTATTGTTTTCACCACTACATAACATAACATCATGCCTGTGTATGCTTTGAAGGGTAAGCAGAGACAGCCTACTTACCTACCCTTAAAGTACCGAAAGCTCTGCTTAGGTTTGGACGGGGCTTACGTTTCAGCACATTTGTTATTATCGTAGTGATTACTTATGATCATGAAGATCTCAGAAAGAATTTTTTGATTATTTTGATTGTTTCTATTGTGTTTCATGCGTAAGGATGCCTTAGTATTTCTTCCTAACCCCATCGTTAAATCTAAAAAACTAAGACACTAAAAAGCTTGAAATAAAAAAAAAATAAAAAAAACTAATTAAAAAAAAAAAAAAAACTAATTAAAAAAAAGAATATTCTTAACTCGAGCGTATTCTAAATATTATAATTATGTACTAATTTTTTTCAAAGAAAAAGGAACCGCCTTCAAAAACTCAAAAGTAAAAAATAAAATATTCGCTAAACTTTGCTTACCTTTATATTAATTTGTTTAAAACAATAAACCCAAATAATTATGTAATACCAATTAATTATATTTTTTTGAAGTCGGCGCCAAATTACAAAATCAAATACCAATTCAATTGGTATTTGATTTTGTGATTTTTTCAACAATTATTTCGGTAAATACGGTTTTAATTGGTATTTGATTTTATGATTTTTTCAACAATTAATTCGGTAAATACGGTTTTATAATTGGTATTTTTGTAATGTGGCTTGGATAGCTCAGATGGGAGCGCGATAGGACGGAATCCTAAGTTCACGGGTTCAAACCTCGCTTCAAGTAAGTCCATTTTTTTTTACCGTTTCTTAGTATTTTTAACCGACTTCAAAAAAAAAAAGAGGTTCTGTATTCGATCCGTATGTATGTATGTATGTATGTATGTATGTATGTATGTCACCTTTTTATGTTCGCGATTTTCTCGGAAACTACTGATCCGATTTGAATGCAGTTTTCGGTATTTTAATCCTTGTGTTTCAAGGAAGGTTTTAGTATATAATTTATCAGAATCTGATGAAGATCTTTGGAGACAGGCAACGGAACTCTTCAAAAACGAATAGCTAATGAACCACGTTTTGTGCAATCGTGTATCTATGTATTGTTTTCACCACTACATAACATAACATCATGCCTGTGTATGCTTTGAAGGGTAAGCAGAGACAGCCTACTTACCTACCCTTAAAGTACCGAAAGCTCTGCTTAGGTTTGGACGGGGCTTACGTTTCAGCACATTTGTTATTATCGTAGTGATAACTTATGATCATGAAGATCTCAGAAAGAATTTTTTGATTATATTGATTGTTTCTATTGTGTTTCATGCGTAATGATGCCTTAGTATTTCTTCCTAACCCCATCGTTAAATCTAAAAAACTAAGACACTAAAAAGCTTGAAATAAAAAAATAAAATAAAAAAAACAAATAAAAAAAAAATAAAATAAAAAAAACTAATTAAAAAAAAGAATATTCTTAACTCGAGCGTATTCTAAATATTATAATTATATGTACTAATTTTTTTCAAAGAAAAAGGAACCGCCTTCAAAAACTCAAAAGTAAAAAATAAAATATTCGCTAAACTTTGCTTACCTTTATATTAATTTGTTTAAAACAATAAACCCAAATGATTATGTAATACCAATTAATTATATTTTTTTGAAGTCGGCGCCAAATTACAAAATCAAATACCAATTCAATTGGTATTTGATTTTGAGATTTTTTCAACAATTATTTCGGTAAATACGGTTTTAATTGTTATTTGATTTTATGATTTTTCAACAATTATTTCGGTAAATACGGTTTTAATTGGTATTTGATTTTGTAATTTGGCGCCGACTTCAAAAAAATATAATTAATTGGTATTACATAATTATTTGGGTTTATTGTTTTAAACAAATTAATATAAAGGTAAGCAAAGTTTAGCGAATATTTTATTTTTATCATCAATGCTGAATACGAGACGGTTGCCCGACAATAAGCTCAAAAGCCCACAAACAATTAAACAACAAAAGTAAATAATTTAAGGACTTATCATAATCTAATGCAATTAATCTGAAACTAGATATTAAGTACACGAGGTAAAGCTAAAGGGCGGCACAAACACAAAAGTCGTGGGAGGAGGACGCGTCGGAGACGCGGCGCTCGTTTAGTAAAGGGGTATGACCAATCAACTATGGGATTGTTTATCGCTGCTGTGCTATCTATTCCGTGGCTTTGTCCAGATAAAAACTGCTTTATTGTATGTAGAATAACATGAAAGTTTAATTTTAAGCCGCATATTTTCATAGTATGCTGGAATGTCATGAAAAAAGTTAGTAAAAAAGTGCAAAAAACGTGATAATTCTATCAAAACAAAATTAGATACTAGTTCATCCTTCATGTTTAAATAGACAATCTCTTTTGTTTATTAAACCCCGCTTAAGTTATGTCTCTTATTACTAGATAATCGTCATACACAAAACTAGAAATATTTACTATCTTATATTCGTGACACAAGGGTATAAGCGATACAGTTTTTGGGCATTGCCTTTTCCATGCAAAGTGTATAGCAGCCTCTTTGGTATAGTGGTCAGTGTATTCGCCTCTCCCCGCGAGGTCTCGGGTTCGATTCCCGACTCGGGTAAAAGTGTATTTATGAAATTTTCCGTCAGCGTGGATGGCGTTAGGCTCACCCCTATCCCATAGGACCTAAACATAACAGGTGAAGTGTGGGTGTAATACACTTTTGTCATGTAATATGTTTTATTATGTTATGTAGAGAAGCGTCGCGACACTACTAAGATGGTATAGAAAAAACAGAACGCGAACAAAACACGGGCACAGCGTTTCGACGACGTACAGTGGGCCAACGAGTTAGGTATGCAGGGCAAATTTTTTTAATTCATAGTAAAGACTTACTGCACCAGTTATGGATAAGTGAGTTACATATCTATATATTGTATATATGACACTTATTAAATATGTAATTCACACTCGCATATCTGTTGCAGTCAGTTTTCACTATGGCGTAGAAGTTTTTGCCCTGCATACCTAATTGCTTGGCCCACTGTACACCATTTGAAAAAATGAGGAAGACACTAGGCGCAGAACAAACGAAGCAGACGGGAGGGCGGTTATTTTGATCGCACACCCGTGCAACTGTTAGTGTCTCGTCCGTGCTTCATAGTCGCACGGCTTTTCTGTTTGCCCTGCTCCTAAGAGCTTGATAGATGATACGCGGTTGGATTCAGGCAGGTTACATAATTCACAAATTTCATTATCGCGGACTATCATTAATCAAAATTAAGTGTATTGCTTTAGTTTAAGTGTTATTGTTTTAATATTTTATAACATAACATCACGCCTATATTAGAACCCAGAAGGGTGTGGCAGAGGTGTATAACACTTACAGTTCACCTGTTATGTTTAGGTCCCATAGGATAGGGAGTGAGCCTATCGCCATCCACCGGGCACAATTCCAACTCCGTGCTGCTATTGTGAATTACCCAACGGAAAAATCCCAAATAACATTTTAGCGCGACCGGAAAATCGATCCCGAAACTTCGTGGTGAAAGTTGAGGTGGCAATAATACGTCGTAAAAAATATGTTTTTTTTATTCTCTGGCATAATTCAATAATTTGCGTTTTAGACCCGGTACTTGAGTTTCTAGAAATTTACCTATAATAAAACAGAAATTATTTTTTTGTAAAATTATATGCTACATGCATTTACAAAAATAACCAACTTCAATAACAAAGAATGTAGTGAAAAGTAAGAAATACGTAGTAATATTCAAAGTCTCGCCTCATCTGTGTAAACTTGAAATAATACAGTAAACGCCTTAAGGTGATATTTAAACAATTATCCCCGTACTCCTAACCGTTGAGGAGTTGTATCTTTAAGCATCAGCTAAGCAACATGAAGTATTGACTTATAACGGAGTACTTTTAGGTAATATACGAAAAACAATATAGAAGCCTTTAAAAATTGAGGGTTATCCTCGATTTCTCTAAGACTCCATCATTAGATCGTGGCCTGGTGAGCATTGGACAAGAAAAAAAAACAATTCGGTCCAGGCGTTTTCGAGTAATCGACGACAAAACATTAAAAAAAATCTAATTAAGAACCTCCTCCTTTTATTTGAAGTTGGCTAAAAATCCATGCATATCGTGGCAATAGCAAAATAACCCAGCAAGCAACGAAGTTAACACGGTATTAACCGGCTAAATGTAGTAGAACACTGTAATTGAAATTTAACTAGGTTTCCTGAGTCATTTCACACCGTTGCATTTTACTGGTTAATCTCCTTACTTTGATATTACAAGGGTTTTAGATAGTTTGCAACATTTTACTGAAAAAAGGGCGACTAAAAAGTACTTGTAACTAGCGCAGATATTTGAAAGATCCATTTGTTCCTACTTAAGTTAGGAACAAATGGATGAACGTGACGTCACGAAATGACGTATTATACAGTTGAAAAATTTTGTGTTCTGGTAAGAGGCGACCGTAACTGGATGGCTAAAGCGGCTGCCCGGTGTGCAGTAAGGTTGCAGGTTCAAATCCTGCCGGTCCCATATCTTTTTCAACTGTTTCTTAATATAATTTGCTAAGCATAGCTAAATGCTATAAAAATAATCATTTAGAAGTTATTTGAAAATATGTATCAAAAAGATAGAAACTGGTGAGTTTCTATAAATATTTGCCTACAACAATGAAACATTGGCAAGCATTTATTTTTGGTATGGTTATACAGGGTGTAAATGACATCGTGACGTAGCCACTTACTAATAATAATAGCAACCCTGTATCTAATACATGTCCCACAGCTGGGCTCGGGCCTCTTCTCATGATGAGAAGGGTTAGGCCATAGTCCACCACGCTGGCCAAGTGCGGATTGGCTGTGCTGTCACTTACCAATGATTCAGTACAATTTTGCCTGTAAGATATTGCTTTTTAGCGATTTTGCCGCCCATTGTACATGTCTTAATGTTAAATTATGTTCTATTATGTGTCTTATTTTTTGGTGTGCAATAAAGTGTATTCTATCTCTATCTATCTGTCTACATGATTCTGATTCTGTGCAAACATTTTAAATAGAAAATTTCCTCCCATCGGGAAAATCGGTCATAGAATTTTTTTACACGTCATTATGAGCTAATGTATGAGAATGAACTTGAGAAAACACTGTTCAGCGATTAAGAACAGGCTGCAAAATATGGATTTTTTTTTACATAAACCACCAATTTCGACCCGGAAATTGCAAACGTATTGGAATAGTCTCAAATTAATGTTACTCTTCCATATAATCAGGCAGAAAAATCGCGAAGAACTGAATTTTCCCCGGTATAGTCATGAACTCCCCGGTTATTTTTTTTTTGCTCCCAGGGTTTTGAGTTAAGCGGCTTCGTCACCTCATCAACTCCCTGTTTTATTTGATGCGGTGTAAGTGTTTAAAATAACTCATAGTATTTTTATCAATAATAATTTGTGTTTATACAAATAATTTATTAAAATTTCTTTTTAAATTCCGTCTATGTATGACTTAAACTGAATCATCAGATACGGGGTGCATGAAAGGAGCCTCCCCGAGTGACGTACACAACAATTCCCTACGTCCGGCGCACCCTGGGCAATTCGCGAGTTCTCCAAAGCGAATTGGCTAATCCTTTCACCATGATGGCATGTCAAAACCTGACCACCTTACGGACTGTCCAAAATGCCCTACCACCTGCACAAGAGGCGCTCATGAACGCTGACGAGAGCGTCATAACATTGGCCACTTATTGGACCAATAAATTTTGACTCAGCCATCGACACGAAGAAGAAGAAGAAGAAGAAGAAGAAGAAGATCAGATACGTAATCGCATTAAGGTAATACATTAAGTTCTCTGTGCTAAAACTTTAACTTTAAACGTATTAAAACTGCAGGAGTATTCAAAAATTAGACAACGCGTCTTAATCGCGTAATTATTATAAAGGTAAATAAATACCTATGTTCGATGTTTAGAAATGACTTGCATCATTCTTGGTCACGAGCCAACACCTGCAGAAGTATTTTTAAATAGACAAACGACACTACGAATTAGCATAATTTTGTTTAGGAAATGGCCCATCAAGTTAACATTTCAAATTCCTTAGGATTGGTGTCACAGATAATATAATTATATAGACCATCCTTTGATGGTACTTACTAGAAGACACTGGCACCCGCAACACGGTAAATACTATCGCGGTGGCCAGCGCTTGTATATTTTTGTAAAATACCCTCTTTTTGTACCAATAAAGATTTATTATTATTATTGACTTCAATACGACGGGTAATTCGGTATAGGATAGCGCTGATTCTATGAATTGCTATTTTATGTATACTTTAAAATAATAAGAGGAAAAGGTTTCAACACCAAATATAATTCAAAACGTACATACCGTAAGGTTTTACTTCTATTCGCTACGATTTACAAAAAAAGACTGATCTGACATTTACAACGGTCCCTTTTTTTTTAAACGAAGACGTTTTCCAAAAACAATCGTTACAGTTCAAATGTTGCTAGCGTAAAATTACATTCCAAAAACATTCCAAAGTGTCACTACGTTTCAAATTATTACCAAAATACATAACAATTAATGATATTATTATTATGTCTGCACGTGTGGCGTAATGGTTTAAGCGGTCGCCTCCCCGCTCTCCACTGCACTGGTGTTGTGGGTTCGATTCCCACACGGGACAAATCTTTGTGTGATTCGCAAAGATTTGTTCTGAGACTGAAGTGTGTATTTGGCCTTGTCATTGGGACCATTGGATAGTGTAATTTTTTTGCTTCTGGCGTTTTATCTAATGTAAAAAATCCAAATTATTTATTTTTATATACTTTTATTTTATTTATGATAAATCCATACAATTTAATATTACAAGCATAAAAACAAGTTACAAATTAATTAAATAAACTATAAATCATTACATTCCCATCATTTAGCTTCATAATACGTGCATATTTACAGCATTCCAAACTTTAAATTGTTGCTACCGGTCTTCCAAAGCTAAGAATGTACAGTGGGCCAACGAGTTAGGTATGCAGGGCAAAAACTTCTCTAAGTCATAGTAAAGACTTAAAACACCAGTTATGGATACGTGAGTTATAATATATCTGAATATTAGGTATCTATACTTATTAAATATGTAATTCACACATGCATATCTATTGCAGTTAGTTTTCGCTATGGCGTAGAAGTTTTTGCCCTGCATACCTAATTGCTTGTCCCACTGTACATATATTTCACAAGGTAAGTCAAGCAAAATAGTATCAGACTAAGAATACAACCTTAATTACAGTCTAGAGAAAAAGTCTTATTTTTCTGTATACATTGTACAACAGAGACTTTTATGTGGCAACAAGCTGCTTTTTACAGCATGTTGCAACTTTTACTATTTACGTAAGAAATTTACTAATAAAGTATTCTTGATTAAACTGTACTTTTTAACCGACTTCAAAAAGGAGGAGGTTCTCAATTCATGAGTTAATATATTTTTTTTAATGTTTATTACCCCATAACTTTCGACTGGGTGAAGCGATTTTTTAATAAAAAGAAAGGCCATGATAACTGAGTCTTATATTGGCCACGTTGCAAATAAAAACCATCTCTGCTAAGTTTTTGTCGAACACATTGTATTTAAATTACTTATATCTGGTTTTTTAACTGACTTGAAATAATAGGAGGAGGTACTCAATTTATTTTCTTTTTTTTATTTTTGTTTTCCGATTACTCGATGACGCCTGGACCGATATGAGAAATTATTTTTTTGTCTGAAATATTTGTCATGTGGTCCCATTTTCATTAGGTCAAAAATGATGATGATGCGTTTAGGCCTCATATGATGGACATGGACTACTTTTCATTAACTTACTACACAGGCAGAGCCGTGACAGAAACTAATATAAAATATTTTCATCTTAAAATCAGTCCTCGCAGTGGATAAAGACAATATTTTATCCTCAAACGACACCCAGGGGACGTCGGCTATCCTCCGGCAACACCGACATATACCACTTACACTAGTTAGGAAATATCGTAAATAAATTATAACACGAAATAATGACGGTCTAGTGTAGAAAAGGGCCTTGATGCGCGGTTTTTATCCCAAGAGAACGATTTTTTGGCCGTTTGCTTAGGTCAGTTTATAAACATCGGAAAGCTGGTAAATAAGGCAAGCTTGAGTTACAACTGCCTCGATGGTCTAGTGGTTAGTGTATGCGCATATCACCGCGAGGCCTCGGGTTTGATTCCCCGATCGCGCAAAGTGTTATATATGAACCATCCGTATGGAAATAGCAGCACGTAGTTGAAATTGAGCCCGGTGGATGGTAATAGACTCACCCCCTATCCCATGGAACCTACACATAACAGGTGAAGTGTGAGTGTTAAACACCCTTGCTACACCCTTCTGGGTAATATAAGCGTGATGTTTTCTAGTGACTAAGATATTGCCGCACTTTTGATTAACTAAAATATTGCGGCCGTATATTTCCAATCATGAAATAATATTCTGAAATTCGCAAAGCGTACTTCCCACCAATTTTACATAGACATCTCATCAGAAACGTGACGGCAACCTTCAAAAAGAATATTCCAATCAAATCTAAACATAAACATATCGAGGGATCTCGGACATACATGACGACCACATCAAAGAATGTTATTAAAGAAACCCCAAAAAACAGGCACACACCAAGATAACGCCTTTGACTCCGGACCTAATTCGTTGGTGGAATCTCAAGAAGTCCGCGGCCATCATGTTAATATTTTCCTCTGGGCCTATATATCTCGCGGAGTACAGACAGTGATCCCTTGGGCAAGGCGGGTATTGCGTATCGCATCCCTACTCTGAGATTGCCCTTAGTTTGGAAACACACGGGGGGTTTAGATGGCCAGCCATTTTAATAACAGAGAATTTAAAAAAAACACATTCATCATAAAACGGCAACACTCATTAGCTAATGAGTGTTGCCGTTTTATGATGAATGTGTTTTTTTTTTTAAAAAAAACACATTCATCATAAAACGGCAACACTCATTAGCTAATGAGTGTTGCCGTTTTATGATGAATGTGTTTTTTTTAAATTCTCTGTTATTAAAATGGCTGGCCATCTAAACCCCCCGTGTGTTTCCAAACTAAGGGCAATCTCAGAGTAGGGATGCGATACGCAATACCCGCCTTGCCCAAGGGATCACTGTCTGTACTCCGCGAGATATATAGGCCCGGGTATTGCGTATCGCATCCCTACTCTGAGATTGCCCTTAGTTTGGAAACACACGGGGGGTTTAGATGGCCAGCCATTTTAATAACAGAGAATTTAAAAAAAACACATTCATCATAAAACGGCAACACTCATTAGCTAATGAGTGTTGCCGTTTTATGATGAATGTGTTTTTTTTAAATTCTCTGTTATTAAAATGGCTGGCCATCTAAACCCCCCGTGTGTTTCCAAACTAAGGGCAATCTCAGAGTAGGGATGCGATACGCAATACCCGCCTTGCCCAAGGGATCACTGTCTGTACTCCGCGAGATATATAGGCCCAGAGGAAAATATTAACATGATGGCCGCGGACTTCTTGAGATTCCACCAACGAATTAGGTCCGGAGTCAAAGGCGTTATCTTGGTGTGTGCCTGTTTTTTGGGGTTTCTTTAATAACATTCTTTGATGTGGTCGTCATGTATGTCCGAGATCCCTCGATATGTTTATGTTTAGATTTGATTGGAATATTCTTTTTGAAGGTTGCCGTCACGTTTCTGATGAGATGTCTATGTAAAATTGGTGGGAAGTACGCTTTGCGAATTTCAGAATATTATTTCATGATTGGAAATATACGGCCGCAATATTTTAGTTAATCAAAAGTGCGGCAATATCTTAGTCACTAGAAAACATCACGCTTATATTACCCAGAAGGGTGTAGCAAGGGTGTTTAACACTCACACTTCACCTGTTATGTGTAGGTTCCATGGGATAGGGGGTGAGTCTATTACCATCCACCGGGCTCAATTTCAACTACGTGCTGCTATTTCCATACGGATGGTTCATATATAACACTTTGCGCGATCGGGGAATCAAACCCGAGGCCTCGCGGTGATATGCGCATACACTAACCACTAGACCATCGAGGCAGTTGTAACTGAAGCTTGCCTTATTTACCAGCTTTCCGATGTTTATAAACTGACCTAAGCAAACGGCCAAAAAATCGTTCTCTTGGGATAAAAACCGCGCATCAAGGCCCTTTTCTACACTAGACCGTCATTATTTCGTGTTATAATTTATTTACGATATTTCCTAACTAGTGTAAGTGGTATATGTCGGTGTTGCCGGAGGAACGCCGGAAGAATGCCGGTAAAGAATAGAACGGAATATTATTTCATAAATACTTATACCAAATCTGTACATAACAGCTTTCCTACATCAAACACAGAAACATTTTTGTGCTATAACTTTTTAAACTCTCAGCGTTTTGGTTTTATTGATTTTAGTTTTGTGTTGTAACGTTACTTTCTCTAACTCTAGAGTTGCAGAGAGAGCAATGCAAAAGGCGTTGCAGTTGCTTTTTAAAATTATATTTATTGTTAAAGTAAGCAACATTCGCAGTACAAGCGCAACTTAACAAAGCATAATTAATTTTATAAATAAATAATTATATATAATCATATTAAAATCTTTCATACCCTTTATACGGACACAAAATAAGCTTATAAATAAAGGTACCTAAATTAAAAAGCAAGTAGAAACCTCATATTTCCAATTTTCGATTCAAAAAGCTTTGCACCTATACTCTGTACCAGAATTTGTAAATTTGTCATTTTGGATCTTGATTTTTGTCTCTCTGATTTTGGTACAGAATCTAGAGCTTAAATATTATGTGCTTAATCACTTAAAATATTTTTTTTTCATTCATTCATTCATTTATTTCTTTGTGGATCATAGGTTAGTATTACAGTTCTTAAATTTAATGTTATATAGTACGCTATGTCCTACCACATGCTGCGGTGTACAAGTTTATTTATTATATTAATTAGATTAAAAGATCATATTATATAATTGATTAATAATTTGAATTATTTACATAGCTACAATTTATTTACATTAAACAATAATAATATTAATTAAATTAAAATTAAATAAAATAAAATTAAAATTAAATCAAAATTAAATAAATATTAAATTAAAATTAAATCAAAATTAAATCAAAATTAAATCAAAATTAAATCAAAATTAAATCAAAATTAAATCGAAATTAAATTGAAATTAAATTAAATCATTATCATTTAAAAAGTCATCAATGGCATAATATGCTTTTTGAACCAAAAGTTTATTGAGCTTAGCTTTGAAAAGATTTGTACAATTTATTGCTCGTATTTCTTTAGGTACTTTATTATATATAATCGGTGCCATACAAAATATACTTGCGCGCAAAAGTTGTGTATGTATATCCATAACAAAATGAATTTTTGCAAGCTTATTCTCACATGGATTTTCCCATGATGTTTCCGAATCCGGTTTTCTAATGTGTAGTAATTTCCAATGAAAAGTGATTGCACCCATCTCAAAATCATGCATTGTATCACTAGTTAGCGACTTTTTATATATGTCTTACACTCCGAATTATTACGTAATCAAATGACCCAAGCCAATCAAGCAAGCTGGCAGACTTTTTGTCCGTGTGTCCAATTTCGTATCCGCAGATAAGAACCGTCGAAGAAATTGAAGTAATATTGCCAGATGTTACTTGTTTGCGGGTAAACACAGGAGCTCTCGCTCGCTCCGAGCTATTTCCATGATGGACTTAGTAATCTCGTGTAGTAGTTGGTAATGCCCCGGATTTCACAGATTTTCTAAGATAAACTTTATTTTTCGGAACAACGCCTTTAGCTGAGGCTGTTTGTTATTTTTTATGTTTGCAGCCTTATCGTTGTAAGCAATTTGGTAAAGTATGACTTATGGCTGTGTTTGGATCGCCAGAATGAGAAACTTTACCCCTTTTCGTCTGGCTCGGTGGAATTTGATGGTCAAGTGTCACAAAAAAGTCGTAAGGTCTGCTGATATGTTTTTTCATCACATAAAAGTATTTTTCTGCGTATTGCGGATATCCAAATGGTTTAAGACTGTAATTAGCTCGGACAAACAAGTGTAATGAAAGAAAGAATTCGATTAAGTTATCTGAATTGTATTTCATAACGAAAACTAACTTTAACGTCAATTTTAATACTTTTCAAGATATGTAATAACGTAGTACTGGGTCAAATTCTCTCAGAAATAATGATAAAAGTCGTTGAAATATGCACCGAATCACAGTTTTAATAAGAAAAGATTCAATGAAAACTCGTCAACATTTTGATGTGAAGAATCAGGTGCAGAATATGGTTTCATCCACGCATTTGACGGTTTTGCTTGAGCTCTTCTATAAAAACCTCTAAATCTCTAAGTACTGATGAAGTATTGTATGAGTAAGGTTGAATAAACCTTAAAGAGCAGTGAACTTGTAATACGAGGCTGCTCAAAAATCATGGCACTAAAATTCTAACTGAACTCAGACAAAATTCATTCCGGACGGTGAAGAAAAATAGGTATTCAGTGTTTCGATTAATTAATAATTCGTTTGCGCAGTCTCGCACTGAAATGGGTAACGGCTGAAATTTTAATGAGCCCAACTCGTTCCAGAAGACGGACTATTCCGTTCTCTTAATGTGATGTAATTCTGCTTTCGATGCTGCGAAACATTTTGCTTTATTTCACTTTGAATTTGCAGTTTTACTGGCATTTTCTGGAGGTGAATATTGAGCTTCGGAAATTAAGGACAAAGGGAGCTATTGTAATGTTTAACTTGATTATTATAAAGATTTACACAACTTAAGGTGGCTTTAATGCTATTGAATAATAAAATATACTTTTGTAAGTATATATGGTTAGTACACCGAAATTGATCGACGTCGATTGATGTCGATCAATTTCGGTGATCGACATCAATCGATGCACGGTTGGCGTCGTAGTTAAAGCGATCGCCTCGCCGCATTCAACTGCGCTGGTGTTGTGGGTTCGATCCCCACACGGGGCAAATCTTTGTGTGATCCGCATAGATTTGTTCTGACTTCAGGTGTGTTCTGTGTGTGTGAAATGTATAAAATGTATAAATGTAAATAAAAGTTGTATTTGACGTCTTATAAGCCAATAAAAGCGCAACGCTGCGCTGTTGGACGTCTATTGATTTCGGAGTTATAGCACTCTTAAACACGTCCCGTTGTTAGACACAAATCTCTCCCTTACAATGTCAATATTTTGTCCTCATTCTGGTCAAATATAAGATTTAATAAGATTTTGCACTGATTTCAGCCAGTTGTACTTATATGATGGTGCATTTCACGACAGTTATGAGAGTTGAGTGTCATTCTTTAGCAAAATAAAGGCACCATATTTACATCCAAAATCTTAAGCTTGATCATCCAAGGCGACTTTATAAGGTTCTAAAACCAAGTTATAATCCAAATAGTTCTAAAAACATAAACGTTCCTTCCCTGCAGCGTATTTTAAAGAAAACTACGAAAATGGAGAACTATTTGAGTTTTATAAGACAGTTTTATGCTTCGTATAAAGTTAAACGACTTATGCTTTATACAGGAATATAGCACGAGCTGGGAATTTCCCACCGGTTGCCTTTGGAAGAATTTTGGGTCACCGTTTTAAAATGATAGCATTTCTTCTGTTTCTAATGGGTTTATAAGATTTGTTGGATGGTCGATGGATCTGATACCTGAATCGGGCAAAAGAGTTATTTCGTGTTTTTCTTCTGGAAGTTTTCAGTAGTAGCACGAAGTCTGAAATGATGACAATAATTTTACGAACATATAACATAAACATCACTGGTGATGGTGAAGTGTGGGTGTCGCACACCTCTGCTACAAACTTCTTGATAATATATTGGTTATGTTGAGTTTCATATAGGTATATAGCACGAGCTGGGAATTACCCAACGTTGGAAGAATTTTAGGTCACCGCACCGGTTTAAAATAATAGCATCTCTACTGTTTCTAAGGGTTATTTAAGATTTGTTAGTGCTGGATTGTCTATGGGTTCGATACTTGAGTCGGGAAAAGTGTTATTTAGTTTTATTTTGTCTGTTCGTTTTCACTAACATCACGAATTCTTGGTTTATGCCAAGAAGTTAAAGATAATCTCACCTACTATAACATAGAACCCAAATATTACTGGTGAAGTGTGGGTAATTGACTCCTCTACTATACTCTTATGGGTAATATCGGCATTATGTTCGACTTTCTTCAGTAATACCTATAGCACGAATTGGGAATTTCCCAGCGTCGCGTTAGAAGAATTTTAGTTCACCGGCTTAAAATGATAACATCTCCACTGTTTGTAATGGGTTCCGTGAGGTTTGTAAGTGGCAGATTAATTTCTGAGGATCGCTGAACAATCTTTGCCAGCGGTAATGGGTTTTGTGTGGAATGTTCAGAGTTATACTTTCCTTGACTTTTACCCATTTGCATGCGTCTTTTATTCTAACCAGTTGCATAAAAACAAAATATAAAATATTTCGTACATTATGCTACAACAGCAGCAGCAGCTCTTGGAGCAGTTGCGTGAAGATTTAAGTTCAGAATACCCTAATAATTATTGACATAATATATGAAGTTTACGTAATAATGAGAATCAACTGTTCTATGAGCTCTGCGATGCATGTAGGAGAGTTAATATGCAGGCGAACATAACGTAACCAATATGATTGTTATTTGTTAATAAGCCATAAACTCCTGAACACATAAGTACTGCAATGTCACTGACTTTCAACAAACAGGCTCTCAGGCCGCTGATTACCTTTTTTAATAATCCTCATTGTTATTGTTAAAAATATTTTTTTTATTTACATGTTTCCCAAATTACTACCGACTCATAATTGATTGTTAATGGTCTGTAATTAGTTATGTACCAACTACATATGCCGCAAGGCTTTGTAGTTCTGCAGCATATGGCTGAGATGGTGTCCTTTTCTGACAAAATTTTTGTTTTAGTACTGCATGTTTCATTTTTGTTTTCTATTAGTATTTTTATTATTGTTTGTTAGAATAAATATGTTTCTTTCTTTCTTTCATAATGGTGTAGCCATTATCAGATGAAGTTATAGAGAATATGTTTGATGGTAAGCGCAGTTCTTGAAATAGAGATATCGACTCGGCAACCCTAAGATAGGAAGCACCCCGTCAGGTTGACTGACGACTTATAAAACGCCGCTAGAGAGGACTAAGACTCCGGAAGTGGAAGGTGGCGGACCGAGTTTTGGTGCAAATGGGAGAGACCTACGTCCTATGTCCAGCAGTGGACGCAAGCAAAGGGTGATTGATTGGTTAGTCTAGCTTGGCAATATAGTGGGGTAATTTTTTGTCTGCTGGCAATAAAATGAGACAGTTGTTAAAATAATGACGTTTCGTAGAAGCAAAGTTCACGATTGGTTAGAGATGTCGCGCCATTTCGTAGAT
This sequence comes from Hypena proboscidalis, assembly GCA_905147285.1. Lineage (NCBI taxonomy): Eukaryota > Metazoa > Arthropoda > Insecta > Lepidoptera > Erebidae > Hypena > Hypena proboscidalis. The sequence continues at coordinate 15,882,941 of LR990147.1, read as the reverse complement.
TTCGAAATTTGGTTGTGCTGATTGGTTGATTTGTACTTAATTGGGTGGTCATGCAAAGAGCGCAGTGGTGGTCCGATTTCTTCGCTTTCGTGCCACGCGGCGCTATAACTTAAACTCTAGAAATGTAAAAAATAAATAAATAAATATCTCACAACTTACACACAAAGCCATCTAGTCCTAAACTAAGCAGAGCTTGTACTATGGGTACTAGAATAACTAATACTAATACATATATACTTTTTTTTTGTAAAAACATACTTGCTATACATAGAAACACATAATGTATCACATACGAATATGTAAATCCTTACATTTACGGAATAAGGCTTCACTCTCAGTTAGGATTACTACACGTACGTCTGTATACCACACAAGAGATTACTTTCTAACGAAATATGATAATGTCGAGTTTATTTTTAACTTCTGAGCATTAGCAGCGACAAAATTTGCATTATGTTTCTCTTGGGTACTGTTCAAGTGTGTAGTTTTAACATGAAAAATTCTTTCAGATGATATTTGGTTTGGCAACTGTAGTGTGTAGCTTGTTTTCTCGGTTTTAGCCGTGTATAAAAACATGACTAATTCACATTTCTTATCATAAATTGTGCAACTGAAACAAGAAGAGAAAATAATTATGTTTTGTACGTTTTATGAACCACACCTGCTCTAGCATTAGTTAATTTGTCGCGGGATTATCACAAACATACATCTTGCCATAGACCTAATATTTGTATGCGTCTAATTGATTATTTTTAAAGCATTTAGCTATGCTTAGCAAATTATACTAAGATCCAACTTAAGATAGAAATAAATGGATGAACGTGACGTCACGAAATGACGTATCATACAGTTGAGAAATTTAGGGTTCTGGTAAGAGGCGACCGTAGCTGGATGGCTAAAGCGGCTGCCTGGTGTGCAGTAAGGTCACAGGTTCAGATCCTGCCGGTCCCACATCTTCTTCAACTGTTTTTTAGTATAATTTGTATGCATACAAATCACTCCTGGATTAAACAAATCTCTGAAGAATCACACGAAGAGTTGTCGAGTCCGTGCATCTAACCTACGACAACAACGTACTAGAAAACGGTGAGGTGGCCGCTATAACCATTACACCAATCATGCTCATAAAAAATGGACATTTGGATTTTTGGATTTCTTTTTTCCATTAGATAGAACGCCAGAAGCAATTACACTATCCAATGGTCCCAATGACAAGGCCAAATACACATATTCACTCACCCAAGCACACCCAGTCTCAGAACAAATCTTTGCGAATTACACAAAGATTTGTCCAATGTGGGGATCGAACCCACAACACCAGTGTAGTGGAGAGCGGCGAGGCGACCGCTTTTACCACTACACCACACGTGTAGACATGACATTTCACATTGCACCGTTGGAATCAAACCAACACTATCATCAACTCTTTCAGAACCAAGGCAGCAACAAGTTGGTATTGGCCCCCTCCAAATACCTTTGCTTTTAAGCTGAATGTACTATCAAAAAAGCAGATTCATAAGCCACCATAATACTAAATAAATAAATATTTCACAACTCACATATAACGCCATCTAGTCCCAAACTAAGCAGAGCTTGTACTATGGGTACTAGAATACCTGATACTAATATATACATAATTATATACTTTTCTTTTGTAAATACATACTTATTATACATATAAACACCCAGACTAAGACAAACCCCCATGTTCATGCACACAAAGATTTGTCTTAAGTGGGAATCGAACCCACGACCTCGGCGTAGCAGGCAGGTACACTACCCACTCCGCCATCCGGTCGTCAAATACTAGATACTACTACTACGTACTATTTTTGAATACACTTTTCAAAACACTTAAGTCTAAATTCGCTTGTTCTATGATCAAATGTCAACCTTACCTTAATCTATTTACCTTTCTAATTATTACGCGATTTAGACCCGTTGTTTAATTTTTGAAAAATGTTCTCAAATCGTGAAAGTTTAAAAACATAAACCTTATCGACTTTGACAATTTCAAAGAAAATTGTTGTCAAATGGGTCATGATGCACTGCACAGCCTAAACATTGCGACTAATGAATAACTTGATATGAAGCCGTGTGTATGAAAGTAAATATTTAAGTTAACGAAATTGTTGCTAAGTAAAAGAGGCTCTTAAGCAAGTGGCGGCATGTGAGACGATCGCTTAGCCTTTCTATATAGCCTGGTGGAGTAATACACGCTATATTATAGCTCAGGATGGCTTAGAAGCTGAAAATATAATACGTGTTTTAATTTACCTGGTCTTAGGTGCAGCTAAACACTTTTTTTTAATTGAAAAGACGACGTCCGCATTACAATAACTCCTGTGTCACGGGAGTGTTCACAAGTATATATTGCACCCAGCACAAACTCTAGCTTTGGAACCCTTAAATGCTGACCTTTACTTCATAAGTGTTTGATATAAATAAGTTGATATGGGCTTTTTCCGTTAGGCAATTCTCAATAATAGTTATATAATAATAATAGGAGTTGGAATTGTTGCAATTTCATCCCCTATTATATATTATAGGCGTGATATTATGTTTTGTTGATATTCATTTTATTTATTAATTTATTTAACTTCACTCACAAAAAACATGTGACGAAGACATAAGGCTAAAGGCATAATATTTAGTTATGCCGAACTATGCCTATTTTTTTTAAACCGCATAATATTAAAAGTTATTTTACGTTGTGCTGATGTTAAGCAGTAAATATTAAATTATATATTATTACCTAACTAATATTATAAATCCCAAAGGAAATAAATAAATAATAAATCATTATCTCACAAGATTCACACAACGTCATCTAGTCCCAAACTAAGCAGAGCTAATAAAGTTTAAGTAAAAAAATAAACTAGTAAAAAGAAAAGTATGTTACTTTTCTTTTTACTACTTTTTTGCTCTGTTTTTACTCTTTTACTTTCGGATTCTTTCTATTATTTATTTAGTTTTTACGTTACTTTCAGATTTAACGCTTTAACGACTAAACGGCCGTACCAATTTTGATGCAATTGATATGTAGGTAGAGCTCACCGTAGGTGAAACCGCAGGGCAACTAGCAAACTACTATTACAAAGAAAAACAAATACAAACAACGACGAAAATGGATTTGCCACATAGCTTGAATATCGCTTACCTTGCATTGTAACCCACTCCTCCACAATGACCACTTACCGTCAGGTGGGCTTTTTACCTTTTAGCTAAAAATACGGGTATCGTTTCAGTCTAAGAGCAGCCTAAGATTACGCTTACGAAAAGTTTAAATGATACTAATACCTTTTATAATTATTATGTGCAATTATATAGAAATCTTTTGGGATTATTTGTATAATATTTCGTAGGTTTATTTTAAAATTCAATGCTTAAGCAGTGCCTCATTTAGAGCTTAATCACACTTGGTCGTTAGCCAATATTCGTTTGCTAATGACCTATGGAATTCAAATTCAAAATTCAAATTCAAAATTCAAATTCAAAATTCAAATTCAAAATTCAAATTCAAAATTCAAATTCAAAATTCAAATTCAAAATTCAAATTCAGATCATTTATTTTCATAGGCCCCAGGGCGCGCTTGAACACGTCAAAATATTACAAACAATAATAATAAAAAAAATATACGTACAACAAATAGATAATAGATTTTAACTCGCCTGTTTGAGGCCACACGTTCTCAGAATGCTGGTATTTATTTTGGGCAGAAGTTGAAATGAAATGTAATATTTATTTGCTCAAATATGGTATGTACATTACGGTCTTACAGATATAAATAATAGTTCCACATATTCTACCACAAGTGGCGTGCAAATACATTTATCGATTTATTTAAAATCAGTTTCTATTATAAATTCTTATCATCTAGGTAATCTTTTACATTGTAATAATTTTTAATTTGTAATAGTAGCATCAGCTTCTTTCTAAATAATAACAGTGGTAAATTAATAATATTTTCAGGTAAATGATTATACAATTTTATAGACATATAGTAGGCATTTCTCTTAAGCAACTCTAGTCTAATAGCTGGCAGGCATAGCTTATCTTTATGTCTAGTTCGGCTACTTTCTTTGTCACAAAATCGTTTAAATAGTTCAGGGAGTTTTTTCACAAACATACAACCCTCAAATATATACATGCAGGGTAATGGCAGTATTTTATGTTTTTAGCTTTTAGTCATTTATTTTTAGGTCTGTCGAAATTTTGATTTTTTATTTTTAATGATATTAAGTAACCAGAAATATAAATTACGTACAACTAAATTATACTAACAATAATGATTAGAATTCTTAGATTAGAAACCCATCGGAGCTGGTATTTAGATTAATTTTAATCCAACTGTTTGGAATCAGATTAAACTCAATCTAAGTACCAGCTCCGATGGGTATTGCATTATGAGAAGAACTGGTGAGAAACTCTTCAAACTTTAAAATGAAAATGAAAAATATAACAATTATTATACATATTGCAAGTCACATAAAAAGAGCAGTTCATTTCCAAATATTATAATCATTTATATAGTCTAAAATACTGTAATAAGCTTTTTGACACAATCAAATTTTAATATATTTCTTAAATTACCTATCGATAATTCTACTGCGTCTAATGGAAGTTTATTGTAGAAGCGTATACATTGACCTGAATATGGGCAAATGAGTAAACGTGCGTTTTTATTGAAGTGGAGTGAAGTGTAGTGGAACGAAGTGAAGCGGTGTGGAGTCGGGTAGAGCGGAGCACCGCTGTGTTGGAGAGGAGTGAAGCGTAGCGGAGCGGTGTAAATATTTTTACTATGCGGTATTGAAATTGTCCGAAATTCGGGCATACTCGATTCGTTTTACTTACATTTAGTCGCTTGTCCTAATTCCATTAGGCCTAGGGCATTCGAATGTTAACGATCAAAAGTAATTTAGCCATTACACCATACAGTTGATAAATCCTATTTCCATCCCTACCCCCGCTTAGTAATCAACTTTATGCGAAACTCACTACCAAACCAACATCTAAAAAAACTCATACACATTACGTCTACAAAACAAGCAGAAGCTCGACACTAAAAACTCGATTACGAGTCTCGCGTTCGAGTCCCGATTGAAAAACAATTGTTATTATGCGCAGTAGGTTCCATCGCACCGATTGCGGGATATCGCCATATTGTTCTGTGGATGTATTGAAAGAGAATCCCTTTGAGCGCACTCTAAATGATGGGATCTATGTGTGCGCTATTTGCTAAATTACAATATTCTAAATATTTGCGATTTGCGTTTAGTCACAAAGCTGTTTTTTTCTTGTTGGAAAATACTCTATCTCGTGGCTAATGACTAGGTGAAAGCTTCGCGAAAAACGGTCTTCGCTTACCATAGTAGTTCTAAAGGCCCAATTATTAATAAATAATGTCAAATTGTGGTAGAGATCCTGTTGTGAACGAGCTCGAGGGTGGCAGCGCCACTGTCTCACCTTTTACCTGCCGCAGAATAGCAGCGCTTGCGTATTCCATAAATGGAATCACACGACATTTCAATTTCTTACAATTAAATATCGACCGAAATTATGTGAAGATAAGGTTGCACTCAATTTTCGAAACCGACAGTTTCCCTTACCGAATCGCACCACTGCTGCACTAGTTTGTCGAAGTCAGGCCCTGGAATTATTGCCATCATCGAATCCGCAGTCTGGGCTGTAGTTACCACTTACCGTCGGGTGGCCTTCACGTTCGTCACAAACGTCGTATATAGAAAAAGGAGTTTATCTAAATCTCAGAAAGTATGTCAAGTTATGTAAAGTTTCATGTTTAAATATAACTCATATCTACCTATATGCCGCGCTACCAAATAAACTGCGCAATTGTCCAACAAAATTCAGCAAAAGTTTCACAAAATCGACATTTCTAACACTCCAAAATTACCGGCGCCAAAACTTTCTGCGTCCAATATCGGAGTTTTATTTGCTAAGTTCCGAAGTGGTGTGACATTGGCTTGTAATTAAGTCCGTGTTCTACAAATCTTCTCGATAAAGATCCCACTTTAATTGGGTTTCTGTTTTTACACCAATGTGAACACAAGATGGATTCTCTGGCGACTGCACGCCGTTGGAAATTGAAAAAGTTAGCTTTTTAAGGAACTACGAACTATGGAGTTTTTATGGAAGGAATTGTAAATTGATTTGCGATTATATCTGATAATTTTGGAAGAAAAGTCTTCTCTTAAGCAATAAAATGTAGAAGTTATTTTATTTATTTATTTATTTGATTAAAACGGCTACAGGAACCAATTAAATTCATCACAATTTATAAGAACATGACTGAGATTTGTTTTTTAAGACCATCAAAAATACATATTATGTATTTAATATCAATATGTCTACCAAACACTATCAAGTTTTTTATAAATTTAATGATAGGCTGAGAACTAAAAAAGACAAAAGCTGCCTAATATTTTACCTGAAAAAATTTGTACCAATCTATTACCGATAAATAACATATTTATTTATTTTTATTTATTAAAACTGCCTCGATGATCTAGTGGTTAGTGTTTGCGCCTTGCACCTCTTACCGCGAGGTCTTGGGTTCAATTCTCGGGTCGGGCAAAGCGTGAACTTTCCGTCACGAGATTCACAATGGCAGCACGGGGTTACAATTGTACCCGGTGGATGAATAGAATATAATTATAGGCGTGATGTTATGTTATGATTTTATTTATTTACCGTTTTGTACATAAAATGGCACACAGGCGGCTTAAATACCTAGTGCCATTCTCTAACAGTAAACCTAGGGTGGTGCATAAAAAAAAACTTATAAATTCTAACTACGCTGTGAACCGCACCTCAAGAATCTTGATAGTTATTATTCATAGAAGATGAAAGATCCTCAATACCCGGTTTCCAATATCTCGCTCTTAAATTGATTACCGTTCAATTATCTTTTGATCAAATATTACACGTGGCTAATTAAACTCTGGCAGCTGTATAACTTTCAGCCGCAAACTATGAAACTTTACGCGATCTATGAACTTTGCGAGTCTAAAGATGAATTGGTTTTGCAACGCGCTTGAGTTTTGTAATCTAGTTAATAAAGTTGTGGAGTGAAATAAAAAAATATTTTAATCATATTTCAATCACCTCTCACCGCTAGCTTTTGGGTTTGATGCCCGGGTCGGGCAAAGTGGTATTTGTAAACTTAACGACAGGAAATTCACAATAGTAGCATGGAGTTGGAATTGTGCCCGGTCGATGGTGATAGGCTCACCCTCCCATGGGACCTATAAATAACAGGTGAATACTTCTGCTAAACCTTTTTGGGTAATATAGTCGTGAAGTTATGTTATGTTCTATAATGTTTTAGTATATTATGAAGTATTTTTTTATAACTTAAATATGCCATTCTGGCTTTAATTGCGTTTTTTATATTAAAACATAGACAGATAGATTTTTTTATTTTTTAACTAGAATACACTTTCATTAATAGATGAAAAATCAGTCCCAACTTCAACTACAAAATCCTCTTTTTATGTGTTAAAAAAGGATATAATGGCTTCATCTATGCCTGTAACGCTCAGTTTGTTACTATATACTGTTATTGTTGCAAAATTCAAAAAGGTTTCGAGCGAATATATTTCTATGAGAATTTTATACTTTAGTTAAATATCAGAGTGACTAAAACTAATACTTCAAGCTTACCAACACTTCGCCATTGACAGCAATGTACTTCACTACAAATATAATACAATTTATACCACTTTAATATATCTAGAGATATCTCGGGCAATATTTGCGTTAGCTTCCTCGGCGAGAGAGTAACCGCGGAACGGCATATTAGTTCATATCTGTGCCACACAACTAGGACGATCAAACCGATGTAGCAATGTACTATTTATTGATGGAAAACACTACTTCGGATTAACTTTTCCGTATTTAATATTGCTTTTATATAATTACAAACATAATAATTACGGCAGCACCACTGTGACCTTTAACCTGCCGCCAAATAGTAGTGCTGCTTTGCATTACTGTGTTTCGGTTTGGTGGTGAGATCAGGCATAACACCGTAGTCCTTAGCTGCAGCAACGCAGCTACAACCTGCTTTTGTGGATTATTGATATCCATGGGCCGTTCTCCACTTACCATCAGGTAGATTACACATTCGTTATCTCTGTAGGCGTAGTATAAAAAAAAACGCTTGCCAACAGCTAAGGAAAAAATCGTGAGGAAACTTGTAAGTGAAACATGAAAGTGTCTGGAAGTATTCGAGGGTAAGCGCAGTCTACCAATCTGCACTTGGCCAGAGTAGTGGTAGACTAACCTAACACTTCTCTTCATGAGAAGAGGCCGGTATTTATTTATTTATTTATTTATCTACACAACTGTTTAATGCACTCACAGTTTCCCAACACGTGCAATAAACTAATACAAATAGAAGACTTAATACTACTTAAAAGTACTTAAAAAAGAGACACTTGACTTTAGATATTGTTCAATTTTGGAGTAAAATATATCAATATCTGGATACTGAGCAATAAGGGCGTTGATCAGAGTCAAAGCCTGATTTGTTGGAGCAAATTGGGCAGTGCACGTTCGTACAGCCGGCGGTGCTAGAAGGCGACGCAAGCGCAGCCGCGTGTACTGATTTGGTGCCGATAACGAACAATGTGATAACGTAATCGGATCATCAATTTTCATGTATTAGTTACATGGCTGCTGTTACTATATACTTCTTAATATGTCCGTACTTGTAGAAATAATATTATTTTTTTTAAAGAGAAACAAAGGTCAATATTTTACGTGTCTGGTCAGACGTAATGTTGAGCAGAGCAGTAATTGTGAAAAGTCGGAATTAGTAGCAAGAATGAGAGTAGTTTGTTAATTCCCGGAACAATAGTAAATTTGCCAACTTACAAGCCTCGGGAATTCACTTTTTACTGTATTTTACTCCACTGAAACATTGCCTGCGGGAAATGATCTCCTTTTTCCCAAATAGGACTATGATTCACATAAATGGGTGTGTTTTTTGAAACCACACATTTTAGTGATGAAATGTATGTTTGTATGCTATGTTTTATTGTTTATACGCTTATACGTCTAATCTATAAACCGATCTTGTAAAAATAAGTATGGAGATAGTACAAAACCTGATTAAGGACATAGGCTTTTTATTGATATACGTACCATGCGCAAAAGCTTGCATAATTATATTTTTGTAAGTATCGCCCACATACATAATATATAAAAGCGGCCGCGGCGCAATGGATAAGGCATCGGTCTTGCGATCGACAGGTCGTGAGTTCGAATCTTGGCCAATACACTACGGACGCGAACTTCCTTCTAACACAAACAAATTAAGCTTAGCTGGTAACAATTTGCAAATTACTAATAATCTTTTTAGCAAAGAAATTAAAAACATACAAACTAATAACGATACAAACTCTAGTTTGATGTTTTGACTTTTTCTAAATGTATAAAATAAAAGAAACCTTGTATGTTTTATCATGGATGTGTGTAGTATTAGTTATAACGGAAGCTCTGCTATTCAAAGTATTTAAAAAACGCTCTTACACGCCGTAGCACTGACGTTATTTAGGATCACAGAGCGTTACAGGCATAGTTGTAGCCATTTTATTCTTTTTTAACACGCGGAACAGGCTTTTGTAGTAATTTTCGCAATTTAATCCTACGTTGAGACTGATTTTTAACTATAAGTGAATGTGTTTTCTGTCTAAAAAAGGAAAAAAACAACTATACTTTAGTTTCACAGTAACTATTAAAGCAAGAAAGGCATATTTATCAATAAAAATAATAAATATAATATTATTAAAACCTGACAGAGTACGAGACGTCGGGCGACAGCGACGAAACGCGATTAATCGCCCAGTTGATGAACCTATGTACCTAATAGATTCGACACTAGTCGGCATTTCCCGGCTAAAATAACGTGAGTTACCTGTATTCTCAATATTAACAAAAATACATTATAAAATACTCGTCTTATTATAATTAGATTGTAAAACCAACATCTAGCATAGTTCATAGATCGCGTAAAGTTACATAGTTTGTGGCGCTGAAGTTATACAGTTGCCAGAGTTTAATTAGCCACTTGTAATATTTTATCAAAAGATAATTGAACGGTAATCAATTTAAGAGTGAGATATTGGAAACCGGGTATTGAGGGACTTTTCTCTTCTATTAATTAGTAATATATTATTAGATAGATTCTTGAAGATAACATAATAAAAATAGCTTCACATATTTTATCAGGTCACGATCTAAGGATGGGATCCTAGAGATCCTATATTATATTTTGTATATTAATAATATAATAATAATAATATATCTTTATTTAAGACCAGCTCCATAGCCTTTCTTCTTTCAAAACCTAAAGCTACTCGGCTATTTGTATCTAACAGTCAGCATTTTATGTTGCTGAACTGATGCTGGAAGTTACAATCCCTCAAGGTTATAAGTACGGGGATAATTCTTTAAATATAGGCACCTTAAGGCCGTTTCCTGTATTCTTTCAAGTTATACACAGATGAAGCGAGATGTTGCATTTCATTATTATTTAGGTATGCATGTTTTGTATTTGTTCTTTTTTTCGTGTAAAAAAAAATGATATCTTTATAGTTTTAGACCAATAAGATGCGACTAGGACGCCTTTTTGGTTGGCCTGCATAAGGTCTTTTAGGCTACAAGGGGTAGGCAGTAATGGGCAGGATAACAGTTTTGTAATTGATGTCGTTTCTATGTAAAATTATTTATTTAATTCACTTACTTGTACACACTACATTTGTAAAGTCTTTTTTTCCTTTAATCCACTAATCGAACCAAACGTACATTTTTCTTTATACCACACTTAAACCTTGAGGCTTGCACAAACTAAAGAGAAATTGGCAAAGATCCAAAACAATTCTGTTTTATACCAAATACTAAGTGAACATCTTGAACTTATCTTATTTAATTGCACTTAATCTACTGCAAGAAAATGCTTAGAAAAGGCAAAATAAATTAAGTAGAGGAAAAGTTCTAGAGTCCTTATTAAAACAATTCTACTGGTCTAAAATTGAAAAACTAGCTCGTTTGATTATCTTATTAATATGCTATAATATAAATAAAATTTATCCGACCGATAAAATATAACCTAACCGTATCTATTTAAAAGTGATACAAGCCACACTTGAAAAAACAACACGGCTGTTACTTTCATTGATGTGTGTTATATGCTCATACTGCCAAGAAGATTTATCTTACACCTGTGAAATTTGGGCTAAGAATAAGAAACATTTATTCGGGTAAATCTTAAAATATACGTAAATTTAAACACTACTTATTTCTATTTAAAATAAGTATATGAACATGTTCAACATAAGTATATGAACGTGTTCTAGGAATAAAGCTCAGCGATCGAATTCGCAATATTAACATACGTGCCCAAACAGGTATTACTGACGTGGGCAGCAAGTCTGCTAAGCTGAAGTGGGACTGGGCGGGACATGTTTCATGCATGCATACGGAGAGGTGGGCACGGATTGCCACACAATCGATGACCCAAGAAGGACACCGTCGTCGGGGTAGACCTAGGAGGCGCTGGCGGGAAGACCTAGATGCCTACAACCACAACTAGTGAGAAACTGCAGGAGATAGAGAAGAGTAGAAACGTTTGGGGGAGGCCTTTGCCCAGCAGTGGCTAAAAAAAAAATATGAACATACCGATGTGCCTGAAAAGGTACGCAAGGTCAGACAAAAGTGTTTTTTGGAATCTTTATGTCTGTAAATTCTCAATAGCAACACAGAGTTGTAATTGTGCACGGTAAATGGCGATAGCCCCCTATCACATGGGACCTAAATATAACAGGTGAAATGTGGGTGTTATACACCTCTACCACACACTTCTAGGTAATATAGGCGAGAAGTTATGTTAAATCAAATCAAATCAAATTCAAATTCAAATCAAATCATTTATTTCCATGGGCCCCAAGGGGCGCTTGAACACGTCAAAACAAACATCAAAACACAAAAAATATAAAATTAAAATAAAACTTAGCTAACTAAATTATAATACTTATTGTAATAAAATGATTTGTTGTTATATTATGCAAACGGCACCATCAATACAGTCTTCCAAAATTCAAGTCAACCGCAAAATCGATGTGTTTCTAGGACATTCACAAAAACATTACCACCTTCAAATTGCACACACTAATATTAACACTGTGCATTGTACAAAGAAACGTCACCAGCCAATTGGAAAATTGGTCCGATCTATCCCCCTTTAGCAAATATGCTTCCGTCAGGTTTTTCCTATGTTACCCTCCAAAGTAGGATACGTATAGTTCCGTAACTAGTTGCAGACTATTTCGTAGCAAACGCGGGACATTCCGAAAGTATTGCAGACTCAAAGCAGAAATCCACCCGTATGATCCGTTTCAAGTACGTTATCGAAGTTCTAAGTAAAATAGTGCAGTGCCTCGTGCGGAATCGACTAGTGTGAATATGGATTCATGGGTTTCACTACTTCACAGTAGTGTGAATATGGATTCATGGGTTTTGAGGAAAGAGGCAAATATGGTGTTATTGGGTTTGGGGTGCATGAAAGGAGCCTCCCCGAGAGACGTACACAACGAATCCCTACGTCCGGCGCACCCTGGGCAATTCGCAATTTCTCCAAAGCGAATTGGCTAATCCTTTCACCACGATGGCAAGTCAAAATAAATTTTGACTCAGCCATCGAAACGACGAAGAAGAATGGTGTTATGGTATTAAACACATTTTAGCTACCAGAATGGTGTGGCACAGGTGAACTGCACCCACATTTCACCTGTTATGTTTAGGTCCCATGGGATAGGGGGTGAGCCTATCGCCATCCACTGGGCACAAAGCCAACTCCGTGCTGCTATTGTGAATTTCCTGACGGAAAGTTTACAAATAACACTTTAACTAAAGCTGACCTGGGAATTGAACCTGAGATCATGCCATGAGAGGCGCATGCGCTAACCACTAGACCATCAACGTAGTCACAAGTCATATTTTATTATATACATTGAAAGATGCATTTTTATCCTATGAGCTTGGTTATCTGACTTACATCTTAGCTATCCATAATAGGCATGATGAATGATTTTTATTTTTGTGTGTAATCGAAATACTTTTCGATATAAGAAATGTCTTTAGAAGAATGGCTTTATTATAACATAAACTTCTTGAGAAAATAATATTTTAAATTTACATTAATAATAGATTCACCAAAACGCTTCAAAAAAACGACTACAAAGGCGTGACGTCATCCATTTCTAGCTTGTATGCAAAATAATGAATTTTGTTTAATAGCCATACGAAATATTCCGTTTATGAAAATGGCTTCACTACGAAAGTTGCTATAAATTGTGTGGGTAATTTAATGATAAAATTATTTTTAATAATTTCGCACTTTAAAAATGGACGTGTCTATGAAAATTTAAATGATCATAAAATGAGTTAGACTTATAGCATGTAACTAAAAATGCTTGCATTTGGTTTATGTATGCCTTTATTTTACTATCTTTGGATCAGTCACCATGCCTATTAAAGCCAAAAATATTGCAATCAAACACAATAACTATAAACTTTGATTATTTTTATAGCATTTAGCTATGCTTAGCAAATTATACTAAGAAACAGTTGAAAAAGATATGGGACCGGCAGGATTTGAACCTGCGACCTTACTGCACACCGGGCAGCCGCTTTAGCCATCCAGCTACGGTCGCCTCTTACCGGCACCCTAAATTTCTCAACTGTATGATACGTCATTTCGTGACGTCACGTTCACCCATTTGTTCCTATCTTAAGTAGGTAATAACTATAAAGTTCTACGTTATTAAAACAGAAAACAACAGATTTTTATAAAACACATCTCCATTCCAACATAGATAAATATTCTAAAGCTATTATTTATCCATCAGGTAAATTAACAAAGCAATAAATTACCGAATCCCAAAATCGACCTCAAGCGAAACAGCGCCGTCGGCCGAAACAGGCACAATAAACCGTTTTACATTACAATAAAGCTAACGAGTGAATAAAAGACGTACATCAGTAACGTGGTCACAGTATTCCCGTGTCTCCCGGGACACGTTGTGTCTGATTGGCCGGGAATTTTCCGGAATTCGCTGCGAGTTCCCGGCCGCGAGACTCCTCGCGAAGCTGACTCGACGATGTATACGGTGGGGGACAAGTTATATGAGCACAACGGTGAAGTAAAGGTAACTGTGTAGCACTCCAAACGCGCATTGTTATTGCTTGCACTCTGTTTTCTTGGGTAGACAAAAGATATATAGATAGATAGATAGAAAATTCTTTATTGTACACACAGATTAAATACAATTTATAGAAGAGTCTTATATAAGTATGCACAATGGGCGGCCTTATCGCTATTAAGTGATCTCTTCTATATATAATGGGTATGGGTAATGGGTATGTATATTATAGACATAAAGACAATTTAAATACAACGTCATTGCAATAAGTAGACATTATCATTTTATAGTTTTATTATTATAAAATGGGCATGCTTCTTTGTTCCACTTTGATGAGAAGGAACATCAAGACAATACTTATGGGTGTCTAATAAAGGATTGCTTACCAACAAAACGTTACAAAAATTAGGTTTCAGAATGACAGTGACTAAAAAAAATAGTTACAAATGACTGACACAGTGTTAGACAGTTGTCAGTGTGGGCGTGACTGTCGAAGAAGTCACTCCTCGATCCAATTGTGGTCGGCATAGACGATGAAAAGCCATTTGCTTCGCTCTTTACATATTTATTTTGCTTCCTCAACATTAAATGTGTTGATGCGACATTGTGACATTTATTGAAACCACAGACTCAATACGTGGTTATTGCTATGATGTCAGATACACCCTGTAGTAATTAATTTATTTTAATCTATGTGATATCCACAGAATCGCTGTCGTTTATGCCTTGAACTCAGAGCAAACGAATTAGCGAACAATAGGGCACTGTTTACTTGGAAACTTGGTGTCTGTAATAATGTGGAATTTATAACGCTCACGAAAATTTGTTAACTGGCAGACTTCAGCGTGGATACCCGTACTTTATGATGAAATGTGCCGAGGTCTGGATTTTAGGACGATACTGTCTTAAAAAAAAAATCTAATATGAAAAGAGCATAAGTTTTTGGACGTCTTGTGAAGTCTTTTCATTGAGGCATACGATTTTCCTATTTTTACTTCATTCTTGTGTGAATTTTATAATAACATAAAATAATTTTGAGAAATTTAGTTAGAATATTTGATAGTATTCAGTTAGTGTATTTTTAATTTTAAGCGGATTGTTATATTGACAGATTAAAAATCATTTTTGAATAAATCGTTAGAATATGCTTACTAAACTGTTCGATGGTTAACAATTAATTAATTGACGTCTAATGCATGATTGTAATTGTGGTGCTATCAATGTTTATTACACTATTTTATCATCACTTTTATATTTAATTAATGAACAAATGAAATTGCTAAAATTGTTATTAATGTTATTTATGTGCTTATTTATTAGAAATTTTAAATTTGTTAAAAACATTCGCATACAATGTAAAAATTGTTACTGAATAAAAATGAGATGAAAAAATGAGATGTACCTACCCCACAAATATTAAATTGGATCACTTTTGATTGAGTGTTGATTATTAATCACGTGCCTGCCCACCGCGAGGTCTCTCGGTTTCTATGCCCGGGTCGGGCAAAATGTGATTTGAGAACTCAGGAGAACCCGTCAGGAAATTCACAATTACAACACGTAGTTGGAATTGTGCCCAGTGGAAGGCGATAGGCTCACCACCTATCCCATGGGACCTAAACATAACAGATAAAATGTGGTTGTTGTACACCTCTGCCACACCCTTCTGGGTAGTATAGGCGTGATGTTATTTCTCACGTCAATAAATACGTTCGAATTCCTTCGACTTACAACCCCTATCCTCATTGTTAACAGCTTAATCACTGCCACAACTCCAGAAATCCTTCAACCTAAATCCCAAATCTTCTTTCAAAATCGGCTATCAAACACAATTTCCTAAGTTATAACTTAAAAACAACCTTTAAGATAAGTTGGAAGTGTTGTAACGTAAAGTCGTTTGGTTCCGCGGCGTACGAATTAGTTTCATCTGATATATATATCTGTTAGACAAGGATAAATTGCTTCAGAGGGAGACAGAAACAACGATTTCTTCGTTTCAACAACGTATGTAGATGTCAGATTAACGGAAGACCTGATATACGCAGAGTTAATTTAAGTTGAACGTGGGAGTACTGGTGGGGGGAAAAGCGTTTGCTATTTATAGAATAATACTTACTGATTCTATTTTGGTGATAATTATGTTGAAGTGTGATACATGCCTACTAATTTTAGAAAGAATTAGGGCCATACTAATTATTAAACATGTTCGTCTGCCGAGTAAAAACAAAGAACGAAACTGCTACTAACAAGGAAGAACTTCTCAAATATAGGAGTAGTTATCCCATGGCAATATTATATACCTATATATTTAGTTACTATTGAATATTAAGAACATACCGATGGTAAATTACTTAAAAAAACTTGATGGCTCATATCCATGTGTTTTTATAGTGTTAAGGATTATTTAGATTAAAAAATTAGTAAAAAATGAATAAGTGACAATATTGTTAAGGATCTATGTATAATTTTTTCTTGACATTTCATGTCTTCCATTGCTAGACATTTTATCAATAGTTATTGTGACAATAATTTTAATTTAATTTTATGACTTTAAATTTTTTGTCACTATTATTTTTATTCTGTTTATAGCTTTATAGCACATAATATTTTAAATAATCAGATTATTTAAAATATTATGTGCATATTTGTAATTATAATTTCTTTAAATATTTGCATGCCAGCTTATGGTGAAACATGTTAAGCTATTTCATTTCAGTTAAAAATGTACCAATTTTTTTTTCAAAAATGTATCAAAGTTTCATGCAAATAAATTATTTATTCGGGTGATTCCTGGGAAGCTTGATTTTGACGGTCACATCGTAATATTATCTAAAATAATAGACATACATAACTTAATTAGCACTCATACGATTTCTTGACTATTATAGTAATGAGGCCTATTGATTAAAATAACAATGTAAAACTGAAAATTGGTTTAAAATCCATTTGAAACTGAAAAACGGGGTGATTTAGCTTGAATTTTACGTGTCACACGCGTAACCTGTACTTTGTAATGACGATTTATTTTGTCTACGCTTATAGCTTTATATTAATTCATATATTTTTGAATACCTAGAAAGTGCTGCTATCTTATTATAATCAAACTGTTATAAAAAAATAAAACTTATAGTAGCTATAGTCATTCAAAAACATGTCACGCGGCGGGCGTCGTTTCAACCGTGCGACGTAAAATAGCAACCAAATTCGGTTCGAACGTGGTAGGCATCTCGCGATTGGTTCTACACATCGCCAGTTTACTGGCAGTGCTCAGACGTAAAGGTGGTGTCGCTCAGTTTCGCGCAAAATAAGTTAGGTGAGTTCTTTGACTACTACACGTTTTGGTCCTACAGGGTTGATACATTCCATAGCTTGTTTTACTACGTAGTTGAAAATACTTTCACCTTAATGCTTTAAGATCATGAATACTTATATCCTTGAGTAAACTTTCAAGTAAAAATATGTATAATATTATTAATAGATTCATTATTATATCCTAAAATGTAAATGTCGTGAGATCCGTGGGCGCAGATCCGTGGGTTTTAAGCCACGGATCTTTGTTTTCGGCCATGAATCTTTGTCCTGTACGCTGACGAGTTCTGCCAAAGGTACTACCTTGTAGACTGACACTGTTCTTGCTATTTATCTATTTACTAATGATGTCAATTAATGAAAGTGTTTTTTAGAGTTCCGTATAATCTACTAGAAAGCCATATAGTTTCACTATGTTTGTCTGTCCGGGCCCTAGCATCTAGACTGTTAGTGCCGGTAAGCTGAAATTTTGTAAACATATGTATAATAACTATGGCTACAAAGTGATAAAATTAAATCTTGAAGAAAAAAAAAATTGGGGTAGGTACTTTTGCTAAGAGTAAAGGGGTTTTTTTTCTTTCACGTACCTCTTAATGTAGAGTATCATTAAATAGGTCTTTTAAAAGCATTAAGGGTATGCAAAGGTAATTTTTTACACTGAGATCTGCTAAAAATATTTTTAACCATGGATAGTATTTTTTTGTTTAAATAGCCCTCCCCCTCTAAAAGCTAAACAATTGGCTCAAGAAATACAGAATAATTCGTTACTGTGGTATTACTGAATACGGTACAGAAGACATGCTACATACGTTGCGCGCTCTATGTTTGCGTTGCTCGGGCATCGCTCACAGACACAATTTCTAAGACTACTTTCGTTCGCACGCGTACGGCCCCTGGACCCCCGCGTGCCCGCCGAGTGTAGGTATAGCAACTTAGGTATATGCATGAGCTAGTTTTCTGTAGCCAACGATTTTGTGGTAGTATTATAATATAATGAAGGAAAAGTGTCACGGCTAAGTCCGAATTGAAAAATGCAATTACTTGAAATAATTCGTACAAAATCCATAACCTTTGTTAATAATGAATTGTTTGAAGTTGTTACTTATTTAATAAAATTAATTAATACAAGTATATTTAATACAAGTAGGTCAAGCAGTGAGCCCCTCTTAAATCTGTATTACTAGGTATGTTCTAACGGTTGATTATGGAACCCTACACTGCATTTGGCCCAACAAGCACTTGGCCGGTTTATAATTATGCTTTTCCATGCACTGGGAAAAAAAAAACGGTAGTCCAGCATTATTAGAGTCCTCAATTGTCTAGTTTTTATATTTACTTTATACGACGTATGTAGCGAACGAGCATGTAGTTCACCTGATGTTATATGTAGCTGTAGCCCATGAATATATCTACAATCCACAAAGCAGATTGTAGATGCGTCGCTTCATCTGAGGGCTACGGTGCTTTGCTTCATGTACCTGTAATTTCAGGACCTGATTTCACCACCGAACTGGATCACAGTAGTGAAAGCATTCATATTTGGTGGTAGTTTAAGGTAGGATGGCAGCTTTACCACCCCTTGAGCTCCTCTACCACCATCCCTGACTTACCTTTATTATTTGTTAAAATTAAACACGTTTTTATAATTATTCTAACTTTTGTTGATTTTGTTTTTGCTGATTAAGTGAATAAAAAAATTATTACTAGACAAATGATGTTTTATTTACAATTTCGTTTTATATTCTTTAAAATAAACGACTTTTAAGCTATGCCGCCTCGTATTTCATATGCTACCTAAGATCCATGTTTTTTTACGTGAGATCCGTGGCGACCCAAAACAAACATATTTTTATTGCCGAAACTATTATGTTTACGTGAGTGCCTTATGGACAGAAAAGTTTGTTTTTAAGCTCTCTTTTGCTACATATTTTTTGTTTTCA
The DNA here is from genome assembly GCA_905147285.1 of Hypena proboscidalis. Lineage (NCBI taxonomy): Eukaryota > Metazoa > Arthropoda > Insecta > Lepidoptera > Erebidae > Hypena > Hypena proboscidalis. Next base: position 15,863,466 of record LR990147.1, on the reverse strand, counting down.
CAAAACTTGAAAAAAAAAATGCCATGGATCTTACGCCAGGAACGCTTCTCTCAGGAATCACCCATTCATTCCTTCATTCATTTATGCATAAGATTATAAGAGTTATGTCATATTCCCCTATGCTGGTCTTCTTCTTTCCATAGTTTGTTAGAGTATAAACATGAAACACATCGTCAAAATTTTAATAAAGTATTGAAAATGATATATTTATAGGATTTTTGCTATATTTCTAACCATCGTCGGCGTGTCCACTTGGCTATTGTTGCATTCGTTGCAATTATGAGCCATTAATAAACCTAAATAACAATACCTAAACTGACTTCTAACGCCTTCAGGTGAAGACCTTGAGTATTTTTTTCTGATAACTGAGGCCAGCCTGTTGATTTCATGGATACCTGCAGAAAAAACGGCGATTGTAGAACTGTCGTAACGAATTTCAGGCGCTAAATTTATAATTCCATATTATAATCCTCAGCGGTCAGTATTGTGGTAACTATGTAGATTTCGTCGCCTACATTTCAAAGACAGGATTTATTTCTCTAAAAAATACGTAATACTGATGTAAATGTCTACACTTCAGTGTTTTTTATACTTCTGTTTAATCTGATTATATCACATATTATGTGCTAATTTGTAATGAAAATTCCTTAAAACATTTGCATGCCAGCTTATGGTGGAACATATTAAGCTACTTAATTTTAATTAAATACCAAAAATGTGCCTACTCGTATGTTTCATGCGAATAAATCATTAATTCATCCATTCATACACATGTATTATATGCATAGAATTCAATTTATTTATAATACAATTTCAATACATCTTCTTCGTCGTTTCGATGGCTGAGTCACATTTTATTTTGACTTGCCAACGTGGTGAAAGGATTAGCCAATTCGCTTTGGAAAACTCGCGAATTGCCCAGGGTGCGCCGGACGGGGGAAATAGTTGTGTACGTCACTCGGGGAGGCTCCTTTCATGCACCCCAATTTATATTATAATTATTTATATTATAACCAAAAGGGACTGACGATTCAGACACCATATTTGACTAGCCTTTCACGAGATAAGCTCGTATGTCTGAAACTAGATACAAGTTTAAGATTTTCATAGCACGATTGTCGCTGCCTGTACTCTAAACCTCAGAGTACCCAAGGGGCCCGTACAATAAAGTCGCTTGCAGCCAAACTAAATTCAACTCACCTACACGTCCCGCTAAATTTATTATAATTGCTGCATCGAACTATGCCACAGACTTTCTTAATATTCTGATAGACGCAATGCGGGGAAACTTAGAATGAGATTATTTTGAACGTCACTTGGGAATTTGATCTTGTTTTTAGCGGGCTATTTATTCTTTATGCGAGATATTTAGTGAGGGAAGTGGCCCGTAAAAATCAACACTACATAAAAGCAGATTATAGACGCGTCGCCTCATCTGAGGACTCATGTAGTAGTTTCTGGGTTTGATCGCTCTCACCACCAAACCACTACCTAAATCCACCACCACGTCTGTCTGTTTGCAATAACATCAATAAATACTGACCGAAATATACCGACACACGCGTGCGGAACCGCGAGCGGAAGCTAGTCAAACATATTTTCTTTTTGTTTTTTTTTTCACGACGCCCGCACTAGGAATAACTCCTGTGTCGCGGGGGTGTTGACAAACATACATAAATTTCACACACACAAAGCACACCCAGAGTCAGAACAAATCATTGCGAATTACACAAAGATTTGTCCCATGTGGGGATCGAACCCACAACACCAGCGTAGTTGAAAGCGGGGCGAGGCGACCGCTTTAGCCGTTACGCCAACCGTGCACTCAAAATGTAAAGAAAAATATCTGTTTCTTAGAAAATGTATATTCCTGTAAGCAAAGGAGCCTTGCAATGAGCCTTATCAGCTGTTTCCTATCTCGTTCATCCGTTCATCCGGGTGTTAGCTATGACGAAGGTTGATGACGGCGCGAGCGATAAGTCACGGATTCTGTACCCGACCGTGTTTGTCTATTTGTAACCTATCAACGGATAATTGCTGCGGGCTAAGTTCATTGTGAGTTAGGTGTTAAGTGAATTGTGGGTTGATTTCATAATTTTATAAAGTTAAAAACTAAACACTGTTTTTCGAAAATATAGTGGCCAACATAGTGGTTTACGAAATTGGAGCCATATTTGATATTTCTTTGATATCAATGCATTCTTAGATTATATGATTACGTAACAGTTTAGGTTAACATAATATTACTTATTAGTCTTGATAGGCTAGATTGTAATGTAAATAAGATATCACAATAATTTTAATAATTGATTTCTTATAATAAAAAATAAAAAAATAAATAAAAATTAAATTAAATGCAATTTGTATATGAGCCATTTTAACTCGGAGATTGTTTATTAAATCAGTATAATCTTTTGTTTAAATTAACGGAGAAATTTGATTTTGAAACTTAAGTTCAAAATTTACTGAAAGCGTTCTTAATAATATTCAGAGAATAAATTTGAACAGTACAGTGTTGTAACAGCTAAATCTGGCTCTTGTGATGCTAGAGGATCATGCAAAGAGCGAAATATTCAAAGAATCCATCGTAATAAGCAGAGTCATGAGATACAGGCCAAAATATGTTATTTTAATAATATTTGTTATTTTTATATAATTGCAATTTTTTATTTAATAAAATTTAATTTTAGAAAGTTTAATTTTTAACTTAAAGAAGAAAAAGACTGTGTTAATGTATATTTATTTATTTATTTATTTTACACTTTATTGTACACCTTGAGTTTACAATTTGAACTTATATCTAGTGATTAAAGTACAATGGGCGGCCAAACAAATGTTTTTTTTTCATGTTTTCCATTTTGATGCGTTTGGTTGAAGACTGTGAGCAATATAATGATTATTAAATAATAAATAAATAAATAAAATGTGATGAAAAAGTTGCAAAAATGTGAAAATAACCATTTGTCTCTTAGAAGGGTAGCAAATTGGCGTAAATTGTTTACCTTATAAATTTGCCAGGCTTATTTAAGGTGATTATAGAAAAATATCTAGAAGTTTCTATTTTTTGTTGAAGTAATTCAAATTCAAAAGTGTAACAATACAAAATGGCCACTCTGTATTATCTAGATGCTGTGACATTCATCAGCAAAATATATTCAAATACATACATGATTAACCCTTCTAGTTATAAACAATTTTATCCTCATATTATTATTAAGCCTTCGATATTCACTTCCCACGAACAAAAAGCACTTACGCCATTATTTGAAAACTTCGGCGGGAGTTATATAAGCAAAAAATACGTAAGATTTACAATAAAAAGGTGAGTTTTATGTCTTAGAAATGTCTCTTTGTTTTTTATTTATAGCGTTCGTGTAAATAAATGTGTTTTGTAGAGGGTTTACGATCGGTCCTGTGATTGGTACCTCATTGAATTTGTTTTTATATTTCAGCGAGACATACTTTTCGAGTGAAAGGTATTTGAAAAAATTGTGAGAAATATTGTCAAATATACAAAAAGGGCAGATCAAGTTATCTATCTGTTCTTTGAAACTATTGCTTTTCAATGAAAATAGCCCTGATGTCCAGAGTGATTGAATAAAAAAAAGCATTTATTGACAAAAAACTTAGGTCCAACTTCAACAAATTATTATATCCTTAACTGCATCTCTGCAGTTAATAACGGGTTCACCGAACTACCGACCGTAGTACATAATCCTCGTTAATTTCAATACGCCTTTTGGGAATAAGCTGTAGTAGCCATCATCCAAACATATTTGTGCCGCAAAAACGTTTTACTGGACTGCGGGGACCAACTTGTGGGCGTCCGTAATGTGTGTTGTTTTATAGTGTTCCGGAGGGTAAGCAGACTTTGTGAAATGGTATGATGCTAATTTGTTTATGTCGGCGGATATAATATTGAGATACAAGTGTGCAATTAATGTGGTAAACGAAGCAGTTCATCCTCTAGTAAGTAGGCCCAATCATTAATTTATCAAATACTGAAGTTATAAAAATATCTTCTTACTTTTCCTGACCTTATCCTATTTAATTTGGGGTCGACACAATACGTCTTTTTCCTCCATTCTACTCTGTCAGCTGCCTTGGTATCACTCACTCCCTTCTTTTTTATATCTTCTTTTACGCAATCCTTCAATATTTTCTTAGGTCTGCCTGTTATGTTTGCCTGCCACTGGTGTTGTGGGTTCGATTCCCCACATAGGACAAATCTTTGTGTGATTTGCAAACATTTGTTCTGAAACTAGGTGTGCTTGAGTGAGCGAATATGTGTAATTGGCCTTGTCATTGGGACCATTGGATAGTGTAACTACATCTGGTGTTATTTCTAATGTATAAAAATCCAAATGTATTTATTCATTTATACGACCATCTATTGACATTTAAACTGATCACTCGTTTAGTCACATGTCTTTCATTCCTTTTCATGCCAATACTAGGATAAATGATTCCCTTTGAGCTTTTCTGTCACTTGTACAACATTCAGGTTTTTGCTAACATACTAATTCCTAAGTGACCCGAGGTACTGAAAATTAGAGCAATTTGCAAAGGGTGCTCCAGTAGAGTTTAATAGACAGATGATGCTTCTGCAGTCATAATCTCATCGCTCATATTGTTTCTTTTGCACTCTCTTTCACTTTCTTTTCTTTTTATTGGTTTTTTTTATTTATTATTTTGTTGTATAAATTTAACAATGTTTTTACCATATACTTACATTAATGTAAAACAGAATCATACTTCACGACTGAACGCTGTCTCCCAAAATACAAGCATTAGTTTGGGAATCAGTAACAGTACTTTTCGTTTCAAACATGTACTATCGGCTGCAGATAAGCATGCCCACTTTAGAAAATATTCCTGCGACAGCGCAGGTAGTAACGCACACATTGAACCAACGAATCAGAGGCATTTTTTTATTTGTGTGAGTGCAAGCTCAATAGCCACACTTCCTTACCCCACCCCCTTTGAGACAATTGTATTTGTGTGAGTGCAGTGGGCAAAATATAAACAATAGCCGAAATGTGCAACGTTTTGTAAGTGCATTGTTTAGTCAAATTTCTCAGAACTTAAACAATAGCTATTTTTTTTTGTGTTAGAAGCCGATAAATGATGGTTAAAACATGTTAAACAATATTGCACCTTATCTACTTAACAACTATGGTAAGGTGATTCAAAATCGCTAACAATGCTTGTCGGCATGTTTTATTGAACTTCTTACGATTTAAAACAATAGTTAACTCGGTTTTTAATATTGGCAAAATCGCCGACAATATCCCGTGATAAAATCTACTTTTAACTAACTTAAAATGAATTTACTAGTATATAATTTAACACATTTAATTTATTTAACAAATAATAAGCAATCAAGACAGTTATTTCACCCCCATTAAACGCATCAATATAAAAATCCTATTTACAAATACTTGCATATCAATCCATTCATCTTTTAACACAATGATGATATTACGATATTCAATGCGCCCGCGCCGTTGGAATCAGTTTTATCAGAGATTTATTTATACATTCCATTTAAGATTTCTTCACAGATTAACTTAACACTTGTTCGAAGACTTGAGCAGCCTCTGTTAAAATATATTATTTTGCTGCTATAGGCTGTGCAATATATTTTTTTTATCTAAACATTTAAGATAGTAATAAGTTCAAAATTGTTTCTCGCTGGCAATAACACTATTCATAACAAGGAGCTCACGCGGATGGGATTTACATTTATTTAAAAATCATCTACAATTAACCGAGCGCACACTCGCTTAGTGTGAGTGTAACAATTATACATATAGATATTTATACGCATACAACTCGAATATCGTTCGCGCTCCCCATTGGTCAGAACGTTAGCATCGAGTATACACGCCGTGAGCGGTGCTATGCGATTACCGTCTTAAAGGTGGGCATGCGGAACTGCTTTCGATAGTACTAGTGTCATATCATACGCAAACATTGTGATTAATTTCTGTTTTGTTGTCTTATTTAACTTTTTTTTTAATTTTTCTGGACCTCAGGGCTATTTTTATTGACAAGCAATAGTTTCAAAGAACAGAGAGATAACTCGATCTGTAGATTTAACAATATTTCTCAACGTTTTTTCAAATACCTTCCCTGGCAAAATATGTCTCGCTGAAACATAAAAACAAATTCAATGAGGTACCAATCACAGGACCGATCGTAAACCCTCTACAAAACACATTTATTTCCACGAACGCTATAAATAAAATACAAAGAGACATTTCTAAGACATAAAACTCACCTTTTTATTGTAAATCTTACGTATTTCTTCTTATTTATAACTCTTGCCGAAGTTTTCGAATAAAACAATTGGCTAAAGTGTTTTTTGTTCTGAAATGTTCGTGGGAAGTGTATCTTAAAGACTTAGGATGGAATTTAGGTTAAGTAAACAGGTCAAGTAATAAAAAGTGTTGTAACAATAAACTGATGATGTCCCGCTGCGGAAAAAAATCCAATTGCGATTTTTTTATTCTTTCGAATAATGTACTGTTCACGTTATGTTGGTGGACTTTTCGTTCACTCAGGTATTCAATGTTGCCAGCTAATAACTGTTAGCTAACGATATCATTATTAAAACAATAAGTCTGTCTTTATTAGGCAAGACGCAGGGCAAAAGTTTTCTTTTAACTTGATGCCATAGAATAAGCTCCTAGAAAAGATTTCCTATAGGTTGTTATGAAGAAACTCGTAAATCACTAAAACCTAACTCCGGCCCGTAGCAATTATCCGTTAATGGGTTACAAATAGACAAACACGGTTGAGTATAGAATCCGTGACTTATCGCTAGTACCGTCATCAAACTTCGTCATACCTAACACCCGGATGAATGAGATAACTAACAGCTTAAAATATTAATTAGCAAACACATTTTGTGCTCCAAATATATTTTTTGTTGGTCAGAAAAAACTAACTGTTTCTTCAAAAATAATATCGGTTATTAGATTTTATTATTAATTTCACTTACTTTCAAAAACCGGCCAAGTGCGTGTCGGGCCACGCGCAATAGGGTTCCGTAGCTAGTCGTAACAACATAAATAAATAAATAAACGTACCGATTACCGACAAATAGCCAAAATACCAAAAATTTTTCGCCAGCAAAAATAATTTTGTTTTTCATAGTGTTTTATGGAATTCGTATCAATGATAAAGTTATAATTTGCGGTTTCTGAAAAAGTGCTATATCTCAAAAACTGCCGACTGTATCTCATTCAAAACAATTTTGGTTGAAAGTTTTTATTAAGATCTATAATATATATTTTTTTTAGATTTTACTCTTCCGTGGTTTAAAAGTTAGAGGGGGGGGACACTCATTTTAGCACTTTGAAAGTGTCTATCTTTGGAAAGATTGACATTGAAAAAAAATGGTTCTAGAAACTTCAATGTAATTTTTAAAGACCTATCTATAGACCCTACACGTATAGGTAGAATGAAAAAAAAATAAAATTGTTTCAGTTCAATGTAAAAATCGTAAAGCGGTTAACAGAATACATCTACCTCCTTAGTTTCAATTGTGTAGTCCTAATAGTTTCGGAATGAAGTGGCTGTGACATACGGACGGACAGACAGACATGACGAATTTATAAGGGTTCCGTTTTTTGCCATTCGGCTACGGGACCCTAAAAAGCCTTGTTCAGTTATTACACTTTATAATTTTATAGAATTAACCCAAAATGCAATTAAAACCACTATGTTATCCGCCGGTAGCAATTATCCATTGATATGTTACATACGAGTAATCAAACACGGTCGGAAATAGAATCCGTGACTTATCGCTCGCGCCGTCAACAACCTTCGTCATACTTAACACCCGTATGGACGGATAAACACAATAAATAGATTAATTAACAGCTAATAATGTTAATTGGAAGACACATTTTGCTATCAAAATATTCATATTTGATAGTCAGAAAAATGCCTAGCGGTTTCCTAATAACATTGTGTAGGGTAGTATAAAATCTATAAGATTTTATAATAGAATGGTATAGAACCTAAAAAAAGATTGTAGTATCTAGGGCGGTGATGTAATATTTGCTAAAACCTAACTCCCTCCAGCCCATAGCAATTATCCGTTAATAAGTTACAAATAGACAAACACGGTCAGAAATAAAATTCGTGACTTATCACCAGGGCTCGGCATTAGGTAGAGTTTTTCATGTACTTACACTGATTTCATACAGCGAAAGAGTAAAGTGGATATGCCTCAAATCCCGAGATTAATTTAAAAGAGCAGAAAAAAATCCCACGATTTTTTAAATAAAAAGTTATTTACTTTTTTACACAATTTAAACTACTGCACGCGCGACTAAATATTTTAATTCTCACAAAATTTATACAAGTAATGTCGGAAGCGAACACTTCAAATCTTACTGGTAATGAATCGGACAAGGAAAATTATTCTGATGGGCCGTTTGAATAAGCAAAACCTCATGAGTCTAGGCTAAAAGCAAAAGTATTTGCTCGTATTTATAAAAAAGGCGAAATATGCGTATGAGAATTTACTACAGACTTTCAACAATTTGTATTGTGAATTAATGTAAACTAATAAAAAAAATATGTTAAATAACTTTGTTTTATTTGTCTATCTCTGAGGTTTTTATTATTATTTATTCGTAATATTGTTGGCCACACGGGATTGTCCATTAGAAATCCCGGGAAGGTCCATATTAATATCAACATTTCGATGCAAGTACATAAAAAACTCTACCTAATTCCGAGCCCTGCTTATCACACACGCCATCAACAACTGATTTGTTTTAAAAAATTCCTTTTCCTAATAATAGTCAGATATAAATCTTGCTGATTTTTTAGAAACAAGTGTCAAATAGAAGAGAATCCCTAGGATATAAGGTTATTTTTGCACTCACTGTCAAAAACGGCGTATAGTTATTATAATAATAATAGCAACCCTGTATCTACCTATACATATCACACTGCTAATCTCGGGCCTCTTTTATGATGAGAAAGGTTAGGCCATAGTCTACCACGCTGGCCAAGTGCGGATTGGCCCTCGAGCACTTTTTAGGCACTCTCAGGCATGTAGGTTTCCTCACGATGTTTCCTATACCGTCAGCGAGCGATAATGTATATGATAAATACACACATATCTTCGAAAACCCTAATCTTCACGATTTATTGACAGAGGTGTGTGCCGTGGGTTCGAATCTGAGACCTTTGACTTCGCAGACCTACGGTCTAGGTATTACACTTATAATAATATCGAATTAACCCACAATCTACTTTAGATCTTAGCCTGTAGCAATTATCCGTTGATAGGATACAAATAGACAAACACGGTGGGAATAGAATCCGTGACTTATCGCACGCGCCGTCAACAACTTTCGTCATACTACCCGGAATGGATGAACGAGATAGAAAACAGCTGATAACGATCATGGCAACACTTTTTTATTATATCAAGATTTAGTTAAGATTGTTTTAATGCTAATTTCATATTTGATTGGGAACAAATAAGCTGGTTGAACTTTTAAAATCATCATGACGGAAATATAATGAATTACTCTAGGCAATTCATGAAGCAAAATCAAGTAGCAGAGATGGTAAGTGTACTATACATAGGGTGTACCACAAACATGCCACATGGAGCGGAAGAATCTTAAATATAGAGGGCGGTTTGATAAGTCCGTGACTTTTTGAATAAAACATTTTTTTTGCGGCAAATAAACATTTTATTTTTCTACAAAATCACCTTTTAGCTCGATACATTTAGTCCAGCGTTTTTCAAATTTTTTTATTCCCTCTTAATAATAGGTTTTCTCAAGGCTCTCAAAATACGCGTTTGTTTCGGTAATGACTTCTTCATTAGACTCAAATCTCTTACCACCCAGCCATTTCTTTAGGTTTGGAAACAGATAATAGTCGCAGGGGGCTAAATCTGGAGAATATGCCGGATGGGGTAGCAGTTCGTATCTCAATTCGTGGATTTTGGCCATCGTGACTAAACAAGTGTGCACACGTGCATTGTCTTGATGAAACAGCACTTTCTTCTTCGCCAAATGCGGCCGGTTTTGCTTCAAGTCAACGTCGAATCTATCCAAAAGCTTTGAATAATATTCGCCAGTGATTGTTTTACCTTTCTCGAGGTAATCAATGTGAATGACACCGCGTGCATCCCAAAAAACTGTGGCCATGACCTTGTTGGCTGACAGACTCTGTTTGGCCTTCTTCGGTCCACGTTCACCCCGAGCAACCCACTGATTCGATTGTTCCTTGGTCTCTGGCGTGTTGTGATGGATCCATGTTTCGTCCATAGTAACAAAACGGCGCAAAAATTCGTCCGGATTACGGCTGAACATCGCTAAACACTCTTTTGAAGATGTCACACGATTGCGCTTATGGTCGAGTGTGAGCAATCGCGGCACCCATCTCGCGGAGAGTTTTCTCATGTCCAAATATTCGTGTAAAATATGATGTACCCGTTCAGTTGAGATACCTACAGCATGAGCCAACTCACGCACTTTCATTCTCCGATCATCCAATATCATTTCATGGATTTTATCGACGATTTCCAGCGTGATCACTTCTTTTGGGCGACCTGAACGTTCGGCGTCACTAGTGCTGGTACGACCACAACGGAACTCTGTAAACCACTTCTTTACCATTGAAATTGATGGTGCCGAGTCCCCGTAGTATTTATCAAGCTTTTCCTTAGTTTCAGTGATGGTTTTTTTACGTAAAAAGTAATGCTTAATCAGCACACGAAATTCACTTTTTTCCATTTTCGTAAAAATTCACGAGGTTGTCTGCTTTGAATGGCTATCAAACACCAACTGCATGACGTAGCTTGCTCAAAATTTGACAGCTACCCTCTAATAGGTTACAGTTGACGGCAGCACTGTTGAATTTGGAATAACTGCGCGGGAAATTCAAAAAGTCACTGACTTATCAAACCGCCCTAGTATTAGAATATTTTACTTCTTCTTGTTTATTTTTCTTCTTTGTCGTGTCGATGGTTGAGTCAAATTTTATTTTGACTTGCCATAGTGGTGAAAGGATTAGCCAATTCGCTTTGGAGAACTCGCGAATTGCCCAGGGTGCGCCGGATGTAGGGAATCGTTATGTACGTCACTCGGGGAGGCTCCTTTCATGCACCCCCTATTTTACTGAAATATGTCTTTATTTTATTTTCAAAACAAAAACAAACTGCATTTTAAGATTTTTTTTTTATAATCAAACCAGCTCGAATCTGAAAAAATAACATTCTGTACTTTAAAGCGATTGAATCGATAGCCTTAATCATTAGAATCAAATCTATCTAACAAACATGGTAATTTAAATGAAAGAGAGACCATGAAGTTTGTTTTTTTAATCAATGTGTACCCACGTGTAACAAACCCAACTATTAGATTAGTCAAATATATTATTTTAAGATATTAGATATAAGTAATTTCAAATAATAAGCTGTGATAAATATTAAAAATCTTTTAGCTCATTTACAACTAATTCTTTGAGTGCATACCGATTTCCTTAAGAATACAGAATGCTATTTATTCAGATTTAAGCTAGTTTGATTCCTAGTTGAGTAAGCATATATTCAAAAATCTTGTAGTTTTAATTGTTCATTAAATATTAAAAAGTCTTCTTTTCCTACGGCACATGTCCACCAATTTCAACCTATGTACAGCCATTGAAAATTACTTTACTTAAAAATCCCATATAACACTTTTGAGAGGTAAGATGGTGTATACGCTAAGCAAAGGTACCATGTTTCCTCGTAATACACGCAAAAGAAAGAGCAATCTTTGAACTGTATTGGATACAAACAACACATCCTGCGCGTCCTGAAAATACAAAACACACCGTTTAAATCACTCTCTAAATGGTTATTTTATAACTTGTCAGAGCGAGGAGGTAATCATGAAAAATAAGCGCATTATTCCGGTAGATGGCGCACTTACCTAAACGTATACATTTTCAATTCAAGAGGAGTCTGATTGTATTTGTATATACCTAACGTGACATGCTGTGTTACGATAATAATGCCAATCATACTTAGGGCCGGCTAAGCTGCTGCATTCGTTCTCTGCTTGCCGCACAAGCATTAAATGCGGTGGAAAGAGATCCAAATACGGGTTTAAAAAAATCGTAGATAATGAAGTTTTTTTTTTAATAAGCAATATGCGTTAATATTCGATTGTTTATACATATTTTTAGTAGTTGTAGGTAGGTTGTATGCATTACAAAAACAGCGACTGAATGACGTTCTGTAGTATATACTGTTCTGTAAACTATACTTATTTATACATTGCATTCGTTTTTAGAGGAAACTATTGCGTTTCAGTTTTAATTAAGCACTGAGGCTGAGATCTGTAGAGTATACTTAGAATAGCTTGTACTTATCTCAGGGGTATACCTTGAACAAAACACTGCTTTTGTCATTCTGTCACTAATCCAGAGTCTAAGCTTACTCTAACTACGCTCAGCCTAAAGTACAACATAACACGTCAAGTTCCGATCGCAGCACAGAATTAGAGTCGTCCGTATGACGTGTTATTTCGCTATCTTGCTCAAAGCAGCTTTGTCAGTGTAGCCATTTTATTTCTTACTAAACGTTTATTATAAGAAATATTACGGAGTTTTCTGTTTGTACGTTATTTCTAGCCGCACAAAGCAAGGATTTTCAGGAATTACTTCACAAAGGATTTATCAGAGAATATGTATATTATATGGCTTTGTCGTGTTATGTCGTCTTGGAATATTATATCACTGTATTACTATAAATATTACTTTAAATAATAATATAATATAGCAGCCCTGTATCTAATACATGTCCCACTGCTGGGCTCGGGCCTCTTCTCATGATGAGAAGGGTTAGGCCATAGTTCACCACGCTGGCCAAGTACGGATTGGTAGACTTCGCACACCCTCGAGCACTTATTAGGCACTCTCAGGCATGCAGGTTTTCTCACGATGTTTTCCTTCACCGTTAGCGAGCGATAATTTATATGATATGATAAATACACACATATCTTCGAAAAGACGAGAGGTGTGTGCCGTGGGTTCGAACCTGATTTAAATACTATCAGAACAATATATTCACGACCTTTTTGACAATCGTTTCGTTTGAAATTGTCACATTTTGTCACTAACTAATTTTGGAAATACTATTGTCAAACGTTGTAGACGGTGATGTTTTGGAATGTCTTCGCATAAATGGTTTTAAAATGGGTCATGTATCTATTTGTCTGATTGTATCGACTTGTTTTTCCGTAGGCTTCGTGAATAGATTTAATACTTTAATTATTTTGATTGATTGTAACTTTGACTTATTTATTTGTTTCAATGACATTATGGTTTATACTTATTAAAATTGCGATTAGTTTGTTCAAATGTACTTTTTTTACATTCAAATTACAAACCTATGGTTAATTTAAACAAAAAGTACAAACAGTCGTCATTAACAGTTTTAGTCTGTTCGTTATACTTTGTAACACATTGTGGATAGCTATAATTGGTCATTGTTTGGTAATGTTAGGCTATGTAATATATTTGTAAACGACTGTTGTTATCCCGAATAAATAAATAAACAGCTTAAAAAATATTGGTCCACCAAAACTTGCCCATTCAGGCGTATGAATTTAATACATGCATAACAAAAAATCTACTCTTATTATAATTATTACGTCCTGTCTTAAAATTATCTTTTTAAAATTAAATAGGCACAAACAAAATTAAATACAAATTAATTAATGTCCGTTTCAATAATACAATAATTATATCATAATGTCAAAAATTCAAATTAAGTTAAATAATATTCTAAGTCTAAAGTCTAAGTCAAATTAAGTTAAATAATATTCTTATCATTGAAAAAATCATTAATGGTATAGTAACATTTGCGAATTAATATGTTCTTGTGATTAAATTTAAATTTGTTTATGTCGTGAACTTTAATACTATATGGAATTTTATTATAGGTAAAGTTTAGGTGCCATGCACAACAAACTTTTCCACATCAGATAAGTTTTGGCACTCTGTAAGCACAATGTATTGTTGTTGATATTGCAATTATTACGCCTACTTAGCTACATATCAGGCTATATATTTCCAGCATAAGATGGTCTCGCATTGAATTGGATTCTTGTGCCATTCAATGTCATGTGTTTGTACTTTTAATGACGACTGACTACACTATATAAGCATTTGTGAGTTACATATTTGAGTAGTATAATATACCACTACTTAGCTATGTAACTCACATATCTGGGTCATTCTTCTGGAAACGTTTTTTAAGCGGCAACGCCTTAAAAGAATATAAATTGAAAAGTCAGCAAGCCACTTTTTTTTTCGGGAAAATCTTTCATCTTCTCCTATTTGGGTTATTAATTATTATTCGATTATCTATATATTTAATATCATAAAAAAATTAAAACACCCCCATTCTTTGATTTTCGTGGAGTGTCCCAAACCCCGATCTAGTTACTTAGTAAATTATATATTTTAAACTAAACGGTACATACTTATCAAAAATAAAACATAAAGTCCTAAGAAGTTGACAATGCTATGAAAAATAAGATTATAGTCCTTAAACTATTACATTATATAAAAAAAATAAAAATGTTACTGTCCCGGGGTAGTTACTGATTTGCGTGGATCATTGTAAATTCACTTGTACATCCCTAACTTCGCGGCCCGATGTTGCCTCATCCTAATTCATGTTACAACTAGCCGCGCTCCGGCGGCCGGGCAGAGTGCTTGTATGACGACGCGTTGAGATTTCGAAAAATTGAGGTAAGAACTTCGTTTCGTGGGTATGGTTTCTCAAAACTTTGATTTGCGTGGTACAATTTCCTCCGGTGTGTGTGAATTTGTTTATTGAATTAAATATTGTAGCTAACAAATTTATGGTAACGTAACTTATATTCAAAACACAGTACGTTTGCTTAAAAGGTTTTTATGTATTTTCAGAATAAAAGATTTATTTTGATTTCCGTGGTCGTGATTTACGTGGTTTACGTGGTAGTTTACACCCACGTAAATCAATTATTGACCATGCAAGTGAAATAACTTTGAGTTTTGTAATAGTATGGTATGAAAATATTTTTTTTTTACTTTAATTAAATATAAATTTGTTTAAATCAGACTTAAAATGACAAAGCTGATGAGGTTCTGATTTTGTCAGTACCTAATAATAATAGGAATAGTATCAGATTAACTAAAATTGTAATAAATTATTTATTAGACCAAAATGCCATTAACAAGAGAGGAAAAATTAGGAAGAAAGAAGCCATCTGAAAGAAGAAGAAGAGAGAGGCCTAAAATAATGAAGAGTTGAAGGCCCAAAACTGGGCAAGATATTATAAAAGAAAAGCAAAAGAAAAAAATATTTAGTATTCATGACTTAAACCGTCGCGAACAAAAAGCTAGACGAGCGAAAAGTCGAATAAGTGCCCGAAAATATAACTTGAAGAAAAAAAGTCAAGCTAATCATTGTCTTAATAAAAAACTTAATAAGTTTTTCAATAATATAAAAGTACCGGTAATTCACCCGTGATCCATTGGAAGAAACTTCAACTCCATATATTTTGATTTCTGTGTTAGTTACTTACTCATGCTTTTACCTGATGACATAATGACTTATTTGAGAAAGTTACATTTAAAAAAAAATATTATCGTGGAGTGTTTTGTGATTTGCGTGGCATCCATTTTTTTAAACTCGATTATATATGTAAGTATATCGCTCATTGAGGTGCCACTTCTATAAAAAATATTACTTTTACGTATATTTTAAGAAACTGATGCCGATTTAAGATAAATATTAAATTTAAAAATTTTAAATTTAAACACCCATCTATAACTGGCGCAATCAGTCTTCACTAACACGTTGAAGTTTTTGGTCTGCATACCTATTATTGTTGGGAAGAGGCTTTGGGTGTTCACGTCGACCGGGTCACGGGTCTATTGTGATTGTAGCCTCATTATAGACTCTCCTTTAGGCCAATAGCCTCCATAAACTGAAGCAGTCGGCCGATCGGGAGGGACTTGACATAATCCGGATCCAAGATATGGCGTCCCAGAATGATGCTTCGTCTATGGATCAGTGGCTCGCAGTCGCAAAAGAGGTGCAGCGGTGTTTCCGGTTCCTCTTTACAGAATCGTCTGCATACCTAACTGTTTGGTCCACTGTGCTGATGCTGACAAGGCAGTAGTGGTACTTTTCGTTCGGAAATAACTAATAATACAATTGATCACCATCTGCATCAAAATACACAACGTTTAAAATTTACCATTCACGTTATAAAACCATATTTTCGTATAGCAGCTTCGCTCACCCGGTATGTAGATATTCTCAAAGATTCCCGAAGCAAAGCAATACCAAACTTAATTCATGCATTGCCAAGGGACCTCGTACAGGGATACCGAAATAGTAGAGCTTGCCTTCTGCGTTCGAGTCGTGAAATTATTGCAGACTAGCTTCCGCCCGCGACTTTGTTCGCGTGGAATTAATTTTAACCTTACTGCTCGACTCTCGTGGAGTTTAGTTTAATAAAGAATTTGCGTGGGTGAGCTGAATACTTGCAGTTTGATGGTGGCTGAACTGAGGCGAACGAGTGCTAATAGTTACCACTTACCATCAGGCGGGTTATACGTCCGTTCGCTAAATATAAAAAAATATAAAAATGGTAGTAAGTAAGATTGCTGAAACTAGCTTTAGGCTTAGGCCAAAATTTAACACTGTCAAATTCAAGTTTATTGTGCGCTACGCCGTAGAGAAACTCGTAGATAAATAACAGCCGCGTAGGTCGTTCGATCTACAGGAGGCTTAGAGCTACGATTACTGTAGTCAGTCCATTCATAGGTTGTAATCAATAAATAATAATTAATCATTGATAGCATAATATCATACTCACCTCAGCAGCTCGAAAAGTCGTTCTTTGTTGTATCAAAACAGTGAGCGATTTAGCTCTCGTTCGACGCAAAGTTGAGTTATGTTTACTGCACGCCTTTTTTATTATTTTAATGTCACACAATTTTCACACCACGTCATCTAGTCCAAACTAAGCAGAACTTTTACTATGGGAACTATTTCGAGCTGCTGACGTGCGACACGAGATCAAAGTTACGTAAGTGACTATGCTCAAGATTCTACCATAGAATCTTTTACTTATTCGAGACTTAAAACATGTCATTTAAAAATCTATGACTATTTTTTGCCAGTCCTCAACTCCGCCAATAACATACAACAGTGGCTAGCAAGCAAGTTTCACAATCAAGCATGAACTAAAAGAGGATATAAATGGCAATTTTAATGATAGCAATGTAAATTATAAAACAATAATTTTATAATGCTTAAATAATTTATTTACAATTCAACATCAAAAAAGTTTCATTAGTCATTGAAATCTAAAAGGCAAAAATAGATAAGTGAGGCAATCCACGTTCACGAAAGTCGAAAGTAGTCGAGAATTGAACACAAAAGTTTGTAAGGCGGCCCGTGATAGCGCGGGCCACGTTCGTTTCTATTGGATTTCTGTTTGTATCAAAAGGTTCCGCTCCAATGCCACTTCATACAAAACATTGAATAGTTTGTATACCGATGGACGGTGACTCTTGCTATATCGAAGGCATATAAAATGTTAGAAGTTCTTTGATATTTTCCTCCACGTGTAACGATTCAAACGTACATAAAGCCCAAAAGGTCATTGCGTTTAAAGCAAAGCTATCGGAGAGATTAGAAATTGGCTTCCTCTTTTCATATACCATTTGAAGTTCTATGTGATAGAGCATGAATCTGTTTGCCAGATACAGCTGCAATCTCTTTTTCTATCGCTACTGAGATTTTCCTCACAAATACATACCTAATAATTGATCGTCTTGCGAAAAAAGTATTTCTATATAAACTATCTTGCCATCAAAACGAATTCTTCAGTCAAATGGCATAGAATTCCAAGTACTACTAAATAGACAGATTAACTACACTACATATTTTACATAATACACTATATTTTAAATAAACCTTTATCTTAAAGGTTTGGTGCAAGGGGACGCTCAATTCTTTTTAAAAGGATTTTCGATGCGGCTGCTTGTCGGAGCCGGTTTCTGCCAACATTTCTATGAATTGTACAATTGAATATCATCTGTATTGCTACGTGATAAGGTGTAGGGTAGCTGCAAGTTGTATGTTGGCAGAAATCCTCGTGAATTATTCGCTCCAGAGGTTGGGAGTACGGACGGTCGCCGACGGTATAGCTATTTTACGACACTCGACAACGGAATTCTTTCTGAGTGAAACGACTAAAAATTGAATTGAATTTGATGTTGACAATTGCTATTTTATTCAATGTGAATGTTTTGTTAAATTTTGACTATCTGTTGTAACTTGAAGGTATATTTTAAAATGAAACATGGCATTAGGGCTTGATGTGGAAAAAAAGTCGACAATAAAATGTATGAAACTAAAGTTGGCAGTGACAGTTAAGTGTTTTGCAAACCTTTATATTAATTTTAACAAAAGTTTACAACGTGAGTAGTTTCATAGTAAGATGATGATCATGATTTTATACCGAATCATGGTCTGTACTTGACGTACTATATACCTAATGCCACGGAAAACCCTTAAAGTAATAAATATAGTTGAAAGTGCGTAATTACGGAACACACATTGCTAAAGAACGATTTCATTAGATTTTTTTGATAAAAAAACAATTGTATGCGTTTATATTTGGCTCTGTGATACATTTTTTTTGTTTTTTTTTATAACGACGCCCACACTATGAATAACTTCTGTGTCGCGAGGGTGTTCACAAACATACATTTCAACCACACAAAGTACACCCAGAGTAATGATAAATATTTGCGGATCACACAAAGATTTGTCCTGTGTGGGAACGAACCAACGACAGCGCAATTGAAAGCGGCGAGGCAACCGCTTTAACTACTACGCCAACCGTGCACTCAAACATAACACAGAGTATCACAGAGTAAGCAAAAAGGCAAAATATCCGGAGGCTTCTTACATTTCATATTAGCTACAAGTCTTTGAATGAAGAAGTCAGCGTCCATCGGAATTCAAACTATTTAATGTTTTGTATGAAGCTCCGTTGAAACGGAACCTTTTGATACAAACAGAAATCCAATAGAAACGAACGTGGCCCGCGCTATCACGGGCCGCCTTACAAACTTCCGTGTTTGCAAACTCTGGACTACGTTTGACTTTCGTGAACATGGATTACCGCACTTATCTTCACATTCTTTTCTGCTTGACTCGAATGACTAATGAAACTTTTTGGATGTCACAATGGTAATAAATTTATTCGAGCTCTGATTTTAATTTATTAATTTTAATGGTTTGGCCGTCAGCTCAGCTTCTCAGCCGTCAGCCGACGGCTAATATCAATATCTTAAAACTACATGAGACTCAAACATTTGAGGTACCGAAGGATCCTAATTCAAATCATTGTGATTAGTATAATTTAGTTTTACTTATAATTTATTCTTATATCATTTTTTTGTAATATTTTGACGTGTTCAAGCGCCTCCTAGGGGCTATGAAAATAAATGATTTGATTTGTACAATAATCGATTCATGGAATTAGCAATTTAATCGATCAGTGGGCGCGGTTATTATAATTATCAAGCACCTCTACTGTTACTAAACTAATATTAACATTGTTCATCGTTTAAAAATACTGAATAATTTGCTATTTCAACTCTTAGAACTATAAAATCCAAAAGTTTTTAATGTTGAGCTCACATAAGCAGTTTATCTTTAGAATACTTCAAGCGGAAAATTTGTGATCAGAAATGCACTTCAGCGATATAAAGTACTGAGTCCGACTCGCGCTATCCTCGTGCGAGGTCCCTTGGCGCTACATGTTCAGTTTTGTATTACATTGAGACGAGTTGTGGCACAGAAAATATGATGTAGGTAATATAGGAGTTTCCAAACCTTTTTCGTTAGCACTTAGTTTTTTTTACATTTTGTGCCCTGTCAATAATGCTGAATTTTATCTAAGAATGATATATATTGCAATTATGTCATTAAGCATATATGACACACAAGGGCAACGCTTTGTAGATACAGACCTACAAGTTTTTCTACAGTTACTAAACCTACAATTACACTGTTCAATATCTAACAATACTAAACCGAACATAGTATACCTTCCGACATTTCCAGCTCTTTTCAGCTCAACGACAAGTTTTAATTTACAATAGAAACTAAAATCCAAAACTTTTTAATGTAGACTTCACGTAAGCAGTTTCTCTTTAAAATACTTCAAGCGGAAAATGTGTGATCAGAAATGCACTTCAGCGATATAAAGTACTGAGTCTGACTCGCGCTATCCTCGTACGAGGTCCCTTGGCGCTACATGTTCAGTTTTGTATTACTTTGAGAAGAAGTTTGGTACGTAAAATATGAAATGACTGGCTACCCCGCGCGGCTTCGTCCACGTGGTATATAGATAAAACGTAGCCTTATATATCCTAGAAATATGTCTCTTTGTAAAAAACAATCCAACACTATTTCTAAAATTGTCTGATACTGTACAACATAACCGACGAGACCATGAACGATTATGCATGCACAGCGCCAGAACTGCTCATTTGGGGAATAGTATAATCTGTATGGCGCCTAAAATTCACAATAAGTTACCAAAACAATTTAAATCCTTGAATTTTAATATGTTCAGAAGTTAAGTTAAAGAAATGTTGATAAAGAAATGCTATTTCAATATTAATGACTACCTTAATGATAATTATATTTAAATTATGTAATCTACTACGTCATTACTATTCTATTAAACAATTCATTATTACTATACAATTCCTTTATATGATTCTGACATATTTTTTGACATTTCTATAATTTTACTTTATTACTAAATTATACTGATGCATGCTTAATATTGACAATGTGTAATTTTAATTTATATCAATTTTATATTTGTACGCCTTGCATGGCAAAACATGCTGTTACATAACCAACATGTTGTTATATAACCAGCCTATGTCCTTAAAGTCAGTCTTAAATTTATACCAATTTGCATGAAGATCGGTTCACAGACAGAGTTTAACATAGCATCACACTTTTATTGCCCAGAAGGGTGTGGCAGAGTTGTACAACGCCAACACTTCACCTGTTATGTTTAGGTCCCATGGATAGGGGGCGATCCTATCGCCATCCAGTAGGCACAATTCCAACTTCGTGCTGCTATTGTGAATTTTGTGACGGAAAGTTCATACGCTAATTACTCAATATAAACTATGTTTTTGTTAAAAAAAAATACAGATATTATGTTCACAATAGGTATAGAACAAATATGATGAAAATGTGACTGACGTTTACGGTGTAAAAATACGTGAAATGCAATTCTCTTGAACTTCATTCATGTATATATTTTTAATGTTTTTATCAGCAAATACCAAGATTAATACTGTCTACATGTAAATAACACAATCGTATTTAGTAAATACACTTGCAAATAATTGTTTGTATGGGGAAAATTATCCGCCTGACCCTAAGGCGCTGTCTCCACGAGCGAGTGAATCGCGGCGATATTATCGTCGTGCCACGTATTTCTATACACTCTCTATGGAGCCATCTCCACACGGCGATATTATCGCCGCGATCCGACGAGTGGCAACGAGCGTGCGAAACGTCATTACATCGTCGCTAGCCCGTCGCTACTCGCAGCGGGCTCGCTGCGCTCTCGCGACGAGCGCGCAGCGGGCTGTCAAACGTAACTGAATTCTTTCTTTTACAACGCGTCGTCAAGGAAACGCGGCGATACCGTTACGAGTCGCCGCGGAAACGCTGCGATTCCGTTACGACTCGCGACGATACGCGGCGGAATTATCGCTTGTTCGTGGAGGTTCTCCGACGATATAAGGGCGGACTCGTCGCGATTCTCTCGCTCGTGGAGACAGCGCCTTAAGCCTACGTATGAAGAATACACAGTTCTAATGTAAAACCTCCTCCTACTTGAAGTCGGTTGAAACAATAACATACTCAAAGTTCTGACTTAAAAGGGCAGAAGTCTAATCAGGCAAAATTCTTAGTAAAAGAAAAATATTTAAAATCATCTAACAATATCCAATTTATTTGCTGAGTTTGCCATATCACTATTTCACATGATTTTCTTCAAAATATTACACTCCCTAGCAACTGATTCTACAAAACAGTCGTAGTAAATAAAATAGCAATTGTCAACATCAAATTCAATTCGATTTTTAGTCGTTTCACTCGGAAAGAATTCCGTTGTCGAGTGTCGTAAAATAGCTATACCGTCGGCGACCGTCCGTACTCCTAACCTCTGGAGCGAATAATTCACGAGGATTTCTACCAAAATACAACTTGCAGCTACCCTACACCTTATCACGTAGCAGTAAAGATGATATTCAATTGTACAATTCATAGAAATGTTGGCAGAAACCGGCTCCGACGAGCAGCCGCATCGAAAATCCTTTTAAAAAGAATTGAGCGTCCCCTTGCACCAAACCTTAGAAGATAAAGATTTTAAATATAGTGTATTATGTAAAATATGTAGTGTAGTTAATCGCAGTTTATTTAGTAGTACCTGGAGTTTATAGGTCTGAAGAATTTGTATTTAAGAAGGGTAAGTTTCTAAGGTAGTTCTTTTTTTTAAATTTAATGTTATAAACTCTCTTTGATTTTTCGTGAACCATTTATCTTGAGGGTAGCTCTTTGCAACAATTAACATATACATATTTCGCCAGATACATGGCGGAGTGGGTATTGTACCAGCCTGCGACGCTGAGGTACCGAGTACGATGCCCGCTTAAGACAAATCTTTGTATGCATGAACTTGGTTTTGTCTTAGTCTGGGTGTCACTATATAAAATAAGTACCTATGTATTTACAAGAGAAAAGTATATATGTATTAGTATTATTCTAGTACCCATAGTACAAGCTCTGCTTATTTTGGGACAAGATGGCGTAGTGTGTAAGTTGTAAGATATTTATTTATTTATTTAACGCAAAGTCGATAAAATGCAATTACTCTTTTCATACTTTTTAACATAATATATCTTTGCACATATTCGCTCTTGTTATTATAACTCCATGATTCATATTTCATCTTGACATTATCCTTATCTAAACATGTGAATAAAATTTATCGGATATAAATTTTAACGATGATGAAATACCTGCAAGAGGAAGTGTATTTCCTCCGTAGAAGCACAACTTTTTGACAAAACCTCTTCCAATTTTGTGTTATAAAATCAAGGTTTGCTTTGTACATAAAAGTCACTAGCATCTGTCTGTACGCGGCTTCCACCCCGCGTGGTAGGTATATCAAAATAAAGTAGCCCAGTATTGTCTTCCTCAGATCTCTATCTCCATACCAATCTCCATCAAGATCGATGGAGTAGTTACTTTCTCATTTTTTTTTTATTTATTTGATTCAGACATCATGGCCCATATTAAATACACTACTAATATAATAATAAAATTAAATATAAGTACTATAAATATACTTAATTAATAACACTATAACTATTTCACACGTTCCATCGGCGACATGTGACGCGCGGTGTTGGATAGGCCGCCCCGGAATCGCCGGCACACTACACTTCTCGGCCAAAATTCCTCATTTGTGAAGATCCCCAGATGTTCGGTCGCAACACTCACCACAAAAGTATTAAAGAATTAAAAGAATTAAGTTAATGAGAATATTTCCTTCCATTTTTCCATACCTATCGTCAACTCCGATAGATAATACGCTTACGAAAAAAAAAAGTGAAAATATCATACAAAAACTGCAGAATCCATTTTCATTAGATACTCGCTGTTCGAAATGTTCTGGTGTAGTTTTTTTCCTAGTCTTTTGAGATTAGAGTCTGTACATTAGCGCTGGTGAACTTAGAGGTTTTTGTGAAATTATCAAATAGAATGCATAATATCCTAGTATTATATCTATTATCATCAGTATAGACTCATTTCGAGTGCACGATTGGCGTAGTGGTTAATGCGGTCGTCTCACCGCTTTTTTTTTGGTTTTATTGTTCTGACTAATTAATATAATTATTGTACATATTATTATAAATTTTAGCCATGTAATGTATATAAATTACTAATAAATTATATAGATTCTCTTAAATTTAATTATTATTAATTAAAATTTAAAGGAATACGCAATATTTTTTTGTCGGAAAGGTAAAGGCTCATTCGGCCTCGTCGGTTTTCGTAATTTAATTTCGTAACTGCATAATAAATGCGTATTCTTTTTTCAAAAGGATGTATAATGCTATAAATACAAACTCGATGGTGAAACACAGATGTAGTTCAGTATAAATTTCCCTAAGTATTCCAAATTTAAATCACATTCTCCCCCTAGAGGATGAATGAAATTCAGTACAATTATTTTCTTTCCCTGTTTTTAACAGATTAAAAATGACTATTGTTATGTTCGTTTTTTGTGGCATAGAATGTCACTCTTTTGAGCAAGTGGTACGAAAAATATATTTTCACTTGCCTTACGGCAAGCGATGAGACATGTACATTTAATAACACCATTGTAACAGTTTTTTCTGCAAAATAAATTATTTGATTTGATTTGATCGGTAAAGAACCGGTCGAGACCTATATTCCAGTAGAAAATTTTCTAGAAAATTACACCAACTTCATGAAAACGCTCTACCTTTGTAAATTTTACTGCTCTAGAGAATTAGGCAGAGAGTAGGTAATAAACTATGAAACATCTGGAAACTGTATAACTCTATGCAAATATTTCATTCACAACTTTATGTATGTACCTATGTAGTTCCGTGTACGACTATTTGTCCCACGAGGGATTCGATTACTGAGTCGTGTGCAGTTTTACATGAATGCCGCTAGAGGGCGGTCAATTGTATGCCAAAATTACTATCTTCAAACTAAACGTTGCCGCGTCGCCGCGTCGTTTGGTTTCACGTATTTCTTCGTTGACTATTTTGTGACAAATTATATCAAACTTAACTATAGTAAGCCTTTTGGCATAATGTAACGCAATGTGTGAAATCCAGTTATTGTATACCGATACCTAGGATATGTGTTCTAAATGAACAAATAAACATTAAAACTTTGTCTCGTTTGGCCGTAAGAAGAGCATACATAACATCATGCCTATATTACCAAGAAGGGTATGGCAAAGGTTCACAACACCCACACTTCACCTATTACGTTTAGGTCCCATGTTGGACAGTGGTGAGCCGATCGCCATCCACCGGGCTCAATTCCAACTCTATGCTGCTATTGTTGAGTATGTAAAGTTGAGTTTTGATTTACAAAATTACAAATTGATTCCTATTTAATAAATGTGATTTAGGACAACCCAACTTGTATAGATTAGGTTAGAAGCCTTCGTATTATTTTTATTTAAACTACTGAGAAGGAGGAGCCTTTTTAGGCTAGGCTCCGGCGACATGTAAACATAATATCACGCCTATATTACCCAGAAGGGTGTAGCATAGGTGTACAACACCCACACTTCACCTGTCGACTGTTTTGACTGACAATGAGTAAATTATAAAATTATCATTAAACACATTTTCTAGGAATTGTATACCTACAATCTTTAAGTGTCACACACATTTCCGATGACACATACATGGACACTAGAAAACCATTTTCAGTGTTCTCTATTATGTATCTCATTCTATGTTGGCTGAACTCTTGTGGACGAGCCGTCCACCGTCTTCTTACATTCAACCTACCGCCATATTTTGTGTTTGTTTGAACTACTGTGTTTCGGTTTTAAAATCTTTTTGCGTGAAAGGTTTACGTTCCCTACATAAAAAAACTTGTCAAGCATAAGAAATGATAAAAAAACATAGCAAAAACACAAAAATCTAGTTTATTCCGGTTCTTTCTTCACATTTAGGTCATCAATCAACATATGTGCCGGACCAATTAGCTCAGATATATTTTTCCATGTTGAAGCGTCGATCATCAGCACCAGGTCCGATTCTAAGTATGCAGCCTCCACTGAAACATAACATCATGCCTATATTACCCAGAAAGGTATGGCTGAGGTGTATTAACAACCACACTTTACCAGTTATATCTAGATCCCATGTGGTAATGGCTTTTTGCCATTATATAATAAGTCCCTGTATCTAATACATGTCCCACAGCTGGGCTCGGGCTTCTTCTCATGATGAGGGTTAGGCCATAGTCTACCACGCTTGCCAAGTGCGAAAGGCACTCTCATGAGGTTGCCTTCACCGTTAGCGAGATATAATTTATATGACAAAAACACACATATCTTCGAAAAGACGAATTTTGAAGATTCATTGACAGAGGTGTGTGCCGTAGGATCGAACCCGAGACCTTTGACTTAGCAGTCCTACGGTCTCCCACTACAAGGCATAATATTCCAGACGCCTCCCTCATAACGCTTTTGACTTGACCCGGGGATCGAACCCGAGACCTCAATGTAAGTAGCATACGCTAACTACCATATACCATACCATTGGCTCGGAAATGTGAATTATAGAACACAAATGGATGTAACTCAGCTTTATAGTCTCAAAGGTAGTTTGAAATAAGTTGCCGAAGTTGAGCAGCTGAATCAAAATAAGTAGAACTCTGCACTACTTGTTTTGTCAAGGGGAAACAATTGCTTAGCTGTTTTCCATACAAAAGTAATACGGGTTAGACTGTTATATTATTAAGTTTCTATCGATTGTTAAACAAAAATTATATCTAAAACACTTACATGCATGTTAGTACGGGCCATTTTGTCATAAATGATTTATGTATAAATATAGATAAAAACTTAATAATGTCAAAGTTAATCCCATATTATGTTAGTGTGTAAACGCGGCACTCTTGAGTTTACGCTTAAATAAACTACTGAACTCTTTCCTCTGGCTGAATACGGGGAAAAAAATCGATGCTGGAATTGGTAATGTTATGTTGTCTACATTCTGACTACATCCATACATAACATCACGCCTATATTACCCAGAAGGGTGTAGCAGAGGTGTACAACACCCACACTTCACCTGTTATGTTTAGGTCCCATGGGATAGGGGGTGAGCCTATCGCACTCCATCGGGCAGAATTTAAACACCGTGCTGCTACTTGAGAAATTCCTAAAGGAAAAATCCCAAATAATTATTTTGCCCGACCTGGAAATTGAATCCGAGAAATAGTGGATTAAGGCGCATACGCTAACCAGACCGACGAGGCAGAGAGTGTTGATACCTCTCAATAGAAATAATAATATGTATTATATTATTACTATTTTGAGATGTTTTACCGTTCGATAATATATTACAATATCAATTTATTAAATAAATTAATGTTGTATTTTATATTATCGAACTATCGATATAATATACAGAAAGGTATAAAATGAAAGTGATATTTATTTTATTACTTGTATGAATATTAATATTACCTCTCATTTGATTAATATTATTAACAGTTTTCTTCATTTTCTCTAGTTCCTTTTCAATAGCAGCTCTAACGTTATTGAAGAAATCGGGATCCGCTAAATCTTCCGTGGATTTACCAGACGCGTTCATTGCTATTGATAAAATTCACTTATTGTTATACTTTTTATCATCGCTTTAGCTAAGTAGGCACCTATATTTTATTTTTATTTTTTTCAGCCAAGTTTAATGTAAAATATTTAAAGATCTTTATTAAGAGTAAGATTATTAAACTGAAAAAGAATTACCAAAATTCGACCGTAGTTCTCGAGATTAGCGCTATTAAACAAATAAACTAAGTTTATCCCGCGGTTTCTTCTGCGTGGTAGGTACATTGATCAAAAGTAGCATAATTTTACGCGCCTTGAAGTCAGTTACATGCATCTAAAATATTACTACAATCGGTTCAGCCGTTTAGAAGATTAGCCGATACAAACAGACAGGCAGACTGACAAAAATTAAAAATAATGAGTTATTTTAGATATAGGTGTAGTGCTATATCAACTGAAAAACATTGTTATTTTGACATTAAAAACGGACACTTCAATTTTATTTAGATGTATTGATGATTATAATTAAGCTTTTTATAAACGCAAACAAAAAGTCTCAATGAAAAGTAAACTTAATCAAAACTGATAATAATTCACTTTCACTGACTCACTTTAAATTAACACTTTAATCTCCTAATTGATGTAATGTTAACTAATATCATTGATTACAAGCACTTCTGTCCAATTCATTGACTTATCAATCAGAACAAGGCCTTTTTCTGGTTCGGTAGTCGGTGCGGGCTAATATTAATTCTCTTAGAAAAATAGGCGCTCGATTTATGTTTCGGTACCAAGTGCCTGATATTTATATAAAAGTCAATA
Source organism: Hypena proboscidalis (assembly GCA_905147285.1). NCBI lineage: Eukaryota > Metazoa > Arthropoda > Insecta > Lepidoptera > Erebidae > Hypena > Hypena proboscidalis. The sequence goes on along the minus strand of LR990147.1, from coordinate 15,835,153 downwards.
ATAAAGTTAATTAGGAAACGGTTAAGTATAAAATACTTCACATACCATTTTCTACTAGAAACAATATCGGCGTTAACAATATGATCTACAAATATGCATATTTGCTACATAAATACAAATAATAAATATGTACATTATATTATAGAGAAAATCAAAGATATGGGCTGTTTTGAAGTACCTAAGCTACAGATGGCTTAAAGATGGCTGCTCGTCCAATCGACGAGCACCGTACTGAAGTGAGGCCAATACCGACCCTTGACATTTCATTTCTGACTAACTTCAAAACCGCCAAGATCTTTTATTTTACCTATATTAACTACGAATACCTTACCGACTCAACTTTTATTTTTTGTATAAGTCTAAAATAAATAATGGAGTACACAATTTCGTTCAGAACCATCAACCAACAAACTGAAAAACAGAAACTTTTTATGCCATATTTACATAATAGCATTATTCAAAAAAGCGTATGTTTGCTCATTTCCTAGTAAACACTAACAAAATTACCGAAAATATTTTCACAAAATATAAAAGTTTATTTGATTTTAACTCGACGCCCTAAAAAGTTTGACAATCGGAAACGCAAACGGGCGGGAAAATGTACGAAACTTTTTAAAATCAGAATTAGGTCAACGATCGCACGCGATCGTCGACAAACAGCCAGATTATACGTAAGAGTTTTAACATTGGAACAGTTTGTAGAGAAATTAAAAAACTGCGAATATTTTATTGATTTAGATTTTTTATTGGTTCTTTTTAGATTTGTTAGCTGTGAAAATATTAGCAAAAATTTTAAACAAATATTGGTTGCGTTGTAGGCTTGTGTTTCGACAATTTCGACATAGATATAATTACTTTATTGTTTAATCGTGATTTTTTGTTTATTGTGTAATAATAGAATAGATTTTTATCTATATTAAATTTAAGCTGGGTACGTAAGAAAACAAATAACGAACCAACATAATGCTGAGCTCCACATTTTTTATGCCTCTCCCAGAGAGACAATTCTACTAGTCTCGTCAAAAACTACTCAGTATCTTTCCTTTTAATTACCCGGTGTAGTCTTAAAACGAAAGTACCGCACACAAAGTAACACAAGTAACAGTCCAAATTAGCAAATAAAATAAAAACGCTGTAAACTTTTTACGAGTAGTTACACGCAACATTAAAAATAAACAATAAAAAATTACGTCTCATTTGTTTGACACAGATTTCGTGCTCAATTAAACGCGTCAAACACGTTCGACGGAACAAACTGTTATATTATTTAAAATAGAACTAAAATAATGAGGTAAAATTCATCACAATGCATCGAAATCGATTAATTAGCACAATCAACTGAACAATGATGCCAATCATTTCGAACGAGCGAACTAAATCTGTTTTTGGATGAGTTTTGGTATGTCAGCCGCGTCACCAGCTGAATGTCATTGGATTTATAAATACAATCAGCTCCAGAAATAGGTGGCTACAGGTTTTCCAGGCGTACCGACCTAAAATAAAGCAGCCTGGATTCGTTAACAATATAATTGTCTCCACTTGGTACGTGCAACGAACTATAGTGAACGTAAGATCATTGTTAGTGGTTTTTATATAAATATTTTGTGAAAATATGGATGAGGACGATGTTCAACAGTTCTCTTTGCGCTGGCACAACCATCAGGTAGGTGAGTAATATTTTATTTTATCAACACACCCACTACAGGGAAACAGGTACACTTACATTTTATTCCTTACAAACTTTTGTATTTTGTTGCTTTAGTTATTCAGCCTATATAATAATCATTTACCTTATTTTATTAAAGTACGCAATTAAGAATGAAAAGAGTATTTAGTGCAAACATTTACCCATTCTCGCTGTTGTTTTAACAATTATTAAAATGTAAATAGTGTTTAAAATATTCAGCAAATATTTTCATTAATATGCTTCATTAAATACTTAACATTAAATTATAATTATTTTGAATTTGGAAGTTAAATAAATGCGAGAATCATAATTTGAAACGTTTCAACTATGCCGAATTAAATAATCGCTCGTTTTGAAATATGATTGAAATGATATAATTTGTATAATTTGTATTTGTTTTTGCGCTACGCTGTAATTTAATGTAAATATTAGCAGCACCCTTTGCTTAGCTATTGTAATATTTACCTTTGCAAATTACACTTTTAGAAAACTTACTAATGTAGACAACACGCACACCGACTAATCGACTATTTCGTCACAACTAACATCGATTAAAACTAGATATATTTATTATGTATTGCAGCAGTTGTTTGTTGGAAATCCGTTATTATATTATTATTTATTAACCATTAATTCATTGAAATATATTTTAAAACTAGATTTAAAGTAGGCACTCATTAAAAGAAAATAAGCCAATCTAAACCAATTATGCAAATACTCGCGAAATCAATTTAAAAAGATATATTGAATAAAAAAAGTTTAGAGTGTTGAAAAAATACGATTTGGTATTAATTCAACAGATTTGATATTACGTATAGAATTATATTAAAAGTTGCTAAATATTTAAAAATGTTTAAAATGTTATTAGTAAAGTTTTGTCGCACTCCAAACTGTTGAAGTTTTTTTGAATCAATCATATGTGCGGGTCATTGAACTTTAATTACAGTCAAGATTATTTTCGTGACTAGCCGACCCGTATGTGGTGTTTTTAGTGACAGATGATTAAATTTTGAAAATATTATTATTTGTATGTAATACTTTAGTAGTAGGTATTAGGAACAGTGTATATTTACAACTTCTTATTGATTATTTTTATAGCATTTAGCTATGCTTAGCAAATCAGTTGAAAAATTAGGGTTCGGCAGGATTTGAACCGGTGACTTTTGCATACCGGGCAGCCGCATTAACCACTAAGCTATGGTCACCTCTTGCCAGGACCCTAAATTTCTCAACTGTATGTTATGTCATTACGTGACGTCACGTTCATCCATTTGTACCTATCTTAAGTAGGATAATGCCGTTCCAATAATTATTTTAACTGTTTCTTAGTATAGTACATTATATAGTGCTTTATAGTTCAGATACCGTAGAATTTAACCCTAGAATTGGAACTAGCCTATGAGATAATCATGTTAATAATAAATGTTATATGTTTTTATAATAAAATTACACAATTAAGCTTTGCCATTCAACGTGGCAATGTTGCCTGCCTTCTGGCCACGGTATCAGCTGTGGACAGCGATGCGGAGGAATTGTATGCCGAATAATTTAATTATTTTATTTTATTTATTAATTGTGTATGTTATATAGTGTTAATATTAGTCATTAGTTATTTTTAGTATATTATTTGTCTGTAAATTCTTTGTAACTTATTATGACTCTAATTACAAAAAAATACACAATTCTTATAATTAATTTAAAATGGCTTTTAGCACTCACCATTCTACCTCTTTTATACGTGTAAGATACTAAATAAATAGGAGGAGGTTCTAAAGTCAGTGCATATTTTATTTTTATAAATAAATAAGCTTTAGTTGTATTGAATATTTGTTAAGATCTCAGTAGTTAAACAATTTGAATTATAGTATATTGACGGATTTCCCAAACGGGCTGCTGCATCATACGATCCTAAAGTTTTATTTATTTAACAGAACAGCGTGATAGGAGCTTTAGGGCGTATGTTCAGTACCGGAGCCCTGACTGACGTGACCCTGAGCGCCAGCGGGACCACGGTGAAGGCCCACAGACTTGTGTTGGCCTCCTGCAGCCAGTACTTCGCGCAACTATTCAAGGTTTTTAGTTCCTTTTCCTTACGACCTATTACTTTTTTTAAGACCGAAAAAAAACACATTTAGCGCAATCGCTTGAGACAATCATTGACCACCTAAACACTGCAAAGAATGAAAAGGTAATCATAACTGCCAGCTACTAAGCTGACAGTTTTCGTTGTCTTCAAGTTCTGTAGCTTACACGTACCTAACTAATTGTTTCAATCAGCAATGTGCTAATCATCTCGTCGTCATGCCAACAAACTTTTCACTAGACTTGTCTACGAGAGCATTACCTTGAGGTATCACTGTGATGCCCGTCATACTGTCTCGCTTACTTCCGGTGTGGATATGTGGCAATTATAATCCGATTGAAAAGATGCCAGGTTCATTATAAATTTAACAAAGAACAAGCATAGTCAACCCAGTGGGCCGCCCTGCTTGTTTCATTATTACTTAAATATGTTTTTTTTTATAAATTTATTACCTACTACAGTTGAAAGTAAGGCGGTGTCAGCACTGGCTGGACCTGGGGCATCACCAATAATGTATGTTTAAATTGTACACCCCCTTTATGAAAGAAAGAAATGAATGTTTTTTTTATTTTTATTTAAAATGATTTGATACTCTTATATTTCAGAGAAGCTTAAAATATTCTCAAGCACAAAAAATTGATACTGTGATATTTCGGAATAGCCAAATGTATCCTCAAGCACAAAAGCAATTCGCCATAATAACGATATATTCCAATTACACTCGAGTCGACTCCTAGTCTGGAAGTAGATATTGATCACATGTTATTACATGTTCCAGGAAGTGGAAGCCGAGAACAACACTCTGGTGGTGGTCCTTGGCTGTGATGCAGCAGAACTGAGGCTACTCCTTACGTTTATGTACACAGGCGAAGTTACGGCCTCGAAGAAAGTACTGCCATCGCTACTGCGGCTGGCGCAGACCTTGAAGGTGTCTGGACTTACGGATGCTGACACGGTTAGTTCTTCTATAGAATATAACCTTTTTGTTTTGGTTCTCGGCCTTGGGCATTCCCAGGGTGGGCCATCCCATTCGACAACTACACTCTTGTCTGCTGCCCCTCACGTTCATGTACACGGGAATAGTTATGTTGTAGGTCTCTGGACTTACTTATACGAGCGGTGCGACCGCAACCGGCGCCGTCACGACAAGAGAAAGACGCCACGATGGATTTTGTTCTAACATTTTCGCGCAAATCATGCTTTAACGGCCACTGAACGTAGTATCAAAGTGATACGCTGAAGCCAAGGGTTGGCAAAGCAACAGAATTCTAAATGTCAATTTTGTTTTTTTTTCAGAACTCAACCCTAACCCCGACCGAACCAGAGCCGCAAGAACCAAACTCACCAGTGAACCTCGAAATCAAAAATGACCAGCCACCTCAAGTGATCAACGACAACTCCAGTTCCAGTTCCAAACTGAACTATGACGACATACTATCACCCACGAATGAGAAGGAAGTTAACTATGTTAATGATTATATGATGAAGAGTGAAAAGGATCGATTGAGTAAACTCGACCAGATTGTTCAAAATCTATATAGTACGCACAAAATTGGGAATCCGACTGCTACAATGGTGCCTGGTGGTAAGTCCTATCTTTTATTATGCGTGTTGTTAATAAAATAGTCGAGGGCAGCGACAGCGGTTCTTTTGTGCGTCCCTAGCACGCCCGTTCTGCGCAACCAGCGCCACTCCCGCGTCTCGACTCTGCCACGACTTTTCTTTTGTGCGTCCCTAGCACGCCCGTTCTGCGCAACCAGCGCCACTCCCGCGTCTCGACTCTGCCACGACTTTTCTTTTGTGCGTCCCTAGCACGCCCGTTCTGCGCAACCAGCGCCACTCCCGCGTCTCGACTCTGCCACGACTTTTCTTTTGTGCGTCCCTAGCACGCCCGTTCTGCGCAACCAGCGCCACTCCCGCGTCTCGACTCTGCCACGACTTTTCTTTTGTGCGTCCCTAGCACGCCCGTTCTGCGCAACCAGCGCCACTCCCGCGTCTCGACTCTGCCACGACTTTTCTTTTGTGCGTCCCTAGCACGCCCGTTCTGCGCAACCAGCGCCACTCCCGCGTCTCGACTCTGCCACGACTTTTCTTTTGTGCGTCCCTAGCACGCCCGTTCTGCGCAACCAGCGCCACTCCCGCGTCTCGACTCTGCCACGACTTTTCTTTTGTGCGTCCCTAGCACGCCCGTTCTGCGCAACCAGCGCCACTCCCGCGTCTCGACTCTGCCACGACTTTTCTTTTGTGCGTCCCTAGCACGCCCGTTCTGCGCAACAAGCGCCACTCCCGCGTCTCGACTCTGCCACGACTTTTCTTTTGTGCGTCCCTAGCACGCCCGTTCTGCGCAACCAGCGCCACTCCCGCGTCTCGACTCTGCCACGACTTTTCTTTTGTGCGTCCCTAGCACGCCCGTTCTGCGCAACCAGCGCCACTCCCGCGTCTCGACTCTGCCACGACTTTTCTTTTGTGCGTCCCTAGCACGCCCGTTCTGCGCAACCAGCGCCACTCCCGCGTCTCGACTCTGCCACGACTTTTCTTTTGTGCGTCCCTAGCACGCCCGTTCTGCGCAACCAGCGCCACTCCCGCGTCTCGACTCTGCCACGACTTTTCTGTTTAATCGACTACCCATCGGTCTTAATTCTAAAGGCTTATATATTCTCGTTCCAGCGAACAGTTGTAAGTTTCATCTTGCTGGGAATAGACCTCTTATCTGGGCAAAGTCCTTCCCCTTTCACATCCAGTCCTCCCCAGCGACCTTCTTTAGGTCGTCATTAGACCTGGCGGGTAGGCTTAGAGTTGCCGTGACTCGGCCTCCATTTGAGGACTCATTTGCCATCAAAAGTTGCGAAGGCCTTTCAGTGACGCTTCCTATTTTTCAATAAAAATATGTTAAAAGGTTAGCATCTTCGGCGCCGTCTGAATCTTATTTAATTTTACAGACATACAAAGTTCGATATCCAACGTATAATTTATAGATTAAGCCACCCACGCTTTGTATAACTATCCGTAAAGCACCAGTACCTACTAGATTAATTGAATTAGGTACAGAATATCGCTACTTTATAAATCTACTTAAATATTAATTTAACTTAAAAGTGAATTAATTAGTAATCAGAATGTCTAGAAAGCTCTTTTAACAGTGAATTTATAGATACTGTTGTATAATTGGATAATTAAGCATGTTAATATTTGTAAGCGTTATACATTTCTATTTATGTAACTTACTTCTCATTCAGAATTAAGTACTGGTACCTGAACTGCTGAAGTAGTTGCTATTATGCTTCCATGGTGGTTTTTGTTACCTTTTAATTTTCTGTTCTATTCAAACATCATCACCCTTTAATTCCAGAAACGCAAGAACCATACGACAGAAAATGGCGCGTCAACAGTTCCGTATGTACAATCTGCAACAAGCGTCTAAGCAACCAATACAACCTGAGGGTCCACATGGAGACGCATGCAGGGAGACGGCACGCTTGTAGGGCGTGCTCCCATGTTTCAAGGTCTAGAGACGCTCTGAGGAAGCACGTGGCTTATAGACATGCGCCGCAACAGAGGCAGGCGAGGGGCGATTTGTGAGGTGAATAGTAACGCGGAACAGTAGAAATTGAGCTTTTGTACAATAAAATTCAAATAAGAAATACAAAGTGCATATTGTTGTCTTGCTCACATGCAACATGAAAGCAAGACGCCATTTCTAATATAAAATGGCGGATTCGGTACTGGTCCTATGAATTAAGCGCCCTGAAAGAGTTTATTTAACGCCCCTCAAGCCACTAACGTTGGACCTGGCGGATAATCTTTTTAATAATACAATGGACCTCCAGTAATCCGACAAACGTTTTGCAAGGACACGTCGGACTACCGAATTGGTTAAGGAATACTCCATAGACGGTCTTTGGGTAGCAGTAGGTACTCCAAAATTCAGTTTTTTAGCCGACTTCAAAAGGAGGTTAACAAGGTCTAAGATTTTATTTAAATTAAGTACTAAATTACAAATTGAAGAGGATATTATGATGTCTGCATTGTACAAAACTCATGTTCTGTTTTGTTCTGTGATAGTACCTATCTATCTACCTAGTATCCAGGAAATATCTGTGTTCTGCTAAAGGACGAAAGGCTAGGGATTCGATTGGTTTTTAAAATACATTTCCAATGATCCAGTCGTGTCTTATCTTAATTAACCATATCTTGTCTTCCAGTGATTCATTCGATGAAGAAATAATTTTAAACATAATAGTTGAATTAATAGATTATGGTCAAACGTCAATTAGCAGAAAAAAATCCAAGGATCGAGAAAGTCACAGATACTTCCATTTTAGAAAATTTAAGGATTTTTTTCGATTTGGTATTGAAAAAATATTACATAATATTCATGTTTCTGCAGGACTTTTGAAGTCCAAATTATTGTAAAAAAAATCAATTTATATTTTAAGATAATATAGTAGAAACATTTAATCATCCACATCCCAATCCAAGAATAATTAAACCGAAATATTTTCTGAATAATTTTAAATACCCACCGACGGTGATTGCCAGAATTACATAAGAAGACGTATCTATATAATGTTACTTTTTGTTACTTATCTATAAGTTTTGTTGTTTCGTCATTTATATATTAAAATACACAAAAATAAGTATAGTATATAATTAATAATGGTTGTGAAGCCGTTTTCTTAATGGCTAACTAGAATGCGCTGTTCCGTACCACTTGTTCAGTACTGATGCGGCTCGAAGGACCATACAATTTGCTTTAGCAAGTGTTCCTTAAATCATCGCGCCTAAATAAGGGGTGGATATATAATGACATAGGGACAATAAATGGAAACAGATTCTAAAAGTATATATATAAATATCACTCAACGACATCTGGTCTCAATCTAAGCAGAACTTGTACTATGGGTACTAGAATAACTGATACCTATACATATTATACTTTTTCTTTTGTAAATACATACTTATTATAGACCAAGACAAACCTCCACATTCATGCACGCAAAGGTTTGTCTTGAGCTGGAATCGAACCCGCGACCTCTGCATAGCTGGTAGTTGCACAACCGACTCCGCTATCCAGTAGTTATTCGTTATTCATGTTCTATACGTTTTATTTTTACCAGTGGCAATGAACACTGACCATTTTTAGAGTTTGTGTTCTCATTTAATGACCATTATGTCGTATCCACCGTGTATTACACAAGGGTGTGGTAGAATTCTTTACGACAGCTGACTTTATAAAAATCTTTACGATCTATGAGCCTTTTTGGTACTGAGCACTTCTAGATCAATTTTATTCAATGTTACAGTAATTTTATACTCTGTTTTTAAATGTCCTTTATAACTAATTTTTAGGAATGTTGTTCTTGTTAATGTTTTATGTTATTTTTCTGTGATACCGAGGGGAACTGACGACGTTGAGAATACTGAAATAATCTAATTGATTTTTTTTATAGCATTTAGCTCTGCTTAGCAAATTATACTGTTATTCTTATACTGTTCTTAGTATAATTCAACTGTTTCTTAGTATAATTTGCTAAGCATAGCTAAATGCTATAAAAATAATCAATTAGAAGTTAAAATAACGTACGCGTTCATTCTTTACAACATTTGTGCTGAATGTAACTTCGCCGTGTTGGTTTGTATCCTACTTAAGATAGGAACAAATGGATGAACGTGACGTCACGAAATGACGTATCATACAGTTGAGAAATTTAGGGTTCTGGTAAGAGGCGACCGGTAGCTGGATGGCTAAAGCGGCTGCCCGGTGTGCAGTAAGATCGCAGGTTCAAATCCTGCCGGTCCCATATCTTTTTCTACTGAAATTATACCAATGTGTAAATAAAATAGGCTTGAATGATGCGCTGTCTCAGTACGTAAAGCGAATGAGAGCGATTGAGACAGCATTGTCACTTTCTAATTCGATCAGGTCATATTTTATGGGTCGGATCAGATCAATCCGGAACCCCTGAAACTGGCCCTTAGTCTCAAAACTAAGGTTGTTAGTTCCTCTTATATATTCTGTCACTCCAATATAAATTGAAATACAAAAGCTCCAAGTATACTAGAATTTTAATATTTATGCGCCATTATTAATTTATAGCAAAATTATAAATGGTATATTATTTTATAAAGATTTTGTTTATGTATAGTTTTATTTTTATTTGTTTGGAGCGACATTTAAATTGATATAATTTTCTAGTCATTGTTACAATGATAACTTTATTTAGCCTAAGCTAGCTAAAAAGACAATAATATAAAAGACAATTTAGTTAATGTTAATAAATATTTAAATCGTTATTGGTATTTTTCTTTAATCCTTCCTATATTTATAAAGCAATCTTTATAACAATATGTTGCTCTGTAAAGCAAAACAACTGAACAGATCAAGATGAAAATTGAAACGGATATAACTACTTCCTATTTGCTTCAAGATGGCCAAATTGTCCCATCCCGCTTCTTCGTACCTCACCAAGTGTGAGATCCTAAGTCAATAACGACACGATCATAATTTTAATAGGGTAAAAACGCTTAATATTCTTGCTTAAAAATGCTCATACAATCTATAAATTTTATTGGAATCGTTCAGAAGTTGATCACCGAGGGTGGATAACTCTGCTCGACCCGGGAATCGAACCCGAGACTCCTTGGTAAAACCATCGAGGCAATGTGAAGCCGGTTAAACAGGTTAAGGAAGGAAGAAGCGGAACGGGCGAAATTGGTTGTGGGCAAGATAGGAAACTTTCAATAGACATAACAACAAGCAAGCGAAAACGCGAGTAGAACCTTGTTTATAATAGAAACACAATTTACAAGTGTATACAAGTTTATTCATCATCGTACATACTTCATTTTAGTAGAAATCGCGTAAAACTAAGAAAAAATACATCAGAAATTAGTATAAAAATACTGTTCAGAAACGCTACTCCATATTATTTGGATAGATACAATGTTTTAATAATACTAATTAGGTATTTTAATACATACCATAACATAACATCACGCCTATATTACTCAGAAGGGAGTGAAGATGTATAATACCCACACTTCACCTGATGTTTAGGTATTTCATTTTAAAATAAAATTGAGTTCTACCAAAAACGAGATTATTTATTTTTTCAAGTAGCAACCCCAAAATAATTTTGACTTTTTAAGACTAGCAATACTTTCGAATTCGAATTTCGAATCTATCTTTCCAAATAATACGTGGATATTTTTATTCTTATAGCATTATAAATGCGATTTCACACTACGTTAGTATGCAATGACTGGTATAAAAGGACCGTTCAGATCGCACCAAAATTCAATAGAAAACAAATCACAATGTTCGCATGAAATGTAGACTGATTATTTATTAATTGTATTGTTTAAATTATAATCTCGAGAAAAACTGTCATAATTCCATCAGCGATAAGTAACATAACCCAGTAGGGTGTGGCAGAGATACCCACATTTCACCTTTCTTGTTCCATGCCGCTCAAAAATCTCAAATAACACTATTGTCCGACCCAGGCATCGAACTCAAGATTTCGCGGTTAGATACCGCAAACGCTCACTACTCAACCGACGAGCCGGTAAGTATGACAATTTATACCGAAATTTTCACCCAAAATCTCTAGCTATACTATACCTATAAAGGGCTAAAAACGCTTAATATTTCTGCTATAAAAACGCTCATAAAATCTTGAAATTTAAAACATTCAGAAGTTGATCGCTATGGGGAAGAAGATTAATATAAAAATATCATTTTAGAGAGCGAGTAACGTCTATCTTTATGATAACATTTTATGGAATTATTGATCGTATTTAATGGTAATAAAAAAGTGGTTTAAATCGTGATATTATGTAAATCGCACCTTTAGTATTATAGGACCTAATAAACATTAAAGTTTTCCAAAACTAGCGATTAAAGCTATCGTGATAAGAATCTCTTTTCAACGTTACTTTTTGTATTAGGTCGCTTTAATACTAAAGGAGCGAAATGCATTAAATGCATGCATGCGAAATGCATTGAAAAGTCTAGTAAAACATACTATAATCTCATATATATTACTGTTAGCCATCTCTTTCTCTGTGGTCGGTCCCTCATGGCTGAGGATCGTGGTCATCATTGGATATGGTTGGCCTGCATCTGGTTTTAATAATTTGCCTCCACCGGCGTCTGTTCGTCGCGTCTCTGACGACCGAGCTAAACTTGGCTGTTGATGGGCCTCGCACTGTTATATACATACACAGCCATACTTTAGTTTTATTTAAAATCTGCTGGAGCTATTTTGACGGTAATTTCACTTAAAAATAGAGAACATTGCGAAGCAAATTCACGACTAGATTTTGATTATATTTAGAGTTTTTATCAGTAACTTTCGAGCAAGTATAATAAATGGCATAATACCACGCCTACAATTCCCTACGTCCGGCGCACCCTGAGCAATTCGCGAGTTCTTAAAAGCGAATAAGCTAATCCTTTCAACACGATGGCAAGACAAAACCTTAACCACCTTACTGACTGTCCACAATGCCCTACCACCTGCACAAGAGGCGCTCATGAACGCCGACGAGAGCGCCATAGCAGTGGCCACTTATTGGGCCAATAAAATTTGACTCAGCCATAGACACGACGAAGAAGAAGAAGACCACGCCTATACTATCCAGAACGGTGTAGCATAAGTGTATAACATCCACATTTTATCTATTTAATAAATAAATCAGTTCTAATTTCAAACGAACAACATACTATCACGATGTTAGTAACGTAAGTCTCACGCTTGTCAACAAACTGAGAAAATCATTTGATAACTTAAGTAAAGCGAAATAAATACGTTAGTTTCTTTTATAAATATGCTAAATAATTTGAGTTATTTATAGTTATACATATATTAATGGGCTTGGGCGAATATTCTTAGAAATTATTTAAATAGTTTTACTAATGTTATTTGGACCGTTTACACGTATTTATCACACTTTTATGAATTAAAAGTATGATTCGGCAAACTATAATTACTTTTAGACTTTAATTCCATGAAATTAAAATGTAATATCAAAGACCTTTATAAATACTAAATTGACAATCTCATACAGAAAAATGTTCGCAGGTAAAAGCTGTTTAACTAGATGGCGCTACTGGCGCGAGGTGAAGTAACCTACATTATTTTAGTGCCACTGAAAAATGAATAAACTTTTGCCATTTTCTAACTAATCGAAGTAAAAAATAAATGTATCTTTGTTTAAAGGGTTATTTGTTATACAGTGGCAAAATAAAATGCTGGCTATTTTACCTCGCGCTAGTAACGCCATCTAGCTATTGAGGGTTTTTGAGCGGCAAAAATTTTTGTATTGTCAGTCTTGTATGTTTCAATAGTCTTTGCTAATATTATACATTCGAAAGTAACTCTGTAAGTCTACTACGCCTGAACGCCGATCCACAAAACCAACCTTGATGAAAATAAATTTGGAAGACCCCCAAACGACATAGGCTACTTTTTATCGAAGTACAACGCAAGTGGAACCGCGGGCAGGCACTAGTTAACTCATAAATACATGTAAACGGGTCGATATAACCGTATCGTATTTCCAAATTGTTAAGCAGAGTTGTTTGACATCCCTAATTCACAAATCCTATGGATTGTTCAGATTTTTAAAGCGTTGTGCGTAAAAGAAAATAGATATTGCATATTGTTGTTGAATTAAAATAGGTTAATAGCACCTAACTGTACAGCACGATTAAAATATACAAAAATAGATAGTTTCGGACTGTTTCAGTGGTATAGATATACAAGAATTATATAGATAGTATCGAGCCTTTGAAACCCGGTTTCCAAGAAAGCGGAAATGAGAGATGACCAATGACCAATCAGGTTTCGTTATGTCCACATCTCCTCTTTGCTTAGCTTCGGTAATAACACCTGATTAGTTATTTAAACACGTCATTACCTCTCTGCGTTGGGTAGAACCGGGTAACACGCGGTTATCGTGTAATTGCAATTAATGGAACGATCTGAAACCGACCAGATTTTAAACAGGCCTTAAGACTATCCGACATATCATTAACATTTGGGAGATATTTTATTACGTATTATTTTTTACTACTTCGCTGATCGATGTTGATCGATCATCGAACAGCGCAATGGTTGGCTCATAAAACATTAATTGCGTCGATCGACCCTTATACTAATATACCACTGAAACAGTGTACAATAAGCACTATGTTCTGTATCGTTAGATAGAATAGCCGCCCAAGCGTTGTAGTAGATCTAGGCTTTGGGCACGTTCCAGACGCGCGTGTTGCCATCCTGTCCCACGGACACCACGGTTTCGTCGTCCAGCCAGGAGAGACCTGTGATCTGACTCTGGGGGTGGGCGTCTGGAAAAATTAACATCTTGATTAGATTTGGGAATAATAACAACAATACAACAATAACAACGACCGCATGGCGGAGTGGGTACTGTACCTGCCTGCGACGCCGAGGTCGTGGGTTCGATTCCCACTTAAGACAAATTTTTGTGTGCATGAACATGGGGGTTTGTCTTAGTCTGGGTGTTTCTATGTATAATATGTATGTATTTACAAAAGAAAAGTATATAATTATGTATTAGTATCAGTTAATCTAGTACCCATATTACAAGCTCTGTTTAGTTTGGGACTAGATGGCGTTGTGTGTGAGTTGTTGAATATTTATTTATTTATGTTATAACAAACGTTATAATAATAAAATAATTGCAGCCCTGTATCTATTACACGTCCCACTGCTGGGCTCGGGCCTCTTCTCACGATGAGAAGGGTCAGGCCATAGTCCACCACGCTGACTAGCTAGTCTCCATAACTGACGATATTTTCTGTGCCAGTAATTACAAGATCGAATCTCACCACCAATTTGGGACATACTACCCACTTCTTCCAGGGCCTCTGCCCAAAAAATAGCCCATCTGCTATCATGCCTGTAGTCTAATTTCACACAAACACGTCAAGACTTAAAGGTAAATATAGACAACTACAGAAACCCATTTGTGAATAATGTATGGTATATATAATATATAATAATCTTAATAATTTTAATAATAATTTTAATATTAGTAACCGACACATTTTTTCGTACCTTATAATGTAATGTTATTTAATTCTATTTGTATTGTATTGTATAACTGTGTAACTTTTTTAAATGTGCATGCTGTGGCCTTTTGTAACCTAGTTTAAAACCAACTGTACGACATCTGTGTATCTTTGTTGATGGTCTTAAATAAATAAATAAATAAACTAAGAAGGGAGTGGACGTCGCTGCCTTCTGGGCGAAGACCTGTGGCGTCTTGCCCTTAAGAAAAAAAGGTATAAACGAGAGTACATACTTTTGATAGTGACATGCTTGGCGGGCGCGTCCACGCTCCACACGATGACGGCCGTGTCCAGCGAGCCGGACGCCAGGCGCCGCGCGTCGGGGCTCCAGGCCGCGCAGTTCACGCGCGCCGAGTGGAAGCCCCACTCCTTGTTGTGCGCCAGCTGGAACAACACACCGTTGTGTTAGAAGCAAGACTTATTCAGGCTGCTGTTTATCTTGTAGAGACTCGTCCCACTATCAAGGACGTAAAGTCGCTGGATGACCTAGAAAAGCTCTGAACAGAATTGCATAATTCTTATTTGTCGAATTTTAATTTTGGAAGAGAACCCATTCCATCCTTAAATCACACATGTGACAAAAACATAATGTATGCAAAGCAGTGTTATAATAATATTTTCTAAGGTTTACGCGAATGTTATACATGACTAACACTTCAATTTTACGGATTTTATCGCGATATTTCACTTAAATTTCACTTACTTTGATTTCCCGACGTTTCAAATGCTATTTCAGCGTTCATGGTCGCGGGTAAACTGAGCTGGTAGGCGTCTTCGGGAAATCAAAGTAAGTGAAATTTAAGTGAAATATCGCGATAAAATCCGTAAAATTGAAGTGTTAGTCAGTGTTATAATAGTTATTTATGGTACAAGTGAGAAAAAGTTTATATTTATGTTGTGAGTGCCAATTTTAAGTCTAGAGCTTGCGAAGTCTTGAATCACGAGTGTAGCGAGTGATTCTAATAAAGACCACTTCGCAAGCAAAAGATTTAACAGGTCACGAACTGAAAATTAAATTTTTCTCACGCGTTACATACAAAACTTTTCACCTCTTCCAGTGAGAAAAATAAACTTGTACTCGATTGCTTAACTTGGGATAATTCCATGAAATTCTGATGATTCAGTATGCGTTTTAGGGCCTTTTGTAAGTCGCCACTAATTAAACATGTCGTACGCTTTCAAATGCTTTTCACGTGATTTTTCTGGTAAAAAGCAAACTTCTGTGTAAGAAGCAAGTTGTCGCAACTCTTTTGGAGTTCCACAAAGTTCTTCATCACTGGATTCACAAATTTATTGTTAAAAAGTTCCAGTAAACAATTTAACATGAACTGAAAAGAATTTATAGTTGCCCGCGATGACTGACACAGACACAGACTTTTTTTTAAGAATGCGTTCGGCAATTCGTTCCGTAACATCTATTTATAGTCTAGTATAATATAAGTACCTATATGTTTATATAGTAGTACTAGTATATGTTTAAATAAGTATGTAAATTAATAAATTAATATATACATTTATTTCATAGTATAGTTAAGAGCCTATACTATCTCAAATGGCTTAGCATGATCCTTCGTTACGTCGAAAATACTGCAGCATTAATTTTGAAATAAATATATGGTAAAGTTGAGGATTAATGTTAGGTACTATGTTAGCCGAAAACACGATTCCATAAAATTTTCTCGATAGAAAAAAATCCCAAAGTTACCTCCAAAACGATAAAAAAAACCGCTGTAATTAAAAAAATACGTCAAATTGAATCATGAAACTTTGCATACTTACTGAACTAACTATAAAGCAGGTCTTATGTTATGTACATTTTTAAAATTACCATTATTTTCACTTTAAAAAAAAAATACCTATACTATCGGCGTCTTGAAGCTCATTCCCTTCCGCCCGACACCCCCGTTCAGTCTCGCTTCGGCTTTCGGACGGGATAGCTGTGTCGCATGCGCTCAGAACACACAATACGCAACAGGACTACGTAAAATTGAAGTAGGTACTTAGGTTTCTAGTGTTGGCGCAATGGGAAATAAGCGTAATAAAAATAAGAAGCGTCTGGGTTGGCGTAAAGAAACAGGCAAACATAAATAATAAACGTTATGAAGTAAGTATCTACCGACCTATTTACTACAATATTAGTGATTACAAACATTAGTACAAAGTTAGTGATTAGTAGTTAGATAGCATAAGTTTGGTGCAGTGGCTAAGCGGTTGGCTGCTGCGCTACGAGTCGCAGGTGTTTCTGCATGTGATTTGTGTTCGTAAACCACCGTCCACGATTCAGAAGAAATTCAGGTGGGACAACTTAAAAAAAAAAAAGTTATCTGTTTTTATTTTGACAACATACCTACAACAAATAGGTTTATATAACATTTTTATATAACATGCATGTTGCCTGAGTTATGCGATCCCAGGCATGTTCGAAATATGCCAATTAGAGATTTAAGCGAATTAAAATGATTGTTGTATAATTTTGACAATGTTTAATTACTTTCAAAAATGTATGGTACCTATATACTAAAGATGCCACGAATATTCGGCAACTATTCGGTATTCGGCCTATTCGGCCACTTTTTTTGCTATTCGGTATTCGCCCTATTCGGCCACTTTTTTTGCTATTCGGTATTCGGCCGAATAGTGCGTACTATTTGGCCGAATACCGAATAGCAAATCATGTAAAAAAAGACACGTTATTTTACTCAAAATTATGTATTTATTTCCAAATTACAACATTTTAGTACTTAAAATTAATCAGTGGTAAGTTGTGATGGATAAAAACGAGCTTTTCAGCATTTTTTGGTAGCAAAGATCGAGATCGCTTTTCATCGTAAACGTTACCAGCCTCAGAAAATAACCTCTAACTATAAACGCTACTTCCAGGCAAAGAAAGATAAACTTTATATTGTTTTTCGTTTGCTGACCACCACTTGTAAGGATAGGCCTTCCGATCTAGGTGAATAGATAGACCGATACACGTGTCCTACTAATTTAACTATCGTAATTTCGGAAAGAAAGTTTGATTACCAAATTATTTTCATTACTGTTTTGGCGCTGTTTCTTAGTGGACGGACGGTCTTTTGAATTTCGCGCCAATTCATGACCGTGTACTTCATATTTATATTGTAAATAGCTTTTATATATAATGTATCGTAAGTAGGCTAGGTAATTAGAACATTAGTTAGGTAAATACTTGTATCAAGTGCTCAAGTGCATTTTAGTGAGAAAAACAATAACAATGCCGCTTGCTGATCCGCGCGGTTTTACTCGCGTTAAAAGTTACTATCCCACTCTCGTCGCCGAATATTCAGCGGCCGAATATTCGGCGCATCGGCCGACAGCGTTGCCGAATATTCGGTATTCGGCCAATTCACTATTCGTGGCATCTCTACTATATACCATACATAGCTACCTACCCTACCCTACCCACCTACCTACGTACTTACCTACCTTCCTACCTACCTACATACTTTCCTATCTACGTACCACCTATCCTACCTACCTACTCACATACTTATCTACTTACCTACCTATCCTACCTATACTTTAGATAAGTATCTTATTGTCTTGTATTTATACAAACCTTATAATGAGAATCACGAACACAACAAAAAGAATTATCCAATTTGGTGCAGTCCTTCGGAACTTATGCGCGTACAGCGCGTACATACATTTGGGCAATTCATTGTTATATAGATGCATAATAACTAAGAAAGTAGTACAAGAATAATAATATAATAGTAGGATAATACAAGGCGAAAACTATATAATATTATAAGATTGTAAAATAGAAAATTGTAAACTTACTACCAAGCCATTGTAACTACAAAACCCTCAGCGCAATGGTGGCTCGCGTTTGACTAGTTTTTTGTGGCAGTAGAATTTATGCAGTGCTTGGTTAGTACTCGTCCGATAATAGTTTACAAAATCGCTTGTGTGCCCGCGTCACCGCGAGTAGTATTGTGCGAGCGAGATAGAGAGTGAGGAGGCGCGGGGAAGTGGGGGCGAAATTTGAATTTGAGCTGAGGTTGTATAGGCTCTTAAGCTTACATTAGATTTAAGTAAATTTAAATAATCTTTTATTGTAAAATTGTATTATTGTAGTATTATAATTTTGGCTCAACTTAGTAATTATATTGTATATACTACATTATAAGTATATTGTGTTAGTTTTAAGTCAGTAATTATCCGTCCTTCAAATATAGACAACGATGTGTACGTCTGTAATAGATATATATATAAGAACTTGATTTCATAATGCATGTACAGTAAAATTTTCATATGTATATTGTTGATGTACCAATAAATAAATAAATAAATAAGTACCTGATTTTAATTAATTAAACATTAAAATACTAAATAAGCATGTATTTATATAATTTAAAATAATTAAAACGTATCGTTTGTATTTATTTAATAAAATTGATGTCAATGTTTATTACTAACCTACATGGTGGCTGCATTGTTTTTTTTGCAGCGCCTATTCATTGGAAGGATTTTGTGTTTCGAAATTTGAATCACTTTGCCTCACTAGTGAGTAAAAACAGTTTTTACTCACTGAATTCTGGCAAGCAAACGATCTTTTTCGTGCTGGTGTGGTGAAAACAATATTTAGGTACTCTCAGGCATGCAGGTTTCCTCACGATGTTTTCTTTCACCGTTAGCAAGCGACAATTTATATATATCTTCGAAAAGACGAATCTTTACGATTGACAGGGATGTGTTGTGGGTTCGAACTTGAGACCCTTGACTTTGCAGTCCTACGGACTCCCACTCGGCTATCGCTGCTAATAAGGTTTAAGGTTAATGTTTAATTCCTTAGTTAATAAAAAGTAATTAGTCCCTCACCTTATACTCGTCAGTGGAGTACAATATAACTTTTCTGTTGGCGTCGGTGGCCACGAGGTAGGCGGAGTCGGGGCTGAAGCGCACGTCCGTCACGGGCCCAAGGTGCACTAACTCCACGCCCGGCGTCAGCGTGCGGACGTCCAATGTGTACATGTGCACTTTGTTGTCGGCGCCTGGGAAACAAAATATATTTTTCATTTTAGCAGCTCGAAAAGTCGTTCTTTGTTGCATGAAAACAGTGAGTAAAACTTAATTTTGCTGTGAGTCATCTCAGTGAACAAAATTCGATTTTGCTTCGAATTTTGCACTCGCTCGAAGTAATGTTGAGTTTTGCTCATTGCTTGCCTTTTTTTTTAATATCAAACAACTTTCACACTTCGTTTTCAGTCCTAAACTAAGAAAAACTTGTACTATGGACTCTATTTCGAGCTGCTGAGGTGAAGTGTTGTATGTGCGACACGCGATTTAAGTTATCAATATCACCTCACTATGCTCAAGATTCTAACCTAAAATCTTTCGCTTATTAGCGACTGAAAATAAACACTCGAATAAAATACGAACTTTGCTCTCTTGCTGCACAAATAACTATTACGAGCCTACATGAAAATTCTGGGGTTTAAGCAACATGTGTGAAAAATTTCATCAAACTCGATATAGGAGTTAACACGTGAAAGAGTAACAAAAATCCAAAGAACCATCTTCAGAAACTGTCACGATAAAGAGTATCTATGTTATTCTAGACCAGACTACAGGGTAATAGGATAAGTTATAACAGTTATTACAAAAATATTAAAAAATTCCAAGTTACACATTTCAAAAATTATGGTCATTTAAAAAAATGGAGAATATTTACATTTAATTTACTGTTAAACAGTAAATTCGCTCCTGTTAGGAGATAAATATCAACAGATTTTTCTCGTTTTTTATCCTAAATACTGGTTTTTTAAAGTCGGGTGAAAAAAAGTAAAATATCACTAGCAATAGTAGCGAAGTCTGTCACAGAATGTTAATATACTAGATTTTTTAAAAATGACTTTTTTTATATAGCTTGGCATATTTTAAATATCGTCGTTGTCAAACCAAAATCTGCTATGTGCAGAAATCATAGTTTTGAGAAATTGACAAAAAAAGGTCTCCTGCATTCAAGGGATTGTAGGTAAGAGGTCGTCAATAAGAGGTCGTAGATCGTCATATAATGGTCATAAGCACATTATAGTTTTTTATATGGTAGGATATAGCTGCGAACTATATGCAGAGGTTTAAAGTAGAAATCTTACAAAAGTGCACATAGCAGATTTTGGTTTGACAACGACGATATGTTTCTGATAACTGTCATAACTTCCCCTTTTACCCGATTGGTTTGACGTCCTAAAGTCTATTTAATTTAATATATTATATCAACAAGATAAACCTTTGTCTGGATCACCAATATTTGGTAAAAGGCAATTTTCTACAAAATATTTAATTTTTCAAATTTTTGTTCAATTTTTTTACGCAGATGCGCATAAATTTAGTTATTCTTAACACTTTTGTTAAGAATAACTAAATTTACACGCAGATGGTGCATTTTCACTCACCTCCAACAGCGACATGTCTTGACTTGGCATCGATGGACACGCAGGTGGGCTCGTAACTCAGGGGCAAGCTCGACTGCTTGCTGCTGCCGATTATTACTGTTAACTGAACGAAACACAACACAAATTAATACAAGTTATTTTCTACTTAATAAAAGAGTAATATCACGCCTAATATACCCAGAAGGGTGTGGCAAAGGTGTACAACACCCACATTTCACCTGTTATGTTAGGTCCCATGGGATAGGGGGTGAGCCCATCACTATCGACCAGGCACAATTCCAACTCCGTGCTGCTATTGTGATTTTGGAACGGCAATTACACAAATAACACTTTAGCCATCCCAGGAATCGAGCCCAAGAAGTTATATGTATTTTGTTACTATAAATTTGTTACTTAGGTGTTGTATAGTTTTATAACAAGATTAATTAAATACCTCTTTAACAGTAGCGACAATCGTGGTGTCATCTTCAATAATGTGGTCCATCGCGCGAGGCTGAGAGCCCAGGGGAATGGACACGTCCGTGTATGTGGGGACTTCTCCTGCGAAACAATTAACTATCTTTAGAGTATGGATGTACAGACACCTACTGATCAACGTATACATTTTTTTTTTTTTAATGACGCCTGCACTAGGAATAACTCCTGTGTCGCGGGGGTGTTCACAAACATACCTTTCACAAACACAAAGCACACCCAGAGTCAGAACAAATCTTTGCGAATCACACAAAGATTTGTCCTATGTGGGGATCGAATCCACAACACCAGCTTAGTTGAAAGCGGCGAGGCGACCGTTTTAACCGCTACGCCAACCGTGCACTCATCACATGTACATGTACATGTCCAGAATAAGCTGGTCTCGCATAGCACGGGAAGCCTATACAACGTAAGACCATCTTATACTCATCTTCTTCTTTGCGTGTCAACGGAAAAACACATGGAAATGCATGATATTTAAATTTTGTTTGACCAAAACTTTGCCTTAGGAACGGCATCATCGGTGGCGCTCCACAGGTCGTCTATGGTACAGGTGGTAGGACATAAGGGGCATGTAAGAAGGTGAGCCATCGTTTGGGGACTGGCACCGCATTCGCAATCGGCGAAGTATGCATAACCCCACCTCGCCAAGTTATCCCGGCAGCGGCCAACTTGGGTTCAACATCTTATACTGAAAATGTATTTTAGTTTTATTTTATTATATTTAGAAGGTACAGAAACAGATGACAGATTAAACACTTCATACATAATAATGTTTTACATGAAAAAAAATTGTAAATCTGACGCCCAATTATATCTAGACAAAGCATTTCAATTAAATAGCTTCAACAAGAAAGGTGGTAGGTTAAGCAAAGAACAAAAGGAATTTAACAACTAAATTATAAGTAAGTATAGGTTGATCAGTAGCCATGTGAAGAGGCACCTACAATTGAGCGATTTCATGGACCGTGTCGCGAATAGCCTGCCGTAAAACATTCTTACAGAAAAAATCCTTTCAAATTTTCGACTGACTTAATCACCAGTTTAAAGCAGCTCATCATCAGAGCTGCGCTCGGCTGAGTAGCTAGATTTTATACATAGCTAGGTTTTTGACAAACATAAACATAGCAACTCAGCCAAACTCAGCTCTGGTGGCAACTAACGTCGTTCAACGTGGCAGTTGTCTCGTATAGTATCAGCTTCTAGTAACCATAGCACAAGCTCTGATTAGTTTGGGACTAGATGGAGTTGTGTGTATTTTGTATTATATTTATTTCTTCATTTACTATAGTGCTGGCGCAAGATCATGATGAGAGGATACGCTCGATGCAGGATTAACGTCACCTTCCATAACCTCAACTGAATCCTGCCTCTAACGTGTTGAGTAGTCGTGACCTTGATCATTTATCATACATAAAGGATCAAGATTCTTCTCAAGGACCTTGACCTATAACAACAATTGAGTGCACGGTTGGCGTAGCGGTTAAAGCGGTCGCCTCGCCGCTTTCAACTACGCTGGTGTTGTGGGTTCGATCCCCACACCGGACAAATCTTTGTGTGATTCGCAAAGATTTGTTCTGACTCTGGGTGTGCTTTGTGTGTGTGAAATGTATGTTTGTGGACACCCCCGCGACACAGGAATTATTCCTAGTGCGGGCGTCGTTTTTTAAAATGATGATGAATGATAAAATGACAATTCCTCACCTTCGGCAGCAGGCTTGGCGATCCTCAGCGTGTCGTCAATACCGCACGTCAGCAACGAGCCATCTTTGCTCGCTCGCATGCCGTTTACTTGGTTCCCGTGACCTTGACCCTTTATGTGACGACCTTCACCTGTAACAAAAACAAGTATTTGTTATGTGTCGAATTAACAGAAACATAACTACGAAGTAACAAGTACCATGTCATCCAAAATAAACTACACAATAAAATTATATTAAAGTGAAAATTTAAACTTTTTGGTAAAATATCCAATAGTTTTGGGACATATCAAATTCAAATTCAAATCATTTATTTTCATAGGCCCCAGGAGGCGCTTGAACACGTCAAAACATTACAAAAAATTATATAAAATTAAATAATAAATAATACTAAATTATACTAATTACAATGATTTGAATAACCGGGGCTCAGATTAATTTTAATCAAACTGTTTAGAATCGAATTAAAATCAATCTAAGTATCGATTGAATTATACTGTTGAGCTGCGCGTATGACCATTTTTATTCTAGCTTTCTTATAGCTCATGAGCCCGAAACATTTTATAAATATAGGTTAAAAAGATCACCAAACCATAGCCATGAAGAATATATCCAAAAATTAAGTTTCATACTATGATGTTACTTAATTTAAACCTTTTAAAATAATTATTGTTCTAATATTTTACCTACGGTAAACAAGACTGGGCTGGCCACGTTTTCCGTATGAGTCCATAGAGGTGGGCCTAAAAAGCGATCAACTGAGCACCACGTGGCGGGCACCAGCGACGAGAAAGGCCTAAACGGAGAAGGCGGGACGACTTGGAAGCATTTCAGAACGATTGGCCAGAGATGGCAAATAACAGAAAGACTTGGAAGTCATGGAGAGAAACTTTTGCGCAGCAGACACACCCAGAGGCTATTAAAAAATATATTTTCCGTATATTTAAGGCACGAACAGGGCAACTTTCAACTTTAATAAATGGATGATGTCCAAGGCCAATGGCTCTTGGGCACCAAATAACTGAACTGTCTTAGAGGGCAGGTTTTAAAAAAATGGTTACATTGAATATTTCTCTGTATATTATTATTATTATACAATATTCTTACCGTTTTCACAATTCCACGCAGTAACAGTGCCGTCATGGCTGGCTGTGTAGACAGTCTTCCTATCGGGGTGTAACGCCAGGCAGGTGATGGGTTTGTTGTGTCCCATGAGCTCCTGCAAGGGCTTGTCGGGGTTGTCCACGTCCAGGTAGTTGATGACGCCGGACAGAGACACCGAGAGAAGGTGCTTGCCCTGCCAGAGGCAGGATACCTGTAAGGAAATCGTAATATTAGAACATACTCAAGATTTCTTATTTTTCTAGCTTTAAGCTATGCTTAGCAATTTTACTAAGAAACTGTTGAAATAAATATTGGGACCAAAATTTTATTTTAATTATTTTACCTTTATGTACCTTTTTTACGTATCATTAATATTTAAGGCTTGTTTAAAATATATTTAGTTTAATTCTTTAATGTAAGGTTGTGGATGTCTGTAAGTGATACAACACTTAATCCATTACTGCCTAATAATTTTCTTTGTTAATTTAAGGTGTTAGTAAGGTACTCAATCCTTAATAAATAAATAAAAGGAGAAACTAATTTTGAATAAGCTTTTTCAATTTAGGTGTATTGTGAGGAACAGGGTGTGATGTTCCTCCACCACAAAGGGAGGATCCTTCGACCAGGCTCAGTGGTATTACCTGGCGGACAGCTGTCACACTAGCTGTGAACATTTCGTTATCGCGATTCAGCACACTTTAACAGTTGTGACGAGTGTGTCACTTTTTGACTTTGACGTTGTCAATGTCGTCCGTTATTATTATGTGCGGAGACCACCACACTTTGACCATTCCTTTATTTTCTTTTTGACAGATCACGCCTATGAATTACCGTTTTTTTTTGTCAGATTAATGTACTACAATAATAATTTACTTTATTGACAACCGACACTTTTTAGGGAAGTTAAAAAGTTATAAATCAAATCGTGAAATGAAATAAATCGATCATTATGAAAAAGAATAATTAGACTTTTTTTTTGTGTATTGTCTTTATTTTTTATAAAAAAAAAAGAATATAATAATAGTATCATGATTCGATGAATAATTATTTGCAAGAAATTAAGTCGAAATCTTAGAATTAAAACTGAAAATGTAAACAAAGGTAACTAGGAAACCGTTATAGACTAAGTATGTGACATTATTATTATATTATTATTTTGTATATTTATTTCATCTAATAAAAACTACTAATAAACGAATAATTAATAATGAACTAAAACCATTTCAATGTAATTAATCAATTGAAAGTTCTTCTTAGACAACATCGATTATGATTTCAAATCGAATCAGTAACGTGTGAAGGCATCCCTAAATGTAATCTGTCAAAAAGAAAATAAAGGAATGGACAGAGTATAATTACCTGTTGATTCTCAACGGCAGTGCCCATATTGAAGAGTGTGACTCGTTCCCTTGTCTCCGCATCCCAGATGGCGCACGTCTTGTCCCCGGAGCACGACAGCAGTTGTTTGCCGTCCGGAGACCAGGCGATGCCGTACACACCGCCTTTGTGAGCTGGGGATCCAATCTAGAAGAGGAAAGTATAAAATAGTTAATTTAACATCACGCCTATATTACCCAGAAGGGTGTGGCAGAGGTGTACAACACCCACACTTCACCTGTTATGTTTTGGTCCCATTGGATAGGGGGTGAGCCTATCGTCATCCATCGCGCACAATTTCAACTCCGTGCTGCTATTCTGACGGAAAATTTTGCAAATAACACTTTGGCCGACCCGGGAATCGAACCCGAGACCTCACGATGTGAGGCGCATACGCTAACCACTAGACCATCGAGGCAGATTGTATGTTTGTTTGCGCTAATCTCTCTCTTTAACGAGATATCAGATTCGAATGATTCTTGAAGTATTAATAAATAGTATATTTATTAGAAAAGGTTTTTTCACATTCGAACTTCACGCTACCACCCAGCCTGAGCTTAGTCATCCACCGAGCACAATTCCAACTCCGTGCTGCTATTGTGTATTTCCTGACGGAAAGTTCACAAATAACACGTTGTCCGACCCGGGAATGGATCCAGCGACTTCACGATGAGAGGCACATACATTTACACCATTAGACTATCGAGGCAGTTTTCATCAAGTTTTATTTTATTATTTTTTCTAAAGTTCATAATGTCAAAAGCGCTAAGGTAACGTTAGAAAATCATTAGAAAATTTAATATAGTGGTTAATATTCTTAAATTTTATCATTTTCCACGCAAGTTGCCTAGTCTTTTATTTCATAAGAACCATCTCCTGACTATAACAAACACAACATAAAAAGAATCAGCGAAATCGGTTCAGCCGATCCCGCGTGATGCCGTGACAACTGAAAACGGGTTTCATTTTTATATATATAGATTATTTTAAATGAGGGAGTAACTCTATCTGTCTGTATGTCTGCCTGTTACGCTTTCACGGCTAAACTACTGAACCGATCTTGATCTTCTTCTTCGTTGTGTCGATGGCTGAGTCAAATAATTTAATTGGTCCAATAAGTGGCCACTGTTATGGCGCTCTCGTCGGCGTTCATGAGCGCCTCTCTTGTGCAGGTGGTAGGGCATTTCGGACAGTCAGTAAAGTGGTCAAGGTTTTGACTTGCCATCGTGGTGAAAGGATTAGCCAATTCGCTTTTAAGAACTCGCGAATTGCCCAGGGTGCGCCGGACGTAGGGAATCGTTGTGTACGTCACTCGGGGAGGCTCCTTTCATGCACCGATATTGATGAAAATTAGTATATCATTTTTTTTTTTTTAATTACATTAGTTAGAACGCCAGAAGCAATTACACTATCCAATGGTCCCAATGACTTGGCCAAATACACACATTCACTAATACAAGCACACCCAGTCTCAGAACAAATCTTTGCGAATCACACAAAGATTTGTCCAATGTGGGGATCGAACCCACAGCACCTGTGCAGTGGAGAGCGGCGAGGCGACCGCTTAAACCACTACACCACACGTGCAGACATACGCTACTTTTGATCAAGCTAGTTCTTTTTTTTATTATATCATTGTTGGTTCGAACTTAGTACCTCTTAACAAGTTAAAAGACATACTACATAAGAAGATATCGTCACCTCGGCAAACTCACGAATCTACAGTTTTAGAAAAAATCTATGTTGTGATAAAAATCTGTACATAGTGTGAAAACTATACATTGTGGTATATAAAACTATTTCTTATTCTGAATTTTATGGTATTGAGAGCCGAATCTGCAATTTATATTTTTACACGCATAGAATACTTACCAAATTTATATCGACACTTCCAAAAAAAGATTCATTTTATGCAGATTCGTAAGTTTGCCGTGGCGGTATTCGATGGATTATATTCCATTACATTCGTTATGTACTTTCAGTGTTCGTGTTGCAATTCGCGAGTTCTCCAAAGCGAATTGGCTAATCCTTTCACCACGATGGCAAGTCTAAATAAAATTTGACTTAGCCATTGACGAAGAAGAAGAAGTGTTCTCTACCGATATAAATAATGATCATGCCATTATGGACGAGTGCTGATTGTATAGAGAAGAACCCTTAAGAAACTGGCAATGATCCGGCATCTGTATTTTACTTTTAAATTGCAACATGACTTACTAATTTGTGACTTATTACATAAATATAATTATGATTATTCTAATTTATCCTTTTGACATTGCATGAAATTTAAGTAAATATAATTGTATCATTTTATTATTGTTAACATAAAATTTTGCATGCTATGTAGCTGATTATGGTGATACCAAATGTAATAATATTGTAACATCCCTTGTACCTACAGATATAGATCTACATAGATAACGCAAGTATCACGATTTGTATTAAAACCAAGCGTGCCGACTTTTTAATACCTTTTGTGACGTCACAGCCGAAATTTAGTGACGGGAAATCCAAACCGATTCAAAGACACCGATGCCGCCGATGCCAATCCGCCCAGTACGTTCAACTGGAGCCGTCCGCTATGATTTTCTCTGACAAAAGACGCGCGTGGACTGAAGTTAGAGGCGACCAACCTCGACGCTTGGTCGGGGTTGAGACACGCGAAGTACATGCATCTGCGTTATCTATGTAGATCTATATCTGTGCTTGTACCCATATTTCGCAAAATAAATGATTGATTGATTGAATGAATTAGTGAATGTTACACACCTCTCCTTTCAATTCAGAAGTAGCTCCATCAAACAAGAAGATCTTGCCATCGAAGCCGGCGGACGCGAACAGACTGCCATCAGGACTGTAGCGGACGGCTTGTGCGAAGCGAGTGTGCTCCTGAAAAACAAAATAAATAAATATACATTTAAATATCACACAAATATAAATAATATACTTAAAAACTTGATTGGAATTTTTTAAAAATCAGATAATTTATTTCCATCCAAAACAAATATCAAAATACAAAATATTAATAATTAAAATAAAACTTAACTATAAATAATAAATAAAATAAAATAAAAAGCCTTTTATTTCTTGCAAAATTACATAAAATTGAAAATAGTGATTAAAATGTATCTATAACTCAAAATCTAAATAATAATCTATTTCTTAAATTACTTAATCATATCAAAACTTAACTAATTAAATTATAATACTTATTCCATTTAAATGATTTGAATCACCGGAGCGCTCAGATTGACTTGATTTGATGGGTATTGCATCATAAGAAGAGCTGGTGAGAAACTCATGTGTTTATCAAATATTATCTTCCATTACCTGTTTAGTGCATTTGAACTTGAACGGTGGTCCTTCAAAGACAGCAATGGTGTTGTCCTCCGACGCCGTGACTATACGGAACGGCCTCGTCGGTCTGAAGTCTACAGAGTTTATGGGCTTGGATTGACCGCTGATCTCGCCCACTGATGTTCCCGTTTCCGACATGAATACGTGGCCGAATCTGAGGACAAAGATGTGATTAGACTATGAGGAATATAAAAATATATAAACAAATAATAAAAGATAAACTGACCGTTAGATGCGCAAGCTGCGGTGGGCCTGAGTGTGACGTTACGAAAATGGTTAAAAACTTATTAAATCGGGTCTAACTAATTAATTACCTATATAGTTTAAGGGTGAAGCCAAACAAGTAATTAATAATAATTTTAGTCGTGAGTCGCAGTAATTTTTTTAGTCGTGAGTCGCAGAATTTCGGTCGCAGAAAATCTGCTACATTCGGTGTCATACTAAAGTCCTATTTGATTCACACGGCAACGCAAAATGAGTTGTCTGCCGACTCACACGCGTTATTCGGACCGAAATGAGTCCGCGGGGCGAGGGGGGGCGACACGGGCCAAGCAAAGCGTCAGTCAGGTATATTGCGTAAGAGCCGACACGCATTTTTTATTCACAAAATGCTGGACACAGAAAAAATTATCATTGAAATTGAACAACCGCCATGTCTATGGAACTTATCGGAGAAGGCGTTTAGTGATCTGCTATAAAAATTGGATAGTGACTGAGTAAAATGCGCTCGTCTGGCAGTCCAACAGAATTTCTGGAAGGCAGAATTTCTATAACCGAAATTCTGCGACTCACAACTCACAAAATTACGCTCGTTTGGCCTCAGCCTTAGATGGACATTAAGTCCGGACTAAAGGGCGACCTCACAACAAAACCCACCGCGGCTTCCATCACTACATCACATATCACCAGCTCTTCTCATGATGCAATACCCATCGGAGCTGGTACTTGGATTGATTTTAATTCAAATTATACTATACCAGATATTACAGGTTTATTAGTTAAGCCATAAAAGCTTCACAGAGTTACAGTACATTAGTACATAAATTGCGGTTGTAATAAATTCTATAAATAATTTGGTCAAAACTGGCTAGCGCTTTCGGCATTTTTGGAATTTTATTTTGAGTGGCGATCGTATGAAAATAAACAGTGTTGGAGTGAAACTCTGTATTATTCGAAGGCATCCAACCATCACTATTGATGGAATACAGTGATAAATCAAACTAACAATAACATTTCCTCTTTACAATTACTGCTCTATGTCAAGTCAACGGGTACATGACCTCAGATAAATAAATAATTAAATGTTGATGTAATGACAAATTAATGTATCAAATGCTTGTCGTACCCGACTCTGATCTGTATGCAAAGAATGTTATCATCGTGTGGTGTAGTGGTTTAAGCGGTCGCCTTGCAGCTCTCTACTACACTGGTGTTGTGGGTTCGATCCCCACATGGGAAAAATCTTTGTGATTCGCAAAGATTTGTTCTCAGAATGTGTGTGCTTGTGTAAGTGAATGTGTACCATTGAATAGTGTAATTGCTTCTGGCGTACTATCTAATGTAAAAAATCCATTTTTATTTTTTATTTATATTTATTTATTTATGATGTATGATGCAACTTTGTCTCGTTTTTCATGATATGCTCCTTGTTCTCCGTATCCATAATTCGAATACCTATCATCTCTTAGGCAGATTAAGCATTCGCCTAGAGGTGCAAGTTTTTAAAGAGGCGCATACGGGCTAAACAAAAGAGTTGTCTATCACAGCCTTATGTGCCTCGCTGATATTTTTAGGGGCGCCGATGGGTTGCTTGCCTAAAGGCTCTCAGCATTACTGCATGTCTTTAATAACCTAACCAAACCATGTATTTTACACAAATGTACGTCCAAAATGTAGTCAGATAAGTTACCTCTCCCTGCCTTCACCAACAGCGACCATCCTCTGGTTGTCAGCGCTCCACGCGATGTCCTTGATAGGTCCGCCGATGGGCTGGAACTCGTTCTTCATGATATGCTCCTTGTTCACCGTATCCCAGATGCGGATCTTACCAGATGCATCTGGAATGAAAGAGATATTGTTTAACTTCTTATTGATTATTTTTATACCATTTAGCTATGCTTTGCAAATTATACTAAGAGACAGTTGAAAAATTATGAGACCGGTACGATTTGAACCTGCGACCTTCTGCACACCAGCTACGGTTGCAACGTTGCGACATTTCGTGACGTCATCACGAAATGACGTAACATACAGTTGAGAAATTGAGAGTGAGATATTATTCAAATTATGAAATACGGGTGTTACTCACGTAATGTTGGACTATTTAGTCGGCCGCGGTTTCACCTATACATTTAGGCATCTTCAAGAGAGTGCGATACGTCCGAAACCGCGGTCGACTAAATAGACCAACATCACGTGAGTAACACCCGTATTTCATAATTTGAATAATGTTACAAACTCACGTCAGTTTTAATAAAAATAGTGATATATTGTTTAGTTATAGATTATTCGATTGATAATTATAGTGATAGTATATCAGCGACCGCTCCCTGTGATGTCACGGGCTCGAAGCCCGGGTCGGCAAAAAGTGGACTACCCGCAGCCCAAAGCCTGGCGTTGTCCGGTATCACATGAATCTTAAACATAACAGGTTAAGTGTCGGTGTTAAACACCTTTAACCAAAACCTTCTGTATAATATTATAGGCGCAATGTTATATGTAATGAGCCGCAATTTGTTCGCGTATTTGATATAGCCGATATTAGCTCTGATCATAATGAATTTAGCGCTCATTTGCACGATGCTTTGCAAGACAATTCTAATGCTTACTTTGACTATCGCGATTAAAATGACAGGAAAGACAAAAAAAATTGCCATAAAAAAAAATCTTAAGCCAGTCTATCGGTTTCATTGTAATACACCTAAAGAAATATTGTTAAATTCTTAGTTTATCAAGAGTTTTCATTTTGAAGCGAAAGCACTGGACTGCTGTCGATTTGCTTTCATAATAACCTTCATTTAACCCATTTAAATCTTATGAGTGAGTTTGTTCTTAGATTTCTACGTTCGGTCATCGCGAAATCGCCTAGATACTAGAAATGTTAAAATTAGTTAATTAATTAATTAGTTCCAACAGTGTGAAAAATTGGCTGTGGGGAGGGAAGGGCTGCCAGTCGATTTTATTTAGTTTTAGATAACTGCTATCAACAGATATCAACCAGGTTGGATGATTAAGCCGATAAATACAACAGTTGTAATAATTGCTATGTTTACAATCCGATAAATATTGCCGCTTACCAGTTCTTAACTTTTACATTACAACTGATTCAGGAATAATCAATGACCTTGTGTTATGGTAGGTGTGGTCGGTGCAAGGCCAAAAGAAGATACGTATGAGAATTTCTGCTACCAAAACGTGCTGAGAAGAAAACCGTGGACTTATTTCGGATAAGTCCACTGTTTTCTTCTCAGCAATCAGCGAATTAGCTGAACTCGCGTTTAAACCTCTTTCTCCGAAATGGAGAGGACTGAAGGTCCAAGTACAAATGTTAAGCTGGATCGATATAAGAAGAGGAAGAAAAAGATGAACGAATAGCATTGTAGACAAAGGGCCAGACCACCTACCAGGGAAAATAAATCGAATATAGCCTCCTCAATTGATAATTCAACACAAACAAAATGGGGTTATTTCCCCTAAACGACGAAATAAGCATAAAACTTTATCCTACGCTTAAAGATAGGTTTTTGGATGGTCAATAAGAAGTCGGAATGAGAGTTCTAGGAAATATTGGCCGAAGATAAATATAAATATATTCATAATAATTCATATCTCAACTAGCCATGCCATAAATATTTCAAAACAAACATTTTCATAATTTACACTTCATTCATTTTGCTAGCGTTAGGTTTACCTATTTATTTATAAACTCTTGTTTATATGTCAAATATCATTGAAAATAGCACAGATGAGTCAGTCACACTAAAGGAGTCGTCCATAATTAATGCTCCAAGAACAACTACTTCGATAAAGGCTCAAGAGTGATATTGGAAGTGAAATTTTCCTTAAAACCTTTAATGTCGAGTTCTACATTTCCAGTTTATGCTGGCATTGCAATGGGAGAACCAGCTTATACAGAAGATATATACAATTACTAAATAATGGTTCGCCTACGGCTTCGCCTGCGTTGTAAGAATAAAGTAGCTTATAATCCTAGCTCAAGGCTAACACCTAAGTCTATACCAAATATTGTCATTACCGCTCTAGTAGTTAGGTAATAATAGATAAAGTAGAATAGAAGAGAAAGACTTTTTTTTAACGATCCCAGATTAAAAATGAGGGCCGAAATAAATATCTTTTTACGTTCTGCATCTTGAATGGTGTATGTTGGAATTTGTTCGCCATTTTTCATCAACAGCGAAATCCATGTTTACACAAATGTTTGTTCAGGTGATATGATTATAAAATCGTATTTACATGTAGATTTCAATGTCACGTTCAATAAAGGTCAGGATAAAGTACTTGATCTTATAATTGTGGTTGACTGAGGCCATATAGCTGTGCTACCAAACCCTTGAAATGAGTATGTATACAATACATCTGTTGTTATTAAAATAATGAGGTATCTAGATAAAAATGAAAATTAAAATAAAGCTGAACGTCTGATAGGAAGGCATGCTGCGCCCATCCGAAGTAATTGGTATAAAGGCAGGTGGAATAGTAGTGTAATCTTTTAAAAAAAAAAGCTATTTGCAAATACTTAACTTTGCTAAGTTTAATTCAATTGTGTTATGATTATGAGGTAGTTCACGTTCGTTGTGACGGCCAGGACCGCTGACGATATTATGGCATCTGTTTCAATAACTTCAGGGTGTGAATTTAAAAGAAACACAGTAGAGAAACTTGTGGCTAAGTCGAAGCTGCGCGGATAGATCGATCTTCAGGTTAAGCAATGCTAACCCCGATAAGTCATGGATGGACCATCTAAACGTAACGAGTTTTCCTCCGTGCCTCGGAGAGTACTTTAGGCCGTCAGTCCCCGTTGCCATTTGAAGATCTATGGCAGTTGTTATGGTTTAAGAAAAGCCTAAAGGCCGAAAAATAGTCTAACAAACAGTATTGTATCGCCTCATACTGGGTTGGGTAGATCTGATGACAGTCGCTCCATGTAAAATACTGATATACAGCTGAATTCGTTTGACTAAAAGCCGACCCCAATGTGAATGGGAAAAGACTTGGAGAATAACGCTGACGACAGTGGTCCTTTCTCTCTCAAGGTCAATCAGGAATCAAGTTTGTAGAACTTGATTGCTGGTTGAATTTTTTTTTTTTTGGTGGATAGGCACGCGTTTGACCACGATCTCATCTGATGGTAAGTGATGATGCTACGGTGGAGCACGCTTACATAAGAGATACCTATTAACTCTTGCTTTGAAGAGATCCAAGTTGTACTCATGCGGAAACACAGACTCGGGCAAGGCGTTCCATTCTTTGACAGTTCGTATAAGAAATGTAGAGGCGAAACGCTTAGTGCGTATTGGTGGAATATCTAACGTGAAGCGATGCCTGAGTGCCGTTTGTCTAGTAGTCCGATGGTGAAACGATAGAGATATATCTGCTATCAGAGATAACATATTCAAAAAGCCCTTTACCTACTCATGTGAAATGTCATATGTAAACATATAAAATGTTAATACAACTAGTTTAATTCTGGAGAGATCAGCGTCCGCTGGCGAAGCGCCAATACTTGCGATTACACGAAATCGCGATAAATACAGTCTCACGCCGTCGTGAATGTTTTGATAGTAACGGCGATGGCATAAGAGGAGCACATTTTCATAATCATGGTTTATTTAATCATTATTGTTTTCTTTTTAGTCTTGCAGGCAAGACTCTTTAGAACTATATGGACAATGTATTTTTTGCTTTTCTATTCTTAGCCCCTGATAATGAATAATTGAATTTAAGAATGAATTAATGTTGTTTTGAATTCAATTATTCATTATAATAATCATTGTTATAATTTAATCAAAGCATGGTTAGTTTCTACCGATAATAAATAATTGAATATTGCTAAAATTTAATAAAAAAATGTTAAGTTTCCACTGCATCACTTGTTATATTATATATATATTATATATTGCAAGCCATTGTTATGGTTGAATATATTGAACCGTTGTATTATTATTAACATCTGTATTTTTACACTATTCTTGCAAAATAAATGATTTTCTGATTCATTCTGATTATATCAGTATACAAGGCAAACAAGTAAATTTTACTTTAATCACATTTTAAAATGCGCCCAAACAAAAGATCATCTTTATTTCAATATGTGGAGAGAATACGATAAGAATATACGTACATACTTAATAAAAAACTAAATATCAACAGTATTTCGCCTGTCTCTTTCTATACATGAATGAATCATAATTTCAATGTTACCATAGATGTAACTAATGACTCATTATGTGTAATTAATTATAAAACTTCAGTTAATTACACAATCTTCATCCAAATATTATTATACTATACATATCAGGATATGGGCTTTATAGACTTATAAGCATAGGCCTCCACAGTGTACCAGATTAAGTGGGTCCACTGCACACAGGTAAAACGGACAAAAAGTTATCTTGATCAAACTATTAAGTCGAGTTAGCCCTGAGCCTCCCCAGTTTATGGTCTGCCACGGACTATTAGGTGTAGCTTCACCATTTTTTTATTAAACTTTTAATTTTTGACTGGAAGTAGCACAAAAAAACTTTCCAACCAAATACCTTTATACACCTAGTTGATATTCCAAATATCACAAAATGCTTTACAAAGGCTATCTACTTTTTATCCAAAGTATTTAGAGTAATGTTAATCAGGTTGACTTAAATAAATCATACATTTTAATACTAATTAGAAAGTTAAGCATAAATTTAAATTCAAGTTTTTTAACTTGTTTAAACTAAAAATGAAAGTTTATACTATAAAATGAGTGTCTAAGAAACTGCCTTGATAGTCTAGTGGTTAGCATATACGCCTCTCACGACAAGGTCTCGGTTTCAATTCCCTGGTTGGGCAAAGTGTTGCGAACAACCGCTCCACGTCCCCATAGATTATAATTAGCTGTAAATAGGTTAGGGCAATATTAAACAACTTGATAAATTTATATAAATCTATTCTGTACATATCACACTAACAAACTCACAGCACACACGACACGTCACTTATATAGATCTCTCTCAGACAAACATAAGTAGACTGTACCTGTGTCCACCGGCCTATGGATAATATTGTAACAAATGAACCAGGGAAATAAACAACTTTCTATTCTATTCTAGTCTATTGGGCAAAGTGTTGATGGAAATTCACAATAGCAGCAAGGAGTTGGAATTCACCCCCTATCCCATGGGACCTAAAGATAACAGGTGAAATGTGGATGTAGTACACCTCTGCCACATCCTCCTGGGTAAAATAGACATGATGTTATGTTATGTGCCTAAGAAACAGCAGACTTACTTAATCTTGATGTTTAGTTCTATTATCACATATTGATGATATTAAGTTATCCTTAAAGTAAAGTTTATTAAGTGATTGTGAAACAGGTCCTAGGTATATAATTTTGAACCAAGAGGTTTTAGGACTCTTAGTCAAGTAGTACAGCCTGTTTATAAGGTATTATTTATGATTATGATATTACAAACACATGTTGTTCAGTAATGTCATATTCCTTACAAATAAGGAAAACTGTTGAGCCTAAAAACAATAATGACTAATATTGTCAGTGATCATTTGGTTTACTATAAATAGTAAAATATGTATGCATAACTATGACTGTTTGATAAGTACCAAGGAGGTTGGTCAATTTTAAATTAACCCGGCAGTTTCTTGAACATATATTGTTGATACAATCTGTGTTGAAGAGAAATTTGAATAGGATTTTTATAGGAATTGATGCTTACCTCCAGAAGCGATGTAGAATCCGCTCGGTGAGTATTTCGCGACATTAACTTGACAGGAGTGCTCCGTGTATACATCAGCGATCGCGGGGTTCTCAATATCTCTGATAATAACGGAATTCCCGTTGGTGTAAAGAAAATTTCTTCCCTTAGGATCACCACCTAATACGAGCGGTGTACCCCTTGCGGTGCGCGGTAAGGCCGCCCAAGTATACTCTGCGGATACAAAACCACACTGTGAAATCACCAGACACTAACAATTTCAAACACACACAAATTTATCGGCATGTTTAAGCCCGACAGATAATGCTACCATGCTGCAGCTCAATATATTCAAGTTACAACTTACTATTAGAATAAGACATTTTATTAGCACACTTTACTAACTAAACACTACTTTAATTATGTTATAACTATTGGTCACTCAGTACTTTTAATTATTTTTAGAGAAACACAGTCAGCCGCTATATCCCATAGCCTTCCAAAAAAATGACGTATAATAATATTTTTGCAATGTTGGCACGCTTGTCGCTCATTGATATGACCATATATGGGCACAGGAATGTCATTCATTATCTTGGAATTTTATCATTGTTATTGAAAATAGCAAATAATTATTTTTTTTGATTTATTTTCATTAAAACCATTTTAAATTTATTTCAGCTTTACTCGAGATAAAATCGTTCCTTCGCTTGAATGCTTAGTCGATTTTTGCTTGTCTATGTTTGCTCAAATGAAGGTCAACTAGTGTGGAGATTCAAGAAAATAATAAAATTTCCACAGAAAATTACACACGATTGCATTATTGATAGTGACTTGCTTTTCCCTAAAATAATAATATTATGGTGTTAAATGGATATCCTTCTTTTTGTCATACATATAAATTCATACTTTTTATAGTTTTTAATTACCGAGTTTTTATCGTTCTAATGTGTTGCTAACTTCGCATAATTAAATAGTGACATTTAACCATGCCGCGGTTGCTAGTTCATATACGTACCTGTAATTAAGTAAGTAATAAAATTATAAAAAATACGTTTTGCTTAAAGTAGCTTATATTAGTTCGTATTAGTTTTTCTTACCGGGGCGAATAAACATAAATTAGATTTTTTGGAGGGAATATGCTATGGGGGATTAACCACTGAATCAC
Source organism: Hypena proboscidalis (assembly GCA_905147285.1). Classification (NCBI taxonomy): domain Eukaryota; kingdom Metazoa; phylum Arthropoda; class Insecta; order Lepidoptera; family Erebidae; genus Hypena; species Hypena proboscidalis. The sequence goes on along the minus strand of LR990147.1, from coordinate 15,796,752 downwards.
TGAATTTGGGTATTACAAAATTCCATAGCGTCACGAAAGGCGCTAATGCGTATTAAATTAGATTAGTGGTTGTTATGCTTAATATTAAATAGGTACTAAAAACATACATACAAAGACTGCTAAAATCATTCTTCGCTTCGCCGTAGTCGGGCAAAAAGTAAATTCAAAGTATTTGTGAGGTTGTATTAATAATTACTATATAAACCAAATTAATTATAGAGAACGCAGTATAGAAAGGAAATCGATCTCGGAATAGAAAAATCGGTGGTATGGCTGGTGGCCAAACAAACGACTTTGACACTGGATCTAGCGACACAAAATATTAGAGTTGGCAACACTACATTTATTTGCTCTGCTGCTCTGTTCATTCGTTCATTTCATTTCATTTATTTCTCACTTGTCAAAAATGCTTTATCTGAGTTCCCTACGCCATGTGATGAAATGATTGTAAAATACAAGTTTTTGTGATATTTTCCAAGCGTTTTGGTGTTTTATTGTAATGCAATGAGTGATGCTTGCTTGTGTAAGAATAATTTACCGTGGTAGTAGCACTTTTGTTGCAGTTTTCGCCTTCTTTAATTGACACTTGTTTCCACGTGGTTAACGTCAAGATCGGTCGACGTGTTAATTTATAGTTTTAATTTCAAGTTCTTGACCGCATTCGCTGAAGAATATGGAATCCCTGAATATTTCGAAGCTAAACCTATATAGCGGAAGAGGTAGAAGTTCACAGGACAATGGAATTAAGTTTGAAAGGACCGAAGAAAAGTTCGAAACGAATGTAAGAGAGCTCCATGTGTTGAAATGTATTTAATAGTTCAACTAATATTTAAATGAACATCGTCTAGTCACTTCCGTATTCTATTATTTATAAAGAGCCAAAAACATTGCTTACTAATATTTTAGCACTATAATATTTTTCTTGATATTCTTTCATCTCAATCTCAGATCAATTTTCATGCCCAAATACAGACGTCAAATTTGATACAGCGTAAAATAATATGTTTTTGTTATTTTGAACCAAGTAAAATATTGTACATAATGTATTAATGTTGCATCAATATTATGTTCATACGATGAAATAAACTGCAATATGTTGTAATGATATGAAACAGCTGTTTTAAGAAACAATACATGACTGATTCATGATTTATATTATCATAACATTCAAGAATCCTTACATTTTAATAAATATTATTAAATTATTGCTATTAAGGTATTTACCAACCTACAATTTTTACGAAATATAGTACCTAATGTTATTTTACTCAATTAATTGATTGTAATGCTATCATAAATCAGTTAAATAATTTTAATTATCTTTATTTGAAGTCCCTGTGATGCTATGTGGCTATCCTACAATTATAAATATTTACAAATTGAACACTTACAACCCGCGCGAGTCAACTTGAGACCTGCTACCTATACCCGTCTCTTTCACTCTCACCTGATAATAGAATGGAGTGAAAGGGACAGGACCATTTTTCAGGTGTCAAGTTAACTCGCGCAAGTTATACAAGTTTTATTCTCTATTCATTAAAACATCCCTTGCAATTTAACCATTAACATTAAAGATAATGAAAATAAATAAACGAATACAACATTATTTTAATTGGAAGTGAATGCTACAAGATATCTCTATTTGTAGTTCACTTACTGTTTTTTTAACTACAGTTAATAGAAATATACCAACTGAAATCATTTATTTTATAATACTTAAAGATTAACTGAGTAACTGAATAGACTGGCAAAATAGATGAAATGTACATTATATATTTAAAGATCCATTGTAACTCTATTTTGTGTGAATAAAATGATCTTTATCTATTGGATAAAAATGGTCACCCATCTACAGCCGACCGCAGTTAGCATTGCTTAACATGCAAGATCAATAATTGGTCTGCCTGTTTTTTTTTTGTTAATATAATAATTCTTTTAATGTTAAATATACTAAAAAGATGTTTGTATTTCAGGCACTAACAGACCAAGATGAAGAATATCACTGTGAGTACAAAGACGAAATCTGGAAGAACTTATTAGAACAGGAATCAGAAAAACCTACAATTCACTTACAGTCGCCACAGGTAAATAATACATTATTATTTTAATGTACAGCTTTCCATTTTAGGATTGTAGCAAGATATTAAGTGAGGTATAATAAGTATAGCTGCAAAATTTATACAGCACCATCAATATTACTAAGTTAGCCACAGGTTGGGTTGCCGTCTTAGTAATTTAGAGGGCAAAGTAGATTTTCAGAAGTTAGAGCCTTTTATTAAGAAATCAGTTTAATTAGCAACACATAAAAAAATTGCCACAAATAATTATGGTTATTCTGTGCTGTTCTAGTTATAAAATCACTTGGTCATATTTATTATTTATTACTGTTGTATAAATAAAAATTAAAATAGCCTTATTGAAAAATCAAGTTATCAATAGCTTATAGAAATTCATATCTGAAACCAACCAGTAGCTATATAGATTCATGTAATTCATTCAAACTGTCTCGCTTTATTATATTGTTAATAAAGATAATATTCATAGATAATTTTGTTGTCAAGTGTACTAGATAAGGTTAAATAATAAACACTATAGTCGGAATTTTAATTCGATTCCAGATTTGACAATTTCAGTGTTGCAACGTTATGACAAGTACTAAATAGTGACGTTGCGAAATTATTCGATATGGAAATGGAATATTTCCAGATCGATTCTTCTCGTTTATAATTTTACTCTCGTAAACTAAGTATATCAGGAAATTAAATATTTCTGAACCGATAATTTAGTTTTGACGATTAATTAACGATCTGAGACTTTTCTTTTATAATTGTGTGTGAAATAATTAAAAAAATGTGATCATGAAGGATGATGGCACATACACTGATTGTTTATCGATTTTTGTGTTCATCACTACACTATTATATGTGGTATCATTATTTCACAAAATGACAGTAGCTAATGTCAAATCTGGAATCGAATTAAAATTCCGACTATAGTGCTATTATCTATGAGCTTGTTCCTTAAACACACTGGGCAATCACTTAACCTACCAGCTACGGTTGCCTCTTGCCAGGACCCAAAATTGCTCAACTGTATGGTATGTCATTTCGCGACGTCACATTCATCCTATCTTAAGTAGAATACAAACCAACATGGCAAAGTTACATTCAGCACTAATGTGAAGAATGAATGCGTACATTATTTCAACTTCCTATTTATTATTTTAAAATAATCAATAAGAATGTTGATAATGTTTCTAAATTAATTTAAATACTTAGCATGCCACCATTATCTTGTGTTATCTTGTTGAATTAAACATGTGGATTATTCAATACATATGACAATCATTATGAATGGGATGCGTAAGAGTTTGATTTTGTGGAAAATCCATCCTGGTTGTGTATATGTGTGCAGCAAGTTATGCATAAACAAACACTCATTTACAAAATTAATAGGAATAATATACTCCAGAATTTGCGTTAATAAATGAATAGAAAATGGGAGATTCTTAGGATTATGGTTCGATCGAGGTCTCGGGTTCAATTCCCAGGTCGGGCAAAGTGTTTTTTGTGATCATTCCGTCAGGATATTCACAATAGCAGCATAGAGTTGGACCATACAGACCCCGGGTATTGTACCCGGTTGATGGCGAAGGGGTCTTTTCATGGGACCCCTAAATACAACAGTTGTAATGTGAGTGTTGTATACTTCGCCACACCCTTATGGGTATTAGGTTTCGTAAGTTTCGTTAATTTTGATTACAAGTCATGAACATTTTGACATTTGTAATCTTTTTAACAAAAATACTGTAAGTGGAATGCCAGGTTATTGAGGGTCGAAATAGTCCCTATGCCTTAAGAAAACCCTGCAATCCTATATCCTAGAATCAAGTTTTACTTAATACACTATTCAGTAGAATCAATGCCAGTACAGAACAAAAACTAGATTTAGAATTTATAGCATTTTTTTATTGATTGTTCAGTAAACAGTACCTACTGTTCTTCCTGCTATATTGTTTGATGAACCTTGAAGTCTGCGAATCTAGCTACGGAGGCAATGTCACACCTAGCATACTTTTTTCATGATTTGTTTTTTTTTACATTTTTGAGGGAAAACCGTTAGATTTTTATTTTCAATAGCTTTTGATCGCGACTTCGTCTGCGTGGAATTCGTTGGATTAAGTAGCAGCTGCTCCCGCGCTTCGATCAGCTTTTAACCTTACTGCTCCGCTCCCGTGAAGTTTAACGTAATGTTAAATACCTAAAGACCTTTATTGAGAGTTAGACTATCGAACACAAAATAATTATCAAAATTCGACTAGTAGTTCTAGAGATAAGATTTAGTAGCGGCAACAAACAAATTTACTTTCATCCGCGGTTTCGCTTGCGTCGTAGTACATTGATAAAAAGTAGCCTATGTTACGCGCTATGTAGTAAGTTATCTGCATCTGAAATTTTACTTAAAATTGATCCAGCCATTTAGAAGATTAACCGATACGAACAGACAGACATACAAAAATTTTAAAAACTGTATTTTAGGCAAAGATATCTTGCAAACACATTTGACATTAATAACAGACACTTCAATTTTATTTATTTGTATTAACTATTATAAAACTCATGTTATTCTACTGAACTTACTTTTCGCACTTACACGACGAAGAAAAATTTTATATGTATATTACTGATGCACCCATCAGTCCATCTATGCGACCTTGAAAATCTGTTACTAAAAAGTTTACATGATTTCACCTAACTTCTTAACTATACGTGTGCACGGTTGGCGTATAAGTTAAAGCGGTCGCCTCGGCGCTTTCAACGGCGCAGGTTCGATCCTCATATGAGACAAATATTCTCGTGTGATTCACAAAGATTTGTTCTGACTCAGGGTGTGCTTTGTGACTTTGTGTGTGAATTGTATGTTTCTGAACACCCCCGCAACACAGGAGATATTCCTAGTGTGGGCGTCGATCTTTTGCATTAGAAATGAAGCTATCAGATGACGTGCATTTTTTTTCAATTGTCCTTCTTGTTGGAGAGCTACCGTGTGTTCTTTGTCTGCTATTCGCCCTTGCATTGCATCATAACTTACATTTGTATCACATTGTAGTGTTTACACGTGGCGCGTAACGTATCAATGCACTCGTTGCACTCTTCACATAGTTCAAATACCATATTAGTTAACAATTACTTTGATATTTGATACATACTTTTAATTATAGTGCGTAGTAAATTATGAACTGTCGCTGGTCTAATGGTAATGAAGTCTCGTATTCGATCCCCGGATTGGGCAAAAGTTTTGTTTGTGTATGCGCCTCTCATCCCGAGGTCTTGGGTTTGATTCCCGGATCGGGCAAAGTTTTATTTGTGAACTTTCCGTCAGGCAATTCACAATAGCAGCACGGCGTTGGAATTGTGCCTGTTGGATGGCGATAGGCTAATGGGACCTAAACCTACCATAACAGGTGAATTGTGGGTGTTGTACACCTCTGCCACATCCCTGTGGGTAATATTGGCGTGATTTTATGTAATGTTATGGAATGCCCGGTAGGTCGCAATAAGCTATCTCCCTATTACATAATAAAACGTTGGTTTATTACACGATGGCGAAATCAGCACTTAGCCCAACACATTTCAAGATCAACAATAACTTATTGCATTAGAAATAAAGCTATCAGATAAAAAAAATATCACACTACATACACACAACGCCATCTAGTCCCAAACTAAGCAGAGCTTGTACTATGGGTACTAGAATATCTGATACTAATACATACATACATACTTTTCTTTTGTAAATTAATACTTTTTATTCATAGAAACACCCAGACCAAGACAAACCTCTATGTTCATGCACACAAAGATTTGTCTTGAGTGGGAATCGAACCCGCGACCTCGGCGTCGCAGGCAGGTGCACTACCCACTTCCGAGGTCGTGGGTTCGATTCCCACTTAAGACAAATCTTTGTGTGCATGAACATGGGGGTTTGTCTTAGTCTGGGTGTTTCTATGTATAATAAGTATGTATTTACAAAAGAAAAGTATATATATGTATTCGTATCAGTTATTCTAGTACCCATATTACAAGCTCTGCTTAGTTTGGGACTAGATGGCGTTGTGTGTGAGTAGTGAAATATTTTTTTTTTTTTTTTTTTTTTAAACATAATTATGTAGATAAAATGTGGATTATATACCTACATCTAATTCTCTGCCACCCCCTTCTGGTTAATATAGGCGTGATTGTTGTGATGAAATGATTACACTGACGAAACGATATGTAAATTCTTTGGTGTCCGTTTCAAAAGTGACCGTAATTATACTCTGTCCATTTGTTTATTTTCTTTTTGACAGATTACATTTAGGGATGCCTTCACACGTTACTGATTCGATTTGAAATCATAATCGATGATGTCTACAAAGAACTTTCAATCGATTAATTACATCGAAATGGTTTAAGTTCATAATTAATTATTCGTTTATTAGTAGTTTTTATTAGATGAAATAAATATACAAAATAATAATATAATAATAATGTCACATACTTAGTCTATGACGACTTCCTAGTTACCTTTGTTTAAATTTTCATTTTTAATTCCAAGATTTCGACTTGATTTCTTGCAAATAATTATTCATGGAATCATGATACTATTATAATATTCTTTTTTTTATAAAAATACAGACAATACACAAAAAAAAGTTAAATTATTATTTTTCATAATGATCGATTTATTTCATTTCACGATTTGATTTATAGTCTGTGGTTGTTTGTTACAAACAGTGAACTTCCCTAAAAAGTGCCGCTTGTCAATAAAGTACATTATTATTGAAGTACATTAATCTGACAAGAAAAAAACGGTAATTCATAGGCGTGATCTGTCAAAAAGAAAATAAAGGAATGGACAAAGTATACATGATTTTACATCAGTTCTGTCTAATTGACATTATTCAACATTTCATCATCTTTTCACATAACATTAAAATAGTCCTTAAGTGTTCAGTATAAAAGTTCAAATTGCGTTGTTGTTGGCGATTTCACGTACCTTTCAACAAAATTGCAATAGTTGTATCAGTAAGGTAATATGCGCTGTGGTGTTGATCGCTGTCGTGTATACCGTAAAAACTATTACGGAGAATGAGAAATACCTAATTTATTAATGTTATCATAATACAAAATGAGACTGTGGCTTCAGGTAAAATTATTGTTTTCCGCGTTAGCTCCTAAAATTGCATCATATTATGTTATATATGTCTGCACGTGTGGTGTAGTGGTTTAAGCGGTCGCCTCACCGCTCTTCACTGCAGTGGTGTTGTGAGTTCAATCCCCACATGGGACAAATCTTTGTGTGCTTCGCAAAAGATTTGTTCTGAGACTGGGTGTGCTTGAATGAGTGAATGTGTGTATTTGGCCTTGTCATTGGATAGTGTAATTGCTTCTGGCGTTCTATCTAATGTAAAAAATCTAAATTAAATTATTATATTAATGTATCACTATTTTTTTGGCCTATTTTTTGCACTATCTATTGTCTACATATAATAATAATAATATAATAGCAGCCCTGTATCTAATACATGTCCCACTGCTGGGCTCGGGCCTCTTCTCATAAGGAGCAGGGTTAGGCCATAGTCCACCACGCAAACCAAGTACGGATTCGACTTCACACACTCGAGTACTTTAGGCACTCTCTCAGATATGCAGGTTTCCTCAGGTACTTGTCTACAAGAATAAGAAAATGCTATTGATGGGGCGACACGCAGAGAAACACAGGCTTTTTAAACACTATTTTATTGACAGCTTAAACACACTCGGCCGCGTACAGAATCGGTCTGCAGTCTCGTCAAGTCAGTCTTGTCGTCCTATTCTTTTCCTATTCGTCTTTTAAATTTAAATATTATGTCAGTCCAACTGGTCAGCTTCGCCAGCCAGTGTCAGTCAACCAAAAAAGTCCACAACAGTTATTTTTTTTTTTGCAGCCTATATTTTATAATAATAACATTTACCATAACAGCAGTGGCGTAACTATAGGGTGGCAGGAGTGGCAAAATGCCACGGGCCCCCGGCCTGGGGAGGCCTCTGGGCCCAAGATGCCACGACGGTCGTGGCATGTGTTGAGTTACTTTTGAGGTCGTGGCACGACCTCAAAAGTAACTCAACACAATTTATCAAAACAAAAAAAACGCATTCATTTAAAAATAACAATTATAAAACGCGGGCGAGCTTGCAATGTCCGGGGAATTATCGATTTTATTTTTGCATTCCAGTACTGAATCACTGGTAAGTAGCTTCACGTAATGATTTTTACTAGGACCCCATCCAATATTTTTGCCACGGGCCCCCGATGGTATAGTTACGCCACTGCATAACAGGTTAAGTGTGGGTGTAATACACCTCTGCAATACCCCTCTAGGTAATGTAATAGTCGTGAAGTTATATTATGTTATGCTTTGAGTTTGTGCATCCTGTGACACCTCATTGTAATATCTGTGTCTATACTATTGCACAGTGTTGCGAAGTTTCATTTGGATCGCAAAAAGGCGGACACGAGTGTCCGAATGATATAACTGTCCCAAAGTACTTAACTTAATATTTATTTAACCGTATCTTATATTTGCCATAAATTAATCTAACTTTTTGCTAAATATTTGCAACGTCAATCTAAATATATGTAAATAAACCCTCGTAGCCAACCCGCGAGTGACATTTAATATTATGATAAGCGTCTCTAGCAGCGAATTCATATGCGATAGCCCTCATAGGGTTGCCATAGAAACGGGACATCAGTGTCTCGTTTGTAAGCTGATGGTGATGATGTATCAGTAACCGTGTTGTCCCGTATATTTTCCACTCCTTTTTGCCAAGTTAGTAGTAGTTTTACCATTTCAAACCTGATTTGCTCTAAACTTAAATGTCATGAGTTGTCCTTGAGATGGGTCATTGCACAATAAGATCATTAACCCCAGTCACAACATTATTCTGTGATTTAGTCCTCTATTTTCCCTATCGACAAAAGGGGTAGCCGCTAAACAGGAGGCACTAACCACTTTTACTTGACCTCGGGTTTGGTGGTGAGGTAAGTTTGACCCCAAAATTGCCGAGGTAGATGGGAGGCATAATATCTTATTTCGCCATTGTAATCAGGATAGGACTGGCCAAGCATTGACCCATTGTCCTAGCTGGACAAGTGCGACGCGATCCATACATTACAGGCTATGGTTGCAATAGAAATAGAGGCGTTTGTATGGTGATGCATCGCGTCGTGTCGCATTTTCCGCTCAGCTAGGACAACCACTGTAGATGGCGATCGCCAGCTGCATCCCCGCTTGGCGGGTTTTTGCATGCCCTTATCGGCTTTACATCCCTGGTCAGCACTGAGTCCTGGTCCCGTGAAACGCCATCAGGCCTTTTCTAGTCCAATCTGACCCTGGTGATATTGACGCATCTAACTCTATCATTGAGGGTGTCCATGTTGTAGTTACCATCAGATAGTCTACAATACGGTTCACTCCACACGTTATATTTGCGAAATTAGTCTGCACCATAAATTCATGTTAGTGACGTCATTGTTTAACAAGTACTTGGAAATGGGTACATTGACCGTCGCGGCATTATTGGGGAAAGTAAGGTCATTTTCTAGGTCGTGAGTTGCGAATTTCACTGCACCAATGTATTTTTGTGTGGGTTTTCCCCGTAAGTAATGAAGCGCAATTTTAGGTGTTTATCCTGCCGAATATCGTGAAATATTATCTTTTTAAATTTTTCGTAGGCTTTATTACTGCTCACTTCTGACTGAACTTCGATTATAGTTACATTATTATCGCCATTATTAACTGTAAACGATTGTTGAAATGAGTAATATGCTTTAAACATTATTATTTAAACACAATTAATTAATTATTATAATTTTGACGGGAATTAACGCGAAACATGCATATTATTTACCTTTTGGCTATACGTTTCGGCAACGGGTTACACCGGCCGTTTTCTATAGCGTACAATTAATTAAGCCCCAATTTCACCAGTACCCACCCGCTTAAGTTTTAGATATTTAATCGCCTAGTAAAACGTAAAACTAAACAAATTTAATTTGTCAAAATAGTACCGAATAAGCCTATCAGGTACCCGTGAAACTGGTCCTAAATGTCAGCACTTTAAATTCCAACCATAACCTGGACTTAAACAGGTTCTTATCCAAACACTTTCAAAATTATGACTGGTTTCAAACCAAATGTTTTTTTTACAGCTGGAATTCCGCGGTGCCCTAGTTCAGCAGCTGCGTGACGTCACAAAAAAGTTGGGCCTCAGCATTGCCACACTGCACTCGGCCGTGGCTCAGCTGGACTTGTTCATGGATGCGCACAGGCTCAGGGCCGACCGACTGACGCACGTTGCTCTCGCCTGCTTGAGTTTAGCAGGTATGAAAAACATTCATTAGAATAACCCTCGTAAGAACAGTCGGGTTACAATACTTACCTTCTTTGAAGGTAAAGCAATGATGAACTCATTACTCAGATGAAAATATCGTATGACCAAGTTGTAGAACCAAAAAAAGCAACAAATCGTCTGTAGAGACACACAGCCGAGATAACACGAAAATACCAATTTTTTTTTCACAATTTCAATAATTAATCATATCCTTGATAGATTTTTCTGATTTACTAAATCTCAAAATCATAGTTCAAAATTCATCTAGAAACAAATAAATAAAACTTAACCTAAATGCATCAAAAACGGCCCGTATTTTTGTGCTTTTCACTAGGGAATCCGCTGCGCGTGGTCACAGGGAACCTAGGATTCTTCGACGCGACGCGCATTCCGGCTTGAGTTTAGTAGGTATAAAATAAACACTTCTATTTAATGTTTTTTTTTCTTGTCTAATATTAATGATAAAACCGCTACTTATACGGAAATATATTAACTTGGTTTAAGGACATGTCAATGAAATAGAAATACTAGTAACCATTCTTAAAGTTTGTAAATTATAATATTATTAAAACCGACGTGAGGTGAAGACATTATTATTGAGAATACGGGTTACTCACGTATGACACGGAAATAATAGCCCAGTTGATGAATCTACGTACTAGATTCGAAACTAGTCGGCATATCCCGACTAAAGTAACCGTATTCTCAATTATAATTTGTAAATTATATTATGAATTTCATGAGCCGGCTTAAATTCGTACATTAATATTATTTTATCGATAGATGACGATAGGCCTAAACGTAACAGGTGAAATATGGTTGTTGTACAGCTCTGCCACACCCGTCTGGGTTATATAAGCGTGCTGTTATGCTATGTGAATATTATCTTTTCGTTTCAGCCAAGAGTGAAGAAAAATTCAGTCGTGCCCCAACTCTGAAAACCTTAGCCAAGATCAGTGGAGTCCAGCTTTGCGGGAAGACTTTCAGGCAGTTAGAATGGATGGTAGGCCAGCATGTTCGATGGAGGTTGCTGGCTCCTACCCCAGTGACGTACGCAGCACTACTGGCACAGTATGTGGTCACTGATAGTGACCTTACCACCAGGCATCCCAAGTTTGTGAGGCGGTTCAAAAGAGATGGCGCTAAGCTGCTTGAAGCGTACTTGGACTTGACTTTGTCGGGTAAGTTTTAAATCAAACATATTAATTTTAGGTAGAACAACTTCTAAACTTGGCGAGTGCACTGCCGTGCCCCTAGAAATGTACCATCAGCCCAATAGATTCATGCTCAACCCTAATACATTTTTTCAAAGACATTCCAAAACATCAAAGTCTTAATTAACTTGACAACAACTCTTGTCTGTCATCATATACATCAAAATAACAAATATTGTTTTCGGGTATTTCAAATCAGACAGTATATTTTCTGAAGTCTTGGTATTTTTTAAATTAAAGTCATATTTCGTTCTTGGCTTCCCTCAGTTCTTCAGTTCCCAATATAGAGCCATTTCTATCTGGCAACGTATTGATTAAATTTTATATACGCCCATCTAGATTAGCAGTGATTTATAGAATGTAAAAATTATATTTATAGAAAGATGTTACAACATTTGTGCTGAATGCAACTTCGCCAAGTTAGTTTGTATCCTACTTAAGATAGGAACAATTGGATGAACGTGACGTCACGAAATTACGTAACATACTGTTGAGAAATTTAGGGTCCTGGCAAAAGGCGACCGTAGCTGTTTGATTAAAGCGACTGCCCAGTGTGCAGAAGGTCGCAGATTCAAATCCTGCTGGTCCCATAATTTTTCAACTGTTTATTAGTATAATTTGCTAAGCATAGCCAAATGCTAAAAAAATGATCAATAAGAAGTTATAAAAAGATGATTTGTTACAGATGTCCGCCTCAAGGTAGTGGAGTGCGTGGACGTGGGCTGCGCGTGCGTGGCGTGCGCGCGCGCCGACCTGGGGCTGGCGGCGTGGCCGGCGTGGCTGGCGACGCGCGCCGGCCGCCTGCCCGCCGCCGTGGCGCCCATCGCCCGGCTGCTGCAGAGGTAAGCTCTTGCACTACAATGCAATACTAGCTGTTACCCGCAACTTCGTTCGATATATCTATGGCAAACGTTTTACTCTGCTCCCGTGGCGCCATCTATTTCACTTTGATGTAAATTTCCTACTAACTTCAAAACCCTAAATTACACTCACGGGAATAACATTTAGGAAAACCCTGTTTTAGAATTTCATATATTTTTTATTGAAGATCAAGTAAAAGAAAATTTCGTTTAGTTCGTGCTGCTTGTGGCTGACTAAAGAGGCATTAGTCCACTTCCCTGTCCAGCCAGCCACAAGACTATGCTGCAAGTCACTTGTAAATTATTGCCATAGGCAGTAGGTTGCCATGCCCATTGTAATCATTATTTTAAATACCGCAGAGTTACCTAAATAGTTTGTAAATATGTGATGATAAAAAGGCCGAAAAGACGCCCAAACGAGCAAACGGTTGATGTCCCTTTCAGGTCGATATCCCTCCGTGGTTATAACAAAGAAGCGAAAAACTGATCAAAATATCTCTCAACATAAAGAAGTTTTTCCTAATATTTTGCAACTAATCCATTATATTTTTACAGGATGATGCAAATCCTGAAATCCCGTGGTACCTCAGTGGAATCCGAAGTGGACCAAGGCTATAGTAGCGCTAGGACTTCACCCAATCAAACCCCATGCACTTCCCCAAGCTTTCACGTATCACCAGCATCAAGTACTTGCAGCTCTTCTTCCCGTAGCCACCTCAACGTAGACACCTCATACCGTCAACGACCAATCAACGAACGACGACCAGACAGTGATTACACAGTGCTAGATTTAAATGATACAAATGTGGCTGCAAATGTCAATGTTCAAGATTACTACCGGTTACCAACAGCTGTGGACATGACATTGCAACGGGTCAACTCAGCAGCAGATTACAGGTATTGTAGGTCCCGTAGACTTTTAGAAGCTAGTTTAGACAACCAACCGTCAACTAGTATGGCTGTGAAACGGGGCTTAGATTCCAATGTTGATATCGAGAGGAAACGGTACAGGCTAGCTTCACAAATGTCTCAGGTGGTTCTATGATTATTCCTAGTCTTTACTAAATATTTTATTATGTCATGATTATACTCATTTTGTTATATGGCAACATTGCTAGTTATGTTTCCCATTATTTATTTTATATTCGATAATTTTGTGATTTAAATATTTTTTTTCAACTTTTACTGTTATAGCAGACATTGTTGTATAACAAAATGGGTGATTATCATCATTATAGGTAATAATTGACCATGAATACTTCATTATTTTTTTAAAGTTTATGCAAATGTTTCTGACGATTTGTTTATTTATTCAAAAGTATTTGTGGTCAATTTAGTATAGAGTGCATATTCCAGAATATGTTATCAAATTGTTTAGCTCATTATTATAAATACGCTTATTGTGCAAGTAGGAATATAATTATTTCTATAATTGTAATGGTATTCATCAAAAAAATATGCAACATTAATTCTCAATTCACATTCCTTTATTTTCGTTCTATTTTTAAATTTAAGCAGAAATATTAAACAGTAAGCCCCTTTCTACTAGATACCAAAGACACGAAAACTCTGCGTCTTTAACGTTCATTGCGGTTGTACACTATGGCCATCTGTCCGTACTCGGTTACGTCGCAATGTACGTTAAACTCTTAGACAATCGGAGACTGGCGTCGCATAATGGACGAAGGAGATAGGTTTTGTACTACCTACATCAGTAGTTTTTCTCTGCAACATGTTGAATTAATGACATGAAAAGTAATATTGTTCCTGCTTGCATTATTTATAATCATAGCAATAATGATTGAAAAGCTTAGTGAATAATTGAGATGCAAAAATAGATTTTGTATAAAAGTAATTAAACTATTAAAATAAACAAAACAGACTGACAAAATGTACTTCGTAGCAATAAATTCCATAAAAACATGATTGTGATCGGTAGTGCGCCGCCATTGTCATTTAAATGTGAAGTTTTATATGTGTGTGTTTTATAAGATGGATTGGTGCAGTCATATGTAATATTCTAATGATCATGATTGTAGTACTTAAAACCTCAAGTAAACATTGTTTTAATTTGCTATTTCCTAACACATTTTAAATAAAATTGAGGTCTAAAAGTGTACAAATATACATTATTTTATCACACATGATTGTACAGGGAAAAGTTACCGGGTCTGAACTGCCCAATAGTAAGGATAAGGCTTTGTTTTAAAAACTTCTCAATTATGTTTTTATTGGTAGTGACAATTTGTTGGTCGGTCACATAGAAATCTTAATAATAAGGCAATAGAAATGTCAAAGACGCGTGACCTTGTCGCCGCGCATCTGTCAAGTCAAACACAAGTGCGAGTTAAGGAATTGTCGTCTTAATGTCATCGCAAAAAGAATAATTTTGTTTGCAGGAATACAAGCGCATTTGTCTAATCGAACATAAGTGCGAGTTGAGGAATTGTCGTCTTAATGTCATCGCCAAAAAGAATAATTTTGTTTGTAGGAATACAAAAAGTGGTATTTGAAAACCGGCGACATGCGTCCCAGTGTTAAAAGATAGTCGATAGCATTTCTATTGACTAGTTATTAAGATTTCTATGGTCGGTCACCTCTCG
This sequence comes from Hypena proboscidalis, assembly GCA_905147285.1. Lineage (NCBI taxonomy): Eukaryota > Metazoa > Arthropoda > Insecta > Lepidoptera > Erebidae > Hypena > Hypena proboscidalis. The sequence goes on along the minus strand of LR990147.1, from coordinate 15,781,657 downwards.
AATTGGTTACTTAATGAAGTTATCCGCTAAGCATTTAACGGTGACGTCGACCGAAACTTACTGACCTTAGTTAAATTTAGGCATTAACACAACATGGTGGAAGAAATAAACTGCTATATGTACTGTAAAATGGTAAGACTGCCCGTCTTGCAAAAGAAAATAAATGGTCAATTTCAGATATGAATAGATGATCTACCTTATACCTTCCACATATTCTCTCCTTTTAAGTACTGATTAGATTACTGAAAGCTCAGGCATCAGAGGTTCCTTAAATGATGAGTCGAAATGGGCGAATTGTTTGAGAATCAAACTCAGTCATCAGATGTCGCGCAGATGATGAGCGCACCATCAGAATTTCTGGTACCGGCCGAACATCTGCCACAGGATCGAATTGCAGTGGCCGATCTGGAAGTCTAAACCGTCTTCGGACCCAAAAACATCCAACAATAGTTACGAATGTGCATTGCCCACCCAAAATATGGCCCATTTATTATCCTGCCCATAACTTTCCACCCTTTCCACCATAAAAGAACTTATGCAGGCCAACCAAAAAGGCGTCCTAGTCGCATCCTATTGGTCTAAACCATATAGATAGCAGAAAAACATTTTTATTATAGTCATTGACACAACAAGAAGAAAAAGATGAACCAAAATGTATGGCAATATATAGTAGACTTTCCAATGTTCCATCATGTTGTGATAATGCATACAATTGAATGACTGCCTTAATATCGTAACTTAATAGAACAGTTGATTGCCAGATTTAATTATGACGATCACATTTCCTTAATTGATTATAGTTAGAATTTTGTACCCTATTATTGTTAAGGTGAAATAGTGGGGCATGCAAATTAAAAGCCTTAGTATATGATACATATTCTAGGCCTAAAGTGCTTTTTGTTATATGTAATGTTTTTATATGAGGAGCGATTGTTATGAAAATGGCTTATCGATTTGTCAATAGACCATCTTGACAAAAGTCCTTAGTATTCTTCGATGAACTTGGGCCATCTTTTGCCCTTATATTTTATCTCTTTCGCCTTAACTGAAAACATTCTAGTTTACGTTTAAAAGCTGTATCTGAAACAGCAATTATTTTATTTAAATTATGAAATTTACTTTTAATGCGAGTCATTTTATTAAATTATTAAAGCGATTTTGCTGTTTTGGATGTAGTGAGGTTGTGATTACGTACATTTTAAATTATTATTATGTTTGCTTTGTGCTTATAAATGTTAATGAGTGATGTCACCTGTGTTTGCCAGACAGGGCCATTATCACGCCATATAGCGTGCACAAATTCAGCTGTTTGTTTAAAAAAGAAACAAATGGCTCTAAATTACTAACAGTACAGAACAAAGTTGCGGGATTTTGCTGCCTGAACTTATGGAATAAGTTGCCATAAAAACATGTTGTGAACTGAAAAAGCGGTTAATACCGGAATGCCATATTGATGCCGCCATATTTTTCCGTATTTCATTAACGTTTATAAGCAAAGGGCTGTTAGAATTTTGTGATATGGAATAGAATCTTGGCTTATTCTTTTTATTCCTCATTTATATTTCATGTTCAAGTTGATTTTTTTAGTTGTTTACTAAATAAAGATTCTGTTCCATACTTTTGTGAGATTTATGAAGAAATATGTGATGTTTTGAAAATGACTTTCGAAATCGGACTGTAAACTTGGATAATGACTGATATCTTATGATTCATTACATATTTCATCGTATATTCTATGTAGGTAGCTTATTAAATTTCATTACCATATTCTAAGGTTTTTATTGTCTTTTGTTATGGGCTGAAGGGAAAACGTTTCGGTGTTTATAGTTAATATTATACGAATTAAATATGAACATATTATATGTCGGCCATATTGAATGTGTTCCATTCGCCTGAATATGAACGAAATTTTTGATCACATGCTTGTTCCTTTGAAAAAAATCGTTCATTTGGCGAATTAAAGACATTTAATTACATAACATAACATCACATGCCTATATTACCCAGAAGGGTGTGGCAGAGGTGTACAACACCCACATTTCACCTGTTATTCGGGATTCAATATGGCTGAAAAATCAGTTCCTTGTTTCATTCGCACAGTAAAAGCCTTTTCCCTTCAAAAGTATATGGGTTTATAATACGGTCTAGTGATTTTGATTATTAAATACTCTACTGAAATTCTTAGTTGTAAAACTATAACCAATGTATTCGATATTTTAGTTTGGAAAAAACAAAAAATGAAATGTTTTTGTGGCAAATAAAAAAAAATGCTTTTATTGCGATGCAAATGAAACGACATGATTTTCTTTATGATGTAGACTTAGGGCCCATTTACACGATACAAGTTTCGCATGGCAATCTACTTGTCAACTCTGTTGTTACAATCGCGATTAACAAAGCAAGCATCGGAATTGCTTAGCGGAACTGGTAAATGTGTCTTTAATTTTCTCAATTTTTTATTGTTCAACAAAATGAAATGAATAAGCAATGTTACCAGAGTATTTTTGTATAAGCACCGTATTCATTTAAAGTATAAATGTAACATTCTTTGTAATCATGTATTCTTTATTCCTTTGTAAACTATACATAGTCTATAATTAGCAATGGTCGAATACGTGCGTGCAATTCCCGGGATTTTATGTTGTTGTCTTAATATGGATATGGCTTTAAATCCCGATATTCCGTCGCCATGTCGCAATCCCGTTCTCTTTCTTGCTCTTTTAAATGACAGTTCTAAATGTCAAAAAGAGATTAAAGATCAGAAAAGTGACGACGGTTTAGTTTTAAAGACAGGAATTTAAAAACTAAACTATTTTAAAATTTGGTGTCCACTCACCATTTTGGTACACAAAATAATGAACTTTACATGTAGGGCAGGTACTCAACTTTTTTTTTTAATTTTAAATTTCTTTTGATCTTTATTATGCGAAAAAAAAAAAGATTTGATGATAACAAATAATACAATCCCGCGTCCCGGAAGGCTTATCCATATTAATATAATGTTCAAGGTCGTTCACGCAAAATGCACGCTTTTGTCCGACCACTGATAATGTAAACAGTGCTTCCTTACGAATCATTTGTTTGTCGGTAAGAGAAAAAAAGCTATAAAAAATAATCATTACATAAAATATACATAAATATACATGACGATACCTACCTTGCACGAAATCGCAAAATTGCACTAAGAGATAGCTAAATATGAGAGTCACGATTTAATCACTGGTTCCTTCACTCTTTCTAGTTGGAAATAGCGAAACATAATATTTAATATGTAGTATAATATAGTGGTTCTATATTTGCGCTATTTTGCGATAATACGCACGTGTGTCTTGGGCATAAGGCCTAGGAAGGAATTATTCTAATAATTTGTTTATTAATGTACTTATATTATTTTCACAGGTATTGCGGTAACCTTAGTTCCTAAACATGTTCTTACCGACAACCAAATGAGTCGATCATATACAATTCTGCAAATAATGAAGAATTCATTACATATGCATAAATATATAGTTATTATTATGGGCAAACTTCTTGAGCATTAGGTGACGTGGTAGGGGAAAGTTTGCGCATCGTACACTTACGAGCAAAATATTGCTATAAATATGATTAGTTACGTCGAGTTTTTAGAATTACCTATTTTATTTATTACAATTACTGTTTATTTCGGGATATTGTATTATGTATAGACAATTGTATTTGTGTGAGTGCAGTGGCAGGCAATAGCCAAAATATAAACAATAGCCGCCATGTGCAACATTTTTTATGTCGTGCATTGTTTTGTCAAATTTCTCATAACTTAAACAATAGTTAAATCGAAAACAATGCTTGTCGGCATGTTTTGTTGAACTTCTTACGATTTAAAACAATAGTTAACTCGGTTTTTAATATTGGCAAAATCGCCGACAATATTCAGTGATAAAATCCGCTTTTAACTCAACAAATAACAACAACAACTAACGATTTATAACAGAGCACAAAAGTGAGCACTTCACTGCACGCACGTGTATTCGGGAGAGAGCGGAACGAAGACGCGGTGCGCGGGGCAAGGGTCGACTGATCAACCAATCACGCGCAGGTACGCCCCCTGCGCCTCAGCCTCGTAACCAAAGAGACCCAAAATTCGTTTCTGCGCATTCAAGGTCGTTTGCTCAAGATGTTTGCCCCGATTTATACTGCTATTAACAAATCGTGAAATATGTTTCGCAATAAATTTAAATTAAGGTCACCCGGGGCAAAAGCAACTAAAATTAATAAAGTTGGAACTTTGACTCCCTCCACCATTAGCTACTTAATTAAGAAGGTTACATAAATAAACTTACTTTATTCAACGCCTTTTATTGAATAGTTTTAACATGATGTACGTTGTAAATAGGCTTGGGGTTTTCAATAATTTACATTTTTGTTGAATAAGAACACTAAAAGTTACATTCACCCCACCTTGAGGTTAATGCAACTATCAGTTATATGACCTTGTTGTAATCAATAACTAGACGTTAGGAATAAGAGTATATATTGTTTCACGCAACAGCTATCTGAAAATGGTATCTAGTCCCTGGGAATAGAGCTCAGTTTACAGAAAATTCAATTTAATTTTTTTTTGGGGTGAAAGTAACTGTCTCCCATACTGTATAGTGTTGTGATGGTACATACCTACCTGCTACTTCTCGATGAATTTTCGATGACAATACCGAAAAATGATTAGTCTGACATCTAGGTAAAGAAGAAAAAGCGATTAACATAATATCTTGTCTGTTTATTTAAATCATAAAAAAAGGTTTCTAACCTTTTTTACAATCAATAAAAAAATCTATAAAATTAAGTACAAAAACAGTCTAAAACCAGTTTTATAGTAGTTTTTGTTTTTTGCGACATAACGTCATTCTCTTAACATTTTTACTTAAGGTGCCCTAGTAGGCTAACTAGCGCCGCCATCAGCCATCTAAATCAATAAAAACTCTAAAGACGATAAGTATAATACCTAACATGAAAGTAAGTTTAAAACAGTCTAACTAGTTTGTTTTTGAGAAATAACATCTTAACATTTTTTCTTAGTGACTCTAACTAAATAAGTAGTTTCTTAGTGATTAAATAATTGCACATAATATGAGATCACTATTTAAAGAACCTAGAATAATATTAAATTAGTCTAGAAAGTCTTAATCTCAGTCGAAATACTTAAATTCCTAAGTCAATTCTTTATTTCAGTGTAATATTGACGATAAAATGAGAAGCTATAAATTATTTTTCGATAACGTCAATGTTTTCCGAAAACTTGTAAAGTTCTCCTACGCAATCAGGCTGAGGCAGCATCTTGATAATATCCGCCAAATCTATTATAGATACGTCATTTTTAATAAATCTAAACGTATTTTTTTGTTTATAAGACTTCATACCTTTTACGACAGCTTTATTTTCAGAAATATCTTCAATTAAGCAAACATACTTGTAAGTTTTCTTTCCCAAAGCAGAGCAAAATTTTGCTAGTATAAAGTCACCTTCTTTTGGCATAAATACAAACTCATCTTTTGAAGTCGATGGTACATCTTCTATTTTGTTGTATATTATGCACTGGTTTTCGTTTTTAATCAAAGTTCCTGTTTTGTTATTTATCTTCTGCTTTTTTCCCGTTGCACATGGTTTGACAGAAAGGTTTCGTTTTGTCTTCTTAGTTTCATTTTTATATATTTGATCGATTTCTTCAATGTTTATAGAATCATTATCCGAGTTATCTTCCACCAATCTTCTGTAAAAAGTTTCTGCGTCCTCGCTCTCTGACGAAACGTCACTTTGGTATGAACCACTGGTGTTACTATCAGTTTCCCATCGCATTTCCTTCTTCTTCGCCATATTCTTCTTAGTCATGTTCTTCTTTATTATTTTTTTTGGTGTGACGTGTTTCTCTTTTGTTTCCCCTTTTTTTTCTCCTAGTTCTCTTTCTATTCGATTAACAACTTTCTCTACAGTCAATTTTTTCTTTTTCTTTGCCATATTCTCCTTTTTAATGTTTCTTCTGACTTGTTTCATTTCTGCTTCCTTTTTTTTCTCTTCTCGATCTCGTTCCATTCGATCAATGACTTCCTTATAAGTTAAGATTTCAGCGCCTTTAGCAACGCGCCTTTTATTTGTTTTAGGTGGATCATTGCGAGCTATTTTTTCTAAAAGAAGTTTCTGAAATGACACATTCATAATATTTTGTATTTCTTCGTTTTCTAGGTTGTTTCGATTATATGACTGCTGTTTCTTTTCATATGTATTAAGCGTTGCCTTTGTTTCTTTTTTCACTTCAAAATTTTCTTTAGTTTCTTTTTTTTTTACTTGGCGTTGCATTGCAGGTTTAATTAATATGTTTTGTAATATTCGTATCTTTGGAGATGTTTTATTTTCAGTACCAGGTCCAATAGATGTAACTCTCTGAACTTTTTCAAAGGAATCTTGTTTTAGTGCGGTAGAAATATAATCCAGCTTTTGTTTATTGTAGACTCTTTGCTCTTTTATTTCTCCTTTCCTTGTATTTATCATTTCTATTTTTTCTGCTATACTATTATTTCCTTCATTAATTTCCTGTTCAATCATTGATCCAACCATTTCTACTTCTAACTGATTTCCTTCAAGCACTATCTCTTCTGGTTTTTCTGTTACTTTGACCTCGGTATAGTTATTGTTAGGCTTAATATCGTTCAGACTCTTGTTAAACTCGCTCTTATTAAAAAAAATAAGTGTCAAGCTTAAAAGTGTTGGTATGGTAACAAAAACTTGATTTTCCACCTCCTGATGTGTGCAATCGGATAGCGATTCATTACATGTTTCCTCGTTGTTCTCAACTTCAGTCCCGGAAATTAAGTTTTCATATTCGACTTCGTTATTTTCGGCATGATTAAGTGCTTGTCCTTTCTCCCATTGGGCTAATGCTAAAGGATCGAATATGTTTTTAGATATTGCATGTCGGTTGAACGGGTATATACCAGTTTTTTTAAATCCATTTTGCAGGATAACTGGGTTTAAATTGGCCCATATTTCGGTCAGGATTCTTGAGAATTCCATTTTTGGTAGTTTAGCACCAATATGCAGCCTTTGCCATTTAACGAGGGCCTCATCCCATCTATCTTTCATAGGTTTCATACCACTACAATCTAACGGTTGAAGAGTGTCGGACGAGTGTGGTGGTAATTTCATTATGGTTATATTTTCAGATAGAGCCAGCTTGATGACATTCAAGTCTACATGAGTGGAGTGCCCGTCATAGATTAGTAAAATGGGCCTGTCATTTCCAATTGCTGGTAAAAACACGCTACTAAAATATTTTTCGAAAATTGATGTTTCCATCCAACCCTTTGGACTAACAGTGTAAGCTGTTTTGACTGATTGATCTTTGTAAAACCACTCATTCCACAAATGCTTGCCCTGAAATATTATAAGCGGCGGGACTTTATCTCCCACCGCATTTGTTGCCAATAATACAGTCGTGTTATCTCTTCCTGGGGAACTAGTAGTTCTGGTGCAGCGAAACCCTTTTTCACCGATGACTCGGGTTTTGGAAGGATCATTACAGAAACTCGTTTCATCGAGGTTGTAGATCCTCTCAGGTTTTGCAATCAAGTCAAGATCGTTCAAAACATCCTCTAATAAATCGAAATATTCATACACTGTGTACGGATTGCATGCCCGTTTACGGGCAATTTCAACTGGCTGTGGTTTTTTTATCGACAAACCATTTCTCTTGCGAAAACCACGCAGCCATTCATCACCTGGTATATCTTCCTTAAATGGCGTAATTATACCATTTCTTATAACGTATTCTGACACCAATGCCTTCACTTCTTTTGTCGTTAAAGCAAATCCGTTTTTTTCCATTATTTTTAAATAGGAAGATATTTCTTGCTCAAATGATCTCGAAAATACAGTATCTTTTCCAGGATTTATTTGTTTTTGTCCACGCGTAGCGTATACATGTGATATAATTGTTGACCGAGGAATATTAAATCGTTCCGCAGCAGCATAACTGTTTAACTGTTTTTGCTTCACTAGTTGTACAGCTTCAAGAAGATTTTCTCGCGTATAAAGTTTATCCCTCTTTCTTTTATAGTTCCGAACCATCTGGAATAAGTAAAAAAACTTAGATATTGTTGTAATACTGTGCATTTGTCTTTAAATTAATAATACAATAATTTATACTTAAGCTGGATTTATGTTTGTATGTGTAGATTTCATATTATATGTATGTGTATATTGTGTTATTTATTTTTAGTCTATGTATCTATAAAATTAAAATAGGTATGAGCAAAAATAATGTGTGAGCAAATGAAATAAAAAATACGTCACCAAAGTAAACATTTTATGTAAATAAGTAGATAATTAAGCGAAATTAACTTGTCAAAATATCGACACGGAACGTCACTAGTGATTTGCATTTTTTATACAAATACAATGGGGCAATTGCAACTGCCAAAATAGTTGCTTTTACCCATCTGCACAAAAAGTTGAGGTTAATGTAACTGTGCCAATAAAATGTTAATTATAAGACCTAGCCTTTAATCAAATATACCAAAAGCACTTACGTTTTGTCTTTATATTAGGATGAACTTGCAATTTTTCTGGAAACTACGAGAAATATTTTTTTTGTCACAAAAGTTAACAGATGACGCCGCGAAACGTTGCTTCAAAATGGCGGTTGTCAAAAAATGCTCTGTCGGTGCAACAGTTGGTGACCTAGAAGCGCCATCTAGACCTTGTAAGAAAAATCAAGAATTTCTCTACTTGTCAACAGATGGCACGTTTTAAAAAATACATTAGATTGAGAAAAAAATCAATTAGTCACTTTAGCCTCATAGTTGCTTTCGCCCCGGGTGACCTTACTTATTAGTACAAAATAAAATGTGTAATCGCGGATTGCAAATGTATACCGATTAGAAAAGTGTTTAAGAGTAGAAAGTTTGTTTGAAGACTGAAGGATAGCTAAAAGGCATAGAACTGAAATGAAAATTATTTTGTACTTCTAAAAGAATAAGAAAGACACATTATAAACCTTGAAAATAAATATTTTACTTCTTTGTATATTGTGTTTTACTTGTGTACAACATTGAATTTATCACAGTTGAATCGCCATTGTGGAGCGAAACGACGCATTCAAAAAAGAGTCCTAAGGTGATTCGCACCGCGAGGCGAACCATTCGAGTTGCGAACCGCCCCAGGAACCCATATTTTTAACCGACTTAAAAAAAAAGGATATTCTCAAATCAATTGTATATATTTTTTTTATGTTTGTTCCACGTGTTTGTGTGTGGTCCCATTTTTATCAGGTCACGGTCTAACGATGAGATCCTAGAGAAATCGAGGACAACCCTCAAATTTTAAAGGCTTCTATATTGTTTTTCGAATATTACCTAAAGCTTCTCGCATATTTGCATCTAGCAGTCAGTCAGCATTTCTTGTTGCTAAGCTGATGCTAGAAGGTACAACTCCTCAACGATTACGTATAGGACGGGGCAGTCATGGGTCGTGGATCACCTAATTAGTTCACCTTGGTGTACCACGGGCACTTTTTCTTGCCCGTGGAACACCTTGGTTCACCAAAGTGTACCACGGGCACTTAATCTTGCCCGTGGTTCACCTATGTAGTAATATCCAACCTATTTTTTCCTCGATCCCTTTATAATGTGTACGTTACGCCAGCAAGAAAGTGTCACCTAGAGTGATATGAGTAGAACGTATAATTAGTGCGCAATCTGCTGTAAATGTGCGCCGCGTAAAAAATTTGTGCGTCTTGTAGTTTTGAAAAAAAAACGTAAAAACGATTCCTGCTGGAGTAACGTTGTTCTAGCAAGAAAATTCTAGACGAATCATCGGTGATATAAAATACATACATGGGCAGAGAGCTTATATTTGTGCAAATTTGTGCGCCATAAATATAATTTGTGCGTCTTCAGGTTTTCGAGATATTGCGTTTCCCGCTGGAGTAACGTTTTGCGAATTCGTGTATCTCAAAGACCATTATATGTGCGCATGTAGAATGAACATACACGAATAGCTCTTAATTTGTGCATATTTGTGACATAATTAGATGCCAGATAATATTTATAATTTTCAAGTAATCGCGCTTTATTGAAAACTTAAAAAAATATTGTAGCGCCTAAATGAGAAGACGTATAAACTCGCTAAAAACTGTATTCGTTCCATCTTGACGTTTATAATTACCATAAAAAGTTTCAAAACAGAACCTACAAGCGCTAATGAATAATATTACTAAAAGTCAAAACGACGGCATCATAACTTTGACGCCATCAAACAAGAAATTGGCTCAACCTAAGATGTGTAAATGTAAACCAAAAATTAGTGCATTTATCAAATAATATATAGTAAAAATATCCAGCTTCAACTGTTTCGTATTAAGTAAATATTAAGACTAAACCAAAACAGTTATTCGGCGCAGGTTATCCGACCAAATTCGAATGACTACAAAAAAGCGACGGATTCATACGTATCGATGACCTTCTTAACTTTACTCGCTAACTGGTTGAAACGTATTGTGCCCGAGTACAGTGCAGTAGAAATAGTTATTAAAATAAATTCAGATTTTTTTTTGATTAGACATAAATAAATTTAGCCATTTGCATTTATTATATCAGTAGAAAAAGGAAAAAACTGTGATTTTCTGTGATAAAGGTTCAGTACCATCATAACGGGAAATTCAAGTATAAAGTAGTTACCTATTTGTTGGCCGAGATATAATTTAGTTTTGGATATGATAGTATGATACGCGAACGTAGTATAGACCGGTTAAAATTATTATCAGCTTATGTTTCTTAAAAATTAGCCTAATTTGAAAACCCAAACCTAAGCAGCCCGATATGTGAAACTTGGGTTGAAGTTTTCAAATCCGGCTATTTTTTAAGAAACATAAACTCATAACAAAATATAACGCTCTATAGGTATTTATTACGTTCGCGTACTATACAATCATACCCAAAACTTAATTATATCTCGGCCAAAACAACAACTACTTAATATTTAAATTTCACGCCATGATGGTACTGAGCCACTTTAAGTGATTTTATTGTTTGTGTATTTAAGTAAATGAAAAACTGATCTGTGATTTTAAATAATACCAAATGACTATACAAGGTACAAATAGTTTAATTGAACAATGTTTGTTTTAATATTTATAGGTAGGAAATTGGATCTGTGATTTGATGCCATAATTACTTTAAGAATCATGATTATGATAATAAAAATAATATTTTTTTAAACCAACAAGCTCTTTGATTTCATATGATCAGAAAGTACATTTAATATATATTATATTTTTATTAGGTCATTGTAATAATAATTCCCAACGAACATTTGAGTGTGACTGTACGAACACAGTTTAGGTGTAATACGTTTAATAAAGGTGGTCATCGATACGTATGAATCCGTCGCTTTTTTGTAGTCATTCGAATTTGGTCGGATAACCTGCGCCGAATAACTGTTTTGGTTTAGTCTTAATATTTACTTAATACGAAACAGTTGAAGCTGGATATTTTTACTATATATTATTTGATAAATGCACTAATTTTTGGTTTACATTTACACATCTTAGGTTGAGCCAGTTTCTTGTTTGATGGCGTCAAAGTTATGATGCCGTCGTTTTGACTTTTAGTAATATTATTCATTAGCGCTTGTAGGTTCTGTTTTGAAACTTTTTATGGTAATTATAAACGTCAAGATGGAACGAATACAGTTTTTAGCGAGTTTATACGTCTTCTCATTTAGGCGCTACAATATTTTTTTAAGTTTTTAATAAAGCGCGATTACTTGAAAATTATAAATATTATCTGGCATCTAATTATGTCACAAATATGCACAAATTAAGAGCTATTCGTGTATGTTCATTCTACAGGCGCACATATAATGGTCTTTGAGATACACGAATTCGCAAAACGTTACTCCAGCGGGAAACGCAATATCTCGAAAACCTGAAGACGCACAAATTATATTTATGGCGCACAAATTTGCACAAATATAAGCTCTCTGCCCATGTATGTATTTTATATCTCCGATGATTCGTCTAGAATTTTCTTGCTAGAACAACGTTACTCCAGCAGGAATCGTTTTTACGTTTTTTTTTCAAAACTACAAGACGCACAAATTTTTTATGCGGCGCACATTTACAGCAGATTGCGCACTAATTATACGTTCTACTCATATCACTCTAGGTGACACTTTCTTGCTGGCGTAACGTACACTTATAATGTGTACGTTACGCCAGCAAGAAAGTGTCACCTAGAGTGATATGAGTAGAACGTATAATTAGTGCGCAATCTGCTGTAAATGTGCGCCGCGTAAAAAATTTGTGCGTCTTGTAGTTTTGAAAAAAAAACGTAAAAAACGATTCCTGCTGGAGTAACGTTGTTCTAGCAAGAAAATTCTAGACGAATCATCGGTGATATAAAATACATACATGGGCAGAGAGCTTATATTTGTGCAAATTTGTGCGCCATAAATATAATTTGTGCGTCTTCAGGTTTTCGAGATATTGCGTTTCCCGCTGGAGTAACGTTTTGCGAATTCGTGTATCTCAAAGACCATTATATGTGCGCATGTAGAATGAACATACACGAATAGCTCTTAATTTGTGCATATTTGTGACATAATTAGATGCCAGATAATATTTATAATTTTCAAGTAATCGCGCTTTATTGAAAACTTAAAAAAATATTGTAGCGCCTAAATGAGAAGACGTATAAACTCGCTAAAAACTGTATTCGTTCCATCTTGACGTTTATAATTACCATAAAAAGTTTCAAAACAGAACCTACAAGCGCTAATGAATAATATTACTAAAAGTCAAAACGACGGCATCATAACTTTGACGCCATCAAACAAGAAATTGGCTCAACCTAAGATGTGTAAATGTAAACCAAAAATTAGTGCATTTATCAAATAATATATAGTAAAAATATCCAGCTTCAACTGTTTCGTATTAAGTAAATATTAAGACTAAACCAAAACAGTTATTCGGCGCAGGTTATCCGACCAAATTCGAATGACTACAAAAAAGCGACGGATTCATACGTATCGATGACCTTCTTAACTTTACTCGCTAACTGGTTGAAACGTATTGTGCCCGAGTACAGTGCAGTAGAAATAGTTATTAAAATAAATTCAGATTTTTTTTTGATTAGACATAAATAAATTTAGCCATTTGCATTTATTATATCAGTAGAAAAAGGAAAAAACTGTGATTTTCTGTGATAAAGGTTCAGTACCATCATAACGGGAAATTCAAGTATAAAGTAGTTACCTATTTGTTGGCCGAGATATAATTTAGTTTTGGATATGATAGTATGATACGCGAACGTAGTATAGACCGGTTAAAATTATTATCAGCTTATGTTTCTTAAAAATTAGCCTAATTTGAAAACCCAAACCTAAGCAGCCCGATATGTGAAACTTGGGTTGAAGTTTTCAAATCCGGCTATTTTTTAAGAAACATAAACTCATAACAAAATATAACGCTCTATAGGTATTTATTACGTTCGCGTACTATACAATCATACCCAAAACTTAATTATATCTCGGCCAAAACAACAACTACTTAATATTTAAATTTCACGCCATGATGGTACTGAGCCACTTTAAGTGATTTTATTGTTTGTGTATTTAAGTAAATGAAAAACTGATCTGTGATTTTAAATAATACCAAATGACTATACAAGGTACAAATAGTTTAATTGAACAATGTTTGTTTTAATATTTATAGGTAGGAAATTGGATCTGTGATTTGATGCCATAATTACTTTAAGAATCATGATTATGATAATAAAAATAATATTTTTTTAAACCAACAAGCTCTTTGATTTCATATGATCAGAAAGTACATTTAATATATATTATATTTTTATTAGGTCATTGTAATAATAATTCCCAACGAACATTTGAGTGTGACTGTACGAACACAGTTTAGGTGTAATACGTTTAATAAAGGTGGTCATCGATACGTATGAATCCGTCGCTTTTTTGTAGTCATTCGAATTTGGTCGGATAACCTGCGCCGAATAACTGTTTTGGTTTAGTCTTAATATTTACTTAATACGAAACAGTTGAAGCTGGATATTTTTACTAATTATATTATTTGATAAATGCACTAATTTTTGGTTTACATTTACACATCTTAGGTTGAGCCAGTTTCTTGTTTGATGGCGTCAAAGTTATGATGCCGTCGTTTTGACTTTTAGTAATATTATTCATTAGCGCTTGTAGGTTCTGTTTTGAAACTTTTTATGGTAATTATAAACGTCAAGATGGAACGAATACAGTTTTTAGCGAGTTTATACGTCTTCTCATTTAGGCGCTACAATATTTTTTTAAGTTTTTAATAAAGCGCGATTACTTGAAAATTATAAATATTATCTGGCATCTAATTATGTCACAAATATGCACAAATTAAGAGCTATTCGTGTATGTTCATTCTACAGGCGCACATATAATGGTCTTTGAGATACACGAATTCGCAAAACGTTACTCCAGCGGGAAACGCAATATCTCGAAAACCTGAAGACGCACAAATTATATTTATGGCGCACAAATTTGCACAAATATAAGCTCTCTGCCCATGTATGTATTTTATATCTCCGATGATTCGTCTAGAATTTTCTTGCTAGAACAACGTTACTCCAGCAGGAATCGTTTTTACGTTTTTTTTTCAAAACTACAAGACGCACAAATTTTTTATGCGGCGCACATTTACAGCAGATTGCGCACTAATTATACGTTCTACTCATATCACTCTAGGTGACACTTTCTTGCTGGCGTAACGTACACCTTTATAATAGTTTTAATTATGATATTTAAAAAATATTTTTAGTAAGATGACATTAGCGCTGTCATTTGTGTAATAAATTATTTTATTTTCACGTCGTAAAGTCGTAAAGCCGTTAAGCATATAATTTTATTATGTCTGAAAATTTGGAAAACGATATTTGTTATGTAAAACGAAAAGGCGGCACAGTTTTATTGTACAATGCCTATCAATTTTATAAAGTTAAAACCAACAAAAACGGTATGGTACTTTGGCGTTGTTCTCAATATAAAAAAAAATGTAAAGGAAACGTTTTTATACAGGTAAAACTATATTTATTTTATTTCAGTAGTTTTTAATGTAAATACTACCCGACACTACCCGTACGTGAAAAGTAAGAACTCAGCGCTCTACCTAAGGTCAAAGCAGGCGGAAAGCGCAAGTCTCAACACTCAACTTTTCGCTTACGAGTAGTATATTAATATACTTAATAATGATACTTAGATAAACATATCCATTGATTTCCAACATAAAAGGGTAAATTATTAAAATAAATAAAATAATTTACATCATATTTATTTCAGGACAACCGCGTTGTAAAACAAAAAGACCATTTATACATACAAAACTTGGCGAAAAATGTAGTTGACAAAGAATTTGTAAAGCTAAGAGAACATGTGGTTAAATCCACGGATCTAGTGCCTAAATTGTACAATGACACTTTATCAAATATTGAGCAATTGGGCTTTGATTTGGTTACAGACATACCTTCATTATCAAATGTACAACATAATTTATACAAAATAAGAAATCAGTCCCTAGGAATTAATAAAACAATATTTAAAAGTTACGATGAAGTGGCTGTACCATATAAATACAATGATTTTATTTTGGCGGATTATTTTAACGAAGGTTTACGTATAATAATATTTTGTAGTATTGCTAACAGGAAGAAAATTGGAGAAATAAAAGAATTTTTCGGGGATGCGACATTTGTTTCTTGTCCTAAACCATTTACGCAATTGTACACATTACATGGCGAAATGGGTAGCAGTATCACAAAAACGAAAACAGCACCATTAATTTATGCTTTAATGCCAAATAAGAAGCAAGAGACCTATACTGTTGTGTTTGAACTCATCAAACGACAACTGAGTAACTTCAAACCTGTGAAATTCCATTCTGACTTCGAGCAAGGCGCTATAAATGCTGTTACACGCGTTTTTCCTGATAATAAATTGGCGGGGTGTTATTACCATTGGTGTAAGGCCATATGGAAAAAGGCTAAAAAATTAAATTTAAATGGTAAAAAGGAAAAAAGGCTGGTTGGCTTGACCGCCGCTTTGCCGCTATTGCCTTCCGAATACATTGCTGAAGGATTATTATTTATAAAATCCGAAGGGAGGTTTAAAGAAAAACTGGTACCTTTTTTTAAATACATCGATAAATTTTGGATGTCTAATAATTTTTCTTCAATATTATCGGTTTTCGGTGAAAGACACCGAACAAACAATGTGACTGAATCATTTCATGCAAAACTAAATAAAAAAATAAATAAAACAAATACTTCAATTCTACGTCTACTATCTGAGCTGAAACGGATTGAATCCAGTCCTGTACACAATAACAAAAGAAAAAATAAATACATAAAAGATGATGAAGACATCATAGAAATACAATTAGAATTGTTAAATGGAGAAATTTCGGTTAGCACAGGTGGCAAGTGGCAACGCAATTAGGTTTGCAGGGCTAAAATTTCTACGCCTTTGAAGACTGACTACACTGGTTATGCGTGTGTGTGAGTGTTACTAAAAAGTGTTTTTTTTTTCTCTAACTGTTAGAATTATATTTTAAGTTTTTTTTTTCATTTTCATACAAAACAATACTTACACGCTAATTATACAATACGTGGGTGTTTTCGTGTTAACTGCAAGAATAATATTTTAATTTTTTTTTTTCATTTTTACAATTTTAATAATATACGATATGTGGGTGTTTTTTTTTGTGTTACCTGTTACAATATATTTTAAGTTGTTTTTTTCCTATTTTTACTGTCCTTTTTTATATTTGTTTTGTGGACCAGAAGTAACCCGGTTATAGGTGTTCCACGGCCCATAGGCGTATTGCAATGAGGATGTAAACGCAAAGCTTATCGCAGATGTCGCTAGCGGCGGGATGGCCGCTGTCAAATCGTATACGCTTTGTTTACACTTTGTTTTGTGCTATTTTTTGTGTTTAAACCGTTTGAAACCGGTCCGCTATCGTTATTGACAACATGTACGGTACCTGGAAGCTCAAAGAATTAAAAGATGAGCTAAAAAAACGAGAAGGAAGGATAACTGGAAGAAAAGTAGATCACATTGAGTGGTAGGCCTAAAATATTTTTTATCAGTAGTATGCTCCAGATTTTGTTATTTTTTTAGTTGTAACCTGTTAATTGTTGCTTGACTCTTGGTAGGAAAATTTACGAGAAATGGGAGAACATTACTTTAATGGTAAATGGTATTGTTACTTTTAGGTTAGAAACAATGATCCAAATCTAAAATTTACCTTCACAGTGATCTGATTTATGCCCATAATCAACAAATTGTTAATAATAACACACCAGTATAAGCTGACTCTCCAAAATAATCAGATTCTTGGAAATTATGCCGGCATAACCTGCTATACTTTGTCGCTACGCAATTTTGGCGACGTATAGCCTTTCCAACTCCTTTTTCATCTTTGGGAAATAAATGCACGCCGGTATTATTACATCCAAGAACAGCACACAGAGGCATTTTAAGAGAAAATTTAAATTTATAAACAATAGGTTACAAAATGTATTGAATTGACAGCTATCATTGGCCATCCCGACTATGCGCCACCTACCGTGATAAAAAGGCAGTTTAGAACCTCATTGCATGGTCCTTATAAGTGAGCTGTTCCTCGGGCAAGAAAAAGTGCCCGTGGTACACCAAGGTGAACTAATTAGGTGATCCACGACCCATGACTGGGACGGGGATAATTCTTTTTTGCAAGTTAACTATGTAAATTCGTTTGACTGACTGACCTGCCCTTTCGAGCTCCTTATATCTAAAACTCGTGACACAAACAGTCACAAGCTTTGTGGCGATACAGTTTTTGGTCTAAAAGGAACGAAATAAAAAACAGTTAGCTGCCATGTTATTATATTTACACATATATTTTATTTACAATAATATAGTTTGGAAAATATAATTTGTGCTCATATTTATTTCGATAAAACTAGGCTAAACGATAGACCGACGTATCATCGGGAGATAGGGTTGGCAAACGCGGAGGGCGGCGTGGTGGGCGTCTGCGGCGGCGGGGCTTACACTCGCAGTGCAGAGCGCACAGACCGATTCCAGCACAGCCTGACAGGAACAATGGAACAGCCAAGGTCCTCGTAACAGTCGCTACCTGCTCGCCTCGCGACCAACTCGGCACCACCACGGACGTATCAGCTCGCGACCAATAACAGGGATACTTCGCTCCGACATAACCAAAGTTTATCGTGAAGTTATCGCAGTCAACCGCAGGAGGATAGCCACATCCTTTGATATTAACAAATAACACTGCCGGACGCCATTCTTCGGCATAAGATTTGTACTTTACGTGGAGCTGTGTGCATTTATAAGCGTCACTGGTACATCCTTCTCTGCACGAAGCCCAGGTGCAGTTATCCAAGCCGAGTCTATCGTCGCGTCTTTCAGTGACACATTCCGCTGGTATCGGGTCGAAGTCTGCAGCTAGAGCACTTAGAGCGGGGTCCGCGTAGAGTGGTACGAGGAAGAGCAAAGCGGAGCCCCCGCCGCCTAACAAAGCAGCGAGTATTACAGTTATGTATCTTGTGAGTTTAGCACGCGTTTCTCCTCTGCGTCGCGATGGCCGCACGACCAGGCGCTCTGAACTTCCACCCCTCATTTTATGAGCACTGCGTCAACCCATGCTGAATTCAGAACCTTGTCCCACATACAGAATGAGGGGTACGCATGCGTCAAGCTGAGGCATGCGCGGCAGGTCTCGTATATCTAGAACCTTAAAACTAGGTAGATTTTCATTCATCAAGTTATATAGGTACCTATATGTTGCTCTGTAAGCATTAGGTAGTAGTCATGTGTCCGCTATACCAAAACGTAACTGAAAACGGGTATCATCTCTCTAACGTACCGTATCGGTATTAAAATAGTTGCCAACGGTTATCAGGTATTAGTATGAAACTATTAAGTAACTACCGAATCAATGCGTCCCCGCGTCAACGTAGTTTGAAAACCGAACCCACATCATATCTAATAACTAAATAACTGTCAACCTAAAAAACCAACTGAATCCACGCAACCGATCAAAACTAACTAACTTATCTATCTCTCTCTTACAAGTGATAATATCGCATGCATAAAAGAAAAGGGGCGAGACCGGCGCAAACTATTCAACGTTATTGTTATAAGCCAAAGACGACCTTATATCTACTGCGCTACGGCTTTATCAAACTGTAAACGAGTGCGGTCGCTTTCGCTAGGCTGGCCTTGAGTTGAGTACAGACAGACGGCGTCACATCATCTCATACATTTCCAGTATAACATGGCCTCGCGTTCTATAGGCTCCCGGCGCAATGCGAGATCAGCTTGTACTGGAAATTTAAGGTTGATCGGTAGCTGAGTACGCACAAATGGCTACCGATCAACCTAGGTATACATTTCTAGTATAAGATGGTCTCACGTTGTATAGGCATGTCGTGCAATGCGAGACCAGCTTACAATGAATAAGGTTGATCGGTAGCCGTCTGTAAGTAGATGCGCGCGAAACCCGTTCACTGTAGTTGGGCTTAGGGACTATTGGCATAGAGTTGCTTTTAGTGAAACATGCGTTTCTGTTTTGTTTTGCGGTGCCGCTGCCGGCGCGTGGCTTTGTTTTGATACTTATTATTACTTATTTATTCGGCATTTTTTGGCTGTGCCGTCGTTTTTAACGCAGTATACCTACTTTCAAATACTTTGTTTTTAATGATTACGAGCTGCCTATTTTGTTGCCTTTGATTCGGGTGTGAGTGAGTAGTGAGTAGGGTAGGGTGGTCGACAGTGAATCAGAGGTACACAATGAATCAAGCGAATATTTCGGAAATGCGACGTTGCCATTCAATGCACTCCGCACAGCGCGAGAGTCTATCGAAAATCACCACTGCCCCCGCAGTCAGCGGCAACCTACGTGCGAGGACGGCCGTGTGAATTCACGTTAAATGTTTTTCTCGCAAAAAAGTTAAAAAAATCACGTAAGTACAATTTCGTCTTGTTTTTTTTGTGTGTATAGTGGTCAAAAAATAATTTATGTGACAGATTAAGTGTTATTATGGCTTTATTTTAATGGGACTACAATAAGCACAACGTGTTAGAACATTTAGCTACATAACCTCAAAGTTCAAATGTATGGGGTGGCACAGAGTGAATCATTTTTAAGGAGTACACAATGAATCAGTGGTTCATTGAGTACTACCTGGTTCACTGTATACACTAACAATGCTGAATGGTTTTAAATTTGTTTTTTATTTTTTAGGATGGGACGAACAAAATTGGATAGACTTTCAAGAAAAAAGGGTTCACATTTGCCGGGAGATATGAAGACGGCTGTCGATTTACATCTTAGCGGCGTTAGCATAAGGCAGGCGGCAAAAACGTGCAAGATACCATATCCATCATTAAGGAGATACGTCATCAAATTATATAAAAGAAAGACTTAAATAATACGTTATTGTGATATTATAAGTAGATATTGGCTGATTATTAATTAAGATTTCCAGAGGCCTCATTAGATTTAAATTTTAAAATTAATTATTTTGTTGATAACTTTTTGATATTTTTTTTATAATTTTTTGATTATTTTTTTTTTATTATATCGAAGAAAAACTTAAATAAGACACTATAGTGATATTATAAATAGATATTGACTGATTATTAAATAAGAAGATTACAAGTGATCTCATTCGGTTGAACTCGATTATTTATATTGTTAAAAAATAGTACGTAATTAAGAAGGAACAATTTATGTTGAATGTTTGAGTTTATTATAACGTTGATTTTACTAAAAAAAATGTTTTATTGCAGTACTTACCACAATTAAATACAAAATTTGAAGATGATTATAAGGATGGTTCACTGTGTGCACTCTTTGTTCATTGTGTACCATCCCCCGGTTCATTCCGTACCACTAGGTGTACACGGTGAACCAATTCTCATTTTTATAAAAAACACATTTCCTCAAAAAGTTAGGCTATATAGATGCAAATGAAGTACTACTTAATCATAGCCAGTTAAATTATACACGATTCTAAGCAAAGAGTACATCATTTAGACACACAGAACCAAAATTACAGCCCTTCGAAATTTAGGTGGTTCATTGTCGACCATCCGACCCTACTGTAAAGTACTGTTATTTCATTAAAGTGACGATTGATTTGTTGTACATATTAAATATAACTAGATAAATGAGTTAGTGGTATAAAAAGTGTAAATATAGGTACAATTTAGGTTTAAAGTTTAGTTAAAAGTTAAAACTACAGTTAAAAATTGGGCTAGTCCTGAGCCTAGAAAAAAAACTTGAAGGAAAATTGCCAAAATCATTCTGCTCGGGGGGCGTACTCACTCACACGTCGAATCATAATAATCATATCGGACATTGGATAACGTAAAAAGTGGTGGCAACTAACTTGGTGACAAATACCTACCTTGGCATAAAACGTTTGTAAACGCTATAGCTAGAATAATTGCAGTAACCCACCTAAAATACCGATATTCGGCAACGGTTTTCTATACCGGTATTGTATCACCATACCGGTGAATTATCGGTTGCCAAAAATATCTAATAACGCCCATGACTAATATGTAGTAGTTACTTAGATAATATATTTATGTGCTTATACCTATACCTATGCTTTATTTTTCAAAGTATACCTGAACGGACAAGTGCTTGTCTTTCTACTGCGAACTAAATAAAATAATTGTAGGTCTAGGTAAGAGGTAGTAAATAGGTAGATATTTGTCTAGGTCACTGGAGTAACCACCGCTTCTTATTAGTTCTAACTATAGGTATTATAAATAATCCCAACTTACTGGCTCGTACACTTTTGCGAACGGATCAAAAAAGAGCATCGAGCCAGATGAATTATGATTCTGCGACAGCTACAGTTGTTGGTCTTAAGATCTCCCTAGAGTTCGATGCCCGTACCCATGCGGCCATGTGTAATCTGTGTCAGTAAAAATAAAAAACGTATAATTAGTAATTAGCAATAATTAACTCAATTCTGAGCTTGCTTAATATGTTCTGATCAAAGATACTTGATTAAGATATTCTGATTAATGAGTCGACTTATGAGTCGGTCTATGGTATATGTACTAAGTACTAAGCATACACACTACACACTTGCACAACACTAGCCAAGTCAATAAATGAAATGAATGAATGACAAATAGCCATAAAAAAAAAAAATAAAAAAAAAAAAAAAAAAAAATTAATGAATGACAATGAATGTCAATTCAATAATGTCATTTTATTGTTAAAAATAAAATGGCTGCAGCCACGCTGATTGTCGAATTTTACTAAATCTCGTAATTTTCAAGTGGTTATCTATTTGATAAAATTATTTTCATCTTTGTTAGGTATGTCCGCATCCTTATTCAGATTTTTTGTTAGCTCATTGAGACAGAATCTGCCGAGACATCCCATAAGATCAGGTAAAATCCTCATGGGTGAATCGCGGTACTTTGAATTCTGATGTGTTAAATGTTTATTTTTAGTTTTTTTGTTCATCACGCAGTATGTTATAAAATTTATGTTATTGCTTCTTGTTGCTTCCTTCCTTTCGTATTAGTTACCGTTTTAGATAAAGTTTTACCGAAAACAACCTACATTTTACAATAATTTTGTTTGTTCTGTTCCTGCGTTTGTTTACATAATTATTGGTATACACGTAGCAACCACACCGTTATATAGATTAAATTAGTTTTTATGGTTATGTCTGTAAATGTTTCCTCACTTATTTTGTGTTATGCTTACTTTTTTAGGTTAAGTTTTTATTATTGAAAGATTCCTTACTTATTATAACTTCCTTACAGCTCTTATAGCTAGAAGCGCATCAATAATGGACGCAGTATCTATAGAAAGCATAGAATCTACAAATCATCAAAAACATGATTCAGAAGAGATAGTTCTTAATAAAAATTTGACTAGATTTAAAAAGCGTTTTCACAAACGGGCTTGGGAGGATCCAGACCCTAATAAAAAGGAAAATGGCGAGGCGGATAGTAAAAGACTTTGTGGGACCACTGAAAGGGTGAAGAAGAAAAAGATGGCCCTACTTCTGGGCTACTGCGGAGTTGACTTTTATGGAATGCAAAGGTAAGTCTAAATTTGATTTAAAAACTAATTTTGTTACAAATACCATATAGTGAGAAATATACATAAATAAGCTTCTAATTATCACTGGTGTAGTTTTATATAAATAAGCTTCTAATTATCACTGGCGTAGTTTTATTAGATATTTTGAATGCTTGACTTAACTTGCTAATTGCATCAAGTAACATCTCTTCATCACAACCTGAAGGTGATCCTTGCCAGTCTACTACAGTATGCTGAAGCTCAAGAACAACAACTTCTTTGTAAAGAAATTAATTTAGAAGCTAAGGTCAAAATTAAACTAATCATTAGTCTCTTATTTTATATCTGGACTAGATTGCAATTTTTATGAAGTATCTTTATGAAAAAAATGTATGTATATTTTTTTTATTATGATGATTTCAAGATGGGATGGCTTATCTTATCAGAGAATTAGGGTTCTGAACATTTATTTATTTATTTATTTATTTATCGTACACTCAACTACCATGACAGGAAATTCCCAATGCGATAGTTTATGACAAAGACATAATATTATAAGTAACAACATCAATGAAATTAGATTAAGTTAACATAACATACACACACACAACACAATTTACGAAATCTTAACATTAATCAGGACACATTTAAAAAATATACAAAAAGATACATCTGACATATATTTACATAACATAGACTCATATTTAGTTTTGTTTCAGAAACCCTGGAGTTAGAACAATAGAAGAAGAATTACTGAAGGCTCTATTAGAGGCAAAATATATCTCGGAGGATGACTTCCAGAATCAACAGAATGCACAGTTTCAGAGAAGCTCCAGGACAGACAAGGGCGTATCGGCTGCCAGACAGGTTGTGTCACTTAAATTGCGTTAGTATTATTTTATTATAAACTAGTTATTTAGCGGCTCTAGCCTGAATGTTTCAATTATTTAATAGATATACTCTTACTAATTACTATCTTATAACAACTTCCTCTCCGCTAAACTTTAGAATATGGCCAGATTTTTTAATGGAGAAAATAGTGACCCTTTTGACATAATTAAGATTTAATTATGTTATAAGTTGCTTAAAATTTGTATAATGAAATGACATAGTTTTGGTGCTCAAGCTTACCGGGCATGAAAAAATGCTCTGAATTAGTTCAGGCCTGGCATACCTGACTACGCAGACGAGGTGATTACGCGCGCATCTTTTTTGTGTGAAAAATGCTGTCACGCTGCACTCCGGTAGACTCTTCTCCTTAACATCTGCGACCCTTATTCTACCACGTCATATGGCAGTTTATAGTAAAAGCGTGTACAGTCACCCGGGAAAGAGTTGGAGATATTAAGAAGACTAATAGTCGGCACAGCGAGTATATTTTTGTAGCCAATCTACATTTATTTTTTATTTCGGCCTCTTATTTTTTATTCATAACAATTTTATCTAATTTACGTTATCCTTTCTTCTAGCTCTTGAAGTCGATGTCAAAGAAATAAACAAAAATTTACCAGAGAGCATCAAAGTGTTTGGTGTTAAGCGAGTGACAAACAAATTTAACTCTAAATCAAAATGTAATGCAAGGACATATAGCTACACGCTACCTACCTACGTGTTTGAACCGAGTTTAGTCACCTTGGAAGAAAGAAAACAGTATAGGATCACAGAAGATAAATTAGAGGAAGTGAAGAAGGTCTTAGGAATATACAAGGGAACAAGAAGTTACCACAACTTTACGGAGAAAAAGTATGTGTTTTGACATATTTTTTTTATATAAAATACCCAGAAGGGTGTGGCAGAGGTGTACATAACTCACATTTCACCTGTTATGTTTAGGTCTCGTGGGCTACCGCGAGACCTAAATGGGGTGAGCCTATCGCCATCCACCTGGAACAATTCCAACTCTGTGCTGCTATTGTGAATTTCCTGACGGAGCGATCACAAATAACACTTTGCATGACCCGGAAATCGAACCTTCGCGGTGAGAGGCGCTTACGTTAACCACAAGATAGAGGACAGAGGAGATCTTTTTTCTAATTTTAATTAATTGTATTGGAACGGGCTCGACGCGCCGCGCCTTGAGCAGAGTCTGACCTTTATTTCTTTGCTAAATGAGTTCCAGTTTGATAGGCCATAAGAAGACTGAAACATGAAGCATAAATTTGTTATGTTATGTAAAGCGAGACGCAACTGTGATCTTTTGTATAGTGTTAGATACCTACCTAGATCTGCTTATTATGTATACAATACAAATGTATTTGAATAGATTGCTTAATATTTAAAATATATCACCTAATTTTATGTTAAATATTTCAGACATCATCAAGATCCATCAGCCTTAAGATTCATGATGGGTTTCATGGTGGACCGAGTGTTTGTTGAGAACGACATGGAATTTGCTGTGCTATTAGTTAAGGTATGTTATTATTATATTAGCCCACATGTGGTGGTTTATGGTTCTTTCTGCCCTTATCCCATTTTATTTAGTCTTTTTTCGTCTCTTCCTCAGAAAGTGTTTAACGCATTTATAATTTTATTGTATGATATACTGCCTCGATGGTCAAGTGGTTAGCGTATGCGCCTCTCGCCATAAGATCTCGGTTGTTCCCGGGTCAGGCAAAGTGTTATTTGTGAACTTTCCCTCAGCAAATTCACATTAGCAGCACAGAGTTGGAATTGTGCCCGGTGGATGGCAATAAGATCACCCCCTATCCCATGAGACCTAAACATAACAGGTGAAGTGTGGGTGTTGTACACCTCTGCCACACCCTTCTGCGTAATATAGGCATGATTGGCTGGCTTCTGCATTTCAAATGCTACAAGGTATTCAAGGTATTTTGTTGTGTGCTTTGCCAGCAGATCACCCGTGTGATGCTTTATATTACATAATACAATAATATAAGACTTATCTTGCCCTCTATGGCATCATCATCTCCTCTATTGCTCTAGGTTTGCTGGAAGAGAACTCAAGAACTGAGTTAAGCTCGCCTTTTGTATACTCTTACTTTAATATGATTATTTATGTGTAATCTTTTGTGTACAATAAAGTGTTAAATAAATAAATAAATAAGATGGCTAAATAGCACATTGACCTGCCACTTAGTGATGATGATTAAGCTCACGAGAAGAATCATCTTGAACACATTTCGGAGTAGTTCATCTTACATACCTTAATTTTTTTTTAAATCCTAAATAATATTGCAGGGTCAGAGTTTCATGTTGCACCAGATCCGCAAGATGGTGGGCCTCGCTATCGCGAACGTGCGCGGCCTGGCCGACGCCTCGCTGCTCGATAAGGCGTTCGGCAAGGAGAAGGTCATGATTCCCACCGCGCCGGGTCTCGGCTTGGTACTAGATATGGTATGTGTGAGCACTGAGTAATGTACAAATACTACACTTTTAAGGATGGCTATTATACACTGTTCTGAACAACTTTTATCCTACCAATTTTTAAACACGATTGATACATATATATTATATTTTTTTTTAACTATTCCAGTTAGATGGTGAGGTTTGATACTATACTGTCACAGAAAGTTAACATTTGTCATTTCTTAAGAGCCTATACAACCTCAGCTCAAATTCAAATTTCGCCCCCACTTCCCCGCGCCTCCTCATTCTCTATCTCGCTCGCACAATACTACTCGCGGTGACGCGGGCACACAAGCGATTTTGTAAACTATTATCGGATGAGTACTAACCAAGCACTGCATAAATTATACTGCTACAAAAAACTAGTCAAGCGCGAGCCACCATTGCGCTGAGGGTTCTGTAGTTACAATGGCTTGGTAGTAAGTTTACAATTTGCTATTTTACAATATTATAATATTTTATAGTTTTCGTCTTGTATTATCCTACTATTATATTATTATTCTTGTACTACTTTCTTAGTTATTATGCATCTATATAAAAATGAATTGCCCAAATGTATGTACGCGCATAAGTTCCGAAGGACTGCACCAAATTGGATAATTATTTTTTGTTGTGTTCGTGATTCTCATTATAAGGTTTGTATAAATACAAGATAGATAAGTATAGGTAGGATAGGTAGGTAAGTAGATAAGTATGTGAGTAGGTAGGTAGGATAGGTACGTAGATAGGTAAGTATGTAGGTAGGTAGGTAGGTAGGAAGGTAGGTAAGTACGTATACGTACGTAGGTAGGTGGGTAGGGTAGGGTAGGTAGCTATGTATGGTATATAGGTACCATACATTTTTTGAAAGTAATTAAACATTGTCAAAATTATACAACAATCATTTTAATTCGCTTAAATCTCTAATTGGCATATTTCGAACATGCCTGGGATCGCATAACTCAGGCAACATGCATGTTATATAAAAATGTTCTAATTTTGGTTCCATTTCTTCCCAATATTGGTCATCTCTCTCTATAATTTCAACTTTGAGGTCTTTGTCGCATCCAGACCATACTCCGAAAATACATTTTAGCCTACCGGTAATATGTAATTGTCCCTGCACTTGTATATACCAAGGATGTTTTTCCAATGTGTTGTTTTTAAGTCCGTTTTTAGTTTTCCTCCAAAAAGTCATTTTTTTCTTATCTATAGCTTCGTCCAAAGATGTTTTAAACGCTGTAATTGGACACTTGATTTCAATGATTGTGTCTTCTCCCACTATTCCACCTGGAGTTGCAAGAAATGTAACATTTTTAAAGTACAAGTGGAAGGATAATTTAGTCAACATGAATTATAATACGGAACCCTGAAAAGTGCAACATTATGAAAAGTTTCATCGTGATCTCGCCAATTTTGTGATAGTAGTACCTTACACGTCAGCAGTAGGTACTAAGCGGTAATGTCATGGGGAAACAGCTAATTTCGTGATGGTCAAATACGTACGATAGATACTTACAATTCTATATTTTGTAAAGTATGAAGATGTTTCGTCCGAACAATCACACGTGGCAAGTTAATAATATCTACCTTACATAATTTTATTTATCATTTGGATATGGAACCCTAAAAATATAAAAAAGAAGAAGAAATCGTCCATAAAAGCAGATTTGCTGCATGAATAACATTGAATAATTATCTTCTTACGTTTATTTTGGAAATAAGAAATTGACTACATATCAAGCTATACTTTTCCAGTTTAAGCTGACCTCTTACTGCAAGGAATGCCTATACAATGTGAGATCAGCTTATGCTGGAAACGTATGCCGTGTGTACTAATAACAGATCAGTTACATGTTTGGGTAGATAGAAGATACTTACGAATTTACCGGAATATTGTCTTTATTACTATCGTCTTCAGTACTGTGTAATGTGACGTCTTCTGGAAAAATTCAATAATTATTTAGCTAAACTATAAACCTACGTCAGTAAGTTCATAATTTTTATGTTGGTGGGATAAGTTTCAGTTTTGTGTCTTGTAGTTAGATAAGTAGATACTTACTGAACATATTTATATTTTTTTATTACTATCTAAGCGCTTGGCACTACGGGTCGCGGGTTCGATTCCCGCACGGTACTAATATTTTTATGGCCAACATAAATAGTTGTGCCGGGTGGATACGGGTGGATAGGTGTGCTTTTGTGAATACGAACGAACCGTCTCCGATATTCAAGAGAAATCCTGGCGCGGGGCAACATTATATAAAATAAAAATTACTACATGACACCTATTTGTTGTAGGTATGTTGTCAAAATAAAAACAAATAACTTTTTTTTTAAAGTTGTCCCACCTGAATTTCTTCTGAATCGTGGACGGTGGTTTACGAACACAAATCTTCACATGCAGAAACACCTGCGACTCGTAGCGCAGCAGCCAATCGCTTAGCCACTGCACCAAACTTATGCTATCTAACTACTAATCACTAACTTTGTACTAATGTTTGTAATCACTAATATTGTAGTAAATAGGTCGGTAGATACTTACTTCATAACGTTTATCATATGTTTGCCTGTTTCTTTACGCCAACCCAGACGCTTCTTATTTTTATTACGCTTATTTCCCATTGCGCCAACACTAGAAAACTAAGTACTTCAATTTTACGTAGTCCTGTTGCGTATTGTGTGTTCTGAGCGCATGCGACACAGCTATCCCGTCCGAAAGCCGAAGCGAGACTGAACGGGGGTGTCGGGCGGAAGGGAATGAGCTTCAAGACGCCGATAGTATAGGTATTTTCTTTTTACAGTAAAAAAAAATGGTAATTTTAAAAATGTACATAACATAAGACCTGCTTTATAGTTAGTTCAGTAAGTATGCAAAGTTTCATGATTCAATTTGACGTATTTTTTTAATTACAGCGGTTTTTTTATCGTTTTGGAGGTAACTTTGGGATTTTTTTCTATCGAGAAAATTTTATGGGATCGTGTTTTCGGCTAACATAGTACCTAACATTAATCCTCAACTTTACCATATATTTATTTCAAAATTAATGCTGCAGTATTTTCGACGTAACGAAGGATCATGCTAAGCCATTTGAGATAGTATAGGCTCTTAAGAAGCAAAGTATGAACCGTCGTATTCATGGTTGTAGTTTTCACTTAACATCATTAGTCTACAAGCCCTAATAATACATCTTGAAAAATTTCTTATTGATTATTTTTGTAGCATTTAGCTATGCTCAAGAGATTACCCTAAATTTCTCAACTGTATGTTACGTCATTTCGTGACGTCACGTTAATTAATTTGTTCCTATCTTAAGCGAAGTAAAATTCAGCACAAATGTTGTAAAGGATGAACGCGTACCTTATTTCAACTTTAGGGTCCTGGCAAGAGGCGACCGTAAGGGTCGACACACACCAAAAGCGCGTCGAAGCGCAGCGAAGCGAAGCGCAGTTTCAGTGTCATAAAATAAAGTTAAAATTCATATGACACTGAAACTGCGCTTCGCTTCGACGCGCTTTTGGTGTGTGTCGACCCTAAATGGTTGGTTAACTGTTTCTTAGTATCTTAGTATATCTTAAAATTATTATTTCAAATTCCAGGTCCACTATGACAGATACGACACAAAATTCAAGGACAGCCACGACAGTTTGAAGTGGGACGAGGTTGAAAGCGACATAGACAAGTTCAAACACGAACACATATACCCGATCATCGTCAAAGGAGAACTTGAAGGGAACTCCATAGGCGAGTGGATTGAAACGAAACTCAACAGGCATACATACGAACCATCGGATGAACAAGAAAAAGATGATGACAAAGAATTGGGCGGGGGCGATGATGACGATGACGATATTAATGATAGTGATGTTAAAAGTACAACTGATGTTAAAAGTACAATTGATGTTAAAAGTACAATTGATGTTAAAAGTACAACTGATGTTAAAAGTGAAGTTATTAGTGTGTGTGATGATGTTAAGAGTGAAACTGGGAGTGTAGGCGAACCTAATAATGCAAAACTTAATGACAACAGTCTTTCTAGTAAATCTGATACCGTTGTTAGTGAAAGCGATGGTAAGTCATAATATATGAATGTTGCCTTTTCCATTAACTAGGTATATAGTTTGTTCGCGTTAAGACTGCAGTGAGTCATCATTGCCGCCCCCTAAAGCTTCGGTTACCTAGGCAAGCGGTGTGGAATAATACAACCGTAGAGATAACGGTAGAATGACGTCACTAGAATGTTGCCTATTTATAGTAAATGTAGTGGTTTCCTAGAGAGTGGTGATCGACATAACGTAACACGTAGTAATCGTGTTACGGCCATGATATTACGGTCGCATTATTCCACACGCTTTCCTAGGAAACTGAAGCTTTACCAATCAAGTTTTTTCAAATTACAAAGTCAAGTTCACACGCACAGTAACCTGTTGGTAACATAGCTTCGAATGTTATGCTTGTGTCCTGTCATTTGTGTTAACTGATTTAAACTCACTGCATTAACTCAAACAAACTATATTATTATATATTTTCTTAATTAACTTTGTACATTTAATTTTGGATTAGTCAGATTTCCTTAGATATTTCAATAGATCAAAACTTATACTGACCATCAGTTTATCATTTATGATATCTTTAACTTGTTATTCTGATTTGTAATAGAAACTGGCAATATTGACTGAGAAATGGCTAAATATTTTTACTATTGTTATTAATCAAATTATTATAAGCGACAAGTGTTTCTCCTAGTATGGCATTTAATATATAGAAATGGCTGAGCCATCAAAATTCAGAACATGCATTTTCTTTTATGTCCCTATCCCTATAGACTAGGGTAGAAGCCTTTAAAAATAATAAAAAGTGAAAAAAGATAATAGTAGGATGAAACCCATATTTACTATAGTAAATCTTCACAGAAAATGCAAAACAAAAATCGAAAAAAACTGTTAATATATACAATTTTGAGCTATTAACAAACAAATAAATTAATAAAATTAATGTTTTACCAATGTAACATGAAATCTTACGTTTTTCGAGTAATTAAAGTGTAAATTTTAATAAATAACTCAAAATTGTATGTATTAATAGTTCTTTTCGGTTTTTTTTTGCATTTTCTGTGAAGATTTACTACAGTAACATATTTTTTTTTTCACCATCAGAAAGTAGAGATTTCAACGAACAGAAAAAATACCAACTTTTTTACAAAAACTGATATTTTGACGGGTGAATTTTCGATCGAAAAATAGGGTGCTTTTTCGATATTAATTCAAAATAAGGTGAAAAAAATAAATATTTCTAATCAAATAAATTACAGCGTATTTGGGACATAAAAAGGTAAGTTTTCACCAAACTTCGAGTTTTGCCGGAAATCGAGAATGAACGTTTTTTACCCTTAAAAACCCCCCTCCATCCCCTTCCCGACCTCAGATCGCCCGTAAATTATTTTTCCTTTCATTTTTATAATATTCTCCTCCTTTTCTAATGGGTTTCATCCGACTATTATTTTTTTTGGTTTTAAAAATTATCGACCCTGGTCTACTATCCCAAAGTGCAAAAATAATTATTTGGTGGAGTAATGTTATGGATATATTCGTGTTTGAAAATTAAAAAATATACATATAATATTGCTGTAATGTTGATCTTGTTGAATATATTGTTATTATTAGGATATAGGCTTCACAGATCCACCTTTTGATCCAACTCTGGAACATTTTTCTTTTTTAAAACGACGCCTGTACTAGAAATGACCTATTACTCCTGTATCGTGAGGGTGTTCACAAACATACATACACACACATAGCACATCCAGAGTAAGAACATATCTTTGAGGATCACACAAAGATTTATCCCGCGTCGGTATCGAACCCACATCACCAGCGCAGTTGTAAGGGGCAGGGCTTCCGCATTAACCACTACGCTAACCGTGCACTCCAAACTAATGACAAAAGGTCGAAAATTTTGTCGTTTCCTCATCCCACTAGTAATTGAGCCGTCTGTCATCAATGGCGTTGCGCGCTCTATGACGTAGTCATCAACTAAGTAATGTCAATTTCATAGGTTTCTATGTTTATAACTACGTCATATTCGAATCGAAATAGAAATGCCGTGTTATGGTACGAGAGCCCACGACCAAAACCATGTCTCATAGCAATACGGCAAAAACCCTATAAAATCGTTAGATTTTATGATTCTGTACCCGACTAGGTGTGTAGTAACGGTCGAAAGTGTAGCAACTGCGTGGGAGGCCATTTCTGCTGTGTCAAAAAAAAAAGACAGTCGGTATTATAGCAATACGTCTGATAGTGAAAATGTACATAGATTTTATAATTGTATTACGAAAAAGTTTGTTTTCAGACATTTTGCGCGTAGCATATAGCCTGAGCGCATTTTTGAAAATGTCAACAAATTTAGCCGACCTGTATCATAGCAATACGGATAATTTTTTTTTCAACTTTTCGTATTGCTGCCATGATTACCAAAAACCTGTTTTCAGTCACTTTAAGTGTAGCATATACTCCCAAAAACGAAAATAACGTTTCGGAGTCGCCTGGCCGAAGCCTCTGTTAAATGTTTTTTTAAATTTACAGCCTTCATAGATATTCAAGAATCTCCCTTGTCTATTATATGTACTTTGACAGATGACAGATGTCATTACTTATTTCTTTTGTAAAAGTTACTCAAGTGTGCTTTAAATAAAACCAAAACTATCAAATCAATCAGTATTTAATTTCAACAGCCTCAGCGCTTGTTACGTTCCTGCCCCTTTCTTACTATTATACAGCTCACTCGCCAGCTTCCTTTTGTGCGATTTATTTCAGTCCTTCAACTTCAATGTTACGGTTTCGGGTAAATTCTTTGTTAATTATCATCTAATAAATTCAGGGTCGCAACGTATTCATTGGTTTGTAACAGAAAATTCAAGATGCCTCAATACGATTTTTAAATGATATCTGAGTATCGAAAAGTTGTCTGATAGAGAAGGTGCTACACTTAATTTGTCTGATATAATTTTTTTGCACATGTGGACAACTTATTTTATCATGTCCAACAATTTTCAGACATATTGCTATGATACCGATCGGTAAAATTTGTTAACATTTTCAAAACGGTCTCAAAATTTAATGCGTTCACATTTCCGTCTGAAAATTGTTTTGTTCGCATCAAATAACCAAAATTTACTAATAAAAAAGATTTTCAGACGTATTGCTATGAGACATTTTTTTTGTCTCATTTTTAATTTTTTTAAGTCATTTTACGGGTTTGCGCTACACCACTAACGTCTGAAAAATATGTTTCCGGTATCTCAGAACTATCATTCAACTACAGTCTGCAAATCAGACATATTGCTATGATGCAGTTCGGTAAAATTCTTTGACAATTTTGAAAATTCGGTCAGATCAAACGCTACGCGGAAAATGTCTGATATTGGTATTTTCGAGTTCAGGATAATCGTATCTATCGATTTGATGCGGTTTTGGCCGTATTGCTATGAGACAAAAATTTTGGTCGTGGGCTCTCGTACTATTAGAACAGGGTATCCAATAGTTTAACTAACCATTAGAAGTCAAATAATTTTAATTTCGGCTAGTGTGCGAAATTTCATGAAAATCTATCCAGTAGTATTTGTGTTTAGTACATTATTTATTACTCTTAATAATGTAACATCTAATCATCCAAAACTTGGCATTTCTGAAATTACTAACAATGCAGATGCAGCAAAAGTACTATGATATTAAACCTGTTGTATCAATAATTTCAGACCCAAAACTAACCATCAAATTGAAATAATAATACCAGTACCTATATCGGCACATACCACAATTGTGATACTTTGAAGCTTTATCATGAATCAAAGTTTTAAAACCACAATTCATACCACATTACTTATTATCTGCTTAATAAAAATGTACTAGTTTCTACTTGCAGCTTCACCTGCCAGGTATGTCACTAAAAAGTAACCAGTATGTCAATACAGGCGATAAGCTACTTGATTGCTAAATTTCATAGAAATCAAAGTTTTAGCATGAAAGAGAAACAAAAATTATTACAAACATTCCCTCAAATTTTCATATAAAACAGCATCCATTGTATACCATCAATTTATTGATTTTTAAACCATTTATTCACCACACATTATCTTACATTTAGAAAAAAAAATAAAAACAGTTTACACAAAATATAAATAGTATGCAGAAAATGTGCGGCAAGGGATCTAGCTCAGTATTTGCTGCGCGCAATGCACAGCACTGATTTTTAGCTAGTCTATTCTATTCTATTTTTTATAAAAATGGCTCCATCGGTTATCGATGATTCTGCCAACAACAAGGTAGAAAGTAAGGTCCAGTTTGAGCCAAATGATCGGTAATAAGATAAATAGTCTAAAATTGGTTCCTCATTGGCGATCTGAAATAGGACAACACAATTTGTTAGTAATTGGGGTTAGTAAACATTCAGTTAGTTATTGTATATAACAAAATGCTAAAAGTATACAGAGTATAAAAAAAAAAAAAAAAAAAAAAAAATAGAAGGGGGGGAAACCGGAAACCAGGGTCCCAACAAGCTGTACCAACTTAAAGTTTAATATTGTTTATGGATATAAACTTATATAATATTTTGACAAAAGGAGTATGGGATAGAGTTAAAAGATAAGGAATGTTTATAGGTCGGGGAATAGTATCGGGAAGAAGGTCATACAAGGAGATCAATAGATTAGGACAAGAAAAGAACAGGTGCTCAAGTGTACCCTCAGCAAGACCACACTCGCATAGAGAGTGGTCCCTGACCCGGATTTTTGCTAGAAAGACTGGCGTACAAATAAAACCTAAGCGTAAGCGAATTATAATAGAAGTGGCTAATTTGTTGATTTTCTTCTGAGAGCAGAACCATGGTTTGGAGGGGATAAACGGTTGTATGGACCCATAATATTTACCCTTGATGAGCCTAGATGACTGCCAAGAGTCATCCCAGGACTTGCTTAAAGAGGTTTTGGCAATGGAGCGGAGCTCGCGAGAAAATGTGTGGTTATACGAGTCACACCCAGATTGGATCGCTAATTTAGCGCAGGAGTCGGCAGTTTCATTTCCTGTTATACCCGAATGACCCGGAATCCATGCAAGAACTACCTCAATGCCTGATATAAAGCATCTGTGCAGTGTTTGCTTGATCTGTAAAGTTAATGGGAAGTTATCACGTGATTTAAACGGATTCTTAAGTAAGTCCGTTAGGCAGCTTAAGGAGTCTGTAAAGACAAGAGCTTTGTGTAATTTATGAGATTCTATATATTTAACGGCCTCCAACAAAGCAATGGCTTCCCCAGTAAAAATGGAGTTCTGCGATGGACTCCTATGGTTAAGGATAATCTTAAACCTAGGTAGGAATCCACACAGCCGATCCAACTGGGGTTCCGTCTGTCAGCTTATATGCATCAGTGAAAATTGAAATCCAGTCAGGCCAATCTTTATTGAAAATATTTAAGAATTTGGTATTAGCATTAAGGCATTGTTTAGCAATACCAAAATTAAGAATAATTTTTGGACGGAAAGTTAAAGAAGCATAATCTATATCAAAGAGAGATAGCCTAGAAGACTGGTGAACTTTGACAGGCAGCTCATCAAACTTCCTGAAAGAGTTCACCAGAAGGGGATGATCTTTGTGAGCCCAGTAAGAAGAGGTAGAAGTCATGGCAGTAAGTTTCCGTAAAATACGAAGAAGAGGATGGGAATTTAGGCTTACTACTTTGGATAAAAACCTATCCGCAAGGTATTGACGCCGTAAATGAAGAGGAGGTTCTAAGCATTCAATCTGAAGAGCGTTGACAGGAGAGCATTTCATAGCACCCGTTATAATTCGAAGACACTTGGACTGGATCCTTTCAAGCCTGGACACGGCAATTTTATTACACGGGTCAAGCAAGAAGCCACCATAGTCAAAATGGCTGCGAACGATAGCATTATATAAAAGCCTTTGACAAAAAGGGTGTGAACCCCACCGAACTCCAGATAGAGCCCGCATGACATTAACACCCCTCTCGCACTTCCTCTCTACGTAACTCAGATGATGGAGACCTGATAACTTAGAGTCAAGAATGAAGCCAAGGAATTTTATATGATCGGATATAGGAATCTTTTCAGTATCTACAAAAATGTCAATGTTAGGAATGATACGTTTGCGAGTAAAAATTACAGCATTACACTTAGGAACAGAAAGGGCAAGGTTATGGTCTATAAGCCATTGATTCAGGTAATACAAAGCAGAATTTAGACGGGATGCGGCATCAGAGAAGGATGAAGATGAGAAATATAAAGCAACATCATCAGCGTATTGAAGAATATTACAGAAGGAGAGAACTGTTTGATCTAAATCAGCAGTATAGATGTTGTAGAGGATTGGACTTAGCACTGATCCTTGTGGAAGGCCTTTCCATAAATAGCGAGGAGGAAGGAGGATACCCTGATGGCGAACGGAGATGGAGCGACAAATCAGCATGTTAAAAATTATATTAGTCAACCTCGCGGGAATACTCAGCTGACGCAACTTTTGCCTGAGTAGCGGAAGTTGGACATTATCATAAGCTGATGAAATATCTAGGAAGACACCTATAGTATGTTCGTTGCGGGAGAATGCTAGACGGACCTCTGATACAAAGACACTTAAACTATCTAAAGTGCCTCTGCCCTTTCTGAAGCCAAACTGGCTGTTAGACAACAACCTCCTGTTTTCTAAAATCCACTCCAGCCTATTCTTTACCAACATTTCTAGGATTTTGGCTAAAACTGAGGATAGGGCAATAGGGCGATATGATGAAGAGCTCTTAGGATCTTTACCAGGCTTTAAAATTGGAATGATTATCTGTGATTTCCAGGAATCAGGAATCGAACAGGAAATAAAGATATAGTTAAGGATATCAAGAAAGAAAGATTTGCAGGCGTTTGAGGACTTAGAAATAAAGGAATAAGGAATACCATCAATTCCAGGAGAGGAATCCTGAAGATGATCCAGAACGTAAGCAAGTTCGTCAGGAGTGAAGGGATCATTCATACTATCGTTGGAGATAGATGAGTCAGGATGGACGAGAGTTGGCAGACAGTCAAACTCAGGAACATAAGGCGGAGCTAATTTGGACGAGAAATCATGTAACCAGGATTCAGGGTCACTATTTGAAGTTGATGCATCTTCAAATATTCTGCGGAAGGATTTGATCCTTTTCCAAACTAGGGAAAGTGGGGCTCGAGGGGAAAGTGACTCACAAAAGCTTTGCCATCCGTGGTGTTTTTTATTGGCAAGTAATCTTTTAGTTCGAGCACACACCCTTCTGAAGTGAAAATAGTCCGGCATTGACAGGGAAGCTGCATAGTTGTCTTCCGCCTCCTTGCGTTCCTTGACGCTTGTGGAACATTCAGCGTCCCACCAAGGAGGTGAAGACACCTGTTTATTAGATGATTTTTTAACCGGAATAGAGAGATCAGCAGCAGAAGAAAGACATGAAACAAACTTGGCATATACCTCAGGAAAGTTATTGGAGTTTAGTTGTGGAAGTGTTTTAATTTCAGAGTCTAACTCCGAATTATACTTATCCCAATCGGCTTTAGCGAGACGGTACTTAAGGATAGGTTGAGTGGAAGGGGGAGGGGAAAATGATTGATGATAGGTTAACAAGATAGGAAAGTGGTCGCTTCCAAACGAATTTGGCAAGACTGACCATGAGAACAGAGAAACCAAAGAAGGGGAAGAGAATGAGAGATCTGGAACACTGACATTTTGTGATGGGGATACTCTGCGAGTAGCAGACCCATCATTTAAAGTGCAGAGGTTGCAGGTGTCCAAGAGATCTAATAGAGCAGAGGATGAAGGGTCATTGCAATGGGAGCCCCACAGGGTGTTCCGGCAATTAAAATCGCCTAGAACCACCATTGGGGAAGCAATGGAAGAAATAATAGTACTAATTATATTAAATATATTATGATTGGGATGGGGAATATAAAGGGATATATAAGATACATTCATGACTTTAACTGCAATAATATTGAATTCTGGATTATGGTTGGGGATGGGAATTTGGGCAAAAGGGATCCTTCTATCAATCAGCAAGGCACAACCGCCACGACCATCATCTCTGTCATCTCGCAGACAGCAAAAGCCCGGGATCCTAAAAAGGGACCCAGGCTTAAGCCATGTCTCCGAGATGGCCAAGACTGTAGGCCTGTAACGGTTGATCAAGTGAATGATATCAGGTTTTTTGCTGCGGATACTTCGACTATTCCACTGTAGGATTTTTAGAGGAGCTGAATCCATTATTAAATCGGTTAAATTGGAGTAATAATTGCTGCACTAAGTGAGACACATTATTAGGTAAGGGAGAGTCGGAAAATTTTGCTAACATATTAATCAAGGAGCATAGAAGGAGTTCAAATAAATTATCATCTGGCGTAGCCAGAGGTGTTGTGCCAGCACAGGAGCAATATCCACAGCCATTAGGTTGAGTGGAAGGTGGATTCTCTATAATTGCATTGTGGGCTTGCACATCATAGGATTTACCTAGAGTCGGTTTAGGACGAGGAGGTAAAAATACAGTTTTCTTATAGGAAATATTAGTAGAAGGAGAAGCAGGAATTTGAGAAGGTGGCAGAACTTGGGACATTTGGGAAAAAAGAGGGGGGGATTGAGATATTCTGGATATATCTGAGTAAAGACGTCTTGGAGGGTCAACTTTTGCTTCAGCCTCTAGGTAGCTAATGTTATCTCTGGACATTACCTCTTTAATTGATTTTTGCCTAGTGCGAGCAGGGCAGTTGGGGTCAACAGCCTTGTGTTTGCCGTTACCACACAGGAAACAAGATAATTCCAATTCAGGCACAGTGCAGCTTTCTCCCTTATGGGATTGACCACACTTGTAACAGCGTGGTGGAGACCTGCATTGGTTGCTAATGTGTCCGAATCGACAACAGTTGTGGCATTGTATAACCGGAAGTTGATAGATGCTTACAGGTAAAGATGCATTAAAGCAAAACACTCTGGGAGGAAGCTCCCGACCAAGAAATGTTAAGACCACTGAGTTAGATGGAATCCACAATGGAGAATCATCCTTCTTAGATTTTATATTAAGCCGCCTAGCACGAACTACTTCGCCATAGTTGTCAGGAACTCTAATGCCAGATATCAATTCCTCGAGAGACCAGTCTGTAGGCACATCTCTGACCACCCCCAGTCGAAAGACATGGAAACGCGGAATGTGTGCCACATACTTATTATCCTCTAATAAGGTTAATTCCAAAAACAAATTGGCTTTTTCAGCCGAATTGAATATGACCGAAATCTTGTTGCGACCCAAGCTTTTAATCCCACCGTCTTCTACGCCAGCAATATTATTTTTATGCATAAATTGAGCAAAAGTAAGGGTTTTTAAAGAGTATCCCGCTGACGGGTTAGGCTCTTGTCTGGAAACATAGACAATAAAGGGTCCAGTGTCAGAGTCTTGATATTTTAATTTCGCATCCGTTTCAAATCCCG
This sequence comes from Hypena proboscidalis, assembly GCA_905147285.1. Lineage (NCBI taxonomy): Eukaryota > Metazoa > Arthropoda > Insecta > Lepidoptera > Erebidae > Hypena > Hypena proboscidalis. Next base: position 15,741,659 of record LR990147.1, on the reverse strand, counting down.
GTTTTGCGTAAATGGTTTGTATAGACTCCGCCGGAGATCTATTCTTTTTCCCAGCATTGTCCAATATTTCATCAGGCTTTCTTTTAGTAGCTTTCCCTGACGGAATGTCAGGTGGAAGACCACCACCCCCATCCGGGGGTTCATCCACGCTCATTTCCATAATGGAAATGAGCGCAAGAACGAAAATTACTTACCCTAAGGTTAACTACCACCAAAACAACACAAAACAATGATCAGTGCCACTAAGAAAACAATTCGCATATGATATGAAAAAGATAACCTACAAATCACGAGTGACCTACTCTCACACTTGAGGTTCCTCAACAGTCTTTTAGCTAGTCCCTGTCAGAAGAATCAACACAGTAGATCAATGCTCACAAGAAAATATAAACAAACATTACAACCAAACATACAAGAAAAATAAACTAAAAATTAAAAATTAAAGAAAATTGGTAGATACAGATACAAAGCAAAAAGAGAACTAGATATTAGAAATGCATTATTTATTAAAAAAGAATTGAAAAACTGAGGAACTTTTTCACATGATTGATCTATTATTCTGCTTCTAAGCTGGCAATAGCCATTTGCAAGGCACCATTCCTTGTTGTATTACCGCCAATGAAGCCATTAGCATGGCAGAAAACACAATTTGTTATGCCAGCCACTTCACTCAGAATTTCGTCTCGCACTCCCCACCACTTCTTATTCAAGGGTTTCCTGTAAAAAAACATAGTAATTAGAAAGCTTACTAACTAGCCAAAACGTAAGTGCCAGTATTCAGGGAATAATATCTCCCAACAAAGCAGATAAAAATTGTTCTAACACTAATGATTGGGACAGTTTAAGGATGAATTTCACTGTGCTCTTATTAGTGTAGATGTCCATTTTATTTATTTATTTACTTAAATCATAACGGTAATTACACCAATTACTATAATTCAAGATAGTTGTATATGTTAATTAACACAGTTAAATTAACCATACAGAGAATTTAAAGAAAAATAAAATTAAACACAATAACAAACATAATGAGAATTCATTCATCTCTTTCGCAAAAACTCAAACACACTGTTAACACACTTTGCCATCCATCCGCAAACAAATCACAGTCAGGGTTGGAATCCAGGAGAGCGTTGAATGCAGAGAGGGTGCGTGGTATTGGTGACTGAGCCCATGCCACGGTGCGACACGCTGGCACAGCGAACAACACATGCTTGCGATTGCGGCGATAGTTGTCTGGGGTGAAGAATCGACACAGCTCATCATGCAAGTCGGGTGCATCAATTATTCCTCTAAGAATTTTGCACATGACTATGAGTTGGTTTCTATCCCGTCTGACTTCCAAAGAGTTGTAACCTAAACAACTGCATACACTGCATACACAACATAGGATCACACCATATTAATACCACACATTAGGCACTTGAACATGGGAGAATTGTTTAAGGGTGAGGTAGACAGCACCTATATTCAACTGTTAAGTAGGATCCATGTGATAAGCCTTTCACTAACTGAAGGCAATCTGTGTGTACATTTTTAATTTTTATATTTTTGGAATAGTTTTTGTTATTAGTATATATTTAATTTTTTTTTTGTCCGTTCTGAAACCCTTATATCAGTAGTATACACACATTGCTTTTACTCCTTTATTTTCTGCTTGAAGTGTAAGATATTGCAACCTTATATACTATGGAATTATTTATAAGTATTAATTTAATTCCATTTTTATATTTAAGTTTATTTTCTCTTTATAACCATCTTTAGCCATAATGTTGTTTTGGTTGCTATAACTTACACATAGAATTATTGTCAAAAAAAAACAAATATTGTATGAATTATTTGAAAAGATGGTGCACATGAGTTTCTCACCAGCTCTTCTTATGATGCAATACCCATCGGAGCTGGTACTTGGATTGATTTTAATTCAAATCTCTAAGTTGAATTAAAGTCAATCTAAGCTCCGGTGTCAAATAATTTTATTACAATAAGTATTATAATTTAGTTAGCTAAGTTTTATTTTAATTTTATATTTTTTTGTGTTTTGATGTTTGTTTTGACGTGTTCAAGTGCCCCTTGGGGCCCATGGAAATAAATGATTTGATTTGATTTGAACTGTATGGCACATTCTTGTCTCTAACCTGCTGCTGAGATTTCCTGCCAGAAACACTTCTTGCTAGGCTAATGAAGCTGTCTTGTGTTCTTAGCAAAGACAGATCTAAAATAAAATAATAACTTACCTAGTAACAAAACTGGTAGGATTCACAGGAACTGCTTGCACTCTCCATGAGTTGGGTTTGTCATTAAATATGACATATTTAACTTCATGTCCAATATTCATTTCTTCTTCAATATCAAAAAGATGTTCCTTCCATGGAAACCTTTCAGTAAACTCCACTATCTGCCCTGAATTATGTATTTTGAACCTATTCTCTAAGGCGCTCTTCACAAAAACTCTTGCAGGAAGCCATACCGTCAGAAAATAGTTAACAGAATATATGAACTCTCCACTCACAAGTACCATAGCCTTCTGAAAGATTTCATCTATGCTCTGAGTTTGATTTGTATTCCAATCTGGGTTTAATCTTGCTATTCTGTTACTTAAATGTGTGCGAATCTTGTATTGAGGTTCTTCAGAAAACATAGGCACACCATTGTCAATGGCGTCAATTTCTTGAATGAAGTTCTCATACACTTTCTTGTAAACTACTTCAAGATCTGAATTACTGATGTTCACACCCTTTGGTGCCAGCGTTTTTATGACTTCTTCGCCATAGAAAGCATATACCAGGCCAGCTGAACTTAATCTAAAAAATATTACTTCATTAAAAGATGAAATGAAATTTGCATTTATGAAAAAGAGCATTATTTCAAGAGTTAAATTTATTATTTTTCATAATTTGTTCATAACCCAGTGTATGCTTTGCTGGTTTCCAGCAAAGCGGACACTGGGTGGAGCAGGTTGTAAATTCTCACGCACAGTATGGGAACTAATGGGCATAGTCTATATCACAAATACAATATTTATAGTAAAATTCACTCACTTGATATTATATTTGTCACCAAGATTAGGTTTTAAAGAACTCAAGGTTTCAGTAAACTCCCTCTGATGGTGATCATATCTCTTCTTCTCATGATCAAAGACTGCTCCAACATCCACAACAATGTCACACTCATTAAGCTTGCTCATGTCTCGAGTTCTGACAATCTCGGCATCTTTGTATTCAGGGAGGCGCTTGAGCATGTAGCAAGCAAGTACTTCATCGCAGTGGAAGACACCATCATGAGTTCCAATCTACAAATAATATTAAAAATACAATAAGGGCCAGAGCAGCTTTGTTTAGCATCAGTAACCAGGTAATTGGTGACTGTTTTCGTCAAAAACTTGAACTTTTTCCATTTGAACAGTTCAGTTTATCATTTTGTTGGCCACATTTGTAGTCTAACCTAAAACAACTAGTCAGCCATTTGAGCACTGACTGATAGGCTATTATTATTTTTATTGTTATAATACTAAAATGTCAAAACAATGCAATAAACTTATTAGGTGTATTTTCTCATACTCGGTTCAATTTTGACAAATTGCCTAATGAATGTTATTGAATTGTATGTGCGATATGGCAGCTATCACATAAAATCAACACATTGAAGTTAGCCACTTTATTGGTGAGTTAGCATGATTGTGAAATAAGTAAGACATGGTAAAAAACATGTTTATCAAGATAGGACAAGTATTTTATTAAACAAGTTATGAGTATTTAAAGAGCATAGAAAACCAAAACCAGAATAAAATTATAGGTAGCCTATAAACCGATTTTTTATGAAACTATTCTAATTCAAATAAATCGTTTACATAGCAAATCATATAATTATACATCAGTATCACCCCAAACACTAGAACAGCACCCGAAATAAAGACAGAGAAGAGAGAAGAGGATACCACGGCAAGTAAGAGAAATACGAAGCCAAAAAACGCGTACGGCATGAATAGTCCAGTTATTAAATCAAAAATAGTAAGTTTGTAGGTTAAGCGACCAATTTATTGCAGCAACATAATGCCCACCTTCATATTTAGCGGTGATTGAGAAACGAATCGCTGACCGGCTAAACACTTTGTAGAATTGCGACTAACTAAAGAAAAACTCTTGGAAATACTACGAAAAACGTTAATAAACATTAGTTTATTTACAATGTGGCCACGCCAGCGGACCAAAGCGTACTTACAAGCAATTTGGTACAATCCGACAATCCGACCCAGCAAAAACAGAAACAGGCACGCGCAAATTTAACCAATCGCCCGCCGCCATTTTTGACTTTTACGGTATGATACGTAGTAGACATGATGGGTAGTGAATGAATGAATGACACAAAAGATCCGGCTCTTTTCAAATGAATCGTATCTCAATCGGCTCAGTGTGATATTAAATGGCTCTTCGGCTCTTCATTTGGCTCCGCGTCATATCGTTCAGGAATCACTGGGTGAGAGCCAGTGAGTGAACGCAGACCGGCCGCGATTCGGGGTGTCCGATCTGCACCGAATGTTTCCGATCATTCCAAATCCCGACGAACGGTTAAATACGTTTATTGTAAAATAAGTCTAGCGTTAGGTAGGAATAAAGCAGAATATTCCGTGGCACCCATCATTTAGGCGGGAATATTTTCTTTTCTCGTGTTGACGTTTTGACAAACATACATTAGCTCCGTAAACAAAACAGTTTGAAGCCTGTTAAGTTTCTATTCTTTGTTACCTAGATGTTTTATTATAGAAACAGCTGTGCTGTTATTTCGTGTTAGGTATAGTTTGTGGGGTCATATTAACATTAAATGTAAATAATAATATTGTAACAAGTAGCGCCACAGTGTTCAAAAGATAAAATTAAGCTTGTAATAACCCTAACGCCACATAGTGTCCAAAAACCAAAACTTTATAATTATTTATGAAGGAAGATGATGTAATGGCCACAGATAATATACAGTAAATAAACACACCCGTAGCGCTTATATCCAGCGGGGAAAAGCAGAACTAGTAATATCTATTGTCTGAAGCTCCACCCACAGTACGAGAATTGTAACTCATTCATATATTAAAATTGAACTAGATCGCTTGATACCAACTCACTCATGAATGAAGCGTTGCATCGGCTCTGATCTGACTGAGAGAAATTAATACATGAGCTAGACTCGCTGAGCCAAATGACCCAAAGAGCCAAAAGAGTGATACGATTCTTTGACCGAAAAGAACCGTATCACTCTTTTCTTTTTGGTGAGCCGTTTTTCCCATGTCTAATACGTAGTATTACATTATCTTTGGGTATGATAACTATGATACTAATGACACTAAAACATAATGTTGCCAATGTTGTCATTAAATATTAAAATTAGTGTAGTGGTGTGATATCCGATTAGAAGATAATGTTTTTGAACTATAGGCAACCAAGAATTTAAGGCGGGCGGATAATGAAGTTCAGTGTAGTCTTTCGCTTCCTCAACAAACATACATTTTCATGTGCTACATACGTATTCAATCCGTAAATGTTTTTTTACACTTAAATCATATTATATTCAGTACATTTTAATAACATTTATATTTTAGTCTACAAAATATTACATATTTTTGTGGTGCCTGCCTGATATGCTCTGAAACATAGAGTACATAATGAAATAATATAATTGACGGCTTTCATTTTAGTTCCTCATTATTCCGCAAGACTACTTACCTATTTGCCTATTTTTACCGCGAAACAAATAGAAAAGTCTTGTCAGTCTATATTATTAGACACGGCTATATTAATAAGTAATATCTATCTCTTTTGGGTTATGTTTAAATAAAAATAAGGATATGTGATTTAATTGTTCGTGGGTTCGAATCCCACTTAGGACAAATCTTTGTGTGCATGAACATGGGGGTTTGTCTTAGTCTGGATGTTTCTATGTATAATAAGTATGTATTACCAAAAGAAAAGTAGGTATATATTGTTAAGATAATAAAACGATTGAGTAAAATAGAAATAGATGAAAATGTGTATTAATAAAAGTAATCTTATTTTACAATGTTACTAAGCAACAAACAAACAGGGTTGTCAAAACTTTATGGTTAATATACAAAACTCCATAGTTGTAACTAACGAGGTTCATTAGTTCTAACATCCTCCCTTTTTGTCAACCCTACAGCTTCAGACCCATAAGTGTTGCTATTGATTTTATCCTTGGCCTATGCAATGGCTTCGTGAGTAGGTCTGCCAGTTGAAATTCTGTAGGAACATAATCAACAGCTATTTCTCCATCAGCAACCAGTTCTCTCACATAAAAATGTCTTATAGCGATATGTTTCGTTCGTCTATGCAGTTCTGGGTTATGTGAGATTTTAATAGCTGCATCATTGTCTACCCTTAACTTGGGTATTTCTTTTATGTTTGAGATTTCTTGTAAAAGCCTTTTCAGCCAGACAATCTCTCTGGACGCTTCGCTAGCTGCAACTAGTTCAGCTTCAGTGCTTGATATAGCAACACATGTTTGGCGACGGCTCGACCATGATATTGCTCCTCCAGAGTAAAGACACAATATACCTGAGGTAGATCTTCCGGTAGTTCCGTCTCCACCATGGTCAGAATCACTGTAACACTCCAGAATTCCAGTGTTGTAACCTTTCCTATATATAATTGCAGAATCCAAGGTTCCTTTAATATAACGCAAGATACGTTTTAGTTTAACAATATCTTCTTTTGATGGTTTATCTAAGGATCTGGACACTACACTTACAGCATATGCTAAATCTGGTCGCGTTCCAACCGTTAGATAGGAAAGAGCTCCCACTGCTTCTCTATAAGGAAACTTTAATGGATCAACCAATTCTTTGTCTGAATCTGGTAGTCCATCTTTTAATATGGGTGTAATAACTGACTTACAGTCGCTCATACCAAAGCGATCCAATATCTTCTGTGCATAGTATTTCTGTGATATTTTAATTGAATCCGTTTCATGTTGTATTTCTAATCCTAGAAAGTAAGAACATATTTTTGTTGTGATTTTAAATCTTCTCTTCAGTTCTGTCATAAATTGTTCAGAATCTTTCTGATTTGTGGCAGCTACTAGTCCATCATCAACATAAAGAGCAAGAATAATCTTATTGTTCAAACGATTTCGGATAAATAAACACGGATCTGTAATGCATTGTTTAAATCCAATACCTTTCAAATAATCAACCATGCACTTATTCCAGCACCGAGGCGCCTGCTTTAGACCATATATACTTCGTTTAAGTCTACAAACTTTATTTGATCCGTCACAATAACCTTCAGGCTGTTTCATGTAAATTTCTTCATCTAATGAACCGTACAGAAAAGCTGTTGAAACATCAAATTGTGTAAGTTTTAAACCTTCGTTTGCAGCTATACTTAAAACAGACCTTATTGTTGACATTTTTGCTACTGGACTAAATGTTTCTTCGTAGTCAATGCCTTTTTTCTGTGTATAACCCTTAGCTACTAATCTAGCCTTAAACTTGTCCAACGTTCCATCAGCATTAGTTTTAATTTTATAGACCCATTTGCAGGAAATAGGTTTTCTACCTTTAGGTAAGTCAACAAGAATCCAAGTTTTGTTTTCTTTTAGTGACTTTACTTCACTTTCCATTGCCTTGAGCCATTGGTCCTTTTGTTGACCACTAATTGCTTCTTTGTACATTTTAGGTTCATTGATTTCTCTAATGGTTTCAAATGACATCATTGCAAAATCTTTAAATCTGACAGGTGGCTGTAGATGACTTCTATCTCTAAGTGTCATTCTACTAGCTATATCTGCTAAGTCTTCAGAATCTACTTGTACTTCAGTGTCTGAAGCATCTTCATAGTTTTCTGGAGCACTGTCGTCATAGAGTTCTGGATTGCCATTCTCATTTGAGATGTTAAAATCTTCTTGGCCAACAGCTAGACCAGGCGATGTGGGAGGCATGCTCAAATTTGAATCATCAATTGAAGTCTCAATAGGTACTCTCGAATTTCGATGATCAATAATATCTGCATTTAACTCATCAAGAGAAGTCTCAACAGGAACGCTTGAACTTTTTTGATGAATGCTTTGTGCACGCTCTTCCTCCCTTGTATCACACATTGGTGGGGCTGTAATTGGAAATTGTATTTCTATTGACGTATTCCTTTCTTCAGAATCGTCCAAGCCAAATGGATTCATAACTGTCTCATTAAACGTCACATCTCTTGACCTTATGAGTTTGTTGTTTTGACTCAGTAAACGGTAACCTTCATCGCCGTCATAACCAATAAGAGTGCATTTTTCAGATTTTTTGGATAGCTTCGTTCTCTTTTGTTTAGGGACATGAGCAAAACATTCGCAACCAATAATCCTTAAATGTTTAATAGCTGGTTTCTTTTTGAACCATAACTCGTACGGTGACTTGCCATCTTCTGGCGTTGAGCCAGTTCTGTTCAAAACATATGCGGCAGTGTTTATTAGTTCTGCCCAACTAGCGATGGGTAATTCTTCGTGAGCATACATCATCGTTCGAGCGGCTTCGACTAAGGTTCTGTTTTCCCGTTCACATAAACCATTTTGTTGGGGTGTGTATGGCATCGTCAGCCTAAGTCTGATTCCAGCTTCTTCTAGAATGTTTTTAACTTTCACATTATCGAATTCTCCTCCATTATCGCTAATCATTTCTTTTACAGTGTGTCCAGCCACTTTACATTCTTGTAACATCTGTTGAAGCTTTTGGTGTACTTCAGACTTGTGTCTCATGAAGTAAACGTGTCTGTATTTGCTGTAATTGTCTTTAAATAACACGAAGTATCTAAATTTATTGAAAGAAACTGGAAATGGGCCACATACATCAGCACTGATAATTTCTGCAGCGCTTTTTGCTAGTTCTCTTTTTCCAAATTTTCGCCTGTGTTGTTTTCCATAAATACATCCAGTGCATAATTCAGAATCTAGATGAACTTTTATGCCGAGTTCTCTTTCAATAAAAATTTTAACATGTTTTTTGTTCTGGTGGGCAAGCCTCTCATGGTATAGTTGTAGAATATTATCTGTTGGAAATAAAATATTTACATTATGATCGGTATTTCTGATAACTTCTACATTTAGTTTATACAGTCCTCCATTCTTAATTCTATTTCCAATCAGTTGTATTTTTCCATTAAATTTTAGTAGGCATTCTTCCATTTCAGATACAAAAACACTGTTATTTAATTTGTCTTGTGCAGCCAAGACTGAGAAAAGATTTCTCATAATAGTTGGTACGTACCAAACATCACACAGCATTATTTTTGATTGCTTGCCATTGACAAAAGTTTTCAAGACTACTGTACCTTTCCCGACAGCATTAACTGCTTCGCCATTTGCAGTGGTTACTTTTTGCGTTTCGGTAAAATAATCAAAGCTAGAGAAGTAGTCTTTTCGACATGTGACATGGTTGGTTGCACCATTGTCAACAAACCAACTTTCATTATCACCATTTCTATGCAATGTATTTACTTCTTTGCTTGTTGTAACTTGCATTTGCATCAGGTTTAGGTTGTCTGGTATCTGACCACTATTTTGCTTGGATGGTTTAGGAGGTTTACCATCTCCTTGCCATTTTTGACATTGTTTTACTTTATGACCAAATGTGCCACAATATCCACATTTTTTCTTCAACATATTACTATTATGTACTACTAAGGCTTCAGTTTGTTCTTCACTTAAGAGAGCATAACTTTTGTCCTCTGATTTTCCATCAAAAAGATGATGTAACTCATCCCACACGTCTTTGGAAGAGTTGTATCTTATGATTTTTTGAAGGGTCTCATCCGACATATTTTCTGTTAGTAGTAGTAATGCAGAAGTATCTATTTCATTAAACTTATCTACAGCAGTTTTGTACTTGGAAATTTCTTCAGCAGTAGCAGTATTTTCAGGAGACTCAGGTTTCACCAGATGACCCCGAACTGCATCCAAGCCACCCGGCATGCCTCTTAGCAGTAACATTGCCTTATATTTCCAAGTTGACCAGTTCTTGGTACCTTCCAGGCGGCCGATATCAATTTTATGACTTTGCATTTTATTTGAACTTGACTTTCTGCTTCGATAGTTTTTTATTTTTTACTCAATTTTACGGCACCACGTTTAACCACGTTTAACCACGTTTATCCACGTTTAACCACGTTTAACCACGCTGAACCACGCTTAACCACGTTTAACCATGTTAAGATAATAAAACGATTGAGTAAAATAGAAATAGATGAAAATGTGTATTAATAAAAGTAATCTTATTTTACAATGTTACTAAGCAACAAACAAACAGGGTTGTCAAAACTTTATGGTTAATATACAAAACTCCATAGTTGTAACTAACGAGGTTCATTAGTTCTAACATATATGTATTAGTATCAGTTATTCTAATTCGGTATGTTAAGTTTTTTTTTGTGATTTGTTTTTTATTTTTAATTTGTAGAGACAGTTATTTTAAACAACTAATTTGAATATTTTATTTTTTTATGCATTGGTTATTTTTTTATGATTTTTTAAAGTTTTTGATCTGATGACGTCACAAAGTAGCCTGAATAATTTAGATCCTTGACACATTTCAAGAATATTTAAAAAAAATAAGGAACTTCACCGGGACTTCAAATTTGACAGTGACACTTGACATATGACACGGATGAATGATGCTCAAGCTCATTATTTTTTCTTCATTCTTGCTTTAACTTTGGCTAATTACTTGTTTTGCCGTGATTTTCGCTGTTAAAAGTGATATAAAAAGATAATAACCATTTATAATGAATCGAGCAAAGACTCTTAGTGTGAAATGCTTCATCCTGTCTTGTAAAAACACTACTACTAATATCCGTCACTAAGTTTTTGTGTTGGTAAAAGAAACTCTGAAAAAGAAGTGGTGCGAGGAAGTGAATGTGGAATACGTGCCTGGGCAGCGTTTGTATTGATGTGAAGATCATGTAAACCCAGTAATCGAAACCAGAATCCCTTTTTATGCATTCACACTTTTCCGACCACTCGACCAACGAGGCAGCAAATGTATAAAATATGTAAATAAATAAACAAGTGTGGTTTAAATATTTTTTATATTTAATATTTTTGCACTATCAATAATTTTTCTGTAAATATAAGTTTTCAAAAAAAAATCTGCTTGTTTTATTAAATCCCTGGTGTATTTGAGCATCATAATTTAACCAATGCAAGGTTATCTGTTTATTTTCTTCAAATTTAGGATCAGCAATGCAAAATACAGCTTTACTTTTATTTGCAGCATGCATTTGAGCAACATATCTGTCTTGCACAATACCATTATTAACATAGCTACATAATGTTTTATTTGAAGCAGAGCATTTAACTTCTATAATAAAATCTTCTGCAACTCCATCAGCTATCACAAGTTGTATGTAGTAATACATCGTCTTTTTCATTGATTGTTACAGTTTAGCCGACACTCGATGCTCTGGTACAACTTTAGCTCTTACAATGCATTCGACTTGGTTTCTTTTAACCTCCACACACACATACTCGACAGCGGTGTCAACGTAAGATTCACAAAATGACCTGTAACAATAATTATAAGAAGTCGGTTATTATCGCTTTAATGGTGATATTATTATAAGCAATTTGAAACTTGATTACGATAATTTGTGTATCAATATTATTACTTACATCAAAGCCTGGGCCCCGCGGATTTCAGCAATGTTATGGTTATTATAATTATTCATGAACTCCAGAATCATAACATTGTCCAATTTGGGCAAGTTGGTAGAGTTGGCGCGTACAAACCCGTCCATATTTCAAACAAAATCTAAACAGTGGGCAAGCAGTTCTTTTAATCGAGCAGTGGTCAATGTAGTAGGCGATATCAAAGTCCAAAAGAGAGCAGGGTTGGTCAAGAGAAAAGCACAAGGAACAAGCACGATTAGAACAACGAAAAACAAACCAGAAAAGCTACGAACATAACAATCATTGACAGTTAACAGTTCACTGTCAGTTGAATATTTTTTGTAATGCACTGACAATTCGTCAATTCAGCCTACTTTGTGACGTCATTTAGAGGTCAAATGAAAGTCATCTGATTTTACATATTTTTGTTAAAATAAACGCAATCTTACAATTTTAGGAGCTAAAATTACGAAAATACGACTCGGGAACCTGAAATCTCGAAATGGTTTTGGAATTGGCATAGGTTGATTTTTACTTAACATACCGAATAGTACAAGCTGCAAGCTGCTTAGTTTGGGAACTAGATGGCGTTGTGTGTGAGTTGTGAAATATAAAAAAAAAAAAAATTGTTTGCTGACATTGTGCTTCTTCTTCTTCGTCGTGTCGATGGCTGAGTCAAATTTTAGTGGTCCAATAAGTGGCCACTGCTATGATGCTCTCGTCGGCGTTCATGAGTGCCGCCCTTGTGCAGGTGGTAGGGCATTTTGGACAGTCAGTAAGGTGGTCAAGGTGCCAAATTGCCATCGTGGTGAAAGGATTAGCCAATTCGCTTTTAAGAACTCGCGAATTGCCCTGGGTGCGCCGGACGTAGGAAATTGTTGTGTACGTCACTAGGGGAGGCTTCTTTCATGCACCCTTGTGCTGGCATTGACATTGTGCTGGTTGTCAACTAGATGGCAGCACTAATTTCCAACTGTGATTCTTCAAGTTTCTTTCCGATTGGTAATGAATATCCACGAAAATCCAGGAGGTGATAGGCATATCAGATGCCTCGCTACATCCGCATAATACACAGTACCTAACTTACACATATCGCTCGGTCCAAAACTACCCTCAAATTTAGCCACGCTTGAAGAATATAGTGCAGACGGAGAATTCTCAAATTAAGGATAAAAATATAAAATTTGTCCTTAAAATCATGGTGTAATATAAAACAAATCATCATAAATTAATTATTATTACGTACAACGAATAATATTTTTTAGTTCTAGTATTCGTTAGCAGATGGCACTTAGCAAAACAAACCGCGAGTTTTAAAAGTTTTCGAGTTTAGAGAAATGTGGTGAACATTTTGTATTGCTAGTTATTTGGGCTGTTCGTTATTTTTCGGCGTGGGAGTGGAGTTGTACGGTTAACGCGCAGGAAACCACAGTAATAAGCTATTTATAGATTGTTGTATTTCCGAAGGGCTTTCTCTCATTATTTTATCGCTCTTCCATGGTACTACATAGTCTGAGATCTGGCTGTTAAATCTCGATGTCATGAAACTTTTTATTTAACCTAAATGAATGAATTAGTCAGTAAAGAAAGATTTAAAAAACGCCTCCTCTTATATTTATAGCAATTTACACTTATGTGATTTCATTAACAAGTTTGATGGCTGCAAGATCTAACGGCCGGATCTGAGGCTAACAGGTCCCGTGGGCATCCACCGTCTGAACTGAGAAGACCTGTAGTACTCTCAAATAAAATATATAAGACTTACTATTTGAGCGAACGCCCAACTGCATATTAAAGCAGTTAGCTCTCTGTTCAAGTTGTTGCAGTTGATACTCGTCATCATCATCTTCAAATTTATTCACATAAAACAACATCCGAAGTATAAGCCAGGATCGTGGTCCAATTTCCACAGCAAGAGGTCGTCGTTAACTGCGTAATCGAAATCTGTAGGCGCAAGTAAGTAACGTGGCGAAATACAAGTAACAAATAAATAACCAAGACATCACAAAAACCAGTAAGTAATATTGTAGGTGTGCGAGTAGCCATTATCATTATTTAGGTTTAAAATTGAGCTCGAGGGCGGCACTACCACCGTCTTACCTTTAACCTGCCGCCAAATAATAGTGTGTCTGTGTGTGTTCCGGCTTGGTGGTTTGATCAGGCTCTGAAAGTACTTGCATAAGAGGCATAACACCGTAGTCCTCAGCTGTAGCGACGCCTCTACAATCTGCTATTGTGTATTGTAGATTTCCATTGCATGGGCTGAACTCGTTCGCTTGGTCCGTTCGCTGCAGGCGAAGTATAAAAAAACATGTTAGTCAAAAATATATTTATATACCGACTAAGTCAAGTCTTTCAAATATCTGGAATAACTTACGAATTTATCTAGGCTGCATTAATCATGAAGGCTTTTCTCGGCAGTTTTTTAAAGTCATATTTCTAGCCATTGTTCTTTTAATTTTTTAATAATGGCTTCAACGCTATGCCTCGGAGAGACTGACATGGCGAAACTATAAAGGTTCCTTGTCCTACGGAACCCTAAAACCTAAAACGATTCGGTGCAAAATGGCTACGATTGTTCTCCTATTAACATTTATTTAAAACTTGTTTAAACGAAACGTTAACTATAAAACAGTAGGTAGTCTTTGAGTAGAATTCAGTGTTTTAGGAATCATGTTTATTTTCATTTACTTTTAGCTTTATTGAGTGACATAACATACACATAATATAACATCATGCATATATATATATTTTATAAAAAGGTTACTAGCTATTTGCAAATACAAATTACTGGTATTCTTGTTTACCCCCTCCAGCTAAGCTTAATTCGCTTGTGTTAGGAGGAAGTACACGTCCGTGGTGTAATGGCCAGGATTCAAACCCACGACCTCTCGATCGTAAGACCGATGCCTTATCCATTGCACCATGGCCGCTTCGAGAAGGGTGTGGCAGAGGTGTACTACACCCACATTACACCTGTTATGTTTAGATCCCATGTGTAAAAGGGTAAGCCACTGGGCACAATGCTAACTCTAAACTGTAACTAAGAATTTTTCTAGGAGAAATCGAGTATTGGTAACTTCAGGGTTTTTATCCAAATCCTCTTTCTTATCTTCCACATTGTTACTATTTTGTTACTATCGTGGTTTAGCGGTGTAAATGGTGACCTGTCACCGTGATGTATTGGGTTCGATCCCCGGGTCGAGTCGCGCAGAAATAGTATTTGTGATATTGCCTTTTTAATGCCTATTAACAGCACGGTATCTGAAATTGTGCCTGGTTGATGGCGATATGCTCACCACATGGGAGCTCAACGTGAGTGCATGGTTGGCGTAGTGGTTTAAGTGGTTGCCTCGCCGCTCTCCACTGCACCGATGTTGTGGGTTCGATTCCCACACGGGACAAATATTTGTGTGATCCGCAAAGATTTGTTCTGACTCTTGGTGTGAAAATTCAAATTCAAATTCAAATCTTTAAATTTTCATAGGCCCCAGGAGGCGCTTGAACACGTCAAAATATTACAAACAAATGATATAAAAATAAATTATAAGTAAAACTAAATTATACTAATTACAATGATTTGAATAACCGGGGGGCTTACATTAATTTTAATCCAACTGTTTAGAATCAGATTTAAATCAAACTAAGTACCAGCTCCGATGGGTATTGCATTATGAGAAGAAGTGATTCGTGTTTTTAAAATGAGTAAAGCGGTCATCAATTAAAAAAAATACAGTTGAGATGCGGATGATTCACCTCAGCTCACACACCCTACTAGATAAAATATAGGCATGATGTTATGTCGACTAGTTTAACATTAAAATTGAGGTAGAGCTTTTGTAAACAAGCCCAAGTAAGAAGGCACAACCAGTCCCATCAACCTGCCACCAAATATACTCCGATGCAACTGAATGGACTCAACCCCTGTAATAGGCTTGCTTAGTGGTTGGGCCTAGAGGCTTGCATTGTTAGGACACATATAACCCACCTGATAGTGAGTGGTAACTATAGCCCATGCACAATATTTGGCAAAAGGTGAGACGTCGGTGCTGCCGCCCACTAAGTCGATCACAAGAGCTCTACCACCATTAAAGTGCAGTTCGGCCAGTCGCGAAAATTCTGAAGCGTATGTCTAAGCTGAGCGAGAAGTGTGATTCGACACCATATAAAAGCCTCTGTTGCCATAGCAACGGGTAAGTTACTAAGCTCGAGGTGCGAAGCAGCCCGCCAATGCGGCCTTAGCCTTTGTTGTTGAGTCTTTTGTAGTAGGTATGATATTCAATACCACCAAACCAGAACATTACCAGCACTACTTATCAGCCCCTTTTATTTCCTTTATATTTTTTTCGGCATGCGAATGGCATAAATGGAATCGACGAAATTTAAATTTCTGACAATTAAGTAATAGAACGTGTTTAAAATAATGAACGTTTATAAACCTTTTAAACGTTTTTATGTTCGAAAATTTTCAAATCGATTGTTTCCTTTACAGAATCGAACCCCGGAGTGTTACAATAGTTTTTTGACTTTCATTATTTATTGGTAGTAGAGTTCTTGTGAACGAACTAATGACTATCGCATCGGTCAGTTGCTTGCAATGAAGCGATGGTTCGATAGCAGTCGCTTTGCGTGAAATACTGATATTAAAGCGCGACCGTTACATAGTCACGTTAATAAAGCATTTTAGTTAGAATTTCTCAAAGTAAACTCCGAATTTAATGTTTTTTTATTTTAATTATATTATATTATTTTAATATTATTTAGATTAAGTAGTAGTTTAATATTATTTAGATTAAGTAGTAAGGTATTATTTATTTGACACAGTTATTTAACGCCATCCTGCGAACGTCATACTACCCACAAGTATGGAAAATCTCAGAAATCATAATAATCTAAACCAGGCAAGCCCCCGCATCTGGTCTCTTCTTATAGGCCTATAAGCCTTCTACCAACTTTGTCAAAAGTATTTGAAAGGATTCTCCTGCGACGTCTTAACTGCTACCTCAAGACAGAAAATCTTATACCACAACATCAGTTCGGGTTTAGACCTGGTCACTCGACAGTCGAGCAAGTCCATAGAGTGGTGAACAAAATAAGGACTGCCTTGGAAAATAAAGAATATTGCTCAGCCGTATTCTTGGATGTGCAGCAGGCCTTTGACAAGGTGTGGCACGCGGGGCTGCTTTTTAAAGCTAAGAAACTACTTCCACATAATTTTTATGCTCTTCTGAAATCATACATACAAGAGAGAATATTTCGAGTAAGAATTAATGATTCATATTCAGGTTTCCACGATATAACAGCAGGGGTACCTCAGGGATCCGTCTTGGGTCCAACACTATATTTGTTATACACAGCTGACTTACCAGAAACAAACAAAATTGTAACCGCAACATTTGCCGACGATACTGCTGTATTATACAATAACAAAGATCCAAAAACAGCATCTGATGTTCTTCAAAGACACCTCGACAAAGTACACCAATGGATGACTAAGTGGCGAATAAAAGCTAGCTCTAACAAATCAATCCACGTTACATTTACCCTCCGAAAGGAAAACTGTACATCGGTAAAACTGGGTGACACTGTTATACCTCACAACGAGACAGCAAAATACCTGGGACTGCACCTAGATAGAAAACAGACCTGGAGAACTCACATTCAAAAAAAAAGAGATGAACTAAACCAACGGTCCAGAAAGCTTCACTGGCTCCTAGGAAGACATTCCAAAGTATCTCTGTTCAATAAGTTACTAATATACAAGATGGTACTTAAACCAGTCTGGACGTATGGGATCGAGCTGTGGGGAACGGCAAAGAACTCTAACATCGAAATCCTACAGAGATACCAGAACAGCATACTAAAAAACATAGCCAACGCGCCGTGGTTCACTAGAATGTCAGATATTCATGAATACCTGGAAACAAACACAGTTAAACAAGAAATAGAGAACAAAATTGAAAAATACAAAACACGTATTAACTCGCACACCAATAGCCTTGCCACGGTACTTGGTACCCAATTCGAAACCAGAAGACTGAAGCGAAAGCACACATGGGACTTCCTTTAACATGATGTCTGACGACAAAAAAAACAATGAGGTTGATTCCTTGATGGAGGAATGTACCCTCACACGCCAAATACTTCCCACAAAGCATCTGCTTAAAGCTTGAAAAGCTGATTGCACGATTAGTTAAAAAAAAAAAAAAAAAAAAAAAGTAGTCCCTGGACTAATTTATTATAAAGAGTTGGGTCTTTCGGAGGCAATCCTGGGTGGACAACAATAAAATACAACCATAAAAAAAATGTGTAAGCTTCAGAACTTGAAATTACCGTATTGAACATTTACCATGAGGAAGACTACAAGCTTGTTTACATAGATAAGTCGTAAAAAAAGGCCTCACGTAACGATAATTTTACGTTATAAGTCCGGCCCGTACGAAGTAAAACGAAAAGTAAACGGCCATTTCCTGAACAGCACTGGAAAAGCTTTGTAAAGGATGTGGAGAGCTGGCAAATTAACGGTCACGATACAATTTCACTATAAAACTGGAATATAGTCAGTGGCGGATTTAACAGGAAGCATATAATAGGAAGCAATTGCTTGGGGCCCCGCTTGGACAGGGGCCCCGAAAATTGAAATTTTTTAAACATTTTTACATTTTTTTTTTTAAATGAAATAAAATTAAAATGACACTGAAGTTTTTAATTATTCATTGCTTTCAAATGATTTGAAATTAGTTCGAAACTGTATTTCGCGCGCGAAGTTAGCGCTTCGATCGCTCGTGTTAGTATCTTCGTCTGAACAGCTGTTTTTGTATTTAAAAAATAGGAGGGGGTATATTAGAAAGAAGGCGCCGAAAATCAGTGGTTGCTTGGGGCCCCGTCTAAGGTAAATCCGGCACTGAATATAGTAACTCAAACTAAACTATCTATTTGGTGTGAGTTGGAGGGTACGACGGCGGTGTTTCCTTTTTTTAGCTCGATCATTTAAGCTACCCTCTTAATTAATATTGAAAATGCGTAATATTGACCTTGGCACTTATATCACATTTATGTTTTTGATGGAATATCATTAAATCAATTCAGTTAGATTCTATTTTATTTTATTTTTTTATAACATAAATTAAATTATACATTATAAATTTAGATTTTTTACATTAGATAGAACGCCAGAAGCAATTACACTATCCAATGGTCCCAATGACAAGGCTAAATACACACATTCACTCACACAAGCACACCCAGTCTCAGAACAAATATTTGCGAATTACACAAAGATTTTGTCCCATGTGGGGATCGAATCCACAACACCAGTGCAGTGGAGAGCGGCGAGGCGATCGCTTAAACCACTACACCACATGTGCAGACAAATGTTAAGTTTGTAACCTAAATACTCAAAGACGCCTGGACCGATTAGAGAAATGTTTTTTTGTCTGAAAGTGTATACTCGTTATGTGGTCCCATTTTCATCAGGTCACGATCAGGTATATGTCTCATAGACTACCTTAATGCCAAATATCAAGTTTCTAACATTATTCTAAACATTATTAAATTTTTGAAATACGGGTGTTACTCACGTAATGTTGGTCTATTTGGTCGACCGCGGTTTCGCCTATACGTTTAGGTATTATCAAGAGTGCGATACGTCGCTGCCCGCAGTGCGACTCAGGCGCGACGTATCGCACTCTCTTCTTTCTTTCTATACGTATAGGCGAAACCGCGGTCGACCAAATAGACCAACATTACGTGAGTAACACCCGTATTTCATAATTTGAATAATGTTACAAACTCACGTCAGTTTTAATAAAAATATTATTCTATTTATTCCGAATATTATATTTAAGTTAATAACCATTAATATTTATTAATTATTACACTTTTCGAGAAAATAATTAGTCATAAAGTCCATATAGACAGCGGCATACATGACAAAGTGACATAAGTTTAATTTTAAATATTTTGCTAATTTTATGTCCGACGCTGTAATGAGTAGATTGCTTTAAGTCACAATTTTGTCCAACGTATTTTATATATAACTATACATAAAATACGTTGGACTATACTATATAACTTGATTGCGTAGCCTTCATTTTTTTAATAAGAAGAATTTTGTAAATCAAATCAAATCATTTATTTCCATGGGGCGCTTGAACACGTCAAAATAAACATCAAAATACAAAACATATAAAATTAAAATAAAACTTAGCTAACTAAATTATAATACTTATTGTAATAAAATTATTTGACATTAAGGCTTAGATTGACTTTAATTCAACTTAGAGATTTGAATCAATCCAAGTACCAGCTCCGATGGAGTACTAGAACTAGATTGAAACCGTGTAGACGATATAAGACTTAAAACTAAACATGGTCATTTGCTTACGATATATTAGATGTGACGGGAAATTTAACGTGTATTTTGTAAAAAAAAAATATTATCGTAAACAAGCGGCTTGCAACAGCTGCGAAATATCGGCAAACTCGCTACAAAAAATAGATGTAGGCGATGTTATATTTAATATTTAATTTTGTATGTGTTATCTTATACTTATATAATTGTACGCCCGACTGACTGATTCATCAACGTAGGGCCTAAACCACTAGACCTAAGGACTTGAAATTTTGTACAAAGCTTCCTACCATGACGTAGGCGCGCACTAAAAAGGGATTTTTGGCAATTCGGCCTGTAACAGGATGAAAAGTGGAACGAAAGTTTGTATGGAAGTCCGTAATTTTCGAAGTTACAAGCATGAAATTTCGTATAGTTAAACTTGAATTAAAATAAATGAATTTCTTTTTTTAGTAAGAAGTGAGTTGACGCAAAACTTCAATAGATGGCGTTGTTAATATTTTTTAACTTGAATCGGCCAGAATAACGTTTGACGCGGCTGAAACCGCGCAGGGCGTCTAGTATTTAATATTTGTTGTGTTGTGTTTTCTCATCTGACATCCAATGACTCCGCATTGGGTGAAATACCATTTATCTTTGAAAAAAAAATATCGAAAAATGGGTTACTGTGTTTAGAAATGCGACGTCAGCGAAGAAGAATTGATGCATTTGTATTTTCTTGCAAAATACTACATTTCCGAAGAATAAAATTACGGTTCACTGCTGATAAATGAGATTTTCCCCTCTCCTTTTTTATGTTAATAAATATAGGGTTAGGGTAATATTTCCTTTGGTTGCTATAAATTTGTAAAGTGACGTGACTAAAAACTGATCTATTGTAACCCATAATTCTTTAATTCTTTATTGTACAAATGAAAACAATTTTAAATTTATGTACAAAGTCGAGCTTAACCACTAAAATGGGTTTTCTTCCAGCAAACCTTAGAGTGCTAGAGGAAAAAGATACTTTTTGAGGGTAAATGGAAATGTACAATAAATTGATAATTATAGAGAAGAAAATAAACTACCTATGACTACATACATATATTATCATGCATATTCTAAACTGAGTGTATACCTACTAATATGTATACAATTATACACACCTACATAAACGGTACATACTATTAAATATAAATCATACACAGATATTTAATAAAATATACATAAAAATAAAATATATATATTTTTAATATAGATAAATACATAAACATACATAATATATATTATTACAGTTGAGAGTGTAAAAGCTCTTTTATTCTTCTTTTGATTTAATTCAGATATTTATTTGGTGATTGTCGTTATGCGCCGTGAAATGCAGTATCTTAGGGTGATCAGTTTATAATATATAATAATAATTCTTTATTTCAGATTTAACATCCATATTTTGTTTATATTATAGTCATGAGAAATTACTTTACTGAAAGTGAATGGGGTTTACTATGCAAATATTGCAGTGCAAGATTTTTCTCTTTCGTGTCTTTTATATTAACTAAGGTGCAGGTTATAAGGTCATGAAGATTCAAGATTCAAATCATTTATTTTCACATGCCCCAGGGGGTTCTTAAACACGTCAAAACATTACAAACAATAATATAAAAAATCATTATCAGTAAAACTAAATTATACTAATTACAATGATTTGAATAACCGGGGCTTAGATTAATTTTAAGCCAACTGTTTAGAATCAGATTAAAATCAACTAAGTATTAACAATTTATAATTTATGTTTGTTTTATTAACTAGGTAATTTAATTTGTCATTTCAGCTTTATTTAAAGTTATTTAATGTTTCAGAGGAAGATAGATAGATAGATAGATAAAAACTTTATTTGTGCATAAGACATAAGAAATACATTTTGTACAAAAGTTTCAATAACAATATTATGCAAAAAGGGCGGCCTTATCGCTTAACGCTTAATTTCTTCCAGGCAACCTTTGGATGGACATTAGTGTAAAAGATTTACAGAAAGGTAGTTTAGACAGAAATGAAGAAGGATTTAGCGCTTAAAATAGCGCTAAATAATAGGTAGGAAGGTTCTTGTATTTATTTGGTATATTTTTTTTTTGTTAAGTCCTTCAAAATGGCGACAATGCCCACCCACATGACGCCGTTATTTATTAGAAATCATTATGTTTTATTTCATTCTAGAATACAACTTGGTATAAAATTATAATTGCTGATGTTCTTACTGGCATGAATCTGTATAATTTATCCATAATTTAATATTTTTATTAGCTTATGTCTCGCGATATTAATTTCTGTAATTTATGCATTCGATCCTTACGCTTGCGCTATCTAATATGGTCATTATACTCGATAAAAACAAACTTATTCCGCCAATTGATAAAAATATTACTCATCCATTGGCGCTAGTCTATGGATGTGTGATCTTTGAAGTCATAAAATAACAGTTTTACTTAGATAAATTAACTTAGTACTTATGTATTTTGTAACGGCCTGATGAATGTTGTAAAGTGCATTTTTAGATAAGAAACTCTTAGGAGGTTTAATCAATTTTTGTTGCCGAGAGTAAATTAATATGTTTTATTCAGGAAAAAACTTATTAGGACTTTGTCATTGATGATGCATCGGTTCCCCGAACTATACGTGTCGTCATGTACCATTATTATACTACATGGCCAAAATACGAGCACCACGTTTTTTATGACCGTACATTCGTATACCAGTTTTCGTTGCTGACGGTACCGCTAGCACGTTAGGTTGAGCTTTTTTGAAGACGTAAAGTGTATCGGGCCGCGGAGTCCAGATAGCAGTTGGGCGCTACGCCTCAGTATCGCGCGAGTTACCGCCCGGGCCGGACACGTTATGCCGCTGCTCGAACTCTGCGAGCGCGCAACCGAACACGCTCACGATAAATCGCACCCGGTAATTGCCCATCATGTGATGGACAAACACAAAATATCATAGAGTAATAACCTCAAATTAACACTCTCCGAACTTTTCGCGGCTTTCACTCTTGAGGTTAGGATTTTCCGGTTAACGTTTTTCCGAACAACTTCGCGCGTTCGAAAACCTTAGTTTCACGATTTGGCAGCCGGTTCGGCGGTTTGCAATTGCATAACAATGCAGCGAAGGCCGGACCGCGTGGAAAAGTTGATTTTATCATTTCGCACAGGTGAAAATGTAATGTTTGGTGCCTAGGTGGTCCGTTTCCACGCGGCGAGTGTACGTGATCGCAGATTTGGGACGATTTCAGTGTAACGACTTGTGCACTGCTCGCCTGTTACGAAACGCTTGAGGCGAACCATTTCTTACCGAAAAAAACTTTTTCTTCGCTTCATCTGACGACAGTTATCTGCTAATTGCTTGACAAAATCTCTTTTGGCACGGAGGCGCACTGTAAGTTTGCCTCACGCTGTATACGGCGCACCAATTATTTGAGTAAACATTTGCGGACTTAACGTTTTTATCTCGTCTTTTGTCGATTATTTTGATTTTATTATTGACAGTGCTGGTTATTTTTAAATTTGTTTATTATTTGCGCGGTGAGATGTTCCTAGCGTTATTATTACTCTATGATATTTAGTTGCTGAAATTGTCTGAAGTGTATATTTGAGTGAACCATGTGTTAGATAATAACGTGCGTGATTTTCAATTCGCAGAGAAACGTCGGTGAGAAATATTACTAGTATCGATTACCTTCCCTGTGTGATGTCTATTTGCACCAATAATACGAGTGTTGAGTTATTCGAGTTAGAGTTACAATAACCACAAGTGAACACGATCTGGTCGGAAACTCTACGAAAGTGACACGCCGTTGGGAAACTTACGCGGTTTTGAAAAACATCCATTTGTGTGAACGAACGTATTTCGAAAGTGTGACTTCGGTTTCAGGCGAAAGAAATTTAAAAAGTGTAACAGTTTATTGGTTTGAAAATTCGAATGTGTAACATCTGTTGCCGGCCGTGAACTAAGATTTGAACAGGTGAGTCTATTCTCATAACTAATTTGATAATCAGGAGGCGTGTGAATAGAATTTAAGTTTTATGACTTGTACTTTTTTTCGTCTCAGTGCCCACCCAAATATTTGACACTAAACATATAAATATAACATAATTTTGTAAGTGTAAGTGATTATGTCTAAAGACTAGAAGGAGTCCTGTGGACAATCTGATGTAACTCATAAAATTTAAATGTAGAGATAATTTTGAGAGTGAGCGAAAGTGACTGGTAAATGCAACTGTTTTCGAACTTTATTGTAAAAATCAAAAGGTTTGTAATTCATTTTATAGTCCACGCCTTTAACGTCATGTAGTTGAATTAGTTGTTATTTCAGAAATATATAACTGGATATGTGTCTATAAAATATATTTATTAAAATTGTAGAGTGTGTACATGACATCTACACATTCTAAGATAGAAAAAAAAATTATTGAAATCACCACAATGTGATGATTTCAATATTTTATTCTATCTTTACATGGCTTCATCAAGGTAATTAAAATTACGGATTAAAATAATTATTTTTATATGACAAATGTTGAGATATCATAGACTTTTCAATTAAGGTTTTCAATATAAAAAGTTTTAAAGTAGTATTATAGTAGAAAATTAACTTTACAACTGTAAAGTTAATTATCGGCAAATCTGTAGAAGATTTTATTTTCGTTCAGAACATTTCGCAGGAAAATGTTTATTATCTTTTGTTTGTATTACGATGTCTGTTAAGCTAAGATTAAGAATTATGATATTGGTATAAATCGGGGCTAATGCGTTGAACTCTACTTTTTTTTTATTAAGTAGCATTCGTTCTGTGAAAAAAGTTCTGTTATGTTTTATCCCATCGGATAGGGGCTAACCTAACGCCATCCACCGGGCACAATTCCAACTCCGTGCTGCTATTGTGAATTTCCTGACGTAAAGTCACAAATAACACTTTGCCCGACATCGAACCCTAACCCCGCGGTGAGAGGCGCATACGCTAGCCACTCGAGCATCGAGACAGTAGTAGGCGGCATTACTTTCGTTAAAAGTAAAAGTGAAAATGTACCTACTGAAGGTGGCTGAGGAATATTTTTGCTTTGTGATCTATTCAAATTCAAATTCAAATACAAATAATTTATTTTCATAGGCCCCAGGAGGCGCTTGAACACGTCAAAATATTACAAACAAATGATATAAAAATAAATTATAAGTAAAACTAAATTATACTAATTACAATGATTTGAATAACGGGGCTTAGATTAATTTTAATCCAACTGTTTAGAATCAGATTAAAATCAAACTAAGTACCAGCTCCGATGGGTATTGCATTATGAGAAGAGCTGGTGAGAAACTCATGTGCACCATCTTTTCAAATGAAATAAATAATATATAACAATTATCATACATAATGAAAGTCACATAAAAAGAGCAGTTCATTTCCAAATACTATTATCATTATATTCATCCATGGCTAGTATGGCTAACCATGGGAGTAAAGCATAGACATAGTTAATTTACTGGGAGACATTCAAAATGCATGAGATTGTACTATTATTTCTAATTTTCAAATTTATGTTTATTAATATTATTAAAAATCTAAATATCCGTATTTGTAAGCCTTAAGCAAAACATGGCTGAACATTATGTAATTGTAACAGCTTTTAACCTATGTTTACAAATAAAATACTTTGTCTACTACTTTAATTATACAACCCCACAACACAGGGTATCCTAGTGTGGGGCTCAGTGTTACTGTCTACCTCAGAACCACTGTATTTATTTACTCTTTTGTATTGCATCAAATATTGCATCAAAAAACCAAATAAATACAAACATATTCTTCAATTGTGGTCAACCTACAAAACAAAAAATATTATCAAGGATTTCAAAGATATTTAATGCCTGACTGGAAGATAGTCTAAGGAAAACTACTATGACAAAAAATTTATTTGTTTTATCGAAATAATAAAATAAAATTCTAACAAAAATAAACATAGGTAATCTAATTTAAAGCGGATTTGCAACTGCTTAGCATATTTGCATAATCTACTCGATTACCTCCTATTTGATTGGACGCACACTAATACTTATTCAAAAAGAGCTTTATGATAAACTCTACACGATATTGCCGGTCGTGTTGCTAATCAGGATATTTTAACGTGTGAATAACGTGTGTGTTCGATAAGATTGTAATCAGATTAAATTTTGTCTAAATTTTGTCACTACGTAAAGTAAGACTTCATATGATACAGTAAATAAGAAAAGTGAAATGAAATAGCAAGAAAATTTAAATACTGTTGGTCCGTTGGTAAGGTATGTTGGTGGTTGGTGTTCGTCTTCTATGTGGTAATAATTGGCCTAATGATCGCACCAGAATTTATAAGATTCTTTCTGGTTTGATTCTTATACCGAGTCGACGCCTCACGCCTCTAAACCCTTTATGGGGTAGGTAGAGGAGGAGACATATAAACCACTATTCACCAGCTATGTTATAAACAGGGATCGGAGTGGTCACTTTCGAGCAATGAGGGGTTCTTACTACCAGCATAATGCAAAAGGTTTTATAAAATAGTTTTACAATAGTGTTTATTGTAAGAACAGTTAGTTAACGTATTTTGTAACTAATTTAAGTTTTAGTAAGAAATAAAAGGATTTTTTATTTTTATTTATATTTATTTATACGTCTACCAAATTAGAATTCTAAAGTATACACATTCTTAGTCAAGCACATTTTAAATATTTAATCTGTACCTAATTAAATTGACTGTACATAAACTAAAAAACACGCTTTTAAAGTACTTCTAACTAAAAAGTGAAAAATATTTCCTAATATAAGCTGAAAATGGTAATGAACAAAAAATACTAGTATTATTGTGAAAAAAAGCGATGCTTAGATACGTGTTTACTTTAATTATAAATCTTTCTAAAACGTGGAGGAACAAGCCACAGTGACAATCTCATCAGCCGAGTCATTCCAACAAAAGTTACACATGCGGGTGCAACCGCCGACGACAAATGCAATAAAAATGACAAATTATGTAAACGATTGTCTCA
This sequence comes from Hypena proboscidalis, assembly GCA_905147285.1. Taxonomy (NCBI): domain Eukaryota; kingdom Metazoa; phylum Arthropoda; class Insecta; order Lepidoptera; family Erebidae; genus Hypena; species Hypena proboscidalis. The sequence goes on along the minus strand of LR990147.1, from coordinate 15,714,613 downwards.
TAAGAGTCATAAGTGTTCGAGACAAAACAGCGTCTGCGCACCGCCCCGTCTGTAAAACAATGACCTCGGAAAGAAAATTTTCATCACAACTAAAAATAATTTGGCCATGATGCTTCGTAGTGTGTAGATCCGCGCGGAATTTTCGGTTTCGTCGTACACTATCTCGATTCACGCCTACCGTTATCTTGCACTGATTTGATTACGATAAACTGAAGAAAGTATACAATGCACGATAGTGTATTATCAGTTGCCCCGTTTTGTGTTATCTATACCGAAAATGCGGCAGTCGACGCCACGCGTGATTGATTATTTTAGAAGTGTGTTGCCGAAATTTAAATGACGATGCGCGTTTTTTTGGATTGTTGACTTAAGCCCCCTTTGGTGGGGCTTAGAACTTAAATGGTGGCTTATAATGATTATGTACATGTCACCTGTCTTTCTTGGACAAGCTGTAAAAGTTGGCGGCTTTATATGGTTTTTTTATTTACGGGCAATTAATGAATTCCTGCTACTGCCTCAATTTGGTTCCGGGTTTGATTACCGGGTCGGGCAAAGTGCATCGAGGACTGCCTGTTCAGACTAGCGGGTTCAATTTCCGGGATGAGCAAAATTGTTATTTGGGATTTTATAGAATACAAGCTGACCCGACAGACGTTGTCCAGTCTTAACTATGCATACATTCTCTGTGACGATATTTGCAGCACGCATTATGTCAATGTTATGTCAAACCCCATAAAGGTATGTACATTAAAAAAGTTCATATTGTCAAAAGCGCTAAGGTTACTAAAATGGCTATTAAAAATAGGGGTTGGTGATAAAAGGGTAAACAGTTAGGGTTGTTTGTATTTTTTAATGTCACATTACAGAAAAATAAAAACAAAAAATTTCGTCCAAAAAATAAAAATAAAAGGTTAAGAGTGAACAACCCTTATCACTTAGGGGTATGAAATATAGATAGTAGCCGATTCTCAGATCTACTGAATATGCATATAAAATTTGGTAAAAATCAGTTTAGCCGTTTCGGAGTTGTAAGGTAACTAACATTGTGACACAAGATAATTCTTGGTACACGGAGTCTGGCAATGTATCCGGTAGATGACGATAGGCTCACTCTTTACCACATGGGTGGATAAAATAACTGGTATTACCACAAAATAAGAAATGGAAATGTAGTTTAGAAGACACGCACAATTGATGCATGATCAAATCATATTGGTTTTAATATCCTTACATCAATTTTATCAATCGAGTGCCGTCCACGCAATGATGATTGATATTACTACTGATGTGTAACACTGAATCGATCATTTAAATTAAAATTCAATTTCATTTAAAAAAATGTTAGGCAATTCGGACAATTCCGTCAGGATTTTTTAGAAACAACACCGATACCGATACCGTGAAGAAGCGATAGTCGAGTGGACCGTTGGACTGCTACGTCGAAGGTCTCGGGTTCGATACAACTACTAGACTAGGATTCGTACTTTTCTAAATGTATTATTTTTACTATTTTTTTAATCCACCGCCTCGACATAATGCCTCGAATGTCTAATGGTTAGTGTACGCACCTCTCTCCGCAAGGTCTCCGGTTTTTTTTGTGATTTGTGAACTTGCCGTTAGGAAATTCACAATAGCAGCACAGAGTTGTAATTGTGCCCGCTGGATGGCGATAGGCTCACCCCCTATCCCATGGGACCTAAAACATAACAGGTGAAATGTGGGTGTTGTACGCCTCTACCACATCCTTCTGGGTCATATAGGCGTGATGTTTTGTATGTATGTATATAAATAGTATGATACTTTAGATAGTATTTCTATGAAAATCCTGATGATTTAAACTATTAGGCAAATTGTGTAATAATACGATTTTCGTTATAGTATTTGAAAAGGCCAGTAAATCGTTTGATTTATTTTATCAGCTCTTATCGTTGTGTGTCTAAGATGGACTCAATGTGGGTCAGATATTGCATGATTAAAGCGCCCGTAGCCCAGTGAATAAGGCGGCCCTGGGATCGGAAGGTTGAGGGTTCGAATTCCAACCGTTACACTTTTAATGCATAGTTTTATCTTTAGATTTACCTTAATATATGTTTTACCATTACAATTAATATATTACCGTAATAAATTAACAAAAACAAACAGCCTATCGATAAACTCTACAAAAAATATTGTCTTTTCATGTCAAGAACTCATTTGCATCCACTTAAATTAAAAATGCGCCATTTTAACTCTTCCCGGCATCTGCAATCGATATAGAAGATTGATTGCGACACGGTCCTAACTGACATCGTATACTTAATGTGTGAGAACCATAGCCCAATCACTATTAAAACGACATTCGGTTATTTTAACAAACAAATAGACAGTTCTAAAATCAATAACATTAGACGAGAAGTCAATTTAATTAACCTTAATTTCGGAACGACGCTAAAATGACGCTTACTTGGAAGAAAGAAAGAAAGAAAGAAAGATAGTCATATGAATTGATAGATGCACTACCAGCTCTTTGAGTGCACGGTTGGCGTAGTCATTAAAGCGGTCGCCTCGCCGCTTTTAACTGCGCTGGTGTTGGGGTTCTAACCCCAGGCGGGTCAAATCTTTGTGTGAAATGTATGTTTGTGAACACCCTCACGATACATGAGTTAAACCCAGTGCGGGCGTCGCTTTTTAAAAGCGTTTATCTCAGTAGGTGCAGGCCCAAAACCATGCTAGCTTCTTAAATTTTCATCATTAATGTATTCAAAAAGTATTCGAATTGAAAAATAATTAAAATAAGCTCAAAATCTTAGTTGACCAAAAACCATTACCATGTGTAATATGGCCAATGATACACCTTTATTTGCGTAGCAGACGTGTCAAACAGAATGAGGGACACTAAAAATATCCATTAGGTATATCGTCGAGTTCAAGGGAGTCATTAACATCGTCTCCGAGAAACCACATGCAAACTTAAAAAAGATTTCCTAAGCCACGTGTCTTCAAAACCGTTCTCTTCATTACGTGAACATCTAGTTTTCTTATTAACGAACTAAAAAAAATATTAACCGATATGAATGAGCTCGAGGGCGGCAGCACCACCGTCTCACCTTTAACTGCCGCCAAATAGTAGTGCTTCCATTACTGTGTTCCGGTTTGGTGGTGAGATCAGGCTCTGAAATTACTGGCACATGAGGCATAACACCGTAGTCCTCAGCTGCAGCGACGCATCTATAATCTGCTTTCGTAGATTGTTGATGTCCATGGGTTGTACTCCACTTACCATCACGTGGACTACAAGTTCGTTCGCTGTGGGCGTAGTATAAAAAAAATAAAAAACAAACTAGAAAGCAAAATATGAAGCACACTGAAATCACATGTATGGTCTAAAATTCGTACGTTTACGTACAAAAGTGCGTAATACTTGACGTCACACTATAGATATTTTAAATAGCAGATGTTCTTTAAATTACTATTTGGTTAGTTAATAGTACAGGAAAAATGTCTCAAGGTTGACAATAAATTTTCACTGTCCATTGTGCTTCGGTTTTAATTAAATTTCTTTTCAACTTTTCTACTGTAGCGGACGTAGAACGTCAATTTTTGCGTTGATTTATCTATTTATTTAACGTATGAAGAAAACAATTAGTAAATGTTCCTTCTCCTCGGTTTCTTTCCTATTCAGGCTAGAAATTAGACAAGATTATACAATGCCTTATACACCAATGTTTTCAGCACGTAATCGTACGTAAATTTTAGAAGATGATAAACAGGATTATGTCAACGGCTTTATGTTTCTTCCTTAAATACATCATAACTACATGTGGTGAATGATGCACTTACCTGTTTTCTCTTCGTAAGTAGTAAATATACACATTTAATACTCCTTGACAGATATCTTCACATAGTTATGCATTCGTATAAGTTGTTCATCAGATTCAGAGCTGATACTTATATGGAAATTCTAGTCCTTCTCATTATAAGTGATAACTATAGTTTAGGCTCACGTGGCCAACATTTTCCTGTGTTCGTAACACCAAAGTTTATTACGGTTTTACTTAAAATGTTTTGATTACAACTGATAATGATGTAGGAGTAGCTACTACACGATTCAAAGTAATCAACATAGAATCATCTTACTGAAAATGTAATATCACACAATAATAATAAATAATAAATAAAACACAATATACACACAATGTCATTTAGTCCTAAACTAAGCAGAGCTTGCACTATAGGTACTAGATTAACTGATTCTAATACATATATACTTTTCTTTTGAAAATACATACTTATTAGACATAGTAACACCCAGACCAAGACAAACCCCAATGTTCATGCACTCAAAGATTTATCTTGAGCGGGAATCGAACGCGCAACCTCAACGTCACTACCTTCTCCGACATCCGGTCGTCAAGTAAATGCTTTTGTAACGATAAAAGCATTTAGCTTTTTTATCTTTACATTTGCAAGCAGCATCTTAGTGGCCAAGAATCTTGTAGAATGGGCACTGGCATCCAAAACTAAGATAACGTAGGAAAGTTACACCAACGACTGTTATAAACTAAATAGCGGACCCGTTGAAAGCTTCAAGCAGATTGAATAATTTAATGATTTTGGAAAATTTCCCCAACACGTGCCCGGTACAAAATGGAACAAATCAAAATTTATTACGCATTCAGAATGGATTTATTCTGTTCAAAGTGAGTGTCAAACTTAATGAGAAAAGTAATTTGAGTGTTCCATTAGTTTGATAGAGTAGAAAAACAAAAACGCTACTACAACGGCGGTTACCTAAAAAGATAATATTTTTCTGCTTATTTATTATACTGGCACGGCTAATTATTTTAATTCTTAATGTCAATATATATTTTATTATCTGAAAGTAGTTAATTTGGGCTCACTTGCCTCAATAAAGGAAAACTCGTTTTATTGAAATAAGCATGAAAGGTGCAAAACAAGTACAAACTCTTCGAGAAAGAACCAATATTAATGAACGAAAAATAAAATAAAAGACGTCGAATCTGTTCTAAATTTAAACGAGGAAGTGCACGAAATTCAAACGTGGATTTTTTTAAAATTATTTAAACCACCTAAAGGAGTTACATATTCAAAGTGCGCGTCCAGAAATATGTAACCATTGAATTCATATTTAAAAGCTCCTTTGGTAGGAGTGAGTGGTTGATGCTTGTTCGCGATAAGCTGAACAAGACGACGGACATTTTGTAAATTCGGCTTCAATTTTCGTTTATGCCTTCAGGCGTATAAATTATTGTAATTTTTATTGTTACACGTATCATTTTGTATCAAAAATTATTTTTTCATTTTAAAATATTATCTTCGTGTACGCAACATGTATCGCATGCAAAGGCAACTTTGTGTTTTATTTGTTTTCAACTTTTTTATGAGCGTATTTATATTAAAAACAATATAAAGTCGCATAAAATAACATGAAATTCTTAAATCTAGATATTATTATTATTACTACCTAGACAAACCAAAGCCTTATAATCAACATGTCAGTTTGATCACAATGTGTGCAATAACCTAAAGTAACTGAATATTTTATGAATCAATTTATTAATTTAAACAAATCATCGTTTAGTTATAAATACAAAAAAGAACTCCTATTATCTTTGGTTGTATGACACTGTGTAAAAATCTTGAATTTCTTTAAAAATAAGTCACATTAACACATAACAAATTCGGCCTGCATACAGTGCATACGCTAAATACACGCGTCATTAAATGAATGAAAAAAGTCTCAGTGCAAATACTTTAAAAAGTCGAGCACCGACTTGTCGGACCGGTCAGGCGCGAGTGTTCCGGTTTGTGTTTCGCGTAATTTTGATCTCGTCACAATGCTGACCCCTAAAATGAGAACTCGTTACCAGGAGCTGACATTTCTTCATTTCAATATTGTGTCATTAATGTCATTATCGATGAATTGTTGAATACTGTATTTAGAACAGAGCTGTCGGCAGTTGACTGGGCTTTGGACCATTTCGTGACTACAAAAAAAGTATTCTGAAATCTGAATTTTAGAAAGTAATTGAATTCGGTAGTTTTTTTGTAAGTAGGTTTTTTAAGAAAACATAAAAGCTATACTAAGTGTTGAACAATTATGCGACCGGAAGGATTTGAACCTGCGACCTCCGTACACCGAGCAGCATGCACAGTTAATAAATTTAGGATCCTGGCAAGAGGTCATCGTAGCTTAGTGGTTAAAGCGGGTGCCCGGTGTGCAGTAAGGTCGCAGGTTCAAATCCTGCATGGCCCATAATTATTCAACAGTTTCTTAGTATAATTTGCTAAGCATAGCTAAATGCTATAAAATAATCAGTAACAACATAAAAGCTGTTTGATTAAGAGTGATTTTTATTAAATCATCTCGACCATTTCCTAATTAATGCTTTTCGCTTTTTCAGACTTCATAAAAAGGGAGAATTTCTTATAAAGAAATATAAAAATCGGATATAAAAATTTATTTAATTCATTTTAGTTGCCACAAAAAAGGTATATTCCTTACAGATCTCATGTAGTGACGTAGTGTTTGTCTACCGTCTACAACTTCAGTTACCTGTACAATACATTCGTAAGGTTACCAACACTCAGTTGGCCACTAGTATTATAACGAGGCAGAAACAGATCAGCAGAGTGTATTTATAAACGGATCTAAATAGAGCATCTGATTGCTCTACTAATCACTATCGCTTGCAATATATCATTTTAGAGTTGGTATACATAGTCTTAAAGAAGATATCTAACTAGTAAATTGTTTTTTTCTTTATACTACGCCCACAGCGAACTAACGTGTAGTCCACCTGATAAAGATAAAGATAAAGATAAATTTGGATTTTTTACATTAGATAGAACGCCAAAAGGAATTACACTATCCAATGGTCCCAATGACAAGGCCAAATACACACATTCACTCACACAAGCACGCCCAGTCTCAGAACAAATATTTGCGAATTACACAAAGATTTGTCCCATGATAAGTAGAGTACATAGCCCATGGACATCAACAATCCACAAAAGCAGATTATAGATGCGTCGCTGCAGCTGAGGACTACGGTGTTATGCCTCATGTGCCAGTAATTTCATCTCACCACCAAACCGGAACACAGTAATGGAAGCACTACTATTTGACGGCAGTTAAAAGGTGAGACGGTGGTGCTGCCGCCCTCGAGCTCATTCACAAGAGCTCTACCATCAGTTTTGGCCTTTTTACCCTCACTATTTAACTGTAACATATTCCTTTATTTAAGTTATGGTCGTATTTTTAACTTGTCGTAAAATTAATATACTATGTTTAATAATAGTTATTTATGCAACTGTTCTATAATGAGGGGTATTAAAACACGAGTGTGGGTTTATCACACGAGGCGAAGCCGAGTGTGATAATAGTATCACATGAGTGTTTTAATACCTAATTATAACAGTTGCATACAAGACTTTATCTACACCCATGATATGAATCCCCTATAAATGTTCTGAAACCATAGGGTATTAGGGTACAGTGTTGTAAGAACTCTATGTAAATTCATGGAAAGTTTAATTAGTGAGTATCTAATACAAAAAAACTATGTATAGGTAATAATATAATTATTTATTGTAATAATTATTTACATTTTGGATCGTACAATTATTAAAAAGTATTTTTCAATACTATTATTGAACAAAAATGGCGGGATACGACGTCAATTCAAAAATTCGAATAAGTTTTTATTTAAATTACGGCGCTGTGGTAGTGAAACGCGCGTGCATGACATGTTCTTTTTTTGAAATTCATAAAGATGCCATGAGAATGTGGCTGTTCGATGAGTAAAAAAGGAGTTGCATAATGAATTTCAGTACAACATTATAACACCCGTTTGGGTGTTATAATGGTTATTATGACACTGGCTGTTTTAATGTTGGCAATTAGCTAACTGTTTCAAGAACGTTTATAGAGGATTTATAGCATGGGTGTAGATAAAGTATGTTTCAAGTGTAACATAATAAATTAGTTGAATATTTGAAAACCTGTGATCAATAATGTTTGTGTTGATCTGTTAGATAATAAGTTTTTCATACAATTTGTAAATGTTATGGTCTTCAAGCCTTACATAAGTCTAAACCAACTTTCTTTATCAAACAATTCAGGTGATAAGTGTTAATTTAAACTTGATGTCAAAATGTTTTTAAAAGGTGAGTCAGCCTACAAAACAATTTTATTTTATGAGTGTTTGCAAATAGAATAAGATCATTTGTAAATCTTATGTACCTACATGTTTACTAATAAAGACATTTAAAAATCAATCAAAAATCTACCATCAGTGAAAGTCAAACATCACGCCTATATAACCGAGAAGAGTGTGGTATACCCACACTTCACCTGTTATGTTTAGGTAGGAAATCAAATGCAACACCTCGTGGTAAGGGCCGAATACGCTAACCATAAGACTAACGAAGCAGTTGGTCAAGTGGTTGGAATATGTACCTTCAATAGATTTTAATTCAGTTAATAGTAGGAAAAATTAAAAAATGGGCTTTCTCGGTGACGTCTAGGGTTTGATTCCTTCGAGGTGGGTTTGAGCAAGTTTTTATTCTTGTCACGCCAAAATTTGGGTAAGCGGTCTTAAAAATAAAAAAGTTAAGTAAAGAATTAGTCATAATCCCTGAAATTGCACGCATCTTAGCACAATACTGCAGCGCTAAAAGCACCGCAGCGCTGATAATTCTGATGCGCCCAGTGAGATATTAAGTAGCAGATGGACAAAAGAAAAAATAATTATTATAATTTTATGTGTCACCAATAAACTATATCTTTAATAAATATTTTTTTTTTTTTTTTTTTATGGTGGATAGGCTCGCGTTTGACCACGATCTCACCTGATGGTAAGTGATGATGATATGATTACAACTAAATTACATCTTAGAAACAATAACACCTATATAATAGTAAAGTAATACATTAACTTTCATACTACCTTATCAAGAGTATGGCGTTAGGCTTGTTTCACATTGAAACGACTAAAATAAAAAAGAAAAAAAAAACATCTGTCATAAATATAACTAACAACTACTTACAAGGATGTTGAGCATAAATTTTCGTACATAAAAGTTGGAAAGTTAAATACCTATCCAATAATTCATCGGTAACTAACTTAGCATACTGGTATGTTAACACTCTTCGGTTGTCTTTTTGATACTGGTTTCAGAAAAAAACATACTCACACTACGCTACGTGAAGTGACGTACCTGGAAATAAATTTACGTTTCTGTCATATTTATAGTTTGTTCAATTAATTGTTAACTTGTTTTCATGCTTGTTATATTGAATTGTAAGGATTTAGCAATATTTTTATGTATTTTGCTAGTAATTGTAACGATTCTTTATGAAAACAGAAACAGAGTCGCTGTTATAAAAATATAGTTTAAAAAAACTAAAAAAACACGCTTTTAAAGCACATCAAACTAAAAAGTGAAAAATAATTCTTATTATAACCTGAAAATAATAATAAACGAAAAATACTAGTACTATTGTGAAAAAAAGCGTGGGGCGCTCTGTGCCATATTTTTCGTCTATCGAGCGACCCACGCTTTTTTTCACAATAGTACTAGTATTTTTCGTTTATTATTATTTTCAGGTTATAATAAGAATTATTTTTCACTTTTTAGTTTGATGTGCTTTAAAAGCGTGTTTTTTTAGTTTTTTTAAACTATATTTATTTTTCACTTTTTAGTTTGATGTTATTTAAAAGCGTGTTTTTTAGTTTTTTTTTTAATCCTGGCGATCCTAATCAGGATAATGAGATAAATTTATGAAATTATTATATTGTCGCTGATTCTTTACAAGTGTAGAAAGTTTGAATTAAATCTGTCCGTTTAAAGTGGGTCAAAATCGAGTCCAAAGGAGTCGGTTACATACAAACAAACAAACAAACAAACAAACAAACAAACAAACAAACAAACAAACAAACAAACAAACAAACAAACAAACATACAGGTGAAGCTAATAAAAGCGTGTTAAAAATGGCGACTGCTGTAAATTTCAGCTCGGTCTTTTTGTGTAAATCGTAGCAAACAGAAGTGAAACCTTACTGTATGAACGTTTATAAATATAATTAGTTCTGAAACCGTTTCCATGGATTATTTCAAAGTATAAATACAATAGAAGTTCTTAGAATCAGTGTTATCCTATCCCTAATTACCCGACGCATTGGAGTCAAGAGTAAGTACCATCAAATTTATGTCTAACTACATCATAGTAGAATCTTAATGTCAAGAATGGTAAGGCATGCTGAGGAGGCAGGTGTAAAACAAAGTTATTTAATCTGTTTGATAACAAGTTATTGTGCAACAACTAGACTACTAGACGAAAGCAAGTATTCATTTGATAAGAACTTGTGAGTCATGTTATCTAGAAAGTAAAGTAAAAGGCCCCGCATTGAACTTTTATAGATTGAACTAAACAGTTTAGTAGTATCTTAATTATTGCCATAAAACTCACCTAGTAAGCATTTCAGTTAGTAAGGTTATCGGACAATGTTAATGAAATGGTGCTGGTATTTTTCATTCTATGATAAATATATTATGGAAATCATGGAAATTAAACATGCGCGCTGGACATTTCGATAAAGAATTTACATGAAATGTATATTGAATCATTTCGAGATTATTTTGCATGTCGGTGGACTTTGATATTATGGATTGCTTAGTTAGTTATTAAAACCGACGTGAGGTGAAGACATTCTTGTTGAAAATACGGGTTACTCACGTTACATCGGCATATCCCGGCTAAAGTAACGTGAGTAACCCGTATTTTCAACAATAATGCTTAGTTAGTATTAAGAATAATTTTTATACGACAAAATTATGTAGGGATCGGTCGTGCAGTCCACCTGATGTTAGTGGCTACTTAAGTCCATGCAAATTCAGATTTACGAAAGCGAATTGTAGGCGCGTCAATTCTTCTCAAGACCTAACCTCAACATCAAAGCGGACAATAATGCCATAGCTTTAAACATCTTTAGTTTTCAATAAAAGTCAACCAATAGACATACCAATACCCAGTTGGTGCGGGAAGAGGTTGATTGATTTCAAAATAATTGAGTCTTATGATCGGACATTTTTTTCCTTTTTATTCAAAAAGAATGACGCCCGCGCTAGGAATAACTCCTGTGTTGCGAAAGTGTTCACTAACATACATTACACACACACAAAGAACACCCAGAGTCTGAACAAATCTTTGCGGATCACACAAAGATTTGTCCCGTGTAGGGATCGAACCCACAACACGAGCGCAGTTGAAAGTGACGTGGCGACTGCTTTAACCACAACTAAATCCCATAACGTAACCTAAACAGAAATCACTTTGAAACAGTTGTCATAAAATACGATTTCCTATTGGAAGTTTAATTAATGAGTGAGTTTGAATGTTAAACCGGTGATAATTGGTTGTAACTAGTTACGATGATATCTTTGAAGCAAGTTTATAACGTAATTATTCGTTTTATAGCAACTGCGTTTTGTAACTACTTACATATGAGAGGGTGGGATGTTGGAGACTTAGTAAGTTATAAAATGATTATGCGTCTAAGATGGTAGAAAAAGTAATATAATGTAGTTAAACTACAGGATTTAAAACAAATATGCCTATATTTTACTTTGCAACTCACAAAAATTGCGAGATATTGTTTGAAACTAATAAACTTTCGATGACATAAACAGTCAAACCAAGAAACGTCATCGTTAATCAGCGCCAAAAACGACGACTACCTTTATAACAGTAAATTTGGTATCTTCATAGCTGAAGCCAATTTGTGCCTTCTTCCCTTCTTCCATCTACACTAATTACACTCCACAAGAAACTGCGCCATGATTAAAGGCGAGAGAGAAAGAGAACATTCACAAAACATATTTATTTTATATAACTACGCACGCACTAGGAGTAACGCCTGTGTAGCAGGGGTGTTCCCAAACATACATTTCACACACACAAAGCACACCCAGAGTCAGAACAAATCTTTGCGGATCTCACAAAGATTTGTCCCGTCTTGGGATCGAACCCACAACACCAGTGCAATTGAAAGCTGCAAGTTAATCACTACGCCAACCGTGCACTCAACTGTAACACTTTACTTTTCCATCCTCGCTTGCTAATTCAATCCGGCAACTAGGAGTTGTGCTACTAACTGTTGCTTACAAATTACTCCAACACCAACATTATGGTATGACCACAAGCCAAGTAGAGTTGTTTAACACCAGACAACTTCCCATGATCTTTAGTCCACGATTTGTCCAACAATATCCAGCTAACGGCACCAAACACATGCATCTGTCTGACGCACTGAATTCAATAGACTTTCTATGGTGTCCATAGGTTATGGGAACAAGTGTAGCCAAGCGGAGACAGCTTTGTGGACATGGCTATTGAATGGGATATTTATGGGTTGGCATGTCTTGACCCTACACGGTAGGACTCGCAACTTGCAAGCGCCGATTGCCTTTTCTACCAACAATGGTTCTGTATGCAAATAGACATGTCCTTGGACCAAATTTAGCCATATTCACAGAGCGTTTTTTGCGCGTGGAGCGAATATGGCTATAGTCCATCTGATGTTAAGTGGTATCTACAAACAATAAATATAAGCAAAATATTGCAAATGCGGTTACATCAAAGTACTAGTTTTATGACAGATAGCGAATTGCGTAACGGACATTGAGGACGAAGTGGACATTGAGGGTCGTTCTGCTAGAACCGCGCCACAACACAAATTTCAAATCGTTTGTGGTGCGCGTCCCCACACACCATTGGGAGACGTTTCTTCAAGAGGAATTCTGGCCGGAGGGAGTCGCGTATCGCCGCTTTCGTGGAAGGTTACACGACACCTCGCAATTGCGCGACACTTCGCCGATTAAAAGTGTAAAATAGTTTCTTAGTTATGAAATACAAATATGTATGTTAGTTATAAGGTATTTATGTATGGGCCCTGATGCCTGAAATAAAAATATATTATTATTATTATTATAACGCAAATACCTGCTGTATCGATGAAACTTTGACGTAAACTCATTTCTCCTAGGTTACAGTCAAAATTATAAATTCTTAATAGAATCTCAAGGCCAAGATGGTATGTCGGGTGGAGTTAGATGTTGCGAAACGCACGAATCCTTGAAAGGTTTTTGTCATTGAAAAAACAATGCGTCTAGTCCTTTATGTCTCAATGCATTGCAATTGAAAGATTCTATGCACGCACCTCGCTCACTGAGACTCTTTTTAGTCAGATTCTTCCTATGTATAAACTAATCCCATGTTTAAAAACTAAACGAGCGCACGGTTGGCATAGTGGTTAAAGCGGTCGCCTCGCCGCCTACAACTGCACTGGTGTTGTGATCCGCAAAGATTTGTTCTGACTCTGGGTGTGCTTTGTGTGTGTGAAATTATGTTTCTCAACACCCCCACGATACAGGTGTTACTCCTAGTGCGGGCGTCGCTTTTAAAAAAAGAAAACAAAATCAGTTTTCTAACTTTCAATAGGAAATGTGAAGAGAGAATGATTTATCTAAAAGTTCATTTCATTTGTATTATAAGCATTTTAATTTGTAAGCTATTAGAAGAATTAACTGTCTTGAAATTCGTTAAAGTCCTTCGGTAAGTTGCTCCATAGACGTCGACGATTTTTTAAATGAAGGACTATACATTTTTTTATAACCATCCAAATAATCATCTTTCTTTTTCACTTGTCAATGTTATAGTAACAATGGACATTCACAAGCTCTACGTGATGATTCCCCTGCCTCTTCCATCTCCGCTATTAGGATACCCCATATTCACACATCCAAACAACGTCATACACTTGTCTGAACAAACACACCGTTTAGGAATGTTGAGTTAAAGTATAGCATACGTAACAATTTACTTCCCGTCCTCTGTTGGTCCCACATTTCTGTTGACTTTCGATAATAAGTAAATACGTTGTTAGGTGAAGTGTAGTAGCGGTTAAAAAGCTTGAAATACAATTAACGAGGTTAAATATTTGGCTGAATAGTGCACGTCATATTTATGTCTGTATTAAACTATTTCTTAACGTAACTTGTCCTAAATACAATAGTGTTATACTAAACAATTATATGCAGATGTTTTTAGAGAAATAATAAATAAATAATAAATAATTGTGGGGTTGGCTAAGATTTAGAGCAAAAAGCTAGACTAACTGCCTCAAAGGTTAGCGTATGGGCTTCTCACCGCGAGGTCTTAGGTTCGATGCCCAGGTCGGGCAAAGTGTTATTTGTGAACTTGTCAGGATATTCACAATAGCAGCACGGAGCTGGAATTGTGTCCGGTGGATGGCGATAGGCTCACCCCCTATCCTATGGGACCTAAACATAATAGGTGTAGTGTGGGTGTTGTACACCTCTGCTACACCCTTCTGGGTAATATAGGCGTGATGGTATGTCATGTTAGAACTCTCATTCTTGCTTAAAAAACGGTTCAAGATCTAGTGAGAAAATAGACTGGCTGGATTTAGGCGTGAAATGTCTCATGGTAGTGTGCAGTTAGTATGTATAGAAGGCCGGCGTTTGGAGCATTATTCAATTGTTATGAAAGGCGAGGACCCACGACCTATAACTGATTCGGACTGCGCTAATAATTCATATAAATGGGATAACAATAAATTACATAAGTTAGTCTTAGAGAGGCAAGGAAGTCTATCTCTATTTTAGAAGAATCCAAAATGATTAATGATCACAGCACAACACAAAGCTTGTTTGAGGAATTAGTCACTTGTGATTCAGAATTACAGCAGAGAAACTCTTGCATAGGGCAGAATACTACACCTATTCCTAAAAGTTTTAAGAGCCATAATAAACTTAAGAAATATATTAAGATTAAGAAAATAATTAGGAAGACAAGGAATTTAATGAGAAGGGAGAAATTAACAACTACCTGTACTCAATTTAGGAAAGAAAGATTTAATTTTATTAATACTATAAACAACCTTGAGGAACAATTAATTACAAGTAGTTACACTTATGAAAGGGAAACACAGGAGCTTCAAGTTAATCTGTTAGAGTTAGAAAAGGATTTAGGTAAGATAGCTGATATGTATCAAGACTGCCAGGAATTATTAAAGAAGCAAACTGTAGAAATAGACTCTCTCACTAGGCTTAGTCACTACAATGAGGATAGGCTTGAGTCCCTTACCAGCAAGTGTGAATGTGTGGGATCACAGTCCACCTATAACCCATATTCACAATTACCGGGTGTGCCGGCTGCGGCAATACAGACTAAAAGTCAGTCTGTAGTGTCGCAGCAGGTTCAGCAATCCGTCCAGCCTGGGACTGCTGGAAGGGTACACAATCTTGTTTTATTCTCTGATGCAATAGGGGTAGGCTTAGGTAAAGCATTAAAATGCTACATAGATCAGCCTGTAATTAATATCTGCAGCCCAGGTATTCATTTCAGTAAGTTAGTCAGCAGCATTCAGAATACCAGCCTGGATAGTCACTCTACAGCTATAATTTTATTTGGTGATAGTGTATCAGCTACTAGAAAAGAAGTTATCAACTTAATTGATACTATGAACACATTACAGGTAAAAGTAGGGTATAGGTTTATTGTCTGTGCATTGCCTTACTCTCACATGCTAACACAGAAACAAAATACATATATTCACAGCCTTAATTCATTGATATACAACACAACACATAGTCATAGTGACATCTTATTTTTTGACACTAATAAATTTATTAGTAAATTTTATTTAACTAAAGATACATTGTATCTGCCTATTTATTTTAAGAGACAGATTGCTAAATTATTAGCATACAATATACTTCACACAGACACAGGTACTAATACAGTACTCAAGCACATACCGCTAGGTTCCAACACCACTGTACCTATCAACACAGGTACTGATATGGTATCAAACCATAGTTTAGGTGGTAAGGTGATTAGATGTAATGTGGATACATCAAATAATTTAAACTAGGATCTAGGACAAAGGATAGGCATACCAGTAATATTAGGTTGTTCCACCAAAATATACAGGGTGTCTCCGGCAAAGAACTTGAGTTAGATTTATTTTTAGAAGAATATAAGGTACAGGTTTTGTGTGTCACCGAACATTGGTTAAGGAATCATAAGTCATTGATTATTAATGACAACTTTTCAGTTATGAGTGCATTCATAAGAAAAAAGGCCATACATGGTGGATCACTGATAGTTGTAAATAAAACATTGAAATGTAAGGAACGAAAAGACATAGTGAATTTATCTATTGAACGCACTGCTGAACTATCTTGTATTGAGTTAAAGCAATATATTATAGTATGTGTATATAGACCTCCACAGAGTGATATTAACCTATTTGAGACAGTTATGGAAGATGTTTTAAGGCGTTTGAGTACTGGTAATAGGAATTTAGTTGTATGCGGCGATTTTAATGTGGATCTACTTCAGCAGTCATCTAGTTCCACTAGGCTTTTTAGTTTATTTAGGTCATTTAACTTAGAGCACATATTCTTTGAACCAACTAGAATTACATCACATTCTGCAACATGTCTGGATAATGTATTTAGCAACTGTAGATATCTGAGTAAAGCAATATTCAGTCACTTAAGATCTGACCACTGTGGGCAAATGGTCGTTTATCCCATGGATGAGCTGGTTAAAGCAAAGAAAATCACTTGTAGGCCGATGACTTCTAATCGTCTCAAATGCTTTAACGAGAATATTGCAGCCAAGGTTACCAACTTAGATATCAATGAGGATAATCCGGATGTCCTATACGGGAATTTATTTAACTTAATTAAATTAGAATACGATTTTATTTTTAAAGAGAAAACTTTTACTAAGAATGTGAATAGTAGATTCTGTGACTGGGCAACTCCTGGAATTTACAAAAGTAGAGCTAAGATGTATGATCTATATGGAATGAAACAGTATAATTTTGATCCTATTTTTATACAACATGTTAGAAATTATTCTAAAATATTCAAACAAGTTTGCTTGGTAGCTAAATCAATTTATTTAAGTAACAAAATTAAACAGTCTGATAATAAAATAAAAGCAACTTGGACTGTAATAAATACTGAATCAGGACGGTCCAAACCGCGAGATGATAGTTTTGAATTAGTGGTTAATAAAAATATTATTAAAGATAATCTGGGTTTGGCTGAAACATTTAATAATTACTTTGCAAAAATACCAGTTGAGACTACCAGTTTCTTGGATTCATGCTCAGTCACAGCTGAATCCTTGGCTAGGGGCAGGGTGAAAGAGTGTGATGTCATTTTCAAATTCCAATTTATAAGCCCAAGTGAGGTGGTGAAAACCTTCAAGTCGCTCAATTCAAAGAAAACAACCGACTTGTGGGGCATTTCTGTCAAGATATTGCAAAATATAATTATTGAAATAGCACCACAATTAGCTGTAATATTTAATCAATGTTGCCTCTTACCTTGGTGACAGAGTTCAACGAGTTGATATAAATGGAATTAGGTCCTCCGGATTACCTGTCTCAATGGGCGTGCCACAGGGCTCAATTCTCGGTCCGTTTCTCTTTTTAGTATACATTAACGATTTACCATTCTATGTGCAAAATTTTTGTGATATAGTACTTTTTGCAGATGATACTTCGCTTATTTTTAAAGTTAATCGTAATCAGGATAGTATTGATGATATTAACAGGTCACTTGCACTAGTCCAAGACTGGTTTACTAGCAACAATTTATTATTGAACTCGAATAAAACTAAATGTATAAAGTTCACTTTGCCTAATGTCAAGAAACAGAACATGAGTATAATACTAAATAACGAAATTATTAGTCTTGTAGAATCAACTATGTTTTTAGGAATAACCTTGGATCATAAGCTTCAGTGGGGCGCCCATATATCGTGTCTAGCAGGGAAACTCAGCTCCGCGGCATTCGCTGTTTGGAAAGTTCGTCAGTTAACTGATATTGAAACTGCGCGACTAGTTTATTTTAGTTATTTTCACAGTGTCATGTCCTACGGTATTCTGCTATGGGGCAAGGCAGCTGATATTCAAAACATTTTTGTAATTCAAAAACGGGCAATTCGTGCGATTTACAAACTCAAAGCTCGAGATTCTCTGAAAGAACGATTTAAGGAAATAGGTATTTTAACAGTAGCATCGCAATATATATTTACTAATATTATGTTTATACGAAAAAACATAGGAACATATACCAAGAAAAGCGATGTTCATTCATACTTCTTCGTCGTGTCGATGGCTGAGTCAAATTTTATTGGTCCAATAAGTGGCCACACTGGCCACTGTTAAGGCTTCATTCATTGAACACGAGGAATAAGCATAAATTGGTAGGCCAATATTATCGCTTAAACAAAGTCCACAACTCATTTGAGGGACTTGGAGTGCGTTTGCCCCTACTAAAGTTTAAGAGTATCGTTAAGAATCGTCTCATGGAAAGGGGCTATTATAAAATAAACGATTTCTTAACCGACACTACGCCTTGGAAATAATATTTATTTATCTAATGTATTTATTACAGTAATGTATTTATTATTTACAATTATTATGGTTATTATATTTCAAATGAATTGCCAAGTTAGACATTGTTTTATCCTATTTATAATTATGATTGATTATGATTATTTTGACATATTATATTCTATATTGAGATTGACATAATTTATTTTTGACATCATATTATCATATTATTGACTTAAGTTTCAACTTTTGACATTATAATGAATATCAATTGATACATTATTTTTTATTATTTATTATGATTAATGAAAATTCACACTCACTAAATTTGATTTGTATAACCTCATTTCATGTTATTTCAAAAATTGTTAAGTAAAGGCAATCTGTGTGTACATTTTTTAATTTTTATATTTTTGTAGTATAAATAGTTTTTGTTATTAGTATTATAAATATTTTTTTGTTTGTTCTGAAACCCTTATACAGTAGTATACACACATTGTTTTTACTCCTTTATTTTCTGCTTGAAGTGTAAGATATTGCAACCCTATATACTATGGATTTATTTATAATAATTTAATTGCATTTTCTCTTTATAACCATATTTAGCTATAATGTTGTTTTGGTTGCTATAACTTACACATAGAATTATTGTCAAAAAACAAACAAATATTGTATGAATTATTTGAAAAGATGGTGCACATGAGTTTCTCACCAGCTCTTCTCATGATGCAATACCCATCGGAGCTGGTACTTGGATTGATTTTAATTCAATTCTCTAAGTTGAATTAAAGTCAATCTAAGCTCCGGTGTCAAATCATTTTATTACAATAAGTATTATAATTTAGTTAGCTAAGTTTAATTTTAATTTTATATTTTTTGTGTTTTGATGTTTGTTTTGACGTGTTCAAGCGCCCCTTGGGGCCCATGGAAATAAATGATTTGATTTGATTTGATTTGACATAGTGTTAGATCAGGTGCGAATTTTCGGAAATATACAATTAATCCCTTTAGCATATTTTAGGGTTAAATATATGTGTGTGTCAAATGTATGTTTGTGTAAAACATACATTTGACTCGCATAGATTCCTGGCACATGCACTCGACTGTCATCGTAATAGCGAACCAATTATTAGTCCAAAATCCCAGTATTTTCAATAGTTTATCAGGGTTCAAAGTGTTGAATGAAACTAATTATTTATCTTGAGACTATCAATGGCCTAAAACCTTATCAGTATGTGTGACGTCACAATATCTAGATATTTTGTTGTATTCACGTGTGTAGAGAACAGTGGTACATTCTAATGTCTAAACAGCTTGATATCTATAGATTCTATAGTCCAGACAAAAATATTTTTAAAATGGTTTTACTGGTGGTAGAGCTCTTGTGAATGAGCTCGAGGGCGGCAGCACCACCGTCTCACCTTTAACCTGCCGCCAAATAGTAGTGCTTCCATTACTGTGTTCCGGTTTGGTGGTAAGATCAGGCCCTGAAATTACTGGCACATAAGGCATAACACCGTAGTCCTCAGCTGCAGCGACGCATCTATAATCTGCTTTTGTGGATTGTTGATGTTCATGGGCTGTACTCCACTTACCATCAGGTGGACTACACGTTCATTCGCTGTGGGCATAGTATGAAAAAAAAATGGTGTCCGCGTTTGACCAAGATCTCATCTAATGGTAAGTGATGATGCGGTCTACGATAAAACGCTCACCAATAAGATACCTTAGAAGCAGATCATGCTTTATGTACTTGCTTCACGCTGGGACGTGCGAGGGACTATGTTATTATAATGCGGTGGTATATGCATAATTGTTAAATCAAATGGATGTTCCTGTGATATTTACTCTAGCTTGGAAGACATCCAGATTGTACTTATGTGGAAACTTAGACTCGGTCAGAGCGTTCTACTCTTTGGCAGATCGCATAATCGATTTGTCACCTCAATGGCATAAAAAATCTTATTGGAATGTATCGTATTACATAATAAATTAAAGCATACGACATAATAATAAAAACTCGACAAAAAACCTGCTTCTGATAATCGGATACTACAGACATGGAACCTTGTGTGGCTAGATCCGAACTGATTTAATAGTATAATTAGTTTAGCATTCAGTAGTAATTTGTTTTATTTACTATGCGATTCTGAATTTTGTTCAATCCTTTTTATAGGATAATATGTCGCGATTTTGTGATCCATCTGATGATAAGTGGTACATTCGAGTTCATAAAGATATTGGCAGTTTTTAACCTTATCATAGTGTGTCACGAATGTACCTACAGCTCATGAACAATATATTGGAGAGGCAACGATGTCCGCTGAGGACGTTATTGGACCTTTTGAGTTAGTTATTTCTGGGCTCTATGTCACAACATTGCTGTGTTCTACTTACTTTTGGAATGTTCAAGGTTATTCAGATGTGCTTTTGATCTCGAGCGTGTCTATAAGAGCTGCAGCTTTAAGATTTGCCACCAGCCCCTTCTTGTCCACGGCCTCGCGCGCCGCCCGCTCGTCCACCGCTCGCCTGAGAGTGTTTAAAAAGTGCTCGAGGATGTGTGAAGTCTACCAATCCGCACTTGGCCAGCGTGGTGGACTATGGCCTTACCCTTCTCATCATGGGAAGAGGCCCGAGCCCAGCAGTGGGACATGTATTAGATTAGCTGCTATTTTTATTAGCAACCCTAGTTCTTAGCCTAATGTCCATTATCACTGTATAAAATAGACCAAAACGCCATTATGACTCCATGAGCAGCTTGGAACGTGTCAAAAGACGCATAACGCATAACTGTTGTTGATACCTTAGATAATGCATAGTGAGATGGGAACCAACGAACAATAAATATAACGAGCCAGTTTTTACGGTGCTTATCAGATTTTAGATTATTAAATTGTGCAACGGCTACTTATGCTTCTGATGTATGCTCGTAAACTTGAGGAAGTGGCGCTTAGATCTTTAAATATTAACATAGGAATATCTAACTCACCTGTTTGTTAGGTACCGTTGAACTTTGTTTTAGAAAATAATTCAGTCGTGTCAATGTGGATGTAGAAACAATGGGACTTGTTATTTTTGACGCAGTTATATTAACAAGGCTCAACAACAGTACGATTCGTTATAAAACTTAAATATATTTTTGAAATAATTTTCGGTGACATTGACAAAATTTAGGAAGCAGCCATCCAAATAAAGTAAAATTATGACTTGAACTTCTATTGGCTAGCAAACATACGAGATTAGCTTTGCTATATGGTACCTAAACATAACAGGTAAAGTGTTGGTGATGTACAGTAGACTAAGCAATTAGGTATGCAGAGCAAAAACTTGTCATAGTAAAGACTGATTACACCAACTATGGACAAGTGAGTGACATACCTAAATAGAGGGTATATTACACTTTTTAAATATGTAACTCACACATGCATAACTAATTTAAACAGTGCTCACTGAGACAGAGAAGTTTTTGCCCTGTATACCTAACTGTTTGGCCCAATGTACATATCTGCATAATTACTTGACCCACTGTACATATCTGCAACTCCCTTCTGGGTAGCAGGACGAGAGCAGGAAGTAAGCAAACATACCAGTCATAAACATCCAAAAGATTCCAACATTCAGATTGAAAAAGGTTGGTTTTATTGAAAATGCCGGGTAGTGTCAGCATTAAATATGAACAAATCACAATTCAGATACATTCGTAATGCTCTTCATACATAATGCAATGGTTTCAGTTCCGAACTCAAATAAATATGGTGATCTTGATAGTAAAGAAGACAATGTTCAAGGAATGAAAAGTTTTGTCGTGAATTAGATGAGATTTGAGAAGTCGGTTGAGAGTCGAATTCATAAATAATAACGGTTGTTTTTGTTTCAAGAAAAATATCATTCAAAATACCCCATAACCATTATTTTACAGTTAGACTCAAGGCAGTTAAAATGACCCTAGGAATTTTGTAGGTACTAATTAATACATCTAACTCCAATAAAATACCGTGTCGGGCAAAAGGTTATTTGTGAACTTTACGTCAGGAAATTCATAATAGCAGCACGGAGTTGGAATTGTGCCCGGTGGATGGCGATAGGCTCTCCCCATATCCAATGGTACCTGAACATAACAGGTGAAGTGTGGGTGTTGTACACCTCTGCCACACCCTTCTGGGTAATATAAGGTTGATGTTATGTTACTTATAATGGATCTTGGTATAATTGAGTTGTTATTTAGTGCACATTTTCATGCGTAATTTATCTCTCTACCGCAGAAAAAAATATTCCACACCAACATCACTCCTTAAATTCGGATGAAAATCTATGTGCTGATACAAAGATACAGTACAGAAACCATCGGCAAGTTAAAACGATGCCCTTAGAATGCCTTAGATTTTACATATAAAGTGGTACAATTTAATGGCATGATAAAGGTAACAAAGTGAGTGATGTTTTCTGATCTCCCTCGTGCTCGACTATATAGGCCCTGCTAGCAGTAAAAAGTATTTTCTGCCGACACATTATAGGTATCTACTACAGATTGTTGCTTGCAATTTGACATGCAGATTGCACGGCCCGTTCTCAATTTTCAAATTTGAAGATCCTCGTCCGGACAAATTGGCCAGTCTAAGAACTCATGTCCTGTATTTTTCACGTCCCATTTGACGGATCGGGTTCAAAAGATATAGGCTACGGGTCTGATATGCACTATATGTCATGGGAACGGCAGAAATATTATGTATTTAGTTATTTGACCTGTCCGCCGAACTAAATTTGACTTATACACCAACCAAATCTCTGAGTCATCTTTTTTTATCTATACTGCTTATGTTTACGGTTAATCCAAATGGCCCAAGACTTTATGATTTACTAGGGTGTATATAATATGTATACGGATTTAGTTATATTTATCTTTTGTATTTTCGATTTAAGTCGTACACTTATCTTGCCCTCTATGGCATCATGGTCTCCTCTATTGCTCTAGGTTAGCTGAAAAAGAACTCAAGCAATGAGTTCAGCTCACTTGTATACTGTTACTGTATAATGTTTTTTTTTCTAATCTTTACAATAAAGTGTACAATAATTTTTAAAATAAAAAAGAATTGATTGACAAAAAGATGCCATATTTAAACCACATACTCATAATTTCGGGTTGACTGAATACATATTCTATCTACAAAACCTTGCCTATGAGAGAAGATAAAAATACTATAGAGTTTAAAACATCACAAATTCAAATGCCCTCATCTTAAATTCAATCTGTGCTCCCCGTGAGTCTTCAGACTGATATTTTAATCACAAACCAGGGGGACTAGGGACAGTATTTATTACAATGTTACGCAGCTCCTAGATACAATTACGCGAGCAATAAATTTGTGGGTCCGGACCACACCCAGACAATCTCCTACATATCGTACGAGACATACAAGTAGGTCTAAGAACTCTAAGAGACCGACACACTTGTTGACATGGAATTCGTTTCTATTTTATTGGGTGTACATACATTGTTGGGGTTTGATCGTGTTTTGGACCTTTGAACTTTAGATCCTCATACGGGACAGACGGTTAAAGCGAAAATAGTGGAGATAGTGTGTGTTATGGTTATCTTTATAGATAATGTCGGATGACCGGAACAAGAGAGAGTAACAAGAGTATATATATACTCAGCAGTCGAATCAGGCTGTTGTACTCGACGATCAAGTTTATTGTATAAAATCGCATTATTTAGAAAATACACAATCTTGTTTACAAGAATGGCTTGTTGAAAGTTTCTAATAGAATAGATTTTAAAATACTTAGAACTGTGAACTTGTACTTCTATCTAACTTACCACCAAACAGGCAATTTAGGCGGTTAGCAACAACATTTACATTTTTTGTATAATAAAGTGATGAACAGCCATACTCATGTTAGTGACTGACTGTAACCAAATTTTACAGTCGTCAACGTCAGCGGTATCATCTTCAAGTTACTGACCTATTTAGAACTATTACGACTTATTTTGAAAAATCTATTGCTGTACTCTCCCGAGAGAAAACCTTATTTAATGTTAACAAAATAATTATATCGGCAGTATAATGATTTAGTAAAAATTAACATAAGCCTTGATATTTTCGAACAACACTTTAATAAGTTAATACATAAATTTAAAAGACACTCTCCATGTAAGTATTGGTTTGGGTGCGTCAGTCCCTCCTGTAGAAGCATCTGAGGCATCCAAATAAAATAATAATCATGTTTATTTGTCTAGAGCTTTTGAGTTTTCAATACTGATTTTGCTGTGTGCACATATTATGTATTATGTTACGATCCAGATCTGAACTGTACATTATCTATTTTTAAAGTTTTCATGATTGTAATGTGTTTTGTGCGCCTAAAAAATAAATAAATGAATATGCTATTAATATGTATATTATAAAATATTATCCAAAATAAGATAGGTGCAAAGGGATGAACGTTACGTCGCATAATGACCTAACAAAGAGATGAGAAATCCTGGCCAGAAAAGTGTTTAAAGCGGCTGCTCGGTGTACAGAGGTCGCGGGTTCGAATCCTGCCGGTTCCAATTTTTGTTTCTTAAGATAATTTGCTAAGCATATCTAATGCTATACAAATGAAATAAGACGTTCATCCACTGTCGTATGACATTTAAACCCAGAGCAACTTTGTCATTCATTGCTTTGTAACAATGCTTTGGCAGATCTTTTTTCGTCTTCTAGTTCAAGAGTAACAACCTAGGTTCAATTCTTTTTATTTTCTGGCTGTTGCAATAGAAATAAAGAATGTTAAGTTAAAAGTATGCCAATTCATTCTTTTACGAATCTATCTACTTGATTTTAGCAGACGTTAGTTTTAGACTGATCTTATCACAAGATAAGAGAGATAGCTTAATTAATTGGACTTGTTTTCTTTTATCTTTTTTTTAAAATCAAATTGGGTATTTACTGCAAATTAGTGCCTAAAAAAGAAAAATGCATATTCAATAAGAACGAGGATCACAGGTTATCCTAACCTGTGATCCTCGTTCTTATTGAATATGCATTTTTGTGGTTGCACGCCGAGTGGTTTAAGAGAATATATCACTGTTTAAAATAAGATTTATGCAATTCTTTTTTCATGGTCAAGAAGCTTTGTTGTCTGACGACCTGATTTTCGCCGGAATCGATTTAGTATTATAAATGTCAACAGAATGGAATTACAACTAATCTGGCTATGGTATTAGTGATGACACAGATTGTGGTTATTACAGAATCAAAGTTCTTCCAATAAAATATCTTACATTTAGACTTAAAGTAGAAAAATATCGATTTCACCGTTCGCTAAATGTTGTTGATCAAACAACACATTCCTATAAAATTAATAAACTGCAATGTTGAAATACAGGTTATCAGCGTGTTTAGGTGACCGACGTAATATAATTGGCTGAGAGAGAGACGTCCGATTGGTTTCTCACTCACAATCCTAACACGTGCTACTAGTAGTATCGTGAAATGTTTTTCAACGATTTGTACTGTAGTAACCGACGTCAGATCTAACCTTTTTTTGTCATATTTTTCTTATTGTTTTGAGTTGTCGGTGCAACGTAAAGTGTAGTATATCATGTTCTTCTTCAGTCCTTATCCTCCTAAAATTTGAAGTCATTGCAAAATGTGTTTCTTCTCCATTCCCATTGCCATCCCTTTAATCATTTACATATTTACACATCCAGTGTGTTATTTTTGTCTGATAGAGCCTTTAAACAATGCTACAAAATTACAGAAATATTAATGCAGTTAAATTAGTCTAATTTGTTATTCTGTCTTCGTTTCACCATTTAAACATAAATAGAAATGGAATGAAGACATTCAAGTGCCAACTACTCAGTAAATTCAGGTGTCCACTTTTTACTAACCTTGAACTTAAAATATGACCCAGTGTGAGTTATATTACTGGACATAATGAATAGGTAAGCAAAATGTATTCTGGTTGGATGTTAGCAACCCTAAGCCGAATATCAGTCAATGCCAAATTAAAAAAAGAAATGACTTGCGCCATTGGATTGTAGATTGCGTTGATGATCCAATACTACAAGCTGTGGTTATAAGTATGACTGTATCATCAGAGAATTATAAGATACTATGCTCTCCTAGTCATTTTATGCTATAACTCTAGCTTACCTTCTGGGATCGCTAGTTCATTACTAACAACTTTGCAAACATAAGCATATCGCGAGTAGCGATAGCTAAGTACGAGACCGTAGGACTGCGAAGTCAAAGGTTTCCGGTTCGAACCCACGGCACACACTTCTGTCAATAAATCGTTAAATTTCATCAATCATCAATCTTTTCGAATATATGTGTGTATTTATCATATTAATTGTCGCTTGTTAACGGTGAAGGAAAACATCCTGAGGAATCCTGCATGCCTAAGAGTGCCGAAAAAGTGCTCGAGAGAGTGTGAAGTCTTCCAATCCGCACTTGGCTAGCGTGGTGCACTATAATTATGTTCTAATCCTTCTCATCATGAGAAGAGGCCCGAGCCCAGCAGTGGAACATGTATTAGATACAGGGCTGCTTTTATACTACAAACTTAAAACCATTTGTAATAACCGCTTACATCTTTGTTTCTAAAAGATATAGACTATATAATCAAAGGTCATTCATATAAAAACAACATGTAATATTGAAGTCAATGCGTCGACACGCATGTTTATGCTATATCGGCTTGACTAATTACGAAGTTCAATGAATTTATTTTTAATTGTATTACTTTTGTACGTGATATCTGTCACGTAGGCCTCTATAAAAAGTAAATTAAATTAGTTATAGCTAGCTAATTAGTAGTTAAATTTCTGTGTTTAATTTTTTGCTATTAATCAACCGTTAGAAGTTTTTTGGATAGAGGCGTAAGTTGTAAAATGTCTCAATAATATCATACGCTGCCCACATATTATGAATGTAATAATTCTGGAACGATAATCTTATTGAATGGTCAAAAATCAATCAAATTTTGAAAGTTAAGAATGTTAACCTTCATTGGTTAATTTTATCAATGCTAACGGGAAGATAGAAGTTTCTACTGACTGAATTTTGATAAGCCGTGTGTTAGTAATTTTGATACATTATTTTTGCGTTGACATACTAGATACTATGGCGTTACAATTACAAATAAAGACATGCTTAGCTTGTACTTATGTTGTTTTGTCGTGTGTCCATGAAATGTTTTTTTGAAGTCACGTTCTTAAGAAATTGTATTTTGACTTTAGAAATATTTATTTTTCTTTGCCTCAGTAATCAGTACTGCGTAACATCGAAAGTGCTCTCGATTTCATTGACTATGCCAAGCTTTAAGCTTAGTTATGCGTATGTGTTTACAGCAAACAAAAATAGTAATCAGATATTTGGCACGGCTAATTGCCAGCGTGTGACTAACCCGGATCGTGACGTAAGGTAAGAACATAACCTGAAAGAGGTTGGAGTGGACTGATTCATGACTGATGGTGAAGCAATCTTTGGCGGGGTCTGACCTGACCGTAAAATGTGTTCTCAATGTCGCAAACGACTGACCTTTCTAGGCTGAGTTTCCACCAGTGATATGCGAGGATGCGTTCCTAGCGACGTCAAGCGCAGCTTCTGTGGACATAGTCTAGCAGAGTGTGGCTAGGTAAATAAAGTATCTCTGGTGGAGCCTTCTTATATGGAACATCTACAAATGACCACTGATGAGTGCCAACACTGTCTGCTAATGGAACCCTGAGTAGGATTTATGCCTCTCAAGCTTATTCACGGTATCGCTATAGTGAAAGTATTCACTATTTTTTGACAGGAAAGTGACTAACCAGGATCTAGAAAACAAGCACATAACCGGTTAAAGGGGCTTGCTGCTGATGGACTGGATCACGTCAACCAAGGGTTAAGGAATCTTTGGCGGTGTCTGACTTGACCGTAAAATGTTTTTTTTAATGTTACAAACGTCTGATCTTGTTCAGCAGAGGCTGCTTAGTTTTCACTAGTGATAAGCAAAGGCACAATTTGTAGAACTCATGATTTTTACTTTATTTCTTTCTTTATCGATGTGTTACTTCATTTTCTCGTGTCGCTACCAAAAACCACGCTATCAATTAAATAATAATTCTTGTTTGTAGTAGCACAATAGTTCCGTGTTTGATTTTAGTTTCACCAAGCGAAAACACAATTTAATCCTTAATCTGTAGAGATCCAAAGATGCATGACGACAGACACTTCAACGAGAAATTCCTAGATATTTGTAGAAGGGTCGACCTAGACAAAAGACAGACCTGATCAGTTTTAGCAACAAACAAGTTCGCCAATTCGTCGATGGCTGATGGCAACAGCCACATGGCCCTGGTTTATCTTTCACCAGAAGTGAATATAATTGAATATAATGTTAGTCATATATTTCGTCAATATATCATGCACAAAGTGTGTTTTAAGACGGAACAATTGATAGGCTGTTTTTCATATAAAAGTTCCGTATAAAAATATAGTCTTAACTTTAATATAATTAAGTTTTATCTATTTTTTTAGACAAATTATATTTGAATCACTAAAATGCATGTTGGTTGGCGCACAGATTTTCAAAATATTTTTTTTTAAGTTTTAGTTTGTTTGTAACTCAATTAATGATAAATAATAATTTGAAAAAATGGCCACGGACAAACATGCATATTAGTGTTTTAGATATATTATGATTTGTCTATAGAATAGATAAAACATAATAAGATTAAATTTAAACCCATATAAAGTTAGTATGACAACATAGCGCTCGGGAGTCCATAATATTATTCTGCTATCTGCTTATAAGAGTTGGGAATCCCTGCCTGGTATTGTGTTTACGCATAATTAAACTTTGAAGCATTACAAAATAATACAATGTAACTCGGCGTACATAATGGTATTGGTCAGTGATGATTTGATGTATAATGGAGCAAGTGGAAGGTTGTAAACGAACTCAAAGAGACGTCACCGCCTTATCATGAGATTAATTACAATGATGTTATGTATTGTATGAACATAACATAACATAACGCCTATGAAGAAGCATGTGGCAGAGGTGTACAACACCCACACTTCACCTGTTAGGTATAGGTCTCATGGGATAGGGGGTGAGCCTATAGCCATCCACCGGGCACAATTCCAACTCCGAGCTACTATTGTGAATTTCCTGAACAACAAATAACACTTTGCCCGACCCGGGAATCGAACCCGAGACCGTAATGAGAGGCGTATACGCTAACCACTAGACCATCGAGGCAGCTACTGTATAAAAGTATTACAAAAATCTTTAAAACATATATTTTTTGGTGGTAGAGCTCTTGTGAACAAGCTCGAGGGCGGAAGCACCGCCGTTTTTTTGTAGTCATACATTACTATGTGCCGCTTTGGTGGTGAAATCAAGCACTGAAAGTACTAATGTTACCACTAACTGCACATGTAAAACGGTGATACTTTTTCTTCGCTTAGGCAGGACGTTATACTCGTATTTATCATGATTTTATTAATGACATTTAAACATCGTAGACGTCGAGTAGACTAATCGCGTGATGACGAATTAACGGTCACAAAAAGTGTGTATTGTCGAAACCGGTCTGCTATTCCAGGCCTAGCCGGTGATTTGATTTAGAGAAATCTGTTGGTACGAGTGAATAGCATTAAGCATTTAATGAATCTATTGGTGAGCTAAACTCAATGTCGTGAAATCATTTTATGGCTATTGTTACTTTTTTTTTTATACTACGACCACAGCGAACGGACGTGTAGTCTACCTGATGGTAAGTGGAGTACGTACAGCCCATGGACATCAACAATCCACAAAAGCAGATTATAGATGCGTCGCTGCAGCTGAGGACTACGGTGTTATACCTCATGTGCCAGTAATTTCAGGGCCTGATCTCACCACCAAACCGGAACACAGTAATGGGAGCACTACTATTTGGCGGCAGGTTAAAGGTGAGACGGTGGCGCTGGCGCCCTCGAGCTCATTCACAAGAGCTCTACCACCAGTACGACTTTAAGTTTTAACAAAAATGAATATACTATTCTAAGTTCATAAATAATTCTAATAACATATAAGTTTCTGTATAGTTTTGATGGAACCTAATTTGGTTATATTTGTTTTAGCTATAAATTCTTTTAATAATATTTGATTCATATATTATAGATAGTTTGTAATTAAGCTAAACCAAGCCAAGCATCATCACATTTTTATCACAATCATGAGCAAAATGATTGTTTATCTAGCTCATGTTTGAAGTCATTTAGATCTGTGTGATCACCTGCTAGTTTTATTCATCCGTGATATTTTAATTATACAACGGGATCCCTTTTTTTCGCATAATATTTTTTGGCATAAAACTTAAAACATAATTCATTTTGGCATAATACTCACTTGGCATACTATGTCATTTGAAATAACTATCATTAGTAGTAGTATAGTATTTTTATTAAAATTATGCTAAAAAATATTATGCCTAAAAAGTTATGCCAAAATAATATTATGCAAATGAAAGTATGTCAAGTTAAATTAAGCCAAAAATAGAGAATCTTAAACAACCCAGAATTAAATCGAAGAACTAATTACTTGCAGTAAACAGGTTTTCATTGATGCAAAGAGTTCTTATCGTATATTATAGGCACTAACTTGTTATCTGACTCAACCTAGAATCAGTACAGTACTAAGTTTCAACCAAATCTCGTGGCCTAGAGACCTAGTTCCCTAGTTGAAACTAAACTCATTATAAGACGCTAACTATACATTGCAAGACTGTAATAGGATTATTGTGATGTTAAATATATATTTTTTTTTAAATATATTTCGCAGATATAGGGTGGATGCAAAAAGAGAAATTAAAACCACAGCTTCCATACATCGTTTGGAAGCTGTGTTATTCATTTCCACTGGTTATTTTTTTTCACGACTGATAACACGTTTTCCGAAGAGATTGTATGATCGCAATATTCAATTTGTATG
The DNA here is from genome assembly GCA_905147285.1 of Hypena proboscidalis. Lineage (NCBI taxonomy): Eukaryota > Metazoa > Arthropoda > Insecta > Lepidoptera > Erebidae > Hypena > Hypena proboscidalis. The sequence goes on along the minus strand of LR990147.1, from coordinate 15,683,210 downwards.
AAAATTGTAAAAAACACTATCGTAAAAAAAGTTCGCACGAAGTACTTTTTAGGTACTATCAGGCATGCAAGTTTCCTCACGATGTTTTACTTCACCGTTAGCGAGCGATAATTTATTAGACAAATACACTCATATCTTCGAAAAGTCGAATTTGAACAATTTATTGACAGAGGTGTGTGCTGTGGGTTCAAACTTGAGACCTTTGACTCAGCAGTCCTACGATCTCCCACTAGGCATTAGCTGCCTTTTTATAAATTCATGAGTAGACGAAATTATCAACGTCTCAGTAAATTCCATACTCTTTAAAAAGTTACGCAATTTGGGCAACTTAACGTCAAGCTATGTCAAAACGCGGTAAGCTTTTGTAAGACTATTACTATAAATGTTTTGCCAATAGAATTGTTATCAAAGCTATCTTAAAAAGATACAAGCGTATAGATTGTAAAACATTACGAAAATAACTTTTTCTAAACATGCCTCCTGTAGTTTTATTACTTATTTAAGAAAGTAATCATTTAGTCATTAGTGAGATAAAATCTGTTTTTTTTTCGATGTCTCCAATTAAAATCTATTAATGATTGAAAGTACGTATAGCTACTGTTGAAATCAGTTGTTTAATTAAACATGTTAAAGTGGGTGGCCAAAAGGCTATTTTTTTTTATATTGCGTGCGGTGGCAATGGCAGACGAGCTAGCGGCTTATCCAATGTTAAATAATAACTGATGGCTGTAGACGTCGGCAACACCAGCGGCATTTCCACGTCACTGAAACTTCTACCGTAAAAGGATTGCTCTCTTTGAACCTCGTTTGAAGAAGGACTTGTCATGACATAATGACAATGATGACATGAGAATTGCTTTGCATAACTTGCTTCGTGTAAATATGCTTTTCAGATGGGCAATAACCGGCAAATAAACGAATAAATAACAAGCACACATTAAAACTGAGTCACTGCATGCACATACCACTTGAATAAATGTTGTCTAGAATTTTGGCAACATTTCCAACAATTTTACACGTGTATTGGCTTTTAATAACGGCAAAAATACACTTATTGCGCCCACTTCGATTTTTTTAAAACGCCAAAGATGCGCGGTTTTTAAACGCACGACTGCATTTCTACTATAGCGCACTAGTCGCGTTGGCAACTATAAGATTGTAAGTAGTCACTTTAAATTTGAACCTAAATTGTAAGGTGAACCCAAATGTCAACAACCTATCAATTAAATTCTAAAAATCAATTCACATAACATATTGATGATATTCATGAAAGTTCAAAGCTTTTTATGGACGATATAACGTCACATGTATCATGACCGTGACGTGTGTGTCTCTTTGTTGAACAAGTTATAAATATAGTAAAAAACTGTTATCGGCACGCGTATTATCCACTTCACTGGAAACTTATTAAATAAAATAAAAAATACATCACTTCTCGGGGTGATGCACAAAAATTTAAAAATCAACCGTTTCATTTAGGTACAGAATCGAACCACCGACTACAGAAATAAACTCAACTCCTAAATCGGTTAAATCCATCCAATATTATTCGGGCTATATAATAGCAGATCGATTAATACAAATTAAAATCATAACCCGTCCTTATGGCTTTATCGTAGCGAGTATAAATTACAAATTCTCCCCGCAGTTTTAACTTCGATAAACGTTAGATTTTTATATTACGGAACTAGTTCTAGCAAATGTAGTATGTTTCAAAGATAAAATCTTAGTACAATAAATCTCCGAGATGTCAATTAATTTCGCAAGTTTAATGTTTATTTTATTTAAATTTCCAATCACAATTTATTAACTATTGTGTGCAAATTAGTGGATAATTATTTGATCATTACACGGTGTTTTAGTTTGTTTGTTAGATAATTATGATTAGGTTTCAATTGGAAACATAAATTATGTTAGAATGAGACTGTTAATCATAATATTGTTTTACTATAATAAATCAAGTATGAATAATATTCTTGCAGATAATATCAATCAGCTGGGATATTACCTTAGGTCCAAAGCTCACTGGTATTCTACAACCGATCTTTTACAACTTGGTAAATAAGCTTTAGAAAGATGTTCATAATCTTATTGTCTACAATCCAAATATACCTGTCAAATGATTGTTATAACAAACCAAGTTTTGTTTCCAGACTTTAATTAATATTTAATTATTCTAATTTTACAGTTTTTCGAATTATAAATTATAAATTGTTACGGTATTTTATTAGCTGAGAAAGGCATTGTTATTGAAACAAAAAATTCTTTCTCAAAATCACCATAGTCAATAATGTTAATATCAAATCAATGTACCTACTCTAAACTAGTTTTTTAATGATGAAGAGTTTGTTTGGTTGGCCACGCTTATCTCAGGAACTACCAGTTCAAAATAAAGTATTTTAGAATTAAATAGTCCATTTATTAAGAAAGCTTAAGGCTATATAACACCACCCTTAGCGGTGAGGTTGTAAATAACTCTTTTCAACTAGAGAAGCAATAATAGCAAGAAAGCGTAGTCAGACAGAAAATCGATTTTAATTTTCCTTACAACTACAAAACAGTACAACAAAAAATAAGAAAGAAAAAACCAATAGGTGTAAGGAAAACAGTGGCGGTTGCTCAGGATGCTGTGGAGACTTACATTGCTACAAGAGCTCCACAGCGCTGGTTTTCAGCAACCACCACGGTTGACCACAGGAACAGAAAAACAGCGATATTATAAATATTAAAAAAATACATATGAATGTCAAAATTCACCTATGAATGTCAATAATGCACATTTGAAAGTCGAAAATGCATAAATAATTTCTGTATTTATATCTGTAGGTGACGACACGCTGACGTTTCATATGAAATAGACAACTAAACCGTTTTATCTGCTTTAACTTTTCTCTGTGTTAAACTACCAAAAGATTTAAAGAATCAATATTAGTAGCACCGATTTACCTGTTAGGTTATCAGGGTTAAATACATTGACCAATAACAGCAATGTCTCATGCATTATATATAATTGTTATTCTCTATATTAATAATATTATTGTTGTTACAGTGATATCAGTTTATTGATTAATGTACCTACTTGTCATCTCTTTGATTTACAATGTAGTACTTTGTATAACATAACATCATGCCTGTATTAACTAAAAGGATGTGTGGCAGAGTTGTATGACACCCAAAATAAACCAGCTTTGTTTCGGTCACATGTGATATATAACGAGTAAGCCTATCGCCAACTGCCGGGGTCAATTTCACTCCGTGCAAACTAAGAATTCCTGATGAAAAAAGCCCAAATAACATTTTCCACGACTCGAGATTGAACCCAAGATTTCGCGGTGGAAGGTTACATGCGTTAAAAGCAGCACGTAGTTGGAATAGAGCCCGGTGGATGGCGATATCATACATGTCGTCTAATACATGTCCCACTGCTGGGCTCGGGCCTCTTCTCATGATGAGAAGGGTTAAGCCAGAGTCTACCACGCTGGCCAAGTGCGAATTGGTAGACTTCACATTTCTTTGAGTACTTTTAAGTTACTCTCAGGCATGCAGGTTTCCCCACGATGTGTTCCTTCACCGTTAGCGAGCGATAATTTATATGATAAATACACACATATCTTCAAAAGGACGAATCTTAACGGTATATTGACACAGTTGTGTGCCGTGGGTTCGAACCCGAGACATTTAACTTTGCAGTCCTACGGTCTCCTACTCAGCTATCGCTGCTTCTAATGCTTTCTCTTAATAGAATAGCATTATTACGACATAAAAGTAGTATTACCCATACTTTGATGGGCTTTCTCCTTTATAATTTCAAGAAAAGCGACATTTACACAAAATTAATTAAGAAGTTGTCTGTAAGTGCATTTTATTATGCTCAGACACGTCACATAGTAAAGTATGCGTTTATAGATACAATGTCACAATCATCGTAAAATCCAATTTCAACTTAATGACTGCCTTGTGTTAAGTAATGTTATATTTCCTAGCATAGTTAGGGTTGTCGACATGTAGTTTTTGTCAGAATTATAGAAATGTTTTGCTTAATTCTAGTTTTTCTTTTTCAACTGTTTCACTTTTTATAATAATGAGAATATGGTGATGTAATTAGTTATTACTTAATACTTTGTGGCAGATTTAGGCAAGGAAATGTTAAGATTATAAAAACATATTTTTTAATGGTTAAATTTAAATGTTTTAAACTTTTGCCATTTGAGAACATTTTGTAACAATTAGACAATGCGTCTAAATCGCGTAATTATTATAAAGGTAAATAAATACCAATGCTCGAAATGACTTGCATTATTCGTGGTCACGAGCCGACTAATGAAGTTCAGCGTCGTCTCCGTGAAGCGCGGATATCGTCCACTACCCTCACTTAATCATCACAATTTACGATTTTTTTAGTCAACCAGCTTTGGTTTGTCCGCAAAATCGCCCGCGTCGTATGTCGATAAAAGGTGTCCTAATCTTTCCGGGGTCTCGAACTATCTCCACGCGATTTTTTATCTAGATTGGCTCAGTACATTAGCCGTAAAGGCGTAACGGAGCGCCAGAGTTTATAATATTAGTAAGAATATCAATAAATGACTAAAATAGAAACTTGCCTTATAACGGAAACATAAATAGGGTATAATTTATCTGCACAAGACATCAAGTTATCTTTCGTCTATAAAATATAGGTAATATAGATAGGAATTGCTTTAAAATCCTCGACACATCATTTCTCTGATAACAAAATGCGTATAGAGATAAAATGCGATGTTATGCGGTATTTAGGAAATAACATAATATGAGATTATTTCGAGAGGTCCTACGTATACTAATGCCTATGTGTATGTGTTTCTGTGTGTGTGTGTGTGTGTGTTAGATGTATATGTGTGTGTATGTGTATGTGTGTGTGACCGATTTTCGATCTTCGTCCGATTTTATATCACTTAACCACACTTTTATTGGATAAGTTGCAAACTTGCAATGCAAGAAAAAAATGCAATTCTTTATAATTTAGAAATCTATTTTAATCAATATAAGATGGACTCATTAATAATGGAGTATTAACATTTATTTATTGACATCTTATTATAATTTATAACAGTATTTTATTAACACTCAACCATTAGTAAAGTTGTAGTGACAACCTTGTTTGTGAGCCATCTGAAAATTCCCAAACATCTATTAGCAGAATGAACTACTGGCTACATAATTAAGAGTGCATTAGAGAAAGGACATGCTATACTCGTAGACTAACAGACAGTCTTTATTTACACAGTTTATGATGCAGGGAGATTTAATATGCTGCCATATTATACTGCCCCTATGGTCTAGTGGTTAGCGTATCCGCCTCTCACCGCGAGATGTCTATTTATCAGGGGGTCTCTTTATCGGGATCTAATAGAAAAATCATTAAAACATTCAATAAATTCAATGCAAGAAAAAAAAAGTGATATCTCTATTTCTGTTATATTACGGAAATAATAAAATCTGTAAAAATCTTGACTAATTAAATCACTAGCTTAATTTAAAACTAGATAGCAACTTAAAATAAAATATTCAAGACAAAACTGACACTTAAACACCAGCAAATCAGCTACTACAGTCAAAAAATGAGCCTATCTGTACTGTTTAGAAATGTAGCGAATTAAAAAAAATATATGTGACACATTCTTTCGTTAACTTTCAGCACTGAACATGACTGAACCTGTAGTTAAAGAATAAAAATCACACTCAAGACACTAATGTCCAGAGAAAAACCCCCGTCGAGATGGAGATAAACGATATAAATAAAATTAGTGTCGCAAACTCCTCAGCCATCAAAAGACACAGTTAGATGTCAAGGGCAATCGGCGAGATGTCACTGACAATTTATTGCTGGTGACAGCCCGTGTCAGATGGCTCAAAGATATATTCTTGGTAGGGTTTGAGTGCTGCCTTTGTTATTTCATTTCCTTTTGAAGTTGATGGGATAGAAGCGATGAAGATTGGAGTTTATGATGTGCTTAATAATTAAATCGCTAAAATTAATCTCGCTTCAATACCGCAAAGTTCCGTTAAAACTTTAATAAGGAAGAAGAAATATAAAGAAGAAAATATACAACAGTATTAAACAGAAGATACCTGAATATATACTTCACACTTGACTCTGGCAGGAATAGCTACCACAAGGAGGACCAGTTGCCATAAACAAAAAAGAAGAAGAATAAGTAGCTAAAAGTACCATGTTAGATATGAGACAGAAATCTTGCCATATAGTTACAATTGCAATAATTTACCATTGACCATGATATTTTTTCTACACTTTTACGTGTAAACTACAAAAAAAAACATCTCTAAAAGTTTTGCGACACACCGTGATAATCTTAACCACCTTTTCAATGCAAAACCGACCAAACAACAAAAAATCGCTCTAAATATCCTATTTAATATTGGGTATATTTCACGGGGCAGTAGTGCTCACATCGTTAGTTTCTCCAGCAAAGATTTATAATGATATCTCAATAATGCGCGCCTTCCTAAAGACTTTAAAATCTAATTTATCTTTTCGAGAAGACCAAATAAAGAATGTTATAAATTGCTTTAGCGTTGAAGCGACCATTTTGAGACGGACCGTTCTGTATCGGCAGTTGATAAATTAATTAAATGCGTATGTGGAATATTTTTAGTAGTAGTGACGTATGTAGTGTAAATTTTGTTGTTAGAATATCTATGTGACCTTTTCAGTTCTGGCACTGACGGTGAAGTAAGTAAGCATTAGAATATTACACTTGACGACCGGATGGCGGAGTGGGTAGTGTACCTGCCTGCGATGCCGAGGTCGCGGGTTCGATTCCCGCTTAAGACAACTCGTTGTTTGCATGAACATGGGGGTTTGTCTTAGGCTGGGGGTTTCTATGTATAATAAGTATGTATTTACAAAAGAAAAATATATATGTATTAGTATCAGTTATTCTAGTACCCATAGTTCAAGCCCTGCTTCGTTTGGGACTAGATGGCGTTGTGTGTATATAGAGAGATATTTATTTATTTATTATTTACAATTTTACCAATAATAAAACTGAAAACTGACACATCTGAAATAGGAAAATGGAACACCGTTGTCACTTAAATATTTTACTTTTTTTTTCAGTTGACAATTTGGTTAATTCTCTGTTTAAACCTAGGTGTCTTTGGTAAGTCCCAACCTTAACCTTCTTCTTCGTCTCCAACAAATACTATAATTAATTCAACAGCTACGTCGTTGTTCCAGAAACTGACACTATTAAAATAAACTTTATTATTTTCTCTCTCAACACCTGTCAGTACTAATGTTTGCGCGTTTTCGTGTATAAACGTTTAAAACAATTTAAAATGTGAAGTTAATTGTTCTGGCTAAGTTATTCTGATGTTTAATATTCATGTTTCGTTTTTCAGCGTTTAGAAATAACGTAATGAATGCATTTATGTGGTTTTTACTGCGTTCGGTTTTTCACAAACAACTTTCTCATTGAAATGTTTTTACGCAGACTGTATGTCTAAATATTATTAGATTTCGTTATTTATAGGTCTCTATATATAGGTATTCACTTTCTGTTGGATTAATAAACTTGAATTTGAAAATTTACTTAATTTAAATGCGTTAAATTTTACAAATTTTTACAAATGACATCAGGCCTTATTTGATGGTGAGTTACAACTAAATATAACTAGAAACAGTTGCGATAAATGTTTGAATGGTCGCCGTAAAATTAGATAAAAGTGTTTTCTAAGATACATTTGCGATACAATTGATGTGAATGAATTCTAAGTAGACAATGGCTGTACCAAATAAGAACGGCTATTAATTTACTACGATTAAAGCTATTGAAAAAATCATCACTTCATCACAACAAATTGATCATGAAATTGATATCATTGGTGGTGTCATGATGTGGGACAGTCCAGTGTTTTACGAGCAGTTTAAATAAAATAAGAGCTAAAAAATCTTCCATGTCAAAAGGCGTAATGCTGACAATTTGGATCGATTTGACAGCTGTCAGCTGCGCATTTTGAAATATACTAAATTTAAAAAAAGAAATAGAATATTCTAATTTATAGTCTTATCAAGGAATGGCGTAATTGTTCCCTCAAACTTTTACCGTCTATTTAAAAAGAAAAGTGTCCCTATAGCCCTAAACAATTTTAAAATTATTTGAAGTCACTATTCTTTTCAACTGATTTAAACAAATATTCGTCGGTCGCGTGCGTGCGTGAGTTTGTCTGTACTATGTAAGACGTAAGTAATTTCTGGATAGTTTATTTATACAGCCGATAATGTTTGTTGGGTGTACGCTTAGTATTACTTCGCGCTTGGATCACGGCATTCATGGCCGTTCATTTGGTACTTTGGCAAATAGTTTTTCTTATGTAATAGTTTTTCAGTACTGTGTTAAAATTTATTGTAATATCGTTCATACGTTTAGCCTATTTCGTTATTTGATTTCATTGAGCTGAAAATCCTGTGATTTATACTTATAATTACACACATACTGAAACGAAATAGGCATGGCTTATTGAATCGTAAACCGTTGTAAGGTCGTAAAACTTAAACATTGACCTTTAAATTCAAATAAAAATCCTAATAAAATCTAATGGATCGACGAACTTTTCAGAATTTAATGCCCTCGTGATATAAAAAATGGATTTTATATTGAGATTTCCTGAAATAAGTTCGCCACTTCCCACTTACACTTCTTTTCAACAATCCGGAAGAATTTCCTGCTCTCAAAATTTTTTATAACATTTATGATCGCCTTGGTTTTCTATTGAATATTTTTTTTACTGTATGTGAGTTCATAACTTTCTTATCGCTGATGGAAAGAATAGGATTAGTATTAGGCCAACCTATTATGTCATTTTAGAGCTTCTGTGCTGAGCTAATAGTAGGCCAATAGTAGCTTTATCCATAACATTTTATAATATTTATATCAGTTAAATGGTTGATCATATACAATAGCAGCCCTGTATCTAATACATGTCCCACTGCTGGGCTCGAGCCTCTTCTCATGATAAGAAGGGTTAGGCCATAGTCCACCACGCTGGCCAAGTGCGGATTGGTAGACTTCACACACCCTCGAGTACTTTGTAGGCACTCTCAGGCATGCAGGTTTCATCATGATGTTTTCCTTCACCGTTATGGTTGATCATATTATTATGTCAAGCTTTAACTACGTGACTAAGGACTTTTTTTTATAAAGCTTTCTGGTAATTTGCAAATACAAATCACTAGTATTCTTGTTAATCCTCTCCAGCTTCGTTTAATTCGCTTGCGTTAGGAGGTAGTTCACGTCCGTAACATAATGGATTCGAACTCACGACCTCTCGATCGTAAAACCGATGCCTTATCCATTGCGCCACGGCACGTCAATTTGTATTTGCTACCGTATTTACAATGATACAGCCAAATGAATGTGTCACTCGGGTCTACAACCTCAGAAATATCTAGGTAAAAAATCTAGGTCCGTTCTAACTAGTTCTAACACTAACTGAATGTATTGTTTAGCATTAATAGGCCTTTATTGCGTTCAATTTGTTGTAACCGGAAAAACATTATTATTAATGAATTTGATCGACGATTCTAAAACGAGCTAATAGATTTATTATACAATATTCTAGTACTAGCTCTGGCGTTGAATATTTTGAATTATTGTTGCCTGGGTGATAGATGTTTTGTGAACAAGTTGGTAAATACCAGTCTTATTTATTGTTCAATGTCATAAAGTAGAGATTTTGGTTAGTTGGTAAGTTAAGAATCATTATAGATTATAGCATTACTGGCAAAATTTGCACAAGAAATTAAGCATTGCTATACAACGTGGCAATGCTGCCAGCATTTTGGGAACGATGCCCACTGGCAGCGGTCTTTAAGATTAGGTTTGTACATAGTTACTTACTTTAGCTTTTAAGTCATTTATTTTTAGGTAAGTAGAAATTTAGTTTCTTTATTTTAATTTCAAAACATATAAATATATTAGCATAATCATAATACTGTAATCGGCCAGAATAATAATGTCACTTTGCCACTAAATTATTTTCATCTAGCCGTGTTTTTTTTTGCTTTATGTGACGGTTTTTTTATAGTTGAATGTTTAATAACACTGATGTTGAGATGTATTGAAACATCCACAATTTAAGAATTTGATTCATTTTCAACTGTCTCTGAAAAATACGATTTATTTATATTTTTTAAATATTATTATCTCACTCTTAACTATTAACTGCCTCGATGGTCTAGTGGTAAGCGTATGCCTCTCACCACGAGGTCTTTGGTTTGATTTCCGGGTCTGGCAAAGTGTTATTTGTGAACTTGCCGTCAGGAAATTCAAAAAAGCAACACGTAATTAAAATTGTTCCCGGTGGATGACGAATAGGCTCACCCCCTATCCCATGGGACCTAAACATAACAGGTGAAGTGTGGGTGTTGTACACCTCTGCTACACCCTTCAGGGTAATATAGGCGTGATGTTATGATGTTATCTCTTGAATAATCTTGAGAACATTTCACCAAGTAAATACATTTAACAGTGCATTTACTATCAGTCTTTAACACTAAAATGGTGGGAAACGGGTTATCTATGAGATGATAGATGCAACCTGACGTTAAATATTTACAGATGCAATCTCAACAACATATGTTACATACTTGTTTATGTAAGAGATAAGCGGCCACGTGCTACCTAAGAAGTTGGTTAAATATACAAAAAACGGTTGTCTACACCAGTGGTTCCCAATTAGTTTTTTTCTACGTACCACTTTAAGAAAGACCTCCAACTTGCGTTCCCCCTTTATAGACCAGGGTCGATAATTTTTAAAACCAAAAAAAAATAATAGTAGGATGAAACCAATTAGAAAAGAAGGAGAATATTTTATTATTGAGAATACGGGTTACTCACGTTACTTTAGCCGAGATATTGTCAATGTAGGTATATTGAATTATTGTTTTTTAGGGATTTTAGTCTAGAGATGGCTGCGCGTACCCCTTGATGCAATCTCGCGTACCCCTGGGGGTACGCGTACCACTAATTGGGAACCACTGGTCTACACTCATGAAAAATAAATGCTAAAAGCTTCTCCGAGTGAAAAATGGATAACTATGTTTTCAAATGAATTCTTGGATTGACAGCCTTCAATACAATAATGCCATTAGCTCTTTTAACACTTGAAATAGTTGTTAAGCAGGAACAATTGTTTGGCTGTTTTCCGTACAAAAGTAATATGGTTTTAAATATTATATTATTATGTTTATAGACAAATCATATCAAAAACATATGCTTGTTTATTGGCGCGCAAGTTTTTCAAAAAATAAAATAAATTTATCAGTTTGTATGTAACTCAATTCATGACTATAACAATTTTGACAAAATGGTCACGAACAAACATGCACTTAAGTGTATTAAATATGATTTGTCTATAAAAATAGATAAAAAAAAAAATAATACTAAAGTCAAACCCATATTACGTTAGTATAAACTTCGGCGCTCGGAAGTATTTTCTTTTAGTTGATCAACCAAATACAATAATCTAAGTTCAGCCAATTACTTCTTGACTTGTTTCAGTAGGTGACAATGGGAACATGGCATATGTATTATTAAATAACTCAAAATGTAATCAGTTTTAAGATATAAAACGCCTTAAGCAGAAGCCAGAAGCTGCTGGAACATTTGATAACTAAGATTGAAGTTCTACAACTTGAAGCAGTATCAAACGAGATAGTAACCAAGTTTTTTCTTCTCCATAACGCACCGTTTCCGAATTCCACCCGAGCGTAACCGTTGACAAGAGCTAGATAAAATTACTCTGAAGAATGAATCAGCGGCTTAAACGCAATTTAGAACAAATATAACCACTTTAGTTGCCTCGTAGAGAGTATTTAGTGTTTGCTGTATATTTCAGCCAGTCTGATATTGAATGAGTGAAACATCAAATAAACATAAACGCCCACGTTCTTTAAATGTTGAAAACTCGCAGATTTTTTGGGTAATATCGATGTGATGAAAGGCAATACATAATTCTGATACGTTCTTTCGTGAGTGTTGTTGTTTATCTGTCTGGTCCACTGAAATTTGTACATTAGTCCGGACAAAAATATCGTTTACATATTTGTCAGACTCAGACATAACGTTGTATTTGACACGATCTTGAGCAAAAGCGACTTCATATATAATTTTGATGTAAATTGCTCTGTTTCCTAATCACGACCAAAGATAAGCCAAAAGTAATGAAAAAGTAGATTCACAATCAGATTAATATAATTTCGTTTCGGAAGCCCTAATAAGGGATTACAATGTGTAGTATATTCTGCAATACGACATACGTACGTAAGTATTGAATAAATTAATCAGAATCTTTTAACTTAAAGAGAATCTCCTCTAGTACGATGATCGTGAATTACGTAACCGAATGTTTTCTCAATGAACCGAAGCGAGGGCGAACGTGTGATCTACCGAATAGTTCCGAATAGTTCCGATGTTAGTGCGCTAGCGCAGAATATCGGTGCTAATTCTGGACCAGACCGAAGTTATGCATTGTCCGTTGTCACTACCGCTTCTGGGTTTCGGACTAACGTTCGGTGGCTATTTTGATTCGTAACCTGTTTTTGAGAATCTTTAAGACTAATGGTTTGTGTGAGTTTTTTTTGCTTGAATGCGGGTCTGAATGGATATAAATCTGCCGATATGGTTGCTGGATCTTTTGTAAATTTAAGATCTTTAAGTCACCGATCTAAAACTTTATGAAACTCAAAAATAGCGTCTCTAAGATCTAGTAGTATTGTTTTTTATTATTATCTTGACGAGCAAAGCACGTGCTATATTAATATTTTATTATATCCTTGCTTTTATTTCGCTTTCATACTTGAAGTTCAAGATTGTCATTAAAATACGTAAGGTTTATATAAAATTAGAATTTTATGACACATATTTGCACATGTATTCGATACATGTTTATTAATGTTCGGGCTATTTTCGTGTACGAAGTAGTTACAAAATGAAATTGTTGGACTGTAACGTGGGATCGTAAATTTTATTGCAAATGTGGCCGTTTGCAAGGTTTAAGTGTCATTGCAATACTTTTATAGTTAGGTAGTGCAGTTGACATCCTATTTGTATTTTATTTCTCTGTCAATAATCCTATTCTGTGAATAAGGTGTCAAGATCCTTTTGAAAAAAAAAAAAAGAATATTTTATTCTAAAACAGTCTCAAAAATTGTTTGTAGATATTTTTCACACAATGGTTTTTATATTATCAATGTGCTAAAATAGTGGTTTATTATTTTAGCACCTGGTATTATTTAAATTGCAATACAGTTTCCTTAAAAGGTTGCGTCAAGTTGATAAAAATTCTTGTCGTCATTGAAGAGTTTGCTATGGTTTCATTTAGGTATTAATATTCCATTTATTAATCTGTAAATTTTCCTTAATAGCTTTCACTTTTAAAATCAGATTTTATGGTTTTTATCTTGAAACCATGAAAAATTGTGCAATCAGACACGACAATTTTATTTGCAGTTCTAGATATTGCATTATAACGCTGATTGACTTTGGTCTCCATCTACTTCCTGTCCATCCAGGTTGTCTGGAAGAGATCGCGGATAGCGATAAGACCGCCGATTGTACAGCGTATAGTTTTAGTCTTTAAGTTTTAAGTTTTGTATATCTGGTGTACAATAAAGTATATTTATTATTATTGTGGTTTATGTTACCATATCTCGGGACTACAGAGTCCCGGAACTTTGGTAGGCATGTGTGGGGCCGAAGCCAACAGCACAGAGGCCCGATAAACACTTTACTCTAAATGTAATGAGGCACAAACCGGCGATTATCCCTGTTCACATTATGAAAATGCACCCAAGGACAATCCCCGGTTTGAGCAGACCTATTGCAGAAAATGGAGACTAAATGATAAGAGCTATTGTGTTGAGGTGCTAATGGACTGGGTATTCTGGTTTATGGTAGGTAAAACTGACGCCTGCCCTGAAACACATGTTGTACACGGAAAAAGGGGCAGACGGTGACTCGCCAACTCACTATATGGGCCTCCTGAACGGTCACCTAAGGCAAAGCCATACGGGCGACAGGGAGCAACATTGCCGTGAGCGGCTTGGGGTGTCGAGCGGTGCGGCGCCGATTTCACCCTCGGTGGAACACCTAAGGTTTCCTCGTAGTTATGCCCTTAAAATTGACACTTCCACCCCCGAGCATCTCTGCTCTGGCGACCCCTCTCTGACCGGCCGGTTAAGGCAAGAACAGAGCTGAGAGTCCTGCGGGCGCTCTTGGGTTTCCACTCCGACCAGCCAATGAAGGCAAGCCGGAGACGAGTCCCTGACCGACTCTCTGGGGAATCAGGACCGCAGTGTCGCCACTCACATTCAGCTCGCCACAAGCTGCCCTGCGGTTTGTGTGCTCTTTATCGATCTTTAGATATATTTTTTGTTTATATCAAAAGGAAATTAAAAAGCATCCTAATATGCCTCCGGGTGTTGCGTTATCCTCATGGTGAGGTAACGACTGTCCCAGAGGGGTTATTATTATTATTATTATTGTTCGGAGACTCGGACGTAAAAACACAGTTTTTTTCTAGGAATAGAGAAGTTTACTGTACAGAATGGTTTCATAGACAAACATGCTAATATCCGTGTTGGGTAATTATCCTAGCGACATCTGATGTCTGAGTTAAATTTTCGACCAATCAGGGCCGCCTATTTCGACTTATCATCTGAGCCACATCTGGTGGCTAAGCTTTCAGTAGCTTCGTCCATTCGTAGTTTCCTTGAACATGACGAGACATGTCAATAGATCAAAGCTCTACAACTGAACCGGTGGCGGCGGCTGCCAAAAACATTGCTAAAAAAATCACATCTCAAAATAGTGTCAAACTAATTGCCGAAGTTTTGTTTCCTTAGCGTTATTTCTGTGTAATACGTCACTGGGTCATTGAACTTGTGTTATCTTTCGAGGTGCGCCATGTTGGAAAACTTTTTGTAAATAAATTGGTGGTGCACATTTTTTTCATCTATTAGTATATTTAGACCTTTGCTCAGCAGTGGGACAACATGGGTTAGAAAAAAAAAAAAAAAAAAATATTTAGTAACCTTCGTCTGAAGAGATTCGGCATTTTAGCTGAAAAATTAATCTTCGATCGCCTTGTTACATCATAAGTATAATATTTAGACGGCTTAAAGGATTTAATAAATGTTATATTATTGGATTAAGGATTAGGGATTTAGAATTATATTATTATAAACAGGCCAGACCATTTTCTAGATAAAAGATAATTTTCACAAATCCTTTAGTTATAAGTCCATTCGTCCACATGGCTACCAAAGTCGCCGACGCGGCAATGTTTTCGTACATTGTGTCGTTACAGTGTACGGACGTCTATGTTCGTACATTGTTATGTCGCAATGTATTTACTTAAAAATCGGCGACTTTGGTGCCGTTGTGTACGCCACAAGAGGCGTTTTTTAATAAAAAACTTGTCATTGTCAGTATCACATGTTACAAGGGTGCATTGTGATTATCCGACAATTCAATAACGCATGTTATCGCTGTCACTTTCAACTGACTCCGATGCGATAATACAAACTTATTACTTTGTAGGGAATAGGGATGTGGCTTAGGTCAAAAATAAATTGCTTTCACATTTTTAATTCATGAAAATAGATACAAAAATATGACTTTCATTTACAGAATAAGGTTTAAATAAGTTTTGATATTTTAATTTGTTAATTGTATCATAATAAGTACAATGATAGCAGAGATAGCCGAGTGGGAGACCGTAGGACTGCTAAGTCAAAGGTCTCGGGTTCGAACCCACGGCACACACCAACCTCTGTCAATAAATCGTTAAGATTTGTATTTTCGAAGATATGTGTGTTTTTATCGTATAAATTATCGCTCGCTAACGGTGAAGGAAAAACATCGTGAGGAAACCTGCATGCCTGAGAGTGCATAAAAAGTGCTCGAGGGTGTGTGTAGTCTACCAATCCGCACTTGGCCAGCGTAATGGACTATGGCCTAACCCTTCTCATTATGAGAAGAGGCCCGAGCCAAGCAGTGGGACATGTATTAGATACAGGGTTGCTATTATTATTATAAGTACAATACTTGATCATGAAGGGATGATGTCCCTGTTCGCGTTTTCATACAACTCTTAAAGAAAGTGTTTGTTTTTGAAGATTCGAGAGTTTAATTTGACAAGTAGTCTACATACCCATTCGAGCTCCCTGTTCCAACCAAATCAAATAAGTTACTTCATGCTCGAATGCTGATTCACTTGCATCATTGTAGTCTAAACATAAGTCATATAAATTACTGAAAAATCTTACCGATACAGGTGTGCTAGCCGGCCCGCGTAAGATCACAATATTCATGTACTTAGGTGTTCAAGTGCTCCAACTACAAATGAATATTCAATTAAGTATACTTATACAAAATCGTGCAAGCTAAAGACATATGTTCATATGTAATAGTATTATTAACTAGCTCTCCACTGTTTACCTCTCGTTAATTTGTGATTTCTGATCTATAGGTCAAGATATGCAGCTTATAAACTGCATCAAAAATAAGTTATTAAATGCAAAAATGCACTTTTTAATAACCAAAGGAACTATATGATTTTTTTGTTCTTGCTCACATCCCAAACTTAATAACATTAATATGTACCATCTGATAAACCATCGAATCGTTTTGTGTTCGATTTATTTACCGATTATGCATCGTTATGAGTTTTATATAACATTTGTATGCATGCCAAGGTCACTGGAATAATATTAAATAACACTGAGCGGTTTCATGAATAATGACATGCTAATTTTATCACCTAAAGCTGTTTGCGGCACTTTACCAATTTGTTACTATCGTAGTGAAAACATAGCTATAAAAATATTGGTAAACAAAGCGTTCTGTTCAGAGCATAGATAGCCAAAATCTTTTGGGGTAATGGCCTCTCTTAGCCTCAAAATTTGGGGTGATTGAAGAGGTGTACTTGTTCTAGTTTTCATTCCAAGACGTTACGAATGCCACGCGTAAATAATCTTTCAATTATGCAAATTTATCTATTACTTACTCCATTACATACAAGACCATTAACATTTACTTTGAATACGACTACGTAAGCCACAAAAAAACCGGACATAAACAGACAAATTTAAATTTATATGTCTATCTGAAAAACGGTCAATGTAATTTGTTTATTTATTAGCAAACAGAACAACGATGGTAGGTTGTGATGTGATGCAATAATGAATCGAAGAGGTTAATCCAATTATAATGTTGATTCGGAGATTACGCAGTAAAAAAGACGAATGGTTCTGGACCCTATCTCTAAGATAAGACAAGGAATGCGGGAATGTACCGGAGATCTTTATTGGTTCCGCAGACATACTTACTATTACTTATTCTGAGACGGAGGTTATTTAGCGTGTGTGGGGAAATAGGAAGGCGATAACAGAGGTCTGCGAAAGGTAAGAGAACCAAATGTGTATACTCTAGATTAGCTTGCACATTCTGCGGACCGAAATGCCTATATCTTTTCTATGTTGTACTAATGATTAGACATAAATATTTGGCAGATAGGCAAAGGAAGCTAAAGATTGGAAAAACAAAATTAAGTTTTGTCGATGGTGTCAAATTATTTATACAAATTCAAAGTACAATTCGTTTATTGCATAATAAGTGTACTATTCTCAAGTTCTTCAATATTAGGATAAATTAAGTACTCATAAACTTAGTGGCCTTTTTCAGGCATTACAAATTGCAATGGTAACTCTCTAAGGAAAGAAACAGAAGGTAGGCATCTTCATGCAATGGTTATACAAATCGTAGTACAGATTTTAATGGTTGTCTGTTGTTTGCCCGAAGAATATATGCCATAATATTCATATGCCCGAATTTCATTTGCCCGAAAGTTTTGTTTACCATAAAAGACATGTGACATACTGTTATTTGCCCGAACATTAGATTTCATAATGATTCGAATGCCATACGTATTGTTTTCCATACTTTCAATTGCAATAATATTATTTGCCCAAACATTTGATTACATAATGATTCGAATGCCATATGTATTGTTATCCATACTTTTAATTGCAATAATATTATGCAACAGAATTTTCAAACGCCATACTAAATTAATTTCCCATCTATCTAAGGTATGTATTTGCTCATGAAATTTTAACAGGCGCTCTAAAATTATTTAAAAACATAAGTAATTACAAATTAGTGGGTAGGAAAAATATTTGTAGGCAAAGTATGATTATAGTATTAAAATTGATTTATTTCTAATACCTACTTATCACTATAATCAGTCTAAGTCGCTTCCGTACAAATTTAACCTAACGCCTTTGTCCTAAAAAGCGATTGTCTTTCATGTTTCTAACCTAACCTACCTATTAATTTTTTGGTGAGAAATGATGTTATGGCATATGATAATTACGGCTTACAATGATTATACTGGCAATTCGCCGGCCGCTGCCGCGGCACGCTCGCTTCGCTCGCTCGGCTCGTGCGTTGTCTTTCATGTTTCTAACCTAACCTACCTATTATTTTTTATAATTATTTTAACCTATTTTACAAGCAATTTTGGTGAGCAATGATGTTATGGCATATGATAATTACGGCTTACAATGATTATACTGGCACTTCGCCGGCCGCTGCCGCGGCACGCTCGCTGCGCTCGCTCGGCTCGTGCGTTGTCTATTATGTTTCTAACCTAACCTACCTATTATTTGTTATAATTATTTAAACCTATTTTACAAGCAATTTTGGTAGGAAATGATGTTATGGCATAATATATGATAATTACGGCTTACAATGATTGATTATTACAAATGATGTTATGGAAATTGATTTTATGGGAAACAATGATTATAACAAATGATGTTATGGCAATTAATTTTATGGAAAACAAAGTTTCTAGCACGTGACTAATATAGAAAACAATGAATATGACAAATAAAATTATGAGCAACAATAATATGTCAGGTGAGTATTATAGCAAATAAAATTCGGGCAAATGAAATTCTGGCAAACGGCGGTACACCGATTTTAATACACCATTCAGTAACTCTAAAAATTAGAATTCAGGTGCATAGAAATGTTAATAGTATGTATCATCGAATCTATCCTTATCTTAATGTGTTTGTTGCCGTTACTAAGCAGGTTTAATTACTAAACAAATGCATTCAGTTCCGTCCGGAGAATCACAGGTGCTAAGAGTTTCATACTTTTAGAAGTTTATATTGTACAGTGTTTATAGCCTTTTTTTTTTGGCATCTGCACATTTTTATGCTTGTATGCCATTTTCAAGTTAAAAACGGGGAAACGTATAATAATTCAAAAAAAAGAATTTGGAATTTGGACTGGATTAAGAATGATGTTATAGAGATTAGTCTAAAATATATATAAAAGTAAATATAATAATTTTATTAAGATATAAAAGTATGGGTAAAAGTTTGTAAAAAGGAAGGCAAATATAATAATTATATTCAATTTTTTATATTATTACGTAAAATAAATTGGGCAATAACTTTATAAATAAGTATTAATATTAAAGTTAGAAAGGAGGCAAGATGCCGATGAAGGGAAAGGAACATGTAAATTTATTAAATTGCTAAAAAAGGAGGCATAGTCATATAAAGGACAGGCAAATAGAATGTGATTTAAATCTCCCACACTAGCTCCGCAGGGGCAGTCAGGGCTATTAATTACGTTAATACGCGCTAAATGTTTATAGCATTTGCATTTGATGTTTGCGTGGCGGTATCCGCACATGACAAATGACGGATGACATTGATAACGTCAAGAAGTGACACACTTGTCACAAATGTCAAAGAGCGCTGAATCGCGATAGCGAAGGGTTCACAAAGAGTGTACATGTATACCACTTCGCAGACACGCTGTCCGCCAAGCAATACCACCGAGCCTGGTCGGAGGATCTACCCTCTGTGGTGGAGGTACATCAGACTCCGTTCCTCTACATCTGATATCCCAATTGACACGATAGTCAAGAGAAAACCATGAAAATAAAAGCGTAACGTAATTATTTCTCAGAGACAATTGATTTTTACGAGAGTGCTCTCGATTTTCAACAGTTTCACTAGAAATATTCCTTCTTTGCCGTGAAGAGGAAAAAAATCTTCACTGTTAATTGTTATGGTCTTCGATTATGAGGTCCATAACTTGGGACTTGAGGAAAAATAGACTGATAATTAAATTTTATAGACACGCTAAATTAGATGAATAAAGTTAAACTGGCCGACAAGACTTTCGAATGCATGCGATATACGTAATATTGAAACAAAAAAGCAGCGATCTTAAATTGCCCATATATGGCTTTAATATTTCATATAGATGGCGTCACTTGATAAATTTCGTAATATCATAACGACTTTAAAATTATTTCCTTTGCAATCTATCAAATGTTAAATACCATAACTACTAACTAGATATATAAATAGATACCTGCCTCGATGGTCTAGTGGTAAGAGTATGTGCCCTTCACCGCGAGGTCTCGGGTTAGACTGCCGGGTTGGGCAAAGTGTTATTTGTGAACTTTCCATCAGGAAATTCACGGAGTTGGAATTGAGCCCGGTGGATGGCGATAGGCTCAATCCCTATTCCATGGGACCCAAAACATAACAGGTGAAATGTGGGTGTTGTTCACCCCTGCCTTACCCTTCTGGGTTATGTTATGTTATGTTATATAGATCTACACACGTCAAATCCATATCATATTGTGCAATGATTGACAGAAAATGAATTATAAATTAAAAACCTAAACTTCTCTTGATTAATCGCTTACACCTACAAACTAACAATTCATTTAATGATACCATAGATATAGATAAATAAAGATGTGATTGTGAGCATTGAAATAGGTCATAAATGAGATGTTATCGTTAAAATCTTAATGTGTTATATAAATTCTTAACAAGATTTCTCTACATCTAGATCAGGAATTACTAAAGGTATCGCTTTGCTTTCAGATTCATATCTGTTTCATTATTTTACTATGTTTTGAATCGATCACTCTCATCTTAAGAATTGAAAAATTCTCGAGAATTCAACAGACTAAATGAAGGATTAACTGTTAAGCCAGTTTCACCATCAACAAACAACGCAACGGTTGAACAACAGACAGCCAAAGATACATTCAATTTAGTAGCTCAATCATAAATACTAGATTGGGATCAAACAAATGCCATTACTAACACTATTAGCCGTAAATGTAGGCAAGACTATAATGGAGGACCATAACAACTAACTGAATGAACCTGCTCTGGTCGCAATCTCAATCTATTGTCGACGAGTTTCTAGCCGCTATTCAATTACAAGCGAGAAACAGGTTGACAAATTGCAACCAGATTGTCGCGAGTTCGCAGGGACTAACGGAGAAAGCTAATATTTATAGTAAAGAAGAGTAAATAGTGTTGAGATTTATAGTAATTGGCATTAAAGTTTTACTGTAAATCACTTTAACGAGGCAAGAAAAGTATAGTAGTCTACATACACTTGTTTATGAAATACATAAAATGAGATATGTTTATAGAAACGTAACAAGACATCGAAGTGAAAAGAAATATTCTCTAAGTGTTGGTTTTGAAAGTGACTTTAAAGCAAATTAACAAAGCATCAGGCAATGAACTTTAGAATTAATCTCTTCTAATTAAACAGAGGAAAGATTTTCTTGTTTGTTGTTTGTTAGTACCCTAAAATCTTCTTATCTACTGGACCGATCCTAATGAAAATTGGTGTGAGGATAGTTCAAGGTTCCAGAAATAATATAGGCTACTTTTTACTGCCACCAACAGAAGCGAGTTATTAATAAACTGAGTGAATGTATAATGTTAATGCTCGACAGTTTTAGCAGCACAGCTGATTTGCTCATAAACAGAAAATTAACCATTAGGAGGCCATACATATGCTGGATGGAAGCGAACTCGGACATTCAAAAACGGTCCTCACTATTTCGGTTGCGGAAGCAGTCGCTCTGTGTGGCCATTAGTAAACACTCGTATAGGATTGGGAGCTAACTCCAATACACTTGAGTAAAGTTAAGGACAAAATGTTTTCGGACGATCGTACAATGTTAATTCGAAAGAAAATATTTCACCTCCTTAGAATAAGAAGTCTATTTAATACCGACTTGGAATTTCTTGTTATCAGGTTGTTGGTATTGAGGGAAACAAATGAAAATCGAGAGAAGACTAATGCAGAGACAAAAATATAATAATATTATTCTGTTCGAACTGTAATCGAATACTCAATGTAAATTGTGGCGCCAATATGACATGTAAAATGCGTAGTATCGATAAGAATGTATCCGATTGATATCGAGTAGACAACAAGTGAAGCAGCTGACTGATCCTAGACATACAATCTAATATTAAATTAGGACAAGATTTGTTTACTTTTCGAATAAACACAGATGTTGACTCTCTGAATGAAACAACTTGGCTTTAAGATAAAACGACGTAATAAAAATATCAAAGTGCTTAAGTTACTTGAAGTTTCCACGTTAATAGTAATACAAATGTCTCGATGGTCTAGTGGTTAGCGTATGCGCCTGTCACTCAGGTCTCGGGTTTGATTCCCGGGTCGGGCAAAGTTTTATTTGTGATCTTTCCGTCAGGAATTGTTGAATTTGTGCCCCGTGGAGTCGGCTTCTAGGTTGACAGAGCTGAAAATTAGTTTTCTAGCCATGCCGTCAAATCTTCTCCAGGTACCGAATTCTTTTGTTGATTTAATGATTAGATTTTCTCATCTTTAACTTAAGAAAGCCATCGTTCACCCATTCTACAGACCTACAGTCGATTGCAGTAAGCGGTAAGGTAAGGTAAGATTTGTTTACCTAACGATCGATCTATCTGCGTTTAAGATGCAAAAAACTGGTGTTTATGATCTCAATATCAAAATCACTTGATCATTTCAATCGAAGTGTCACGATAACAATCAATCATAGTCTATTTGTCTACTGTTGACAGGTTCAAGCATACTTGTTTAGTCTATTATAAAGAATAAATTAATAAGGTCAACCTTCAAACTAGACACATTCATGAAGCAATCGATCATTCGGAAAAGCAATCTGTCATTTTAGTTCAACAGACTACTTCGGGCAAAAACTCGTGGTCACTGTGGTAGAGCTTTTGTGAACTAACTGGGTAGAGGAAGTACCACCGTCTCACCTTGTACTTGCCTGCCGATATAAATTAATGCTTTCACAGTGTTTTGGATGTCATGGTGAGATTAAACCCTGAAGTTACTAGCACGTCATTAATAGTAGCGTCGTTATCAGACGCGGCGACGCATTTGTAATCTTACTAAGAAACAGTTGAAAAAGATGCCTGCGACCTTTTGTACACCGGGCAGTAGCTTTAACCAACCAGCTACGGTCACCTCTTGCCAGGACCCTAAATTTTTCAACTGTGTGTTACGTTATTTCGTGACGTCACGTTGCTCCTATCTTAACAAGAACAACAACTGTTTCTTAGTATAATTTGCTAAGCATAGCTAAATGCTATAAAAATAATCAATAAGTTGTATTTGTAATCTATTGAAGATCGTGATCATTCAGGGACTGTTATTGACTTACCATCAGGCGGGCTACACGCTCGACTGCCACTCTTGGCGCATAAAAACATCAATGTCATCAAAGCGATATGCCATGAATAGTCAAACAAGAATCCGGCAAAAAATATTTGGTACTTTTCTCTCTCTTATTTGAATTTACTTACGGTGCATTAACATTAATGTTCTTTACCACTTCGCTCACCTTATCTTTCACTCTTCCATCGCCTACACGGAGATCAGATCTCATATGTAAATGTTGATTGTCGACCTACAATTCTCTGATCGGTAGCTATATGTTATCAGCTTTAGTTGGCACCAGCCGACCAATAAATTGAATTAAAACTTTTTCTTATTTTCGTCCAACCTCAAATGTTTTTACTTCTTACAATATTTTGTTTAACAAATGTCGATGTTTATAAATATCTAATAATCTACTTTGTTGCATTGTGGCAGTCGCTACAGCCACAAGTCAGTCTCAATGTGTGTTTTAAAAAGTAACAGCCTAATATTTTTGTTTTAATGGTGTCGTTGAACTTTGTTTAAGAAGTGTTGCAGTAGTTTGATAGGCAAATGATCCAGCTAATATATTTACATTAGGCTTTAAGGTTTTTTATGTAACTGATACTTTGGTGTTGAGAAATAGGTGTAATCAAGATATTTAATTTAGTCACCTAGCAGATAACTACGAGTATATTATTATAAGTGTGAGAGACAGTGAAGATAAAAAAGGTGATGACCATATCTCGAGTAATAGCAATGTCTTTTTAATAGTTTTAGCAGTCTGTTTCTTATAGTCTCAAAATACCTAGCAGTTACATAAAAGCAGAACCTTGCATATCCAAACAAAGTCACCATGAAGTATATTTGCCGTGATTGTTTACCAAGTGAATGTCCCCGAAGAATCGCGTGACGTCACACAGTATCAGTTACCAATTTGTACACCAGACTCTATTATTAAACACAAAACCATTACTTGTTACAGATCGTGTGAACAATCCGCAGCGCCGGATCGCTTCGACCGCGTAAACCGAGAAACCGAGTGTCGCAAATGATACGGTGCAATAGACTCTAACATGAGGGTGTTGGGTGTGATGCGTGTCAACCGAACTGTTGGTTAGAGAGATTGGATCGAGAGGATTGGAGGACTCAGGGTAAAGTAGTGCGGGGTATGAGAAGGGGTGTTGTGCAGTGACGGCGTCCGGGCGGCTGCCATGGGCGCGGCGCGCCATGCGTCCGCGCACGCGCCCGCTGCGGCTGCTTTTGGCGGCGCTGGCGCTGGCCTCGTGCGCCGCCGCCCCTGCGCCCGAGCCGCGCGCGCAGCGCTCCGCCAACCTGAGCCACATAACAGGCACCTCCCGCACCATACAGATGTTCCTCAAGAATCGCTATCTTCAGCTGCTGCCGGATGGCACAGTCAACGGTACCACAGATTACAACAGCGTTTACAGTGAGTAGTAGCTTATAATTTGATCTTATCACTATAATTTTACTGCCGGTTCTTATTAGCTCTGCATAGATGATTACTAAATTTTGCGCCAAATGGCAGCCAGGGCAATCTCCTACGAACAACCTTGAGTGTTACTTCAAACCAAAGACAACTTCTTCAACCACATTCACTTTGGTCTCATTAAGGTGCCACTCTGACCGGCAGTGATGACTTTAAATTCTTTGACTTTCCTGACATACCATAATAGGAATCTTTTAATGTTCACATGGCACTTACACTTACTTAGACTAGGCTTAAGATCTCCAACATATCGTGTTAATTGTGATTCCCATTAAACAAAAATTGTAATGTACTCACATCATCGAATTCATCAGCACCTATACGCAAAATACCTTGCGAAATCTATACAAGTGCTGTTTTGCTTTTTATAACATTAACTACCGTATCGTTATCGCGATTGCAACGGTGCTCTGCCAGTTATAGCCATTGAAATTCTTCTTCGTTTTGTTCCACTGGTTTTTTTGGACCACCATTATTGGCTATCCAATCCACGTGCCAACAGAGTTCATGTAATTGGACCATTAGACCCATTCATAACTACTTCTCAAAAAAATGCGGGCGTTTTGGCAAGAAATTTAAAGTTATTGATTCTATATGGATATCACCGTAAAAAAATATAGGTACGTTAGTTGCATTAATTTTTTTATTGAACGTATTAATTATGGTGTTCATCACCCTATCACATTCGATAAACTTGACTTATTAAGTTAAGCAAATAGGTTCTCTATCTAAATAAATTGAGACATTTTAAGTTTTTTTTAAACTGCAATCAAAATAAGCAAAAAGTTAGTAAAAAAAAGGTACTTCAAAATTTCTAAAAATAAAGTAAAAGTTTAACCGTTACCTGTAAATAAACATTCAGGAAAATGGTCGGTATGTTCTTAGTATTACGACAAAGTGAACGTGTCACAAGTATTTCGCGAAACGTGTAGTCTTCGTAATCACAATGTGTCGTTAAACTAAACGGGAAATAACTTCTTCAGATACCGATCTCCACTCACGAAACTATTTATTTTCTCTTTAAAGGGTAAATGAATAAATAAAACATTATTCTAATGGCGCAGTTTCCATTTTATTTTAATCCGAAAAAATCACTGCCATCATTTAGTATTATTATAAAATTTCATGTGTTTACTGTTTTATTAATCACTTACTATAGCTACTTATTTATATTTTTGGGCTATAAAAGAAATTTTATGAACTTGGTCTTAATAAAGATTTTATTGCTTCTGGAAGTAGGGTAAACAGGAACGTATCAATCAATTAAAGTCATTATTAATTAAGTAATAACAGAGACGTTTTATTCAATTATAGAATTTTGGTCAATTAATACCAGCCTCTAGGCGTATATATGTTCTAAGTCCGATATTCTGTGTTTGATCTTCCACTGGCTGCGTATTATCTAGTGCGTCATTGCGCAGCTGTTACTATCAGCTACAAGTACCTACCAACTGTATTTTTTGTAGAAGCAAAGATATTTTTTGCCGAACTTTTTGCCTTGTCTTATTTATGCAAACTAGACGCCTCCTAGACGAAATGTATCTCGAAGTAGTTCTATAATAAATCAGGCCTGCCCCATTTTTTTGATAACATAATAGAGACACAATGATTATAATAATACTCCTGAAAGACAGTCAAATAGTTGGGTAAGAACACCAATGGCTGTAATTACATATTCGGTTCACAATCAGTTAAATGGAATTGTGATAATGACTCAATAGGAAGACGGAGAAGCGCCTCGAGCTATAGCCGAGGTGGTCCACGCACAGATTGAGATCGTAAAATTGTAAAGGTTGTTTATCATCTTCGTGCCGGAATCGGAGCACAACGGAGTAAGGCTCGGATGGAATAAAATGCTTCATCACTAGTGGGAGTGTAGAACCAATGGATGAATTAGTATACTCTGATACTGAGATCTAGAACTGATTAAGAACGATTTAGTGCCAAATTCACCATGACGTGTTAAACTCAAGTTTAATGCTAAGCGATATTTTACGATCCTTCTGTCCCTTACGAACATTCAATAAGATATTTAGATTTTTTTTTTTTTTTTCAGGCCGAAATTTTTTTATTTTTTTTTAAACCAAAAAACATTTCTGTTTATCACAAAAATAAAATAATTAAACCTATAATAAAAAAAACTAAAACTAAAACTATATACACTAATCTAATAATTAGATAAATAAATGTGAGTTTAAAACCATAGATTAAGAACATAACATAACATCACGCCTTTGTTACCCAGAAGGGTTTTCACCTGTTATGTTTAGGTCCCATCAGTGGTGGTGAGCCAATCGCCATCCACCGGACACAATTCCAACGCCATGCTGCTATTATGAATTTCTACACTAACCTTTTTTTTTTTTTTTTTTTTTTTTTTTACGTGGGGAAATGCATTTACGCATACCACCCTACCCCGGGGAAGGGCAGAGTGGTTATGTGGGACTCGCCCGTGCCTGAAGATGGTAAATGGCACGGGAATACCCACTAAAACCCCACGGTGCTCCCACACTCGCCTTGATGGGGGGGTCATGGGAATCTGGCACAGCCTTTACATCCACAACCCCCCCGGCGATGCCCGCCGAAGCAGGCCCCTCATGGCCCCCAAAATGTGGGGGGACCGGCGCCGAGGACCGCGTGCAAAGCCATCGGACATTCCCCATGTCCGACGGCCTGGTCCTCTCGCGGCGAGACAGGTGGTCGGTCCCGCCGCCCACCACGCCGCAGTTCAACGGCTGCGGCCCCGCCGGGACCGCGGAAGGTAGGGAAAGTGGCAACGAAACACCAACAGTCCTCTCCCGCCGCGGCCCCGTAAACCACCGGGCCACAGTGCCAGCTTGCGCCGACACCGCAGCCCGGCTCTCGCCCGCATAGGCAGGCCCCTCATGGCCCCCAAAATGTGGGGGGACCGGCACCGAGGACCGCGTGCAAAGCCGTCAGACACTTTCGTATCTGACGGCCTGGCCCTCCGCGGTGAGACAGATGTTCGTCCCACCGCCCACCACGCCGCAGTACTGACGGCTGCGGCCCCGCCGGGACCGCGGAAGGTAGGGAAAGCGGCAACGAAACACCTACAGTCCTCTCCCGCCGCGGCCCCGCAACTCCTCGGCCGCAGTGCCGACTCACGCCGACACCGCAGGCCCTCCTGTTGCAGAGCCCCCCCATAAGAGCCCTGCAACATGGGCTGCTCCACAAGGGCTTCGCTACCCAAAGCCCGAAGAGCAGCCCCCCTCTGGGGTCCACTTGGCTTCGCCGTGGTGTGGAGGCACCACGGGTACTAAGCCCCACCGCGACGACAACGCGGGACCCGTTGGTGGGGTTCTACACTAACCTAACCTAACCTGTAGACCATCGCGACAGTTGATTAAGAAGTTAGGTGCAATCAGCACTAAGAACCTGTAGCTATGGAATATGGAAATTGGAGCTGATTAAGAACACTGATGGACTAGCTGACACAGAAACACAAATAGTACACAACACTAAAATTAAAGCGGTAAGTAAAGCGGTAGTAACCTTGGTGTAACATAGGCTAATAGTTGCACTAAAACTAAATTAGAATTATGCATATGAATACTGCTTACATTGCGTTCTTTGAAAAAGCTGCTTATTATCTGCATTGTTTTGGACAAATCTATGTATTTCTTATCACTAACTACATATTGTATATATAAGCACTGATATATACTATCCTAAGTACTAAAATTAAAAATACGGCGATTAAGCGATTTTGACAAAATATCGACGTATCGCGTGAGAAGCTATCCATCATAAAGAGGAAACAATTGGTTCGTTGTTTTCTATTCAAAAGTAATATGAATTTAACTTTGATATTATATTATTTTTATCTATTTATGTAGTCAAATCATATGTAAAACACGCAAATGCATGTTTGCAGTTGCCTATTATTCAAAATTATTATTTAACACCTCAGTATGTACGTTGTAAAATGACTACGATCAAACATGCATGTTAGTGTTTTAGATATTTTTTTAAAACAAATCAATAAATAAATTTGGACTTTTTACATTAGATAGAACGCCAGAAGCAATTACACTATCCGATGGTCCCAATAACAAGGCCAAATACACACATTCACTCACACAAGCACACGCAGTCTCAAAACAAATCTTTGCGAATCACACAAAGATTTGTCCCATGTGGGAACGAACCCACAACACCAGTGCAGTGGAGAGCGGCAAGGCGACCGCTTAAACCACTACACCACACGTGCATAATATGATTTGTGTATAACAATTCTTTATGCAACTTTGCACTAACTTAATAATGTAAAAGTTAAACCCATATTATTTTAGTATGAAAACACGGAGCTCGGGAATCTAGCCTCAATGAAATGGACTGCCACTCAAAACATATCTACATTATAATATATATATTAGTTTTTAAGTAATAAACTTAAGACAACATTTTGGCTCGTGCCCGTAAGGTATAACTAGAAATCTTTTGGTAAATCTATAAACAACAACTTAATAGATTACATACAGATTTCTTACCGAGATATCGCGCATTTTCTACCGGCATCCGATATAAATTCTTTTGTTTGTTTTACAAATAACTGTTTCGGTGTCGTAACAGAATTCGAGTCCAAAAAGTTAATGATCTGTAAATTATTGTAAAGATTGGCAGTTCGTGTCCGCCGGTTTTAAGATTAAGGTCGCTGGTAGTAAAACCTCTAATTTTAAAATTAAATATGGTGGTGGAATGTTGGCTGCTTGAGCTTTAAATTAATTAGTAGTGCTATGTAGCCATTACATAAAAAATAATGTGAGTTTCATATCTTATGTGGAATTAGCGGAGAACATTTACATTGCCGTTTCTACGGCGCATCTCAGCATTATAATATCTCAAATGTTTATATGCATCGTTAATTTTAACATAGCTTAGT
The DNA here is from genome assembly GCA_905147285.1 of Hypena proboscidalis. NCBI lineage: Eukaryota > Metazoa > Arthropoda > Insecta > Lepidoptera > Erebidae > Hypena > Hypena proboscidalis. Next base: position 15,653,227 of record LR990147.1, on the reverse strand, counting down.
GTTAGTGGCTTCGGAATTAAAAATTAATAATCTATTATATTCTATATATTAATTCATAAATAGTAAAATATCGATAAAAAGTAGCCTTTATGTTAATCCAGGCTATAAACTACATGTATGCAAAATTGTATCAAAATCGTCCCTGTAGTTTTTGCTTGAAAGAGTAACAAGCATCCTTACATCCATACTCACAAACTTTCGCATTTATAATATTAGTAAAAATTTGTAAGGAAGTTTCTATCTATGGTAAAAATATTCCCGTGATGACAAATGGGAATTCTCATATAGATTCATACGCAACGTGAGTAAGTACCATTTTATCAATCGTGCAATTCAATATTTTATGCATTTTGACGGTTTTCTTTTAATAGCGTACAACTTATTTTTTTTTTAATATAAAGATCTTTTGGAACAATATCGAATATGTAAGAAAATATTAAACTTTAATATTCACTTAAATACTTAACCTTGTAAATCTTGTAATCCAATTAACAGTTCTGGAAACCTCTTTATCTTTCACATAAATAAATTTTAAATGGGGCATAACATAAAAGTCAACATTGTCATAAGTCTTTATAACCGAATGAATGGGTTCTTCCGTCTCGGTCATCCACTCATCCGGTCCGTGACAGTATGAATGGTTTCGTTCATTCTTTTGAATGAATCGTGAAATTCTTTATTCTTGGTGACGGGGATATGAACTTAGCAATAGTTATGGACTTAAGGAGTGTTATTTATGACTATTTGGTTTTTATGGATATGACAGGTGAAGAGCTTTCCAAACTCATTGCATTAGTGTAATATTTCTTAAAAAAGAAACATAAGGTTATTAGATTTGACAAAAGAGTTCAGTTCAGTTGAACATGTCATTAATTAACTTTATATTTTAGCGAAATTCAACAAAAGTTATTTGTTCAACACACATATTTCACACCACGACATCTAGTCTCAAACTAAGCAGAACTTGTATTACTATGGGTACTATTTCTCACTGCTGTGGTGAAAAGTTATATATGCAACACGAGATCAAAATTATTTACATATTATATACACTACGCTCAAGATTCTTACCTAGAATCACTCGCTACGCTCGTGATTACTATGGAGTCTTTCACTTATTCGGGACTTAAAATAAGCACTTGAAGAAAATACGAACTTTGCTTTCTTTTTGCACCAATAACTATTTCCTTGTTTTCATATACTGAACAGTACAAAATAGCAGTGCAGTGCAAATTAAACCTCTATTTTCTCGGATTTTTTTCGACTTGACTTAAAAACAAGAGCAAGGTTGCTCATTGCTCATTAATCAACATCTCCTATCAGACTTTCTACGAGAAAGTTCAAATAAATCGTTCAATAAATTGTATGTGGAGCGTTAAATATTTTCATTACCACAAAAACCCCTTTCTCAACTTCCCGGTAGTAATTTCCACAGATTGCGACATTTAACTGCACCCGCTATACATGGTCAGAATACCACGTTATATTTACCATTTACAAAATTAATATCACGCAAATATAGACTCTAATATATCAGTATAAGATTTCAACTGAAAAGAATGAGCTTTTTTTAAAGTTGTCTTGACCAGACCTTGTCTTGTAATCTACTGTTCTGATTATATCAATTACTTCTTCATTGCAGGTGATTTGGTAGCGATTGTTCCCCAGATCGCGACCGTCCAGTATCTTTAGATAATAATTCTATTATTCGGTAGATATAGAACAAATAGACCGATCGGTAGAACATCAAACGGTGTTGTAACAGCTGAAAATGAGTTTTTGTCCGGTATATTGCTTAACAATAAGCACGACATATATTGTTTTTTTTTTCTGATCTGTTATCTTTAGATGTTACTGTTTTGAAGAAAAAAACATTGCCGCACAGTAAACTGGCACAAATAAAAAAATTATAATTTTCGTAATTCTCATACACAATGCCTCGGTGGTCTAGTGGTAAGCGCAATAGCCTCTCACCGCAAGGTCTCGGGTTCGATGCCCGGGTCAACAATATGTTATTTGAAAACTATCCGGCAGGAAATTCACAATAGCAGCACGGAGTTGCAATTGTGCTCGGTGGATAGCGATAGGCTCACCCCCTGTCCAATAAGACCTAAACATAACAGGTGAAGTGTGGGTGTTGTACACCTCTGCCTCACTCTTCTGGGTAATATAGGCGTGATGATAATTATGTTATGTTATTCATACATACAACACTTGACTTCAAATAATGGTTTGAGTACACCAAAATTGAATGTATAGTACAAAAATGTAAAAATGTATGTAATAGCAGCCCTGTATCTAATACATGTCCCACTGCTGGGCTCGGGCCTCTTCTCGTGATGAGAAGGGTTAGGCCATAGTCCACCACGCTGGCCAATTGCGGATTGGTAGACTTCACACGACCTCGAGTACTTTTTGGCACTCTCAGGCATGCAGGTTTCCTCACTTTTTTTTTCCCTCACCGTTAGCGAGCGTTAATTTATACGATAAATACACACATATCTTCGAAAAGACGAATCTTAACGATTTATTGACAAAGGTATGTGCCGTGGGTTCGAACCCGAGACCTTTGACTTCGCTGTCCTACGGTCTCCAACTCGACTATCACTGCTATTAAAAATGTATAGTTCGCAGAAATTTGCCACACATGCCGATTATAAAAAAAATATTAATGAAGTGTTACCTAACTGATAATAATACAGACAGACATATTACATAACGCACCCATATGTTTTAGATTCCATTTTTTATGCGTCTGGGTTGGTGTGAAAATGTATATTTTTTGTACGATCTTAGTACTTAAATAGGATTAAAAGCAAATTTATGATTAGTAATTCTAATATTCTCTTGGCTAGCGTGGTGGACTATGGCCAAACCTCGGCAAAGGTCTCGGGTTCGAACCCACGGCACACACATTTCAATAAATCGTTAAGATTCGTCTTTTCTAAGATATGTGTGTATTTATTATATAAATTATAGCTCGCTAACGGTGAAGGAAAACAACGTGAGGAAACCTGCATGCCTGAGAGTGCCTAAAAGTACTCGAGGTTGTTTGAAGTCTACCAATCCGCACTTGGCCAGCGTGGTGGACTATGGCATAACCCTTCTAATCATGAGAAGAGGCCCGAGCCCAGCAGTGGGACATTTGTATTAGATTCAGGGCTGCTATTATTTATTTATTATTTATTTAATTCTAATATGTTTAAATAACTAAAAAAACTGTGTTAATAAAAAGTATTTCAAAAACATGCATAAAAAAAAATAATTGACCGAAATTGACCGATTTTTGTGTCTTGATGGTCTAGTGGCTAGCGTATGCGCCTCTTACCACAAGGTCTCGGGTTCGATGCCCGGGTCGGGCAAAGTATTGTTTGTGAACTTGCCGTCAGAAAATGCATAATAGCAGCACGGAGTTGCAATTGTGCCCGGTGGATAGCGATAGGCTGTGTCCCGTGGGAAATAAACATAACAGGTGAAGTGTGGGTGTTGTACACCTCTGCCACTCCCTTCTGGGTAATATAGGCGTGATAATATGTTATGTTCTTTTTTGTGGAAGATGATCATATATCTTGCAAATGGTTGTCATTTCAGAAGAGTGACAATAGAAATATAAAATAATACAAAGGACATTTTTGATCAAATACCCATAAAAATACTAAACGCAGGACCCATAAATTGGGCTATCTAAGAGCAGACTATCACGCAACGAATGTGGTGTTGCCATCTTCGGGCATAAATCAGTCATCACCTCGATTCGTATGAGTGTAATCATCGATCTGGGAGTGGGCAGGACAATACTACGCTCCAGTGTTGCCCACATTTGTTTTCCCCTTTTTTAGGGTATTGTGTTTTATGGAGAAAGAATTTGCGATACTGATTGTGGATTTAGATTTCTGTATTGTGTAGAATAGTTTAAGAGCTAAACGCATAATCTTATAAAAATATCACTGAAGTTTAAAATATCGTTTTGAAGATAGTTTTGTAAAGAGATATTAAATAAATATTTTAGCTCGGCACTAGACATATTATTCTGGATATAAGGATATAATGCTGATAAGATTTGGCCTCAATTTCTTATGGTATATTCGTGGAATCATGCAAAATATGCTATTGTTAAGTAGTGCAGTTCTGTTCGATGGAAACCTAAATTTCAAATTGTGTCTACGGCTGGCTAACTTTTTAAACATGTCCATATTGTTTCTTACGAATAAAACAATTTCAAGGATATTGTAGTTTAAATTATAAGAAAAAGGGTCTACAACTGTCAATTTATTTTAACCTAAATATTGCACGTACACAAAGTGACAGCTGTGTTCTTTTTTCAAGTGTAACTTGTGTCACTTTTAAATTCGGTGAAGTTACATTTATAAGGTCGAAGAAGATCTATCCGGAACCTCTGATACTGGCACTTATTATTCGAGGTTTACCACGATTTGTTAACAGCTGTCAAAATAACAGAACACCTCAAGATATTTATCCTTTATCACACAAGATCCCTTTACTTCCTACAAGCCACTGTCAATTAAAGCAAAAGACGCATTATGTTTAAACGGCTGCTGAACCATAAATTACAATAATTTACCATCACTTACTCCAAATTAGTTCCAGAAATAACAGTTAAAAGCAGCTACTTATTACATTAATAACGTTTTAACGTGCTAATTTAAACCTGGTATCTTAAAAATATAAGTAATAGATTTTTCTCGTTGACGAAGTTGTGGGAACGAGAACCGGTCGAAACGGTTAGGTTAACGTAACATGAGGTAACGCGTTAATTAATATCAATATTAACATGAATAATGAGTTCTTGCACAAGATGAGATGAGATGTGCAGTCGCCCATGATGGGTTGAGGTGACTAGATGACCTGTTAATTGGAAAGTTTTTGTGTTAACGAGATCAGACACGGATTAGAGGCGATTATATCCGAAGACTCGGGTTCGAACCCACGGGACACACTTGTCAATAAATCGTTAAGATTCGTCTTTTCTAAGATATGTGTGTATTTCTTATATAAATTATCGCTCGCTAACGGTGAAGGAAAACAACGTGAGGAAACCTGAGAGTGCCTAAAAAGTACTCGAGGTCGTGTGAAGTCTACCAATCCGCACTTGGCCAGCGTGGTAGACTATGGCATAAACCTTGAAAAAAAAAAAAAAAGAGAGAAGAGTCCCAAGCCCAGCGGTGAGACATGTATTAGATACAGGGCTGCTATTATTATATCGGAAAAGGTTGGAGATAGTTCTTTTACATCTTTCTCTTGTCTCTGATTATATCCATGGTGAGGTACAAAATAAACGAACAATTTTAGAACGCCTATAATATTAAACTACATTATTTAAGAATACTTGACTGAAGTATGCAAATGATGAAATGTGACTGATTTACAGGGCGTAATGACGTATTATACAGTTTAGAAATTTAAAGTCCTAGGCGACCGTAGCTTAGTGGTTAAAAGCGGCTGCCTGGTATGCAAAGTTCGCAGTTTCAAATCCTGCCGATGCCGTAATATTTGCAACTGTTTCTTAGTGTAATGTACACAAATCTAGTTCGTGCACGGTATGGAAGGCTTTTGGATTACATTTTGCATCTGTTGATGATAAAAATACAGATAATTGAAAACGTGATACAACCGATAAAATCAAGTGAGTCAACTCTTCATTCATAAAATAAACATAATTCTTTACTGCCACCCAATTCCGTTTAGGTGTTAAAATTACAAATATAATATCCCATTGCGATTATTTAATCTTAATGACGCAAACAAAAAACACCCAATCGGCAATGTCCACGGACAATAAAATTAAATAAAATTGAATTCCTCGATGACATTAGGTATGCAAAATTGGCGATAAACTTTTTCTAAAAACATCAAGTCGCGTCTTAAAGGCACCGAAACGATGCAGATTTAGCATAAGGAGGTAAGAGCAGTCGGCAATATTACGCTGCTAACAAAACGGTCTGGATGCGAATCTTGTTAAATTATAAAACACTAGATTTTGCCCGCGACTTTGTTCCCTTTTTAGGGTTCCGTAGTACCTACAAGGAACCCTTATAGTTTCGCCATGTCCATCTGTCTGTCTGTATGTTAACTAAAAAAAGAAAGTCGTAGAGTAAAATTTGGAAAAATATTTTTTTTTCAGGTAGCTCCCCTACATGTAAAGTAGGGATGTTTTTTTTTTTGTCGGCTACCCCATAGTGTGGGGTATTGTTAGATAGGACTTTTAAAAACGTTTAGGGGTTGCTAAGACAGTTTTTTGATTTAGGGATCCGGTTGCGAGATAATTAACTTTAAAGAGCAAATTTTTGTTCGAGTAGGGCGTCCCCCCCCCCTCTAAAAGCTAAACTACTGGATCCTAAAATCTGAAAAAAATTGTGTCGGTACATGTAATGAACTTTAAAGGAAAACTATAGCGGATAAGTTCACTTCATTAGTTCAAGAGGAATAGGGGTCCGAAATGTCAGATGCAGTTACTCAAAATATTTCGTTCAAAATTCTTGAAACATAAATAAACATACATAATACATATATAAAATCACGCCTTTATCCCACGGGGTAGGCAGAGACGATGGAACGCCATGTGCTTCGCTCCTTACATACTTCTTTCGCTTCCTTAACATTCATACATCTCGTCATACGTGCTAGCTGGTTTCGTGTACTACAAACATTTTCTATCTGAAGGACGCTATTTATCTGGTTACTTTAACTTAATTAGTTCTAGAGTAATTGGGGTCCAAAGTGTAAAATGCAGTTACTTAGAATAATTCGTGCAAATTACAAAAACCTTTGAAAGTAATGACTTGTATGAAGATGTTACTTGTTTATACAGATAGTAAATCCCTTTTAAGTCGAAATATGTTGTTACGACTAGCTACGGAAGCCTACTGCGCGTGGCCCGACACGCACTTGGCCGGTTTTCTTTCTAAGTTGAGGAATTTCCTTCATAAAGTTTCAATAAAATATCAGTTTGTTAATTTATGACGTAAAGGGAACCTATGTACAGAATTTCGAGCAGTTTCCTTCAAAATTTACTTACTACACATATAAATTTATATGTAAGTATATATAATCCCACCCACACGCCCACCACTGTGACTCCTGTGACGCCTGGATCTACAGCGGCAACCAACTGAAAGGCACCGTGCATGACACACGGGCAATCCCAGGGAGAGTTAAAATTGTCTTGGAACCCGCAACGAATTTAATCAGAAGTATATAGTTGGAGTTGGAAAGTATGTATATGTAAGTATATATGTACTCCCTTGGGGAGTAATATTTCCAAAAAATCTATTCAATTACGCACCCTTAAAAACCGCATTCAATACCATGCAGTAGTTTTTGCATAAGAACAGACAGACAGACAGTCCTAGAAACAGACAGACATAAAATCTAAAAAAAATATATTTGGCATCTACTGCTGTTTTAAAGACCCCTCGTATATTTTTTCTCAAATATCTTCAATGTACAGACATAGCAAATATAACAATACAATTTTATTATATGTATTGATGTCCTGTGACTGGAGGAGGAAATACCGGTTTGTTATTAGCACTGATTATAAACTAAAGTATAACAAAAAAAATACAAATTTTAATATTAAGAATTCATGTTATCAATATTAGATTGTTATACAAATCTGAAATATATTGTCAATAATGTTAGGTTGTGAAGACCTTTGACTCGTAATCTGGTTATGAATTGGACGTGTCAAAAAGTCTATCAAATACAATTATTTATTGTATTGTTAGTTATTAATATTTTAAGCTTGTTATAAAATTAGCCAGCTAAGTGGAGACAAATCTGGCAATTTAGTGTATACTTAACTTTTTTAACTTAAATATTGAATCACCACAGTTCAACTAATTTACCGTTTCAACCTTTTTGGAATGTATTTAAAAAAATATGTAACGTTATTCGTAATTTAATTTTACCTTAAATTCTTTACACACTCTTTAAAAAATGTACATCCATTCCGAAGATCGAAACGGGATAAATTTGCGCTCGATCAAAAAGCATGCGTAATGCATTCATCTTCCGATGCGCAGGCGACGACGCCAGACACGCCTCGAGAGATTGATTGCTCACTTTTAGTACAGCAATTTACACCTGTTACGCCTTCAACAGCTTCCTTGTATAACATCTTCATCACCGATTAAATCGGGTGAGAAAAATCCAATTTGTAATTTGAATTTTAAATGTCATAATGTATGTATGTATATTCCCTTGTATGTCCACTGCGATCTTGCAAGTCATTGAGATAAGCATAAGTTGTGATATCAAGTGGCCCTTTGATGTCTATTCTGGACTTCAAGCGCTACAACTATTTTGTCAGATTACTTGATGACAATATTCATTGCTGTTACGAGATTTCTTGGCTAAATCTGTCTACAGGAAAACGTAGGTTCAAAGAACTCTTAAATATTATAAAAAACCTTGAAGGTGTTGTACGCAATCTGTTTTGAACTTTTGAATGGAAAATATTGTAGAAACGAAGTATAATCTAAACGCATATATATTTGATTACACAACGAACGAATGAAAGCTACTTCCAAGAAAATGATTTAACCTTTTCGCCGTCGTATTTATCCAAAAAAGAATCGGGCTTATTCCGCCAGAGAGAGAGAGATGTTTTAGTCTAAAATACTTTTTTTTTTGTAAGTTTATTTATTCAACGTTTTATACAAATAAATAGTATTATAGCGAAATATGAACATCGAAAAATGTATACTAGAACATCCCTATTTATTGTAGGTATTATTGTTCGATTCAATGTGCCTGGCGCTGGGCGCACGCCAACTGATAAAAAGTCGGGTGAAAGGTAACAAGGCAAGCAAGAAAATGAAATAAAACAATTTTAGTGACTACAACAAAATACTTTACAAGTCAAATCATCAAGTAACAAATACGAACAAACCAAATCTCCGTAGCATTCCACACATTTTACTTACCCAATAAAATTTTAATAGATATATCGTTGAATTTCAATTGCACCTCTAATGGTTACTGTCTCAGTAACCAGTAACCAACAACTTTATTCGGTACAGTTCTGAGTTCAAACCCAATTCTAATCGGTTTGATTCTAATTAGATTTGACTCTGAATTGATTTGTTTATTGTAATGAGATTTTGTACACATCGAGATTATTAAAATTGTGTTTCACTTCATTTAGTACTTTCTTAACTACTGAAGTGAATTTTGTATTATGTAGATATGAATTGTGATATATTTAACTTACATAAAATAGTTATTTATCGTTTGGACTGACGTAATTAGAGTTCATACTTTCTTTTAGCGGCTCGTCTCGGCGGGACACTTTTGCGCCACTAGATTGTTATGCCTATCATGTTTCAATGTTTCTTTATAAAACAAAACATACCATAACATCACGCCTATATCACCCAGAAGCGTGTGTCAGAGGTGTACAACACCCACACTTCACCTGTTTAGGTCCCATGGGATAGAGTTTGAGCCTATCGCCATTCACCGGAAAAAACACCAATTCCGTGCTGCTAATGTGAATTTCCTTACGAAAAAATCACAAATTACTCTTTGACCGACCCGGAAATCGAATCTGAGACTTCGATGTGAGAGGCGTATATGCTAACCACTAGACCATTGAGGCAGTGTTCATTTATATATTTGGTGGGTTACCATTTTTTTTATTTGCTTATAATCTGATATTCCTTGCTTGCTTATTAATTTTGTATTAAAACCGTTCGTCGTTTGACCCGTGTCGCTATCAACATCTTTAATCTCAATCTCTCACTAATAAGAATTAGTCTAATTGACATTATAACAATCACTGTTAACAAGTAAAGATTCTCGTGTCGTGTACTACGCCTATTACGTCACACATGTAGACATTCATTCAGCTACCTATTTGTATGTAAATTCAGGAATCTCACCTTCGATCCTAGCCGTTGCAGCTACACCAGTTTGGTTGTCATTAGTACAAGTATTGCTTATTATAAGGCCTTTAGGTCAGATATTATGACTGCGATCAAGTTACGGATGAAGTGTTTATGGTTGCTATTTGACTCGGACAAAGGCTAGAATGTTGTTAATTGAGTATTGGTTTGACTTTTGTTGCCTTTTAGAATTTGCGTTAAGTAATTGCTACTTGATTACTTATATTATTGTATGGCTTTTCTTATGGTTCTTTGGATAGTTCTTCCAGCTCTTCTCATGATGCAATACCCATCGGAGCTGGTACTTGGATTGATTTTAATTCAATTCTCTAAGTTGAATTAAAGTCAATCTAAGCTCCGGTGTCAAATCATTTTATTACAATAAGTATTATAATTTAGTTAGCTAAGTTTTATTTTAATTTTATATTTTTTTTGTTTTGATGTTTGTTTTGACGTGTTCAAGCGCCCCTTGGGGCCCATGGAAATAAATGATTTGATTTGATTTGATTTGATTAGTATAATGCCTTAACCTCCGAGCTTAGATTGTGAATGCCTCCTCCTATACCTCCAAAGGATCTTCTTATTTCGGCAATCATTGGATTACTGGCTTCTCTAGATAATTTTTCATGTTCTTATCGTTTTCCATTACACTTGTATAGTACTCTGTCTTATAATCTATTCCATAGCCTCGTTAAGAATCATAATGCTGTGTCTTAGAACTTAGAATAGAACTTTAATATAAAAAGGGTTACATTAATTTTATCAAAAATCAAGTAAAACTTGCTGCTCATCAGCAAATCATTAACAGCATTCTACCGGACGTCATTTGGGCCATCTGTTTCTTCTATTCCTAAATCAGCATGTAAATATTATTCAAAAGAATCATAACCTCAATAGTTAAAGACGCGTGCTTCCCTTCAAGTTAGTTTACTGTGACTGTTAAGACACCGTTATTTTGGACTCAACTATCACGTTCTAACACATCAAAATAATTTTTGATCTCATTAAGTGCTTATTATATGTTGTAAGCAATGGGTGTACCAATGTGTATCATATTGCTTTTTTGATCGTAGATTGATAAACGCCTTAGGACTGACACTGAAACGATTTTATGTTGCATATTGACTAAAATTTTAAATCAACGTCTTTTGCTCTCGCGTGATTTTTACTTGTCGGTATTCTAAAGACAAGAGCTGACGGTCTCCTTGAAAACTATTATGGTTTGCAAGTAATTTTGTTTGGTTTATAGTGAAGCGTAAACAGTTTATCAATGTCAGGTTATGCAATAGCCAAAATTTAACTAGATTTAGACGTTGCATCTGACTTCCTAGCCTAGTAATGGAACTCTACCTATAGTCAGGTTACAGTGCTGAAATTACCGAGAAATATTCATAGAAAACTTGCAAATCTAGGCCCTTATCAGTATCGTTTCTTGTGGCATTACAAGAACAATGTAATCACATCGAAGCGAGCTTGACGACCGGATGGCGGAGTGGGTAGTGTATCTGCCTGCGACGCTGAGGTCGCGGGTTCGATTCCTGGTCAAGACAAATCTTTGTGTAAATTAACATGGAGGTTTGTCTTAGTCTGGGTGTTTCTATGTATAATAAGTATGTATTTACAAAATAAAAGTAAGTATTAGTATTAGTTATTCTAGTACCCAGTACAAGCTCTGCTTAGTTTGGGACTTGATGGCGTTTTGTGTATGTAGTGTGATACATATATATAAGCAAGGATTCAAACCTAAATAATTACGCTACAGAAACATTTTCTTAACTTTCTGAATGGACTTTTCAACGCATGTGGCCTTCCAACATAACAGTCTCATGGACCATAGCTCTCTTGAACTGGATTGATTGCACTGTATTCTCAAGCTCACTGAAGCGCAAGAAACAACTAGGAAGCAAGATAACACGGTTCACTAAACTTAAAACACGACGCCAGCATATTATATTAATTCCCTCTATTGTACACCAAGATATATTAAAATGTAGGAGCTGAATAGACCGGCGAGATTCTTGGTGAATGCTTGCTTGGACAATATGCTAACATGGGACAATAACTTTCTACACGAGTTGAACCCGCTGTAATGTAGCTGTCGAGGAGAACAAATTTCGAAAGGAATTATGGCCTCGTGTTAAGTGAATGTGTAAAGTGGAGGATTTTCTTTTGATTGTTTATGAGGAGTGTTTGTTACTCGTAACATTAACTGTTAATTCAGTTATGATTGCTGTTTTGTTTAATTTAATCATAAGTTTAACTATACTAGTTATCACACTGTCTGCACGTGTGGTGTAGTGGTTAAAGCGGTCGCCTCGCCGCTCCCCACTGCACTTGTGTTGTGGGTTCGATCCCCACATGGGACATATCTTTGTGTGATTCGCAAACATTTGTTCTGAGACTGTGTGTGAAAATGTGTGTATTTGGGCATGTCATTGGGACCGTTGGATAGTGTAGTTGCTTCTGCAGTTCTTTCTGGCTTTCTTGTTCTTCAATCGACGAACCGAACCCGAGACGTCCCGGTTAAAACGACTACAAAATACTACAAAAGCAGTGTAAGATAACTAAATCTAGTTCAAGTATTTTCTATAAAAAGATAATAATCTAACTTGACGGGATACCACTGAGTGTACCCTGAGTTTATTTTCGTCATCATGGTACTCATTTTGAGCAGAGTATTAGTGTATACTAGACCGAAGGGATATTGTAAAAGTGATCTTCGAATATAATGAAAAATAAAGTCTTTTAAACTTTTTGCAGAACAGTCCGTAGATAAAAGGTTGCGTTTATATTTAGAATAGTTTATTAGCCATATGTGAATAGCTTATGAATTCTACGCCAACAGTTTATAATACATGTTCTAAATACGTTGCATTGGACCTAACTCAGATTGAAATGTTGCGGTCCGGGTTTAGAGCAAATCGAAATAACAGTCAAGCGTTTTGGATAAATGAAGATCTAAGAGGCAATATCGCTTTTTTATTAAAGTCCTAGCTTTTGCCTGCGAATTCGTCGGCGTGGAATTCGTTATATTAAGTAGTCCCTGCTCTCGCGCTTTGACCCACGTTAAACGTTATTGCCCCGCTTCCATGGTGTATAGCGTAATGTCAAATATCAGAAAACTTTATTGGATAGTTAGACCATCAATCACAAAAATAACTATTACAATCCGATCAGTAGTTCCTGAGATTAGCGATAGCAAACAAACAAACTAACTTTCACCCGCGGTTTCGTCTGCGTGGTAGTTACACCAATAAAAAGTATCCTATGTTACGCGCCTTGTAATTTGTTAATAAAATTGTATCAAAATAAATTGAGCCGTTTAGAAGATTAACCGATACAATTAGACACACAGACAAAAAAATTATAAACTATATTTTTGTCATAGGTATCGTACAAATAACTTTATCAACTAGAAAAACATTGTCATTTTGATTCTAAAAACAGGCACTTACATTTTATTTATTTGTATTGTTTCGGTCTCAAAAATAAGTGACGAGAATTGTCTTCATGTAGATCCTATTTTTCTTTTTTGTAAATAGCAGACTTTCCGTATATCTGGTAATTGCGGCAGATTCGAAAGACCAGAAAGGTTACATATAATAATGGTGGCAGGTTAAGGTAAGACAGTTAGACTGTGGAAATTGTGGTTCTACGTCCTTTTTTCTCGCTCTAAAAAGTTGTTTCTACCAATTCTGCTAATATAACTACGTTTGCTGCCTATTTCATACGGTTACTACTTCAGACTACGACTATCGTGTAGTTTTACATAAAATATATCCTATAATAAAACTGCGTATACGCATTACAGACCGATCATAGACAGTAGACACGAAATATAAACTGTAAGTTACAATCGCAGGTGCACCGCCAACAGCAATCTCATTATCAGTTATAGCTAGTGATGTTACGAATACTTATTGGTAGTCGAATATCATCAAACTTACGAATATATACCGTTCGTATTCGTGAGTAAAATGTTATTCTTATAAAGGTGTTGAAGTACAATTCAGTTACGTTGTTAAGACTTATTAGGAAAATAGTTATTAATGATTCAACTTCAATGAAATATATTAAAAACTAACATTCACCAGTGCGTTCGACAGCGAGGTGGGTACATCAATATTAAATACTCTATGTTACGCGTCTTATAATTAGTTACCTGAATCTAAAACCGTTTAGAAGATTAGGCGATACAAACAGGCTGAGAGGCAAACACAAAATTTTAAAACTGTATTTTACGTATAGTGCAAATAATTTTATATAAACTGGAAAAAACGTTGTTATTATGACATTAAAAATGATGGTGATGGTGATTGATATTTAGCATTTTCTGTAATTTGTTGAGAAGAGATATATATCTATACTTGTTTATGCTGAAAAGATGCATTACTATTTGTGTGAATTGTTATGTCCTAACTAAATATTAGTTTTAGCATTTATTTTAATCAAATTATAAATACACTTTTCATATTCTATTGCATCACTAGTTAAGGCCAACCTAACAACGTTTCTAATTTTATAGGCGTATATTTCATGAGCAAAATATATCTAATTAAGTTCATATTGGAGTACATTTCTACTATAATTTGAGTTTTACTTTTAGTAGATTGTTCTGATACTTTCTGACAATATTGCCTAAAGTAATCAATTACTAGTGTGAGTGAATTTGGACCATTGGATAGTGTAGTTCTGGCTATCTAATGTAAAAAAACTAAAATAAAATAAAAATAGAATTAAAATCTTAATCTACGACGATTAAAACAGGTGCGTCAAAATGTAGCTGATTGCTAAATAATAAATAAATCGATAGGGTCACGTGATCTGTAGTCATTAATTGTAGTACAATTAGAAAGCTTGATAACTAACCGTTACATTTATATGCAAGGTGTTTCTTGCTTTATAAATTAGTTTCTGAGGCTAAATGAACGCGTTATATATTGATAGGCGTTAACAGCAAATTTTGCAGTTGGCATCAGACTTAGAGCCTCGTTACACTGATCAGTCCACGTTCATTAACTGGTGTAAAAGACTAGTTGAAAGTTTAGTCTTAAATAGTCGACAGTACTAATTCAACTTCTAATTGATTATTTTTATAGCATTTAGCTATGCTTAGCAAATTATACTAAGAAACAGTTGAAAAAGATATGGGACCGGCAGGATTTGAACCTGCGACCTTACTGCACACCGGGCGGCCGCTTTAGCCATCCAGCTACGGTCGCCTCTTACCAGATCCCTAAATTTCTCAACTGTATGATACGTAATTTCGTGACGTCACGTTCATCCATTTGTTCCTATCTTAAGTAGGATACAAAATGTTTTTAGTACTAATTCAATTATTAATTAAATGTTTTAATAACACACTAGTTAGCAAATAAATGTCTCTCTAGACTCCACGCGATTTTGACATAATTTAACATCGCACCTATATTATCCAGAAGGGTGTGTCAGAGACTCAGAGGTGTACAACACCCACATTTCACTAGTTATGTTTAGGTCCCACGGGACAGGGGTGAGCCATCCACCGGGAATTATTCCAACTCTGTGCTGCTATTGTGAATTTCCTGATGGTAAGTTCACAAATAACACTTTGCCCGACTAACTTCAGACCAACGCGGCAATTTCGACATTCGACAAAAATGCCGTATTTTTTTTTTTTTTAATATTGTCTGAGGTGGCAAACAAGCATACGGCCCGTCTGATGGTAAGCAGTTACCGTAGCCTATGGACACTTGCAACGCCAGAGGCATCACACGTGCGTTGCCGACCCTTTAAAAACCTATTTGCACTCTTTTTAAAGAACCCCATGCTGTATTCTCCTGGAAAAACCTTGGCAGGGAGCTCATTCCACAACTTTATCGTGCGTGGGAGAAAATTCAATTCAAGAGAAAAGTGTGTGAGGATGAGTTCGCTGTCGATGGCGAGAGGTACGGTGGTAGAACGTAGCTGTAGGTACCATACTTATCATTTTATGCCCATTAGTCTTATTAGCACACGTGTAGTGGAAATGTTCAACTCATTATAAAATCTATGCAGTTGTCGATAAAGTAGGTAAGCAATATATTAAGTTTAATAGATCTGTGAACGAACTTGAAAGCCAGCTGTTAATTTATTAACCGAGACTTAGGTACCTTTATGGTTTAATTAATAATACTTAAGGCAAAACTATTGATTGGCTGTTTTCCATACAAAAGTAATATGGGTTTAAGTTCAATATTATTAAGTTTTATCTACTTATTGTAGACAAATCATATCTAAAACACTAAAATGCATGTTTATTGGCGTCCGCTTTTCCAAAATTTTCTGTACCTATAAACTTAATTAATAATGAAAACATTTTTGACAAAATGGTTACAAACAAACATGCATTTTAGTGTTTTAGATATGATTTGTCTACAAAAATAGATAAAAACTTTTTTTTTTAAATTAAACCCATATTACGTTAGTATGAATAAACACGGCGCTCGGGAGTCTATCTGTTATGTTTAGGACCCATGGGATAGTGTGAGCCTTTCGCCATCTAACGGGCATAATTCCAACTCCATGCTGCTATTGTTCACAAATAACACTTTGCACGACCCGGGAATCGAACTCAAGACTTCGCAATGAGAGGCCCATACGGTAACCACTAAACCATCGTAGCACTTGAAAAAAAAAACGATATTTAAAACATGAATATGTAATTCAAGAAACCGACAGTGTCCCATCAGCATTGCAAGAGCTTAAACTTTGTGGATTGACAGGTGCAGCAACACGCGGAAACCGGCCTTTTCGCTTCAGTTGCCGAAATGATGTACCGCCAAATTGGCAGGGAAAAACGACTACTGTTATTGGCGTTTATCGTGTATCAAAGTTTTATAACGTTATAGCGGTTGACTTGAAAAAAAAAACATTTTATTGGTTTGGTGTAAAGAAAGTTATTTTGGAGGTTCTTGATTGTTACAGCAAACAACAGTTTTTTATACAGTTTAGTCTCTATAGCGATTTGCAAAAAGTTTTTATGAAAATCCTTATGGTAAATAAATAGATGATGGTAATAATTAATTAAAATTAACAAAGCCAAGGGGAAAAGAAACTTAGTTTTTCACAAATCTGCAATAATATAATAACAGTAGTTAAACTATAATGCAGAAATATGGTAATCGTAATATGTACCTATGACAGATGTGTCGTGTCGACTAAGATTTTGCAACAAACTGCAGAAATTAAAATTAATATCCATACAGATGATGCAATTACAGGATAAAATACTAATACAGTTACAGGATATGACGTAATTGAAGATCATGTTAATTATGTAAAACATGCAGCTTATGGAGTGCCATAACTTACGCGGTGATTTGCAGGAAGTAGCGAGTACATGAAGAAATTATAAGCTCGTCTATTAGATGCCCTCATTTGTTTTAATTTAAGATCTTGTAGTTATCAATGCATATGAAACTGTTAGGTTATAAGGAAAATTAAGTACAGTCAGCAACAAAAGTAGCTGAACACTTGAAAACATCCCTAATATTAAAATAATGCTTATTATTGTTTACTATAAGTTTTCTCAATAGCAGCACGGAGTTGGAAGTGTGCCCGGTGGATGGTGATAGGCTTACCCCCTAGGTCCCATGGGACCTAAACATAACAGGTGAAATGTGTGTGTTGTACACCTCTGCCACACCCTTCTGGGTAATATTTACGTGATGCTATGTTATGTTATCTATGTAATATAGATATACATCAAGAAATTACAAGCCGGCTACTTGACAACATTGAACGATGATTTCGTTTTGTACCTATATGAAATTCATCGTACTCATCCATAAACTTATCATTGGAGAATAATCCCTTGTTCTTTACTACTGAACTAGAAACGATATTTTTTTTAAATTCCTGCAATAAAAAGTTTGTATCACTGCATAATTCATGAGCACAATATATCGAATTACATCGCCTTATCCACAATTAGAGTTTTTAGTCGTAATGTCTTGACTCGATATTTTTTGCGTTATCTGATTCTTAATCAATCGAATAAACTTCTGATCGAATTAGGTTCCTACTGATTCTTACATATTCATATTTTAATTTGCAATGCAAATATTTTTTATAGTGTTTGTGTTACTTCGTTTTTATTGGTTTGTCTCTAAAATTTTATTCAAATGCTTGTTTTTACGATAACGTTGTGACTTTGATTGAATTATGAATAATCTTTGTAAACTACTAGTTGTTGATGGCGGTTTTGCTAGTGGTATGCTAGGAAAAAAGAAGCCCATGCCACTAGGAATAAGTCTAGCTTGCTATTGGCAAAAGATTTATAGAATTAGATCTAAATATAACCCTCTACAAACAATCCTCTGTCAATAAATCGTTAAGATTCGTCTTTTCGAAGATATATTGTGTGTATATATCATATAAATTATCGCTCGCTGACGGTGAAGGAAAACATCGTGAGGAAACCTGCGTGCCTGAGAGTTCCTAAAAAGTACTCAAGGGTGAGTGAAGTCTACCAATTCGCACTTGGCCAGCGTGGACTATGGCCTTACCCTTCTCATCGTGAGAAGAGACCCGAGTCCAGCAGTGGGACATGTATTAGATACAGAGCTGTTATTATAAACAATCTTGTCCCTTTAAAATACTTTTAAATGGAATAATCTGGAAGCACGGAATTGCTACTGCTAAGTCAAGCACACAGGCACGGCTGTACCATCCTTCTCTCGATACCATTTGGGCCATTCTAGACCGCCCAGTAACTTCGTTTGTGTCTTATTTAATTTTAAAGATTTTTTTAATACATTTATGGAATAAAATGTTTCAGATTTATAATTTAATTGTGATTTTTTTATTTCATTTTCCTATTTTTTTAAATATTGACATTATGATCCTAACGAAAATTTTATAAAACTAATTAAAGAAATACCTAACTATGTACCTATACATAAAAAAAATATATAAAATTATTAAATTATTCAATGTTTTTGCATATAAAATCATGTTTGGTACTTAAGATTTGAGAGTTACCGATATTCTTGATAATATTAATGAAAAAATATTATCCCGGAAGATGGTAGGCTGTACCGGTGAACCGTGAAAGTAGTTTGAATGGAAGAACCTGCCATCTAATACGTTACCGTTTGTCGCGGACTGCTTACCCAATAAACATTCGTAATTTAGCCTAGTCAATACAACCAAGGCAGAGGGTCTCAAACCTGGGCTATCAAAAGTGGCCATTAAAAGAATGAAGTGGGTAGTTAAGTTAAAAATCTGTCAGAATTACATACATAACATAACATCACGCCTATGTTACCCAGGAGGGTGTGGCAGATATGTACAACACCCACATTTCATCTGTTATGTCTGGCTGTCTGGCCTGACGGAAATTTCGAAGTAAGAAAAAAGAAAATCGTCGACGTCAATCGCTTTCGGTGAAATATAGTCTTACGAAGAAAGAATAAACATGGTTTCGCTCAGATAGGAGGATAAAGATAAATTGATTTTTATTTTCGTAACTGATTTGGCTATTCACTAAAATAATACTGTTCCGCATTATTCACGTACGCTTGGTGCGATAAACTTAGCCAAGTCTAGATCAGTTTTAGATACAGACATTCAACCGACTTTATAGTAGAGTTCTAAAATGAAAAGGTTGAGAATCAGTTACTTACACAATTCGATCGAGAAACGTGAAGTAAAGTGCTGGTCGCGACGGTAGCGGTCGCAGTGCTAACGAACGTCTACCGTGCTGTACGAGATTGTACGTCATAAAGGTAAGTGTACAAATGTTGCATATTTAATTGGTTATGAGTCAATTTATTTGACCATTATTTATTTTTGGAGGCTCATGTCTAAAATAAATCGAGTAATAAGTTTAAAACTATTTAGATCACGTAATATTATTGTACTTAATGTTTGTTACACAGAGAGAGGACAGCGAGAATGTTTTTTCATGTTAAAATCTGACGTTTAAATTGTGTTAGTAAAAATTTTAATAAAATGTATATAGCTTTGATCACCCGGCTTATTCTTACGAATCTAATGACACCTCATTCATTAAATGCCGTTTAGTAGTTTAGGCGCTACGGTGGAACATACAAACATTCATACATACATACATAGACTGCCAAATTCATTAACTTTCCTTTTGGCTTCGCTGTAGTCAGGTAAAAAGAGACCGAAATTATTAATAATATATATAATATAATAATAAATCACTTATTTCAGGCTGCATAGGCCCATAAATATATACCTTAACCTAAAAATACATAACACTATTTCACACATAGATTCGGCGACTCGTTAATATTCGACATCTGCATAATTTTAAAACAAATATCCAGTTTTAACAGACTTGTCATTTAAAGCCCCGTTTTTGAATGTTTTTGTTTGTTTATACGTGTTCGTCGCTGGAACTACTGGTCGGATTTGGATAACTGTTATTGCATTTAATAGCTCAATTCTTCAGAAAGGTTATTAATTAAACATTATAGTATACCTCACGGGAGCGGAACAGTAACGTTCTACACGTGTAACACTATTTGTAACTGCTAATACTTGAGATAAATCTATAGGTTAATCAATACCTGTTACTTTGTTTATTTGAGTTTTCATTGTTTCATGTTCATGAAGCAACGCGACCTATTTGTGTGTCGTTATTTGAATACAATGCTGAATAAATATTGAATACGTACAAGTAATTACAGGTCTCGTGAATTGACCAAACTTACGCCATTATTGGTTATAGTATTCACAATATTTTGGTGTCCCTTTGATCAAAACTACTGGATCGATTTTAATCATTTTTACAGAGTGACATAGGCTATATATTTTATACCCGTGCGAATCCCGAGCGGGCAGCTGTGTTTATCTACAGTTTTCTGTAGTGTATTAAGTATCAGCATTGTACCCGTGCGAAGCCGGGGCGGGTCGCTAGTTAAAAATAAATGAAATTGTAGTGACCTTTTTTTAACGACAAAATAATAATGTTATTTTTTGCCTGTATAGTTATTTGTACGATACCTCTGCCCAAAAGCCAGGTTTTTAGGGTTCCGTAGTACCTACAAGGAACCCTTATAGTTTCGCCATGTCCGTCTGTCCGTCCGTCTGTCCGAGGCATAGCGACGAAACCGTTGGTGCTAGAAAACTGAAATTTTGCATAAACATGTATGTTAACTATACAAAGAAAGTCGTGGAATAAAATTTGGAAAAATAATTTTTTTTCGGGTAGCTCCCCTACATGTAAAGTAGGGATGTTTTTTTTTTTGTCGCCTACCCCATAGTGTGGGGTATTGTTAGATAGGACTTTTAAAAACGTTTAGGGGTTGCTAAGACAATTTTTTGATTTAGAGATCCGTTTGCGAGATAATTAACTTTAAAGAGCAAATTTTTGTTCGAGTAGAGCGTCCCCCCCCTCTAAAAGCTAAACTACTGGATCCCAAAATCTGAAAAAAATTGTGTCAGTAGTACATGTAATGACCTTTAAAGGAAAACTATAGCGGATAAGTTCACTTCATTAGTTCAAGAGGAATAGGGGTCCGAAATGTCAGATGCAGTTACTCATTACAAAATTCTTGAAACATAAATAAACATACATAATACATATATAAAATCACGCCTTTATCCCACGGGGGTAGGCAGAGACGATGGAACGCCATGTGCTTCGCTCCTTACATACTTCTTTCGCTTCCTCAATATTCATACATCTCGTCATACGTGCTAGCTGGTTTCGTGTACTACAAACATTTCCTTTTTGAAGGACGCCATTTATCTGGTTACTTTAACTTAATTAGTTCTAGAGTAATTGGGGTCCAAAGTGTAAAATGCAGTTACTTAGAATAATTCGTGCAAATTACAAAAACCTTTGAAAGTAATGACTTGTATGAAGATGTTACTTGTTTAATACAGATAGTAAATCCTTTTTAAGTCGAAATATGTTGTTACGACTAGCTACGGAAGCCTACTGCGCGTGGCCCGACACGCACTTGGCCGGTTTTTATAATTTTTTGTCTTTCTGTCTGTCTGTCGATCTGTATGTCTGTTAACGGCTGGACCGATTTTGATGAAATTTTAGGTGCAGGACTACTGGTTCTTCTTCTTCGTCGTGTTGATGGCTGAGTCTAATTTTATTTGACTTGCCATCGTGGTGAAAGGATTAGCCAATTCGCTTTGGAGAACTCGCGAATTGCCCGGGGTGCGCCGGACGTAGGGCATCGTTGTGTACGTCACTCGGGGACTCCTTTCATGCACCCCACAATGCAACTGACTACTGGTTATTTTTGAGCTTGATAGTCCAATTCTCAAAAAAGGGTTTTAAAATACTTTGCATTACGCTATACTCCACCGGAGCGTAGCCGTAGGGTTTAACGCGGGTCAAAGGCGAAGTCGCGCGCAATAGCTAGTCCTAAATAATTCAAAGAGTGTATTAGCTTTCGAGTTCAATAAGAAGTAGCTGATATCTTTTGCTAGGCTTAAAAATACATCTATTCTAATTTTCATCAAGATTGACATAGAGAAAGACATAGTTACTTTCGGATTAGTGGTTGCAATTCCAAAACTTTCTTATCAACTCTATCTAACACTTAAAAAAGATAATAGGCGATCTTTTTCCTTTTTTTTAACTACTTCTTGGTAATAGAAACTTGTTCTAAGCGCAATTGATCCTTGCATCAGGCATCTGCGACAAATCGTCCCATCTTCGAACTCGCCCTCGTAAATCAGATATAGAGATCGCCAATATCTCGCTGTTCAACACCCAGCCTTATCTCCCTCCATAACTTACAGGAGCTATCAAGCCACATCTCTTTGTCGGTGTGTACGCACCATAAAACATAGTTTAAGTGTATTAGGAATATATTTAGCCGATTTGCACGCTCGGGGGTATTATGTGTTTGACGTAACGACGGAGATGTAAAAGATGACTTATGGTTCTAACGTAATTGTGACTTGTTTTATGGGAGACGAGCTTGTGCCCGCGACTTCGTCTGCGTGGAGTTCGGTATACATTATTAAGTAAGAGAATTCTGGGAATGGCACCACGCATAGATATATAATAGACTCCCAGAAACCATAAAGTGTCTCAATGTTCCACAATTTAAGAAAAGTTTAAAATTGTTTTTAATTAATACGTGTTTTTATAGAGTAGAAGATTTTTTATTTGATTGACGTTATTTCTGTTTTATTTTATTGTATAAAAATGTTCATTATCTTTTAAAGTGTACATGTATACAAACAAAATTAAGCCTAAAAAATTGCATGCTGTAATTTACAGTGAAACATGTTGGACAATTTACTATGTAAGATCATTATGTAACCATGTTTTCGCAAATAAATATATTGATTGATTGATTGACTAAGTAGTTGCTACGTCCGCGTTCAACCTTACTCCTTTGCTTCCGTGGAGTTAAGCGTAATGTTAAATATCTAAACACCTTTATTAAAAGTTAGACTGTCCAACACAAAAAGAATTATCAAAATTCAACCAGTAGTTCTTAAAATGAGACGACCGCATGGTGGAGTGTGTAGTGTACATGCCTGCGACGCCGAGGTCGTGGGTTCGATTCCCGCTTAAGACAAATCTTTGTGTGCATGAACATGGGGGTTTGTCTTAGTCTGGGTGTTTTTTATGTATAATAAGTATGTATTTACAAAAGAAAAGTATATATGTATTAGTATCAGTTATTCTAGTACCCATAGTACAAGCTCTGCTTAGTTTGGGACTAGATAGCGTTGTGTATGAGTTGTGAAATATTGATTTATTTATTTAAAATTAACGCTATCAAACAAACTAACTAACTTTTTCACGCGGTTTCGTCTGCGCGGTAGGTAGGTACATCGATAAAAATTTGCCTATGCTACGCGCCTTGTAGTTAGTTACCTGCATCTTAAATTTTATTAAATCGGTCCAGCCGTTTAAAAGATTCGCAGACATAGAACAGACAGACAAAAATTAAAAAAAACTCTTGAGTGCACGGTTGGCGTAGCGGTTAAAGTGGTCGCCTCGCCGCTTTCAACTATGCTGGTGTTGTGGGTTCGAACCCCATATGGGACAAATCTTTATGTGATTCGCAAAAAGATTTGTTCTGACTCTGGGTGTGCTTTGTGTGTGTGAAATGTATGTTTGTGAACGCCCCCGCGACACAGGATTTATTCCTAGTGCGGGCGTCGTTATTTAAAAAAAAAATAAAAAAACTGTTTTTGGCAAAGGTATCGTGTAAACAACTATACCAGCTTGAAAAAAACATTTTTATTTTGACATTAAAAACAGACAATTCAATTTTATTTATTTGTATTGACGTAATACTGATTCTGGTAGTTTATTGTAGCGTTTGTAGCTTTAGGGTGAGCTGGAGTTATGGCAGTAAGCGTGTCCTAGTTAGGCCTAGTTAGTGGCCTGAACGGTTTTAGGATTTTCAGTGGTGTTAGGTTGTTTTAAAGCCGCCATTTGTCATGTTTAGGTGTTTGTTTTAAGATTATGGAGATGGCTGAGTCATTTTACGTGTTTGACCCGGATGGCGTTATAATTAGTAACACCGTAATATTACGCTAGAATATAGTGCATATTAATATTGTCACCATAATTAAGCTATAATTACGAAAGGGGAGTCGATGTGGCCACCTACTGGGCGAAAGCCATTTAAAATAGTTTTAAGTCAAAAGCCATTGACACGAAAGAAGAAGAAGCTCTCCAGGGTATTCACCAGACACCAGATGTCAGAATATAATTTAGCGTCAGTTCATATAATTAGTCAAGGATTTCAGGGATCAGTGCGACTGGTCCAGATATAAATAATATCACGAATTTACGACACGACTGAAAAATCAAATTAAGTCATAACACAACATCACGCCTATATTAACTAGAAGGGTGTAACAGAGTGAACAACACCCACATGTCACCTGTTATGTTTAGGTCCCATGGGATAGGGGTGAGGCTATCGCCATCCACCGAGCACAATTCTAACTCCAAATAACATTTTACCCGACCCGAGAATTGAACCCGATACCTCGCGGTGAGAGGCGCATACGTTAACCACTAGACCAACGAGGCAGTTAAATTAATAAAACATCGGTAATTAGCAAAAATATTTAGCGAGTAAACCTGTTTTTTTAGGCATCAGTCATTCCAACACATTTGTTAACATAATTCAATGTTAACTATTAATTAAATAAATAAATATAATTTATTTTATTTATCGCATATCATCATAATTACGCCTATCAAAACAAGTATTACAATAATAATTAAATTAAATCACTTATTAGGATTACATCTGGCTATCAATCTCTTCGTTATAATTTAAATTAAAGATTAATATCCATTAGAATAAGCGCCTCTAATTCATATCAATGTAGTTACCAGTGATAATAGATCGATTGATGTAATTACGAATTTTAAAAAGCCGCAATCGCTTCCTTAGAAAGACGAGCTCAACGGACCAAAACCCCGCTAAACTGAGAGGCGAAATATGGGCGGTTAGGCTGCCCGCACCACACGATCTTTTGGACCTGGCCGAACTGGATCTGCCACCTAGAAACGAATTGCAGTGGCCGATTTGGAAGTCTCTAAACCGTCTTCGGACCCAAGTTGGCCGCTGCAAAGACAACCTAGCCAAGTGAGGATTCACAAATTCGCTATACAAATAATCAATAAGTAGCTTTTGTACACTATTATTTTCTATCTACATCAGTACCACCATCAGACCATTAGGTAAACAGCATATATCGTCGTCATCATGTTAGGTATACTTCTTCTACATGATTAGCGACATATTTCGAGTTAAAACTTGGTTAAATCTATAAGTCTAGTAATCATTTATAACGATTATTTACAACTAAATACAGTTGCAGCAAGGGGTCAGATAAAAAGAGATATTATTATGTAGGTAGGTTTCATACCGGAAATTGGAAAAATTAAAATGTTGTGTCACTATTTATTTATTTCTTCCTCTTCGATATCATTTACCAGAACTATCTATTTAAATGATAGTCTATGCCTTCCTTTCATAAATATGCAGAGCTGTATAATCTGTGGTAGACAGTTTTTTTTACGGTAGTCTGTAATGTCTGCCGTCGAGCTGTCATCCTGCAATCAGTGTAATACACTGACAGAATAATTATGTTACTGACTAGATAACTAGTTTATGCGACATTTTACATCTATAAGATAATTATTAAGATTGTAAAATAAAAACATAGTAAGCTATCAAAGAGTTGTCAGCGTGTCTAACTGAAGCAACACGTTCTCGAAATGCTGACTTTTTTTTTCGGCCAGCGACTTAGTATCGCAATACAACGCGGTAATGCTGCCAGCATTTTGGGTACGAGGCCTTCTGACAGTGACTTATTAAGTTTAGATTAAGTTATAAGACTAATTTAATTTAAGATCCTATTTATATGTATATTATTCTGTAAAAAAAAATATTACCTAAAAAAATAATAAAAGTAAGCTATCTGATGCATTTGTTAATCTATGGCCAATCCCTTTAAAAATGCTGTTTCGTAATATATACTTGTAGTTTTTTTATTACCCAAGAGGTAGATTAACTATATGTAAAAGTACAACCCTTTCGCTACTATTTGACTGTTTTAACCGTGTCATTTTTTACTTTTTAGGAGGTCACAAGACGTGAGACAAAAGAAAAAAAAATATCACGAACCACCAAAAATTCGTAAAAAATCATTTTGCTAAAAAAAATTACCTTATCTCTTTCTTGTGTCTTTATTTCGATAGACGATAAGTAATTCAAATGGGCACTGATTCTTCTAATAGTCTAACCGTAATGTCTTTTTGTGCACTAATTCTAGTATGATAACAAATGAAAAATAATCGCAAAATTTTCATTAATGATAACCTGATTAATCGTAACAAAATTAAATCTGCTAGTCTGCTTGAGAGCTGCAGAGTGTGGCTCGGCATCCTGATGATGGTGTTGATGGTTACCATGCCATCATCAGGAAAAGAGCGGCATCTTTAATGCGCAGGGTGAGAGACAATCCCAACAGCTACCTGAAGACTATTGTTATGCATATTGAAAGTCCTATCTGGGGGCATTGGATTACGCTTCATATCGAGTCACATTAATTTAATTTTTGTTTTTTATTTTATTGTATCTCTGTATTGCTAACATAATTTCTAAGCTTTCATTGTATTACTAACACTCTATGGACCTGGTCTGAAATAAAGATATATAATTATTATTATTATTTTCTTGACGCCATTCGGGTCCTTTTAGACCTATTCGCCCAACCATGACAACTAAAATTCGAACAAAACCAGGCCTAAACCTGTCAAGTGAAACAAGAGCTATTGTAGAAGCTCTGCATCCAAGATCGCCTTGCGAGTAAATTAAACCACTTAGTACTTTACTTCGATTTTTTCCTTGTCAAATACATACGAGTAGTTAATGGCTAGCGCACATAATTTTTAGGAGCCTCCCCGAGTGACGTACACAACGATTCCCTACGTCCGGCGCACCCTGGGCAATTCGCGCGTTCTCCAAAGCGAATTGGCTAATCCTTTCACCACGATGGCAAGTCAAAATAAAATTTGACTCAGCCATCAACACGACGAATAAATAATAATAATTTTACTTTACAAAACTGCTAACGCTCAAGTAATACTTCACGACTGTTCCGTTGTAAATTCGATCGAAGACTGTAACGACAATGTCCATTGCGTTTTCCACGTAAAAGTAACCCCACTTTAATTGCCGATGCCGCCTCCAATAATGTTGCCATCCGAACTCATTTTATCGATGAGTGAAAAATCGTTTACATACATTTTTATAATATTGGCTAATTATTTTAGCATATCTTTACAATAATTAGTTTTTTTAAGCATTACCTTACACTATTAAAAACCTTTTTTGATTTATGAATATTATTATCACTTCAAATTATAATCTATAAGGGTTAGTTTCACTGAACACATTACCTTACGCAATAATCTATACCTATTCTTATCTACCTCCATTTAAAGTCAATTTGTAATCTTTCGTCGATTTTCAAATGTATCAAAAACTAATAAATCATGTATTCGTAACCTCTTTGGTAATATCCTCCATTGTCGTTTAACAAATGAACTTTCCCTTCAGAGTATTGTGAACGGACAAACATCCAAAGAATCTATATAATCATTAATGATTTTATACAACTGCGGTAAGAGTCGGCAGGTTAGTATTGTGGAGTTCCGTACATAGTAGAGTTCCGTAGAGACATAAAAAAAAAATGAGCGCTTGCAGCTCCTTGGCAATGGATAGGTAGTGGACTTGTTTAGCCGCCAGAGATTCTTATTTGGTTGGTTGTGCGTAAATAATACTGTGTAAAAAGTATTCGATGTTCTAGAATTGTGCGCGGTGGATGGCGATAAGCTTAAATATAACTGGTGAAATGTGTGTGTTGTACAACTCTGCCTCACCCTTCTGGGTAATAAAGGCATGATGTTATGTTAAATGTTATATTTCCACAAATAAGTTTATATTTAAAAAGAGCATACTGCTTGCCATGCGCCGCTGGCGGCAACCATGTTTTCTATTGCAAATCAGAAGCGCTGCATGCTTTTTGTAAACAATAGAATCCTTATTTAGATTCATCTGAGTTTGGTACGTGCTACAGCTGGTAAAACCACTTGTTTACGCCTAACTAACCACTTCATAGATACTGATATACGATCGTAATAAAATGCTACTGTATTGCCACAATTAAGTCTCATCGTTTCTTATTGCTATGGTGAACAATTTAGCGGCTGATATGGTATTTAATTATAGACAACAACAATAAACAGGGATAAGAAATGCTATCTACTATATTTTAATATGGACATAGAATAAAGAGGTTTAGATATGGGGCAGCAAAATTAGTGTTTGGCGAAATTTTCAAGTGGCTTGCGCCTTACAGACATTATTAAAGAATCTAAGAAACTACAGCTATCGCATAATTGGATATTTGTAGTTCCGTAAAATCCCTCATCTATTGTAAACAAACAAATTACAAACTCGAATGGTCCAAATATCTCAAGGATCCCCAAAAATATTAAACAATGCTGATCGATCGGATCTATATCGTAGTTATCATCATAATGAATAATTCAATGCACTACTGCAGGCAATAAGGCACTTTCTCCTAACAATGGGGCAGGTTGCCATCGTTGTGTGATTGTATGCAATGCTGCATTACTGATGCACATGCACACAAACAGGGATTTGTTACACGTGTCGCCGGTGGACGGAGGGATTAGGGTTGTGTCCGAATAAACCGTTTGTTATTTGTACGTTATTTTAAACAAAAAAATAACTTGACTGTTAAAATATTTACAAACGTTTAACGTTAAAGAAATGTTTTGTAACGTTAATTAACTATGAATGTTTATTTATTCCTTGTTAAAATGACCCGAATTCATAACCACCTCATATTTTGAAGTCAGTCTTCACGTCTGGTGTAGTGGTTTAAGCGATCGCCTCGCCGCTCTCCACTGCACTGGTGTTGTGGGTTCGATCCCCAAATGGGATATATCTTTGTGTGATCGCAAAGATTTTTTCTGAGACTGGGTGTGCTTGGATCATTGGACCATGCACTGGGCATGGACCATTGAATAGTGTAATTGCTTCTGGCGTTCTAGCTAATTTACAAAAATCCTAATTAATTATTTATTTATCAGTAAAAATAAGATAAAGTATCGTACTCTAACTTAAAACTAATTTTAACTTAATATGGGTCAAGACAGCCCTACATAAAAACAATTTCCTCATAGAAACAGGTCGTTCCGTTGAAATTGTTACAGAATAATGTTACATCTTAATATATGGTAATTTCAGTAGCGATGAACCATTATATCCCGAGTTCAAAACAATGATATCTTCAAACAACTTCTTGTCTTAACATTGATGATTGACAAAAATTAATTCCAGAAAATACTGTATTGGGATTTTAAAGTTTGTTTCAAAGGAACGTCAACGAATGGTCTGTTTGAATAATTATAATACAGTTAATAAGGTAAACAAGCAACAAGAAACATATTATTATACTTATAGTTAATATGTTTCGAAGTGGGTTACAAAAATAAAAGCCCGGCTCAGGGTTAGATTAATTTCGTGCTTCTATTCTTCACATTTGATTTGGCTTAAAAATAATTTCAGATGTGTTAGATAAACCCTGTTGGTAGAATAAACATACAGGGTGGATGCGACATAGCGACATTTATTGAAACCACAGCTTCTATACATGGTAAGTATCAATTTCCACCGGATAAAAATTCTCTGGCGAAAAAAAAAAAAATCACGTTCTCCGAACAATTTGAACATTGCGATCGTGCAATTTGTTCGGAAGACGTAGATTTTTTTTTTCGCCAGAGAATTTTTTATCCGGTGGAAATGCATACTGGCCATGTATAGAAGCTGTGGTTTCAATAAATGTCGCTATGTCGCATCCACCCTGTATAACAGATATAAATGATAGTAACAGACGGATAGACAGAGTTATTTAAAAAAATATAATACCTACTAGTATCGAAGTACCTATTCGATTTTTATAATGTTTCCTTTCGATTTAAATAAGGTCTTCATTATAACTGGAACGCGTAATATAATAAATTGGAATACTTCTATCTTTTTATCCTTTTTATCATTCCAGCTATCATTGATAAAGATCATAAAAAAGATAGTCAAATCAAAATTATTAGGTGATCCAATTTAAACACTCAATAAATTATTTATAGTAGCAGATTTTCGAAGTTTATTGGTCTTGTTATAAAATACTAAGAAAGATAAAAAATCTCGTTTGGAATAGCCTATTACTGGGATCAAAGGATCCAATGATGTGGAGAATTTAATAACGTAGTCTAATGAGTACCAGTTCTCGTTAGTAGATACATCTTATGGACTACATAAGGCTACAAATGCTGTAGGTGTCCCGTAGTTAAAATCCATTTCCAATTCCAAAATCTTTAACCGTCTTGACGACCGGATGGCGGAGTGGGTAGCGTACCTGCGTGCAACGCCGAGGTCGTGGGTTCGATTCCCGCTCAAGGCAAATCTTTGTGTGCATGAATATGGTGGTTTGTATTGGTCTGGGTGTTTCTATGTATAATAAGTATGTATTTACAAAAGAAAAGTATATGTTTTAGTATCAGTTATTCTAGTACCCATAGTACAAGCTCTAAGCTCTGCTTAGTTTGGGACTAGATGGTGTTATGTGTGTGTGTTGTGTGATATTTATTTATTTTATTATTTATTTATTATCTCCATACAAATTTTCATCGATATTGATTTAGTGATTTTGAAACTTCTAATCGACGGAAACAAAATATTGTTTTAAACAATTCCTGATTCGCGGGGTTGCTCACGAGCATACATTTCCCACACACAAAGCCTGTTTTATTATTTACAGCCAAATTAGGGAAAAATGTTTTATTGAAATATTTTCCATCAATAGTGGGCGTATTATTGTCAATGTAACGGTATCTCTTTCTTTCAAATTGATTAATATGACAGAACAAATATATAGAGTAGGTATCAGTTGTATATCCCACCGCTGATCTCGGGAACAGGTTACAAAATTATTATACATGAGTTCCGTAGGTGATCAGGTTCAAAAATCAATATGATGCAATGAATGGGAACGGTATAAGAAAATAATATGTAATATTTACGTTTAAGTATCTCTTATTTTATCTAGACGTGAATATTTGTTTATAAAATGAGCCAAAAACATTACCGGATTGGTAAAACATACGTATTACATATTTATAACTGTATAAAATGACATTAACATAAACATAACATTATTTAAATTCAAGAAAGTCACGTCTATCACAGAATTTACCTACAGCTTTGCTA
The DNA here is from genome assembly GCA_905147285.1 of Hypena proboscidalis. Lineage (NCBI taxonomy): Eukaryota > Metazoa > Arthropoda > Insecta > Lepidoptera > Erebidae > Hypena > Hypena proboscidalis. The sequence continues at coordinate 15,621,510 of LR990147.1, read as the reverse complement.
AAAGAATAGAAAGTAATGGAGGACAATACTGTCCATTTTTTAATCATCCAATCAGCACAACTCTATTTAAACCAATCGTGAGCTTAATTTAGATTAAACGTAAACAGCTAACAAAAAGAAGTTCCGTTTCTAGACTACTTAGTCAAACAATAAGCCATATAATTTATACGATGCACGGCAACTTATAATCACAGCAACATAAGCATCGACGGCCGCCGCTAACAATCTATAACTTGTACCACACCAAACACTGGCCCAGAATGGTTGTTTGTTAGCTTACTTACCCACTTAGTACTTTTTTGTGAAAAATAATTTTATAATTTTATATTACAAATCTAGACTTAAGACCATTTATAAGGGGTGGAGGGTGGATAACCTAAGACACAGGAACCATCCTAGTTCAGGTATCTACCCGCCATAGTTTAATTTTTTATTGTTAATCTTTTTACATGCCATTTCAACCTTTATTGTATATGTACTATAGTGAGAAATAAACGCTTATTATTATTATTATTAACTTGTAGTCCATTTTTAATTTATTTTCATTGAAGGTCGAAGGGCCAGTAATTTCTGACTCTAATCTCACCTCCAACTCATAACCTGTCTACCAAATATTCTGTGATATTTCATCTCGATTGCACCACACAAGAACAGTTTCGACAGTAATAGGCAATTTGATACATATAAGTAGAAAAGTATTATTTCCAACACGTTATTTTATTGGACAACACCATTATTTATGTTAATTAATTTTATAACACATAAAAGCACCATAGACACAGTATTTTTGAAATATCACAAAAATCTTTCTAATTGACGTTTGGCATTCGACTAAGTTATATTAGTCGATTATGGCGGTGATAAAAAGCGCTTGTACAATCAATCTTTATAATAAGATGAAAATAACTTAAAAATAAGATGTGAAACTGCCGAAGAATTTGGATTTACATGTAGGAGTATAATTTAGATTGTAAATATATCAATAAGTGTGTCACATTCATGGTTTTCAAAGAATAACATCTAATTAGTAAGTTTATGTTTGATTTATATTGATTCGATTACGATTGATGACGTTTTAATTATATTTTATATGCTAGCTTTCAAATAAGTCGTTACTTAGTCAAATTAGTGTTTATTAGCAAATCAACAGTAGCCATTACTTTTTATATGAACTGGTAGATTTTAACTAATTGAAAGATGCTTTTAAGTAGCTACAGCTAGAGCTATTGAATCTTTTTAAATTTATTTATTCAATTCTTTGTCATTTTTTTAAAAATTACTTTTGCCTGTTTGACATTCTGCAAGTTCAGTAAGACTCCAATAATGTTGTACACCACTATGATAGGAGATAGCGCACTCCAATGTATTATTTTATAAGACCTGTATGTTACCTATGATTCACAAATAAATGAATTTGAATTTGAATTTTCTTAATCGCGATCTTCTTCTTCTTTTTCGTAGTGTCGATGGATGAGTCAAAGGATTAGCCAATTCGCTTTGAAGAACTCGTGAATTGCCTAGGGTGTACCGGACGTAGGGAATCGTTGTGTAAGTCACTCGGGGAGGCTCGCGATTAAAAGACAGATTGCCTTGCAAAACTGGCATCGTGTAAATGGGCTTCAAGTCCTATTACTCTTGAGTTTCTGAAGGCTTAACAATGTCCCTTATTCTATAAATATCTCATAACGTATATATGCAAATATCTTATTGATAAATTGTGTGCGTGTGTCAAGGCACTTAACACATAACCCGCTTGTTTTACAGGTGGGTAATTTGGGTCATGTCCCACTGTAATTGATGGTTGATTGATGGCAAACTGTGAAGGTTTGAGTAAATATCGTAAATTATGTGTTGAAGTTAACAACTTTTACTTGTAAATGTTGGGTGATTAAACTTGTTCTTAATGTATCGTGTGACCGAATTATATCAATTTATATGGCTTTAATTTATTTATATTAATGAGAGAGCCGTCAAAAAGATCACTTATATATAATCTTTTCGGCAGGAACATTCACAATAGCAGCACGGAGTTTGAATTGTGCTCGGTAGATGGCGATAGGCTTAATCCCTATCCTAGAGGACCTAAACATAACAGGAGAAGTGTGGGTTTTGCCTCTGCGACACCCTTCTGGGTAATATAGGCGTGATGTTATGTTATGTTTATATAGAATCTGGTAGAGTTTTAGGTACGGTAGGGACACCATAACTCGCCTTTAATCTGCAGCTAAAGTTCTTGCACTACATTTTCCACTTTGATAGTGAAATTAATTCTCAAATTACGGACACCGCGTTTCATAGTTCGCGGATGTATCTAGGATTAGATTTGCCATACAAATCGGATGCCGATCGCCAGTCAGGGCGCCCATGTGCGGAACTTTGCTGGCAACCCTCAGGCTCTCTACCCTGCCATTTAAGCAAAATTGCTGATGGAACAACAGCACCAAGTCCTGGGCCCATATTGTACTTTGTGGGGTTCCATCCAGGCCGTTCAAGGAAATATGAACGCATCTCATATTCATAGGCCGTAAGTTAGTTACTTATCTTTAGGTAATTTAAAAGTCAGTTTGTAACATACATCGTATAAATAAAGATCTCCAAGATAAGATGACGAAGGCATAACAAGATTATAACCACGTTATACATTCACTTTATACCTTATTCAAATGTCTACATAAAAAACAGCCGTCATGTTTATCTAACCAGCGACTGAAATTATAATAACAGCATTACTTTTTCAATCTAGACGTCGTAATCTGCCCACCCTAAGACTAAGATATAGCTTGATGATGATGAAGTTATAATTAGATGCCATCTCTTGGGAAGACCACCCTGTTTTCTATTTACTTTTAAAATTACGATCCTTAAGGAATCGTGTTGCTGTTTATTTTGTTTTGTTGAAAAATAAATAGCTTGAGTTTTTATGCTAAGTAGCTTTTATAAGTTAAGATATTTAATGAGAATTAGGTACTGTTGCGATAGTCTCTTAGTTAAATACGTCCATTCATTAAGTACATAGTTTATTTTTGAATCTTTGGAATGGTAAAATTTATTACGCTCATTTGATTCATTCATTATGAAATGAATTTAAGGGGCATTTAATATTAATATCAGTGCCATCTCTGATTTGTACCTTGTACTTAATGCACCGAAAAAGTTTTATCATTGTGGTCGCTATAGTTACTTATTAAATGAAACGTATTTTAAATGCGGAGGTAGCCTTTTGGAAAAGGTATTTTCAAATTTAACAATTTTGCGGCGAAAATCCTAGGAATACTTAATATTTCCATGACTCTTCACAGTCTATGACCTCTTATTTTTTTTTTACCCGACTGTGTCAGAAGGAGGGTTATGTTTTTAAACATTTTCTTTTACACAACTACCTTGATGGTCTACTGGTTAGCGTATGCACCGCTCAACGCGAGGTCTTGGGTTCAATGCCCGGGTCGGGCAAAGTGTTATTCGTGAACTTTCCGTCAGGAAATTCACAGTAGCAGACGGAGTTGGAATTGTGCCCGGCGGATGACGATAGGCTCATTCCCTATCCCATGAGACCTAAACATAACAGGTGAAGTGTGGGTGTTGTACACCTTTGCCAGACCCTTCGGGGAAGTATAAATGTAATGTTAAGTTATTTTTTTTTTTTTATTTGTATCAAAGATAAATTTTAATAAAATTACACAAGTACGAATACCTCATAATATATGCGTCGGCAAGAAATTTTTAAATTTAAATAAAGACAACTTATTTAGGCTGATCTGGTAGCCATAAAAACAGTATACATGGATTTATTAATAAAAGTTGTACCATTTATTTATTTAACATTATTTTTGAAGAACGTGATATGTTTTGCGTTTAGTTGATTAAAGAGTTAAATGACTTATGCACCATAGACTAAAGACATTCAATTTTATGACCTAATTAATTCTGATTGAAGAGTTCATTTTCGTAAAAAAATAAAATAAAATACGGTTTTATATTTTAGACATTACGTAACAAACGTCAAATTGCCCGCCATTTGGCACCCGCCATATTTGGTGCGTTCGAATACTTTGACAATCGAATTTAGCAGATGGACCGTAAATCAAATAAATATAATTATTATTTACATAATAATTATACATACATGTGTGTTCAAAAACTATTAGTTTAAAAATATGCTTTGGTTTTTAAATTTGATTAAGGTCTGGCCACACAGAAAGATTGACAGATTAAGGCTTTGATTGACTTACTGCTTTAAAAATGAGGATTACGATATTTAGAAGGTTCGAAATAAATTAAAGTGCCAAAAAGTTTGAAAAATATTTTTAATTTAGAGTCGGTAGTGATAGCTTGCGTTGTCTTTTAATTCTTAGCTATATATAATGTCATATTATATAAACATTTAAGATACAAAACTGTACCAAATACTCTTATCAATTAATAAAAATAGCACCTAAAACAATCTTCTACCAAATTATCACTCAACCACAAAAGTTTTAACACTACAATTTGAAAAAATAAAAAACAATAACGCATTGATAACACTAACTCGCGAATTATTTATGATACATTATGTCACTTGAAAAAATGACTTATTCTTGGGTTTTAGAGTATAGAATTGATTGATATGTTTGACCACCCAGGCGGTTAGCGCCTAATTGATAACAGGGGCACAGATAACGCTGTCTTGGCAACACCAATTCGATCGTTTTGCATAGACCACGTGGTACATGTGAGATTTAATAGAATTGATAAGTTAGGTTTAGGTAGGTTAAAGAATAAAATTGATAAATTAGGTTTAGGTTTAAAGACATTTATTCCCAAATAAGACTACAAGTCACTTCTATGAGAATATAATTAAACTCAACGTAAAAAAAAGAAACTGCTTTAGCATTAAAAATATTACATAATAATTTTTAATAAATTTTAATAATAAATTAAGATTATTTAATAATAAATAAACTTTATTGTACACCAGATAAAATATGTAAAACTTAAAAACTAAATACCAAAATCGCTATCCGCGATCTCTTCCAGACAACCTGGATGGACAAGAAGTAGATGGAGACCAGAGTAGTGGCATTAGTAGGTGCACGAATAAACAATTAAATTTCTAATAAATAGTATTCAAACGATTAAAATAACAATAATAACTAAATATTATATAAAAATAGATAACATAAATATACATATTACATTAACAGAATAACTCCTTTAACATATTATGCTTACCCAGATTATTTATCTAAAAGAGAGCTATCATATCAGCCATTTGCATTTGCATACGTTAAATGAGTTTACATTTTTATTATAGAAGGTATTCTATTATATAGCTGTGTATCCTAAGTTGGAAACTAATAACGTAAAGGACTCAGATTTATAGGTGGAAGAGGCTTTGTGATCGAGCTGTATGGAATCTACAGCACCAACCTCTAGATAGTACTTACTACATGATTAGATAACCTACTCACGTGGTACACACTATGGGCATAATTACACTACGATATTTTAGTTTAGATCGTATTTATAATACTAAGGTAGACTCTGAACATGCTATTTATATGCTATATTACCCAGAAGGGTGAAGCAGAGGTGTATAAAACCCACATTACACCTGTTATGTTCAGTTCCCATGTGATAGGCGGTGAGCTTATAGCCATCCGTGCTGCTATGAAGAATTGCCTGACAAAACAATCCTAAATAACACTTTTCCCAACCGGTATCGAACCACTAAACCAACGCGGCAATCGACAGGAGAGATACTGACAGTATAATCTACAAGCATAAAATTGAAACGTGATTTTATACGAATAAGTAGGGAGGGTATTTAATGTAATGTGCACTTGAAACTCTTTATTTACTTAGCACATTAATAAACTATTACAGAAACTTGCTGAAAAGCCGTTATTATTATTATTGTTGGGACGAGACTTTTAAGTGTTCATGTCGACCTCCGTGGGCTATTGTGATTGTAGCCTCATTATAGACTCTCCTTTAGGCCAATAGCCTCCATAAATTGGAGCAGTCGGCCGATCGGGAGTGACTTGATATCATCCAGATCCAAGATCCGTCCCAAAATGATGCTTCGTCTATGGATCAGTGGCTCGCAGTCGCAAAAGAGGTGCAGCGGTGTTTTAGGTTCCTTTTTACAATATCTGCAGTAGTCATAGTCCGCATCCCATACGGGATAAGTGCCTATTTAGCTTGCAGTGTCCTGTGAGAGATCTAACGGCAAGTGACAACTTGTTCCTACTAAGTGCCAGCAGCTCTGTAGTATATTTGTTCGAAAAGCCCTTGATGAGGCTTAAAAAGAAGAAGAAGAGCTTTAAAGCCCTTAGAGGACCCTGCAATTATTATCAAGTAATCCTAAAAATAGCTCGTAAAATATGATCCAAAGAGAATCTCACGCAAACCCAAAGCGCATTACTAAAACAGTTGTAATAGTAAACGTAGCTACAACAAATCATACACATTATTGTGCACATGTTATGGGGCTATATTTATTCGGAACGCGGATGTTAGTCTGTCTGTGCGTAGGTAAGTGCTAAACCGCTAAACGCTTAAGCACGGAGTGATAACCACTTCATACGCTTTCTCCATTTTAAGGATAACGTGATATTAATATAAGCCCGAAAAATCCTTTAGATGCCTCGGTGGTCTAGTGGTTAGCGCATGTTGCTGCTGACTGTGAGGTTCCAAGTTCGACCTAGGTCGGGCAATATTTGATTTAATTGATAATTTGTGATTTTCCGAAATGAAAATTCTCGAGAGTTTCACGCAGTCTGTCTTTGTGCTACCGGTAGAGATAGACTCACCCCCTAATACATGGGACCTAAACAGAACAGGTGAAGTGTGGGTGTGAATACACGTCACGTGGCATACACTTCTGGGTAAAACTATTATAATATTTAACAGAATAATTTAATTTATACTTTTTTTTTCTTATTTACACTACATATTATTAATTTATATTTATTAGAATTTTTTACACTATTCTTAATTCAAAATTATTAAAATCTATTTTCAACTTTTTAGTTTGGTTTGTTTATAAGAGCGTTTTTTTCAATTAAAGAAAATAAAAAAATAACCGAATTATTGCATTGTTATCGGTCTTTGACAGGTGCGCATAATTTGAATAAAATTTGAACGTTTAAAGTGGGTCAAAATAGCGTCCAAAGGAGTCGGTTACATACAAACAAACAAACAAACATACAAGTGAAGCTAGAAACATGCAAGATCAAGGTGAAGTACTTCGCAGTATATTATAAAGTGGTGTTGTGTTATTAAAGGGAGGCATCCCTTTAATGTATCTCTGATCTACAACTAAACTGCGTTGTTTTATAGAGATGATAGAGCTATTACGATCTTACCTTATAATCTGCCGGTATATAGTGGTTCGTTAATGGCGATGTTCAGGTAACACTCAGTAATATTAGCTCAACAGTAGGTAGTCTTTCGATATAAAACGTGTCTAACGGCTACCATGCTAGTTTCTTTTTCATAGCTTACTAGTAATTTGCAAATAAAAATTACTAATATTCTTATTACCCCCTCTAGCTAAGCCTAATTGCTTGTGTTAGGAGGAAGTTCACGTCCGTGGTGTAAACGGTCAGGATTCGAACCCACGACCTCTCGATCGTAAGACCGATGCCTTATTAATTGCGCCATGCGCTTAAATGTTACCTGCTGACTAGCAAAAACTACAACGGAAATTATTAAATTTTTAAATAGCATCCAATCAGAAAATATAACTCCTTAATTAAATTCCCAAGTAATTTATATGAAATTATTTATTAACCTAGATAAAATTTAATTACAAATTACATTCACTTAGAAAATATTACTCCACAGCTAAGTTCCAAAGTAATAATATTAAATTATTTATTAACCTAGATAAAATTATTCTAAAAATAGTATAAATTTCAAAACTTCCTATTATCCGTGTATCTATGTCCTACAACGAGACAGCTACGGCATCCATCACCTTATCGCTTGTTTGAGAGAGATAATCCTTGTCGCGATTCACACCCAGGGTTATCACTTTCACTAGCACAGGTGTATGTTGACTGTCTTCTGTTTATACATAATACCTAGAAAATAATTTTACAAAAAAAATTACTTCAATTTCAAAAATGTCTCTCCTCATCTGTGTATAACTTGAAAAATTATAAGTAAACGTCGTGTCGATGGCTGAGTCAAATTTTATTTTCACTTGCCATCGTGGTGAAAGGATTAGCCAATTCGCTTTGGAGAACTCGCGAATTGCCCAGGGTGCGCCGGACACGTAGGGAATCGTTGTGTACGTCACTCGGGGAGGCACCTTTCTTGCACCCAACGGCCTTTAGGTGCCGATATTTAAAGAATTAGCCCCGTACTCCTAACCGTTTAAGACGAGATCTCAGAAAAATTAAAGCGAGGGTACTTTATGACAGCTATTATTATTTTTTGTTTATTTGTCTTTTTGCTTGTCTGGGCTTAACGAAATCCAATGGTAATAAATTTGATGCGGTTTTCACAGGTATGTTGCAGCAGGTCAAACTTAAAAACTTGTGTATGTCTCATTTTTGTACGACGACACTGAGAAGCAAAATTATATTTACATGATGAAGAATCTCAGCGAGCCATGGAGCGAGCTATGCTCGGGGTTTCACTACGCGATCGAATCAGAAATGACGAGATCCGTAGACAAACTAAGGTTACCGACATAGCTCAGCGAGTCGCTAAGCTGAAGTGGCAGTGGGTCGGACACAGCTCGAAGGACAGATGGCCGTTGGGGCAAAAAAGTCCTTGACTGGTGCCACGAACTAGCAAACGCACGGTGGGACGGCCCCCCCGCTAGATGAACGGACGATCTTGTCAAGATCGCGGGGAGTCGTTGGTGAGACCTATGTCCTACAGTGGACGTCTCTGGGCTGATGATGATGATGATGATGACGAATCCTATTACCCACTAAAACACAGGCGGATCCGCGGGCAAAAGTTAGTGTAACGCATAAATATACTTTGTAACTTGAAGTAGAACGAGATAGTACATATTCGCGGTTTGTATTTTGCAATATAGTTTAATATTTCGATGTCTAGAGAAAGTTGATTTCCAAAATGTTTGTGGAATGTTCTACAGTCACGATTTGTAGTTTATGCTGTGTTTTAGCGATTTGTTGGTGTCGCGTTTTGTGTTATAACTTGACAAAGTGTTGAGAAACGGATCTAGTATTACGAGAGGTCTGTGAATGTTAGCCGTTAGAAGAAAGTGAATTATATACTTCCCCTTACTTTACCTGTTTGGATGAAGAATGATTTTCCTGTAGCATGTAACATGAATAATAAATTCAGTATATAAAATCACGCCTATATTACCTAGAAGGGTTTGGCAGAGGTATACAATACCCACACTTCACTAGTTAATTCAAACTCTGTGCTGCTTTTATGAATTTCCTGACGGAAAGTTCATAAATAACACTTTTCCCGACCCGGAAATCAAACTCAAGACCACGCGGTACGAGGCGCATACGCTAACCACTAGACCATCGAGGCAGTAGAATCAGTACAGTCAGTTGCAGAGTATACTCACTCCTTTAAAGTGAAAAAAGTACTTAAGGGAGGTGAGATTTCTCTGCAGCTGACTGTACATAGTCATTTCATCACAATTTTTGTTGTCCGTTTACTTGGAGCTGACACGATTATATTGATTTTAATTACTAAGTAGGTAAATACAAATACTTTATTAAATTTAACGTAGTATTATCTACATTAATTATAGGTTTCCTTTACCTGATTCTACCAACCCCAAGTTAAATAAAATAAACAAGGTTCTTAATGTATTTTTAATATATTAAATCAATCCAATCTTTAAAAAAAAAAACATATGTATAATAGTTATTTATGGTACAAGTGAGAAAAAGTTTATATTTCTGTTGTGAGTGCCAATTTTAAATCTTGAGCTTGCGAAGTAGTCTTAAATTGAATCACGAGCGTAGCGAGTGATTCTAATAAAGACTACTTCGCAAGCGAAAGATTTTAAGAGGTCACGAACTGGAAATTAAATTTTTCTTACGCGTTGCATACAAAACTTTTCACCTCTTCCAGTGAGAAAATATTAAGATTTAAATTAACTTGTACTCGATTGCTTAACCTGGAATAATTCCATGAAATACGACAGCAATACCAATTCAGAATGCCTTTTAGGGCCTTTTGTAAGTCGCCACTAATTAAATATGTCGTACGCTTTCAAAAACTACTCACGTGTACTTTTCACGTGATTTTTCTGGTAAAAAAGCAAACTTCTGTGTTAGAAGCAAGTTGTCGCAACACTTTTGGAGTTCCACAAAGTTCTTTATCACTGGATTCACTATTTTTTTGTTAAAAAGTTCCAGTAAACAATTAAACATAAACTGAAAAGAATTTATTGTTGCCCGCGATGACTGACACAGACACAGACTTTTTTTTTTAAATCGTGCGTTCGGAAATTCGTTCCGTAACATTTATTTAGAGTCCAATATTAAGTACCTGATTTTAATTAATTTAATGGTCAATCACGAATATAAAACCATTTAAATACTAAATAAGCGCGTATTTATATAATTAAAAATAATTAAAACGTATCGTATGTAATTATTTAATAAAATTGATGTCAATGTTTATTACTAACCTACATGGTGGCTGTTTGTTTTTTTTCCAGCGCCTATTCATTGGAAGGATTTTGTGTTTCGAAATTTGAATCACTTTGCCTCACTAGTGAGTAAAAACGGTTTTTACTCACTGAATTCTGGCAAGCAAACGATCTTTTTCGTGCTGGTGTGGTGAAAAATGTTTTTTTTTTAAAAGATTGGATTGTTCATTTAGCTCGCGCCAGCCCTACCAGCACTCATTCATTTTGACGTAAACTCTCAGCCTATTTACTGAGCACTAGTTTCTCAGCTCTGCTCAGCCTCTCGGAGTCAAAGCGAGATGATGGAACACCTCCGGAGCACGATGACCCATTTCTCTTGACCATCGATCACAATTTAAACTTGCTTTTCTGATTTTACGGTAGATTTTAAAGTTATTGTGTTTAGTGATAGACGGCAAGTAGAGTATTCGTGTGGGAAGCTTGTAGAACTATGATTTGTCTGTTTTATTAACGGATGTGCGGGTTTGCTAAAAACTGTATGTTTTTAAACTTTCGCGATTTGAGAACATTTATCAAAAATTAGACAACGGGTGTAAATCGCGTAATTATTATAAACGTAAATAAATACCTATGCTCGACGTTACGTGACCAAGAATGATGCATTCATTCGAAACGTCGAGCATAGGTATTTATTTACCTTTATAATAATTACGCGATTTACACCCGTTGTCTAATTTTCCAGGCGTCTTCGAGTACAAACATAAAAAAACAGGCCAAGTGCGAGTCGGACTCGCGCACGTAGGGTTCCGTACCACTATACATCTAAATAAATGTTTTTTTTATTCTTTATTAAATTGGAGTTGATTTAATGAAAGTTAAAATACGGTTTACGATTTATAACGTATTAAAAAAACTAATTTTTAGCGTTCAAACCAATTTTCGGTGGAAGTTTGCATTGTTTTGTACATAATATATATATTTTTTTACATTTATCATTTCCTTTTTTTAGAAATTTTGCCATTCGGCTACGGAACCCTAACAATCGAATTAAGAACCTCCTCTTTTTTTCAAAGTCGGTTAAAAAAAGCTAAATTCTTACAACATTTGAATCGGAAATTACGTAAAACGTCATTCTTCAAATGTAACATACGTAAATGGTCATTTCCACTTGTTTATAACATTTTATTGCTTTAAAACAAATTGGTTACAAGTTTGTTTTATTCACGACACGCTCCCAAGACCAAGAAATGTGCTTATTGCTTATAAAGCCATAGATCATTGAAAATGCACCATAAATTCTTGTCCACGTAATTTAAGAATATTTTATGGTTATATTTATTAAATGATGCTTAGTTTAATAGTTTCATAATGTAATTATAAGTTTTTGTTTGATAAACCTGTATTGTATTGTATTGTTTTGTAGTGTATTGTATTCCTGTGGCGTTCCCATCATTGTAATTATTAACCGATCTCAAAAAATCTATATTAAATAAAGCCTCTCGGATATTTGCATCTAGCAGTCAGCATTTCATGTTGCTGAGCTGATGCTGGAAGGCACAACTCCTCAACGGTTAGGAGTACGGCAATAATTCTTTTAATTAAGGCACCTTAAGGTCGTTTACTGTATTATTTCAAGTTATACACAGATGAGGCGTGACGTTGAATATTAGTATTTCTTACTTTTTAATGTATTTTTTGTCATTAAAGTCGGTTTTTCTGTAAAATTATTCTATTTAGTAGTAACATATTTATCATAACATCATGTCCACGTCTTATTACTAAAAAGAATATGGCAGAGGTATATAAAACCTGCACTTCACCTGTTATGTTTAGTTCCCATGTGATAGGGGGTGAGCCTATCGCCATCCACCGGGCACTATTTCGACCTCTCCGTGCTGTTATTGATATAATAATTTACCCAGATAACACATTTGCCCGATCCAGGAATCGAACTCGAGACCTCACGATGAGAGCCTGCACACGTTGACCACTACACAGTATAAGTTTATGTAATTATAAAATGTATTTTCCAACTATAAAACCATTGCTTTCCCATTACGGGGCCTTATCGTCGAATTTATTAATCACTCAAGATTTGTGTTGCGGAGATCAACATTTTATCGTCCTAGATTCCAAATTCATATATTAATAAGACAAGTATTTTATTTATTGCTAATATTTGAACGAAATATTAAAAATAAAATTCCAGTAGTCACATTCAAATTTGGGTATGATTGTCAAATAAATTTTAATTTATTGATTTGACCTAAGATGAACTTTGTTACGCATAATTATCATTTAAGGACTACGCATAAAAATACAATTTATGTCTAAGCTACATTTTACCCGTGGCTTCTTTGGTGTAGTTGGTAATAGTGCCTACCCTTTCCTAAGCTTACATCTCCATGCCAAAATTTCATCAAAATAGTTTTGAGAAGAATGGTTTAGCTGTCAAAGTGTAACATAGAGACTTTGAATATACGGGGTGGATGTGACAAAGTGACATTGATTGAAATAAAATATTCTAGACATAGTCAGTGTTCAGTTTCACCGGTTTAAAAACGCCTATGTAAAACAAGAAAATTAAACATTTATATCATTCAGTTTATCGCCATGTCGCATCCACCCTAAACAATATTAGTTCGCAATTAATACTGCAAATAATTAAGCAATATTTAGATAAACATCTATAAAATTTAGCCAATTACTCCATTCAATGAAGATTTAACGGCGTGAAAATGACAAAGTTATAAAATACTGATTAATGTAACCATTTTTAGTATTGTAGTCATTAATTTGTTTGTTTTTACTGTCATTAAATTCAATTAATTGACAATAAATATAATGTAAATTTCAATAGAAACATTAACATTAATATATAATAATAATTATGGTCATTAATATATTATATTTATTAACGTGTTTTATAGCGATAGTAAATTGTATGACCATATGTGTAGTTGCTAAAATAATGAAACACTATGTATAGTCAGCAACATAAGTATCTACATATGAACAAAAATTCAAAGTCACTTATTTCTCACAATCGTTATTATTTTGTAATCGTATGGAAGTTTAAACATGTCTGTGTTCAGTAACCTTATTTGCTGACGGTATGTACAATAGGCCAACGAGTTAGGTATGCAGGCAAAATCTTCTAAGTCATACTAAAGACACACCATTTGTGGATAATTGAGTTACATATCTAAATAGTAGGTATATTACACTTATTAAATATGTAATTCACACGTGCATATCTATTGCAGTCAGTTTTCACTATGGTGTAGAAGATGCCTGCATACCTAACTGCTTGGCCCACTGTACATACATCATTTTCTGGAATAAGTGATGTTTGTAATTAGTTATCAAAACGCTTTTATCATCACGCTATAATACAAAGGGGTAGTGCTATAAATGCGGATGAAACCACGGGCAATAACTAACCTCTATACAATATACAATATACATTTTCTTGTCAATAGCGTATTTGACACATCATAGCAACGAAAAAGTTACTTTTCAAAGAACTTTTCTGTCATTTAGACGTGAGATACTATATCTTTTAATATTTTTTTAATTCGACGCGTCACTAGGAATAACTACTGTGTCGCGGGGGTTTTCACAAACATACATTTCATACACACAAAGCACACCCAAGTGTCAGATACATAAAGCTACACAATTGAAAGAGACAGCTGTGTTCTATTTCCAAGCGTAAATTGTTTTATTTTTATGTTCAGTCAGCTTCAAAATCTAATAAGTCTAATATTGGCCTCAATCACTTAAGCTGGGCCTAAATGTGTTAAGTATTTAACGAAAACTGGAGTAAGACTGTTACGAATTGGTATCCTAGAGACTCAAAACGGAATAGAGGTAGACAACAGTATAGATGGGAAGATGAAATAAAGGTGACAGCGGGACCATACTAGAGGAGAGCCACTAGTGATAGAGCTCATTGGAGAGAGTTAGAGGAGGCCTTTGCCAAGAGGCACACTGAGATAAGAGACTCTATATAGTTTAATTAGTTAAAGTGTAGTTAAATATTTTTTATTTTATTATTTAACGATTATAACTAATGAATGATTTGTTTTATTTCAGGTAAGTTTACAATCCTACTAAAGACCGTAGCGGAATTACCAGCTGTAAGTAGAATAGTCTTAACGACATACTAAACTATACACGGTGTATCCGTATTAATATGAGATATCATAAAACTTTAAACTGATATTACCAAAGGAGTAAAACTGTTTTCATAACTATATAAAAATAATAGAAATTACTTGAATCACTCACACAACTATGCCCGTGTGTGAAAACACGTTGGCAGATTGTAGATAAGGTTTTGTAAGTTGTACGGGCGTTGCAGCGTCGTGAAAGACCATTTTCCGAGTCATTAACAATACTAAAGCCGCCAACAATGTATAAGATAGCGTAGTAATAATTACATTACTAAGTATAAATCTGCGGTACAACTACACTCCTTCAGCGCTGATCGAAACCTTATACTAAATCAGTACACAAACAAACCTATATTTACCAACAATTAGAGCTGATTCCATAAAGAGATACGTCTGATACGACATGTCATGCTCAATCATAAGACAGCAATGATATCGCGTGTCGTAATCCGATATTGTCGTCTGTCGTCCGTCTGGACAAGCACGCGAACAATGTGACATTACGCGCCAAACACCGTTATACAACCGCCATGACACTTTGTGTTCGATTTTCGAATTTACTGACGCGAAAATGGAAAATGATTTACGGTTACACTGATTTTTGAACGAGGAAAGTTTGTTGTGAATCTTACAGTCAAGTGTAAGATTTGTATGAGAATATGTCATGATGATTTAGTTTTATTCAGTTACAAAAGAGAGCAACTTTAATATGGACTTCGTTCCGTCCGCTTACTAAAATTCATCGACATTTGGATATAAAATTTCCAAAAATGTTATGCAAAAACAGTAAATAAAAACAATTAAAAAATACTGGCTGGTTGTATAGTAAATTACCCCCTATACTACAATAATATACCTAAAATAACTTATAATATGATTTACAATATATATATATAATATATATACTGGTTGTATTTATATTCTTCTTGTCATGTTTTAAAATGCAGACGAAGATTAAAACCTTATTCAATCACAAAAAAAAAGAATTCCATCATAAAAAGGAACGTAAGTTCATTCGCGAAGGCTATAAAAACTGCTTGTATGTCGCAACGTGCGTCTGTCGGCTGTCTGTCAACTATGTCGACGCGTCTTCGTACGGTGTACGGTACACACAATGTGATATAATGTGACAAATACCGTTAGAACCGGCCATTAGCTTTTCAATGAAAATCTCTTATAGATTTCATGAATAGTGATTTTCTTTGTATTGTCGGAGTTTGTGTAAGTTCGATTACATAATCAGCTGACGATATAGATTAGCTTTTGTTTACAACCTCTAAAACATTTTTAAAATATAACTATGCAACTAAAACACTGTTTAATTATCGTGTAACTATTCTAATTTACTCTAGTTTCGACTAGTTTTGTTAGCAGCTGAAAATCAGTGTTGCATGTTTTTGGTTCTGTGAGTCCATTGACTGAATTGAGACTTCTATTGTATTTTAAATTGACTGTACTTTCTTGCCTTCTCGAAAAAGAAGGTTTATCAGATAGAAAGAAAGAAAGAAAGAAAAAAAAAACCAACTTATTCGAGTATTATAATTATATAGGTATAGGACACGATAGTCCGACATGGCAATTTCTTAAAACTTTATATCCATATTTTCTTAGATACGTACAATAATTTAATTGTCTTTTTACAAAGCGTATTATTTAATTCGTTAAAATCATAACTACATGCATTTCTGCTATCATTAATACAAAGGGTCAAGAATCTTCGAGGATCCAAATTGCCGTCTGTACTATATAGATTCACAGTGTTTTTTTGTTTTATTTTTAAGACACCCGCACTAGGAATAACTAACAAACATACATTTCACACACCCAGAGTCACAACAAATCTTTGCGGATCCCAAAAAGATTTGTCCCATGTGAGGATCGAACCCGCAACACCAGCGCAGTTGAAAGCGGTGAGGCGACCGCTTTAACCACAACGCCAACCGTGCATGGAAGGAGCCTCCACGAGTGACGTACACAACGATTCCCTACGTCCGGTGCACCCTGGGCAATTCGCGAGTTCTCCAAAGCGAATTGGCTAATCCTTTCACCACGATGGCAAGTCAAAATAAAATTTGACTCTGCCATCGACACGACGATGAAGAAGACCGTGCACTCAAAAAAGTTCTATAGGTAGAACAGTTTATAGAAAGACTGTTTGTTTTCCTAAGAAAAAAAAATAAAAAAAAAATAAAATAAATAATAAAAAAAAAAAAAAATAGACCTTAAACATACTATTAGTTTTCACCTATCTCTTTATTGAACATTTAGAAGCACCGAACAAACTATAAGATGATGAACCCATATGGGAAGTGCACAGTCCATAAATCTGGGCGGCTAATTTAGTAATCTGTTCACGTATCTCCACAGCATATATCAATGTTGGCGGACTTTGATTCAATTATACACATGCTGAGAAAGTTAAAAGAGTTCCGCGAATTAAAGATCAGATTTGATTTTTTTTTAATTATTCGGAACATAACATCACGGCAGAGGTGTACAACACCCAAATTTCACCTGTTGTTTAGGACCCAAGGGTTAGCCTATCGCTATCGACCGGGCACAATTCCAACTCCGGTCTTTGTTTATAAAGCCCGCATGTTATGTCGATAATAAGTACAAGTCCTTCCTCGAGATTGTAACTACCTCCATACTAATTTTCATCAAGATCATTTCAATGGTTTAGCTATGAAAGCGTTACAGACAGACAGACAGATAGACTAAGCTGAGATATTTAAGTATCTAAATAAAGTTGCAGTGAAATAATCAGCACATAGAGTTCTTTATTTCATTCCATTTTCAAAACTACATATTTGACAATAAATTGAACCTCCAAATGACACAAATTAAAAAAATATAACGTTCCATTTTCAAATTTCCGTCGACCGCTTGTGCCATGGCGCTGAGTCGCGTGCGTGGGCGCAGCTTCCCGCGCTGTGCCTGCTGACAGCTGACAGCGAGGGTACGCCACTGGGCCCGCAAATAGAGTGCTCCTACATAATGGGGATGCTTGTTCCAACCGATATATGCATGCATGTAAGACTTGGTTTTAAAGCTTCATTTGGAATGATAATATTGAGAAAAAAAATTGCATTTTACCATATTTTTAACTAGCTGACCCGGCAAACGTTGTTTTGCCACATAATATGATTTGCCATAAACTCAGGAAAATTTAAATCGAAATAGAGTGAAAACATTTACAAAAAAGACGATAATTGATCAGTTATCGAGCGGGATGATTTATGATTAAATTACTAAAATAGCAATTAAAAAATAAGGGTTGGTGATAAAAGGGTAAACATGTAGGGTACACACATTATAGAAAAATAAAAACAAATATTTTGTCCACAAATTAAAAAAAAATATTAAGGGTTAATAACCCTTATCACTTAGGGGTATGAAAAATAGATAGTAGCCGATACTCAGACCTACTGAATAAGCATATAAAATTTGGTAAAAATCAGTAAAGCCGTTTCGGAGGAGTAAGGTAACTAACATTGTGACACGAGAATTTTATATATAAGATTTTTTAATAACTTTACAGGAATTATTTAAAGGTCAGACCTTTTCTTATCTTTAAAACGATTTAGGTTATCGATATAAAACTTTCACTTTCTTTACTTACCTTTTTAAAACTGAGGACTTATTATGTTAATGCATTTTTAAAGAGCCGCAAACTGCTTTATAAATTAACAAGACATTGAAAATTTATTGTTCGTATTTCATTAACAAACTTCTCTATTTGACAAAGTCCTCAAAATTGAGTGTTACGTGGTAAATCGTGATAAGAGAGTTTATTCCATAACATAACATAACATCACGCCTATATTACCTAGAAGGGTGTGGCCGAGGTGTAAAACACCCACACTTCACGTGTTAAGGTCCCATGAGATAGGGGGTAGGCCTATCGCCGTCCACCGGGCACAATTCCAACTCCGTGCTGCTATTGTGAATTTCCGGACGGAGAGTTTACAGATAAAACTTTGCCTGACCCGGGAATCGAACCCGAGATCTCGCGGCTTATTCCAGTTTACGTCAAATATAACTTTACAATCAATTTCATCAATGTATTTCTCAGTGGCAGGAATGATAATAGTTAATAATTCTTGTATTAGATCCGATTATTTTGTCTTAGCCATATTGACATGGTACCTTTATAAATGGTTATGATTCTTAATTATAATGACATTTATTTAATTTATTTATTAACATACTTTAATACTAATAATTACTTAACCTAACTTATCAATTGACATTTTTATTATCTACCTGTTAAAATTAAACAGCTAACAAAAACTTTTTGTATTTGTTAAATTTGTATGTCTACAGAGGCAAAACATAGTGGAACAATGTTTACTTTCCTAAAATACCACCATGTTATACATATTACCTATGTTATTCAAATAAATTCTTTTAAATTTTGAATTTTTGAATTGATTCTGTGGGACGACAGAAAATCTATTATTTCCATCAAGGACCTACATGAGTCTAGCTAGGCTTATCTCTGATAGACGGTCTCTCGGATTCTTCGACATTTTATGATTTCTTTCATTGTTACATTTACATGAAAATATGGATAGTGCCAATTCTAAGTTATATCTATACAAGTTTTTGGATACAATCGTTTTGGTTTTAACAATAAAGAAGATATTTGAAGTCTTTATGCGTTTCTGGAGTGGAACTGTGGAATTCGCAAAATGTAGCGTGTAGGTTGTGGTAGTAACTAGAATACTAGAGAAGAAGTTCTATAATTATAATAAAAATATGACTGGGAAATGACCTAGAAATTATTATTTTCCCATTTTGATCACGATGTTTTGTGAATTCTATCATATTATGTCGTGTACATTTAAATTGAATATTGTAATTCTTATTTCATTTATTTATTACAACCTCACAACTATAATTACTGGTCTTAAACCTAATGCGACAGTGCAGCTATCAACTTAACCTAAAATCACTTATTTTTTCGTGATTTTAGGTTTAACTGACACTAGTATGTAGGTACATAAATTGGAATAACTATAACTTCTTGTCTATCGCTACCGAAATACGGCATTACTTTTGACTATCACTGATAACAAATTTGCAAGTCACTTGACTCAGCCACGGATTTGTAATTGAAATTGATTCGTCATTTAGTCTATTTATATAAAATATTCCAAGTATTTTTTGTCAAGTCACTGAGCACTAGGAAGTGTTTTAGTTCTTAGAACCATCAGATACAGCCCGTAGACTTGGCCGACAGAGCCATGGATTAAGTTTTATGTGGGTTCCCTTTTGTGGTGACCCTTTTTTTTTTTTTTTTTTTTTTTTTTTTTTTTTTTTTTTTTTTTTTTTTTTTCGCGGGGAAATGCATTTACGCATACCACCCCACCCGTGGGGGGACGGGCAGAGTGGCTATGTGGGACTCCCGTGCCTACGATGTTAAACGGCACAGAATACCCACTAAAACCCCGCGTTGTGCCCTCGTCGCCGAAAGATGGTGGGTCGGCGAGCCCTGGATCGATCTTACATCCACAGGGCTCGCCGCGGCGACCGTGCCCAGTCCGACCTCCGACCGGGCACCCGACTCTAGGTCCTCCTCTCGTAGCGACGCCCCGGGCACACCCAGGGCGTCACTCCGTCGCGGAAGGCATCAGCGGGCGGCGGAAAACCCCCTCCACCGCCCGCGGCCTCGCTTAGGGCGGCATTAGGCTCGCGGCATACGCGCGCCTTCGCCGCCCAGCTCGCCGGCGGCGGAGCGGATCAGCCAGGGGTGCGTCCTCCCTGATCCGCTCCGCCGCCTCCTTCTGCGAGATGACGTCCTCACAGAAGGATGCGACCGCATCCCACGACCTCGCGCTGCCCATGGCCGCAACCACGGCCGGCAGCGAGAGGTCGTTCCCTATGACCGCGGTGAGTTCCCGGCGCTGCACCTCCCAAGCAGGACACTGCTCGAGAGTGTGCTGCGCCGAGTCCTCACCGCAGTCGCAGTGGTGGCACATGGGGCTCGCCTCCCTCTTCAGCCTGTGCAGGTACTTCCCGAAGCAACCATGCCCGGTCAATACCTGCACTAGCCTGAAGGAGAGAGTCCCATGCTGCCGCCCTGCCCACTCCTCGAGAATCGGCCGGAGCGCTTCCACGGTTCGAAAACCAGCCCGTGGAGCCCCCAGCCGATTCCCCCACCGGATCATCAGCGTCCGGTGGGCCTCCTCGCGCCAATCTCGCAGCTGCCCAGGCATGGGGACAGAACCCTCGGCCCGAGCAGCCGCGCCGCGCTTGTACACTTCGGCGAGCACTTCCGCATCCAAATCCCACGGGGGTGTTCCGGCCAACGCACACGCCGCGTCGGTCGACACCGTGCGGTATCCGCGAATGGCCCTGACCGCCAGGACGCGCTGCGGTCTCCACAGCCGCGCCCTGTTCTTGGCGGACAAGGCCTCCGCCCACACGGGTGCGCCGTACAGTGCCATTGACCGTACCACCCCCGCGTAAAGCCGTCGGCTGGCGACGCTGGCGCCGCCCACGTTCGGCAAAAGCCGACCGAGAGCGGCAGCCACGCCTTCCAGCTTGGGCACCAAAATACGGAAGTGCTCGTCGAAGCTCCACCGCCTGTCTATCACTAGGCCCAGATACTTGATCTGGGCCTCGATCCGTACGAGGACCGAGCCGACGGTAATCGAGGCGCCAGCAGGTGGCCCGCGACGAGGCCCGTGAAACATCACGGCCTCAGTCTTGGCAGGGGCCACCCTAAGCCCCAGCGCCTCGATGCGCCCGACCACTTGGGACACACCCACTGTGGCCAGGCGCGCCGCCTCCTCTTTTGTGGTGACCCTGGCTTCAGCATCAGACTCTGATAAAAAAATGGTAAGGTTCCAAAATTGAACTAAAATAAAAGTTTTTAGGCCATTACCAGTTGAAGAGATGAGACCGGCAGAGATAACTCTAGCTGGCCTACTAAATTTCTAGCTATATGAATTTTCAACTCAATCAACAAGAAGTTACCTTTTTTTTTACTTTACTTCACTTCACTCCACCCATGACATCCAAATCTTTCTGTTATTTGCCATCTCTGGCATATCGTTCTAAAATGGGTCCAAGTCGTCCTGCCATCTCCGTTTGAGCCTTTCTCGTCGCCGCTGACCGTTGTGTGGTTCGTCGCTCTTTGGGCCCACCTCTCTTGACTCAAATGACAAAGTGTGCAAGTGATTACCTCCATTAAAAAAATCATACCTTAAATGTTACATTAACACGTTAAATAAAACTTCAAAGAGCATAGCGACTAACTATTGCCAGGAAGTGGTTCACTAGCTATCAGAACCATCAGATACAGCCCGCAGACATTCGATAGAGTCATAGATTAAGATTCGTGTGGGCGATTTTTGCACCAGTTAGAAGGTAGACCTTGTTAATTGTTGCTTGGTTATTTGTTTTAAGTAATCGATAAATGAAACGGGACTATCGTCCTACGTGAAGTGTTGGTTTAGTTGTAAGTAGCTTAGCTTGATTCTTCTTCTTCGTCGTGTCGATGGCTTAGTCAAATTTTATTGGTCCAATAAGTGGTCACTGTTATGGCGCTCTCGTCGGCGTTCATGAGCGCCTCTCTTGTGCAGGTGGTAGGGCATTTTGGACAGTCAGTAAGGTGGTCAAGGTTTTGACTTGCCATCGTGGTGAAAGGATTAGCCAATTCGCTTTTAAGAACTCGCGAATTGCACAGGGTGCGCCGGACGTAGGGAATTGTTGTGTACGTCACTCGGTGAGGCTCCTTTCATGCACTTAGCTTGATGATTGAGTGGCTATGTTTTTCATTTAGAAGTATTCTGTGTAGTTCGGATTTTGACGCTCAACAGGTTTTGAAAATAAAAGAGTAAGCAAGCCGGTTAAATTCTTTAGATCAAATGACATTGTAACGTTATTGAGTTAATCAAATATATTTAATAATCTAAAAAACAATAGTTTATTAAACAGAGTTTTGCCTGTGAGTCATTTAAAAAAAATCGTACAATAATATTAGGAAGGTAATTATGTACAGTGCAAATTAGACATCGATTCATAAATGAGGAAGAATTCGACTATAGAACCGCATACAAAACTAATTATATTCTAAATTCGCGAAGCTTATACTCACCTTCATTAATCATCATAATATCAAGAATGTGAAAGTGAATTTAAGTGCCAGTTCCATAGACAGGGTCTCCTTGAGAAGAACAGACAAGAAACTCTTTTCAAATGCCAATTTGAGGTAACGGTATTTTTTTTATAGGTAACGAAATAAGTAAATAGTTCTTCTTCTTCCATGGTGTTCTGTCGTTCATCACAGAAATCTTGAATTGTGTGCAGATTCTTTACTTCTAATGGAAGTTTATTATAAAAACGATCACTTAATCCTGCAAACGAATTGTGGACTTTGTGTAGTCTATAGTGGATAGTTATCTATACCGCTGAAAGTACGTTTTCCTGTCCAGGTTCTTGTTCGTTCCAGTTCTTAGCTATCACTTAAGACCTAATAGATCATAAAAAGTGAAGTATCAATAAATAACCTTCACCTAAGTATAGCCTTTTCATTCAAGTTTTTCAATTTCCCCCAGTTTTCCTTAGAAACATTTCAAACAAGTATTCAGATATTCAATATTCATATCTTGAATATCTTGGAGCTCAAGTGAAACTGATTTTGCTCGCTAATGATTTACAACTATACTAGTATTTGTGCCGACGCCGACCTACTTGTGGTACTTAGGGCTGGTCTACACTAGTATCATACAAGTTGAAAGCCTGGAGAAGCACTTGGATTACTTTTTATCTTGGAGACCACGAGCGATAGTCAGTGAGATATACAGGGTGTAAATGACATCGTGAAAGCCACTTACGAGTGATTCTGTACATAATTCTGAGAACCTGGGTGCAAAAAAAATCCACCGGCAATTTTCGAAAATAAGTCGTTATTTTTTTTGTATAATATATAATAATATATTGTAAATCTTTGTGTGATATTGTTCTGTCTCTGAATTTGCTTTGTGTGTGTGAAATGTATGTTTGTGAACAACCTCGTGGCACAGGAGTAATTCCTAGTGACGTCGTCGTTTTTTAAAAAAGAAAAAAAGAAAACAATAGAAACTTACTAGATAGCACCTAGTAAGTTACGATTAGAAGACTTGTAGCTTATTTTTGACGTCAAGTTAGGAAGAATAGAATAACTCAACGACTAATAGTACTGTACTTTACTGTATAGTAACGTGTGTAAACTCTCCTTTAAGCAAAGAATAAATACTCTAAACATTGTGTAGTGCTTGTAACACCCATGATTTATTGTAGCTCTTGGCAATAGACATTAACATTGTCAACGTTTGAAACAATTAATTCAATTTTTATTTTATTATATTTATTTATTTAATCAAAACATTCAATTCATTAGTTTGAAACAATCAGAAGTGTCTCTATCTTTAACAAGTCGGTGAAAAAATTTACGCTTTTGAAAGAAAACTTTTTAGTTTTAAACTACCTTCTTTCCGCTTCAAATTCTTTATGTATCACTCTGTCTATTGCTAGAAACCACATGATAATCCATTCAACAGTTTTTAAGTTTATAGCCAACATATAGACAGACGCGGTGAATGACTTTGATTCATAATATTGTATTTGCATAGCTTTTTCCGTTTAGAGATGTTACTTTTCTGACAGCTGTTATAATTTCTTCAAAAACATATTACCCGATTGATTTCATTTGTACTTCAAAACCTACAAATAACTATTAAAGATAGAATCTTAAAATCTACAAATTATAGATTTTTTTAATCCGATGCGCCTATGAACAAATTTTGCGTACAACCTGTTTGCCTTGACGCACTCACACGTGTGTGAATGTATACAACAGTACATATACGTATACATTTCTCTACATGTGTGCATTCTATTGTACAAATGCGCACACGCATGTTCATGTTTGTCCACAAACACAAATGTTTGATAATTCACCTGTTTGAGTTATGTACAGGTTTGGAACTATTTTAGGTGGAAAGTGATATTTCCGTGCCAGTTATGAGGTTAATAGCTAAATCCGTTTTATTTTGGATTAGCTTAATAAGATTATTTTCAATAATAACAATAGAAGTAAGACGTAGAAGTTAAAATAAGTCAGCAGCATTAAAGCAAGGTTCAAATAGTTACAGATTTAAATATTTTTTCTTTATACCCAAGCAGGTACATCCCGCATGTTAGTGGGAACAGAAGTTCCCACTAACCTGCGGGATGTACTGAAAACTATAGTAGTAACTATAGTTTTGTGATTATTTGTTCACAACTCTAGAGTCATCCGTTTGATTGTAAAACTATATTTAGGACATTAAATTACTGGTATTGTAGGCTTTAATATCGCAATACTCCGGTATCACACACATTTAGCTTAAAGTCATACTTAAAATCGGATTCAAATGAGACATGGATCTTAAAAAATATGAACACATGTGAAATATGTAGTTAAAACGTAATGTTATGTTAAATACCTTACTATAGTAACCTAGGGCGGCACACAATATCCTCATAGTATATATGAGGATATTGTGTCGAACAGAATTAATTTCCGTGCAGTTTTTTTGCCATAACTCTTATAGCCATCAAGTTTAGGCCCCATAGTTTTGTAACTGTCCGTGCTGCTTACACTCGTTCCGTATAAACACTTTGTCTATATTTGACATTATTCAGTCGCCCGCTTTTCTTTAGAGGAAAGTAATGATACATACTTTCTTTCCAACGATATACTTCTGACTAATTTCGTTGCGAATTCAAAGATAATTTTTCCCTCCCATGAGATAGGCCGTGTGTCATGCACGGTGTCTTACTGTTGGTTACCGCTGTTGATCCTGGTGACACAGGAGTCACAGTGATGGGCGTGTGGGTGTGATTATATTATAATCCATTATAAAAAATAGTGTAAAGGTAGGTTATTTATGGGAACAAGATCTTCAGTGTCCAGCCTTGACATAGAATAGATTGAAGAAAGCCTACCTCAACATCTGATACCTTTGTGTATTGCGCCTATAAAATGAGGCCAGCAAAAGCGCGAGTTTATACGCTGTAGCGGGAGCGGTAGCGGTTCTTTAATTCTATGAGCGCGGCATCGAAACGCGTATTTAATTCGAAATTTTAAATAAGCGGGTTGGAATTTGAAAACTTAATAAATTCATACTGTTAAAGGACTGTTTTAAAAATATTTAGACAAAAAACTAATCTATGTAATCAACAAAAATAATAACACTTCTGTTCTAAATGATTTGAAGTTGCGCTTAATAAGCGTAATAAAACGCTAAGTGTACACTTTGGAAAATTGAAAATAAAAGCTTTAAAAGTTCTTGTAGTCGGAAACATGTGTGAGAAACAATTGACGTTTCATTTAATACACAATTAACGTTTATTTATTTCAATTTTAGAATAAGTTATTAGACTAATTTAATTTAAGATCCTAAATGTATATTGTTCTGTAAAAAAATAATTGACGTTATATTTGATGTTTAAGGAGTCGCTACTGCGCTGATCGACGTCAATCGATTTCGGTGTTATAAAACCGTTACTTCACTTTAGTCAACACGTTTAAGATACCGTTATAAACAAATCGAAGTTTAAATTTTGCCTACCTCTCTTTCCGCGGCTCCACCATCAAAGTGATAAAGCGTCTCATAAACAGCGGATTCCTTGAAGTCACACACACGTTATATCAACTCCAGTCTGACATTTAACAAACGGTACTTCATATGTTAATCTCCAGTAACTCGATACTCAAAAGTTAACTGTTTGTTAAAAGATAGATTACTCGCTTCTGCCACGGAATGCTAAGATTACTATTTGGAATAACTTTTTTAATTTTACGGGTCTTCATTTTATTTAGACCAGTCTTTTTGATGGGAAGTGATAACCAAATCCCAAGGACTCACTTACGAAATACTAGAGCAGACGATGGAGAAAAATAATTATATGATATTCTTTTATAGTTAATCTTACTATAGAATCAGATCAGAATTGTATAATATTTACGACTAAAAAGTAATGCCTATTACACGTCTTTGAATCTTTTGGATCGCGTTCTAAGAAATAACGTATCCTTAGAACGTGATCCAAAAGTAATGAAAACGGAGTTGTAGTAAAGATACAAATTAAAAGCGAAGTTCTAAAGATTTTTTTTTATTTACAGAAACATATATACATGTTGGATCTTAAATCAAACTAGTTTAATAACTTAAACTAAACTTAATAGGTCATTGTCAGAAGGCCTCGTACCCAAAATGCTGGCAGCATTACCGCGTTGTATTGTTACTAAGTCGCTGGCCGAAATATAAGCCAGCATTTCGAGAACGAGTTGCCTCAATTAGACGCGCTACCATCGGCTCTAAAGTTTAGACTGTAAAGGCGCAAACATGTTACAGCTATTAGTTCTAAAGTAAATACAAATTCTTTATATAACATTATACAGATATGAATTTCTTTGAGATTAAATTGAAACGTGATTTTCTACGAATAAGTAGGGAGGATCTTTAAAGTACCTACTCTTGAAAGTACCTCTTGAGCTCTTTAATTACTTAGCACGTTAGTAAACGTTACTCATTAGAGAAACGTTCTAAAGAGCTCTTTGAGGTCCCTGTTATTCCTATCAAGGAATCCTTTGATGTCCCTAGTTCTGCTATCCTTTCAAAACATTCGAATATACTCGTTAAGGTTAATACTTTGAAGAACATAGGTATATGCCTTTGAACAAAGAAACGATTTCCAAAACCTTTAAATATTTTCTAGTGTAGGCCGTTATCAAATTAAGACTATAAACATCTGTAAAAACCTGCAGATGAGTCACGATACTGAATGACTAAATTAATTTTAACCAGCACCCTAAGTACGGCTTTCCAATCTTACTTAACTTAGATTAGACTATGACGTAGTGTAATCAACAGCAATTCCTTTTGTCTTGACGATTCCATGTTGTTAAAATCTGCATTATAGTCGAATAGAAGTATCAATAGTGCTAAAGAGGAACGAGGTGTGAAGTTCCTCCAATACAAAGGGAGGATCCTCCGACCAGGCTCGGTGATATTGCCTGGCGGACAGCTGTCCAACGGTAGCGTTGGAAGTAGTATTTATAAATACTTGCTGTGAACATATCGCTATCGCGATTCAGCGTTCTTTGATATTTGTGACGTGTGTGTCACTTCTTGACGTTGTCCATGATGTCATCAGTCATTTATTATGTGCGGATACCGCCACAATGAGAAGCTGTTCTATGAGGACAGTACACAATAAGACGAGACAGCGGTGCTGCCACCAATTTATTGTTGTCAAATCGGTAATAAGAGCTTTGTAACCTATTCCTTACTTCAGTGCAAGACTGGCTGCGACTCAGGCGCGACGTATCGCACTCTCTTGATAATGCCTAGACGTATAGGCGAAACCGCGGTCGACTAAATAGACCAATATTACCTGAGTAACACCCGTATTTCATAATTTGAATAATATTCCTTACTTATTACAATCGCTTCACCATCTCATAAACCACTACGTTATCATCTCCGTAACTGCAGTTATTCGATTAGTAACACCTGGTAACCGGTAATAACCGGTATATACCGGTAACCAAAGATTAACCAGTCTACCTGACTTCCTGCAACTGGTGCAGATACATTATCTTAATCTAGATTAAAATAACCTACATTCTCATTGCAGATTATCTATGGCTATCTTCATTAGAGGACCGAGGCGTTAAGATCTCAAGAAAATTTATTTCTATGTCATATATTCCTAAATCTGCGGTATGTGGTATCTTTTTAGGTAAACAATAGAGTAATCCTATCAATTTTCATTGATGCGGAAGTATTTTTTGACGCATAACTTTTAAAAATGTTTAGTTCTATTTCTCTTTCAGTTTTACATAGTTAGGTATGATTTTGTTTTTCTATTATTTAATTTTTAATGTCTGTAAAATAAATAAAAATCAAATGTGTGAGTGAAAAAAAATTATATTTATTTCTGTTTGAGTTACCGGTAAACTGATATAAAGGCAGCATCAAAAAGAAAAAGTAAAAAATATTATTTTTTATACTTATTTTTTCTAGCCTTGTCAATATCTGTTGAGATATTGATAAGACTAGAAAAAGTAAGTAAGACGTAACACACAGTTGAGAAATTTAGTGATGTTAAGTTTTCAACGGTTTTTCAAATCAATTTGTTAAATCAATTTGTTAAATGCTATAAAAATAATCAATAAGAGGTTGAAATAAGGTACGCGCTCATTCTTAACAACATTTGGGCTTAATGTATCTTCGCCATGTTGATTTGCATCCTTCTTAAGATAGGTTCAAATGGATGAACGTGACGTCACGTAAAGACGTAACATACAGTTGAGAAATTTAGGGTCCTGGCAAGAGGCGAGTACGTTATTTCAACTTCTAATTGATTATTTTCAAATTATAGATAGGTTCAAATCCTGCCGGTCCCATATCTTTTTCAACTGTTTCTTAGTATAATTTGTTAAGCATAGCTAAATGCTATAAAAATAATCAATTAGAAGTTGAAATAACGTACGCGTTCATTCTTTACAGCATTTGTGCTGAATGTAACTTCGCCATGTTGATTTGTATCCTTCCTAAGATAGGTCCAAATGGATGACGTAACATCCAGTTGAGAAATTTAGGGTCTTGGCAAGAGGCGACCGTAGCTGAGTGGTAAAAGCGACTGCCCGGTATTCAGAGGTCGTGGATTCACGTCCTGCCGGTCCTATAAGTTTTTCATCTGTTTCTTAGTATAATATCTCAACTGTTATACAACGTACTCGTAGGTCCTCTACTCACTCCATAACAATTTTATAATAGTCACATAGTCCATTTGCATACTGTTATTAATGTTCCAAATAGGCCCCTTTCTCTGTTTGCTTTTTTTTCGTCTTTAACTTGTCAGCATTGTATCTACAGTGCCCTAATGAACAAAGTTTTATGCTTGGTAACAATATTGGTATGTGTGTGTTTACCTTCTCGGATACGTCACGGGCTTAAAACAAATATCACATTGTTGTCGGTGCCAACATCCAAACGTTGAATGGGGGCTGACTCAGTGTGAAACTATTTAAATTCAAAGATAACAGAAGTTGGTAAAAAAATCAAGGTGTGAAGTTTTGAATTTATCGGTGTTAAGGTGCAAAAGATTAAACAAAGGTGGAGTGTTATAAATAAACATTAAAAAGTTTCCGTTATGTCATCTCACGATTCAGAGTAGGTACTTTTATATTTCTGATCATCTTTTGCCCGCGACTTCGTCCGCGTGGAATTCATTATAATAAGTAGTAGCTGCTCCCGCGCTTGTCCTGCGTTAAACGTTACTGCCCCGCTCCCATGGAGTTCAGCGGAATGTGAAATATCAAAAAACTTTAATGGTTAGTTAGACTATCAAACACTACAATAATTATTAAAATCCGATCAGTAGTTCCCGCGATTAGCGCTAACAAACAAACAAACTAACTTTTTCCCGCGGTTTCGTCTGCATGGTAGGTACACCAATAAAAAGTAGCCTATGTTACGCGCCTTGTAGTCAGTTACCTGCATATTATTATAAAATTTTATCGAAATCGAAATCGACAGACAGACAGACAAAAATTTTAAAAACTATATTTCAGGCATAGGTATCGTGCAAATAACCATATCAACTGGAAAAAAGCATTGTTATTGTGACATTAAAAATAGACACTTCAATTTTATTTTTTTGCATTGATACCCAACTTCTTCAAAACTTGAACGTTCGGAAACTGTCACTGTTACCCATTTGGCACTCAAACGCGATAGCAAACAGGATACTGAATAGCACTTGAGTGGCAAGAGCTTGAAAACAATGGACACGGGGTTTTGCAGAAACCGTGCAATGGCGGACTGTCAGGTCCTTGCTTAAGTAAGTCTTCTGTTTAATATATTGTTTGCCTGGCGAGGTTGTGGAGTGCATGGAATCGACGGATAGCGAGTCCCAAGAGTATTCTCGTTTATTGAAGCAACGCTCTCTATTGGCGTAATACCTAAATCAGGCACTTATATTATGTCGTCAGTTGATCGACTTATTTATAAATCTCAGAACTTGTAAGTTAAAGGTGAGACGCTGGTGCTTTTTCCGTCAAGCTCGTTGTCAAGGGCAACCGTTCTTC
Source organism: Hypena proboscidalis (assembly GCA_905147285.1). NCBI lineage: Eukaryota > Metazoa > Arthropoda > Insecta > Lepidoptera > Erebidae > Hypena > Hypena proboscidalis. The sequence goes on along the minus strand of LR990147.1, from coordinate 15,590,609 downwards.
ATTCAAATTCTATTTTTTATGATTTGCCATCTTGTTCTATCTCTCGTGTTTTCTTAGTTTTTCTGCCTATATCTCATTTTATTTAGGCTAGGCTATCACTCCCTCTCTTCTTATTCATATCTTCTTTTTGCGTGAATCCATCCATTTTTTTCTCTTTACCTTTCATCGAATTGTCTATCTTATTCTTGATCGTATCATTAACAGACTTCAAAAAGAAGGTGGTCCTCAATTCGTCTTTAAATTTTTGTTATAAAAAAATATTTTTTAAATGTTTGTTAACTTTCGACTGGGTGAAGTGATTCTAATGATTCTTTTTTATTTGAAAGCTAGCACTTCCCGTGTGGTTCCGTCAGTTCTGAAGTGGCACCCATGAGAAAATCATATAAGTCTAAATTTATTTGTAGTAGAAGTCGTTTTTTTTTTTTGGAAAATTATTTGAAAACGCATTCCCTTGTACCTTGGGACGTACACAACTCGTCTATTTTGTATATATTGTCCTCTATTCAATAAGACTTGCGTCAGAGTTTGCAAATCTCTCTACATGTTAATTCTTATTAACCAATGCTCGTAACTACACAGGTTTATATTTTATAGTTTATACAATCATGTATTTGAGATATCTTTGTTTGTAACAATCTGGAATATTTAAATAAACTTGTCAATTTACGACCATTGTGTTATCCTCTTATCTTAAAGGATCTTTGCCTATTCTGAATATATTTAAAGTGTTATAAAGGTTATACTGTATTAGTACGAAATCGAAGAGAAATATTACTGAGATATATCAAGATATCGTAAGATCAAATTTGTAGACTTACTTATTCTTACTCCTCACCATCCCTACTAAATCCTTAGTTAATCCAGTCTTAGACATAATATTTTTTTATGCGCTGTTTTCCTGTTATCCTGTCGTGCTAAATTAGAAATGTTAATAACCATAAATTACTAAGGGTTTTAATTACCAATTTAATTAGAATAATTTTATTTTTATAATACTTTTCTTTTTCATATATTATATTTAATGTACAAAATTAAAAATTAAAATTTACCACAAAAAAATAAAAATAATTATGACCAAATCGCATTTTTTTTAAATCAGAAACGTTTCTACAATAAAACAATTATTTGAATTGTCATGGTATATAAGAATTACAACATTAATTGAGATTTAACGATTATTAAACACCTGTATCCAAATTGCCTTGGTTTTAACATAATATTTGTTTCAATATATCTAAAACTAGTATTTAAACAATGAGTCGTTTAGTTGAGCGGTAAACAAGTCTGTCTGTTAAGCTTTTAGGGCTAAACCACCAAACCGATCTTATCCAAAAGCGGTATGAAGTTAGTCAAGATTGCAAGAGGACATAGGCTACAACCTTATCGGCCACAGGGGCGGAGCTACGCTTAATAGCTAGTTATTTATAAGATGAATCATAGAGAGATAGGTATCTTAATGTGATACATATCTAAGCGTAATTGAACACGTGCATAAATCTTTATCTCGACCATAAATTAACCGTTTAAAATCATCGCACGCAGAAAAAACCTCTTTGTGTCCCGTAGTAACCAAAACCAACAATTAAATTCGGTATTAAGAACATTAGCAAGTTGCGTAACTACAATTACAATTATAATTAACTCACCCATGTAATTACTTGAAATAATTACATTTCACTAATTACAATTGTAATATATTGTAACGGTAGAACAATTACAGCAATATTTTTAACTTTTTTGCCTGTTAAAGTTCGACTAAATTATACAGTATGTTATAATTGTGGTTATTAAAAAAATGGGATATTGCCTATGCCAAAATGCTCGTGACTATGGTTTTTTGCCGACCATAGAGAAGGTTATTATGAATCTGTCAGTTAATGTGTGTTTGTATGTCACTGTTTAACGACTAAATTACTGGAACACACGTGAAGCTTAATCGTTTTAAAGAAAATAACAACTCATTTAAAATTCCTAGAATAGTATGCAAATAAATTTTAATGGACGATTACTAATTTTTTTTTACTTACATTTCTATATATTCTACAATACCTACCACATATAAACGAAAGTTAAAATAATATTTATTATTTTAACTTTTAATAATAATATTATTGACGACCGGATGGCGGAGTGGGTAGTGTACCTGCCTGCGACGCCGAGGTCGTGGGTTCGATTCCCACTTAATACAAATCTTTGCGTGCATGAACGTTGTATAATATTATTATGTATGTATTTACAAAAGAAAAGTATACATGTATTAGTATCAGTTGTTCTAGTACCCATAGTAAAAGCTCTGCTTAGTTTGGGACTAGATGGCGTTGTGTGTGAGTTGTGTGAAAAATATTTATTTTAATAGCGATGATAAAAAAGTATGACACTTAAGTAATATTACTGTCAATATTTGGCAAAATATATCTTCTCAGTATATAAAGGTTAAACAACAATAATTAACGACACATAGTATCCACAATCAACACTCAATTACAACACCTGTCGGTAGTCACTTCATTAAAGAGCTTAAAAGCCGGTGAGCTCATCCTTAACGATATTCGACCATTAGTTAAAAAAAAAAAATCTCAGCCAGGGCGGGGCCGCACTAATGAATGATGATAAATGATATAAATAAGACGTCAAGACTTATCTTAAACGCGATCTTCGGTTATCTTCTCAACTCATCTCGTGTGTTCCCTTTGGTACATTTTTGGTTCCCTCCAAAAAAATGGTAGAGAGTTCTGTTAGATTTTGATACGAGATAGTTTTTTGGTGAATCGGTTACGTTGCTTACAAGTAACGGCTGTTATTAGTTTAGTATGATAATATATGTTTTTAAACTTTCGCGACTTGAGAACATTTTTCAAAAACTACGTGACCACGAATGATGCAAGTCTTTTCGAAACGTCGAGCATAGGTATTTTTTTACTTTGATTTAGACCCGTTGTCTAATTTTTGCAAAATATCTCTATTAGATTATAACCAATTGAAAACGAATAAAAAATTGATTACCTTTGGCCCACACGCCATAATAATATTATAATTATGGATTAATTAATTATAATTATTAATTATATTTATTTACTTTTCACTTTTAAAACTATAGTATTTTTTATGTTCAATAGAGAAAACCTATATTTTGTCATTATCATAATTATCATACGTAATATTATAAAACCGACGTAAGGTGGTGAAGTCATTCCTATTGAGAATACGGGTTACTAACGTTATTTTACCAATAACCCGTATTCTCAATAATAATTATCATACGTGTTATTTTACTTTGCCACACGGCAATTCTGTCTACCTATAAGTTGTATTCCAATAAAATTATCACTAATGAAAATAAAATGTAAATAATCCACCCTGGCTACCTTGTCACAATTTTGCAAGAGCATCAGGCCACCCATATTCCGTTTAATCACAAAAAGGTTTATTATCTTTTAAATCTTTTTTTTTAATTCACTTTCGATCACCCAGTCAATCAGTCATACAAACTGTCGAATCAGGAGCAGACCTCGATAGCCGAGATTGCGCGCGCGCATCCTTGCGCGGTCGGCGGGTGGAACAAAAGGATATATATTTTATTTTATTAAGATTATCACGACGCATCGGATGCAGCATTTAGTGTTGTTATTATCTGGAACTTTTGATAATTTGGTATTGATTTACTGCTTTAGATCTTCGTGATTGGGCTTTTTTTTCTTTTACTACGAAATTATTATCGTATTATTTCTTTACAGCTTATTATTTGTGTTTTGTAAAACAGATATATCTAGAACCATGGGACTAAGGTTATTTATCAGATTAATCAAAATATATACTTACAGTAAAGGAAAACATCGTGAGGAATCCTGCACGCCTAAGAGTGCCTATAAAGTGCTCGTGGTTGTGTGAAGTCTACTAATCCGCACTTGGCCAGCGTGGTATATTATGTCCTAACCTTTCTCATCATGAGAAGAGACCGGAACCCAGCAGCGGGACATGTATTAGATACAGGGCTGCTATTACTACTCAATATATACAGGATCATTTCGAAAGTTTTTATTTTTACACTGTAACTACCGACAGTATTGTTAGTGCCTGGTAACACATTCAACAAAAACCTGAATACAAATCTCTAAATAAGGAACTTCTAAAAATTATATTATCAATTATGGCACAAAAACACACTGCTGACCTCTCAATCAACTCAAGTCCACCAATCATTTCCAAATCTACAATCAAATCGCACTACAAAAACGTACAACCCAAAATACACCGCAGAATGCAGGTAAGTAACTGAAGTAAATATTAGTAAATTAGCGAGGCACAGGCAAACAGACGACGGGTTCGATGCCCGGGTTGCATAAGCAAGTGCGTCAAATCGCGATCAAGGTGATATGTCAAACGCGACATCTGGACTGGCTTTTACGAGTTTGCTTCGTATAGTACGAAGTACGTAAGTAGAACAGTCGATGTATTATATGACGTGAAATAAATCAATTGTGATAAATCAGAATATAGAAAATGCTTCATGCAATGATTACCTTTGTTAACTTAACATAACATCACGCCTATATTACCCAGAAGGGTGTGGCAGAGGTGTACAACACTGACACTTCACCTTGTATGTATAAGTCCCATGTGAAAGGAGGTGAGCTTATTGCCACCCACCGGGCACAATTCCAACTCACTTTGCCCAACCCAGGAATCAAACTCGAGAACTTGCGGTGAGAGACGCATACGCTAACCACTAGAGCATCGAGGCAGTTTACTATTACTTTTGTTATCATCATTAAACATATTTTTTAAGATTTTGGTGGTCTTCTCGGGGCTAATTTTGCATGTATGAATTAAGTTAGCCATTAGTGTTGAATTTTTCTTTAGACTGTTTATTTAGTTTCGATATTAATCAACAAAGGAGCCAAGACTGATCTAAAATAAGTTGCTACTCTTTAAACATTTTCATTATATGCTTCTTTGTAAACACATTTTATAGCTGGGGTGTATGAAAGGAGCCTCCCCGAGTGACGTACACAACGATTCCCTACGTCCGGCGCACCCTGGACAATTCGCGAGTTCTCCAAAGCGAATTGGCTAATCCTTTCACCACGATGGCAAGTCAAAACCACCTTACTGACTGTCCAAAATGCCCTACCACCTGCACAAGAGAGGCGCTCATGAACGCCGACGAGAGCGCCATAACAGTGGCCACTTATTGGACCAATAAATTTTGACTCAGCCATCGACACGACGAAGAAGAAGATAGCTGAGATAATTGTCATCATCTAGATTAGAGGGCTGATGCTAAGATGACACACCAAATTATATATCCAAATACTTCTGAGAAATATTACGATGCCATCATTACCATCCACATGGCCATACCAAGTTTTAAATAAAAGTGAATAATCTGTCGGTATTATCGTTGCCAAAACGTTACATATTGCGAGGATTAAGTATCGTTATTTTGTTACCGCGTTGGCTCCGTTCCCGATTGGGAGCGAACCAAATTTGTTAAGTGATTAAGTTCACCAATCATTTTATCACATAATTTGTAACATATTGCGTATATATCACCTATTATCTGCAACACCTACTTAGTACTTTTATAGATGTCTAACTGTTGCCCTGTGTAGTTTGATATTTCTATGATATTTGTTTAAAAATTCCGACACTTCCCTATTATAATTTCAATCCCAAATTTATCTACGTGGTGAGTGGAATTGCCAAAAATTTTCTCTTTTACTGCTGTTATTAAGCTCGTATTGTTTCTTCTTAAATATCTTTGTTGTTCAGACATGGCAAATTTACAAATTTATTATATGTTTAGAATAGAATAAAGATATGATTATATGTATTTCGGCCAGAAGCTTTTCAATGCCATACAACGTGGCAATACTGCCAGCATTTTGGGAACGTTGTCCACTGACAGCGGTCTTTTAGATTAGGTTTGTACATAGTTCTTTATTAGTTTTTAAGTCATTTATAACTATTTAGGTTAGTAGAAACTTAGTTTTTTTTATTTTCATTATATGTAAAGATTACATACTGAGAGTAAATAAATATACAGAAAATCACGAGTGCCATATCTCATCAATCTGATCTCTAAATGGAACTAACTAGCTACAATGTACAACCTTCGGAACAATACCATAACTCCATTGCCTTCTGCCTACTAGTTATTTAAATAATATTTAATTAATTGCTCTAAAAGCCACCCATACGTTCAGCTCATTACATCTTAAACCCCTAAAAAATTTAACATATCCCCTTTTAAAAGGGATTAAACAAATATATTACCTTAATACATTAGAACGAAGCAACTATTTATCAAAACTGTTATTGATTTATTGGTTTTCGTTAATAACCGGTAATCACGCGATGGGGTGAAAAAATATTAAGTGAGTTTCGATATATTGGTAGCGTTTGTCGTTTATTCTCGGTTTTTTGTTAATTTTTTAGCCTTCTGTTGCGATCGGTGTTTTAATAAACTTGAAGATATTTTATTTATGTGGTGTCCCGCTGATTTGGTAATTATTGTATTGATTTGTTTGATAAAATCTTAATTTAGAATTTAGCGCGTAGGATTAAGACATAACTTTGAAGATTTAATTATATTGTTTTGCATAAGTCCAAATAACAAAAACTAAGTTTAAAAAAGTTTAATGAGATCTCACCTACTATTAAAGTTCGCGGTATAATCATTAATTGTCTGAGATTATATTTATAATTACTATAAATACTAAGGATTACCGTTTCTTCTCATAAACCAACAACTGTTAGTTATAAGGATAAATCAGAAGTAAAAATTCATAAACAAAGTTCCAATAACGGAAACAAAAAATTAATAGCACTAATCAACGTCTTTATTAGAAACAAATTAGAGCTTTTCGACAACCAATGAAAAAATATAACAAACTTTTTGCTACTGGCCAATATACTTTTTTAATCCAGTGATTCACTGTTTTTTTTTATTAAATTCACTACTTTTAGTCGGCTTCTTTCTATGATCGAGATTTTTTGTTAATGATGTGATACGCTTTGCTTTAATTATGTTATTAAATACAGGATTAAATGTTTTTTGTAACGAAGCTTATACATTAACACATATAGTGCAGAAGTCTTTAAATATATAATCTTTCATATTGTGCAGTGAAGGTTTACTATATATTTTAACTTTTGTTTGAAAATTAATGAGCTTTTGTGTTACCTGCCTATTTTTACTCACTCTTTTGTCTGTTAGGACTGTGTTATTCGAAATGTAAATTATTTTTAATGTTTGACTTCATACTTACATAGGATAGGTAGGTTATTTTAATACATAAAGAGCGCATCTCGCCTATAAACAACTGTGTTTGGCGAGAAAAACCATCTAACTGTAAATTTTACTAAACATTAAAAGAAAAAAAAATGTTAACGTGTCATGAGCTTACTAGAGCTGGGGTATGGGACAATTTGGCGATATCACAGTAAACGGTTAGTATTGTGAACACTGCTATTCACTAGCTTGCTAAAGGTATGCCAAAGGTTCTTCCTGACTTAAGCTCGTTTACAAGAGCTCTAACAACAGTCCGTAACGTCACTATGTACAGTCTCCCTAACATTCAATAACCATGATTAGTTCATTTCGTGTACGTATTTCATATTAATGCGCTATTGAATGGCATTTACCACGGTAATTATTAAAAAATATAGGGTATAAAGTTCCCGTGAATGGACTACGGCCAAAATGGTGACGTTTTGTAATTTGTGTGACGATTTATTGTCAACTAAATATCGGATGTCGCTACCTAGTTCGTTGGTATTAAAAGTTTTGTATACAGGGTGGATGTGTTGGTTGCTATAGCCGACATATTGCAATTAAGGGAGGTACTATACGGGCGGTGCTGCGTGCGGCAGTAAGTATTTTATAGTCGGATTTACAGTTTCCTATTTATAAATCAGTGGTCATGGCTATAATTGCTATGTAATATCCGGTCAGTTCAAACGATAAAATACTGCAATTACTGTTATAGAAGGAACAATTAATTAAATTTCTCAATGTACGAGCTCTCACTTAACACAGAAACAATGTAAATTGATTGCTTAAAAGCTGCATATATCCATGGATTATAATCTCTTTAATTCAAGAAAATATTATTTAATTTTTTTCCTTACCCTTCTCATTCAGCTTATTTTAAAAGTAGGTTTGCGAGTCAAACCATTTGCTTAATCTATTCTGTTTGACTGCATTAAAAAGGTAAAGATTGTATAACTTAAAATTCACCCTGTATATTCTAGTTAACATAATTTGTGGGTAAGCCTTCGTCCAATAGCTTTATTACTTCCCGCAAGTATCACCTAAAATAAGTAATAGATAAGAAATGCACCATAAATTGTATTGCTTTCTTATTGAAGTTAAGTTTAACTTATTGAAATTGCTTTTCAAGCTCGTCATGTTGTAGAGCAAAGCGTAGTAAAGTAATAACAAAAAAAAATAAACATAAAATATTGTTAGAGGCAAAGTGTGCAAAAAATATTTAAATTCTAATATGATCCTCATTTTATTTAGGCATCAAGGTAAAAAGAGTAAGTAGTGTATTAGCTTTATTCTTTTTTTTCTTTTTAAGCCTTTATAACCGTCTTCAAAACCGGTGGGGGTTCTTTATTTTGACTTTCAACGCTCAATAAGTAAAATTTTAAAAGAAAATTTTTACTTAAACTGACATAAAATCTCTTTGCTCTAACTAAAAGCAAATTGCCAAGTTCAGGTCCCTCACTAGTCATTAAATCTCCAACGACGGTTCCGCATATCGCGAACAGTTGATATATTAATAATAACCATACTTTTGTCTGAGTGTTGGTTGATGAATGGGAGTACGGATATGACGCCCTTTATGTGTTCCCGCCGTTTTCCTGGACACCATATTTGTCCTTTGAGGCATAGACAATAAGTAAATAACAAAAAGATTTTTTTTTTAATTTGTGTTTTTTTATCATCTTAAATTCTAATTGACTTGTTTTTTTTAAATGATATATTTGTAGTTACAAGCAGATACAAAATAGAAATTGATATATTAAAAATATTTAAATAAACAAAGGAACCGATTTCCAAAACTCAAAAGCATTAAAATAGCGCCAAAAATAGTTTTTCAGTTCAGTTATTTTTTTTATATATATCATTGTGTTTTAATAGCTAGCAAGACTATTAAAAATATGATTGAAGCAATCGATTTGATTAGCTGATATAAATTTTAGAATTTGATAGTCTTGAGTAGAACCAAACAAGAATATAACTCACTCTTTCTGGATTGTACACATAACAATAACAAAATTTTTCACATATCTAACAAAATAAACGCATTTATAAGCAAAATGTAAAACTATTTCCTTGCGTTAAAAAAAAAACAAACAACGCAATCCGGAATTCCTTTTTTAAACTGCCGAAACGTGATTCCTATCCGCCATATTTGTCAGCACTACGATTAAATTGGCGGGAAATCGGGCATCTATTTTTAATTATACTGTTTAAGTATTTATTTTCTGTACCATCCAGCACCTGTTTGTTAAATGATTAACCACACAATTCAAGAGAAAATTATCTGTTTACTACTTGTCATCGGCCAGTAAATATTTTGTCTATTGCCGGGCGGTTTATTTTTGCTATGGCAATATTGATTGCAGTCAATGACCTCTGCACCATTTTAGATACAGTGCAATTACGTAATTTGCGTTTGGTAATGGTTTTAGTACTAAATATGCGTTTTATTTCCTACAATGAGCGTAATTTTGGACTATCTCGTTGTTTGGTTTATTGCTTTACTAATTTTGTGCTTCGGATTAAACTGTTATCGTGATCAATTGCAAGTAATAAAGTGATTTAAGTACAACTGGCATAGTAACCATGTTTATTTTTTAAAAAAACCTTGCGTAGATTGTAGACGGTCTTTCGAAATTGTTTTGAGAAAAAAATATAAAGCATCAATTTAAATGGCTTTAGAAGCTCACATGAAAACTAAAATTCAACAGAGAAAATGTAATTTTGAACTCGTTCTAATATAATAATGCATGCAAATAATTTTTTTATGAATACTTTGCATAGGTCAGCATCGTGGTTATTAAAATATAAGAAAGGAGTTAATAATCACATCAATATTGTTATTGGCTGTTTTATATTGTTATGTTGTTTTATCTGGATGGTCTGGATGTTTGACGGTCGAGGAAAAAAATTCACACGTCATAAATAAATTCCCTCGACCATAAATAATTTATTTTCATGGAAAGTTTTTTTTAAATCCCTTGTTCTGTGCGTCAAAATGGGTCATTAATAAAATTTTCCTACCATTAAATAGTTTTTAGGCACTTATCGCTTTTCTCATGGCTATAAAACAGTGATGGCATGCCATTTGATAAACACTACTCGACTAGGAACTTTAAATGTGTTGACTGACGACTATCCTTTAATTCGGCCTCGTAAACTTTTTTAATGCGTACCTATAAAAGTGTGTGCTCAATGCGCGGCTTTTGAGAAACATTTTATATGTCCTTGTACCTGTATAATCTCTAAGAGTTTAGCTAAGGACTGATTTCACAAATAAAAAAAAAATGTTGTGTATGTAGGTTTTATAATGTCATAAAAACACTTTTATAATAAAATTGACGGAGTGACGGTTGGCGTAGTGGTTACAGCGTTCGCCTCGCCGCTTTCAACTGCTCTGCTGTTGTGGTTTCGATCCCACATGGGACACATCTTTATGTGATTCGCAAAGATTTGTTCTTTGTACTCTGTGTGTGTGAAATGTATGTTTGTGAACACCCCTGCGACACAGGAGTTATATAGCAAATGTATATGGAAAATGTCCTGTGATATATAATATTTCACAGCTGATTAAGCACTGTAAGCATATTATTGTTACTTTATAATTATATATATTGGTACTGTAATAAATAATATATTTCTAGTCTGTTATTAATAATATAAAAGTTAACACAATGCCGATTTTTTTGGTCACTTGTTAAGCTATCAATCAAAGTACCAAATTACTTAAGAAACTGTCTCGTATATTTTTATTATTCGCTCTTTAAATAAAACCTTTCACTTCATTAACGCAATGTTACGAACCTTCACCTACTTTTATTAAATGAACTTGAGATTTTTTTGCAAAATCATTACAAGAAAATCACACATAATATCGATAATTTACACTTTAACTCGACACCACTTGTGATTTGCTTATTTCTTAACTTATCAGTGACTAGTAAAAAACATTAAAAACTAGTCAAGTCCAATGACTTATATCAACTAAACTTAGATTATTACATAATGCCTTATAGGTTATCCTAAGGTTGACTACTAGACCTCGCCATCTTTTAATTAGTTACCTATTTTTTTTACTAAAACGTTTCTTCGATAGTAAAATAACTATGAGTAATTTTTTGCAATAAAATAATTTTTCAAATTATTACTTTCTTTTTTGCAGACTCTTGTTAGCTTATTTTATGTTTTTACTGACAGCTGTCTCGTGGTGTGATTGGTAATATTATTAACCTGCTAATATGACACCAATCTTTCATTGCCTCTGATGTTTTGACACCGGCCGTTGTCACAAGATAAACAAATCTGTTTTTTTTAAATTTTGTTCCAATTTTAATTTTTAAAGGCTGCTGCTATGGGAACTTTATGTCCAGTGTGCAATCAGCCTAACCACTCCCAAAATAAAAAATGAAAGCGAATCCAGGCAAATTTTTAGATTAGGACGTAGTAAAATTTTTATGTACTGTCTTTGATTCTCCGACAGAAGATACACAAGCTATAAACCTTATCACCGTATGTTGTCTGTCGGTGTGTTTATGTCCTGATTATATTGTTTTAATAGAGCATTAATTGGTTTTTTATGTGAGGAGTTGTGCTCGCAAAAAAGTGTTGTGTTTTAAAGTTTTGAACGACTTTATAATCCTCGTTAAATAGATGGCTGGTCACTGATCAATTAGCGCTCAGGATTTTTACATTGAACTTTTTTTTTTTAATGGTGTCAATATTTCTTAAGGCGTAAATGGTACAATTTAGATTCAGATTCAGTTTCATTTATTTTATTATATGGTACAGTAGATTAATTACATGTTTTTTAGCAGCCCAACATATTCACCTTTAATAGGCATGCGAATTCTTGGTTTAGTATTTTGTGTAGTTAACATAGATTAAAAAGTATCACTAACGAACAGAATAACTGATTTTTTCAGCTATAAAATTCATTAAGCGTATTAAAACACTTTTCAAGTAAACAAGACTTAAGTTTTCTTTTAAAAAGATGTAAAGGTAATTCTCTTATTGATCGTAGAATGTGATGAAATTTTTTTATTGACATGTTGCATGAAACCTTTTTTTGAAGTGGAGAGTGCTTTTACATAAATAATTTCTTAATGTAATAAGATCCTTTTTTTAATCTGCTATCTTCATTAATTTAAGTAAAGAATTGTGTGTTACTTTTTACAAATATACCTATTTCAAGAATAAATAGTGATACCAAAGTCCTTAGTTTTTTAAATATATGTAATTAAAATTAAAATATAATCTTATTACATGGTAACCAGTTTGGATTTAGACATATTTTGTGTACTATAGTGCCAATAAATACTACGTAGTTTTATAAGAAAAATCAGAACTTTAATCTCAGTAATGAAATAAAAAAATAACCTACATCACAATAACCCCAAACAATTTAAATTGAACCTAAAAATAAACCAGTTTAGGACTTATCAATGTTCATTTGTGATTAAAACCCCATCTCAAAGGTATTGCGACCGAAAATATTTAATTACATCGGTCGGCTTATGTGTGACGTGTGTGTAAAAACGACGAACAAAACTATAGGATTCGCGTGACACTTAATCAGGGGTGTGTCGTTAAATGCTGAAATTATTTGTTTCAACAAATTGGGGTATGACATTTTTCGGATTGTAGTAAAATTTTTAAATTATTACCCATTATGACAATTACAGATTAATAAATTGTACTTCATCTTTATAAATTTGATTCAAGCAATAGATATGTATAAAGGCGGGAAGCCGTTGGCATCAGGCGGCCCAAAACCGCGCGTTGTGGCGGAAATTAGGTGAGGCCTATGTCCAACAGTGGATGTCGTTAGGCTGAAATGATGATGAAACATGATGATTTTAATACAATTGACTCTTGATCACGTGATGAAGATTAAGTTTGATCCTGCAGGTTAAAAAATGCTAACCGTGGTCGGCCGTGGATGGGTGACCATAATGACTTTTCCGTGACACTTAATCAGGGCTGTGTCGTTAAATGCTGAAATTATTTGTTTCAACAAATTGGGGTACGACATTTTTCGGATTGTAGTAAAATTCTTAAATAATCACCCATTATGATAATTACAGATTAATAAATTGTTCTTCAACTTTAAGAATTGCAATATTGATTCAATGATTTTTATACAACTGTCGTTCGATCGTGATGAAGATTAAGTTAAGTCTAGACACAAATCTCGTGGCTAAGTCAAAGCCACGTGGACCTATCGATCTTGGAGGCTAAGCAAAGCTAACCGCGGTCGGCCGTGGATGAGTGTTGCTTGTTTTCCTCCATGCCTCGGAGAGTACGTTAAGCCGCCAAGCCCGGTTGCCATTTGAACATCTATGGCAGTCGTTACGGGAAGACATAAACCATGTAAAATACTGATATTCAGCTAAATTCGTTAGACTAGAAGACGACCCCAATATAAATGGGAAAGGCTCGGCAGATAGATAGACACTATGTTCCAGCGGCTTTATCTCTTAAGCTAGCCTCCAACAGTTTTTATTTTTTTTTATTTTTTTATTATAATGCACAAAACTGGTGTACAATCTGACTTATTAATTATCATGTTAAAATTCAATGCACCTGACTGACACCTAAGTACTAGATGTAAATCCAACATATTATCTTCTCCAAAATGCAGCAACCCTGCAATAATGTAAGGACGGGTACAGACGGAGGTCCGCGTTATCAGCTGTTACAACTTTAGGCTATAAACCACTCACGCGCCCCACTTGGCAAACAAATTTTGTAATGATATATATTATGTTAAAATAATATGGACATGGATTTTTTGTATATTTTATCAATGAAAAATGCCAAGATTTAATTAGAAGATATTTAAATAATTGACATTTGAGTAGTTTATGCCGCAATTACTACGTCAAAACTTATTTATAAATTAATGTAACAAGCCATTATTATATTGTAAACAGCATTATTTAACAGCATTTAAATATACAATACAAGCGAGCTTTATTCAATATTGAGTTCTCTTCCTACATATTTAAGCCAAATATACAAAAATCTTAATGCAAATCATATAATTATTTGATAAGTATTATTTTAATTTCATTAATTCTAATGATTATTGATTATTTTCATTTATTTCTGTTTGCACTGTAAATATAATGTTTGTTGCGTGTTCAAGCGTTTTGTGGGTATTATGAAAATAAAAAATTTGTTTTTTTAGTAGCTGTAAAAATACGAAAATATTAAACTGAACTTTACAATTTTGAATTTCTTTTGCGATCATTATTTTTGCCAAAATTCACTCAAGGTATGTCCACTCAATTCTGCAGGCCTTCCATTAAGAACTTCTGTTATCTCCCCTCTCCCCGCATGTTCTCTCGGAGGTGCGTATGCGCAGCTCTGTTCATTAGTACAAAGTGTTCGACAGGTGAAGCCAAACACTGAATTATAACACCACTTTTTGATAACAATCTTGAGAATGTGGTTTCGATTTAGTGCAAATGGTTAGCCGAGGTTTATGTGATTTTTTTACATTAAATTTTAGTACTATGAACGAACAAATCAGAATCAGAATCAGAATATCATTTATTCGCCTACTGTGTGTGTTACAAAATATCTCTGTGAAGATGTCGTGTGAAGTCTACCAATCCGCACTTGGCCAGCGTGGTGGACTATGGGCTAACCCTTCTCATCACGAGAAGAGCCCAGCAGTGGGACATGTATTAGATACAGGGCTGCTACTATTAATTACACTTCATACTCACTTCCGTATAACATATATCTATGAACCAACAAAAACATTCATATCATAACTTCTAACATTTACATATCTCACAATAGAATTATTTCACCTGTCCAGCCCAGGCATCGAACCTGGGATCAAAGAAGATCCAATAACAATAAACTGTGAGCCAACTATTTGTTTTAGTTACGGCCTGTTTGTTTTCGAGATCACTTATAAGACGTTTGGAATTACATACAGAGTGTTACAAAAATTCAATGCTTAGGTGGTAAAATTTATACATTAAAAAAAAATTGCTCACGTATATGCTAAATGATTTTTATTCAAGCTGAGAGATTGATGACGTCGGTCAATACAGTCTAATATAGACATTAACAATCCACAAAAGCAGATGGTAGATGCGTCGCTTTAAAGACTACGGTGTTATGCATCATGTGCCAGTAATTTCAGGCCGATGTCACTGCCAACACAGTAATGCAAGCTCTATTATTTGGCGGCAAGTTAAAGGTGAGACGGCAGAGCTGCCGCCATCTAGCTCACCACCAATAAAAGATATTCAATATTCTTTTAGTTAAATTTTGTTTACAAATTGTTATAGTCGAAAAGTAGCCCAGATAAATATTTTTTTACCACCATTGAATATTTAACAAAGAATTACTACGGGCGTAAAAATTATCGTATAGATTTTCAATAAAATATTTTCTCTCAACGCTGAAATTTAAAAAAAACAAAAAATTCTTGTAGCAAGTAAAAACAAAACACCCTAAGCATTTTAAGCGCGCATTGCATTGATTCCAATATCGATTAGTAGTTATTTGTGTGCACCCGCCCTAACGGTGCATCTGTGGGTTATAAACAAACTTAAACTGATTTTAATTTTCTATAAACAAGGACTGTTAGGTTAATATGGATGCGATAGGCTACTCTATTTTTTTCTTGCAATAAATAAAACCTGAAAATAAGGTTTTTATTTTCAGGTTTTATTTATTGCAAAAAAATAATTGTGTTGAGTTTAAAAAAAAAAGTTTGCTGGTTTTAATCAAACGCCGCTGGCCGGTTTCTAATAATTAGTTAGAATATTTTGCGAAATTATTATTTTTTATTCATCTTTATTAAAAAGCACCTCGTGTAGCATCTTTAATAATAAAATATATTTTCATCATCCATCGAGCTGGTACTTGGATTTGTACTGTGTATTTGTACAACTCCTCAATGGTCAGGACGTTGAGGAGTTGTACCTTCCAGCGTCAGCTCAGCAACATTAAATACTGACTGCTAGATGCACATATCCGAGTAGCTTTAGGTAATATACGAAAAACAAAATAAAAGCCTTTAAACGTACGGGGATAATGCTTTAAATATAGGCACCAACTGTATTTACTATACTAGATTTTAATTTAGTAATAATAATATTACGACATATTTCGTACTTATATACCGCCATTACAAACAAAATGTAATTTATAAAATAAAAACCTTCTTTAGGACAGGCGTAGCCTAGTGCAGGAGTTTTTTACTAATTTACTTAATTCTTTACAAAAAGGAATATCTAAATGTATGTTTAACAATATGTTTTTAATGTAAAGAATTTATATACTCTTGTGGTATTCAATAAATATATATTTTTTTATTTTTTTTAATGTTATACACAGGTGAAAATTATTATTGCTTTAACCAAAGGATCAGCATTGCCATACAACGTGGCAATGCCGCCAGCCTTCTGGGCACGTTACCCACAGTCGATGATGATGCCTGCCGATATTTTTTGACACCTGAACTTTTTATTACATATATTTTATTTAATTATATATTTTTTTTTCATGTATATATAGTTAGGCATATATTTAGTTTTCACTTCCTAATAATATAGTGTGATTTTATTGCTTTTATTCTATAAAAAATATGTTTTTCGCAATGACCCTAATTTGAATGAAAAAAATTGCCTATAACAACATTTATCCGATTCAAAACATGGTAATAAAAATATTTGTGTGTGGTCTTAATCGTATATTAACAATACGTTAATTAAAGTCTTCTATAAGATAAATGACTCCATAAAATCTAATCTTTAAGGTAAATGTTGCAAATTGGTTTTAATAAGCCATTAAATAATGTGCGGGTTCGTTTCCCGGGTTGGGCAAGCTATCATTTGCAATTTTTCCGTTCTTTATAGCAGCACGGTATTGTGTGAATGGCGAGAGGTTCACCCCCTATCCTCTAATCCAACTCCGTGCTGCTATTTTTAAAGTTCTGACACATATAACACTTTGCCCAATCCGGAAATTGAATTCAAGAGCTCTTAAATGCGACTTAAAGATACGTGATACGGCGATAAGGATACAATGATAAGATCTGGCAAGTGATGCATATGTCGACAAGCCTTTATAATAAATGACTGCTCACACAATAAGTAGTGAGTATGCACCTTTTTATTTGAAGGCTAGTAACATAATAATCTACGAAGTTTATTAAAATATCTTAATCATTTGAGGTTTGTAATACCTGAATGAATCACAAAAAAAAATATAAATTAAGAACTACTCTTGAATATAAATGAGCACTGAGAAATAAGTACTCAATTTTTCTTTAAAAAATCACGTCCTACATACAATTTTATGTAGAGATTAACGTAAATTTGTCAGAAATCCGACATAAAAGCTTTCATTTTCAATTTTATCTTTTTTTGCGATGTGGAAGAATTTTACGTCGCCTAATCTATTTTTTTATTATGTATTATTCGTTAAAAGTTTTACATTATATATATTTATATTGTATATATTTCTTTTAGAACGAATATTGTAAATTGTTTAAATATATTTTATCTCGTAATTAAAACACGATTGCCGCTGTCTTATCCATATAAACCTAGCATTCAAGATCACCCTATTAAATCAAAGTACAACAAAATATTTGTATTTATTAGTGGAGCATCACAATCTGGGGTGAGTTATAGTTGTCATAAAGTCGGTTTAAGTTCGGTTAAGTTCGTTTAAGTCGGACTATTGACCACCCGGAACATATCCAGAATAAGGACGTGGGATGCCTTTAATTGTGCAAAGAAATATGGTACTTATTGTATAGGTTATTTACCATAGTCTATAGACTATTGTGGGTGGGCAGAACACTCTATGACTAAAGGAAATGAGTTCGCTTTCAGCTTTGAGAAGAAGTCACTACAAAGGCTCATGTACACATGTAAGTTCTGTAGCTCTGCTTAGTTTGGGACTAGATGGCGTTGTGTGTGAGTTAATTCAATTCAATTCAATTCAATTTATTTATTTGCGAATATGGGTTTTACAATGTTGTTATATAATAGATGAGTATCACCATAATCATCCTGTCAGCATGCAAAATGATATTAATAATTAAAAAAAAAACATTGAAATACAATCACTACATTCAAGAAAATGTCACAAAATCATAATTACTTGTCAAGTATATAAATAAAGAAGTGTAATATAATATAATAATAATAACAATCAATTAAATGCAATAATAATTAAATCAAAGATATTAAAATTTCATTCTATATTAATTTATCTATTAGATATTCTTTGACTGAGTAGATACATTTTGCCACAAGCAACCTCTTGACAGTATTCTTAAATACATGAAATGAAGTTGTGAAATATTTATAAAAAAAAAATATATATAATATTATAATCAATGCAATACCATGGAGGAAGGTATAGAAAAGCTTCTAAAAAAAAATTATAGTTACTTCTCTAGTTAGCCGAAATCATAGTTTGTGCAAAGTGATTAAAATATAATTACTTCCTCGATGGTCTACTGGGACCTAAACATAACAGGTGAAATGTTGGTGTTGTATACCTCTGCCACACCCTTCTTGGTAGTATAGGCGTGATGTTATGTTATGTCATTAAAATATATCGGACATTCAAAAAGCAAAACAATTTAAAAATACTAGCTAACCCGACAAAGTTCTTTCCGCCTTAGAAACAATATCTATTCAGCTATTTCCGTTGTTTCTGCAAGTTTTTTTTTCTTATTTATATTTTTATTTTTTTTAAGTTATTTTGCCATTCGGGGCTAGGAGAAATCCAACAAAGCGTACGGTTCATCTGTTTTCGTATCATAAATGCTTTTACTAACACGACTTTTTTATCTTTATCTAGTGTTATTTTTTTTCACCGGCAACCAGCAGTACTATTTTTCCATAGTTACAGTGGCACTTTAATATTAAAACACACTAATCTAACTAGAAATCTAAACAAACAGCATTCTTCACACATGACAAGCAATTATTCTCCGTTAGCATAATATGAATACACTAGAAGGTCTTTGTGAAATATGGTCTCACTTAATCAGATATCGTAATACTTTTGCAACACAATAATTATTGTAATTATCTACGTAATAATGACCCACAAAACAACTCGATCGAGTACTACATTGTAGGAATATTTTCCAGTTAATATTATATCGAAGCCTTAGACAGTTTATTTATTATACTAACGGCGACTTCGTACTTGGAATTTATTACAATAATATGATACTGTAATACTTTATAATGTATATATAATATAGCTTACAGCTTATGTACAGTAAATAATATGTAACTATATTATTATTATATGTTAGTATTAAGTTAATATAAATACGAAAATATTTAATTGTCTGTCAATTTACCCTTTAAATACGTAATAATAGAATTATTTCAGTGCACCAAGAAAACTACCTCTTTATAATTTCTTAAGCTCTTAAGCTTCCAAGACTTGAAATTGTACATTGATACAACAATTAATTTATTTAGTTATGAAAAGAATTTGGACATTACAAGCATAGTAGATAGCAAACCAGATCCTGTATATAAACCTGGAACTATTCCTTATTATTTCAAAAGACAAATTATTACACATGAAACCTTTTTTCGTGCCTAAAAGTGATCATGATGTACACCAAAACTCCTTGGGTGCTGTATATAATATGACTGAGCTCAACGTCTTTCATCAAAATTTATGCGGTTTGAACAATAAGAAGGATGAATTAGAATTATATATAAGCAGTTTGCCTCGTCCCATGCATTTCCTATGCATTAGTGAACATTTTCTTAATAAAGACCTTGTATCCTTACTCAATCTCTCTGAATATCAAGTAGCATCATATAATACTAGAATAAACAAACAAAGGGGAGGTACTCTCATCCTAGCAAAGAGAGACAGGGAGTATGAAGAGATAAACTTTTCAAAAAAATTGTACACAGTTACAAAAGTTAGGCTGATAAGACATTTTTCTAAAAACAAAGTACTGAATAGTAGACAGTTTGGGTATCAGAAAAATGTCGGGACACAAGATGCAATATACACACTCATAAAAGATGTTGTAAGCAGAATTAATAATAAACAAAAGGTAGCCGCACTTTTTCTAGATTTAAGCTCGGCGTTTGACACAGTTAACCATAAATTATTGCTAGAAAAACTTAGTCATTATGGTGTACGGGGAAAAGCTCTTGAACTACTTACTTCGTACTTAAGCAATAGAAAAATGTTTGTCGAAATTAAAGCCACATCTAACACGGCTATTAGCCCGAATAAAGATAATAACATAATTTGTCAGGAAACATACAGATCCAAAATGTCACAAATACGAGCTGGTGTTCCCCAAGGTTCAATACTAGGCCCGATTTTCTTTGTAATTTTCATTAATGACTTGATACAACATGTAAATGCCACTAGCAACGAATGTACTGAATTAGTAGTTTTTGCTGATGACACTAATGCAGTGGTGTCAGCTAGTGACATAAACAGTCTTAATGTGGTTGTAAATGAAACATTGGACACTTTTTACAACTGGTTCACTGTAAATGACCTTAAAGTTAATACCAGTAAAACTAATGTTATTCTTTTTCGCACAACATCTAAAAATAAGGAAACTTTAAACTGTAATATCAACGGTGAAACTATATGCCAAACCTCTGTGGTAAAATTTCTAGGAGTGCATATTGACGATAGGCTAAACTGGAAAAAAGAGTTAATACACCTAGAAAACTCGATAAGCTCGGCCTGCTATGTACTCAGAAGTTTGAGAAACGAAGTTAGTACTGAACATTTAAGAATGGTGTATTTTGCATTAGTCGAGTCCAAGCTTAGGTATAGCATCCTTTTTTGGGGAGGAAGCTATGACTACAATGTCCATAAGGCATTTGTCGCACAGAAAAGAGCCATTCGAACCATTAAAGGAATACAAATACTTGATTCATGCAGACCACATTTCGAAGAACTTAAAATATTAACAGTTTCAAGTTTGTATATATTAGTACTACTCGCTAACTTAACTAAATATGCCCATGAGCACGAAAACGAAGATGAAAGACAGAAAAGAGAGAGCACTAGGAGAAAGGATCTTAATACCAAAAGTACTCCACATCTTGAAATTGTGAAACAGAGTACATACTATAGATCCATACATTTTTTTAATAGGTTGCCACTAGATTTGAAGAGCATTTTTTATCAAAAAGGTTTTCTAAGCGAACTTAAGCGGTTCTTGATAGAAAAGTGCTATTACTCAAGTGATGATTTGTAAACAACATAAAATAGTCATAACACCTGAGATCAAGTTTATTTATTAATTAATTTAGTTGTTAAAGAATTGATTAGTCGCATTTTTATTTTTATTTTTAGTTTATTAATTGACATTTGATTTTTATTTTATTTTATTTTTGTTGCCCTGACATAATATTGTATCGTTTTTATTCTTAGTATTGACATTTTATTGATTTTATGAATTTATCACTTGTTAACAATTAATTAATTGACATCTAATGCATGATTGTAATTGTGGTGCTATCAATGTTTATTACATTATTTTATCATTACTTTTATATTTAATTATTGATCATGAAATTGCTGAATTTATTATTAATGTTATGTGTTATTTATTATAAATTTTAATGTATTTAAATCATTCGCACACAATGTAAAAATTGTTACTGAATAAATGAAATGAAATGAAATGAAATGTCTTGCAGCTTAGAATAATTATAAGTAAAATTATAATTATGTAGGCATTAGCAAATCATTATTTGCAAAACTGAAGTACGTAAAATGCCGTATAATAATTGAAATGTATCAAAATTGTTCATTCCATTTCATCTCAGTACGAAAGACAACTCGTCATCAAAACGGTAAATGTATTTATCTGAACGCAAATTCTGAGCCGACCCATCAAAAGTGACATCATCCTCATAACGAGGGGCTCACTAATAAATATCTCAAGTATGATAATGATTTCAACGTCAATACCCGTAAACACGCATCACGCAACCAAAAAACATCCAGATGGCTTAATAAGCGGTAATAAAATTACCCACGAAAAGTAAACATGAGCGAGAGCGAAAGTCAAAAACCCACAATTTTCTGTTTCAAAATTTGATAACTTCATCTCACGTAATAATAGTGCAGAGGAAATTACGACCACCAATCACGTGCGCTCGTTTCAACCGGCCGCGTTTGATTTTCGAACGCGACACTCAAACAATGACCGACCACCGACGTAAGCAGACTTGTGTTTAGTAAGTAATTTTATGATAATTGGCAAAAAAGAACGCCGCTTTGAATATTGGCGATTTCATTATTTTTTGCTAAATTTTATTTTTAAATGTCGCTGAACCCTGAGGTGAAAGTACTTAACCGTGTAATTGAATATTTTATCTGGGATACGCCGGGAGTCATGAATATAAAAGGGTTGTTTCGGGGGTATCCGGCTAACAATGCCAGATTTAAGTTGTGAAACACTTTTGTTTTAGGCGTTTGACCGTTTAATTGCGGTGGACAGAGTTATCATATTTTCCACGAAATTTTAATATCTATTTTAAAACATATAAAGGTATTGAACCTTAGCTTTTAGAAATAAATGTCAAGCCACGTTTAATTATTAATTACACAGACCGGTAAATTGTTTCTTTTTCGTTTTTTTGACTTAAGTGCTGATTTCTAGAATTTTTAGTTTCTTAAACCTGAATCTGAAAAAGGTTATTTCCAATGATATTATATAAAAACAAAAGCAGATATGTTATAAGCGCTCGCGCTGTGAATACTCAAATACGTCCCAATTGGGACGTCTTGTGTTTAGTTTGCGTGTGGCCTGCGTCGAGCGCAGTCACGTGCCAGACGCCATGCGCCATGTTCAAGTTAAGAAAGAGAAAGCGATATTGTTTTGACGTTAGAGCGATAAGGATGCGTGCGCTGCGGACATTTGTCAATGTGTGCAATTTGGAATAGCTCGGAACGGATTTAAATCGTAATTTCTATGAACGTAACATATCTATAGTTCTATAATATCATTGGTTATTTCAAAGCATAAAAACATTCGATTTACTTCAGGTGTTAAAAATTAAAACAAACTAAAACATAGTAATTTTGTGATTTTCACTAATTTTGTAAAAAAAATATGCTTCAAAATCGTATGATATTAATATACATAATATGAAAAACTCATTTTAATATTTTTTTTAAATTCCGTTGAGACCAAATTTTCTCACTATAATTTTTCAGCGCACAAAAATCTACTAGAATCACTACTTGAATTTAAAAAAAGTTATTCGCTGTCAGACTGTTATTATTATTGATATAAATTATCCTCATACAATTTTATTACTTAAAATTTAATTCTTTGCAATGTTTATTGTTTGACATTAATATTATGTTGCATTTTATTCGAATTTTACGGTAGCATTAAATATTTTATTCATTGTATTGATGCTGTAGTGCAGGAGCATGTAATACATACAAATTACCTTATTTATTGTGAATTAAGCATGTAAATAATTTAAATTCAGCTTAACAGATATGGGCTGTACCTACCTGATCCAAAAGTGTGTTAAACAACATAACATCACGCCTATATTACCCAGAAGGGTGTGGCAGAGATCAACGCCCACATTTCACCTGTTATGTTTAGGTCCTATGAGATAGGGGGTGAGCCTATCGCCATTCACCGGGCACAATTCGAACTCCGTGCTGCTATTGTGAATGTCCTGACGGCAAGTTCACAAATCAAACTATGCCCGACCCGGGCTTCGAACCCGAGACTTCGCAGTAAGAGACGCATACGCTGACCACTAGACAATCGAGGCAGTTTGTATTTTTCTTAATTATTAAAATATGGCACTTACCATGGCTTTAAACTGAAATCAGTAAAAACTTGAAATGAGGGAAACATACAGATGGGCATTTGCAAATTAAAAAGCGAACAGTACAAATATATAAATTCTATAATTTTAAACAATCGCAATTTGTACGACACATAATTATATATAAAACACCCTGTTCTTAATCGCGTAAATATTTCGATTCATGACCACGATCGGTGGGATTCGGTCGAAACTGTCAAGCGAAAAAGGTATTTATGCCTTTAAAAATATTCACGCCATAAGACCCGTGTCTACAATATATACATAGTTAGAAGACTTAAAAGGACGAAACCTTTTGAGCTAGTTCAGTGAAGTGAGTGCTTTCAAGTGGTTTAGTGCTACTTGAAAAGAACACAAGAACAAAGTGTCATTTTCGATAATAGAGACAATAAGTTAGGTGTTAATGGACACATTCTTAGCATAAATTAATTTAGTAGCCTAGGTCAAAATTAAATTACTCATTAGTCTCTAATTTTATATCTAGACTAGATTGTTATCTTTATAAAGTACCAAATTGTTTAGAAACATCATTAAAAAATAAATTAGAGCCGTGTCTACAATATATAATTATTTGACAATTCTAGTTCGATTCATAATTACCACCAAAGTAGGTTACTAACTTGTAGTCTACACGAAAATAATCACAAACAGTAAACAATTCCAAACCTGTACTCTATCTTAGTATGTGTCATCCAATGCTCGTCAATTACGCATGTATGAACATTCTTATCATTACAAGCTGGCATTGTATTACATGTTAGCAGATTTATCGCAGTATCAAGTGCAATGCAGTGTGGGGTAGGTCAATTGCAGTCACAGGGCAGGCAATGAATCTCAGTTGTAAAAAACAACATTCAGATTCTGTTCGAATGTCTGCCGAGAAAATGGCGGTTTTGATCTTAGGAACGTTGGAATAAGGAGATGGGTAGTTGGAAAGCCTTGTTTCACTTCAATATTATTAAGTTTTTATCTATTTTTATAGACAAATCATATCTTAAACACTAAAATCCATGCTTTTTTTGTCGCCGTTTTGTCAAAATAGTTTTAACCATTAACTGAGTTATATACATACCGGACAAAATATATAATACTTTTAAAAAAAGTGGCCGCCAAAAAACATACATTTTAGTGTTTTACTACCCTACTTTACCTGTTATGTTTAGGTCCCATGGGATAGGGGGTGAGCCTATCGCCATCCACCGGGCAATATTCCAACTTCGTGCGGCTATTGTAAATTTCCTGACGGAAAGTTCACAAATAACACTTTTTTTTGTCCGGCTCATGACCTCGCGGTTAGAAGTGCATACTCTTAACACTAGACAATCGAGCCAATAGATATGGTTTGTCCATAATAATAGATAAAAAGTTAATAATACTAAATTTGTATAGAAAACAGCCAAGCTATTGTTCGCCTTTAAATTAATTTGTAAGTAAATACTTGCATGAAGTCGTAACTTTTTTGATCTTATTAATGTGCGCTACCTTAGAAAAAGGTTTAGTCTAGCGTCATCTAGCGTCAGGTTACACACTAAAGCCGTGGTTACATTACTGAAGAGAAAGCGATTTTTGGACCTACCATTTCTCTTGTATTTAATAAAAAGACTTAACATTTTATTATTGGCATAGTCACTCGGCTGGGAAAACCGTGGTAATCTTTGATTAAAATTAATCTGAGCCCCGGTTATTCAAATCATTGTAATTAGTATAATTTAGTATTATTTATTATTTACTTTTATATCATTTTTTGTAATGTTTTGACGTGTTCAAGCGCCTCCTGGGGCCTATGAAAATAAATGATTTGAATTTGAATTTGAATTTGAATCCTCAAAATTTGCTAATCTGGATTTCAACAAAAGCATAATTTTATGAGAAATAAGAAAACATGAGTAGTTAACATCTTAAATAACAAAACATCATCATCATCAATACAAATAAACAAAATAGAAGTGTCTGCTTTTAAAGTCAAAATAACAATGCTTTTTCAAGCTGGTATAGTGGTTTGCTCGATA
The DNA here is from genome assembly GCA_905147285.1 of Hypena proboscidalis. Lineage (NCBI taxonomy): Eukaryota > Metazoa > Arthropoda > Insecta > Lepidoptera > Erebidae > Hypena > Hypena proboscidalis. Next base: position 15,564,465 of record LR990147.1, on the reverse strand, counting down.
CCTTGGACTAAAATACAGTTTTAAAAATTATTGTCTGTCTGTTTGCTAGCCAATGCAACGACAGGACCGATTTTAATAAAATTTTTGATGCAGGTAACTGATTAAAAGGCGCGTAACAATGGCTACTTTTTATTGATGTACCTACCATGCAGACAAAACTTAGGGAAAAAGTTAGATTATTTGTTTGATACCGCTAATCTCGAGAACAGCTGGTCGAATTTTAATAATTCTTTTTGCGTTTGATAGTCTAACTCTCAATAAAGTTCTTAAGATACTTGATTAAACGCTTAACTTGAAGGAAGCAAGGCAGTAAGGTTGAACGCGTGTCAAAGCGCGGTAGCAGCTACTACTAATACTAATACAATGAATTCCAGTCGCATGCAAAAGCTAGTAATAAATAAGTGTAAGAGTCTTACCTCCGTCGCTTATCACAACTAGTTACTACACAACATGCTGATAACCCTTAAAACTCGACTATTTACGCCATGTATTAATAATAACTACAAATTGAATTATATTGAGTACTTTATGAATTGAATCAAGTCGTAAAAGCTCGCCAGATAGGGCACATTGCTTGACGTTTATAACTTAAGTTGGATATCACTTAAATATTTATAAGACAATTGAGTTTATTCTTAAAATATCTATTTTATATTAGCATATTGCAGTAGCAGCACAACAGGTTAAGCCATAGAAATCTTAATAACTAGTCAATAGAAATGCTATCGACTATCTTTTAACACTGGGACGCATGTCGCCGTTTTTCAAATACCACTTTTTGTATTTCTGCAAACAAAATTATTCTTTTTGCGATGACATTAAGACGACAATTCCTCAACTCGCACTTGTGTTTGACTAGACAGATGCGCGGCGACAAGGTCACGCGTCTTTGACATTTCTATTGCCTTATTATTAAGATTTCTATGGGTTAAGCATTGCTCACCGTTCGGTGGGTGACCATCCTCACATATCGAGATTTCTTCCGTGTCCTATTTGCCATTTGAAGATCTAGGTAATCGTTACGGGTAGTTAGAGGTCGAAAAGTCTGACAACAAGTCTAAAAAAGAGTATCGTATCACCTCGTACTGGATTGTGGAGGTCTAATGGCTGTGGCTCCACGTAAAATACTGGTATTTAAATCCTTAAGACTAGAAGTCTCGACCCTTATTGACGACCGCATGGTGAAGTGGGTATTGTACCTGCCTGCGACGCCGAGGTCGCGACTTCGATTCCCGCTTAAGACAAATCTTTGTGTGCATAAACGTGGGGGTTTGTCTTACTCTGGGCGTTTCTATGTATAATAAGTATGTATTTACAAAAGACAAGTATATAATATGTAACAGTATCAGTTATTCTAGTACCCATAGTACAAACTAAGTTTAGTTTGGGGCTAGATGGCGTTGTGTGTAAGTTGTGAGATATTTATTGTGAGATATTATTGAACTATGATAAAAGTTCGATATGTCACCTTTTGATCAACTTCTACACAAACATGAATAAATTTTCTTTAGCCAATGCACGTAGTCAACAACCTCGTAATGACGGAAAAAGGGAATTCCTGTCCATTTACATCTACTATAAATTATACAATCGATAATAAGTCTCCTATACCTAATAATACAGATTATTATCATTATCCCCCATATTGCATACTAAATTCTATTCTGCTTTCAATTGAGTTAGTTCGAAGAAGTCAGCTCGCTTACTTCTAAGGAAATGTCTCGAATATTATTATTAAATCAAGACAAATTAGGCTCAAGCCCTATCTATCACATGGCACCTTACACTGCAGGTGAAATGTGGGTGCTAGACACCTCTGCCACACTAGGTTGTGGCCCGTGTATCCGAGGCGTTTGAAAATCACAAATACTAATGTGTAAAATCACTAATCACACGCTCCGCTTGTCACCCAAGAGTGTCTTTATCCATTGTAATACGATACATGTAGGCAAACACGCGAACTAAAACATGTTTTCTACTTGATAGACTTATGAAAAATGTATTTTTTTAAATATTGTGCTATTGGTAAAATAAGTAGCTGTCTCAATAATAGACCTTGTTAGAAATATTGAATTTTAACCAGGTCTTTTGAGCCAAATAACCAGCTCAGCAACCACAGATAACGAAAACCAAGTATGTAGCGAACTGACGTAAGTTTACCAGATGACAATAAGCAAACTACAGACGATGAACGTCTAGAATCCGCAAAATATTTTAGTTTTTTTTGTTTTAGGTGCTACAATATCAGGTATGCCATACAAGAGCTCTACCAGCTTCAATTATATAATTACTCATGTAGAAATATTGAATCATCGTAGTCAAGCATCTTTCTCCTGAGGAAACCATATTCTTGTTTGTAAAAACAGCTACTGATCAACGTTTAAATAAATAAATAAATATTTCACAACTCACACACAACGCCATCTAGTCCCAAACTAAACAGAGCTTGTAATATGGGTACTAGAATAGCTGATACTAATACATATATACTTTTTATTTGTAAATACATACATATTATACATAGAAACACCCAGACTAAGACAAACCCCCATGTTCATGCACCTAAAGATTTGTCTTAAGTGGGAATCGAACCCACGACCTCGGCGTCGCAGGCAGGTACACTACCCACTCCGCCATCCGGTCGTCGAATTTTTCAGTCGAATCGTTTATATTTCCAGTACTTGTCTCGCATTGTACGGGAGGCCTATACGACGTTAGACCATCTTATACTAGAAATGTATAGGTTGATCGGTATCCGTGTGAACTTGGTAACAATGTTATTTTCCAAAATTACCTTTTAACCCGTCTACACTATCTGAAAAGCGGTTTGCTTGTGCAAGACTTATTAAAATAAACCATTCTCAATTCTATCATATCAGTTACATAACAAAACAATCTTATCAATCGTAATTAACAGTATATACGAAACTGCCCAACTCAATTTATTTGTATTGTCCTACTTTTTAATCAATGTTATTGCTTAGATTCGGCTAATGTGATATGTGTTGAACTATCAATGGAAAACCAATCCGATAGGGTAATAGGTTATCTTATATCATAAATAAAGTTCATTCAAGAAGATAATTATTGATTATCTACTTCTATAAGTGTCGCTAACTATCGTCATGTAGAAAATTAAATCGAAATGATTTTACCTGAAGAATGACGTACTATTCTTAAACTATAAGGATAGGTTTTCATAAGGTATGAGGTTTATAAAATGAATCAGTTCCAGATGTTGTAGACAACGAGACGTCCGGACAAAACAACATTAGTAAAGTAATGGACTAAAGGTTGAACGATACACAGATGACGATAGGAATCTAAATAAAATTATGCAACTAAATAATGAAATTACCTAATCAGAGCTCAGTTAAAAGTCAGCTAAAAGCGACCTTCTTTAAAATGTACTAAGACAGGCCACTGCTTAGATAACAACAACTGAAAACACCGCTGCACCTCTTTTGCGACTGCGAGCCACTGATCCATAGACGAATCATCATTCTGGTACGCCATATCTTGGATCCGGATGATATCAAGTCACTCTCTATCGGCTGACTGCTCCAGTTTATGGAGGCTATTGGCCTAAAGGAGAGTCTATAATGCGGCTACAATCACAATAGACCCACGGAGGTCGACGTGAACACCCAAAGCTTCGTCCCAACAATAATAATAATAGATATCAGAACGTACAGTTAAATAACGAATTTATCGCACTTGATAAAATAAACTACGGCCTTGAGACATAAACGCGAAGTGCGAAAATCAAATATTCTTTATCACGCGGCTGAAGCAAATAAACGTATCTGTATGTGATTACCCATTATCGGGGAGATTCGTCAGTTCAATGCCCTGTTATCAGGAAAGTACGAGATGACGCACAAAAAACTACTGTTGATAAAGAGATCTTTTTCTCACCGGATATTGTGTGCTGTTTGTTCGGGGATTAAGAGCGGACACTTGCATAATCTTTTCATCTTTTATTAAGACATGTCTCTTCGGTGTCTTCATGTCAATTTTAACAATTAACACAGCAAACATCTACAAGGTTTATGTTTGAGATAAACTCGTAAACGACCCATTCAATGTCTGCTTTTACTTTCAGACGAAAATCTTGAGTTTGCAATTGTAACCGATGAAACTTACATAACATTTTCCGTTTCTTTTTGGCGTATTGCTAACATTGTTATTATTACTAATCTGTCTTTGCTTTTATGTAGGTATTCAGTTTATGAGTAAAATAAACGATGATATATAATATACTAAAAATAAATAGGTGAGTGTATTTACATTACCTATAGCTGAAAACTAGCCAACAAGTTATAGTTTATAGTCTAACTATATATAAACATAAGAACATTTGTAAAGTTAGTGAAAATTATCTATCAGCTAGAGATATGCTTACGGTGTACCTATAACACAATTTAAAGCAATTAAGAAGAAAATTCATAACTCACTACAATACAAAGTAAATATCAAAGGTTGATAAACAAACGATCAAGAGACAAAGTCTTTAGATACAATCTATTATGATAAATATTTCGATATCTTAAAGATGCTTTCTTTCTTTCTGCTTTTCGATATTTGCATGGCGATTGTTACAAATGCGCAGTTCCTTACACCTCTTTAGACGCGAGTAGTGACAAATTGGTATTTTGCCAATGTTTTTATAATAGTTTCGGTCAAAAACCTCTCACGCAGACGCGAAGTCTACGCCTGAGCCCTGGAATTTTTCATCTATTCATATTGATTCATATCTACGAATAAAAATTAGAACCAGAGCATCTACAAAAACACCAGTGGCTCTATGCAAACAAATATATTTTTTAACGATCAACAGATATTTATTTGTCGCAAGTGTTAGCACTTAAATCTAATTGAGTATGTGCTCTATTAGTTGTTACATCATAAGTGGATTTTTTTAAACATAATTCATTCTAGATTGCTGGTTTTGCGTTCTCAATTAATATTTCTCATTGATTATTTTAATAGCATTTAGCTATGGTTAGGAAATCATACTAGAAAACAGTTGAAAAAATTTAACCAACCAGCTACGGTCGCCTCTTGCCAGAACCCTTAATTTTTTAACTGTATGTTACATCATTTTGTGGCGTCACGTTCATTCATTTGTTCCTATCTTAAGTAGGATACAATTAATATTGCAGTAAACATTTTAATATTTTCCAGTTGACTCCCAGACTATAGATTTGTTCCATAATAAGATAAAACTACACTATTTGTATATTATGATATTCCTCATAAAACTTTATCGCACATTTGTAGATACTATATTGTTTCAAGAATCAAGCAAGACCATTTGCCCATTTCAGTCTTGTCAGATGTTGGATACTGTTCAACATTCCCTTTGGTATTATTAAACAATTCTATTATTACGAGTATCACACTACTCACTTACGTTTTACAAAATACCGTCTCCAGACAACATCCATAGCCTTCCTACACTTCATCACTCATCACCGTATCTAATATAACCACAAGTTGAACGATAGGTATATTTTTGTATCTGACAGACAGACAGCACGTCATGTCGGACAAATACGATCCAAACTGTAAGTAACAAACTCAAAATAAATTTTAATAAATTGGTTAACAATGGTTTAAGAAAATTTTGAAAATAGTCAACGTTACCACTGAAAAGAATCCTGGACTATGCAGTTCTGAAGGCAAAAAAGACCCTACAAAAATATATTTTTCTGATATTTAGCTGAATCCGTAAGCAGCAGGCGTCAATATTTTGACTCAGAAATTTATGAATACTGAATGTGAAAATTCTCTCCGTACCTTAAGAATCAATGGAATGAAGGTTGATCTTATAGACAAACTCAACCAGAATTATGATTATAGGTGGTAGAGCTCTTGTAAATGAGCTCGAGGGCGGTAGCACCACCGTCTCACCTTTAACCTGCCGCCAAATAGTAGTGCTTCCATTACTGTGTTCCGGTTTGGTGGTGAGATAAGGCCCTGAAATTACTGGCACATGAGGCATAACACCGTAGTCCTCAGCTACAGCGACGCATCTATAATCTGCTTTTGTGGATTGTTGATGTCCATGGGCTGTACTCCACTTACCATCAGGTGGACTACGTGTTCGTTCGCTGTAGGCGTAGTATAAAAAAAAAAAGAACAAGACCGCATTCTATAATAAAAAATAGTTTCGCATGTATTATGTCATCATGACAAAATTGGAACACTAATGAACGTCAGAACACTTTATGATGTTGTATTTTTATAATAGACGCATTTAAATTTGTGATCCGTGAAAGCTAAGATTTACTATTTAGCCGAATACCCTGAAAATATTTCGAAAAACGTATGAAGATGTTAAAATAATTGAATACGTCAAACACTAGCATGCCTTGTCAACGTGACTGATTATTATTCTTCGTCTTCATTGCTTTAAAACTGACAGACATATACAACAGAATGGAATGGTGTTTAACTTATCTCTAGTTACAAATCATCTAGTCTACAAATACGTACAAAATGTTACAAATCATCAATTAGCATGTTAAGTTACATAACAATTTCCACAGAACATCTTAATGAAGAATGGGCTTCTAATTATATGCTGACAGGTGATTTCTTCATTTGCCGATATCAGTAGTTTAAACCCAGGAGGTTAATCATCTCATCTGCCAAGCAAAACAAGCTTGATTGATGGAGCTATTGATAGACAGAGTAGGCACGTTCATTTTTAAAATCAATTTTCTTAAAAACTAAACTTATAGTTCACGTTAAATCAAAATTTTCAGAATCGAGTTCCAGTGCGTTTGTTATTGTTAAATTTATTTTTATGCTCGATATAATAGCTCGGGTATTCACCTTTTTGGCAAGGCCGTCTGAAGATAAAGATAGATGTATTGCATTGTTAATGTTAGATAAAGATGCAGAGAGTTGTATGATATAGCTAGTATTTTTTATTCTCAATAGCTTGTATGTAGCAAGTGCGTAATGAGTTGCGTTATGCTATTTCGGTTCTATGCCAAATGCTGTATAAATAGACAGTTGGCCGTCTAAAATATATATCATTATCAGTCTGAATGGGTTCCTTCCTTCCTTTTAACTGGGGCGGCTTTGATGTTGCGAATCTGATAGTTTATTTCTGAATTCGAGCGTTGGAAAGGTTGTCAATGAAAACAACGCCCCATTTCGAGATCAACGGCCAATGTAATATTAACATTGTATATATACTGACGATTATGTTATATCGTTATTTACATAACACACTTATTTTTATATATTTCTTTGTATTAATTGCTTATTTTGTTTATTTTTCAGGTAAGTTCGTATGCAGTTCAACTTTTATAACAAGACATATTGTAAGTGTCTCAAAACATATTTTAATATAAACTTCTCCACCGACAAATTGTCTATTTTATTGCACCAAGCTTCTGCAAGTACAGATCTTGAGATTTCTGAATAATATCTCAATATTATAAACATTTCATAAACATCCACCTAACCTTTTAGAATTTTAGACTAGTGTGAATAAACGATTTGTTTGAAACATAAAACATGGTAAGGATATATTTGGAATGTCACCTGGCGCCGAATAAAATTATTGTAGAGACAGACCACACAAACGAAGAATAAAATAGCACCTAGTACAATTATACATTTATCTGTAATATTCCGTAAAGGCGTAGTATTGTAGTTTGCCTATGACTCATATATCTCAAAATTTCATAAAAAATATTTGACCTCTCTGTTCATAACCGAATAAACTATAACTCTAAATATATTCGTATTTAATGTCTCTTAAAAGTGAATTCGTCTTAAAATACAAAACATAATTATTATTTGTTATATCACACGAGTTAACCATGTTGTCATATCAAAGTCACGTAATAGCAAAATTGTACTATATTTTGATTATTTAAACTCCAAGTAAATTTTATAATGGTCTTTCAATGAACTTGTATGAAGATATTAGGCCTCGCCTTAATTCGTGGTCGAAACTTTCATATGGCAATACGCCAATGCGATGTCGATAGCATTAAAAAATAATATAAGACCTTTGTCTGTTCCACCTGCGGTATTTAAAGGGATGACGATTGACGATATATATTCATACAGTTCGTTCTAAAGCCATTTCGTTTTGATGTACGTCAAAGTCTGTGGACAAAACATCATAAAATCAAATACCGGCAGAGCATGGATTTGGTGGAAAATTTAGAATACTTTATTGCCTGGCATTTGGCCTCTAGCATAAGCACAGTTAAAACATCAACACATAATAATAATAATAAGGGAAATAATAGTAATACACACAAAATTAAACAGTCGGTACATAGTATTACAAAATCAAAATAATTTAATAGACACAGAGATCGTGATTTTAGTAGATATCTAATTATCTATGAACCTTACAATAATTTAAGACTATACTATAGCCTGACAATATTTTACAGCTAATAAAAAGCAGTCGCATAGCCTGTCCTGTATCCCTGTCATGTCATTAGTGTATGTTAGATACAAACATGGAGTACCGGTAATACTCGATAGCGGTGTTGTTTGTACTCTGACTTATTTACACAAAGCATACGCGGAAATAGAGATTGGTTTTCTTTATAATACAGTTGTGATTTTTAGAAAAAATATTTTTTTAGTGACTGTTGCACTATGCAACAGGCGTGATGGACAGTAATCAGTCAAATTACTAAAACATTTAAGAAATTGATAAAGGCACTGAAATAAACGAATTTCCACTTTAAAGAATATTGCTAGATAAACAGTCAAAACGGCACTAATCTTAGGCTAACTATTTGCCGTAAAATATGCCATTATGACAAAGTTTACGCACATCTTACTCTATTCAGCTTGATATTTGAATGACAAATAAATTGGCGTATTATTAATTGAAATGTAATAATATGGTGATTGCCATCCATATTTAGTTTGATAAGTCGGCGCCCGCGCACCGCCGCACAATTGTGTCACCTAATTGAGCGCTTGACGCTTAATAAGAGCATAGAGTCGCATCATATATGAAAATTTTAATTGGAACTTGTCATGTAAAATTTTCCGTGCTCAAAATTAGTTAAATTTAAGACCTTAGCAGGTCTTGAACCTGCTACCAGGCTGCTGGGAATGCCGGCCGAAATACTTTGTAAATTAGGAATGAATTAAGAATCAACCAGATTAAATAAAGCGATACTCTGTCGTGTATAAAAAATCATTAATAAGATTATTTTATGTAATTCCTTCAATAAAGAGTGTGCTATTAATAAGGTTGCTCTAATTTGGTAAAAAAACAAATACGATTTTTTTTAATACAACTTCTTTGGGGATACACATAGAAAGCAATTTTAGGTCATGATTAACCTGTTTCTCCTGTCTGTATTATTTTAATTTACCAATGCCAACTACCGTATAACAATACTAGTCACGAAATTAGTTAATAGTTCGACTCTACTTCTTTCGATTACGAGATCGGTGTACGATTCGAGTCGACCGCATGTTTGCGGTTTGTCGCTCTAGTAGTGGTGCGACGTGGCGCTACGGACTATTTAGGGTTATGTAGCTAAATACCCTATATGTATTTAAATCTGATTCTGAATCTGATTGCAAAATCTTTTAAAATAGCATCTATAGCAATCAGATTTTCTTTCCGAGGTGCCAGGCAGGTAAATCAACCAAATCATCATAAACTGTCGCTCCTAGACGTCCTCTCGATCTATCTATATTATATTAGAGCAGGCAAAGCTTGCAGTTGTGGTTTGTTTCCCAGGATGACATTATTTACGGTTATTTTAAGAAAATTAACCAAATAAAATAAAATAAAATATGACTTTACGTGGACGATATTTTTCTTGGCAACCCGCGTAAGCATCAGCATTGCAAGTATCATACATATAACCGTAACGTAGTAATAAATTTATTCATCATAAACCACCATAGGCCATGAAGTGATTATTTTCTTTGAAGTGATGAGAGATTTAGTAAATAAACACATCAAATTTTTTAAAATTGTGAAATAATTCATGATTTCGATGTAATTTTTCAATTACATAAATTGCCTTTATTTCCGGTTTTAACAAATTTATTTAAACTTTGAAAAAGTTTTGTTACTCATAAATGTGTATAACTTATGTATCTATAATTTGAATTCCTCCCTTCCTTTTATTGTTTAGTCTCTAGCTAACATATTGTATTATTCATTTAAACACAAAACCGTCCTATAAATTGAGCTATTTGTTATGTTTATAAATATTTAAATTCTGTCTCACCGAAATGATTTATTATGACATCTATAACATGAAACCCTGGCATGAAAATGCATCTTAGTTAGATACTTACGACAACTTTTATAGGTGGTTTACCTTAACAATTTCTCACAACATAAACTGTTATTTTCTTAGTGTTTAACATCACACCTAGAGCCATTATAACATGAATATTCTGACACCTAACTCCGCCTTATTGAGCTTATAATTGACGTTAAAAGGCTCCTTTTGACACCATAAAGTAATTTGTGATCATTTGCAAGTAAATTAAGTTGACGGTAACTAGCTTGTTGGAACGCCATTTTTACCTTATAAGTTAGGAATTTACATCTTTGGTTTATCGAGGCTGATATTAAGTTAGTTAAATTAAGGTTCTGCATGCAGGTCATGGATTTGGATAGTATAGTTAAATAAATAGTATCAGATATTGCAATTTTTGTTGCGGTTTGGTGTTGAGAATTAGCTTTTGAGTTAAGCTTAGCTGAACGATCATCACAATATTATGCCTACTGTACTAGTATTTTAACTGGTACAGTAGGCATAATAATGTGATGATCGTTTAAATGTGATGGCATTTGTAATCTTTTGCGAATATTCTTTTACAGCCCAACACGGCTTACTGCTTACCATAAAAGGATTTATATTATAGCCCAACACGGATCTGAAATCTATGCATCAACTTATTTCTGTACAACCTTATAAAGCTACTTACAAGAATACGCAAGCTATAGGGATATCCTAAACTCGAGTTCATGGCATATTCGTTCACAAAGTTTCGAACCACATCTCGATCTCAGGCCTTACATTTCTTTCTAAGCCATGTTGTTTAAAACCAATACCATGGTGATGAATGCTCAATCACTGCCGTGAATATTGAGTCCACATAAATCTTGAGACAGTAAAATCTTCAAATAGACTGACCAACGACCAGCTAACTAATTTAGACGTAACTCGATTCTCCTAAAGTAAGCCGGCGACCACCGCACACCAATGCGCAGTACACACACATGCTCAAGCTTTATCAATTAATTAAAATGCATTTTGTATCTGTCAATAGATCCTAACTAATGCAATCTGAAGCCCGCGGTTTTTAGTTTTGCTGTAAGCGGGTCAATGCGGTTGCTGTTTCGGGCAGCCCAAGACATACCTTTTTAGCGGGATTGAGAAATATTCACACTTTCCACTCCAAATTTTTTTGCAGCTTAGATACACTGGCGTTTTTAGGATCGATTTGTTAAAAACTCTTCACAATCACAGCTTTTTATGTGACTCTCGCTGAATTATCTCATTGGTAGCCTACTAAACTTCAAATGCTATCAGACTTGCTGTGGCCTTCCATTTGACAATTTCAGTAACCTAAGAATTATGTTCATTTCGCAAAAATTATCTCCATCTGGCCAACACTGTTTTACTGAAGGTTATAGCGACATTTCGCACCATAAAGTTTTTCGGCAACCGCATAATCTTTGTACAATTTCGAAGTTCATATAATTGATTCGCTATAAATCGCATCCACTCATAACTTACGCCGTCTTTAAACATTACAAGTATGCGGTTATGTATAAATAAAATTTGAATTAACAATATATTTTAGCAATGATATCAATTTACTCTCGGGGTGAAGACAGCTATGCTTTACGATCTCTGGCTCTGAATAATTAATTGTGGTCATCCTTGTGCATGATAATGGAAGGATCGTAATTACTGCGATGTATTTAAATATTGTTGTTTATGCTTTTGAGATATCTGCTTTGTTGTATGCAGATGGTCAGCCATTTTTAAGGTGCGGTGTGTAATGTTCATTTGCCTCTAAAATGCTCTCATTAGTTCCGCCCTTAGCTCTCTCTAGTTACAATTATAATGTCCTGTCTTGGAAACCCTCTTAAAATGTTCATGAGCATTAGCACTATTAATAGGAGATATCAAGACGAAAAAACTTAAGCTTTCTTCAATCTTATCTTCAAACGAGCCATAGCGATTACCTCGAGGTTTGTTTCTTCAGCAAATACATAGTTATTGTTACACTCTTTATAAAGTACTATAAATATGCATGTTTTGTGAATCAATTTACCGATTGGTGCAAACCGCATCAAAATCAGTAGCGTAGTTTAACATCTAATCTTACAAACAGGAAGAGCGACTTCATTTTATACTATGTAAAGATGTTACGTTGGTCAACATGACATTGAAATTGAAATTGATTTTGTGAAGTGCATTCCTTGAATTCCTCCATTACTTACTTGCTTATTAAGTTATGAATGTATGCATCTGCTAATTAATTGACGATGCAGTCTGTTGTATATTACGATATTATATGGAGTGTTAAACAATTACGCACAAGAGATAAGATAGATTTAAAACAACAGACTCTTGTTCATTCGTCTTGTTAATTTATGTGGTTTTGTCATTGCGGAGATATTATTGTTTATTGGGTTGTATCTTTTTAGTATCGTCCTTTCTTGTTTATTGTGTTTGTTTATTGAAACTGCTTAGCTATACTTATATATGTATAATGAGTATTTTTACACTACCTTAAAGTCTTTTGGGTTGTACAGACCTATATTCTTTTCACTATCTAAATATAAATTAATAAAATAAACTTAAGACTTTGGATGTTAGAAGTAAACTACCGATCGCGTTAGGTCAATAATGAGGTTTTTTTTTACTTTATTATTGAGGTAAGGGAGCGAAACATTGGCGTTCTATCGTTTCTACCTTCCCCCATGGGATAAAGGCGTGATTTCATGTATGTATATAACAAATTATCAACCCGCTATAACCTGTTAGAGTTCAAGCAGTATCATTTAACATAGGTGAATTAATGTTCCTCATCTGAAAATGCAAGGACTGTAAACTTCAGTTTCGGCGTCCATTAAACTAAATTAATAAAATACAATATTAATAAGACATTCAACTGGACCCAACGACATAATGATGACTTTTACATCAACATAAAATAATCTTGCTTAAGCCTATCGGATTGAATCCAAACTAGACTTAGAAGGACTTAGGTTTATTACTAGTATTTAACCTAGGCCTTAAGCCATAATCCTAGGCTAGATAGTGACCCTAATATCTTAATAGGAAAGATGAAGTCGTCAGGAACAAATTTTATGAAGTTAAGCCAATCGTTAACTCCTCGTGTGGTAGAAAAGCTGATTTTATTTGCTTGTATTTCTAGATATAAGTGAGGATTATTATTTCCGACTTGAGATTTTACAGCATTGGTTTCTTCTATATATTATTATGTCAAATTATTGCTTCTAGTGGAACTGTGATGTGTTGAGGACACATCACGGTTCCACTAAAAGCAATATGAAAGTCCAGATGATACTCTAAATTCAGGTAATTACTTAGCGTCAATGAAATAACTTAAGCTCGCGTATATTTAGAAAACCATCTCACAGTCTAGAGTGCTTGTTTCAAAGAAAAGATTGCAGAAACATTCGCAGTATTTCTTTTCTTTCAGTTCTAAAATTCTAACCAATCATGTGAGCAACAGCTCACCTTTAACGACACCTTAAATTCTAGCTAGAAATAGTGTATTGTTCACTCACACTGTACAATTTCAGTAAGAATTCCTATCAGATATGTAAATGTGTAAATTGCAGAATTAAATAAGTGTGTGATTTAATTCTGCAATTTACACACATACATACCTAATATTATTAAAACCGACATGAGGTGAAGACATTATTATTGAGTATACGGATATGCCGACTAGTTTCGAATCTAACTAGTCGACATATCCTGGCTAAAATAACATGAGTAACCCGTATTCTCAATAATAACATACATACCTCCTTAGGAATTTAGGAAACACTGCTATAATAATCTAATTATCTCTAAGTTGTCAGCAATGACGTGTGGTTGTTCAGGTCAAATGGATGTTAGATCAATTCTGACAAAGAAAATTTAAACTTTTCCTCGCTAAAAGGTGCTCTTACGGTTTAAATGAGAGCCCCTAATTAGTGTATGTTACCAAAGACAATTGTTAATATTTATGGCGGTTGGCGATCTACGCTTGCATAATAAAAGTGGTAAAGGGGTTTCTGGAGAGAACCATATTGGATCAGCAGTTAAAATTACGGGTACCAGTAACAGTAGCACAGCACAAACAAGGAATAAAACAAGTAACTAGACGTCATAACAAGAATTGACGTTAACGCGTGACGTTTGACGCGTAGTTGTGGAGGCGAAGTGCAGGAGGCGACGCGAATCGCCTAATACTACTGTATTGTGCATTTCAGGTAGATGCTTCTGTTGATGGCCAATGCCTTGCAAATTTACTACTGCCCAGCTTTGTTCACGCTAACCCTGAGAACGGCTTGCCACTCTTCATATTTCGATTCGATTATAAAATAGTTATCATAAAATCGTCAATTTCTTTTGTCTTTTGACGTTTCTGTGTTGATACGTCATAGTCGAAATTAAATGTCAAAAGAAGAAAGCCGTGCTTAGAGGGCTGGACACCGTTGCATAATTTATTTGACGCTACATCATAAATGGAAAGCTTCGTAATATTTAAGCTTTTTAACTGACTTCAAAATAAGGAGGAGGTTCTCAATACGAAATAATCTTTGAAAAGGAGCCACACTTTAAAATATGTCATGAAATAAAAAAATAATCAAATAAACAGTGTCCAAAAAAAATTCTGAGAGACTATGTTAGTGAATTCTAAATTTTATTGTAATGATGTTTTAACTATTGAGTTACATTTATAATAAAAATATACATACAATAAGTATAAGATGATTGCACTTAGCTTGAAGCTTCAAATATGTATAGTGTACATAGACCTACTATGAGTAGATATCAAGTTATGTTGAAAAAGTGGGTCAGTCTATTTATCTAACGTGATCTGTAATATTGACAATAATAAATTGACACTAATTTCTTGGTGTAGTTCTATGCCACGTCACTTATACACGTAGTATTTGTGTTACTAGGGTAAACTCGTTAATACGAAACTTATTGGATTAACAAGCTTCTCTTAACTGAAGAATGACAATAGATCCATTGTGCATCATTCATTTAAAATATTTAAAGTCCCTTAAAATCTATTGCATGGAGTTTTTGCTTTTTAAACAAGTTGCAAGAAGTCTCATTGGTACTTTAACATTTTAGGATACTGTCAAAGAAAATTTAGGTAAATTTACTATTTTAGACTTGAGGTTATCCGATTTAGTCGGTAACGTACGAGCAAACCCCTACATCGCAATAGTTTATTTTTATGCTGACATCAACGCGCAGCGATGTGAACAAAATACGTACATTCGAAAGAATAATCAGTAGTTGCAATCAATCGGTTCGGGTAACATCAAAACGTTCCTTTCGCCGCGTGTCGGTCAATTAACATTAGTTTTCAGTGTAATCTATCTGACTTTAAACACATTTCTTTTATCTGACTTATCATTTTGATGTACCTTTCTCCGTACAGGTAGGTAATTTTAAATTCACCAATTAATTATTTTTGATTTGTAGTTGCCATTTGCCACGTGCTTTCAGTGTAATTATTTAAATTTTACTCAATATTTTTTTAATAGGTAAGCTTACCCTTTCCTGATTTCAAAACCAAACGGACGCAAACAGGCACACCTACCCCATTCACGGGCATTACTACTCGCCTGTCTAGTTCATAACTCCTATTTATTTATTGCTACCCACATTACATAATGATGTATCTATTTATTTGGTGTCTGATCAGTGGTCGGTCGCCCACCGCCGCGCGGGTGGCCGTCGGAAACAACCGCCAATTTTCTTACTACGTCCAGCTGTCTAAAGTAATTTGTAAGATTTAAATATAACGGCGAAATGCTTTTGGAATATTTATTGATTGTTTTAGATATCTTGTTGCCTTGAATTTATTATAGTTATATAATTGTGTGTGGTCTTCCTTTTTATCTCTCTAATGTGGAATAATACATTATTGAATTGACTTTAAAGAAATGAATAGTATTTTTGGTGAATGAGAAATATCTTTATTTACAGAAAAATATACATGTTGAATTTTATATAATATTAAAGTTGAAAATTAAGAATCCAGCAGGACTCGAACCTGCACGCCCTGGGTATACGCCCCAACTTTTTCAACTTTAATATTATATAAAATACAAAAAGGCAAAGCTAAAATTTGCTTTAAAATATTCCATGTTGAATCTTAAATTAAAACTAGTCTAGTTATTTTAGTCTAGCTATATATTATTCTAAACTTAGGTTAAAAGTCACTGTCAGAAGGCCTCGTACCCAAAATGCTGGCAGCATTATCGCGTTGTATTGCGATACTAAGCCGCTGGCCGAAGTAAAGAATTGTTAAATGTTCGACATAATTAGGTATGTCTGAGTATGACCAATTGAAAAGACGATTACCGAATATTATACAATAAAATGCCACAATGAGAAACAGATGGAATTGAAGCTTTTAAAGGTCAGAACATTAAACTCTGTTTTAAATTCACGTTATAATGTAATTGCGAATATAAGTTTGTTTGTTTATAGTCAGTTTATTATTTTTTTTAACTTTTACGGTAAAACAATTTTGATCTTGATTGTTTTTTTTTCTTTTAGTAAAAGAAAAAAGACGCCCGCACGATTTATAACTCCTGTATCGCGGGGGTGTTCACTAACATTAATTTCACACACACAAAGCACACCCAGAGTCAGCACAAATCTTTGCTGATCACACAAAGATTTGTCCCGTGTGGAGATCGAACCTACAACATCAGCACTGTTAAAATCGGCGAGGCGACTGCATTAACCACTACGCTAACTGTGCACTCAAACTCAGATAAAAGGTCTAAAAGATATGTTTGGCTTACAATAATAAGGTACCATTGCCGATCTTTTAAAACCTAATTCAAACAACCAACACATAGAAGTTTCCATTCAATCTGCATAGTGATTAGGTCGTTTTAAAATGAGAGAAACGGTTTTTGCTAAAATTAATAACTAGAGCATCTAAAAAACACAGCAAAATATTAATAACCGTCATTAATCTTCACCTGATCACCGTGAAAAAACCAAATTAAAATATTGTTTCCCAGTAGTCCCACGGTGTATTTTATCTGATAATCCGTGTTGATCCAGACAGTAATATCGGCAGCGTCTGGGAATCGGCAAAAAGCTTTGGCGTGTTATTGGGGAGAGACAGAAGGCTCAGTGGGTTGTGTGCTTATATCTTACTTGCCTATATTATAAATGTGAAAGTTTGTATCGGTGCGTGGATCTTCATTGCTTTTCATGCAATCACTACTGGACGGTTTTTTATGAACTTTGGTACGCTGGTATCTTATGGCCTGGATAATCTCGAAGGCTACTTATTAGTCAGTAAGTCAGATAGGTACAACGCATGTGGAGCCGCGAGTAAAAGTTATATATAAAAAAACTACTTACTTACATAATTCCTTATTTGATTATTTATAGTTTTTTACATTCGTTTAACTTTAAGATGTAATTAATTATTTGTATTTTTAATTTTAAGTCTCTCTATCTCTCCCTCTCTCAACAACCATTTTTATTTTATCCAGTTGACTTACTGCGTTCACTTGTCGCATGCAGTTAATCTGGGATTGAAACGTTAGCGGTAACGCTTTGATTGTTGGCGGCGACTGCCGACTGTTGCGAGATCACTGTCAGATGTTATGATTGGTAGAATTTTTTTGTTCCTCAACTAGTGGTGTAAGTGATGAAATTCAGCGGTTACGTTATGGTTGTTGTCGGTGACTGTCGACAGTTGCGAGATCACTGTCAGATGATAACATCACAGACATTAACAGAGGAACAAAAAACTATCCCAATCATAATAAGATTGGGATAGTTTTTTGTTCCTCTACTAGTGGTATAAGTGATGAACGTCAGCGGTTTCGTTAGCGGTTACACTTTAGTTATTGGCGGCAACTGCCGACTGTCAAATGTTATGATTAGAAGAGTTTTTTTGTTTATCTACTAGTAGTATAAGCGATAAGTGTCTGCGGTAACGTAAGCGGTAACATTTTATTGTTGGATACAATGGATTTTGCTTACAAAAGGTCTTGCCTGGTCTCTAAAATTAACTAAACAATTTTATTATTGTAAAATAGACCCCCGACCGTCACTCTTATTAAAGCGTTCTTTGATTGATAAAAAAAACACAAATAATAATGCTCTAAATAAACTAAATCTCATGTACGTGTTATAGGAATTTCTCATTAAATTTAAGCATTTTTTTACAATCGCTATAAGTTTATAACATAAAGCGCTACAATTTCAAGGCGCATTTTAATATGCCAACTGGTTATTGGTTATACGCTAATATGGTTCGCCATTTCAACGACTAATTACTGTCAGGTTAAAAAACATTACTATGTAATCTGTGCACAGACTAAAAAAACATTGCTACATATTTAATCTGTGGATAAGCAAGAACTTTAACTGCTTAACAAGAACTTTCTATGTGCGTTGAATATCAAACGATTTGTTAGTACAAACGGTACTCATAAACTTATACATGTCCAGTATAAACTGGTCTCTCATTGTTTGGGAAGATTATACAATGCGATACCATCTTATACTGGTCTTCTTCTTCGTTGTGTCGATGGCTGAGTCAAATTTTATTTTGACTTGCCATCGTGGTGAAAGGATTAGCCAATTCGCTTTGGAGAACTCATGAATTGCACAGGGTACGTCGGACGTAGGGGATCGTTGCCTACGTCACTCGGGGAGGCTCCTTTCATGCACCCCCTTCACTATACTGGTGATATATAGGTTTATAGGTAGCCCTCCGAACATCAATTATATTTATATTGATCTAGGTTAGTTTGATTTAAGACTAATTGTATGTCAAATATTTATTTGCTTTATATTGTTAAGACTATTAGCTAGATAATATATTTTTATTAACATGTAAAATACATTATTATTAAGATTAACTTACAATTAGTTATTTAAATAATAAAAAAACTAAATCATACCTAACTATTTACAGCTGGAAGAGAAATAGAACTAAAAAAAAAATATACGTCAAAAAATACTTCCGCATCAATGTCAAATGCGGGTGACGTGTCCAGAAAGCTGGCGGCATTGCCGCGTTGAATTGCAATGCTCAACCTTAGAGCAAAGTAAAAACCAGCCTTCTGATCACGTGAAGTGTCGATCAGTTGATTAGCTGGGTACTGGGGTTGTTCATACCACAAGGTGTTCGCACCGCGGCCGCGCGGTATGGATCGCCCAAGGACTTTTTTTGAATGGGTCCGGTCACACCGCGGGGCGAATCTTCCAAGGCTATTTTTGAATTAGTAGGTTCGCACCACAGCTCAGTAAGGTTTAATGTACAGCACAGTAAATTGTAATAACACAGTAACCCTAGATTGATTTTAATAATAGATAATGTCTCAGACTGTCTTGATAAATTGAAACTTTTAAGTATCCGATGGGAACACTATAACTCAGTCCCTCACCATTCATGACATAACACCTATATTACTCAGAATGGTGTGGCAGAGGTGTATACCACATTTCACCTGTTACGTTTAGGTTCCATGTGATAGAGAGTGAGCGCTACGACATCCACTGGGCACATTTACAACTCCGTGCTGCTAAACATTGCGCCCGGTCCTAAACAATATAAACTTCGAAACTTACGCGTTGCATGATTAAGTAAAATCTAACGGGAATTAACGCGATCATGCATTATTTACCTTTTAGGCTGGACGTTTTTTTTTTATTATTCCACTGAGGTGGCAAACAAGCATACGGCCCGCCTGATGGTAAGCAGTTACCGTAGCCTATGGACACTTGCAACGCCAGGGGCATCACGCGTGCGTTGCCGACCCTTTAAAAACCTATTTGCACTCTTTTTAAAGAACCCCAAGCTCTTGGAAAAACTTGGGCAGGGAGCTCATTCCACAACTTTATCGTGCGTGGGAGAAAATTCCTCGCGAACCGCACTGTGCGCGACGATATTTGTTTAAATGTGTGAGGATGAGCTCGCTTTCGATGGCGAGACAGATTACACTGGCCGTGGTCGCAAGCAGACTGGTGCTAGCGGCGCGCCGCACAGTAGGCTGAAATTGCGAAGTAGGGACTTAGGGATTACTTTGCACATTTTTGAAATCTACATACTAATACAATCATTTTATGTTACTACACTTTTTTTATAAACCTGATAATTACAGAGTTAAACGCATTTAAAAATTGAATGGAAAAATTATCTGCTATTGCAAAATATAGTTAGTTTTGACATACCTTTATCATTATTGTACAAAAAGTATGTATTTTTTAAAATATTAGACGTTTTTGTAGGTACAATCAATCTTCCGAGCTTTTTCCCAATTACATTGGGGTCGGCTTCTTTATTGTAGGTACTATCGAAAGCAGTTCCGCATGCCCACCTTTAAGACGGTAATCGCATAGCACCGCTCACGGCGTGTATACTCGATGCTAACGTTCTGACCAATGGGGAGCGCGAACGATATTCGAGTTGTATGCGTATAAATATCTATATGTATAATTGTTACACTCACACTAAGCGAGTGTGCGCTCGGTTAATTGTAGATGATTTTTAAATAAATGTAAATCCCATTCGCGTGAGCTCCTTGTTATGAATAGTGTTATTGCCAGCGAGAAACAATTTTGAACTTATTACTATCTTAAATGTTTAGATAAAAAAAATATATTGGTATTGCCAAATATATTCAAATGATTATTTGAACTTTCTGAAACAAATTTTATTTTTGATAAGAATTAATTTATTCAACAATTTATTTTAGTTTTATCTTTTTTTATTTATTAAAAATTTCTTAGTGACTAGATTATGTTAAAAGAAATAAATTGATAACTATCCTTGGGTTATTTTTGGGCTTCAATTGAAATAATATATTTTAACAGAGGCTGCTCAAGTCTTCGAACAAGTGTTAAGTTAATCTGTGAAGAAATCTTAAATGGAATGTATAAATAAATCTCTGATAAAACTGATTTCAACGGCGCGGGCGCATTGAATATCGTAATATCATCATTGTGTTAAAAGATGAATGGATTGATATGCAAGTATTTGTAAATAGGATTTTTATATTGATGCGTTTAATGGGGGTGAAATAACTGTCTTGATTGCTTATTATTTGTTAAATAAATTAAATGTGTTAAATTATATACTAGTAAATTCATTTTAAGTTAGTTAAAAGTAGATTTTATCACGGGATATTGTCGGCGATTTTGCCAATATTAAAAACCGAGTTAACTATTGTTTTAAATCGTAAGAAGTTCAATAAAACATGCCGACAAGCATTGTTAGCGATTTTGAATCACCTTACCATAGTTGTTAAGTAGATAAGGTGCAATATTGTTTAACATGTTTTAACCATCATTTATCGGCTTCTAACACAAAAAAAATAGCTATTGTTTAAGTTCTGAGAAATTTGACTAAACAATGCACTTACAAAACGTTGCACATTTCGGCTATTGTTTATATTTTGCCCACTGCACTCACACAAATACAATTGTCTCAAAGGGGGTGGGGTAAGGAAGTGTGGCTATTGAGCTTGCACTCACACAAATAAAAAAATGCCTCTGATTCGTTGGTTCAATGTGTGCGTTACTACCTGCGCTGTCGCAGGAATATTTTCTAAAGTGGGCATGCTTATCTGCAGCCGATAGTACCCCTAAAAACTTTCCACACCACCCGGCCAAACTGGTTTTCTTACGTTTTTTATAGTGGATTAGGCCTATTGGGGAGTTAAAAAAAACGCGCCCAGTTCTCTACCTCCAGGGTGGTGTGGAATGGAGAATAAAAACCGTCCAAGTGCGTGTCGAGCCACGCGCTATAGGGTCCCGTAGTCAGCCGTTGCAACATAATTATGGACTCAAAACGGGTTTAATGTCTGTATAAAACTTTAACAACTTCATTCAAGCCTTTATTTTTAAAGATTTTTGTATTTTGTATGAAATATTTTAACTTTACACTTCGGACCCCTATTATTCTTTAACTAATAAAGTTAACGTAGCGGCTATAGTTTTCCTTGAAAGCTTATTTCATATACTACCATATATATTTTTTTATTTTTAGAGTCAGTATTTTAGTTTTTAGAGGAGAAAACGCCCTACTCGAACAAAAATTTGCTCTTTAACGTTTATTATCTCGCAAATGGATCTCTAAACCAAAAAGTTGTCTTAGCAACCTCTTAGTGTTACTAAAAGACCTATCTGAGGATACCCCACACCATGGTGCACGCGACAGAAAAAAAATATCTCCACTTAACATGTAGGGGAGGTACACGAAAAAAAAAATTTTTTTTTTAATTTTTTTCTACTACTTTTGAGATATAGTTGACATACATATTCATGCAAAATTTTATGCCTCGGACAGATATTCAGACGGACATAGCGAAACTTCTTCGGTTCCCTGCAGGTACTACGGAACTCTAAAAGTCAAGCCTAGTTCAATACCACACTATATGTTAAAATAGGTTAATAATTAGACATTTTCAAATCTTTAAGTTTTGTTATGAGGCTACTTGAGTCTTCCGAGATTTTTATGAATTTATATTTTTTTTCATACAATTTTTTTTTCAAAAATTCGTAACTTTGAAAATAATTATAAAAATGACAAAGTTGTGGAACATTATCGATTTGTGTAAGTTAGTAGATTTCATTTCCATCATTAGTTTTTCAAATATACTCAATAAATTTTGGTTGATCCCTAAGTCTTCTACGGTCGAATTTCGTTCCATCGTGCGCCGTCTCCGTTCGTGAGGGCGATGATTTTCCGTCTACCCTCACATCTTGACTTTTAATCATAAAAAAGTCCTCTGATAAACCCTTCTGGCTAGTAAACCGTGATGTCGTATGTGTTAATTTGTAATGTAGATGGCAAAATAACACGAACGTTACATATAGAGTAGGACCATTACAATCATATACATAGACATTACTTAAATGAACAACCATTAAACATAACAAGGTGTTGTTTATAACAACACTTATACTAATCGCTTGCTCCTTTATTTGGTTACAAGCGTTTAGAACAGAGTTAGTTGTTGCAATCTTAGTCATTTGTGGTGTGTGATTATACCCTTAGATTATTTATTATAAATTAGAATACCTATAGATGGCGCCAGGCGATAAAGGCTAATATAATACTAAGAAATAGTAGAAAAATATGGGACTGACAGGATTTGAACCTGCGACCTCTGCATTCTGGGCAGCGGCTTTAACCACTAAGCTACGGTCGCTTCTAGCCAGGACCCTAAATTTCTCATTTAATTTTGTGTGTTACGTCATTACGTGTCATAATTTTTTCATCTGTTTCTTAGTATAATTCGCCAATCATAGCTATATGCTCTAAAAATAATCAATAAAAAGGCTAATATTATTCGTAAGACTCGAACCTACTTGTGATATACCTATTTTTTTATTTGGTGTTCTTATACTTCTTATAAGTACCTACCAACGCACGATTACCCGTTTTCCAGACTGAATCTCGTCGCAAAGCCTAGCTCTGGTCGCATTACGTGGCTTAGCTTGGACAACGCCTTAAAACTCCATGTAATAGGCCAGTGCATATTTAGTGGAGCGCACCGGATAGCAATTTTCACTGTCAAGCTATTCATTATGGACATTGCTACAGTTAGAAAAAAGGACACCCAAAGCTGAGCTGTACGTTTTCGCGGCAAATCCCGATTTTAATTGACTGCTCACTAAGAATAATTCCTGTGTCGCAGGTGTGTTCACCAACATACATTTCACACACACAAAGTGCACCCAGAGTCAGAAGAAATCTTTGCAGATCACACAAAGATATGTCCCGTGTGGTGATGGAACTCACAACACCAGCGCAGACCGCTTTAGCCACTACACCAAACGTGCACTCATTGTTTTCAGGCTCTTGTTTTCATGATATATTTTAAAGCTAAACAAATTTTCAACTAACTCTAAACCACTGCGTGGTTAAAAGCAAACGGCATTGCTGCATATCTCAATCCACCAAGACACAACTTACTTCTTGAGTGTTATAACAAGCTTTTGATTGATTGACATACAGTCCGTATTTGGATATAAACATTAGCATGCGTCGCACGCAGCGGCAGTAGGTAATAGCGCCAATTATCAACTCTTTAGCACTGCGTTTGACGGCCGGTGTGTACATACACATGGCTACCGATCAAGCTATACATGTCCATTATAAGCTGGACTCGCATTACACTGGAGGCCTACACATCGCAAGATTATTTTATACTGGAAAAGTATATAGGTTGATGGGTCCGTGTGTACTTGTAAAATGGTTATTAAAGAGATCGTATGGATTGAGGTTAGGTTGATATAGTATGTGCTGGCGGTAATGCTCTACTAGAGGCTAACTGGCGATGCATCAAAAAAGTAGCCACTATTTTTTTTAGTGGCCTTTGGATGAAGTTTTTGTGTTAAGGGGGTATTCTACGTATCTGCGCTTCATACAAATTTTGTTTGGTTGAAAAAAAAAAAAAAAAAATGAAAAAGTGTTTATTGAGTTTTTTTACATATTTTACACATACAATATCTTCTGCCAAACTGCAGCACAGTTTGTGGGCAGAATTTGCTCCCATTTTATTACAGTAGGCATATCGGTTTTACAATAGTTTTATGTTGTACTTTTTCATTTTAGAACATGCAAAAAACAAAAAATATTATTAAAGATTGGCACAAAAGAAAATTTGTTGAAACAAAATAATAGGTTGGCTAATTACAAATTTGTGATTACTATAGTTACATAATTTTTCATTTTACTATGTTGTACTTTTTCACTTTAGAACATGCAAAAAATAAAAATACTATTAAAGATTGTCACATAAGAAAACTTGTTGAAACAAAATAATAGGTTGGCAAATTGCAAATTTGTGATTGCTATAGTTAGATAATTTTTCACTTTATTACTGTAGGTATAGCGGTTGCACAACAAATTTTGAGACAAAATACTAATAATAGGTTGGTAAATTACTAATTTGTGATTAACCACTTTACAAACATTGTTTGCTATCTATCTATCATAATATATCTATGACAGAAACTTCATATTTGGAGTATGCTTTAATTATGAGTTTCAGACTGACTGACAGTGGCCATTTCTGAACAGTACAGTAAAAAAAATTTTTAGTTATTATAATGCAGAAGGTATTAAACTTTACAATATTAAATTAAAATTTAAAATTTACAATATTCAATATAACAGATTTCACTTCAAAAGTACAATATTTCAAGTTTTGGCTAGCACCATGGAATTAAGTTATAGGTAAAGTACATCAGGTCAACTGAAATTATATGAGTCATAGCGCTATTGTGCATGATGTGTTTGTCTTGACTGGGTTATAGATTTAAGAGGAATAACCCCTTTAAATAGTTTAAATTCAGTAAAGCAGCTAGCATCAGCATTTCTTTTATCAAGCTTTGTTAAGCAAAAACTACCGAGCGTCGTGTTTTCATACTAACATAATATGGATTTAACTTTAAAATTATTAAGTTTTTATCTATTTGTAAAAACAAATCATATTTAAATCCCTAAACTGCATATCTGTTATTGGCCATTTAGTCTAAATTGCTTTATCATTAATTGAGTTATATACAAATTAGAAAAATTAAAATAATAATGAATAAAAATGGGCGCCAACAAACATGCAATCTAGTGTTTTAGATTATGATTTGTCAAATAGATAAACGTTGTGTCTGCATGTGTGGTGTAGTGATTTAAGCGGTCTCCACTGCACTGGTGTTGTGGGTTCGTTACTTACGTCTGACAAATGTTTAAATGATTCGCAAAGATGTGTGCCGAGACTGGGTGTGCTTGTGTGAGTGAATGTGAGTATTTGGCCTTGTCATTGATACCAATGGATAGTGTAATTTCTTTTGGGGTTATATCTAATGTAAAAATAATAATAGTATAATTAAACTTCCTTTTGTATGAAAAACAGTCAACCAATTGTTCCCTTCTAAGAGTCGTTCCTTGTCTACTACACTTTAGCGCTAAATTAAGGCTCGTGAAGTTGTCATTGGTCATTCTGTTCTCAGATAATTTAAATCAAACTACCGCCAACCAGTAGCAACCGTGTCAGATCCTTCTGTCATGGTTGTTATGAAACCGGACAGGTTAACGAGCAACCTAAGCATAAGGATTAGTTAAATACCTGTGATAAATGCACTCATTAATGTTTGATGGTGACAACCAGTTATTTAAATCAATGGTGTAAATACAATAGAATTGGAATGCGTTTGCAGAAATTAAGTATATTTTTCTATCGTTTTATTAGAGATATGAGATTAGCCGACTAGTCGAAGAGGTCGATCATAACATTCGGTTGAATATAATATATTGTATAATAGTTCTTGTTAAATATAAAATGCAAATAATCTCTAATAATCCTTGTTAAATATAAAGCAAAAACTACCGCTTTATTTTCATTTTCCAAATCAAATCAAATCAAATCAAATCATTTATTTCCATGGGCCCCAAGGGGCGCTTGAACACGTCAAAACAAACATCAAAACACAAAAAATATAAAATTAAAATAAAACTTAGCTAACTAAATTATAATACTTATTGTAATAAAATGCCCATCCTAAGGTTGCCTGGAAGAAATCGCTTTAAGCGATAAGGCCGCCCTTTGTGCATATTTCTTTTTCTGTTATATTTTGTTATCTCTTAAGTTTTTCATGTGAATTTATGTACAAATAAAGTATTTTCTATCTATCTATCTATCTATAAATGCATTTAAAACTTTTTTTGAAAAATTAGACAACGGGTCTAAATCGCGTAAAAATAATTATTATAAAGGTAAATAAATACCTATGCTCGACGTTTCGTTTCGTGTCGTATTTATATACCTTTATATAATTATTTTGTCTAATTTTTCAAATAAAGTTTTAAATGCATTTATAGATAGATAGATAGATAGATAGATAGAAAATACTTTATTTGTACATAAATTCACATGAAAAACTTAGGAGATTACGCGATTTAAACCCGTTGTTTAATTTAAATTGTGTATGATTTCTGAACTTATCGTCAGGATATTCACGATAGCAGCGCGGATTTGGAATTGTGCCTGGCTGATGGCGACAGGCTCACTCCCTGTCCCATGCGACCTAAACATAACAGATGAAAGGTGTTGTACACCTCTGCCACACCCTTCTGGGTCATATAGGCGTGATGTTAACTATTATGTATATTCTTAGCTATGCATCTTCTCACATCTATGCTATAAACACAGCCTTACTTCTCGAGCTCGTTCGCAAAACCTCTACCGCCAATTGGACTTTACCTAAACAGGAAATCGAACCCGTAATAATTACAAGCTTGTAATATTGACACGGCACATTAGCCAATAATATACGCTTGGAATTTAAACAAACACTTTAAGTGGGCCGCGGCTATTTCAGAGCGCTCTGGCGCAACTGTCGAATTTAGTGTCGCATCGACCACTGTACTATAGTAGTAGTATTAATAATAATAGCAGCCCTGTATCTAATACATGTCCCACTGCTGGGCTCAGGCCTCATGATGAGAAGGGTTAGCCCATAGTCCACCACGCTGGTTAAGTGCGGATTGGTAGAATTCATACACCTTCTCTTCGTTTTTCCTTCACCGTTAGCGAGTGATCATTTATGTGACAAATATACACATATCTTCGAAAAGATGAATCTTAACGTTTTATAGACAGTGTGTGCCGTGGGTTCGAACCCGAGACCTTCGACTTAGCAGTCCTACGGTCTCCCACTCGGCTTTCGCTACTTTGCTGCTAGTAGTATTACTACTGTAGTATTACTAATGAGATATTATTAGATATCATCTCTCCCACACTCCGATCTTTGTATCTTGTATATCGCTAGGAGCTACATCAGTAACCATTAATATTCTTGTGTCATTCACGGGTAATTTAATTTTGTCTTAGAACTTAAAGACATAGTATTACATCACGCCTATATTAGCCAGAAGGGTGTGGCAGAGGTGTACAACACCCACACTTCACCTGTTATGTTTAGGTCCCATGGGATAAAGGGTGAGCCTATCGCCATCCACTGGGTACAATTCCAACTCATTGCTATTGTGAATTGCCTGACAGAAAGATTACAAATAACACTTTGTCCGACCCGGGAATCGAACCTGAGACCTCGCAGTGAAAAGTACATACGCTAACCACTAGACTAGCAAGGCAATTTAAACAAATTCGATTGAAATGCCACCATATCAGGCAAATAAATCGTTTCACGATCGAATGCAAAACTCAGTTCCTGTATTCCATCTTAGTATCTAATACGGCTGTCCCTTCGATAGCTTCTTCCATGTAATTACAGAATGTTTTCGTAATGAATGTCCCCACAAAAAGACGCACATCCCGCGTTATCAAGATGGTTCAGCGCCAATCAATCGAAGCAATTAAGTCAACTTGTCCCGTTCCCCCTGGGATGCCTCATTTCCTTATGTGTCACACGCGACATCCACTTTTTTTCTACATGCAACACACGTTTTATGCTCGTTAGCCGTTTATTTTTAAATTAAAATTTAAAAAATGGAAACGTCAGTTTTGGTTTGAGCTGTCAATTTGTTTGTTCTTGGTAAGGTTCGACAATCAAATTATTTTAGCGGCTTTTAAAAATTATAATATCGAACCGGCCTTCTTTAGGCCGTTTTCTGATTATGTACTCTATGCGGAAGCGGCGTGGTAAAAGAGTCCCAAAGAAAAATGTATATTGAATTTTGTTTCGGTACCGAGTGTCTGATATTACTATGAGAATATTTTTACCGTTGTGTTCCCGCTCCGAATAATCGGGCAACGGGCTTGGTTTATTATTTGAACTAGCTTTTTCCCGCGTCCGCATAAAAAATCGTATATTATGTAGTAACTGACTCCGCGCTTTGACTCGCGTTAAGCGTAATGTTGAATATTTAAAAACATTTGTTGATAGTTGTCTAACTATCAACAAATACAAAAAAAGTATTATAATTCGATCAATACTGCCCAAGATTAGCGCTAACACACAAACAAACAACTGAATCTAAAATTTTATCAAACTCTGTTCAGCCTTTTAGATGTTTAGCTTCTTCTTCTTCATCGTGTCGATGGCTGAGTCAAATTTAATTTTGACTTGCCATCGTGGTGAAAGGATTAGCCAATTCGCTTTGGAGAACTCGCGAATTGCCCAGGGTGCGCCGGACGTAGAGGATCGTTGTGTACGTTACGGGGAGGCTCCTTTCATGCACCCCAATGTTTAGCTGATACACACAGACAGACAGACATATATACAGAGAAAAAATTAAAATCAGTATTTTAGGCATTGGTATCGTATTTTTATTAAAACTGACGTGAGTTTGTAACATTATTCAAATTATGAAATGCGGGTGTTACTCGCGCCTGAGTCGCAGCCACTCAGGCGCGACGTATCGCACTCTCTTGATAATGCCTAGACGTATAGGCGAAACCGCGGTCGACTAAATAGACCAACATTACGTGAGTAACATCCGTGTTTCATAATTGGTATCGTGCAAATAACTATTTCAACTGAAAACAACATTGTTATTTTGACATTAAAAATAGATACTTTAATTTTATTTATTTGTATTGATAGAAATAGAGACTTCTACAAAAAGGTGACTTTTAAAGTGATGTTTATTTTTGAAATCTAATGCCATTATAAGTTTTACTTTTAGTTTAAAAACTAGAGTATTTATATCTTGTGGCATTGTTAAAGCATTCCGTGTAGATCCCCCGTAGAGCGCTTTGTAATACAATCCTCGTTTTAACACATTACATTAGACGCATACCCCGTTGAGAATGTCAACACTACACATTTGATATCTTTTTAAACTTCTTTTTTTTTCTATACCCTTGTAGTTGTGATACATATCTCCAATTATAGCTACACTTTTTTATCAAGTATTAGACAAACCTCAATGGTGTACTGGTTAGAATATTCGCCTCTCACTTTGAGGCGAGACGTGCGATTTCCAGGCCGGGAAAAGTTTTATTTGTGAACTTTTCGTGAGGATATTTACAATAGCACGGAGTTGGAATTGTGCCCGGTGGATGGCGATAGGCTCACCCCATATCCCATGGGACCTAAACATAACAGGTGAATTGTGGGTGTTGTACAGCTCTGACACACCCTTCTGGGTAATGTAAGCATGATGTTATGTTATTCTGTCAGTTAGGTGATATATAAAAAAAAGAATCATCAAAATCAGTTCATAAACGACGAAGCTAGCCGTGAACAAACATAAAAAAGCAACATATATACGAATCGAATTGAGAACCTCCTCCTTTTTTAGAAGTCGGTTAAAAATGAACCCGTATAAATATTATGAATGGAGTTAATCATATTTTTCTGAAACGCGTGTTTTGACACACTGCTGATTAATAAAACCATAATCTATTTATTTTATAATTATATCGATAATTTATTATTACCATTTATTTATAATAATGTTGGCATTGTAGTTTTGTATAAGTTTGGTTAAAAAAAAATCGATACTTTATGCACCTACCTGAACATATCTCTGCACAACCTTATGGTTGACTGGTAGAAAATGCCTTTAGCATTAAGTCCGCCTTCGACACATGTATCTGTGCGAGAAGCCAAATAAATAAAATATTCTGTTTTATATTTATAGTGTCAATTACAAGCCATTTCTTCCCATAATAGGACTTACATAAATTATTCAATAAAACAGTAGGTAAAAACAAGAGGCGTGATAAATCCAATTACAAAACCTCGTCTCACCACGTGTTACCCATTTTGCATACTCGGCGCCATCTATTAGACACCTATAAAGGAAATATGGCGGGATAATGGTTATAATGGCATGCATACAACATAATTACCGCCATCGATCATGGCAACATGTATCGGTGACAATGTGCTTCCGTATTTGCCCTCATTTTAATAATTATTTATATTTACATTATACTAATATTATAAGGCTGCAGAGTTTGTTTGTTCGAACCCGCTAATCTCAAAAACTACTAGTTTGAATTGAAGTATTCTTTTAGTCGTTAATAGGTAATTTATCAAGAAAAGTCATCAACTATAATAAATTACGCTATATTACACAAAAACGGAGTAGTAACCTTTGGCGCATATATATATAAAAGGATTTAATCCACGATCAATGTTGTTGATATTGTTATTCTAGGGTCATAATTACAAGAATTAGCATAAGAATGATAATTTAAATTATATATGATAATTATAGGGTGATATATTAGAGATAAGATCGCCATTAAACATAATATATAATGTTAAGAAACATTTTAATCTCATTTGTAATCGAAGCGGAGGTTATACGGTTTTACCTCTACGGATTTATTTTACTAAGTAAAGAAAACATGATTTCTTAACTACAAATTAATGACATAAAATAAAATAATACATTCATTTTTGTCATGTAAGGAACCTATGTGCTGAATTTCATGCATTTTTAGGGTTCCGTAGTACCTACAAGGAACCCTTATAGTTTCGCCATGTTCGTCTGTCCGTCCGTCTGTCCGAGGCATAGCGACGAAACCGTTGGTGCTAGAAAACTGAAATTTTGCATAAACATGTATGTTAACTCTACAAAGAAAGTCGTAGAGTAAAATTTGGAAAAATAATTTTTTTTCGGGTAGTACATGTAAAGTAGGGATGTTTTTTTTTTGTCGCCTACCCCATAGTGTGGGGTATTGTTAGATAGGACTTTTAAAAACGTTTAGGGGTTGCTGAGACAGTTTTTTGATTTAGAGATCCGTTTGCGAGATAATTAACTTTAAAGAGCAAATTTTTGTTCGAGTAGAGCGTTCCCCCCCCTCTAAAAGCTAAACTACTAGATCCCAAAATCTGAAAAAAAATTGTGTCGGTAGTACATGTAATGAATTTTAAAGGAAAACTATAACGGATAAGTTCACATTAATTAGTTCAAGAGGAATAGGGGTCCAAAGTGTAAAATGCAGTTACTTAGAATAATTCGTGCAAATTACAAAAACCTTTAAAAGTAATGACTTGTATGAAGATGTTACTTGTTTAATACAGATAGTAAATCCCTTTTAAGTCGAAATATGTTGTTACGACTAGCTACGAAACCCTACTGCGCGTGGCCCGACACGCACTTGGCCGGTTTTTCTTTAAAATTAACGCATCTCCCATAAAAACTTACACCCTCTAATTTACCCCCTTAGAGATATAATACTAAGATATAACATACACCAGTTTTTAAGTTAGAACTCCAGCTACACAACTGTAAAAACCACATCCAATTTCATGCAGTAGTTTTGGCGTGATGCAAGTACGAACATACATAGATACAGACAGGCAGATAGTAAAAAAATCTCTTAAATATCTTTAATACAATACAATTTAATTATCTGATTTGTTTAAATGTAATATATAATAATGAAATATGTTAAATATCTAATTAGACATAATAAATTCTTTACTAATGACTAATGACTCAATATTCAAGCGAATAAAGCATACATTGAAATAAAATTTACCTTTAAAATGCAATTGCACACGGCTCGTGTCCCAAGACACTAACAATTGCATAAATATCAATATATTGATGCAAATGACATCGAATTTTCATAAATAACTTTGTAAATTCTTTAATAATGAATAGCTAATTGTCGATGAAGCGGATAAAGAAGTATACATAACCACATTGTTTATACCTATATTTAATGGTATTTCATCCTGGGTTTGTTGTATATTATGTAGTAATGCAGATTTTGTTTGTATGTTTGTACTAATAACTGAAACTATTGTAATAAGTGAATTTTGACATTCATAGGTGGAAAAAATTACTTTTTTTTTACAACATCTTTGGGTAAAATCGGGTAGCAGCTAGAAGTAAATTGTTATAGTATTGATCTCTGCTTTGATTTATTGTGGTTATTTGTCAACTTATTGTTATTTATTGTTGACTGCAGTAATTAAGTGCTAATAAAAGTATCTTAATGGCTCTAAGATTAATGTGCGCTAATCTATGACGAATTCATAAACACAGCAGGCTGCACGCTTGTTTTCACAAAGGCTTCAGCAGAGATGTGATGAAAAATTGGACAAATTGAAGTAATCGAGTATTGTGATATTTTGAGTGCACGGTTGACGTAGTGGTTAAAGCGGTCGCCTCGCCGCTTTCTGGGCTGGTGTTGTGTCCCGATTTGTCCAGTGTGGTGATCGGTTCGATTAAAACACAAAATATTTGTGTGATCTGCAAAGATTTGTTCTGACTCTGGGTGTGCTTTGTGTGTGTGAAATTTATGTTTGTGAACATCCCCGTGCCCCAGGAGTTATTCCTCGTGTGGGCGTCGTTTATTTTAAATAAATAAATGAAAAAATAATGTTCCTAGCTTCCCATGTAACTGAAGTTGACGGGATTTAATGAGCTAATATTTTGATCATCCTTTGAATGTGTTCCCAGAAGAATCAGCTGTCAATAACGATTGCTTTCATAGACTCACCTCAATGACCTGTAAATAGTTGTCTATGCCCGTTTGAATGCTCGAGACGCGCGCGGAAGTAATACAGTGGTGATGATTGATTGAGTCGTCAATGTAAAGGTGAGATGATCAGCTCCTCAAAAAAGGCTATCAATAGTTGGTCTAAGACCTGTGTAATCGATATTAGGCATGACTAGATATATTTTAACGCTGTCTTTTATAAAAAAGGTACAATATTTATTTATTTATTTATTTATAGGAAGATCAACAGCATGTAACAATTTGAATAGCTTAACGTAAATAAGTGACAGAGAGCCAATAATAGATCTTCATGAATAAACTTTTGAATATAAATACATATTTTGTGAACATCAGAACAAAAGTACAAAAGTAAGTGCTTAATTATTACACTAAAATCTAAAAAACATATCAAAGATCGCTATAAATATTTGGAAAAGAAGTCCTGACTGAGTATCCGTCTAGCCGGTCCAATTTTTGTATTAAATATATCAATGTCTAAATATTTGCATAGTTTGTTAGTACTACTGCTCGCTCGCCACAAAAATGCATTCTGACGATAATTAGTGGTCACCACGGGCTGCTATAGCCCTGTATCTAATACATGTCCCACTGCTGGGCTCGGGCCTCTTCTCATGATGAAAAGGGTTTGGCCATAGTCCACCACGCTGGCCAAGTGCGGATTGGTAAACTTCACACACCCTTGAGCGCTTTTTATGCACTCTCAGGCGTGCAGGTTTCCTATATAAAAACTTAATACAATATAAATGATGCATCAGCATTCCGGTGTACCGGTGTGGTGGAGTAGGCTGCAACATCTAGGTTGTAACTCAGTTTTGGCTAAGTTGCGACCTATTTAATTGATGACAATTAGACAATTTGATCAAATTTTGAATAGATAATATATGAATTTCCAACTGTTCGACGGCCATAAATTAAGCGTCCATGGCGCAATGGATATGGCATCGGTCTTACGATCGAAAGGTCTTGGGTTCGAAACCTGGCCATTACACTACGGACGTGAACTTCTTCCTAACACAAGCGAATTAAGCTTAGCTGGAGGGGGTTAGCAAGAAAACTAATAATCTGCAAATTACTAGAAAGTTCTTAAAGAAACAAATAACAAAATTGACGGATTGTGATTTTTATTGAATATAGTTTATTTTATTTATAGTTTCATTTTTAATGCTCTGAGAAATAGTAGTAAATTTCTTTAAAAACGCCACTATGTTTATTTAGTGCTTCTAAGATTATCTTTATTTTTGTCAAAATACGACTGATAATTTCATAGACAAATAGACATGATAATCTCTCTTTATCTCTCCATCTAGAACATTGTTACCGGGTTAATCTGCCGTCAAACTAGATGTGTCTCAAATGATTTATTGTTTTGTACCAAAAATAAAACATTAGCCTACTTATAACATCACGCTACGACTAATAGGAGCGGAACAGAAATTAAATATGATGTGAAAACGGAAAAAATATTTGTTTAGTAAGTTAATATTATATTTGATTTATAATATTACTTACTGGTGGTAGAGCTCTTGTCAATGAGCTCGAGGGCGGCAGCACCACCGTCTCACCTTTAATCTGCCGCCAAATAGTAGTGCTTCCATTACTGTGTGCCGGTTTGGTGGTGAGACCAGGCCCTGAAATGACTGGCACATGAGGCATAGCACCGTAGTCCTCAGCTGCTGCAGCGACGCATCTATAATCTGCTTTTGTGGATTGTTGATGTCCATGGGCTGTACTCCACTTACCATCAGGTGGACTACACGTTCGTTCGCTGTGGGCGTAGTATAAAAAAAAAATTGTATGAGTATAGATAAAATTATTTTTGCATGACAATTCTTAGCATGATTATCATTTGCATGATAAGTCTAAGGAATAAATATATTTGCATTTCATTTTATATGAAATCATTTTTTGTTTTTTATAATGTTTGTAAGTTATTTTTAGTTCTCACTATCATCAAAAGTGCACTACCATGTAAAAACTCTGCACCACCCTAGGTTGACTGGTACAGGATACAAATTATGCAAAAAGAAAAAAAAAACTTGTTTAGTATATTGTAACGAATTTCACGCGGATGAAGTCGCGGGCAACAGGTGTTTAACAATAAAACACTTTTAAAAATGTAGATATTAATCTTTTTTTCAAAAATTAGACAACGGGTCTGAATCGCGTAATAATTATAAAGGTAAATAAAGGGTAGTATTTAAACGCAAATCATAAAATATCCTTTTTCTATGCAATTAAATACCGAATTCCCATCAAAATTACTGATTGCACAACAAAATATTCAACTCAAAATATCACTAAACACACTACAATTTATTTTCACAGCGCACAGCAATTTTTCCTAAAGTAAAAGCTTTTTTATCAATGCACAACTAATAATCTTAATGCACATTATACATGTTAACACTTTTTCTTTTAAATATAGCTTCTATTTTTATAATATTTACAGCAGTTTTTCTAAATCAAACAACATTTTATTAGTCACAGTCATCTTATTATTTATTAATTATCACATAATGAGATCAGCAAAAAAAATATAAAATTAGATACAAAATTGTAATTTATTGAATTATTAAAGCGGGTCTTGCATTCGCGGGGCGTCCACGCTTCCTTTTTTGCCCAATAGGCACATTTTTAGCTTCTGCAGGTGGCGCCACGTACTGTCGTCTGTTACGATCTATGATAATAAGAAATTGGTAGGTAGTATAATATTATTTTATTTAGTGGGTAGATTCAAAAAGGGGTCGGAGTATCACAAAGATTAGCTAGCACTCGCCGGCCGCTGCCGCGGCACGCTCGCTTCGCTCGCTCGGCTCGCGCTATGTTATGGTCGCAGTTCTAACCTAACCTAACCTACTACTTTACCCATAATTGACCTATGCCATAACTATAGCTTTTATTTTTATATTATTTACTCCAGTGACGAAAAAACGCGCGAAGTTTTTCAGTTAAGTTGTTCTGCTTTTAGAAATAATGCAATGTAAAAGGATTTTTTTGTTATAATAATCATTAAATTTACCGAGCATGGCTTCTTGAAAATTAAGACAAATATGATGAACAGATTTTGTTGTACTTACTGGTTAATATGCGACTGGGATAGTTATTTTGCTATGAGATATGGTAAATTTGATGTGCAGTCAGTATTTATGCTATGCATGTAGTATTTTTGTACAAAAATAAATTTAACTGTATTGCATTATGAGGAAAAAAGGAATGTCATATTGATGTGTAATTTCGAATTATCTGCAGTTTGAGTTTTGTTAAACATTTAGTTTATCTGTAGTGAAGTAAGTTATTTGATGCAAAAAAGAATATAAATGATGAGTATGTATTGATAGGCGATTATTTATTTGATATGCAATATAATATATCCCGTAAATAAATACCTATGCTCGACGTGAGTCGGCTCGTGACCAAGAATGATGCAAGTCATTCGAAACGTCGAGCATAGGTATTTATTTACCTTTATAATTATTACGCGATTCAGACCCGTTGTCTAATTTTTGAAAAATGTTCTCAAATCGCGAAAGTTTAAAAACATATAGATATTAATGAACAATACAATGACCCATGTCTAATTTTGTTTCTATTTTTCAGGTAAGTATGGAACTCTTGGCTGTAAAACCGTAAGTGAAATAAATCTTCCATAGACCTGATGTGTTCGCTATTCATTGCAGGTTCTATTAGAGATTTGTGTTAAAAGTTAGTGCACCATCTGTCATGTATAACGATGTATTTGAAGTTCGCCTATATTTTATCTCACTGATTTATGTTTTAAAGGATTTATTGTTAGTCACACATTTCTGAGAATAGTTTTGCTTATGGCAGTTTTTAATGGCGCACATTATTTAGTTTTTGATTGACAGATTAAACAAACCTGATTTAAATTTATTTACGCTATGATAAAAAAAACTGCAGTTTATTTTATATTATGTGTACGTCGGGCAAGAAACTGTTAAAGTTTTAATTTAATAGTTTATTTTAGCTAAAAGTTTAGTTAACAATTTTGG
The DNA here is from genome assembly GCA_905147285.1 of Hypena proboscidalis. Classification (NCBI taxonomy): domain Eukaryota; kingdom Metazoa; phylum Arthropoda; class Insecta; order Lepidoptera; family Erebidae; genus Hypena; species Hypena proboscidalis. Next base: position 15,526,758 of record LR990147.1, on the reverse strand, counting down.
CATTCATATCATCAAAAAAGTCATTATAATAAGTTCAAAGCTATCTACTAATATGAAGGTACAATAGAAGACGATGCATACAGTCAAAAAATTGCAGACGGGGCTTGGATATCTAAGTGGTAAAAGCGATAGGCTGGAATCATATAGTCACGAATTACAATCCTGCTTCAAATCCAAAACATATTCGACTTAATGCTATATTTTTTTTTATACTACGCCCACAGCAAACGAACGTGTATTCCACCTGATGGTAAGTGGAGTACAAGATTCAAGATTCAAGATTCATTTATTCGCAGGAATATGGTACAGTAGATGGTATACATGTTTTAGCAGCCCGACATATTCACCTTTAATAGGCATGCGAATTTTTGTTTAAAGAAGTAAACATACAGCCCATGGACATCAACAATCCACAAAAGCAGATTATAGATGCGTCGCTGCAGCTGAGGACTACGGTGTTGTTATGCCTCATGTGCCAGTAATTTCAGGGCCTGCTGATCTCATAACCAAACCGGAACACAGTAATGGAAGCACTACTATTTGGCACTACTATATAAATCAGTTAGAAATAATAACGTCAGTTCACACTACTGAAGACTTAAAACATTTGCCTCGTGTTGAGCATACATTCATAAAATAACATGCATGCACGTTCGCGCTAATATACCGACACCACGGAATGCCGCTCGCTACGATCCTCACACACCTTGTATGTCTGTGCTGCATTCATACATCTTGTCATACATAGTCGGTTACGAGTGTAATACCTAATTACTCATTCTTGAACTTTACTCAAATAATTTATCTTCGTAGGCGCCTGAATAGATTAAAACTACCAAGTTAGAATTGGTGACAGTCTTTATTAAACCAAACAAATTAGTAATACATTTTGGGCGAATAAGCTGCAACTTAACATAACATCACGCCTATATTACCCATAAGGGTGTGGCAGAAGTATGTAACACCCACATTTCACCTGTTATGTTTATGTCCCATGGGTATAGAGGATGAGCCTATCGCCATGCTATTGTAAATTTTACCTGACCCGGAGATCGTACCTGAGACCTAGCGGTGAGAGGCGCATCAGCTAACCACAAGCCCATCGAGGCAGTCAGCAACAACTTATCTCCGATTAATATCCAATTTACTATGTTACTTTCCTGAAAAATTAAAATAATGTTCATTAATAATGTTGGTAGAATTCTTGTGAACGAGCTCGAGGTTACCACTACTGTGTTCCGTATTCCGTGTGGTGAAAACAGGCGCTGAAATTTACATGAGGGATAACACCGTTATTACAGATGAAGCGACGCCTTCAGTCTGTTTTGTGAATTGTTCATGTCCATGGACTGTTTCACCACTTACCATCAGGTGGACTATACGTCATACGTCGTATGAAGAAAAAATAACCATAATAAATGTCTTCCTCTTCTGGCCGCCCTCTATTTTCAGAAATAGAGGGCTTCACCACAGGACTGTGATGTGATGATATAATAAAAGTCCACACATACTCATACTTTTTAGTAATATTAACTCTTTACTCGCAATCATAAGATATACATCAAACTTTCATTTTCCAATCGAATTAAAAATCGATTTTTCGACACACCACTCATCGCTCGATACCTCGCAATCATCACGTTTACAACTTCATTACCCATCACTAGTTATTATGACGTTAACTTTATACCCATACATGAGTACATTAATTGCGCATTCGGTTAAATTCGGTTAACTTCGGCCACAAACAAGCCGCGGCAATTTTAACCCTTTACGACGACGAAAATGGTATCGGACTCAATCGAGTGCTTGTGTATGGCCACGGAATAAGCGAGGTAAACAATTGTAAAAAATATTGTGAAAATATTCAGTTTCCATCATATTCCTTCTTTTGTTTTTCTTCATCTGACTAAACCGATACTGAGGCTGAGATATACAGGGTGAATTTTTGAAACGGGGCAGTAAGGGCAAGTACCTTAACCGTTGCAGTTACAGCAAAACGTTCTTAAAAGACCTTCCCTAACTTTTTGGGACATTTTGAACTGCATTCACAGATTTTGTAAAAAACTTACAGTTAGCAAAAAAAATGCAAAAATTTCAAATTTTTTTTTTTATGCCAATCGATTCTATTTCATGTGGGGATCAAAGAACTCTATGGGACCATTTTAGCTTTCAGTATTAGAAAAGACAGAAATCGGCAAAAACGTTTCCCATACATTTCGGCAACAGAAACGAATACTACGATGGTCTAACTTTTTGTTATGGCCTGGAAGTGGGTAGAATTGACTGTAAAGTAAATAAAAAGAATTTTTACCCTCAAATTTCGAATTTGATTCGAAAATCTGTGTGTTATACTTAGTTTCAGCTGAGAAACTTCGTATGAGTTATTAATTAAGGATTTTCGCTAAAATGTCTTCTAATCGTGAAAAAATTGACTTATTAGAAGCGTATTTTGAAAGAACCCTGCAATTCCAGGTTTTTCAAAAGATTTGTAATAACCTTTCTTGTTGGCACATGCCGCAACGGATACTTATTGCGGTACCACACTAATGCAGCTCCCGCATTTCGATTATTGACAAAATACGCTTCTAATAAGTCAATTTTTTCACGATTAGAAGACATTTTAGCGAAAATCCTTAATTAATAACTCATACGAAGTTTCTCAGCTGAAACTAAGTATAACACACAGATTTTCGAATCAAATTCGAAATTTGAGGGTAAAAATTCTTTTTATTTACTTTACAGTCAATTCTACCCACTTCCAGGCCATAACAAAAAGTTAGACCATCGTAGAAATTCGTTTCTGTTGCCGAAATGTATTGGAAACGTTTTTGGCGATTTCTGTCTTTTCTAGTACTGAAAGCTAAAATGGTCCCATAGAGTTTTTTGATCCCCACTTGAAATAAAATCGCTTGGCATAAAAAAAAAAAATTTGAACTTTTTGCATTTTTTTTGCTAACTGTAAGTTTTTTACAAAATCTGTGAATGCAGTTCAAAATGTCCCAAAAAGTTAGGGAAGGTCTTTTAAGAACGTTTTGCTGTAACTGCAACGGTTAAGGTACTTGCCCTTACTGCCCCGTTTCAAAAATACACCCTGTATAGATAGATAGATAGAGAAAACTTTACTTGCACATCAAATTTGTAACAAACATACAAAGAAATAGGTACTTAAAACTGTAACGTACAAAGTGCGGCCTTATCGCTTGACGCGATTTCTTCCAGGCAAGGCAACTTTAGGACGGACATAATAAAATGAATATTTGCGGTAGTTATATAGAACGTACTTAGACTACACTTAGGCTGTGTTAGGCTCTGCCTTTGTGACAAAGAGACAACGAAGTGTTTTATTTAAGAAAGACCTGAGCTAAGTCTTAGTTCGCGGTAAAGATCTCAGTCTTATTTATCTTCATTATAAGCTTCAGAGAGATAATTATTAGTTTGTCACGGTGAAATTAAATGTACAAAAAGGTAGACCAGCGATATTCACTGAGTTTTTCTTTTTACTATTATTTATTGAACTCTGTAATACGTATGTATGTTTTAGATTATTAAATACATTTCATATACATTAAATGTTATGTCGTAATTCCTAACACCTACGTAAAGTTGTTATGATTGCTTTCTATCACTTCACTTAATATTAATAATACGTAATATATCAGCCATTTAAACAGCATCAAGACGTTATATTAATAAAGTCGCCAGCAAGAAAGATTACGCAATACTTTACGCCAATTACGCCCACTCTAGTGGACTATGTTGATTTTCAGTATAATTACTTGTTGGTAACATTATTTATGTAGCAAGTTGAAATTGCAGCGCTATTATCGGCGTAATAACTCATTTCAGTTATTGCAACAAAACTTTACGCTGCATAAATTGTCATCTGAAATCTTGATGGCATTACCGCATTGTCAGGCGGTAGCAGGAATATAAAGACAAAGTTGCTTGCTTATTTGCATGCAAATCTTTTTAATGGCAATTTCTGTTACGATAATCTAATTTATAACGTACAGTGGGTCAAGCAATTAGGTATGCAAGGCAAAAACTTCTACGCCATAGTGAAAACTGACTGCAAAAGATATGCATGTGTGAATTACATATTTAATAAGTTTATTAAAAACACTATTTAGATATGTAACTCACTTCTCCATAACTGGTGTAGTAAGTCTTTACTATGACATAGAAGTTTTTGCCCTGCATACCTTACTCGTTGGCACACTTTACATAATTCTAAATAAATAAAAGTCTAGCCAATATAAGATGGAAAAATACGTATATCTGATCCGTATATTTGGAACCTTGGGTGGTCTACTGGTATTCATGTACCCCATAAGACGAATTACCCCCAATAATGATAGATGATTTCACAACTAAAAAGAAAAATACGAGTACATGATACGATTCAGTTGATCCACGAAAATTTCGCACGTCAACTTTCAATCGTTCCTTCTTAATCAACTGATTGACAAACAAGTGTCACGCCATGTGTCGAGATATTTCGTGCCCTGTGCCATTATATCATTTGTCATTTTTTGGCGTCCGGCCAACACGAAAGGAATTCCTAAGGGATATTATTTAAGGTTAATTTGCCGTTTTGTCAGAAATCTCGCTTTTTATCCCACATTTACTGGAGACAAATGGGATAACATGATTTAACAAGACAGGCGGCATGTTCTTAACTCAATGTTAGGCCGTGAATTTCAACGCAAGTATTTTTTTATATATATATTTCGTTTCGTGATTTTTGTCATTTTTATCAGCCATAACTTAAAAAGACCGTTCCTCATGCGTCAAATTAGATTTAATTTTGATAATATTTTAAATTCTGCCTGTTTCGCACAGTTTCAGGCTAGAATTCTAAGAGTACGACAATCATTGAACATACATTTCGCACCTAGCATAGTCGTTGTACCAAACAAACTTTCCCAAGAAGATCGCTTCAAATGAAAGCAGCTATCATCAAAACCATCAGCTAATACCCAACGAATCCATTACTATTTAACTTAATAAACAATTCCGATTCAAATAAATCTCCGCTTGGTTCTTCGAAATAATTTAATTAACCGCTGACTTAATGGCCTGTTCTTAATGCTTGGTTTGCATGCGCATTCGCGGAAGCCCGCCTTGTACCGGTCCAGTGTGGACGCACCCTATATTGCTATCATCGGGTTATGAGCTGATTGATGAATGATGAGTAGTTATGATTTTTATTACGAATATAGTATATACTGTTGTGCTCGTAGTCACGTGATAGTTTTGCCTGAAGAAAAATATTTCGGCAATTATGGCAATTGGTAATTTCATAGATTTCTATGTGTTTTTGTCGAATTTCAAGTTTGTCACCTCGTATTTTTGCCATCTCGCGCCGCTATGTTGGTAAATGGTGTTATTTTTGTGACTTTTAATGTAATTGTTTTAACATTGAAATTTTCTGTTAACCCTCTTTTTTTGTAAGAAAATGATATTTCGTAACTTACTAATTAACTGAAAAGTTCTTGAATAATAGTTACATATTTGTAATTTCTTCAAGTGCTTATTTTGAGTTCCGACTTAGCGAAAGAGTCTATAGTAGAAACACGAGCGTAACGAGTGATTCTTTTTTAGAACCTTGAGCCTAGCGGAGGACTCAAAAGCACGTGATGTAAATAACTTTGATCTTGTGTCGAACATACAACTTCTTACCTCAGGAACTCTAAAAGGTGAGCAGTGAGCTAAACTCAACTTAGCTTATTAACTCGCTATTTTCATACAGCAAAGAACGACTTTTCGAGCTGAGGTGAAAAAAAATTAAATACCTTTTGTTAGACGAAACTAACCAGCGATTTTCCGTTTGAATTCATTCTGACGAACATACAATGACATAAATCCTACTTAAACTTAAAAGCATAACTGTGAACACAGTTTAATTGTAGAGACATTTAATAAACACGGCACTCGCTATCGACTACAGTTAATTTACTACGCTCACTGTAGAAAGCGACATCTACCCGAGAATTAGATTTCATCCGAATAATTTATGGTGTACTGTTCTGTTTGCAATGTTTATTGAATTGTAGTGTTAGGTTTCAATTTATTTGATTTTTATTTGTATTCAATTTAATTTCACGCTGTAAAATCATAAGATAATTATTTGTACTGGCAAGTTTAAATCGATTCATGTCGATATTAAATTAAGAAAGATGTCAATTTAAAAATGCTATTTAGTTTGACTTTATTTATTTAATTTTGTAATGTAAAATGTATTAGTCAATTATTTTTACTACCAATTCCAAATCGATTCAAATATCATGTATTCGATGACATGAATTCAAATTGAAACGGGTATTGGTATCATTATGGAAAAAACAGTTGAGGAGGGTCACTTTTTGATCCGGCCTTCGTGTGAACAACAAGTTAAAAAGGATATTGGTGGTTGTGTGAGAACGGTGAACAGTTTTACTGTAAAATTAAGGTAATTGAATTATGTTATTACATTATGCAGCTATGTTTTTAGAGGTTTATAAGAAAACTATTTGTGTTGCTAATGTAAAGCCTGTAACATTGATGTAATAAAACGAATTATTAGTATTTGAGTGTTTTAATAAAATAGTGAACCTGTACAGTAGTAGAATATGAATTTATGAATAACGTTAAATGTTGTGACGGTATAATGCCAATAAGCATACAGTAGTTTTGGCTAGATCTATCGTGAGAGGAACAGGTGAGCTAACATTTCAGAAGTGGGATGTAGCCCCGCTTGGCAAATTATCCATCGTGTCAGTGTAATGCAAATATAATCTTGGTTATGTAAATTAGCTTGGATAACAAAATTGTGTCATATCTCGAATTCTTGTTAATATGAATCTATTAAAGATGTTGAGTGTTTTAACCTAATTAATTGATAGTTTGCAAACACGTGATTTATTCCTTGTTTTCCTGCTCTTTTCGGGTTGCTTTATTTTCACACGTTAATCTTAATTTTTGTAGCTTATAGTTTTTGCTTTTGAAATGGACCTTTTATATGGCCTATAAAATATATAATTATTTTTATTACTTCTTTAAAATTAGTACTAACATAGGTGATAACAGAAGTTAAGCTCCTTTCGTTCGAGTTCCAGATAATGCGTCACGACAGTGGACTATCCCTCCGGCGCCAGTTGTTGATACCGTGGTAAAGTGAGTTCGTGAGAGGCTGCAGGGACCAGTCGCAGTTGCTGTGACCGCTACAGGAGTCCGAGTTTCCGGAAACGGAGCCGCAGTCACGTGCGAGACCGCAGCGTTCGTAAGTAAAGAGCCAACTGAGAGCAGCTGTGGACGCGCGCCCAGCAGCTGCAGGCGTGGGCCTAGCTTCTACCACCATGGATGTGATTGTGAGAGGAGTCGTAACCTGAGTCGAGGCTTACGTTTATGAGAACGTGAGTGTGAGCTCGACGTTCAACGTGAGCGAATTCGCGTTCTTGAAGGAGTGTTGCCAAGGAGCGCAGCCAGCTACGCTGTCGAGGCGTAGATCGCAAGAGTAGTGCGGCTCATAAAACAGGTACAAGATCACGAAGCCCCATGTTTTCTTCCAAATACATCGTATTTATTATAAATTCCGTTAAGCCCCAACCAGTAAGCACTGGCTCCTCTTTGCCTTGCACTAGTATATTAACCACAAAAATATTTTACCAGATTTTGATACGTATATTAGAGAAATCAAAGGACCGATATTGAAGGTAAATGAGTGCGCCACTGTTTATGGATGGAATGAACAACTGTGCATTTTGCGATGCAAAAACTTAAGGGTATGGCTGAGGTTTGGTACGAGAGTCAATTCTATCCTATTTAATTGGCCCGAATGGCAAGAAAAACTTATAACTGCGTTTCATAGTGAGCTTGTCCTAGAAGGACATGCTTTAGAGAAAAAAGTAAACCTAACGAACGGTTAGAGATCTATTTATTGAGAAAAGTAAGCTCTTTTAAACCAATGCAGTATTGCCGGCAAACATGCAGTCGATTGTTTTATTTATGGATTAAGTGATAGGACTTTGAGATTCAGTGCTTTATTCTGCAGTCAGCCCGACCAACTTATACAATTTCTTATGAGTAACCGAGATTTGTTACAACCATCTAGATATTTTCATGTTAGGAATAAGGCTAGAAATTAATATAATAGTACTTATAGTAATACAGATTCTAACCGAAATAATGAGTCCTCATTGTTGTGTTTCAACTGCAAAGAAAAAGTTTTATTCAGCATTCTTTATGTCCAAAGCCTTTAATACAGTGCGGCTCTTGTCATCGTTATGGTCATAAAACTGAGGGTTATTCAAGAACGATTTCGTTAAAGACCAAATTAAAAAGACAATAATGTGTATTAACCTCATCCTCGAATGCAAAGCACATAATAAATTGAACTGTCAAAGGAATTCTTATAACTAGTTTTGTAGATTTTGGCAGCGAGGCCTCTCTAAAATCACATTTTCTATATTGGGAACATTAAAACTCAATTTAATAACTCGTCAATACCTCTAAAGGGTTTTAGGTATTAGGTAGTGTTGAAATTGACTTATGTATTGACGGTATTAGCGTAAAGGTAGCATGTCAAGTAGTGGATGACGCTTTATTGAAAGTACCACTGTTGGTTGGCCAATCTTTTACCAAACAGCCACAATATGGTGGTTTAAAATAAAAATAAAAATACTAAATTTTACAACACTGATAAGGAACCTGATATAATTAAAATTTGTCATACATACTTTGCCTATTAGTTTGTATAAATGAGGGCGGGGTTCGAATGTGTGTAGACTAACGCATGCTCGATTCAAATCAAATCAACTCATTGATTCGTTATCAATATGGGTGAACAAGGTCTTATAAAATATAATTGGTACACATATCGACTATTATTGGCATGCGAAATTATATATAAGCACAGGATACTCATTAACATTTTATTTAAGGATCTAAAATATTTATAAATTCTATTATAATATTTATAATTAAAAGTCATAGTAGTCATTGAGTACATTTTTTTACATAATTAAGAATTTTAGTTGATTAATTGTGTATATATATAGTAGGTGTCAAAGGTATTCGTCATTATTAAATTATGTTTAAAAAAAAAACATGTTAAATATTCATACAATACGAATTGTTTACCAACCAATTGTTAATATAATAAATTAATATAAAAGTAAATCAAGATTAGAGTGTCAGTTAGAAAGAGAAAGTAAAACATCAAAAATAAATAATAATAATAGTAATGTCAGTAATCGCTATGTTTAAATCCAGTTCTTTACCGAATAAATATTTTTTTTCTAAAATTAACAATTTCAATTTCCTTCTGAATGAAGATATAGGCAGCGTCTGGATGTCAAGTGGCACATTATTAAAATATTGTTATACACATGTTGTAAAGTAAAGGAGCGATATCCCATGCCTGTTAATTTTTAGGCTTGGTTTGATATTTCAGGAAATGTATACAGGGTTTTGCAACTTTGTCTAATCCCATAAATAAACTCTAAAAAAAAGCGGAGTGTAAAACAGTAAAAGTGTTGTGTCGAATAAAAAAATCGATTAACTTATAGGCCAATATTGGTAATTTGCAATCCAACGGCACAGACAGAACTACACACCGATGCCAGCAAAATAGGCATAGGCATATACTATTACAGAGGCTACGCGATTGTGACCCTTTCCGACGAGTAGTAGTTTTTACAATTGAAAAACGTCTCTTGACGAGAAAAACTTCCATGCTTATGAATTGGAGACGTTGGCAGTAGTATCTTCATGAAATAAATGTAGGGTGTATCGGTTAGGACAGAATTTAAAAAAAATTGTAACTGACTGTAGTGCGTTGCGATCAACGTTTAACAAAAGATACCTTCCACGAATAGAGCAATGGTGATTTATACTTTTGCAAGAATTAAATTGTATGATAAAATGTCGATGAATTGTCACGTGGCCCAGTCAGCGACAGTAAAAGTTCTGTGGAATCAGTCTTTTCCCTCGGTAATGACAATAAAAAGATTGGTTGTTCACACTTCAATTAGGCGATTCGATATTATGTAGAATTCATGACACGTTGGTTAGTAATCTCGATGCGGACGGATTACAATGTAAGAAGTACAATTATTGTATTAGAGATAAAAGGTTGTATCGGTGCTTAGTCGGAGATAGAACTTAACTACGCTGGTTAGCGTACTACCAAAAGAGCAAGGTGGCAGAAATTACTTGAAAATCATGGCGAAATAGGACATTTTGGGGTTGAAATGATATTAGAGCAAATTAAAAGTCTGTATTGGCTTCCAGAAATTTTCCGTTTCGAGATGAAATACGTGCAGGCGTGTATGGAGTGTGCATATGTCAAAAATAATACCACTGCGAAAGAAGATCACTTGAATCCCATTCCTAAGTTGCAAATTCTTTTCCACACACTCCATATCGACCACTAGGGCCTTTCGTGCGATTCAAACGAGGAAATCGCTATATTTCATAAAATTTGTGTGCGTCAGGGTTGTTCTAAAAACCAAGTCTCAAACATCCATTTGTACTTTTGTAGAAGTAAAAATAGAAGTGGAACTTTTGTAGAAGATATCCTATTCTACACTTTTGGAATACCGATGGTATTATAAGTGACTGTGGCATATCATTTACTTCTCATGCATTCAAAAGGTTCTGCTTGGACAAAGGCGTCAAGCATATACTGAATGTTGTAGCGAGTCCCAGGTCAATGGGCACGTTGAGCAAAATAACCGCATGATTTTGGACTCGCTAACTGCTCAATATTTAAATGATAATATGATAGACGACGATAATATGATAGAATGGGATAATATGATAGACGACTGTAGAACAAGAAGTCTTAAGATTGATCTTAAGGCCTATGATGAGGTTGTATCGGAGACCATAGACAACACCTATGTCATTAATATCATATCTTGAGCAAAGTAGACAAAAATAATGGCATGATAGGAATAGGTGTCTTTTTACTACATACAGGGAAGTAGATTTAGTTAAGATGACTAAACTAAATTTTATAATAAAGTAAAAAGTTACTACCATCTTATATAGGCCCATATATGGTTTTATAAGTACTGGATGATGATCGTTACTGAGGAGCTGCTGTACCTGGGTTAACTAGCTACTTTAGAGGCTAAGAATGATAATGAGGAAGCATCCTATAGTGAAAATGATGATAATAAAATGTATACTAAATAATAGATTTTATTACAGATAGTTTTATTAAAAAAAAAATGTGTATGTGTGTGGATATGCACATGTATATATATCTATATGTATGTATGTGTATATGAATGTATAATGAAACATATTAATATAAATGCTTAAATAAGTAAAGATGAACTGATAACTGTGTAATAAAGTAAACATTAAGATAAATAAATATGATTTATGCATTATATTTATTCTATATTTATGTTAATGATTGGTTGAGAAAAAATTATTATTCCTGAAAATGAATAGAATACAAGTGAATAATTTTACTGCTGAATGAAATGGTTTACAGTAGTATGATATGCTAGTGCCTGTGAGAAATGAAGGGTTCACGCCATTAGTACATAAGTATTGTTATGTTTAGTGAGAAATGAGGGTTCACGAAACATAATAATGCAATTGATGATGAAATGATAACTATATTGAAGGATACGAGTCTGTGGTGATGTTCGTGAGAAATGAAGGGTTCACGTCATCAACGCAGACATTGGACATGACTGTATTGTTGAAATATTTTGAAAATGGTATTTCATTATAGTTCAATAATATATTATTATATAGGATGTGATAGACAATAGTTATGTGATAATAATTAATTATATAATGAACGTATTGCGATTTATTGTACGTTTGTTATTTTCTGTTTATTTTTAATTTATTTTGTGAGGCTGTAAGAATGAAATGGTTTACAGTAGAATGATATGCTAGTGGCTGTGAGAAATGAAGGGTTCACGCCATTAGTACATAAGTATTGTTATGTTTAGTGAGAAATGAGGGTTCACGAAACATAATAATGCAATTGATGATGAAATGATAATTATATTGAAGGATACGAGTCTGTGGTGATGTTCGTGAGAAATGAAGGGTTCACGTCATCAACGCAGACATTGGACATGACTGTATTATTGAAATATTTTGAAGATGGTATTTCATTATAGTTCAATAATATATTATTATTTTATTATATAGGATGTAATAGATAAAATTTATGTGATAATAATTTTATGATGAATGTATTGCGATTAATTGCATTTTCTTTTTCTGTTTAATTTAATTGGGGTTGGATTGAGAAAGCAGAGTGTTAGGTTTAAATTTGTATATATATTATTGTACATGAGGACATGGTACATTATCAGAATGGCCGAGTGTTAGGTTTCAATTTATTTGATTTTTATTTGTATTCAATTTAATTTCACGCTGTAAAATCATAAGATAATTATTTGTACTGGCAAGTTTAAATCGATTCATGTCGATATTAAATTAAGAAAGATGTCAATTTAAAAATGCTATTTAGTTTGACTTTATTTATTTAATTTTGTAATGTAAAATGTATTAGTCAATTATTTTTACTACCAATTCCAAATCGATTCAAATATCATGTATTCGATGACATGAATTCAAATTGAAACGGGTATTGGTATCATTATGGAAAAAACAGTTGAGGAGGGTCACTTTTTGATCCGGCCTTCGTGTGAACAACAAGTTAAAAAGGATATTGGTGGTTGTGTGAGAACGGTGAACAGTTTTACTGTAAAATTAAGGTAATTGAATTATGTTATTACATTATGCAGCTATGTTTTTAGAGGTTTATAAGAAAACTATTTGTGTTGCTAATGTAAAGCCTGTAACATTGATGTAATAAAACGAATTATTAGTATTTGAGTGTTTTAATAAAATAGTGAACCTGTACAGTAGTAGAATATGAATTTATGAATAACGTTAAATGTTGTGACGGTATAATGCCAATAAGCATACAGTAGTTTTGGCTAGATCTATCGTGAGAGGAACAGGTGAGCTAACAGTAGTTAGATAGAAAATTGAATTAAATGGTTGAGCGGTGGCGTGGGAGTACTGTTCCTAGGTAATCTTACCTTCCTCTAGAATTACATAATAACAGAGGAACAGGGTGTGATGTTCCTCTACAATAAAGGGAGGATCCTCCGACCAGGCTCGGTGGTGTTGCCTGGCGGACAGCTGTCCAACGGTAGCGTATTGAAAGTGGTATATATATGTGTACTCTCTGTGAACATTTCGTTATCGCGATTCAGCGCTCTTTGACATATGTCACTACTTATCGCAGCTTTCATACTATAGGGGCACAATTCGAAAAATATGATTGTTGGGAAAACGCCTTTAAAGATTTTTGAGTCCATGTATTTTCACAAAATCGGTCATAAATAAATTAAACTATTAATAGCAAAATATAAGAGTATTGTCCAGTAAGCATGAAATATTTATCGCATGTTATGCAATGTTTATGCATAATTATAAAAACTCGAAATCACAAAATTTTGAGATGTGCCCCTATAGTATGAAAGCTGTTTTATGTGCGGATACCGCCACGTACAACACCCACGTTTCACCTGTTATGTTTAGGTCCCATCGGGGTGAACCTACCGCCATCCACTGGGTACAATATACACTCCGTGTTGCTATTGAGAATTTCCTGACGGAAAGTTCACAAATATCACTTTGCTTTATAATTAAATAAACATAAAATCAAAATGTCCATACAAATTTGTTTTAACTCTACTATTATTGTGCGAAAAGGTTGTATGTATTCATATTTACATAGGTAAGTCTAAGTTATCTATCTTACTTAAAGCTGTGAATGGATTCCATTAAATAAATCCTCAGAAATAAAGCCTGAGCATGCAGGTTTTTACAGTTGACAGTTTACTTTCGTGGCTTATTTTCTCCCAAAAAAGAGTAACAATTACACAAAGTCTTTTAAAATGTAATCGTTAATTCAAAATTCAAAGTAATTAAGCTCAGGTCCAATTTAACCAAGCACAAGATAATGTCCATTTCAAACGGGATAATATCTCAGTATCCAAGTCCCACCGATCAAATTCCTAACCTACATAGCATTATGAAGAAACAAACAAACTTGCCCTTTGCGATACCTGGTGGTGTTCTAACATCTCGGCATTATTAACCCAGGCCTGGGCAATTCATTAAAGGATTAACGGTAATTTTAAATACGTTCGGAGTTGCTAATGTATATGAGCTAGTGCCGAAGCTATCGCGGTGTTTGCTCGTATATAGTGCAGCTATGGGGGGTAACGGCTCGCTACATCATGGACGGCAATGATCTGTTTATTAGGAGATATGTTAAAGGTGTTCCTGATTATCACGCGTATTTGCAAATATTTGAGGTGTGATGGTAAAAAAGCTCTTTATTAAATGTATTGTGTAATAAAGTTTTTGTTTGATTCAGATCGGCCCGATACTTATTTGCAAACTTAAAAATGATTTATTACCAAAAAGAATAAACATTCACAAATATCCATTGGACCAACACTAGAGAAGCCTGTCCATAATAACGATTGCCAGTTGAATTACATAATGCACTCAGTCGAGATCGTTGCTGACCATATTAAATTCTATAACATTTCATTTCATAGTTTTTAATTCCGTCGTGCCCAACGTCAAGTCAAGCCGTGGCGCAATGGATAAGGCATCGGTCTCACGATCGAGAGGTCGTGGGTTCGAATCCTGGCCATTACACCACGGACGTGAACTTCCTCCTAACACAAGCGAATTAAGCTTAGCTGGAGGGGGTTAACAAGAATACTAGTAATTTGTATTTGCAAATTGCTAGTAAGCTTTTAAAAAAAAAAGAAAAAAAAATTAACCTTCCATCCCCGAAAAATTCACCATGAATATTATATTCGATGTGACCGTAGAACCTTGCTGAATTTTTAACGACTTTCGGTAGTAACACAGCATTTTATTATGTTTTGGTTGTTGATGTAACCAATTAATGTAACCATGTGTAGTGGTAACAGTGGTAACTATGCAATAAGGTACAATAAGTATGCCATCATATAAGATAGGCCGTTGCAACTCTTTTACATTACATATAGCTATTTATGTGTAGTTCAATAGCTGCACTTACCATTACCATCATGCGGGTGGCAAGCTGGTAATACTTAAGTTAATAATACACATATAAACAGTAGCAACTTTATCAAAGGTAACAAATGTCAACACAATTTATGTAATAACATTCTTATCGATTGTCGTAAAATTATTCTAACACGTTTATAATTCAATTGCATACTTTCACACTAGGATATTAAGATGCCCTGGTAAAGAACGTTATATTTAATAGATTTTGCGTACCTATAAATGGTTTCTAATTCATATCTTAACAATCAGAATATTTAAGAAATTATACTGCATTCAATACATTTATGCATTGCATGTAAGATATTTTTCCAAAAAAAAAACTGACTCCAATTACAAATAATTTTAGACTTATATGGTTTTCTCATGGGTGCCATTGTCAGAACTGGACCTAATAAAAACAGAATCTTTAAAATCGCTTCACCCAGTCGAAAGTTTTGAGGTATCAAACATAAAAAAAAAAAAAATAAATACAGAACCTCCTCCTTTTTTAAAGTCGCTTAAAAATTAACCCACCTTTTCGGTTTATTGGCCGATTGTGTTGAACAAAATATAACGTCAATCGAATTTTCAGTACCTTATGCAAGTTAGTAATATTTTTGCTGGGCTTAGAATGCTTGGATGTTCAACCAATGGCTTGAAAGGACCAAGACGAATGCCAACGTTCCTTTGCTACAATCGTACAGTTTTAGCGCCAATATCCATCAGTTCAATCTAACCTACTGCCACTTCAGCTTTGAATTCATTAGACAGAAGCATTACTTCGCCTACAGATCTCATTTCTAACTCCAGATAAATTACAAGTACTTAATTTCTCTGGTCATGTAAACCCGCAGCTGACCATTCACTAACAAACGGCATGTTCCACCATTCAATCGACAGTTTCTCTATGCTAATTCCTCATCATATCTGCGATCGCGACTGGTTCGCTCGCAGACTCGATCATTACGGCCCACGAGATGGGGAGATTGCATCATTTAACTACTCAATTCTGGTAGTAGGACAGATGCCTGATTCAGGAGCCTTTCTTACTTGAACGGTACATGCACTGATCTTGCTCGACATCGTTTGATAAGAGGATGATGGGCGAAGATGGAGTGACCTCGGCAAAATCAATAATAAACCATTTTACTAATATATCTTTATTTACAGACAAATATACAAGTTGGATCTTAAATAAAACTAGACTAATAAGTAAACTAAACTTAATAAGTCACTGTTAGAAGGCCTCGTACTCAAAATTCTGGCAGCATTACCGCGTTGTATTGCAATACTAAGTCGCTGGCTGAAATATAATCCAGCATTTCGACAACGAGTTGCCTCAGTTTATTTTCAGTTTACTTAATCAAAGACTAACAATTATTGTAATTACCAATGGCCAATGCAGATATGGCCAACGGCAGTCAAATTAAAAAAATATATATTTTAATTTAAAAAATAACAGATGGGAAGACAACGGCAGTTGTTATAAACATAAATGAAAATGGGCTATCTCGGTACAATGATAAATTGGAATAACCATGTTTTTAAATTCAACATGCATAACATAACATCACGCTTTTATTATCCAGAAGGGTGTGGCAGAGGTATACAACACCCACACTTCACCTGTTATGTTTAGGTCCCATGGAAAAGAGGGTGAGCCTATCGCATCCACCGGACACAATTCCTGACGGAAAGTTCACAAATAACATTTTGCCTGACCCAGGAATCAAACTCAATACCTCACGATAAGAGGCACATACACTAACCACTAGACCATCGAGGCAGTTTTTAAATTAAATGCTTTTGCCTAAAAAAATACAGCCAGAAAGATACGCATGCTATTTTAAATAAGCAAAACGTGTTCAAACAATCTGATCGAAAGTTATATCAAGAAAACACCTGTATTTCAAACTAATTGCATTTATAGAGATTCCTTGCAAATATAGCAATTCAACCACATAAATACAGCCTCAATTAGCTCACTACACCGGTGGTCAGCGAGTACCACATTCCTACCATTTAAATTAAGCGAAGTAGTTCATTAACGCATCTAATTTCCATCCTCACCATCGTTACTTACCACAGACATTACTTTCCACAAGCGATTAACCCACTCCTAATTAGTAGTGGTGGTTAGTGGTAAGTAAATTAATGTTTAGTGGTCATATTGTCTCATGATACAGTAAACGGCTCGTTGAAAACAACTGTTACTGTTCGTTAGTTAGAGTAACATTGTTCAGTAGGAGTTGAAGATTTTACTGTTATTTCTATGGTTGTTCTGTACGAGATTTTAAAATATACATAACATAACATCACGCCTATATTACCCAGAAGGGTGTGGGAGAGGTGTACAATACCCACACTTCACCTGTTATATTTAGGTCCTATGGCATAGGGGCTGAGCCTATCGCCATCGACCTGGCACAATTCCTGGCAGAAAGTTCACAAATAACACTTTGCCCGACCGGGAATCGAACCCTATTTAATGTAGCAACATTTTAGCATAATAATATGATGACATATAGATTAATTATTGCATTCTTATCAAAACTTTATTTATTAGAAGTATGCTGGATGCTGGGTAATCTTGCAATATTAAGCATTCTACATTCATGAAATATTGCGATTGAAAAACTTATTTGCAAAACATAATTTGATTCTATTAATAAATTGACCAGTGTTGCCAACTCCAAATTTTTCATGTCGTCAGATTCAGCGCCAAAAGTTACCAAAGCTATTAACACTAATCATTCTTTACACGATTTTTTCTCGTTTCATTCATTTACAGTACTAATGAAATATGAAAAACTGCAATCTGTCCAATGATATGGTCATGAAAAGGAAATTTAAGCTTAATTTTTAAGTATTCAATAAATAAAATAAATACGATTTGGTGCTCTCCAAAAGTCGTAAGAAATATCGCTAGATTTTTGTCGCTAAAACCCAAAAGTCGCCAGAACTGGTAAAATATCGCTAAATTAGCAACACTGACATTAGCTACCTAACATAAGTCTAAGACCTGTAGTTCTACTATAACATGTTTATTAGCAACATGTCATTGTATTCAGCTGTCTGCGTAGGACTTGTACAGATTTATTATGACGATCGTATGTGTATCAGAGAAAGTTGTTAGTTGTTACGGTTGTTAGTTGTTAGTAACAAACAACAAGTAATGGAGATTTATTGATTCGTTTGTTATGGTGCCATGCACTTTATCTATACTAATATTATGAACTTGAAGAGTTTGTTGGTTTGTATGGTTAGCCGCGCTCTCTGGAACTACCGAAATTTTATATAAGGTACTGAGTACAAGGCGCGTAACATAGGGTACTTTTTATTGATGTACAGTGGGACAAGCAATTAGGTATGCAGGGCAAAAACTTCTACGCCATAGTGAAAACTGACTGCAACAGATATGCATGTGTGAATTACATATTTAATAATGTGTAATATACCCACTCTTTAGATATGTAACTCACTTATCCATAACTGATGTATTAAGTATTTACGATGACGTAGAAGTTTTTGCCCTGCACACCTAACTCATTGGCCCACTGTATAGGTACAGTGGGCCAATGAGTTAGGTGGTTTCGTCTGCGTGGTAGGCCACGCAGACGAAACCGCGGGCAAAAGATAATTTGTTTGTTTGATAGCGCTAATCTCGGGAGTTAATGATTGGATTTTAATAATTCTTTTTGTGTTTAATAGTTTAACTATCCAATAGTTTTTTGATATTTAACATTACGCTGAACACTATAGCAGTACCGTTTAACGCGGGTCAAAGCGCGGGAGCAACTACTACCTAATATAATTAACTCCACGCGGACAAATTCGCAGGTAATAGCTAGTCAGAAATAAGATTGAAACATCTATAAAAAAGCTCGCGTGAGGACACTGCTCGCTTTGCTATAGTTCTAAATCTTGTACCCTCCACAAAACAAACACAACTTACCTTCAAAAGGTCCACACTTCCGCATAGCATTGAACACAGACTTTACCACACACTCCTTTATAAAGACGGTAATTTCTCCACATATCCTGTCCGAGTGTGTTACAGACCCCATCCTGTAGCGTTACAGACCCCCGGCGATTTCCACTTAATTACTTTGTTGTGTTATATGTACTGAAATTATTAAGTGTAAGTCAAGCGGTCGTGCGTGCCCTTCCTTATTTATGAGCTCTTACTACTTGAACAAGAATCCTATTTATTTCTTGGTTCTTACTTTGAAATACATTTTTCTTTAGCTTATATAAATATCAAACAACCGAACCTAGTCCCAATCTAAGCAGAGCTTGTACTATGGGTACTAGAATAACTGATACTAATACAAATAGTTTTCTTTTGAAAAT
Organism: Hypena proboscidalis; assembly: GCA_905147285.1. Lineage (NCBI taxonomy): Eukaryota > Metazoa > Arthropoda > Insecta > Lepidoptera > Erebidae > Hypena > Hypena proboscidalis. The sequence goes on along the minus strand of LR990147.1, from coordinate 15,507,312 downwards.
ATCATATTTATTATACATAGAAACCAGACCAAGACAAACCTTCATGTTCATGCAGACAAAGATTTTTCTTGAGCGGGAATCAAACCCGTGACCTCAGCGTCGCAGGCAGGAACATTACCCACTCCGCCATCCGGTCGTCAAATAAAGCAGTAATTTCCATTTTTACGACATCTATTTTAATGTATTTTTCTAGATATGTAGAGCTCATTTGCATCAATAGCAAAGCGTTTTCTTATCGGCATTAGGTACGTTTTTAATGATCTAGATTGCTGCTTTTCCTCTGGCCTATGCTAAAAATTTAAAAAAAATCTAAATTTATGATCTCATAAGCGAATTACACAAAGCTTATGAATTTACATAAAAACGTATTAATTCGAAGGGGTGATTTAAAAATGCGAGTTTCAGACTAGCTATTCGGCTATTTCTATTATATTAGCAAAGTAAAGTCAACTATGTATTTCTGCTAAAAGTAGCTGATGGTAGGGGGTTCGATTATTTAAGATAATCTGCTAAAAACAAATGGACCTTTATAATGCAATTTAACATCCAATAAATAATATACCGGGAGTCTTAAGTGATTAATCGAATTAAAGCAATACGACTAATATTGCCTTATCGTAATATCGCGACAAATGCAGCTTAATGAATAGCACTAATAATTACTATTCGATTAAAATTATAGCGGAAAGAGATAATTATAATCGATTGCAATTTTGTAATCGAGTATCGTTTAATTAGGAGTGAGAAAATGATTGATTCGACATGCAGTTGAATTATTGCCGCTTACATTTTTTTGTCGAGAATCATTTAGGCGTTGTCCTACAAGATCGACGTTCGCGACGCAAAGTCATACAAACCCTTCTGATTTTCTCAATCTTGTTCGTTTCATATTTTGTATGAATCGCGTTGCGTTCGTCGCTTAACTACGACAACGTATTGAAGTACGTATTGATAGTGTTGAAGAATTTTTAAATGATACAATATAATAGTAGTTCTTCCATGGTTATTTATAGTTATATTTGATTGTATTTTGTAATATTTAGTAAGCTTGATAATTTTATATTTTATTTTTTCTTTTTTTAAATTGTTCTGTGTTGTAGTTATCTATAATTATTAATATATATAGATTGTATGTTAATTTGAACGTCAGAACTGACAGAATATGCTGTACTTATCCTATATTAATACATCTGTTTTTTACCATGTTCAACAAATAAAGCAACTTTGACTTTGACTTTAACGTTTAAGTCTGTTATTTCAGCACGACTAGAGTGCGACTCTCTTCGCAACCCGTTGTATGACAAATAATCACAATCCAATAATTTCAAAGAGCCTTAACGTGAAATTGTTTATCTTTTTTATGGACGTTTCGGCTGTTAAAGTTGGTACACCCTATTTTGTTTTATTGAAATACCGGAAAAGTAATCATAAAATTCCTGTATCAACTAAGAGAATTGCATTAAATAAATACCAATGGTAGTGGGCGCAAGTAATACTGGCGTTAGATAGCGCGTCGCGCGCAGATCTGTCGACTGATAGTCATTCATTACCGGCTAGCACTTGTAATAGTATCTGCGACCAGTATCTGGACCAGCTGTGGATGGCGTAAGGAAATTAAGTCAATTGAACTGCGTATTAAGCTTTATAATGTAAATAGTTTACTATAGACATATAGATAACAAACACAGTTTGATGGTAGTAGAGTCGGTGAGCGAGCTCCACGGCGGCAGCAGCACCGTTTCTCATCTGCCACCAAAATAGTGCTTACAGTATTGTGTTCCTCTTTGGTGGTGAGATTAGGTTCTGAAATTACTGGCACATGAGGCAAAACACCGTATTCACATGACGTAACGCATTTACAATTAGGTGGTTCGATGCGCTCGTCAGGCAATTCTCAATAGCAGTACGGTTTTCTGGAATTGCACTCGGTACATGGCGATAGACTCATCCTTATCACATGGGACCTACAGGTGAAATGTGAGTGATCTTTGTCACACATTTCTGTATAGTAAAGGGGCGTTGTTATGACACAGGTATTTGGATCACTAAAATAATATAGTACGTACAGCTTATAATACTTTCTTGTCAAAAGGCTTGGAGACAAGTCGAGGTAATTAAGTATAAGAGTACACGCGTGTGCTCTGCAGGCACTTAGCCCCCTCTTGTACAGTCACTTAGTCCCCACTTGGTAATCTAGAATGTAGGGCACTACTCGGGAACATGTCAAGGAAAGAGGGACAAAGAAGTACCTAACGTCGTTTGATTTTTATCTTGGTAGAAAAAGATGGAAAATTAAGCGGTCTACTTGCTTATAGTTCTTTCGAAAAAAGTATTGATACTAACTATGGTTATTTCTTTCTAAATATTAGATTACATGGGATATTTACCATGTATATACGTTGTAGCAAGTTATTTCGATATTTCAGAGATGTTGCAATCTCTTTGTTTACGATAAAACTTGTTTCAAATAAACTCTCTCGTACTCTATCAAACTCCTTTATACTAAGGTAATAAATAAAAACATCCCACCCTCTCCTTTTTTCATTTGGGAACGCCATTTTGAAAATTATATAGCCTATGTCACTACCACTATACTGATGAATTCCTCATTTATCAAACACAAACATACATACGCTGGAAAAAAATAACCCTTCTGACGCAATAGGATATAACAAATATTTTCACTTACTTTGATAAGTATTTATTTGTATGGCAAAGACGTTGCTAACATATTTTTAGTGGTACCCATCGTTAACATCGAATACCTTTGATCACGTAGCTGTAGAATAATGAAAAACATGTAGCATGTATTAAAGCTATTCTTACGTCGTTCAAATTCCTTTGACCACCAATATCCTAGCTTACAATTTATGAAAAAGATGTAACACGTCGAGCTTGCTTGCTCATAAGCTTGCATACTTCCGTCTACTCCCCGCGGCTTATTGCAACTTGAATATAACTTATTTATAGTAAATCTCTTTACATCTTTTTGAGCTAGCTTTGTGTCTAACTTAATTGAGAGGTACGGAACCCTGGACCGGGGGCTTAATTGATTATGATTTATTTATCCGCTTTTCTTAATACCTTAGAATCTTGATAGAAACTGTAGGAAGTAATCTACAGTAAAATTCTTATCGTTTTGCCAGGTATAGGTAAAATCAAAGATCTTGGTGGGTCGTAAAATGCACTGTCTCAGTCACTCGTGTAGGCTTCACGCTTTACCTATATCTCGCGAGCCGCCAAGAAGTTTGACGTTTGGTATAATTGATGCTTTTATTTTCTATTTATTAATATCGTCGCTGGTAGATTCAAGTTGCATTCTCGTAATATAAGTTTTCAGTAATTTTATTTCATTGCTTGGTACGTAATACAACGAAATATTTTTTGGAAGTGGCAAATAAGTATAACATCACTAATTTATAACATAACTTTTTTATTATTCAGTGGTTCGTACGGTCGTACACAGATATTTCTAATTTTTAATCTTACGTCTTTTTATCAACATGAATGACGATTAGACGGTCAGACATTTTAGCTTCTTCAAACTTTTATTTGATGTCAAACACTACACAAAAAGATTCTCATGAGTGCTTACCCAACCACAGACCAACCGTGTCAATCAAAAATTACTTTGCATCTACATAAAATCATCAATTATCTACATTACAATCAAATAAAATCTAAGTTTCGGTTATTCAAATCATAATTATTTGATTAGTAAAATTTTAATTCTTTAGATTGTTTATATTCTCTCTGTAACTATAATGTTTGTTGACATGTTCAAACGCCCCTTGGGGTTCATGAAAATAAATGATTTGGCTGTGACATAACTCGGATAATAGCTGTTGCCAAGCCACAATCTTATACCCGTTTATCTTCATCTCCAATCTATTAACCGTCAAATAGCAGCTAATCACAGCATTATCAGATAATCCTACTCAACACTTTCTCTACAAAGCAGTCGTATTTGATATTTTCTATTATGAGGAAACAGTTGCTCAGCTGTTTTCCATACAAAAGTAATATGGGCTTAACTATAACATTATTATTTTTTATCAAAATAAAAACATATCTAAAACGCTAAAATTCATGTTTGTTGGTGATCATTTTGTGAAATTGTTTTAATAATTCATTGAGTTACATACAAAGTTAAAAATGTTAAATTAATGGGCGCCAACAAACATGCATTTAAATGTTTTACGTATGATTTGTAAATAAAAATAGATAAAACTTAATAATATCGGAGTTAAACTCATGTTACGTTTGTATGAAAACGCGGCGTTTGGGAGTCTACCCTTGTGCACAGAACTGAGGCGTGAAATCGTCCTGACAGCCTTTTCAAACAGATTGTAATCACGAGAGGTAAATAGTGATAGCAGATTAACAGATGGTGATGTAGATTGTAGATTATACTGTACGACTTAAAAAGATAAGGAGAAAATTATAGGATACTTCCTACCGACTGTCTATTTCCTATAAAATGCCATAGAGTAAAATATCAGCTACTGATAAAAAGTGATTGAGTTTTTTTAAAAGAGCTTGAGGGAGGAAGCTCTACATCACCTACATTGTAAATATTTCGCACATTTACCTACTGGTTTTTGTGGTACTTTTCTTAGCCAAAACTTATAAAATTGACAATTATATTGCCATTGTACGGGTAGTATTTAAATTCCAGGTTTTTTAATGAAGTTTAACTTTAGCATTACTAACACAGGTATCATTATTTTTATAGTTTTCGTAAGATATTATATTCGTGAGCCAACTATTACAAAAAATCGCTAGGGATTTGTATATAAAAATCTATGTACAGTGGGCCAAGCAATCAGGTATGCAGGACAAAACCTTATACGTCAAAGTGAAGACTAACTACACTAGTTACGCATGTGTGAGTTACATAATTAAGAAGTATAACAAACGCACTATTTAAGTTTGTGATTCACATATCCATCACACAAAATACACCCATTATTTTAGTTTGTAACTCACATATATCCATAACTGGTGTAGTCCGTCTTTACTGTGACGTAAAAGTGATTGCCCTGCGTACCTAATTGCTTGGCCTACTGTACCTAAGTAAAAATTAAACTTTATATACTTATCTATGCTCCATCCCGAGATCAGAATGCTTTATAACACAAAGTATGGTACTTCTACTCGCAGATAAAGACATCACTATCCTCCCACATCGACACATAATTATCTAGACCCACTTAACAATAACTTTAAAAGCACTAAATCAAAGCTTGTCTTATTAACATGTAGTGAAAAATACTCGCTAATACAGACATAGCCGCGGGCCGCGGCATGCGTATAAAGAGTTTAAGGGGATTGTCTATGGCAATTCGAATTTGTATTCATTCTATTTGTAAGGATTAAGAAAATAAAAATAGTTATTTTAAGAGAATAATACCACAACGTTGGTGGTAGAGCTCTTGTGAATAAGCTCGAGGGCGGCAGCACCACCGTCTCACCTTTAACCTGCCGCCAAATAGTAGTGCTTCCATTACTGTGTTCCGGTTTGGTGGTGAGATCAGGCCCTGAAATTACTGGCACCGTAGTCCTCAGCTGCAGCGACGCAGCTACAATCTGCCTTTGTGGATTGTTGATGTCCATGGGCTGTCTATCGGGTGGACTACACGTTCGTTTGCTGTGGGGGTAGTATAAAAAAAACGTATGAACACATTTTTTTTCAATTGATGAAACATAAAATGGTGACGACAAAATAGGTAAATACTTTAATTCAAGATTTTATTCTACTGTAGTTTTCAATATTATTTTACATACTATTTTAAAATCTAAATCCTCCATCGCGTATGTCCGTTCGCAATAAACTCTACAACTACTGAATGGAAAATAATGCAGTTTTTATTATTTTACCAAGAGAAAATTATTTAGTAAGAAACAGTTAAAAAAAAATATGGCACCGGCAAGATTTAAACCTGCGACTACTAAATTTATCAACTCAATGTTACGTCATTACGTGACGTCACGGTCATTCCATTTTACCTATCTTAAGTAAGATACAACCGGTATGCAGAAGTCGTAGGTTTATAAAACTTAAGATACTAACATTACCATCCCTCTATATCTATCACAGTGCAATACTAGCTAGGAATAATCTTGATAATTATGCTAAAATGAGATCCAAACGTAATAACGGTAGACTTGTAGAAATAACTCGAAATACTACATTATACAGCAAAAGTATATTCTGCATGGCACCGAAGATTTACAACGCCTTTCCGCAATGTATCAAAAGTATTGAACAATTTAATTTATTTAGGCATAAATTAAAGGCGTTACTTATTGAGAAAGCTTATTATAATGTTCAAGATTTTTTACGTGATAAGTCTTTTTGAACAATAACTAATTATTATTATTAGTTTAAATATTTAATATTATTAATGTGTATAGAATTAGTATAATGTTATGTTTTATAAGCCTGTATTAGAGTGTTAGTTTGTATTATTATTATTATAAGTTTTAGTTTTAACCAAGTTTTTGTACATTTGACGTTTAAAAAATGACACGAAAATTTTGCATGCCTTTAATAGGCAAGATATGGATAGAAACCATGTAATATTTACCTGTATACCACCTTTGTTACCCATATTTAGCAAATAAAGAATTTTGATTTTAATTTTGATTTTGATTTTTAAATCCTGCCGGTCCCATAATTTTTCAACTGTTTTTCAATATAACTTGCTTAGCATAGCTAAATGCTTGGATGAAGGATACTTACTCTGAGGCTAAATTCTATTAAAATTATCAATAAATATGTATATATATCTGTTCTGTTTGGATTTTTCTAAATCACATTTAGCGTTATGTACTTATCTTCATAAATATTTTTCCGCGAGCAAAAGAGCGATGCAGCCACAGCTAGGTAATCTCCTTAAGACCTGGACTTAGGAGTGAGTAATGTGGCGATCAGTAATCGTGACTTCTAGCCAGCCTAGGGCGTAAGAACATTTGTATGGATCGGTAAGGCGCTAATATTTTAGGCCACGATCGATCTTTAGTTCGAATACGTTCAGGAAATATATGGATCTTATATTTATTACAGTTCATTAGCTAAATTATAGAATATGTCTGTTAAAAAATATATTAACATGGCATAACATCATGCCTATAATACCCAGAAGGATGTGGCAGAGGTGTACAACACCCACGCATCATATGTTTAGGTCCTATGGGATAGGGGGTGAGCCTATCGCCATTCAACAGGCATTACTCCAACTCCGTGCTGCTATTGTGGACAAAAATTATAATAGAGTGATAATATTGGATTTTTACAATAAATCTAATATTAATTATTTTTGAACAGTTTGCAGTAGTATCCATGAATACTTAAAATAAATAGGTAACGGTAATATGCTACGGAAATTCGAAAGCACAAAATTGGCCCGCATGGTGGACTATGGACTAACTTTTCTAACATCGTAAGTAGAGGTCTGATACTAGCAGAAGACATGTCCTTCTGCTAGTATCAGACCTCTACTCCATTATAATCCATTAAAATCAATACAATTCTTCTGTTTAATGAAGCGTTTAATGATGAAAGAATCTTACAACTTAATTTTAACTGGTTGTTCTCAATCACTTAGTCAACTGTTACTCAACCGACCAGATGTTGACCCCTCTCTGTTTACAATATCAACCCTAATACCCAAACACCCCCTCCCATCCTTTCTTACGTCGTGTCGTCGGCATCTTATATGTTGCTATTAGCACCCGCGTACAGTTAAAATTATCTTTCGAGTGGTTACTCAACACTAAAGCATACAACGACTAGTTGGAGTTGATACTTATTCTATCAATATTTATTTTACTATTTTATCACAAACTTCTTGAAAAGTAACTTCAAGTAGATGAGAATTCGAATCATTTGTAGGTTAGTTGACACCATCATAATATTACCTAAACATCACATTGAAAATTGGACCCTATAATCATACGTAATGAATCCTTTGATGAATCAGGCTTGTCATTTGTGTCATAAATCCAATTTTAAGAATAATATGAGAACACTAAAACCAAGCTTGCACTGCTTAAGTACTTAGTAAATTTGGCGGTATACCTATTAATACCTACTTGTATTTGTATATATATATAATAATATATATATATACTACTGAATACTGAATACTTCAGTTCTCTTTTGTCGGATTGCACCTATCTTTACTTTTCTCTGCACCACCTAGGTTGACTGTAAATGAATGCCACTAGGCAATGGAGACCGCGACTCGGCAACCGTAAGGTAGGACGCCCCCCTGCCAGGTGGACTGACGACCTGAAAAAGGTCGCTGGAGGGGACTGGATGCGGAAGGCGCAGGGCCGGGTTTTGTGGCGCAAATTGAGAGAGGCCTATGTCCAGCAGTGGACTACAAAAGGCTAAATGATGAGGCATTACGTCAGCCTCTGTTCTTTCATATGTGAAAAATTTAAACAAATAAAATATATAATATAAATAAATATTTCTATACTCTATCTACCGACCAAACAAATTGGTCAACAAAACAAAATAGCGAATAATAAAAATGCAAGTATCAAAACGATGGCAGCGCAGTACCCAGTGCAACGTCTGCGCCCGCGCACCCCGGCACGTGCCTCAAACATAAACTAGAACCAAATTAAATAATTATACATTAACATTAACCAATATTAACAACGTTTACGTCAAATCAACTACTGTAGTGGTACTGATTTATTTGGACTTGGAAGAATTAATAGTAAGTAGGAAGGCGAAACATGTGAAAATGTTTGTTCTTGTACGCAAAAAGTAAGGATGGATTTTAGTAATATTTATTACACGTGTAGCTTAGACTTGAGTAACAAACGGGGTGGATGCGACATAGAAACAATAAATATAGAAATAAAATAAATGACACACAATTTCACACAACATCATCTAGTCCCAAACTAAGCAGAGCTGCTGGGTACTAGAATAACTGATACTAGTACATATATACTTTTACTTTTGTAAATACATTCTTATTATACAAAGAAACACCCAGACCAAGACAAACCTCCATGTTCATCCACACTAAAATTTGTCTTGAGCGGGCATCGAACCCGCGACCTCTGCGTCGCTGACAGTTGCACTACCGACTCTGCTTTCCGGTCGTCCAACACACAATGGTTTCAATAAATGCCGCAATATTACATGGAATTGTATAAATATTAAACTTTATTTCACCAAAAATTTGCCACGAGTAGCGTTATCGGTGGCGCTCCTCAAGTCGTCTATGGTGCAGGTGGTTAGACATAAAGGGCATATCACACCACCCTGTATAGGCAACTTTATCGACTAATTTTGTATTATAGTAATTTCATTTTACTATCTTCTAATATATCAAAATCTCATGTCAAAGTGTTAGTTATCGAATTCCTCCGAAACGACTTGTAGTTATAAAATTAAGTGGGCATAATTGGCAGGTCTGAAAAAAGGCGGTAAGCTATTTTTTATTCTGCTAGGTAAAGGTCTAGGGTAAATACTACGCGAGTGAAATCACGGGCGACAGCTAGTAATTTTATATTATCATACTTAGATAGATGCCGGCATTTTTTTTTTTATCCTACGCCCACAGCGAACGAACGTGTAGTCCACTTGATGGTAAGTGGAGTACAGCCCATGGACATCAACGATCCACAAAAGCAGATTATAGATGCGTCGCTGCAGCTGAGGACTACGGTGTTATGCCTCATGTGCCAGTAATTACAGGGCCTGATCTCACCACCAAACCGGAACATAGTAATGGAAGCACTACTATTTGGCGGCAGGTTAAAGGTGAGACGGTGGTGCTGCCGCCCTCGAGCTCATTCACAAGAGCTCTGCCACCAGTGTATCTGTACCGGCATGTTGCCGTTTTTGCTGTCGACACGGCTACTTGCAATAAAATTGTACTCATTCCGTCATCGAACATTTTTATATAAAATATTGAGCTTTACAAAATAAATGCATCGTTAAAATAACACTATTCAAATAGAAATACAAGGATAGACCTACTACACCACTTGTTCATAGAAATCCTAATCCACTTCGTCATCGAATGCCGATAAATTCCACCTCGATAGCGGTAGGTCTAGAACTAGATCCACAAATAACAGATCTAAGAAATACCAATAATGATCCGATTCACCTTCGAGAGTAACCCAGATATCAACAGGTCTGAGATATCGATAAATAACTGACCGCGTTACAACATAAAATATTATAGCTTACTGCAATATAAAAGAATATTCTTTTTCTAAAATGTAAAAAACATAATCACTGTTTGATTGAGTTGTGTACTACAAACTTGAGTCCGCATAACGACTGATTTACACAACCTTTTTGAGCAAATAAGATGGAGCGTGTAGCGCTATAATCGTTCTCAAAGTAAAGCCTCACACACAAGGACATAATTCCCTAAAATGGCGACCAATTCTTGATATTGCTAGTGTAGTCAATAAGTACATATATACGATAGTCGGTAACTGCTGCTTAACATGTGACAACTAGATTATTTTTTAGGCAAAGCTATTGTAATTAATGAATATTGACATGTAAAATCTAAATAAATAATATTTTATTTTATTTTTTATTTACATGACTGTTTGCCTCCTAAATTTATTCATTCGTTCCATTCCAGTACAAATGTGCTTGAAAATTATGTGCAATTATGATTATTTTTGCATAAAATTTCGTAATCTTTGTCTTTTTTTTGTGTATCTCATTGTTTTCATTTATTTTTTGTTTCCTATTGTGCTGTACTATTTGTTTGAAATTATTTATTATATTATACTGATTTTGCTATATATGCGGCAACTCGTAATGGGCCTTCATAATGTTATCAATGTTTTTCTAATTTTAAGCTACCCGTAAATTTTCCTGTAAAATAAAAATAAAATAAAATGGTTTAATTCTTTTTTGAATCACCTAAATCTCCACAGAAACAGTTTAAAATCTATCCGCTAAATAATCTAAGTAAACTACTAAAAATCTAGGCGCCCTCTATTTACACTGATTGAAACAATAACACTCAATTCTCCGTACTTCGATACAGCAATAAGTAAGATTTCCGCCAACAATAGTCAGTAGTGCTGCACCTTTTGACCCATATCGATGTCAACATAAATATCGATATAAATTTCAACGCCTAACGGTGTTGATACAGGGTTTCAAATTTAAAGTTATAGCGGTAATAATGCAACTGTCGGTGTAAAGCAAAATGCGACAGGCTTGGCTATGGTCGTAATGATAAAGTTTAGTTCATAGATTTATGAATTTATTTAGTGTAGTTTTAATACTATTTGTTTCAAGATAAGAATACATTGTTTTTTTGTAATTTGTATCTAGAGTGAGAGCAGTATGTCACGAAATTAAGTCATGAAAGTATAATTATTTATTTGTTTAGACAACGTTCTTGTAATTATGGTGCACATCACAGGAAGCTTGAAGGACAGTTATATTTCATTCTATAAATATACCGTTTTAAGATCAAAGTGGAGACGAAAATGAAAGTGTTATAAAAGCAGTTACGATAAAAATAAAATAATATGTTCAACGTAAAGATTTTAAAGCGAAAACGGTGAAGAAGTTTAATTTAATTACATCTCGTAAAAGATTTGAAAGTATTCATAAATTACTTTTATTAATTAACGAAAGAATTTTATATTAATAAAAATATCAATTACTTGAACAGTTGTATTCAATCTTTATCCGAAATAAAACTTTAAATCAAGGGCAATGATACGCGCGGCTAATTTGGAATAAATTTATGATCTTTTAAAAATATATCTTCGAAATCGATTCTGCTGTGATGCTCGATACGGACAGATTTATCGATATTTATGTTTGCACAGCACTGTTTGTTTTGTGAAACGATTTAGGTTTCGAATGCATTTTGCCAATATATTTTTTATGCGTACGATAATATTAAACTTATTTGAATCATTCTGATGTACACTTAAAGAGTGATTGAGAATTCGTTTAGGTAGCTTGCGTTATTTTTAGACGAATCTACTGAATTCAAAAGTTCACTGAATACGGGCTTTGTTAAAAGATTAATTTATTAGATACATCCTGAGTTAAGTTAAGTATATGTAGGTATATTATAATGTAAGTTATACAGTATACCTCATTTGCCTGTTATTTTAAGACCTTATCTTACCATCCAACTGGATTTCAAATCCCATTACAATGGCATTTAATATTATCTCGATTTCAGTTGCACGCAAAGGACATAAAACACCAAAAGAACATTACGATGTTAAATAATTAATCCATACTTTTAATAATGTAATCACCAAAGTCAAACTTTTACCACAACTTTATTTATACACACATAACATCACGCCTATATTACCCCAAAAGGGAGTGGCAGAGGTGTCTAACACCCACATTTCATCTATTACGTTTAGGACCTATGCGATAGGGGGTGATCCTATCGCTATCCACCGAGCACAATTTCAACTCCGTGCTGCTATTGTGTTTACAGTTCGCAAATAACATTTTGCCCGACCCGAGAATCGAACCCGAGACCTCACGGTGAGAGGCGCATACGCTTACCACTAGATCATCGAGAAATGTAGAATTCAAACTTGGTCCTTTATCTTTTCAAGAGGATAATAATAGGATAGTAAAAAAATTATACTCTGATAAAAAGCAACATTTGTATACCTTTCAATCTCGTCGGTTTGACTTCAGTTAGAGGCCCTAAATTACTGGCACATGAGGCATAACACCGTATTCCTCAGCTGCAGCGACGCATCAATAATCTGCTTTTGTGGATTGTTGATGTCCATGGGCTGTACTCCACTTACCACTTGGACTACACGTTCGATCGCTGTGGGCGTAGTATAAAAAAAAAGTGTTCTCAATAACTGTTTCTATTACACGGTTCCAGTAATTTAATCAAACGAGGTGTCATCGGCGATATCAGCGGCTCTGTACATCTTCTATGTCCATGGGTCGAATAAATAATATTTAACATGGCCACAGGATCATAGCTGCAGGATTAGTTTACTTGTTTTGTTAGGGTTGTCAGGCAAAGTTCTGTTAAATTATTTTTAAAAGCCAGTCAAGTAAACATCAATTGTTTGACTATCCAGAACATAAATCTATTATTGTTTTACATTTGATTTGATGTACTTTGTTCTTAGTATATTTATCTACTCTGTCAACCTGTTACTGATGTCAAATAATGCTTAAAATAAATCAACTATGGCAAACGTAAGTCCCAAAAATCTAAATGACGTTTTGTTCATCATTTAATCAAGCAAAAAAATCTGCGTCGATTGGTCTAGGTTTTATATTTCTACTATGAAAAAAAGTTAGTTACGCCTAATATGCATTTTGAAAAATTCTTGGGTAAGCAAATACTTTTAAAAATGACGTTACTTACAGCATTTAAAAGGAGTAAACTTATTAAAACATGGCACGGTCACAGCGTTTTAAAGGTCTGTAAAAAAACTGTCCACAAAACTCTGGTAATAGTTGACTTAGAAGAATAATTTTAAAGCTAATAAATAACACAAAAAAAAGTTTTATAATCATGTCATCTACGATGCTTATATTTTGAGTAATATTTTTTTTCTAACTTCAGAAATGTTTTTTTTTGGGTTTGTTGTTATTGTTATTGAGGGTTGGTTAAAGCGTTAACGTTGTTCATCGTCAATATATTTGTAAATATAGCAAGATAAAAAAGGAGCTTGTTAAGGACGTTCCTAGTTTTAAAATAACATTTTTCGGTTATTAATTACGCAGAAATATGTTTTAATTATAATATCATTTAATATTCTGTCCAGTATCAGCCCTGCAAGGACACGAGGGGTGACAAGTTCACAGTCTAAATTATATCCTTTAAACATCTGATAAGTTCGGTACCACAAAGGAAGGTGCGGCTTCATAAATAACACAAATATTACACATGTATCTACGGTGAAAGATCTTTATTTATTAAGATGTAAGCTGTGATACACCCAATTTATGAAGCGGGCCCTCTGCCCATTACTAAGATAATGACATGAGATAGAATATTTTTTATGTGTGACAACCCTATTTGATGTGGGTGACCACAATTTTAATATTGAACTGTTTGATATCGAGGTTTTTTGTCGTTTTTATGGTATTTGCTACTATGTTAGGACATTCGTAGAAGAATTCTTAAATGGAAAGATTGTAGTCTTCTTCTTCGTCGTGTCGATGGCTGAGTCAAATTTTATTTTGACTTGCCATCGTGGTGAAAGGATTAGCCAATTCACTTTGGAGAACTCGCGAATTGCCTAGAATGCACCGGACGTAGGGAATCGTTGTGTACCTACGTCACTCGGGGAGGCTCCTTTCATGCACCCCAAGATTGTAGTTAAAAGTGTATTATTATAATGTATGGTATAATGTGTGTTATGTTATAATGTATTTGTTAAATAAAAGAATTGTTTTGTTGAATGCATCCAACACAGTAGGTCCGAAACAATAATAAAAGACAACGTGGTAGTACCAGAAGGAGATAGTGGGATGAAATAGATTACATAGAGAGAGATATGCGTCAGATATAAGTAGAAAATAGGAGATTGTCCTGCAGTGGGACACTATAGGCTCGCAATAATAATAATAATAAATGCATCTTCGTGAAATATATTCTAAATATCACGGCACTTTTTTCAAAAATAATTCGATTACGGAGGTACCATACTATTTTGCGGGTGAAATTTCTAAAATAGTACAATAATATTATTTATAGAACTTTTACATCTACAATAAGTCACCTCAGTAAATATTCAGCCATCTTTTCAAAGAACTAGAATTATATTGTGCCTGATTATTACTTCAATACAAGAAAAATGTCAATAAATGTGCTAAATAGACACAATAACTGTAAGGCCCTCAATAACAAATTGAATTTATTGTCAAAATAAAACATCTTACCCGTGTTTTAGATACGAATGAACGACTTAGGGCCAGTTTCACAATCGTCAAGTTAACGTTACATAAACGAAATTAAAATGACAGCTGAGTTCGATTTTGTGTTTGTATTGTGTCACATTTATATTCGGAAAACTATTTCATTATCTGACGCTTATTTCTTACTTGAAATTTGAGAAACAGGATCTTAGTTTAAAAACCTTTTCTTAACACCTGTGTTACTTGTTGACATTTTCCGTACAGTTGTGATGGATCGATGCTCGAAGTTGTTCAAGAATATATCTACCTAGGGCAGGTCATTAAGCTTGGTAGAAACAACTTCGAGCGAGAAGTCGATAGAAGGATCCAGTTGGGTTGGGCAGCATTTAGCAAACTTCGTCAAGTCTTCTCCTTGCCTTTACCGCAATGCCTGAAGACGAAAGTCTACAACCAGTGCGTCCTGCCTGTTATGACCTACGGTGCCGAGACATGGACATTAACGGTTGCACTAGTCCACAAATTTAAAGTCGCGCAGAGGGCTATGGAGCGAGCTATGCTCGGAGTTTCTTTGAAAGATAAAATTCGTAATGAGGTCATCCGACAAAGAACCAAAGTGACCGACATAGCTCGCAAAATAAGCTCGCTGAAGTGGCAGTGGGCTGGTCACGTTTGCCGACGGACCGACAGCCGTTGGAGCAAACGAGTCCTAGAATGGAGACCGCGACTCGGCAACCGTAAGGTGGGACGCCCCCCTGCCAGGTGGACTGACGACCTGAAGAAGGTCGCTGGAGGGGACTGGATGCGGAAGGCGCAGGACCGGGTGTTGTGGCGCACATTGAGAGAGGCCTATGTCCAGCAGTGGACTACGAGAGGCTAAATGATGATGATGATGAAAATGTCACTTGAAATGTAAACGTCTCTTTGCTGTGCATCTATACTATAATTCTTTAATATTCCTAAAAATCTAAAAGCAACAAATTTCAATAAAATTAAAAAAGTATTGTGTCATGTGTTTGTGACTTACTAAATATGCCTCTAATAATTAGGCGGTACGTAGTTCGCCGGGTCAGCTAGTAAACTATAAAACTATCCAAATAAAAAATCAAAATTAAAATTAAAATAAAAAATAAGCAAAATTAAACTCTTAATTCGATTCGCTTTACAAATACCTCCGTGTAATCATTGATATTTATATGTATTAGTATAATTATAATGTCGTATTATTCATAAACATTATCAATAATATGACTTAAAATGAGAGTCTCTCTACCATTCAAAAACTAGAAATGCAATATCTATAATTATCTTTGGTGCCTCTATTCCTTGAACTTGTTCACAAATACTCCTCCAGTCCGCTTGCTTCAACAACTCTTTTTCCATGAGAGAATAGTTTCACAACAAATATTATAATTTCTCTTGAAACAAGCAAAACGGTCCCCGTTTAATCTAAGATGCATTTGTCTCTACCGGCAAACAGTATCTCGTACTAACGAGTAACTAAAAGTCGATTTATTGTAGGAAAGTCAACTTGTTGGCCAATTTGTTGACCAATATATCTGTCATGCAAAACATAGACAAAATCTCACTGTTGTACCTATTTTGAAAAGTAGGAAGCCGTGTTTCTGACGAGATAAGAAATAATACGAATCGCTTAGTTTGTCTGAAACATCGTTATTTTTGGCTAACTTTAAGTTATTTTTAACTCTTTTAAAATTTATTATATCTAATTATGTCGGTATCGAATAAATTTTTAATTCTCCTTATTTTTATTAAACA
Organism: Hypena proboscidalis; assembly: GCA_905147285.1. Lineage (NCBI taxonomy): Eukaryota > Metazoa > Arthropoda > Insecta > Lepidoptera > Erebidae > Hypena > Hypena proboscidalis. The sequence goes on along the minus strand of LR990147.1, from coordinate 15,490,646 downwards.
AAACTTAACATTTATTTTAAAAATAAATGGTTTTTTTTATTTTAAATTTAATCGTAATATAATCATTTCGATTTCTAGGCTTTCATTTTAATTGGTATATGAATCAAGCTTTTTTTTTTGTGTGTACAATTTCATGTTTTGCAAAACAAACGGTAAGAAGTTGCGCAAAAAATGTAATGCAATCTGTCAATCATTGTTAAAACAGGTGTCCTACCTTTTTGTGCCAGTAAAAAACGTAATGACACTGCGAAAAATTTTAAATACAGATATACTCGCGAAATAAGATGTTTTTGACATTTTATTTTTCGCCTACAACTCAATAACTTGACAGATTACAAAAACAAATAAACTTTGAACACGTTAAATCGTCGAGAATCGTGCAAAATTAACAAAAGAAAATATATCTTTAACAAATCATTGGTACAATATAAAAACCTCGTAACTTTAAAGTTCATATTATAATTGAATGCTAATAAAAGAAGATGAATGATGATCGATGCAGGCGAACCCGCGGTGCGGTCCCTAGCTTAACACAAACATGTCATTTTAAATTATCCAATCGATTCTTTGTAGACATTTTTATAGACTTGCAATAATTTAATGGAACATCACTAAAAACGAATAAAAAATATTTATGGAGTTCTCTCAGTGTGAGGTGCTATTTTGAATTAAGAATTTAACCAACAACAAGAGTTATATTTTTTGTTGCTTTGGGCGTGAAATCGAGTTATAATATCGATCTTTTAGCGATAAATTAATAAGCTTTTGATTAAAATGGAATTCTAGTTATTTTGCATTCGATCATGCAGTTTTTTGTGCATGGCAATTATTTGGATAGCATTTTATAAATCGATTTGTTAACTTTTTGCTAGATTCGTAATTTAAAAGTAGGTGTTTTAATTATATGGCTATCACCTATGATTACAATTATAATATCTGTTGCGTCAGTTTCAGGTCACGTACATTGTCGAAATAGTTTAAAATAAAAGAAAGAACCCTATCATGTGGATATAGATTTCATCTTATTAACGCCGCAGCCCTGTATCTAATACATGTCCCACTACTGGACTCGGGCCTTTTCTCATGATGAGAAAGGTTATGCCAAAGTCCACCACGCTGGCCAAGTGCGGATTGGTAGATTTCACACGACCTCGAGTACTGGTTTTAGGCACTCTCCTCACGATGTTTTTCCTTCACCGTTAGCGAGCGATAATTTAAATGATAAATACACACATAGCTTCGAAAAGACGAATATTAACGATTTATTGGCGGAGCTGTTTGCCGTGGGTTCGAACCGGAGACCTTTGACTTCGCAGTCCTACGGTCTTCCACTCGGCTATCACTGCTATTATACCGATCACTGCTATTAGTCCTAATAAATATCCAACCTTCAGAACATAATCCACAATACAGCATGGACTTTCTCTACAAAAAAACTCGAAAAAAAACTATTAAAATCGGAACAATCCCGACAAGAATGAAAAGGGCCAGCTGACGCATGACGCCCTCTGTGTGGCCCTTAATACAGTTTTGACAGCCCTGGCGTGAAGTGTCACTTTGTTTCGTCATAATTGGACGTGAGTGACAGCCCTACTTGATTGATACTGCTGAGTACTGGCTGGTGTCACTTTCCATTTTATTTAATCTTTATTCGATTTATTTTATTAGATTGGTTTGTGGGATTTGTTTTTTGGAAGGAGTTGGGTATTATTGAAGAAGTTATTACTATTATCTTGTTGGCGTCGTTGGTCTAGTTGTAAACATATACGCGAGGTATTCGGGTTCAATTTTTCGGTCTGGCAAAAGTCTTATTTGTGATTTTTCTCAGAAAGTCTCATTAGCAGTACGGATGTGGATTTGTGCCCGTTTGATGGCGATAGGCTCACTCCCTATCACATTTCCTGACGGAAATTTCACAATTAACACTTTATACTAAGAAACAGTTGAAAAAGATATGGGATTTGAACCTGCGACCTTACTGCACACCGGGCAGCCGCTCTTAGCCATCCAGCTACGGTCGCCTCTTACCGGAACCCTAAATTTCTCAACTGTAAGTTACGTAATTTCGTGACGTCACGTTCATCCATTTGTTCCTATCTTAAGTAGGATACAAACCAACATGGCGAAGTTACATTCAGCACAAATGTTGTAACGAATGAACGTGTACGTTATTTTAACTTCTGATTTTTTTATAGCATTTAGCTATGCTTAGCAAATTATACTAAGAAACAGTTGATAATTTGCTAAGCATAGCTAAATGCTATAAAAAAAAAAACATTAATTAACACTTCGCCTGACCCGGGCATCGAACCAGAGACTTCGCGTTGAGAGCTACACTAACCACTACATAATACATATCGAAAGTTATTAACAGGTGATATACGAACTTGATTACTTTCACACATAACCCTTCCTTAGCAGTTGGGTATTCAAACTAAATCACTTAACAGTTAAAAGCTTTCACTTCAGTTACAAACTAATTATTTACAAAATGTAACGAGTATTTCTGTGATAATATGAAGTTGCATTTATCAATACAAGTAAATAAAATTGAAGTGTCCGATTTTAATGTAAGAATAAAAATGTTTTTTTAAGCTGGCATAGTTGTTTGCACGATACCTATGTCTAAAATACAGTTTTAATTTTTTTGTCTGTCTGTTTGTATCGGCTTATTCTCTAAACGATGACGCGAAGTGTTTAGGCAATACCATGCATACAGTCAAAAGATTTGTGTATTTGTAGCGAGGCTTGGATGACTGAGAGGTAAAGCGATAGGCTGGAATCCTAAAGACGCGGGTTCAAATCCGCTTCAAGTTCAAAATAAATCTTAACTGTTCTTAGTATAAGATTGCTAAGCATGGCTAAATGCTATATACAGGGTGGATGCGACATAGCGACATTTATTGAAACCGCAGCTTCTATACATGGCCAGTAAGCATTTCCAACGGATAAAAAATTCTCTGGCGAAAAAAAAAATCCACGTCTTCCGAACAAATTGCATGATCGCAATGTTCAAATTGTTCGGAGAACGTGATTTTTTTTTTTTCGCCAGAGAATTTTTATCCGGTGGAAATTGATACTTACCATGTATAGAAGCTGTGGTTTCAATAAATGTCGCTATGTCGCATCCACCCCGTATAAATCAATTAAAATAATAATAGTGATCGTGTACCTACATGTAAATTTAAAAACTTCTATCGATCAGTGTTTATTACCTCGTACAGTTTTCTAGCTAGATTGCAACTATTTCGAAGATTTTGAGGTAAATTTTGAAAGATTATACAACCTTCACAATCGAATGAACAAAACCACGGCATAACCTATGGCATAACCGCAGTGTGAATAGAAACGGAATACGCACTCACTCCAGAAATCGTAAACATTTTATGTTTCCACCGATGGCTGCCATTACTCGTACGACAATAAAATATAAGTACTTGTTACTCACTAACTTAGAAAAGAAAGAAAGAAAACATTTATTCTGACAAAAAATAAATAAGACACCATCTCAGCCATATGCTGCAGAGCAACAAAGCCCTGCAGCGCTGATTTTCTGATGGTGCGAGAGAGAGGACGGACGATATCACATAAAAATAATAATAAAATTAAAAACTTAAGTAACTATGTACATATTAAACATCAAGAAATAAAAAGGATCTAAAATTAAATTTAAAAAAATAATAAAAAAACCAACTAGAATAAAACTTAACAAAACAAAGCAGCGAAAACAAATAAAATAAAAAAAACATAAAACTAGTAAGTATATAAACCTTATAGGCAGGACAAGCATATACAACTCATTAATGAAAGTGACTGTGTTCTTTTTACGAGTGTAATTTGTGTCTCTTTTAAATTTGGTCATGTTATATTTTATGTGTCGGATAAGATTTATCTGGAACCTCAGAAACTGACCCTTAGCCCCAATTTCACAGGTGTAAGATAAACCTTATAGGCAGGACAAGCATATAACACACATAAATTTCAATATTCAACAATTATTATCTTTACCTTAATTTTTCCACTGTAACATTATAACTCTTAACGCTTTGTTATATTACATATAAGATTATCTTTGTAATTTTCAAATTCGCAGATATAGCTATAATATGCGAAAACTGTTACATGGTCTTTAGATAGTATTTTAGTTATTAACTTAGTTTATAGAAAGACTGTTTGTTTTCCTAAGAAAATAAAATAAAATAAATAAATGACAGTGACTGTGTTCTTTTTACGAGTGTAACTTGTGTCTCTTTTAAATTTGGTCAGGTTATATTTTATGGGTCGAATAAGATTTATCCGAAACCTCAAAAAATTACCCATACCCTTGTGGAGTGTTTAGATAAACCTTATAACACAATAAATAAAAGGTTCGACTTAGTAACGATTATGACAACCAGCATCACAAAATATGATACTTATAGTATGATGAACACTGATGACGTAACACTTAAGTGAACCTGGACTTCATATAGCAGTTACTGAAGCTGAAAAAGCTCTGAAAATTATATTATGAATGTTTATGAATCATTTATCACTGCGTCATATCATAGACCAATCTAAATCAATCAATCTGAATGTATTGCACACCAAGGAAAAATAATACAGAGGAATATGTAGATAACAAAAGTACAAATGGCGGTCTTATCGCTGCAAAGGCAATCTCTTACAGACAACCATTGGATGGAAAAGTAAGAAAGAGACACGAAAGGGAAGTAAAAGGTGTACTAGCATGAAGTTTGAATGAAGAAGAAATGAATAAATACATTAAATAACTACTTCTAACAAATAAATAATTGTGTACATAAGCATAGGTACTATAAAATATTATGAAAAATATACAAATACATACAAGGGCTACATATAAATCAATATTATTATCAACCTCAGTATCAACTAGAATTGATATCTCTAACACTATTTCCCTGCATTCTAACGGTCATTTGCAATAGCTGTTTGTTCACTCATCCATTTAATCTCTTGGGACATTCAAGACACTCGTAGTGCCGAGGTGTCGCGACCAATACAAGATCAATTGGTATAAGACAGAAATGCGAATGGAGTGAATGAGACGTGAAATAGACTGAGCTATGAAGAAATAAATGTTTATATGGACTGTTAACACTTACCATCAGGTGGAATACACGTTTGTTCGCTACATACTTCGTATAAAGATGTCTCAATGTAAATAAAATGCAATGCAAAATATAAAATTAAATACAAACCTCGCCTTGCTCCTTTCGTTTAGCAGTAGTGTGGAACCCGGGTCCAGTAATTGTTATTTGTGATTTTTCTGTCAGAAAATTCACAACAGCAGCCGATGGATGGCGATAGGCTCACCCCCTATCCAATGAGAGCTAAACATATCAGGTGAAATGTGGGTGTTGTACACCTATGCCACACCCTTCGGGGTTTTCAATAGCAGCATGCAATCAGGACGAAGTCGTGCTCCGCGTGCCTCATCACCCCTATCACATGGAAACTAAACATGAATGCTAAAATATGGGTCTTCCTCACTTCTGCCACTCGCTTCTGGTAATGTAGGTGTGATGTTATACTCACAAATAAAAAATGTGTATTTTCCCAATCGTTATTTTTCCTCAATGAAGAAATTATTTTGTCCTATAAATGATTTATTTAAATAATAATTGTTATTCGTGTTTGGAACACTTGGCAGTAAAAAGCTTCCAGTTGGAAGCAAGCGTCTACGTCAACGCCCGGCGTATGTTAACATATTTACCTAGAAAAAATAATAGTTTAAAAAAACTAAAAAACACGCTTTTAAAGTACTTCTAACTAAAAAGTGAAAAATAATTCCTAATATAAGCTGAAAAAAGCGTGGGTTGCTCGATAGACGAAAAATATGGCACAGAGCGCCCCACGCTTTTTTCAGCTTATATTAGGAATTATTTTTCACTTTTTAGTTAGAAGTACTTTAAAAGCGTGTTTTTTAGTTTTTTTAAACTATTATTTATTTTCTACTTTTTAGTTTGGTTTATTTATAAGAGCGTTTTTTTTTTTTTTTTTTTTTTTTTTTTTTTTTTTTATATATTTTTAATTTTTTTTATCGAATTATTGCATTGTCATCGATCTTTGACAGGTGTGCAAAATTTGAATGAAATCTGTCCGTTTAAAGTGGGTCAAAATCGAGTCCAAAGGAGTCGGTTACATACAAACAAACAAACAAACAAACATACAGGTGAAGCTAATATAAGCGTGTTAAAAAGCGTGGGTTGCTCGATAGACGAAAAATATGGCACAGAGCGCCCCACGCTTTTTTCAGCTTATATTAGGAATTATTTTTCACTTTTTAGTTAGAAGTACTTTAAAAGCGTGTTTTTTAGTTTTTTTAAACTATTATTTATTTTCTACTTTTTAGTTTGGTTTATTTATAAGAGCGTTTTTTTTTTTTTTTTTATTTTTTTTTTTTTTTTTTTTTATATATTTTTATTTTTTTTTATCGAATTATTGCATTGTCATCGATCTTTGACAGGTGTGCAAAATTTGAATGAAATCTGTCCGTTTAAAGTGGGTCAAAATCGAGTCCAAAGGAGTCGGTTACATACAAACAAACAAACAAACAAACATACAGGTGAAGCTAATATAAGCGTGTTAAAAAGCGTGGGTTGCTCGATAGACGAAAAATATGGCACAGAGCGCCCCACGCTTTTTTCAGCTTATATTAGGAATTATTTTTCACTTTTTAGTTAGAAGTACTTTAAAAGCGTGTTTTTTAGTTTTTTTAAACTATTATTTATTTTCTACTTTTTAGTTTGGTTTATTTATAAGAGCGTTTTTTTTTTTTTTTTTATTTTTTTTTTTTTTTTTTTTATATATTTTTATTTTTTTTTATCGAATTATTGCATTGTCATCGATCTTTGACAGGTGTGCAAAATTTGAATGAAATCTGTCCGTTTAAAGTGGGTCAAAATCGAGTCCAAAGGAGTCGGTTACATACAAACAAACAAACAAACAAACATACAGGTGAAGCTAATATAAGCGTGTTAAAAAGTTGCGCGCGCCGAACGTGACGATTGCGCGCGCATCATTTTTTATTCTCGCTTGCTTCCAACTGCAAGCTTTAAAGTACAACAGATGTAAAAAACAAATTACATCTTAATATACCTTTACTTTATTTTAATGGGTCGCAAAATGTCCGATTGAATCTATTTGTCATACATTTATTCAAGAGTTTATCTAAGATTTATCACAACTTGCCAAATGGAATTGCACTTTGCAGCTGTGTGGAATCCGGATCCGTTTCAAATCCAATTTGAACAATAACCTCAAAACGACTTACATAAAATTGTAAGGTATTATTCCAATGCATAGATGGAGGAGTGGCTCCAAAGATTTCAAACTTCAAACTTCAATAGTTTTATTGCAAATATGGATAAACATTGTTGTTACAAAGTAGTAAAGTCCACCATATTTAACCCTAAGGCATGCAATACAGATCATATATGTATTATAGGTACTTATTACACTTTTAAGATACGTTTGTTTAGGAACTATTTATTACAAAATTATCACCACAAGAATAACAAAATTAAAATAATAAAGGTTGTAAAACACAAAGTAAGATTTATTACAAATTGTTTAATATTTTATGGCATAATTACAAAGTTAAACTATTTTTTTTTCTATTTAATAATTAACACTTTTCTTTATTCTTAGGCAATTTACAACGCCATTGCGTAATGCATCAAAAGTATTAATCCATTCGTCGTCATCACTTAGGCCGTAGGTACAATAAACAAGTGACAGACAAAAAGCCAGTTATCAATAAGTCCCTGGTATATAATATAGAATAAGCATTCGGCACTTATTTAACTGATTAAGTGCTAAATTTATGTAGATAAAATAATAATAATAGATAAATAGAACTTTAGTATCCAAAACGATTTCAGAAAGTAGTGAAAATACACCTGACATAAGTAACTAAAAACTTGGCCTTTACAGTTTTACGATAAACGAAAAAGGAGTTATTCAAAGCTTAAAGCTCTTAAAGCAGTTTACACACTGCAGCTATCATTTAAAATTTATAATTACATCTCGATACATTTCTTTACATACTCGTATGCCTCGATGGTCTAGTGGTTAGCGTATACCCGGGTCGGGCAATGTGAACTTTCCGTCAGAAAATTCACTATAGCAGCACGGAATTGGAATTGTGTCCGGTGGATGGCAATAGGCTCAACCCCTATCCCATGGGACCTAAACATAACAGGTGCTTCTGTGTATAATGTGGCGGTATCCCCACATAATAAATGACACGTGACATATGTCGACGAGTGCTGAATCGCGATATCGAAAGGTTCACAGCAAGTGTCTATATATACCACTTCCAATACGCTACCGTTGGACAGCTGTCCGCCAGGCATTACCACCGAGCCTGGTCGAAGGATCCTCCCTTAGCGGTGGAGGAACATCACACCCTGTTCCTCTACATATAATAGGCGTGATGTTTGATATTTATTACATTATGTGAGAAGCGCTTTATATTCTGTATTTCAAACCTAAATGACACAATGACCCAATACAACTGACACACTTATCGCGACCGAGACCCTGAATTTATCCGATACCATACAGAGAGTTCATTGTATTATTTATTAAGGAAGAAACGATAACAAGTTTATTATATTTTCGATCTTGACCCTCAGTAATGTTATCGATATTTTAACCCATATTATTTTCTTTTATAAAAAGCCCATGCTTGATTGAACGCGGAAATGTATTTTCGAATGAATGAGTACTTTAGATATTCTTATCTAATTAGTTTTCAAGGATTTAATATTAAACTAGTAGCAGAGCTTTGGTTGACAAGCACGCATTGAGTAGCTCGTAGCTGAGTCAAAGCCACGCGGGTCGAACGATCTTATAAAAAAAAATGAAAAATATTTTATTTCAATAACAAATCGAGTGTTACAAAAATTGATTGGAGTCTCCTTTTAAGCTGGCTCATTCGTGGCTATACAGTTTTATTACAAAAAAAAAGATTAATTACAAAATTAATTATTATTTATTCACTTTATTTATATATTTTTGACAATTAATTGAGTTACATACAAACTGAAAAATATATAACTTAAATATTTACAACTATACACTTAGAATTAAAAAAAAAAATTATATTATTTATTTTATTATAATTTTTACTTATTTATATTATAACATATTTATTTATAAATTACTTTATTGCTAAAACGATTCGACAAAGTTATGGTTATCTTAAAACTGGCTTAAAAACAGATAATGGAATGCTATATTTAGGTAGTAACCATGAGCTAGATTTTTCTTGTTTAGGTATCATGAAATTTGGTATTAACTTGATAAGTTCTAGGTAGATGGGTTCTCTATAGCTAAGATAGGTATACCTTTTTTTTTGCCTGATGCATACCCAGGCAGAGTCGCCGGTTATGTCCAAGTTTTACGGACTAAAACCCAGTGTGTTCCGTCAACGTGATATAACCGGGGTGCCAGGTACCGCTCGCGCATGGACGCTAGCAAAGATAGGTATACCCAAGCAAATGGTAAGTAACAGAGAAGTCAGGAAAATTTATTAAACCAAAAAAGATTTTCATTTGTCTTAACAGTTTAAAAAAAATATTTAACATTTTCACTTCATCAGAAAAAGTAACAACTTTCCATGTGCTTCAAAGATAGAGTGCTTAACACCGGAACTTCACCTGTTCCCCTTCGCATACGCTAACCACTAGAACAACCAAGCAGTATATATCAGCTGTTCTTTAAAATCCATTGCACTAATTCACCACTGAACCCTAACGAAACTCCCAGCACTAGTACGATGGAGTTTCCCAAGAAATCGCGATTCGTCCCGAGGTTCACGGTACAATTGCCGTGACAATGTCAATGGAAACTGTTGGTTCAGCTTTAGATTTGCTCTAAATATGACTGGTTAGTGATTTCATTTTTGAAATTATGAAGCCAAAAGTTTTTCATCTTAGAATTCTTCTTCTTCTACATTTTAGAAATATCATTTCAAGATGAATGTATTAATTTATAATTCATTTATTCAGTTGCAAATAGATACAGGTACATGGGATGTTAAGTTCATGTGAACACATTTGAGGAATTTATTATATCTATTATATATTTAACCTTGTGGCATTCAATAAATTAGATACTAAATATTAAGATACAATAAGAAATTCTCTAAAACTACACATAATAATATAACAGATATTTGGACTAAACTGTGCAATATTTTTACAGTTTATGTTTCCATAACTCGGGACTATGGAGTTCCGGTACTTTGGAAGGCATGCGTGGGGCCGAAGCCAACAGCGCAGAGGCCTGATAAACATTTTGATCTAAATCTGAAATGGGACACAAACCAACGAATATCCCTGTTTACAACTGCACCCAAGGACAGTCCACGGTTCGTGTAGAACTATTGCAGAAAAATGGTGACTAATAAATAACCGAATCTATTGTAATGAATTGCTAAATGTTAACTATGTCGTCTGCCCTAATATAGCACATGTAAACTACAGTTTATTATTAGTAATATTTTTATTAGTCGCGGCAATTTCGTAAACTTCGTCAAATGCTCGGGCGTTGTTCACGATTCAATGATTTGGATAACAGACAATGAAAGAGTTCTCGACATTATCATTCGCGTCTGGCCGACTCGTATAAATAGGCGCCCATAAACCACTGCTAGTAAATTAAAGTATCTGTTTTACGATCACCATTGAACTGTGAATTTCCGTACAGAAAAGAATCCAAATTAATCATCAATATGTCAGGTGAGCAGTCGCTAATTACAAATAGACCACAAGTCAAACTTTATGAGGATGCAGCAAAACAAAACGCTTAAAAATGCAATAAAATGGAAAGATAGAAGAGACAAAAACATGTGCACGAACAGGCATTTTAGAATTTTAGTTTTGATATAATGTCTTTAAAACAAAAAACTTTCGCCAATTTCTCACGTGTTAAGATAAACCCTACAGGCAGGATGAGCCAATGACACACCAAAATGAAAATGACAGCTTTGTTCTTTTTTCAAGTGTAATTTGTGTCATTTTTATTTTTGGTTATATTTTATGGGACTGAGAAGAGCTATTCGAAACCTCTGAAATTGGCCTTCAATAATATTAAAGTTATAATCCGATTACGTACGTATGGTGCCGGGAGTTCTCTTTAAACACAATGAATAAGTTAGTTTATTGCAATTTTCAAAATGGTGTTGACAAACAATAAACAAGTAAATTTATTACCGTATTATCTAATAACACGAATTTTACGACAAGCCGTTTTATGAGAATAAAAATACCGTGTCGAAAATAGCAAAATAATTTAGTCATTTTCTCAAAACATTTATGCACATTTACGATGTTTTTAGATAAAAAGCTAATAAAATCTGAGACATTTATAGTCTAGAAACTAGTTCAAAAATGATGATCTAGCTAAAATATGGTCTAGTCCAGCTGGATAGTGAAACAACAGCAGTTAAACTATCATAATATCAGGTTATCATATATTTTTTAAGAAAAATAAGATTTCACCTATCACGAAAAAAAATACCTACTTTGTAATCATTAAATTTGTTGTTATTTGTGTTTTTTTTTTTTGCCTAAATGTATACATATATTACATTGCAACTAACACTACCATTTATCGGTTATTTTAAACACCAGTAGCTCTGTGAGAAGAGAAATGTGAGATGGCAGTGCTTTCTCCATCTTGCTTGTTCACAAGAGCTCTACCACCAGTATCTGTTAAGCAACAAGCCCAATCAAGCCATTTTGAGTCATGGCACTTTACAAGGATCAGAGGTTACGGAGAACAACAGCAACACAAATAATACACTTTTACGATGCCCCCTTAAAACTGTTTTTATGATGTATAAATTCGTAAAATATACAATTAATCGGAGCTCGACACTAAAACCAAGTTCTTTCATAAATCTAATCCAGTGCTACTGACTTTTTAGAGTTACGTGTTGTGCTGGGGCCGATTTAATAGAGAGTAGAGGCCCACTCCGCACGGTAAAGAAAAAGGCCATCCTTTAGGACGCTTAGGGCCCCACCACGTTCCTGATCCGTCCCTGCTCCAACTTACCTACAGCTTCTGAGCATCATGAACTCCTCTTTAATACATCAGACGGCAAAGAAACACATTTTATAACGATGATCATCAATTAAATAACTAAACAGGTGTTAGGTATATACATATCTAGTCTAGACTGATTTAGTGATATTTAAATCAGTTTTAATTGCTTATAGATTTAAATTAATGTCCATAAGTATTTAAAATAACATACAATATTATCCCACTTGTTTTATTAATTGATGTATGGCAAATGCTTTACAATATTTTTTTATTGTTAGATAAATATACCACAAACCATCTTAAATAAAAAAAATCACGAATAAATTAATTATTATTTACTATGGCCTTTAATTATATATGGGGTCAGGGTCGGAATAACCATACATTTAGAGTACGATCGCCAGCCGGGTTCCCCCTGAGCGGAGTTTTGCTGGCCCCCTCGGACCTTGATCGCGTAATTGCTGATGCAATATATACCACTGGATACCATCCCAGTGCTGGCGAGCACTGAGCCCCGGGCCCTTCCTAGTCCATTACGGCTCTGCACATAAATCAGTGTTCTAGTAGCTCTCATATTACTCGACTATGTAATTAAATAAACAATATGTGATCTATTTTCTAACTGGTCTATTAATCTGTAGTAAAACTAAGAACTGCGTGAAATATAACTCTGTTTATGACATTTTAGTGATGTTTATAGCTTTATCGATAACTATTCAAATGAACTGGCACGAAAGTTTAACCATGGCAGATGGCAAGGCTAGCTGAAATGATAGTGTGACAAATTTCTTTTCGTACCTATGTTTGAAAAAAGCATATTTCATTAACCTGCCCTACCTTACCTTCCAAGATACGAAGAGCACATTAAACCGTTGGCACTAATATCTCAGTCCTCATCCTATCTTTAATCACAATGAACATTTAATGATTAAATGATTGAAATAAAATTCATAAGAATGTTAGACAATCTCTCGATTTTTTGTGCGTACATTATCAATATTTCTTCAAAGTCTAGATCAAAATGTCACTTGTGTGAAGAAAATAAAATATCACACATTAAATACCGCGTGTTGTTAATTTGCTCACTCACCTGACGCTTATTTAAATATTTAACTCATTATCATTGCAAAAAATTAGGTAATGAATAAATTTTCCATTCATAAGAATATTTATTAATGATAACAATTAATATATAGTCTAAAAACATCAATAAACTAGTCAAGCGACTAGTGCGTCGACAAGTTATTATATATCGATAAAGTTCCACCCACGCGACATCATGATTATTTATAAGATAATCGATGTAGCTAATTGTGAGTCATTTTGGCGTTTATGATAACTAATGACGTTTTGTCTCGACCTATTGTTGAAATAGATTTGACAGTGCTATTCTTGCTAGAGCGATGGTATTATAGTTTTTTACATTTGTTTTCTAATGAGTAATATATTTGGCTGTCCTGCCACCGTCGTAAATATGATCTGAAACTGAAATATGAATGTAGCCTGGCACGTTTACTGTTATATATTAAAAAAGAAAGATCAATTTCATGTTGCTTATATACTATGTAGCTGCTACAGCACTGAGCACAAATATTTGAACAGTACAGAATCATGATAAAATCATTGTTTTAGTTTTACTAACTGTAAATCGAAAATGACGTATAAAACAAACACGAGCACGTTTATCGATATGTGTACGTCACTATGTGCGTGCAATACGTGCGCGGGAGCACGTCTGCAACGCTCGCGCGATACGTCACACGATCTCGCGCGAAAATCTCCGAACAAGGCCGATCGTCGACCTCAGAACCTACAATAATAATACATGAAATGAGATTGTCTGATTGTCACGTGTCAGCAACAGTGACGGACGTGTAGGCGGATTATGTGATTCATAGCTCCTGAATAGCTATGCCATGTATTACTTACACTACCATGTACAGACGGCTACCGATCAACCTATTCATTTCCATTACAAGCTGGTCTCACATTACAACAGCTGGTCTAAAAAGGAAAATGAATGAATAGCAGTATATTTGAACTTTATACAAAGTGACGTAGATAAGAGAGTAAAGTCAGATCAAGTCAATATTACAGTAAAGATTCTCGCAGGTCTTAGTCATGGATGCGGGAAATTAGACTTGGTTTATCCACAGAACTGTTGAGATAAATATTGCAACAGTCAATTCCTGATATTCAAATTTAACTGTTTATTGTTTACAGAGGAAAAATCCGCTGTCAAATCAATATTTGATAATATTGGAGGGGCCTTTACACTTATAGCACCTTTTTGGACGATACTAATTCGAATAGCACTTTTTAACCGACTTCAAAAAAGGAGGAGGATCTCAATTAGCCTGTATTTTTTTTTATGTTTGTTACCTCATAACTTTCGAATGAACATAACGATTTTAATGATTATTTTTTTATTTAAAAGCTAGTGATTTCAATGTGTTTCCATATCAATTTGGTCTAGTTCTGACGATAGCACCTATGAGAAAACCATATAAGTCTACAATTATTGTAATTGAAGTAGTTTTTTTTTTTTGGAAAATTATGTTTTTCAGGACTGAACTTGTAGACTATACTTGAATGATCTTTTTTCTGTATCAGGCGCTGCGGGCCCTAATAAGCCCATTAGTTGATTCGGCCCTGCGCTTTCGGCAAAAGTGGTTTTAAACTGAATTGATTTGTAGTTCATAAAATTGTAAATTAAATAAATCAACCTCATCATTTATAGACTTGAACATCTTCAAACGCAGCTGACTTTTACGACCGTGTCTAGCTTATTGAGCCAACTATCCAGAATTGTGATTTACAACCTAAATTGAACCGTGGCTTTAGCAAATTGATGCCATCAACGATTCGCGACTATCGCACATTGGCAATGAAAATCAATCTTTTAATTTAAAATATCGGTAAAGTGAAGAAAGTGTCATGAAATCACGACAAGTGTGTCATCAAATAAAGAACTAGTAGAAGAGAAGAGAGTATCTGCACATGACAAATGACGTATGCCATTGACAACGTCAAGTAGTGACACACACGTCACAAATGTCAAAAAGCGCTGAATCGCGATAACGAAGTGTTCACAGAGAGTATACATTATTATACCACTTCCAAGATGCTACTATTGGACAGCTGTCCGCCAGGCAATAACACCCCGTTCCTCTACATTTGCAAGGTCAATTCTAATGCTTGCTTTGTTTATCACTATTAATAAGAGGTGGATAATAAAGCTTCCCCGAGTGAGTACACAACGATTCCCTACGTCCGGCGCACCCTGGGCAAATCGCGAGTCCTCCAAAGCGAATTGGCTATAAATCCTTTCACCACGATGGCAAGTCAAAATAAAATTTGACTCAGCCATCGACATAATGACGAAGAAGAAGAAATAAGACAGAGATGGCAAGAGAATATGCTATGCAAATCGCATTAACTAAATAGGCCTTTGTACTGTATCTATGATCATTACCAATGTTTGCCAATGATCTTTTACAACGCCAATTATATTTTTACGAGCGTAACATTTATTTGATGTGACGACATGGACATAAATTGTGACTATAACTTTGATATTTTCATGACAGTTTGATAAGCTTTAGAAAGCCGCGTCTAGACGTTAATCGCCTCATCACTGTTGCTATACAAATATTGTTAAATTTATTAAGCGTTAAAAATACTATTCTCATTTTCACTCTTCATTTCTGACACTAAAGCTACGCTTCTTAATAATTTACTTTTTAAAGTTTAGAATTATGGCTGCCAAAGAACAGTAATGAACATTTTGTTATACCAGTAATCGTCAGCTACAAACCGTTCTCACTAGAAATAGCTAATCAAGAACTGGAACCCAACACTTCTCTACATTAAAACCCATAATTGCCATAAACGACGAGATTCACCGCAATGAAGCAAGCAATGAGCTTTTCTATCACTTTTCTAACAACTAATTAAGCTTCAACATGATCCGTGGCATTCCCAGGCTCGCTATCTCGAATAAACCAGCATCTAATGATACAGCCCTAATCTGAGATCCAGTGACATAGTACTTAATAATAAACATGACCAAATATTTTTCCTCATAATCTAATCGTCGATACGGTGGGTCTCAGCCGGTCTGTGCTACCGACTTTCTCCATAATTATTATTTATACCTTCGTCGGTTTTATCTTACACTTTATAATTACATTACTTGACATCTCTTGATACATTATTATCTGTCTTTGTTAACCTGACGTTAAAGTTGCTTAAGAGCCCGAGTTATGAAGTTTTGATGGTTAATTATACTTAGTTTTGGACGGTGTTTTTCCAACACTGCTTTCGAAACGCGTATGAGTAATTTACATGAATTTTATTTTTTAATTATTGCATTCCAAAGAAAGTTACTATGACATGGTAGACCTTATTCCTGGACTGCTTTTAGAAGACTGGATGAAACTAAGGTCCTATAAACAAAAAAGCGAAGAGAGATTTCATGTCGACAAAGAATCTGAACATTGATTTGACTTAATCTTAACCAATGAATCAAGTTACAAATCAAATTCTTTTGAATTTGATTCAGAGTATATTTTTATAATTTATCCTATTTTTTTTTCTTCGTCTTAGCTTTAATTATTATTACTATTTTATTAGATTTGTTTATTTTTTGTTTGTATTTATTTCCTAATTGTATTTTTTTTCAATTCTATTTGTATTTAATTTTAATATAAATTTTTCATTTGTAGTATGTGTTAGATCTAATAAAATGATTAATTTATTTGATTTTAATGAAGAAATTTATTGAATCAATTCTATTTACTTTTAATACTCTAAAGTACCTTAATAAAACTCTTTCTAAGTGAAAACTGTTGCGTCAGCTTCACATATCTAAGATAAATAAAGTAAAAGTGAGGCAGCAGATATCTTCCGTCTTATGACTGATAAAACACGAGGTTAAAAGGTGACAGATAAACAGACCGTTATATCGACGGTCCCTACGTATATAAAGACATGTTAAAAACGAGGTTTTCAGGACAGCGTTTTTAATGTTCAAACTGCTCTAGAAATAATTTGTATGGACAATGTATATGTTTTTTTTCTGAAATGATTTTTTAGTTTTAAAAACTTTATAGTGGTATCAATACATATTTTCTTTTTTTATATTTTCTTGGAAAACTGATAGATGACTGTATATATACGCCGATATTAAAATATGAAACATGTCAGACATGTCAATGATAGCTTTTTATACGCCGGAAAGAAGAAAACGGTTTATAAAATAGAACATAAATAAAATGTTTTATGAACACGTGGAATTTGGTTTATTTTTAAAACGTTGCAGTTAATATTATGAACAATTATAACTAAAAAACAGACTACTAATTCTGCAATATTGTATCAAAACAAATGTATTTCACGACGCGGACAAGTATCGACACGACTTATTGGGGAACTCAAGCGCCGCCGTGAATGACGTTATGTCAGACATGACCGTCTTCGCAGCGAGTAGCGCGCATTAAAAAAACAATGTAGAAGACGACATGTATAGATATCCGTATCTACGACACTTATTCGCTGTAAATATATTACTTGTTCTCTTATACGATTTGCAAAAGACGTTAAATAGGTAATATTAAAAAAATATTTATATCCAGGACTATGTATGTATATGGAAAATCTAAAGCCAATTGAGCAATAAAAAAAATTGCCATTTTTGACATGTCTTTATATACGTAGGGACCGTCGATATTTCCACTACTTAAGATGCCTGGAGAGATTAACTTGGCAGGATCTGGTTAACAGCCATTCGAATCTATTAATCTTGGTTTGATTAGAAATTTAATATGTTCTTAAGTACTTTTATTGAATATTGATAGCTGTTTCAACAAGTTTGGTGTTCAAATAGGTCCACTAAAGAAGTTGTAAAAGTATGCATTACACGATATTCAGAGCCAGTTTCACACTAGTTCTTGATAAAGTTTTGGATAGATAAGTACCGGTCTATAAATTTCTATACAAACTTGACATTTCATCTGACAAATAAATGCCGTATAGGCTATCAGAGTTTTATCCGATACTGGTGAAATTAGACCTTAATGTCTTAACTTTAATATTTTATTACCATTTGATAGTAGGTTTATAGCGATATTGCTACTGCTAAATGTTACAAGATAACATTTTGTTATCGGATCTAAATCTTGTTTGATATAAACGGCGCAGATTTTAGTTGGTACTTGATCATTTGCATTTTAAATAAAAGTAATATATCATAACATCACATCTATATTACCTAGAAGGGTGTGGCGGAAGGCTGCAACACCCACATTTCACCTGCCATTTTCAGGTCCCATGGGATAGGGGGTGAGCCTATCGCCATTCACCGGGCACAACTCCAACTCCGTGCTCCTATTGAGAACTGACAAAAAAATCACAAATAACACTATTACCCGATGCGGGTATCAAACCAGCGACCTCACGATGAAAGACGCATACGCTAACCACTAGACAAGCGAGGCAGTATGTTTTTTTTTTAAATAACTTATTTATAATTTTTACAATGTAAGTTTGTTAACACATTATAAACTCGCCAAACTGTTACGTTTGATGGCGAGAAACGCTCATTTCATATGTTAAAGTATTAAAATAATAACACGTCGTAGTTACTTCTTAATTCCAGAACGAACCTTAAAAAACATAGTAACTATTCTAGGCCATTATCACCTTCTGTTTTTGCCCTCGCAAATAACCTACAATCAACAACACAATATAACCATTTCCTAGAACATAGCTCTACAAAAAGACTTCGCCGCTTTACTAGAGTGTTAATTAGATAAATAACAGTGATTCGCCTTGCTCTTGACACGTCTACACTCGTGTGTGGTCGTCGCGTGACTGACACCTATTATATGGCTATTATGCGATTGCGCAACTAGCGCCATCGATACCATGTGATCTATGATTAAGGTTTTTTTTTAATTTGTCGTGAAATTACCTTTTATTCGGGTTAACTTTATAACTTGTGGTTGAATCGGAGGTGTCAAGGGGACTTTCACTTGGGTGATTTATGAATTTACGAAGCATATTTAAATTCAATAATGAATATCCAGAAATTAAACCACTTATTTTCATAAGACACAAAGGGCGCTTGAACTCGTCAAAATAACATCAAAATACATAATAAAACCTAACTAACTAAAAAACTCCTGCACTAGGCTGGGCCTGTCCTGCAGAAGGTTTTTATTTTCTAAATTACATTGTTTGTAATGGCGGTATATTTACATTTATATATTTAAAACTACAAAATATTATTATTATTATTTCTAAATTAAAATCTAGTAATCAAAACTAAAATAAAAAAGTCGATAAACTCTATTTGTAGAATTGCTATATTTATGCTTCTTATTTTTAGTGCCCAAAAGTATCTCTCTTATATTTTGCTTACTTTTATGCGAATTAGATTCAATAACCTTGAAACTGCATTTCGTTGTTGCCGCTACACGTCCTTAGTCTTTACATTAATAGCTTTAAAACTGCATTTTATTTTCACTTAACTTAGTCTAAAGTCAGTTATTCAGTCACCAGACCAGAGGCGATAAGTGTTGATTGTATGTATTTAAGGGTGATTTTCTACAGCAAAGTGATTTATTCCTCGGGGCAAAGATTAAAGGTAGAACAGTATCGATAAAAACTGAATACCCGTTATTTGAATGCTATAAATTATAAAGACACAATCTATACTGATAACGCTAATAAATCTACGGTTACATATCAATTTATCAAATAAATCACCGGAAAAAAGATTAACTTAATAATGTACTTAATTAAAATTAAAGTATACACATCTCTTCACCATCCTAATACAATGCAATAAACTACCGCAAATATCCATTCTATTATGTCCATCCTAAGGCTGCCTGGAACAGATCGCGTCAAGCGATAAGGCCGCCGTTTGTACGCTATAGCTTTAAGTACCTATTTATTTGTATGTTTGTTACAAATTTTATTTGCAAATAAAGTTTTCTCTATATATCTATCTATTTATCTCTTTATCTAACCGACCGAAGGAAGTATTTTCCTTGTAACCTAATTTCTGCTAATATCGATTAAAAGATCAATTAATCGATTTTTTAAAACGCTTCTCCTCACTAGCCGTCAATCAGGTCTCATTACTATCTATCGAGTACTCGTCTTGCCGCGTCGGTATCGGCAAATTGCATAGAAATTCCATTCATGGTTATTTAACGTGAATTAGTGCTTGCTATCGATACCCTGTGTTTATCGACTAGGGTACATGAGTATTGTTAGTAACATACGGACAAACATGTTTGTTTACTACTTGGTTTTTGAACCATTTAATTTAAATAGCAATACTTATATGAGGAAGCGAAAGAAGTATAAGCGAAGCTTATGGCATTCCAGCATCTCTTCCTAGCCTCGTGGGATAAAGACGTGATTTTATGTATCAATTTTTTTTTATGCGACTCCCGTACTAGCTATAGCTCCTGCGTCGCGGGGTTGTTCACAAACATACATTTCACAAACACAAAGCACACCCGTATGCTTGAATTCATTTTGTAAAAGTTTCAGGGTCCGATTTGGATCGATAAGCTGTATTTTCTGTATGGATCGTTAGTTTCAGGTAATTCCTTAGCTTACGGTACTATTTTGAGAGTCAGAAACACTAATTAAATTAAAATTAACATTTATTTATTTCGAGTAACAAGACCCATATGAAGCAACATCAAAAACAAAACAAAACATTCCAGTTTTACACAAATTATTACAGTTATAAAACAATAAGGTACATTAATTTAACTCATTTGAATAGAAAATCATAAAATAAATTAATTAGATTGAGATTTTAAAATTTAAATATATTTTAAAACTAATAGTGCCAAAAGATCGCCTTAAAACTTGCACCCTTCGAGAAACATTTTCCTCTGCTTGTTCGCTTCTTACCTTTTTAAAATTATTTCTTAATTTTTTCATCACCGGATTCCACTTGAGATAGATTGTAAGATATTTTTCCATAAAAATATCTTCATAAATCACAAAGTCGGCAGAACCGTTTGATGTCCGACAAATAGCTGAAAATTGCATCGTCACCCTGCGCGCGAGCCACACAGTAAAAATAAACGGCAGTAATACAACTCCTTATAAGAAGTAAATTATATACGGTACAACGGGAAATGTGTCATTCGGATTTCAAAATTACGGAACTGTTACTGATAATGAGGTATTTTAAATATTTTACGGTGTATTTTGACAGGTTTTATGTTTCCGAATGCAATGCAAGAAATATGTTATTAACGAACTTGTTTGTAAAGTGTCTTACTTATTCGAGGCGTTGTCGGTATGATATGGTTGTAGTGCAGTGATCGGTTATATAGTGTTGATTATATTGTGATATTACTAAAATTAGGCAGCATCATCAGCAATACCAAAAAAATGGATTTAAAAATATTATGTCCTGGCACTTAGTACAGAAATCCATTATATAAGCAAAGATATCTCAATTTATGATTCTATACTCTCTCGCCCACGGTCGAGTTTTTGTAGGACTAGATCATACTTATTTCTGACAGATATATTTTTTTAGAACGCGGGTCTAAGTGCAAACATTTCCGAACGTAAAAATTTTCTCTGAAAACAAATCGGTCACCGATTTCGGTCATGGAACAGAACTTTAAATGGTGCAACGCAATTTGATATAGATACCTTTCTTGCCACTTAAACATAATTCAAATTATGAAGTAGTTACTCACTGATGATAGTATTTGAGCGGCATAAGACATCATGACAATAGCACGATCTTCTACAAAATAGACACTTGTTCCTACCTACACTTCTGCACCTACCTTTTCTAACAGCCGGCGCCTGCAGCCCATGCACGCTTCGAGTTCTGATCGCTAACGATACACTTTGGCTTGAACCCGCCGCACGCGAGAACGAAAGTAAAGGCCGATCAGATCCGCGCATTGTTTGCTGATCAATGCGCAGATGACGTCATCGGACAGTATTGACTACTTACCGTTTAGTATTTGACTACCGTGCATATTGTTTGTGAAGTTTCTTGAATATATTGTTGAGATGATGGTTGTCTTCTTAAGAGCCTGTGGTTTTGAAATAAGGTAGCTTTTTGTGTTCCTTAAAATCGTTTGTTTAAATGCAGTAATAAAATTAAATGGCATAATGAAAATTCGATATTAGCAAGCTTCTATGTAGTTCCTCAATTGAAATCTATCGTGTTCTAGATTTTATCGATTGCTCTAGTTCAATAATTGTGTCTAGAACATTGTGGATATATAAAAGAGTACATAACATAAAATCACGCCACTATTACCCAGATGGGTATGGCAGAGGTGTACAACACCCACATTTCACCAGTTATGTTTAGGTCCCATGGGATAGGGAGTGAGCCTATCGGCATCCACCGGGCGCAATTCCAATTCCGTGCTGCGATTATAAATTTTCTGACGGTAAGTTCAAAGTTATCATGCACACAAAGATTTGTTTTTTCACAAATTGTCTTTCCAGGATTAAAATTTTTTTTTTGCCCCGTTTTTCCCAGACTTCTTAGCAAAACCGATGACTCCTCTAATTTATGGATGGCATTCATTGGCTTTTATTGGCAACTTTCCCTTTAATAGCCAAATCTACGTGTCTACTTCAAGATTTCTTGTAACTCAAAATAAAGCATTACATGTTCATGTTCCGAAAACTGAGAGCAAATCACCAATGTTTAACTATTTATTTGCCGTTCATCTTGACGTGTTAAAAGATTTAAATCCCTGTATACTATCCTGCACTAACACGTTGGGGCCAACGCAATTATCCAACAGTGTTGGTGCCAATCCAATGTCAATTTATCTGCTCCACACTAACCGAGCAGTGTTGCCAATAACTGGCCAAAGTCTTCTTTTACCCATAAACCAAGCAATTTAAATTTACACAGACAAGACACGTATTAATGTTCTAACTTTGTTAGATTTCCGCGTAATAAATTATTCACTAAGTTGTTTACTAAGTTATTACTTAAGCGAAAGATAAGTTAGTAATGACAACTTAATGTGGGTTGCCGCATCTATCAGGAATTTTAATTGTAGATGAGGTGTTGGTGAGACGGTAACGATTTGTTTTCATGCTGAAGATTTATTAGTGTGTTAAAATTGTATCTTAATTTGTGAAATGTTTATGTTAATTATACTTAACTGTTTAACGAAGTTTTGCAATTGGCTCTGATTGGCGACCTGTAACACAGGTATTTTCATATACTCAAATACAAGTATTCAGGCACAAGTCTCTCGCAAATTGACCATAAGAAAAATTTATGTAGAAATAAATGATATGGTATTGACTTAAGATCCTATGGTCCCGGTGTGGGGCAGAGGGCGTCCACAGTCCACAGTGAGTCTCCATCTCGAGCGGTCTTTAGCGTCGCGTTTGAAATCGCTCCAAGTCTTGCCGATTTTCTTCGCCTCGTCCAGTACAGTGCGTCGCCAGGTTTGTCTTGGGCGACCACGCTTTCGCTTGAGGGTTCTAATCCATTGCTTGTTTAGGTATATGGCTGACTATGGCTGACATCCCTGCGGAGAGTACGCTGCTATTAGGAGTTTACTACATTTTCAAACATATTTTGCGACTTGTTTTCCCGACAGCGCTAATAGGATTTATAAAGAAACTATTTCCTACAGTAATGAAAAGCTCTCTTTTTCCCAAGCCATACCATCACTGATAGCAATGCTGATAGCAGAAGTATACGTACGCGATGTTAATCCACAACTTAATAACAAATAACAATTAGATAGGACATCCTGTACAGAGTGTAGTCGATATCTTTGCATCAGAGATCGCCGAGGAGAGATAGGTGGGCTTTAGGCATGGCGTCCACTTGACTGCGCTAGAATCCAGAGCTTTATAAAATTATTTTACAAAAAATGAAGACGAATGTAAGAAATACATAAGTATATATTTGAGTATAACTAGAATAGGCCTTGGTACCTTACCGTATATTTAAAGAATTATCCCCGTACTCTCCTAACCGTTGCGGAGCTGTACCTACCAGCATCAGCTCAGCTCAGCAAAATGAAATGCTGACTGCTAGATGAAAATACTCACAGTCAACAGATTAAAAATGTTATTTACTAAAATTATATTGTGTCAATGTTTCATTTTTTATTTTTTGGAAAGCTTGGTACCTAGGCACCTAATGCTAATAAATTTTAGGTGTTTTTTTTATAATCTACATTGACTACATAGATATTATTGAATACTTATGGCAAGTTTGAATGCAAATATAATTTAGAACCTCCTCCTTTTTTTAAATCAGTTAAAAAAGATAAAGTCAATTTCAATTAATTGTTCATATTATTAGATATAAAAGCAGCCGGTAGAATTTGTATTAATAACTATGATATGACACGAACAAAAACAAAATGGATAATTAATCCATTAGCATTCATATCTCTATACTTTGCAGTGGACACAGGCCCTTATAATAAAGTGTTTATTAGTATAGTTAATTACTTTAGGTCTTGTTCTAAGAACGATTTGTTTCATTTATATTGTCTAGACAATATATGTCGAGACGTACAAATGATCCTGTTAACTTGTGAAGATCTTATTGTCAGGAAGTCGGGAGTTAATTCAGATGCCTGTATTATAAGTCAAGGAGTCTATAGGTTATAGGTAAAAATAGACATACACCTCTTTTAAAAGTACCGTATTCATATAAATGGCCACAGTCATCGCAAGGAAGTGCTTTTTTTTTTATAGTTATGACTTATGTCTTTTCAACACGCTTATATTAGCTTCACCTGTATGTATGTATGTATGTAACCGACTCCTTTGGACTCGATTTTGACCCACTTTAAACGGACAGATTTCGTTAAAATTTTGCACACCTGTCAAAGATCGATGACAATGCAATAATTCGATAAAAAAAATAAAAAAAAAATTAAATTAAAAAAAAAATAAAAAAACGCTCTTATAAATTAATAAACCAAACTAAAAACTAGAAAATAAATAATAGTTTAAAAAAACTAAAAAACACACTTTTAAAGTACTTCTAACTAAAAAGTGAAAATAATCCCTAATATAAGCTGAAAATGGTAATGAACAAAAAAAACTAGTATTATTGTGAAAAAGCGTGGGTTGCTCAATAGACGAAAAATATGGCACAGAGCGCCGCACGCTTTTTTAAACTATTATTTATTCTAATAAAACTAGCTGCTGCTTGCTACCAAGTGTGAGTTTTGAGTGCACAGTTGCCGTAGTGGTGGCCTCGACGCTTTCAACTGCGCTGGTGTTGTAGGTTCGATCCCCACATGGAACAAATCTTTGTGTGTGTGTGAAATGTATGTTTGTGAACAACTCCGCGACACAGGAGTAATTCCTAGTGCGGGTGTCGATTTAAAAGAATGAAAAATAACATGAACTGAACATGTTAATAGGGTGACTGTGAATCCAGAGATTCTAGACTTAAATTTAAAAAAAAAATACGAAATGTTTCGATGTCATATCCACTCTGAATGCTTAAGTACCTGACATATAGTGCTGAACATTTTAAATTTTTCTATCGGCCTCTATATTAAAGAAAATCTCAAAACTTTAAATATTTACAAAACACTAATTAATTGTAAAGGTTAAATCTTCATTATTTAAGTACTAAACTGTAAATATATTTCACCAAGGTTACGTATCAAATAAAGAATCATATTTATTTACACTTAGCCTGCATATTACCGAAGATTAAAAGAGGCTTTACAACCACATTTATGTAAACTGCTAATGTCGTATTGTGGCTTGTGGCGCCATCTAGGTAATACTGTCAAGTACTTCAATGTTAAGGACATGACCCTACCTTAATTAAACGCGGTTTTTTTTAATGAGTAATGGGTAATGTAGACGTGATTTTCTGTAATGTCTTTAATTGATCGACCGAATGGCGGAGTGGGTAGTGTACCTGCCTGCGACGCCGAGGTCGTGGGTTCGATTCCCACTTAAGACAAATCTTTGTGTGCATGAACATGGGGGTTTGTCTTAGACTGAGTGTTTCTATGTATAATATGTATGTATTTACAAAAGAAAAGTATACATGTATTAGAATCAGTTATTCTAGTACCCATAGTACAAGCTCTGCTTAGTTTGGGACTAGATGGCGTTGTGTGTGAGTTGTGAAATATTTATTTATTTATTATTTATTAATAAAATTAATGTTTTTGTTAATCTATACTTATACAATTGTACGCTCGAATGATTGATTCATCAACGCAGGGCCTAAACCACTAGACTTAGGTATTGAAATTTTGTACAAAGCTTCCTTTCATGACGTAGGTGCGCACTATGAAGGGAATTTTTTGAAATTCGGCCTCTAACAGGGTGAAAAGTGGGATAAAAGTTTGTATGGAAGTCCGTCATTTTTAAGTTACAAGCAAGAAATTAAAATTGTTAAGATTCGTCTTTTCGAAGATATGTGTGTGTATTTTTCATATAAATTATCGCTTGCTAACGGTGAAAGAAACATCGTGCGAAACCTGCATGCCTGAGAGTGCTTAAAAAAGTGTTTTAAAGTGTGTGAAGTCTATCAATCCGCACTTGGCCAGCCGTGGTGGAATGGCCCTACCCTTCTCATCATGAAAAGAGGCCCGAGCCCAGCAGTGGGCATGTATTAGATACAGGGCTGCTATTATTTTGTTTGATAATATGAAATTAGCAAGTTTATTACTTTGTAATAACTCGATATAAGATAATCAAGGCAACATCCTAACCTGTTTGTTATAATTGTAAGATTATCTTAGAATTTATTGCAAAATATTTTATATTGTTACAAAGTATTATATCTTCTGACATTTACGATTCCATAAAATGTAATAAACGTCTTATAAAATGTCTTAGAGGTAAGTTTTACTAAACACTGAGAAAATTATGTAACGCCGATCACTGGTTGTAATATCACTTAAAAATGTTTTTAATTAGTTTTTTTTATGCAAAAACAATTATTCTTAATTATTTATTAGGAATAATTGTTAATCACGATGTCGCCCTTTAACATCGATGCGTAAGAATTGTTTTAAGCTGTGCAAAGATTTGAAAATATCTTTTATGCATATTATTGTACATAAATATTTATCTTTATTCAAAACTAGCGACCCGCCCCGGCTTCGCACGGGTACAATGCTGATACTAAATACACTACAGAAAAACTGTGAACGTTGTATATAAAAACACAGCGGCCCGCTCCGGATTCGCACGGGTATACAGGGTGGATGCGACATAGCGACATTTATTGAAACCACAGCTTCTATACATGGTAAGTATCAATTTCCACCGGATAAAAATTCTCTGGCGAAAAAAGAAAAATCACGTTCTCCGAACAATTTGAACATTGTGATCGTGCAATTTGTTCGGAAGACGTGGATTTTTTTTTTCGCCAGAGAATTTTTATCCGGTGGAAATTGATACTTACCATGTATAGAAGCTGTGGTTTCAATAAATGTCGCTATGTCGCATCCACCCCGTATAATATATAGCCTATTTCACTCACTGAAAAAATGATTAAAATCGATCCAGTAGTTTGATTTATTCATTACTGCCCGTGGCCCGCACGCGTTAAATTTGGAGTAAAACAATTCCCCCTTTCTATGCATGTATTATACATAAAAACCTTCCTCTTGAATCACTCTATCTATTGGCAAAAACCGCATCAAAATTCGTTGCGTAGTTTTAAAGATTTAAGCGCACATAGGGACAGAAAAGGCGACTTTGTTTTATACTATGTAGTGATGTATAGTTAGTTATATAATATTATAAATATTTAAAATGCTAATAAAACACTTTTATTCTAAATTCATCTCCACCTATTTGTTAATTAAAATGCGGGCACTCATTCAGTCTTCTTCATTATCAATTTATATCCTACGTAAAAAGTTTCCTTACCTTTTAAATATAAAAATAACTAAAAGCACTAACCCCATGCTAATCATTGAATTAGTAGCGCCACCACAAGTTACAAAAAGAAGTCGAACAGAAATCTTGACAGCCCAAAATTAGCAAATACCCTACGCCTTAACATAATATTTTCCTTTTTTCCCATAAAAGTACCATCTTTACCAAGAACTGGTAGAATTTGCGACGACACTCACCACTACCAGCCTTGTCATGTAAATACGTGGCTATTACTTTTGCCATTTTAGTCAACTCAATGACGCCTTTCAAAACATAGTTAGTTTCTCGCTTCGCTTTTAATGTCCAATGTTTTTACCCGATTGTGCTAAATGACAGTTATGCCTCCTCATAATGAAGGCTATAGTCCTCCAGTTATGAATCTGTCTAGATTCAGCACTTAAGTTGTTTAATGTTTATTAGGTTTGCATTTGAATTGGCCGCATAAAGTCGGGCTATTTTCTGCTGGAAATGTTGCCATTAGATGGTAGTTCTTGTGGTAAGGTATCCGATAAACGACAAAGGTTTTATTAAATTCGGTTTTTAACCTTCTGTTTAAATTTATAAATCTGGTATATTTAGTGACGCCTTAGTTTATATGTATTTAAACATGCTTGTACTCACTACTACTACTGTAATACCACCTATGTAACCATGTTTATGGCAAATAAATTATTACTATTTCTATTTACTATTTAGTCTCTTTATTATAATCTTTGAAAACAATTTTTTGTAATTATTAAACAAAACAAAAGTAATGACTAAACCAGCGATAATTACGAAGTGGTTATATTGTAAATTCGTTTTTGTCATAACGTAAGCATTCGTTATGAAGACATTTTTGGTCCTTTCCAACTTTGGAAATAGGTAGCCTTGTTTCTTCAAAACCTTTCGAGTACTAACCATTTTTTCGATGTTTACAACATGAATCCATTCATCATCGAGCTTCGAGCTTGAATCTACTTCCATAATATCACTCTAACATGTGTGTCTGTTTGTTGCAGCGATACTTCAGCGTGCGACGTTCAAAGTCGGCCTCCTGACGATCCAGGGGGTGTCCACGTGCCTCTACCTCTGCATGGATGCCTGCGGGTTCCAATACGCTCATGTAAGTAACGCCATATTATATTACATCCCTGCACGCCTATATACCTATAACTATGAATTTTAGCATTAGTGGCGTAAATTTCTTAGGTTCACGGACCGATCTCAAATACTATTTTGCAATCGTATGGATAGGTACAGTCAAACATCTCATCAGTCACCTTTACTGGCGCCAGATCCGATTTACATTATAGCAAGTTAGGTCGGATTAACATTAAGTCAAAATCGTTCTAAATAATTCAATAAATATATATACATCAAATAAAAGAATAATATAAAATTTGTAAATAAACCAAAACTCTTAAAAAAATCAGGTGTCAAAAAATACGTCCGCATCGATGTCGACCGCAGGTAACGTCCCCATAAGGCTGGCGGCATTGCCACGTTGTATGGCAATGCTGATCCTTTGTCCAAAGTAGAAGCCAGCCTTCTGGTAACGTGAAGAGTCAACTAATCTCTTTAAAAAGAGAACGAGTGCGAGGACCCCACGGTCCCAGCGTCTCGACCCCAAACGGCTCAAATACATATACAATTCCCAATTAGATTATTGTATTTGCGCCGCTTGAGTCTCCGCTGAATATATATATATAGTTAGGTATTTCTTAAATTAGTTTTGAAGATTAAATTGTAGTAGTGTTAGTTAGTAATGTAAATATTTAAATAAATAAAAACTGTATATTAAATAAGCACTATGCAGATGATATTGCAGTGCAAATAGCGGTTAATATACAGAAATTAAGGTTTATTACGTCTTGTTAATAGCGCCATCTCTTATCGACAGACAACTTACTAATTAATTAATTCAGGAAATTAGCTAGCAGCCTGCACTTTACTACACGCTACACTAAGTACATTATAAGAAATCAAGATTAATAAAGATGTAGTAATTCGAGTAATACTGTCCTCTCTAATGAGATGAGAATTAAGTACTCCTTTAATGTTGTAATCGGTTTCTTTAATCTGCTAAATATACAATACAAATTGTTTGAAAAGAGTTGTAGTTATAGGCAAATGTAGCTATCTCTGGTCACCAGACAACTATGAGTCTTGCCTGTCTATATCGAATCTTTCTCAACAAGTATATTATAATTGAAAACGGAGACCGTTTTTGTTGCCATTAGATGGCAACATTTTCAACAGAAAATAGCCCTTCTAAAAAAGGTTTTATTAATATAAATAAAGTCTGTTATTATAAAATGGACTTCTTTGAAAATAGTTTTTTTTAACTACTTTTTTATTATTTTAGCTAAAGCTGTCAAAGTCTATACATAATTGAAAACAGACTCTACATATTTATGTTATTTATCACTAGCTTCTGCACTCGGATCCACCCACGTGGTACGTCGATAAAAAGTACCTTATTTTTTTCTCCATACATATTTGCATCGTAATCGGTTCTATAGTTTCGGAGTATATTTGGTACAAACAAACTATTTATCATCTTATAATATTTGTATCTATCGATAAGACAACTAATCTGTGTACCAAATATACGACAACCTGTTCAGCTTAAGTTGTTGACTATAACAAATAAACAACTAAGTAGAAACCTGTGATGTTTTGAATAAACTACGTTTGTCAACTCTTAACCCCAGAGTCAACAGTTGTCAACTTTCGCTCTTCTGAGGATTTATGTAAATCATTACTATAAGCAGTGTTGCATATACTTGAAATATCTAATCAATTTAATACATACCTACCTACAATTTATACTGTCATCGTAAAACAAAGTATAACTAAAATGTGTTTTTTTTAAAACAACGCGCGCACTAGGAATAACTCTTGTGTTGCGGGGATGTTCACAAACATCGTCAGAACAAATCTTTGCGAATCACACAATGATTTGTCCCGTGTCAGGATCGAATCCACAACACCAGCGCAGTTGAGAGCGGCGAGGCGACCGCTTAAACCACCACGCCAACCGTGCACTTAACAAGATTATAGAAGTTCAAAGACAGAATCTCAGGCCATAAATTAGTTTAAACAACCTCTATTTATCCTAAACACTTAACAGTTCCAAAGCAAGGTGTAGTTACCCCATTTGCGAACAGTTACTCCCATATTTATGGCAACACTACGCTTATTTTATTCCAAACAGATTCTATTTGTTAACCTAAAAACGGTTCTCGTTAAGCAAAGGTGAAAACTAGACGCAATTGATAGTCGTGATGGAAAATTTTGTTTCATTAATTAGATAGTTAAAATAGGGTTGCCCGCGTTTGGTTGCTGACTAGCATTACAATTGGGCAATTAGATTTTACAGTTGGTCCTAGACATTTTAGTGTCAAGGGTTTTGTCTCAAGGTTACTGGCGTACCGGTATTTTATTTACGTATAATATAGAGCGTGACATACTATTCAGGTCCCAGGGTACAGAGTTACCTAAAGTTTTTCCGTTTCCAAAACAAATTAAATGATCTCAACGTTCAATTTGTTCAGAAAACAAGATTTATTTTCCGTATGATATTTTATCAGGTGAATATGCTATGAATACAGACAACGTCTAGAATCTGTGCTTTTAATAAATAAATTCCTGTAAACTGACATGTAGTCTATTCCACCTGATAGTAAACTTAGACACTACAGTCTTTAGACATTCACAAATCACAATCTAGAAAAGCGAATTATAAATTAGTATTATTATTATTATTATTTTGGTTCATAGTATATTTATAATATTAGTACTAACTTAGTAGGTACTATGCGATTTTAATAAGAATATAATTATTCTGCCATGTTTATTTCGCCAGCGTTTTCCATTATGAACAAAAATTTTGATCACATTCCTGATACCTTTGAACAATTTTGTCTTTCTACTCACTATATCTTTGTACGACATTAAGCCCCTGTGCCGAAAATTACTAGACTTGATTTTTTAATTATTAATACATATTTACTAAAAATAATAGACATTTTAAATTTTACATCTCGCTGTACCGAGATGTAATCGTCGCGGGAATTGACAGAAAATACGCATAGACAATAATAGAGATAGTTCATGAATGTACTATATATATAAGCGTATTCAATATTATTCAAAGAGTTGTCCATAGCTTTGATTGATGGGTATCCTGTCCTCGGCAGGTGAAAGCAGCTGCATTGCATCTTTGTTGTAACCGACGCCGATGACGTCATACCATGTACAACTGGAGATCCGAATAGATTATAAATATTATAATATGGAGATGTTATTAAAGTTGGCAACACAGAGCTTTTGTTCTACGCTATAAGACTTTGTAGAAGATTTTTTTTTGTTTTTTACTATAGTTATACTCTGTCCATTTCTTTATTTTCTTTTTGACAGATTACATTTAGGGATGCCTTCACACGTTACTGATTCGATTTGAAATCATAATCGATGTTGTCTACGAAGAACTTTCAATCGATTAATTGCATCGAAATGGTTTTAGTTCATTATTAATTATTCGTTATTTAGTAGTTTTTATTAGATGAAATAAATATACAAAATAATAATATAATAATAATGTCACATACTTAGTCTATGACGATTTCCTAGTTACCTTTGTTTACATTTTCATTTTTAATTCCAAGATTTCGACTTGATTTCTTGCAAATAATTATTCATGGAATCATAATACTATTATTATAAATATAAATAAATAAATAAATATCTCCTAACTTACACACAACGCCATCTAGTCCCAAACTAAGCAGAGCTTGTACTATGGGTACTAGAATAACTGATACTAATACATATATACTTTTCTTTTGTAAATACATACTTATTATACATAGAAACACCCAGACTAAGACAAACCCCCATGTTCATGCACACAAAGAATTGTCTTAAGCGGGAATCGAACCCGCGACCTCGGCGTAGCAGGCAGGTAACACTGCCCACTCCGCCATCCGGTCGTCAATATTCTTTTTTTTATAAAATACAGACAATACACAAAAAAAGTCAAATTATTCTTTTTCATAATGATCGATTTATTTCATTTCACGATTTGATTTATAGTCTGTGGTTGTTTGTTACAAACAGTGAACTTCCCTAAAAAGTGCCGCTTGTCAATAAAGTACATTATTTTTGTAGTACATTAATCTGTCAAAAAAAAACGGTAATTCATAGGCGTGATCTGTCAAAAAGAAAATAAAGGAGTGGACAAAGTATAGTTGGTAACTACTGCCCAGCCAGCAGAATACAGATACGTACGTAGTAGTACCTCGATGGTCCAGTGGTTAGCGTATTCGCCTGTCACCGCGAGGTTTCGGGTTTAATGCCCGGGTAAGATAAAAAGTGTTATTTGTGAGATTTCCGTCGGGAAATTCACAATAGCAGCACGCAGTTAGAATTGTGCCCGGTGGATGGCGATAGGCTCACCCCCTATCCAATGGGACCTAAATATAACAGGTGAAATGTGGGTGTTGTACACCTCTGTCACGCCTTTCTGAGTAATATAGGCGTGATGTTATGTTATGTTATGTGTTTATTGATCAGTAATGCCCTTAAGAAAGTATAGTATCACAAGATACAGCAAAAAAGGATGTGTGGGATCATAGCCAATGCCTTTTATCAGCTCTGCCAACCAGAGGACATTTTAAATGCGATGTTTTATGTATTAAATGGAAATTAAATTGATTTATTAATCAATATTAAAAAAAATACGTCAAAACTTGCTCTTGAATTATTCTATCATTCTATTAGATACGCGGCAATACATTTGAAAATAGAATGAATGGATGTTTATTTTTTCATTCATTGAATAGTGAAGGGCTATTGTTAATTGACTCGTTTGACGTGTGATCTGTTTAGTCGAGTAGTCGAGTGAATCGAGTGTCGGGAGTCAATATGTGGGTGGCATTCTTTTGAGTGGCACCGTAGGTGTTACGAGTATTATTGTAGTAGCAAATATGTCATATTTAGTTTGGAGAAGCTCCTTTGTCAATTGAGAAGTTGACATTACGGATTGGTTGTTAGTTTTTATTTCGTTTTTTATGTTACACTGATCACAGCCGCTGCGCAGATGTACTTAGTGAGTTTTTTGGACTTAACTCTGATTCTATTCTTTAGTTAGTTAGTTTCTTTAGTATGCGATATGGTGAAAGTATGTTTAAGTTAAAAAACCGTTAAGTCAAAAGCAAATTAAAAATATTTGTAAACAAATAAAATTTATTTTCTGATTTAACTGTTTTTCTCTGTGGTTTCCAAATATTAATATATTGAAAACCGGAAAAAAAAAATACATAAATAAACAATTATTTTTGACAATAACATTAATATTAAGTTTGTTCGGCAAAATATGATGATCAATAATTATCATATTTCATGCAAATCTTTTATAACATGTACCTTGTAAACTTATCTAATTAATTGTGTAGGTATATAGCCGTTTTTATAGCCTTCGTATTTGTATAAATGGTGCTTCTGATTAATGTCTCAATATTTAAGTTTTTACTTTGCAGGGGACCCCAACAAGCGAATAAGTCGATGATGTATGCTATGTAGTATTTAATGAGAAATATGTACACATCTGTTAGAAAGGGATTTACTATTAAACGATAAATTGTGAGATAATTGTCCTTGTAGCAAAAGATAACTGAATAAATTAGGGGACTAAAAGGTACAAATAAGTTTTATTTTAATTATAAGTACTCGTTCTACGCAGGTTTTATCTCTAGGTCGGTAAAAGAGTTATTCACAACGGACCTAAGCATAACAGGTAAAATGTGGTTGTTAAACACCACTGCTACAACCTTCTGGACAATATAGCGTGATGTAATGATTAATAGTAATAATGTTTTTTTTATATTTTTCGCACAACAACGTTTTTTAACAAATTACAAACATCATCGAATCCTAAACAGATGCAGTGCAATATTGATGAATGTATCGCGAAGGTCATTTGTCACTTCGTACAAACATTTCGCGCCCGTGGGGTGCCAATGCAGATAACTCAATATGGACGATTGATAGCTGCAGGGATGGTTTTCGTCAGTTGTTGTTGAGTAAATATAGCACTGAAATGAAAGTGCATGGAAAGAATTGGGAATATGTTTAGATAAAATATCTGGGGGTGATTTGGGTGCGATAACCTTAGAGGAAGATTTATGCATTGGATCGCCTACTAACATAACAAAACATTACGCCTGTATTGCAGAGTTGTCTTTAGTCGATATATTTTTTTACACATTCCATTTTTATTAAATTTAAATTTTAAACATTGTATTGTAATCGAATCAAAGAATGTGTTACAGTTATGTCCAACACTAAAACGTTATGTCAGCATACTCTAACGTTATCGTTCAAAGGAGTCGCTCTGATTAATGGAACGCGATTCAAAAATCGAACGACACGCTAATCGAGGCGAAGGCATTTTAAGGTACAACCAGCACAAGAACTTAGCGGTATTCTTTGTGTCAAAAGTTACATAGGTACTGATCGATGCGAGATTATATATATCAAGTTGAATAAGTTTTAGGGTTAGATTTTTTAAGTTCACACAAAAATGCCCTAATAAATTATGCTATGTCTTACTATCAGGTATTAATAAAAAAAAGCAAACTTTGAATCATAGTCTTAAGTTTCTAAAAAAAACTCGGGATATTAGTAAGTAAATGAGTTCTATTTTAAAGTACCAGAGTACCTACCAGAGCCGAATAATCCCAACGTAATCAATAATTTTACTCCTTTTTTTTCCTATCAAGACCGCATCCTTAGAGCTCCCAATTTAAATTTAACTATAAAGGATACGAATAGCTAATCGATAGGTCATTTTTCTACTCGGCTAACGCCCGGGTGATCCCATTAGGGAGGCGCAACACTAACATTGGGCGCGATAAGGATGTAGTGACACCATTAATCAGCGAGTTGCGATGTACTTCGATTCATTAACGCGAGCGGCGAGCATCGATTTGTCATAGGGATGTGTGGCCATAGATACGGAGGCAAATTGTTTATGCCCGATAGTCCTGTTTTTGTTAGGGGACGTGTTACAAAGGGATGCACTCAAACAATATTGTTGAAATGAATTTATGGTTTGTCGGAAAATTAATGGGCGGTATGTTTTTCTAAGAATCGTCAAAAATATCTTTATTCTTACTATAAATATAAAGGAATGAAGCTCTTTATATCCTTAGACTTTTACAATATGAAACACGTTAAATACATAAAAATGTTCTGTGAGGTCTATGATATCAAATAAAGCTTTTTTAAACTCAAAAAAATACTTTTCGGCCTTAACATTGAAAATGTTATTTAACTTAATTTAATTGTAAGCCAGAATAAACTTAACCTTATAATTTTTAATTTACAAGTTTTATTTTATTACACTATATAATTTTAATGTATTAAGATTATTATAGCTATTCAATTAAAATATATAATATTCTATTGAAGTTAGGGAGTTGCTTTTTTATGGAAATAAGCATGTTTGTCTATGGAACCATTTGATAGTAAACTTCTTCATTGATTGTTTTACGGCTTAACGGCTAACCTAAAGCACATTTAAGAAGAAAAACTTCGAGATATTATTAAATTTTGAATTGACTAACATGATTAATGAGTAGAGGAAAATGTACCTTCCTACTCCTAACTTTTTCTGTATATCCTAGAATCCGAGCCGATAAACTGAGTTTCAACATCACGCCTATTTTACCCAGAAGGGTATGGCAGAGGTGTACAACACCCACATTTCACCTGTTGTGTTCCCATGGGATAGGGGGTGATCCTATTGCCATCCACGAGGCACAATTCCAACTCCATGCTGCTATTGTGAATTATCTGACGGAAAGTTCACAAACACCACTTTGCCTGACCAGAGAAACGAACCCGAAACCTCGCAATGAGAGACGCATAACCAGTAGACCATCCAGGCAATTAATATTAAAAATGTACCTTAAATCCAAAATAAATTTGAATGGATACAAAATCATTTAAAAGTAGTGGCACATCACTACCGATTGCTAAGCAGGACTTTAGCAAATCGACTAATAAAACAACAAAGCTACTGTAAAGGAATTGTTCGAATTCTCTGAGGAATAACTGAACTATTTTCAATGCTAATTTACTCTCGTTCGAGCGGAGTGAAGGGGCTTACATTGTCTAAGTAAAGTTTTAGACTTAAATTTATGCTAAAAAGCGCAAACTTTCTAAATATTTAGGCTGAATTTAGATTTAAGAACTGAAAAGTTTTCAGACCGTCTAAGTCTGCTTGGAAATAGGTTAACATTTTAACTTTGGAGGCGGAGAAGTATTTTACTGGCTTTTAATTGTAGTTCTGGAAATAATTAGAAAAGTCTTTGTAGTTTTAAATATTAAAACATTCAGATAAAGCTTGTGATGCAACTGGCCCAAACTGTGGATAGCTCTATCACGGACGAAGATATTCTACACGTAACACGAGTGGCCAAAATAAATAGGCAAAACAACAAACCTCGCTCGATTGTTGTTAAACTTCGCTGTCCACGCAAACGAGACATCTTGCTTGCTGCTGTAACTGATTTTAACAGAAAGAACGCGAAAGACAAACTAAGTTCACAACATTTGGGACTAGGTGGACCTAAAGTTCCAGTTTTCGTCGCAGAACACCTGACGCCAGCCAACAAGTCATTGCACGCAGCAGCACGCATAAAAGCGAGAGAACTAACCTACAAATACGTCTGGGTGCGTAACGGTCGAATATTTGTACGGAAAGATGAAACGTGCCAAGCAATAGTAATTAAGAGTATTGATAGTCTGAAACTTATAATTTAAATTGTGTGTTTTTAAAACGTTGGTAAGTGGTTTTGCAACTATATGTTATTCATAATGCTAGATATATACTATCAGAACGTCCGCGGTCTTCGCACTAAAACAAATGATATTTATAATAACATATCCATGAATAATTACTCTGTCATTGTTTTAACAGAAACTTGGCTGAACGAAAGTATTTACAATCGTGAAATTGTTGATTCTAGATACATTGTGTATCGGAGAGATCGATGTTTGTCGAGTGGCACTAAAAAAGACGGAGGTGGGATATTAGTCGCAGTGTCGCGGAAAATTCCATCTGCTCGCATTGAATCTTGGGAAAGCAATAATGAAGACTTATGGGTTACATTACAACTCAGTCGGAACAATGTTTGTCAAAAAATAGCACTATGTGTCGTGTACCTACCACCACCCGTCAGTTTGGTATCACTCGATAATTATTTGGACAATACCTGTAATGTAATGAATAATGTCGATAATGTAGTAATCTTGGGTGACTTTAACTTGAATTTTATCAAATGGACGAAAGACCCCATTGTTAAAAGTTTAAAACCCTCAAACTTTAATTGTGCCTTGGGTTATTGCCTAATAGACTTTATGTCAATCAACAATTTGAACCAAGTAAATAGCATAAGTAACGTTGATGATAAATTCTTGGACATAATTCTCACTAACCTAGACGGCACAACATCGAGCCCATCTAGCTTAGTTACCAAAATAGACCAAAAGCATCCACCGATATTATTTAATATGAACACTCTTTCTCACGATTATCTGGAACCCAATCCTAGACATGATTTTAATTTTTTCAAAGCTGATTATAAGAATATATTAATCGAACTAAAAAAAATTAACTGGTACGATGTACTGCTTGCGTCAGACACAGTCAATGATATGGTACAAGCCTTTTATGAACTATTAAGAAATATTATCTTACTGTATGTACCAAAACGACGTCCAACACTGTCTAAGCTTCCACCATGGTTTGATGCTAGTTTGGTGCGGCTTTTGTCAGAGAAAGATAAAGCTAGATCTAAATACAGAAAATATAAAAACCCGCGTGATAGGCTTGAATTTGAAATTCTGAGGGAACGTTGCCATAAACAAGCAAAACTAAAATACAATAATTACATATCACGAGTTGAAGAAAATATATCAAAAAACCCAAAGTCACTATGGAGATTTATAAAGGATAAACGCAAGGGTGACCTATCACTACCAGGAATTATGTATGCAGACCATTTAAGTGAAAGTACTGGCTCCGGTATAGCCAATCTGTTTGCTAAACACTTCTCCTCTGTCTATGGTGATGTCCCGTTGAATCAAACTACATATACTGCTACTACTACAAATTCGTTTGGAAACGGTGCTCTTTGTCGTATCAGTTTCACAGAAAAAGAAGTTATAAACAAAATAAAATATTTAGACATTTCAAAGGGCGCTGGTCCAGATATGATACCCCCAGTATTTATCAAACGCTGCAGTTCCAGTCTCGCTCTGCCACTAACTATTATTTTTAAACGATCACTGAAGGATGGTATTTTTCCTGACGAATGGAAAAAAGCGCGCATAGTTCCCATTTATAAAAAGGGAGAACAGAGTAATGTTAAAAATTATAGGCCGATCTCTATCTTATCCTGTTTCTCCAAATTGTTTGAGTCTCTCGTTTGTCCTGTCATAACACAGCATACAAGTTGTACTATTATAAACTCTCAGCATGGCTTTAAAGCGGGTCGTTCTGTCCACACCAACTTAGTTTCATTCGTGTCTGATTTATCGATGGATATTGACAAGGGAAAACAGGTAGATGCAATATACACAGATTTCACCAGTGCGTTTGATAAGGTAGACCATGCCATTCTGTTGCACAAGCTGGAAGCATGCGGTATTTATGGTAATCTCTTGGATTGGTTTCAATCGTATCTCTCCAATAGACCTCAGACGGTGTCCGTTAAAGGATATGATTCTGACCTATACATTGCAGCGTCTGGTGTGCCGCAAGGGTCTCATCTTGGTCCAATATTGTTCTCTTTATTTATTAATGATATTGCTACTCAGATCAAACATTCAAAATTTTCCCTTTTTGCAGACGATCTTAAAATTTACCATACAGTACAATCGCAATCTGATGTCGAACTGATTCAGCGTGACTTAGACCACGTTACAGGGTGGTGTCAAAAGAATAATATGGTCCTCAACCCCTCTAAGTGTTTTCACATTAAGTACACAAGAAAAAAAATACCTACCTTATCAAACTACAAAATTAATGGGACAACGTTGCGGGAGGTAGACGAGATCAGGGATTTGGGAGTCACTCTAGATAGAAAATTGAGCTTTGTCGCACATGTCAACACAGTGGCTAAAAAAGCTTCGAGAATGCTCGGATTTATAAAAAGAAATACAAAAGACTTTCGTCGCATACAAACGAAAAAACTTTTGTATAATGCCTTTGTAAGAAGCCATCTCGAATTTGCTTCTGTGGTCTGGAACCCCTTGTATGCAATACAATCGCAGAGAATAGAAAGCGTTCAGCGTGCCTTTACCAGACACTTGGCTTACATCTCTACCGGCATCTCGCATAGGGCTCCATACAATCATAGGCTAAACTTCCTCAAAATGGACACATTACACCATCGGCGAAAGAATCATGACTTGATTTTCCTTTTCAAGCTTGTCAACGGTAATATAGACAGTAGTCATTTACTAAATGGCATCGCTCTCTCGGTACCAAACAGAATGCCTCGTCATCCTATCACCAGAACATTTAACATCCCGCTTTGTAAGACCAACATTGGCAAACAATCACCATTGGTACGGATCTGTTCCGAATACAACACTCTGTGTGGAGGTTTGGAAGATGTTGACATATTTGACGACAGCTTCTACGAGTTCAGGCGCAAACTTATACCGAAATCAGCTCATTAGATTATAGATGATTATTCATTAGATAAAGCATGATAAATAGTCTGTATATTTACATTATTAGTTAAGATAAATTAAGTCACTGTTTTTTTTTAGAATTAAGATTTTTTCCTTTTTTTGTAACCTTGAACAATGTTTACAGAGAGTGATGTGCACATCTATTATAGATATACATTTAAGAACATTTTTAGCAATAAGAAATTTTTACAAACGTGTACTATGTGTATATTGTTGAAGTGCCAAATAAATAATAAATAAATAAATAAAGCTTAGCTGCAGTAAGTACATAAGTACTACCCGTTTATTTGAAGATGGTCGAATTTTGAAAAAAAATACATTGTCAAAACAGTCCAAAAGGGTTTACATGAGGCTGAGGCATGGATAGCGAAACGGGAAAATATTCCCTTCAGAGGTATTTCAATGTCAGAAAATGCATAAGGGATTTGAGTACCGTTAAAAGCCAAAACACACAAGTAAAATTCGATAACAATTTATCAACTTCATACAACTTTGACGCTACCGTTTGGCTTCCCAAACTAATTGGAAAGCTATATAATGTTTTGATAACTATTAAAACAACCGATAAATCGACTAAGAACATCGATCATTTATTATCTGTGCGTCCTTATTAAAAGTACTTTCTATAGATGAGTTGTCTGTGGAATAATGAAGGATGCCGATTAAAAATGAGAATGCGATTAATGGGATATAATGATTTTTGATTAAAAGGATATTCTGATGTTTGTTTTTTTCCTAAGTCACGTCATGTACATTTATAAAATGATAAACAATGAAAGATTTATCTGCGTCGAATACGTGCAAGGTACTTGGATTTTGTTTTAGTACCGAGACCATTGAAAATATAAAAGTCATTGACCGAAAACCTATTTTTCCATAAGAATATTTTACCGCATCCCATAATAAGGAGTATTGGAATTACAGATTTTTATATCAATTAAAAAAAAGTTAATTTACATTTAAATAATTTAGAAAATGATAATTTAAGCTTCGCAATAAAATTGCCTAGTGATTTCAACATAAAATTTAATATGTTTACCTGCAGATAGATAAATAATTATTTTGAATTTATGCATTGAAGATGTTTATTTCCGTAGTTATCGAAGATTAAATTAAATAATGGTTCATAAAGCAGCTTTTCCTCTTATCTGTCGAAGAGAGAAAACTCAATCAAATAAATTATAAAAGTAATAAAATTTCACTTCATTAAATTACTGCTGTCTTTTAATGATACCGTATTAAATATACAACCTCCTTGAAATTGGACTGTATAAAGCGTTTTCTAGCTATAGCTTACGTTAATATTTCCGTCTTTGGCAAAGCCGATTGGCAATAAGCTTATGTGCAAAGTACAGAAAACATATTAATTATAAATATTATAATTTACGTATTTACAATATAATTAAAATAAACCTTTCTCTTATGTGTTTTAAGCCTAAAACTTTTCTTTGCCTGATTAGAACACGTGTCACAATTAAGGTTAATATGTTACCAAGTCTCCAAAAAATATGCAATCAAATTTAAATATAAAAAATTTAGAAATGTCTATGCTATGTTATTAATAATAAAAATACCATCGCATAGACAATCATTTTGGTCAGAAGAAGGGTAATGGTTTTTGAACGTATCTATTTATGTTTTTAATTGTATTATTAAGCTGTTCGGCTCTGTCGTACACTTTTGCTGTTCATATTTCTTAGTATAAGCTATTTTATACTTCATTAAATAAAATCAAAATGAACCATGAGATCATTAAACGAGCTCCGTTAATCTTTACGAGTTTTACCAATCGAAAATACTATCTTCTAATATTTCCTTCTTAAACGCCGCTCCTGTGACTCGAAAGATCGCTTTAGGACTGCACGCACATCAATGTAAGACTTATTTATTGCATGATCTGTTATGAGTGATATCTAGCTCTTAGCTCAGTGTTGCCACATTTTGGCTTATTGATAAATCCTCGGATGTTGATATACTTTGTTGAGGTAGGAATGTTATTCTCCAGATATTATCACTAAAAGCTAGAGTTCTGATAGCTGTGATTTACTGAAACATGGCTATTAGACCCTCTTGATTGATTGTCATAAAGTTTTGTTAGAGTATGCATGCGTGTTTTTGATAGCCTGAGGACACCAAACACTTGCTCTAAATAGTCTATTTGAAACAAACAATTTGGAAATCATTAAGGGTGGATAAGATAGCGCACAAAAAAAAAATCCGGTGTGCAGTGGTGGAAATTTACACTAACCATGATTGTATAGAATGTGAATGTTTCAATCTGTAACTACGTCGCATCCACCCTGTATAGTTCAATGAGTTAATTATGCCTTTTTTGATATAAATCAATAATCTTCTAATTGATTATTTTTATAGCATTTAGCTATGCTTAGCAAATTATACTAAGAAACAGTTGAAAAAGATATGGGACCGGCAGGATTTGAACCTGCGACCTTACCTTTAGCCATCCAGCTACGGTGGCCTCTTACCAGAACCCTAAATTTCTCAACTGTATAATGTATTATACAGTTGAGAAAACCAGAACCCTTAATTTCGTTGAGAAATTTAGGATTCTGGTAAGAGGCGACCGTAGCTGGATGGCTAAAGCGGCTGCCCGGTGTGCAGTAAGGTCGCAGGTTCAAATCCTGCCGGTCCCATATCTTTTTCAACTGTTTCTTAGTATAAATCAATAATATTTAATTTGTAGCTAACGTACTTAGTTTTCTTCTCAGCACTTTAAAATAACAGCACTTCAACTTAATCTGAAGATAATAAAAGATTTCGCATGTTTAATTACGTTTTACCATTAACAATCGCTATTAAATAGATACTTAAAATATTAAACTACGACTTAAAAAAACCTTTAGTTGTTGCGATGTACCGGAAACACATAACAAGCCGTCAAGTCCGTTTTGTAACTTTTTAATTTACAACCTGTCAAAAAGCTATGGTATACATTCCGTTCAGCTTTGTATGGTCACTCAATGCATTTATTAATGAGAAGCTAATCTCCTAAAGAGGTTATGCAATGTTTTAGTACCTACTTATGTATGGTATTTGTTACATAATCTTAAAGTTAAAGTTTCCTTGACGATATTGAAGATTTAAGTGGTTTTATGCTGGCGAGGCAGAGCAGAGCGGGAATGGAAATTTGTATGGCAAAATTTCACCCATCTTTGATGTAAAAGGCCTAGCCTGGATGTGCGAGATCAGAATTGAAATATTTGTTTGCTCAATATTGAACTTTATTGTCTTAGAATTAGAGTATTTATAATCAGCTTTTAATGCGTGACGCCGCGAGCTAGCACAAGCCGGCGGGAATTTAAATT
Organism: Hypena proboscidalis; assembly: GCA_905147285.1. Lineage (NCBI taxonomy): Eukaryota > Metazoa > Arthropoda > Insecta > Lepidoptera > Erebidae > Hypena > Hypena proboscidalis. The sequence continues at coordinate 15,446,559 of LR990147.1, read as the reverse complement.
CTTGTTGGTACGATATTGAAATTGCAGCATGGTTTCAATTCACATCCTGTCCATCCATTCCTTTGCCACGCCCGCCGGTATAAATCCACCTTTACAATTCATCATTTCTGAAAATCACGTCTACCCAAGCAAAATGAACAACAATACCACTATTTATTGATTTCAAAGCGATTTAATTCGTCTAAAGAGCAAATTGCGATCGACGGACGACAACCACAGGACAGTAAGTTACAATTTATTGCTCCATCAGGACAGAACAAATCGACCAAAACGGACAATGGGCCTTTACGAAATAAAGCGTCCCCAGATAATGACTAGAAGAGTATTAATAGCCCGCTTTAGGAGATAGCAGCGACCATAGATTTTTTAAAAGTAATTCGAAAAATAAAAAGTTCGATTTTCAAATTCGGACTAAAGGGTTTCGCCGCACCACAGGCGCCGCTCGTGTGCTTGTGTTGCCACCACAAAAAAATCAAGGACAACAAAAAAGTGTAAAGCGGACCACAAAATAGACATAATTTATCCCAGAATTAACGACCCCATTGTGTGTTTTCGTTGTAATTTTTATTTACGATTGTTTACCCTATTTTATGTTTTAATATGACGCCATATTTATGGCTGTTTGATTCTTGTCTTTGGAATTTGATTTTTTCTTAGGGGATGTTTTAATTTATAGGGTAGTTTGTATCGACGGTTTGATGCGGCTTGCTTGTTTTAAGACCGTCTTAAGTGCGGCAGATTCTCATAGACATTAGTTTTTTTCTACGCAGTAAATCAAGCAATATTTATTTTAGTGTGTAATAAATTTCCGTGATAGCAATTTGATTGGCGCTGTTAAGTTTTTGTATAAATCACATAAATTAGAATACATTTATGAGGCTTATACCTTCAAATGAAAGTAAAATTTAAATACTAGATATGCATCTAAATGACATGTAATAGTAAAATTTTGGGTGCATGAAAGGAGCCTTCCCGAGTGACGTACACAACGATTCCCTACGTCCGGCGCACCCTGGGCAATTCACGAGTTCTCCAAAGCGAATTGGCTAATCCTTTCACCACGATGGCAAGTCAAAACCTTGACCACCTTACTGACTGTCCAAAATGCCCACCACCTGCACAAGAGAGGCGCTCATGAACGCCGACGAGAGCGCCATAACAGTGGCCACTTATTGGACCACAAAATTTTGACTCAGCCATGGACACGACGAAGAAGAAGAAGAAGTAAAATTTTAATGCTATTGAGAGATTCCTTTTATATATCTATAAATTGGTATTAGCTTCCACCCACAATAGAATTTAATATAGTTTCAAAACGAATAAAAAAAGAGGTAATAAGGCGGTTCCTGAACTAGATCACAGGCTCTTGTCACACCCGTAAAGAATTAAGAAATAGCTTGTTTTAAATAAAACCACTAAAATCTGTGTACATATCGACAATCCACATATTTTACGACATTTTTATTGAGCGTGGAATTTCCGAAAGGACGACTAGGGGCAGTTTACGAGTCCGAGTAGATTGGGAGATTATAAATCGATATAAATTTAATAATGATTAATAATGATATCGAGTTAAGTATCGAGTTAGATAGTTGTGGCGTGAGATATTGTAGGATGGTTCATTAAAAATAGTTGGGCGAGGATAAGTCTATTATTAATATTTAAATAACTTTGGATGCTACTCAGCATTCAAAATTATTTGGTGAACGAATTGAGCATGATCTTACCGACTCAGGTAGGATCAAGTTCACTTCGTTAGCAATAAAAAACTATATAATGTTACATAATTTTACAATAAAAAACCGACTTCAATTACTAATAATGCTTATAAAATAAAAACTACTTGACCAAACTAAAAGAAATTTTATGGGACAACCTGGCAGCTATTTCGCGTCGAAAAAAGAATCACGCGAATCGGTCCATTAACCGCGACGTAATCGTTGTACATACATAGGAAGTCGGTTTTTGGGAAGTCGGTTTAAAAAATGCACTAAAAATTAAGAAATACTTCAGTAATATTCAACCTCGACTCATGTGTATAACTTGAAAGAAAACACTCAACGGCCTATTTCAAACAATTATCTGATACCGAATTATAGAAAAACCTCAACATAAATAAATGATTATTATGCAACGTCATTTACCTACACAAAAAAATCTGTAACAATATTAAAAATAACTTTGTTCTTTGTCCGAGGTCAAAAATATAAAAAAGTTTGCTTTCTTGCTGCAAACAACAATGACATTTGAAATCAAATAGATAATAAAACATCAGCAAAATCATGTTTACTGTAAAACTTCACACATGATCACAAAAACTGACGTAAAGAATTTGTAAACATATAAATCTTTTGCTAATAATGAACAGTGAAAATAATTAAAGATTACTGCGTGAGATTCATCAGTGAGGTCTTGGCTGCAATTTTCAATACACTCCATCTGTATACTCTGTGTGTTATGTGTAAGCCAGTACATAAAATAACAACCCTGTATCTAATACGTGTCCCACTGCTGGGCTCAGGCCTCTTCTTATGATGAGAAGGGTTAGGCCATAGTCCACCTCGTTGGCCAAGTGCGGATTGGTAGACCTCACACAACCTCGAGCACTTTTTGCACTCTCAGGCATGCAGATTTCCTCACGATGTTTTCCTTCACCGTTAGCGAGCGATAATTTATATGGTAAATACACAGCCAAGCCAGTACGTAATACGAACTTTAATGCTTTTAATAGCTGTCATATTATTTTGTATGTTTACCTTTTTGGTAAAATGTAGCGAACATATATTTTTATAACACCTATTTAAAATAATATTATTATCTACATTTACAAATAAAGAATATTTCCATTTCTATGGTTTCTCAGTTTAAATCACTAAGCCAGTGTTCGTGAAAATTGTTATAAAAATTGTTGTAAGACTACATTTATAGTAAAGTATAAAAGTATAAATAAAACGTAACATAACATCACGCCTATAATAATTAGAAAGTTGTGCAGAGGTGTCTCGCACCCACCTGTCACCTACTTGTGTAGGTCCCTATCGCCATATTGAGAATTAGGATTTTAAGCACTGCCAAAAAAACTCTATCCTTCAATGTGTTGTAACTTTTTATTCTTACTTTCAATATAAGGTAACAAACGATCAATCTTAGATATTCTTAAAAGTAAATGTTCAATATGTCTATTCCCACCCTTGTTTTCACATAGCAACCTAATATGGAAGTTCTTAAGTCCCCATAAAATGAAGCGTTAGAGATGACAATGAAATAACGGCTCGTAAACTTTTTATCTCTTCATTCCCTTTTACTTCTTTTTTATATCCTTTGTTTTAATGTGAACACAATCGGAATAAACCGTTTGGTTAGAGGCCTGCCTCAATGGTATCTAAAGTGAAGAGCTTCGAAATTTAAACATAATAACAATAAAATGGTTTTAAAATTAGTCGATTGGTGTGATTCGGTACTTTGAGTACTTTACTGGCTGTTTATGTGCGCCAAAGCTGTTTAAATAAAAGCATTTCTTGTTTATGATTATTTGAAATCTGAGTCCATACTTTTCTTACTAAAAAAAGTTATTGTTTTGGGCAAGTCCTGAACAGTGGAACTTTTGTAGGTACTATCCGCCCGCTGCGCAGAGGGACGAAAAGTATAAAAACCTCAGCATCGCTTCGGGCCTCAAACTACACCCTCAATGAAATCGACTACTTTCATCCCTTGGTGTACACGTAACATAACACAAGTCAAAATATTTTCGATGCGGTCTTTTTTAAAGCGCGAAAGCCTAAGCCGATTTTGTTTTTACGACCATTTTAATGACTTTTATATTATTTTATTAGCTCGCCTTTAATCTATTTATGTTCTTTTAGTACTGATTAACCTAATCAAATGTGAAGCGCACACATCCGTTAAGACTTTTAAAAGTAAGCTTTTCCGCTCAGTTACTTAACACCATTATTTTTAGTAGTGTTGGCTAATTATGAAATAATTATTGAAATGATTTTAGGCACAGGCGGCGTAATAATATTTTAGTCTATATCTAACGACTCGTTAAAAAGGTCGAAAAATAAAATCGGCTATTGCTTACGCGCTTAGAACGGCCGACTTCGAAAATATTTTGACAAGTGTTATGTGTATTAAATAAAATATGATGTTTTGTAAACGGATAGATATATATAGGATAAAATCCTACCAGAAAATTCTGTCGGTAACCATTTTTACAGCTGATTTTAATTACTTAGCATGTTTTTCTAATTTAAGTATCTTAAATTTTACTATGGCGCATCTCTAACATTTAATATCTTTTTAAAAAGTGGTAGTCAAATATTTTAAATAAGCAATTACGAATCCATAAACTTGATTTGAAGTCATTAAATAAAATGCGTTCACAGTCCAAAGTTCTCACGCATTAATAAAACTTAAAATTAGATAAAATCGTTGCAACATTGTAAGTATTTGCCGCTTAATATCTTTTGTATAATGCAAAGGTCACTGTCAAAACAAAACAGTTGTTTAAAAATAAAACACTAATAATAAATACCCTGCCATAATTATTATCTTTTTTACAACACATTAAAAACGTTTTAAATTTGTAAAAAATAAATTATCACGATCTACGAGCTGTGTGAGTTGAAGAACATCTTAGATTTGTATTTTATTAAATAAATAAAAAAATATGTTTTGAAAGAAACGTCGATAGAACGGGCAAGTTTTAATACTAAAGCAGATCAATCATGAAATATTTAATACATAACATTGCTTTTTTATAAATCCTGTTTAAAATGCGTAACTTAATGAACTTAATCGCTTAGCTGCGTTTACGCATAATATTTCGCACTCCGTGCACTTCGTTAAAAAAACGATAAAACTCAAGTTTTATCGATTTATCGATCGAGTAAACTCGACGATAACTCTCTCATCATAAACTGAAGTTCCACATTTAACAAAAAATCAAACAGATTTGGCAAAACGTGATCTCTAAACGAGATCCCTTGATTTTATCGCAGCCATTTTATGCTTGTCAATTCCACAGATTAACACAAAAGAATGAAGCGATTAATCTAACCGCCTCTGTGGTGGCCTATTCCAAAAATTATGAATGAAATTTGAAACAGTTTGAAAATGGACGTTCAAAAACACGTCATTAAATTTTATTAGAGGCGCCGCGTTAGCATAAATTAACACTAGATTCGCAGACGACAGGCTAGACTGGCCACAAATTATGGTGTGATGTCAAAAAACCTCTAGTTTTCGGTCAAGGTTGATGGAATCCCATCAGGATACCTGGAAGTGTAGGCCGGAGCAGTGGCGTAACAATAGGGTGGCAGGGCTGGCAAAATGCCACGGGCCCCCGACCCAAGAGGGCCCCGGCCCAAGAGGCCACGAACTCAAAAATATTTTCAAAAAAAAAATGTTTTTGGCGCCATGTACGTTCTAGGCTCCTTGATGTTACTAGTTAGTTAATATTTCTCTAAATAATAAGTGACGAGGACAAAAACTCATAAAAGATGTCGAGCCAAATGCACTATTATAGAGAACATATACGGCATTTGGCTACTACTAGTGATAGATACTGATACTGCTTATAATTTAAATCTAGTACTTAATGATGCAGGGGTTCAATTAGGTGTTCCGTGTGTTTCGCCGCATCGCTGTCAATGCGGTGAAGCGGTCAATAGCCTTGGACACCATGGCCTGTCTTGCGGCAGAAGTGCCGGCCGTATTCCACGTCATGCCCACCTCAACGACATAATTCGTCGTGCTCTTGTCACCGCCGGAGTGCCAGCCGTACTTGAACCCAATGGCTTGGCGCGTGACGATGGGAAGAGACCAGACGGTATGTCGTTATTGCCTTGGAAGTTAGGTAGGCCTTTGGTGTGGGACGCAACTTGCGTCGACACCCTTGCGCCATCACATCTGCCAAGCACAACCGCTTGTGCTGGCGCTGCTGCTGCATCCGCGGAGACTCTCAAGCGGCGCAAATACGACAACCTTCTTGGTAGTTACGTGTTTGAGCCGTTTGGGGTCGAAACGCTTGGGCCGTGGGGTCCACGTGCACGCGCATTATTTCATGAAATATCCAAAAGATTGGTTGACGCTTCACGTGACCCGAAGGCTGGCTTTTATCTTGCACAAAGAATTAGCATTGCCATTCAACGTGGCAATGCCGCCAGCCTTCGGGGCACGTTTGCCGTTGACAGTGATGCGGACGAGTATTTCGATGCCTAATCTTATTATTATTTTTATTATCTGTTGAAATTATTATTATTATACTTTTATTATTTTAGTTGTGTAAATATTTTAACCTATTGTATTAATTTCTGGTTTAAAATAAAATAAAAATCTCCATGATGCAGGGAGGAATGAGGAGGTTATTGAAATACATTTTTTTTTTTAATAGTTTTACAAATTTATATTTTTTTTGGGAATAGCATCAAAAGATGTAATATTTTATCAAGTTTTATATCTAATAAAGAAAGTGACTCTTCAACATTAATAACATTAAAAACATTAAACCCTATCTACTAAATAGGCAGGGCGTAACAGGCAGGCAATGCCGTTTTTGCTTTAAAAGTTCGGTTTGTTGAAGTCCAAAAAGCGCTAACGAAAACAATTCTGTTAAATTGCTAATCAGAATAAAGAAATGAAGCTGTTTTACTCAAAAAGAAGATTTAAAACTACAATTTTATTATGTTATTAGTTTTCCATTGCAAGGATCCTACTTATTAAAGCTCTAAAACACTTTAGTCTAAAGCCACCGACCTTTCAAATGCTTTAAAACGTTTTAAAATTTGTCTAGAAGAATTGGAAACGTATCAACATAAATTAGAAATGGAAGCAAATACAACTGTAATCGCTTTTCCTTCCAATAAATGACATAGTTTAAAATTTTAGTGTTTTGCAGCCTTCCACTTTAAAAGTTTTAAATAACACTGCTCTATTAAAAAAAGCTCTTGAATTTATTGAGATATATAAAAAGCATATATCTGAAACATTTGCCAAAGAAACTCTCAGTTTTCGATCCACCTTCAGAGGCAAAATAGAAAAATCTTAGTGTATTAAAGACCTTGTTGATTTTTAATAATAAAAATCATTTTATGTCCAGCAGCTTTCCTAGAGTATGCACTGCATTAATGTGTTAATGTTATTTCTTATAATTCCTGTGACGATCATTTTCAAAACTAATAAATAGATGAATAGGAAGTCTCCAATACGCATTGGGCTAGAGAGAGGAGGCCTATAGACATTAGTGGGACATATACAACGTCTAATTGAGTACGCTAAAAAACTCGAGATTTATTAAAATTTAACTGGGTACAACGTGACGATTTTTACTGATTGGGCCCCATCAAAAGAATTTGCCACGGGCCCCAGATGGTATAGTTACGCCACTGGGCCGGAGCATCTTTTATTGGTCGGGATCATTGGATTCTGAGAATCGCTAACGATTAGTGCTGCCAACCCTACCGATGTGTCACGACCACGACGATTATGTTTGAGTGAAAGGTGCTGAATTGGTATTTAGGCTTGTGTCATGTATACACTAAATACAATACAATTTATTATAACAATACACTATAACAACCAATCGATCTCATTCATCACGACGACATTCGACTGTTTTAGCGAAGAAAAACAGTTAACTAATATAATGTCCTCCTTGACGAAGTAACTTGCACATAATTTGTTCTTAACAAATGCATCTACGATTATCTAAGCGCCAACAAAAGTCAAACGACATCACAACATGGCAGCAAGCCAAAAGTTCTGATTAATTTCATATCATCCTTTTTTTTCGTTGGTGGGTAGTTTAAGTAACAAGTCGGAATTTTATCTGCTCTAGATAAAATAGATAAATAAAATATTAATTAAATAGTTTTTGAATATTTTAATGTCTATAATATATAGTTGACAATAAATACCTGCCAGTAAAGTGTTATCTCCTCTCTTAAATTAACACCAACACAGATAATTACAACTACATTTACAACACCAAGATGAACCCCAAAGATGTTTCACTTCTGGATGTGTGCACTTATTTTGATGGGCGTATCGCTGAGTTTGAAGCTGAACTTGAGAAAAATCCATCTCCAGGCACAGACAAAATAGCCAAAGAGTTTGCACAGTTCAAGTCCTTTATCTACAGTATTCTTCAGACTTTCTCACAAAAAGTAGAAGAAGTTGCCCGGGATGTAGACAACTTAGAGATGCGCAGCCGTCGCAAGATCATTCTTCTTCATGGCATCAAGGAGCAGGACAATGAAGATACTGCCCAGGTGATTACAGATGTTGTGAAAAGGCACCTCAAAATTGAATCCTTTACATCTGCGGATATTAGACGCTGCCATAGGATGGGGCGACAGGCCTCCTCTGAGAAGCCAAGACCCGTTCTTGTGAAGTTCCAGACTGTTGCAGTACGGGACAGCTTGTGGTACTCAAAGAGCAAGCTCAAGGGGACTGGTGTAACACTGAGTGAGTTTCTTACACGTTCTCGCCACAGTGCGTTCCTTGCTGCACGCGAAAGGTATGGGCTGACAAAGACCTGGACCAGAGAAGGGTTTGTTTATGTCCTAGGTCCGGATGGCAAGCGGCACCGCATTGTTTCACTCGGCGATTTGGCGAAAATCCAAGCCGTCAAGGACGTCGAGACACTGCCGGCAAAACCAACAGCAGCCAAGACACGACGTGCAGCCGCAATTTCGAAGAAATAGGTTTTCCATTTCTTTTCTATAAGTTCAGGGTAATCTCATTTTCATTTAACTTTGCACCCACACACAACACAAATTATCATTGGAACAAAAATATTATTATTGTCAATGTTGACAATGTCATTCGTACTTCACTACTGTCATTTCTTAAGTTGCGTTCCATTTTAGACAATTTCACTAAGTTGGTGTGAGGTTTGGATACCGATATTTTGGCTATTTTAAATCCTTTTTATTGTTTTTAGTTGTATAATTTTTCTTTTTTTTAATTCTTAGATTATATTTATTTTTAACGGAATGCCAAAAAAGGTTAAATTAACTTTAAGTTTTAAATTGTTATTGTAATATTAGTTTATTTGTTGTTAATAATTATCTGTATTTATTATTTTTCTCTTAACACGCATCTGGCGGGTGGACAAAATTAGTAACTTTAGACGTTTATTTGTTTTAATACTGTCTATTATATTATTTATTTATTTTAAAATAGTATTATATTATATTTTATATATATTATTATATATATATATATTTTTTTTTTCTATTTATAATTATATTATATTATGATTGCTTCAGATAGCGATAATGATTCCTTTTTTACTGCTAGCAGCGATGACAGCTTTGTTAGTGTGCCTTCACTTGGTGAAACGCTTCAGTCTTATTTTGTTGATGTGCCTAAGAATTTCAATGTAGTCCATATTAATGCACAGAGTATCCCAGCTCATTACTCCGATATGCTGGCTAATCTAGACTGTAAGAACATACATGCTATTCTTGTTTCAGAGTCTTGGTTGAAACCATGTCTACCGTCTACTTCTTACTCTCTTCCTGGTTTCCGATTAATTAGGAATGACCGGACAACGCGCGTTGGTGGTGGTGTTTGTGTATATTTACGCGCGCATATACCTTTTCGCATTGTCAGTATGTCATCACAGCCACCGCCGGCGAATGCCGGTGAACATCTTTTCTTAGAGGTAGAACTTCGACACACTAAAGTCCTTCTAGGTGTGTACTATTCTCCTTCATCTAAAATTGACTTTTTCTCTTGCTTCGAACATCTTCTTGAAACCTTACTTCCATCCTACAGTCGCACTATCTTGATGGGAGATTTTAACACCTGCTTACTGAAACAAGACTCACGCTCCTCTTCTCTCCGTCGTATCCTGGAATCTTGTGATCTTACCATTCTTCCTCTTCAAGCTACACATAACTTCCCTAACTCTGTTCCTTCACTCCTTGACTTGATCTTCGTTTCTGCACCACACCTTGTCGCTAAGCATGGACAATGCTCAGCCGACGCTTTTTCTTATCACGATCTTGTCTATGTGTCTTACAAAATCCGTCCACCCAAAATGAAACCCAAAGTTATCATGCAGCGTAATTTTAGTGGTATTGATCATAATAAACTTCGTGAAGATGTTGCCAAAATTGATTGGACACCTCTTTTGTCATCAAATTGCGTCGACACTAAGACTGAATATCTCACCACCAGCTTAATTCGGCTGTATGATGTACATGCGCCTCTCCGTCCGATTAAGCTGAAGCATCTGCCTGCTCCTTGGCTGACTGAAGATATTAAAAAAGCCATGTCAAAAAAAGCCACTGCCAAGGCAAGGTATAAGTGTCGACCAACGCAGCTTAATTTTGAAAAATATGTAGCTACTAGAAACTACTGCAACAAGGTGTGTAGGAAAGCAATACGCCAATATATTCATACCTCGGTCGAAAACAAAGATCCAGCTAAAGTCTGGAAGTTTCTTAATACACTGGGAGTTGGTAAGGCGCGACAAGAGTCTATTCCTAAAGACTTAAATATCAATGCTCTTAATGCACACTTCTCTTCTTCGTCCCATTTAGACGGGACAACTAAAGCGCGCACTTTACAAAATCTTTCAACTCAACCAACTCCTGAGTACTCTCCTTTTTTCTTCACGCAATTGTCCGCTTGTGATGTTAAAAGAGCCGTTCTAGCAATATCGTCCAATGCAGTTGGTAATGACTGTGTCAGCCGGAACATGATCCTCCCAATCCTAGATGAAATCCTACTTATCCTGTGTAATGTCCTTAATCATTCTCTCACCTGCAGTGTCTTTCCATCCACATGGAAAGATGCTCAAATAATCCCACTACCCAAAACTTCAAAACCTTGTAATTTTTCTGACTATCGTCCTATATCCATACTACCTTTCCTTTCAAAAATCCTAGAACGTCTTGTCCATACCCAGCTTAGCTCCTTCCTTAATAAACACTCTCTTTTGAACCCTTTCCAATCCGGCTTCCGCCCTGGCCACAGTACCACCACTGCATTAGTTCACATCACGGACGATATAAGACTAGGTATGGATCATGGAAATCTAACAATTTTAATTCTCCTTGACTTCAGCAGTGCATTCAACACTGTAGATTTCCATATCCTCCTGGGAATACTTCAATCAATTAACATATCTCCAACGGCAATTGACTGGTTTCATAGTTACCTATTTGGTCGCCGACAACGTATTCGTATCGAAGAATCATATTCTTCTTGGTGCGATACATCAGCCGGTGTACCACAGGGTGGCGTGCTTTCTCCTTTACTCTTCGCAATCTTTATCAATTCTATTTCTAATCAATTAATTTCCTCCTACCACCTTTACGCTGATGACCTTCAAATCTACACACAAGCTCCTGTAGAAAAATTGCCGGAAGCATTGAACAAAATCAATACAGATCTGTCAATAATTTGTGATTGGAGCAAGACTTTCGGACTTCTGGTGAACCCAACAAAAACACAATTTATGATAGTAGGCAGCTCCAGAATGGTCAATAAGATTGACTGGTCACAACTCCCAACGGTTTCTTTTGATGGAATCATCCTACCTGTTAGAAAAACTGTAAAGAACTTAGGGATTCACATAGACAGTATTATGTCGTGGGGACACCAGTTGCAAGAAACCAGTCGCAGGCTTTTTGCCTCTGCTGGTTCCTTAAGAAGGCTTAGCAATTTTCTGCCGACAGCCACTAAAATTACGCTTGCTCAGTCCATCCTTCTACCAATCTTGGACTATTCCGATGTCAGCTATCTTGACCTTACTGAGGAGCAACTTAATAAGCTTGAGCGACTCCAAAATTTCTGCATACGATTTATATTTGGCTTACGCAAATATGATCATGTCTCTGATTTCAGAAACAGACTCAAGTGGCTTCCAATTCGCCTTCGCCGGGATACTCACATTCTTTTCATGTTATATAACATACTATTTAGTCCGACTAGTCCAACTTACCTCAAAAAACGTTTTACGTTTCTTTATGACACACATATGAGGTCCTTAAGGTCATCTGAAGATCTAAGACTGAAAATACCAGAACATTCAACAAGTTTCTTTGATAAATCTTTCTCTGTAAGAGCTGTGCGCTTGTGGAATGATTTGCCGGTTGATATCAAGCGTTCACAGACATTAGCTGTGTTTAAGAATAGAGTTAAGGAACATTATCATAATAAAGCCACCAAAAATTTATCATCGCTTTAAAATGTATTCTGAATTATGTATGTATATATTTATCTATAATATGTATTATATATATAATATTTATGTATATATTTATATATAATATTTATATATATATTTACATATAGATATTTAATATATATTTTATGTCGGCCTGTATGTATTTATTTAAGTATGTATGTAATGTGTATACATGTATGTATACATATTATTTTAGTTAAGTAAGTGCTTTCTTAATTTACTACACTACACCACTGACCATGTCTATTTACTTATTCCTGTCCATCCAAAGGTTGCCTGGAAGAGATCACTTTATAGTGATAAGGCCGCCCATTGTGCATGTTTCAATTTAGACTGTGTATCACAATTATGTACTTCTTCTTTGTGTACAATAAAGAATTCTCTATCTATCTATCTATCTATTCTCTATCTATCCTATCAGGCTATCACCCCAAGACCTAAATACTTATGCCGTATGTGCAACAAATACTGCTACAATAGCTATTTTCTCAAATATTATATAACAACTCGAAATTAACAGTTTTTTTACACCTAATTGAGATGTTTACGGTCAAATGGTTCCATAGACAAACATGCTCAATTACATAAATTTCGACTCATCATCTTATAACAACATCTGGGATTGAATTTTCATTAAACATACTCATAGTTGCAGAATATGTGCATTTAAGTTATCATCCTTTCTATCATAATAAATGAACTTTATACCTAAAAAAAAAAGTATTCAAAGCATATTATTAACTTAGTTCATGTGTGACTAATTAGTAAAATCCTTAACGTATTTTCTCTGTGAAAAATAATTGCCATCAGATTCTTTTAGCGATTATTTTATTTTATACTATGTTAACGCTTATAGACATCTTTACTAGAAAATCCAGCATCAATCTTTGATTACACCACCACATTAATAAAACACAAGTGTGTGACTTAAACATGTAGTAAAACAACGTAATCATTCGTTTAACGTCCAACTAAACATAAAATAAAGAGGCCCATTGACAAGACAACACAGATTTCTTAGAACTTGTCTATGCCTAATGCAAATCGACATCGTAGTTTATACCGTACGGTCGCCATATTGGCGTCTTAGTAACTCCTCAGTTCCTCACTGATTAATATGTCAATAATCTTCATATATTATTATGAAGGAGGGTTGTTAATTCTGAGAAAGCTTGTTTTGTAAAAAAATCTTTGGATTTTTTTTTTATGGTAATTTGTCTTCGGCGTCATTAAAGGTTGGTTTAAACGTGCTTTGTGATCTAATTTCAAATATCTTGGTCAAGCCCGATTACATTGACTATTAATAAATCCTGTTAAAAAAATGGCAACCCAATAACTCAATTCCAAATTGTTGTTTATCTTGATATCAATCTTCTCTTGATTTTATTAAATTATAAATTAATGGTAAATTTAAGTCGAGGGAAATTTCTCAATTGTACATGGAAATATCTAAATAAAATAAAATTGAATATATTTATTCGCCCAGAATATGGTACATTGAGATGTTACAATGGTATTAAAATTTTAGCAAATTTAGCCATTTAACAGCGTGCAATTATTATGTTGAATTCTACGCAAACGTAGTCGCGGGCAAAAGCTAGTTTGCAATAACTTAACTAGTCAAATTAATAGAGAAAGCACCGGCGCCAACTCAATCATTACATTTACTTAGCAGCTTAGTCAATATTCCTCAACCGTTTTCACCGCACTATTCTATTAAAAAGTATAAAATTCCCGCCACGTCAAAATAAGAAATGTCAACGTCATTTTAAAACACGGTTGGCACCCCTGAATAAATCTGTCTGGACTAGACTACTGTAATTGACATATTTATTACAGAATAAATAACTCTAGAGACGCGTAAATTAGGATTCAAGAGCTTTCTAATTTAACATTTAGTTTGCATCGCACTGTTATCCGATTTCAGACAAAATTAGGGTGTAGGGTGGCCCAGCCCCTCTTTTTAGATGTTTGTGGGTGGTAGAAACTGCCATTAAAACAAGTCACGTAGCTAATTGTTACATTATTTTTTTAAGAAAATATTAATTCAATAACCTTTTTTTTTTCTTTCTTTTTTTTCTTTGTTTCGTCACACACAATCGTCAAAAACAAATTCTTGATAATTGATTCTAGGGTAGCTAATCTCTTGGCTCTTATAAGTGAAAAAAATTTGATTACTATGTACAAATTGTACATTAGTCTACAATCAGCATCTAACTAAGAGAATTAATATTGACGCGAGATTATTAAGACAAAAATTGTGGGATCTACCCACAATCTTTGTCTTAATAATCTCTAAAGACCATAATATTAACTAACTATTACTATTAGTAAAAGCAAGTAAATGGCCACCTACTGGGTTTTTTTTCGGATGCCATAAACAGAATTTGTTTAAGCAATAAAATATTTAAGCAATTATTTCGACGAACGAAGCATGCATGAATTTAAGTTGAAAACCAAATGCATCTCGAATTTATTATGCATTTTTAGCTATTGTCACGTCGTTCACGTACATTTTAATTTATAAAGATTACTTTAGCCGTAGGTGGTCAGAATGTGACATATCGTAAAGCCTAATTTAAGAACATTGAGAGAACAATAATAGTATCTCAATTACCTCTTAAATCTATTGAAGCAACTGGTGGGTCGCATGTATCTTTACACAGTCAAATAAAACAAGGATCTTCAAAGTGTTGGCAACGTCCTAATAACCCATATAGTGGGAGTATATGACCCAAACAATAAAACAGTAAAAAAATGTTTTATTTTATTGGTTTCAAGGTGACATAGGAAGGAACATGTCAATAAGGATACTAAAATTTAATTTCATCATATTGAATCCTTTCTCGAACCTTTACACGGATCCAATTCTTTGGCGATTGTTTTTAGTCCATAAAGATCGTACGCGATAACCCTATCTCACTAGTGTCGTGTCGCCTATCCACTATCGATAGTCGATCATCGATATCGATAAATCCACGATCGTAAAATGTTTGACCCTCGAGGTTGGCACGATTTATCGATTAGAAAATGTATGTAAATATTATGAGTTCGTTATTTACATGTTGCAGGGAATCATTGAATTAGAATAATCTTGTTAGTCTTGTTTGAAAGCGAGTAACTTAAGTTTGAAATATTAAATTGCATGCGTGCATGTATAATGCGTGCTTTCACATAAACTAGCCAGGAACTGGCCTTTATTCAGTCATATTGAATAACTTACGCATCTTTTCATAAACGGACGGCAAGTAAAGTTATCTAAGCATGACTCTTAACTTTATGACGAAATTGTGTACAAGTACAGAATATTTACATCGTATGCGTTATTGTATCATTTGACCAAACTTGGTTTTGTGACCGTCGTAAAGTACGAACGAAGTAATATTTCTCAATGGGAGTGGAATTTAAAGTAAGCAATTAAATAAATTCTAACAAATCTTACTTTCTTCTTAATGAATCTTATCTCGCACGGTAAGTTTATCGATAACCAGATAGTCTACAGTCAATCTCTATAGCCCTTATCTACACCCAATTCTCACACATCGGGCGCTGCACTAAACGGGTCCTGTACCTATTATAGAGAATAGCTTTAACCCGATTAGATAACGTTATATTATGACGGTTGCGACGAGCCGCGATTTAATTGATAATAACGCTTGCCACCTCCCTTAATTAAACTATTAGTAACGGTTATATTATCTGTGTTCGATAGTGACGTGATTGGACAATAAAAACGGTTTTTAAAAGGATACTTCTAATAGAGTTGTTCCTTAATTAAATATTGGTGTTAAACCGATTTGTTCCATACCATTTTAAATACCACAAATTACTCATTTTATCATCAGAATTACTTACGATTCCACTCGTTCCCTAACATCTAAAATTGTAGTAAAAGTAAGGAAACGAGGATTGTATTATAGGAACAAATAATTATTATTTTACAAACGGTTCATATAGTTCAACAGAAATGACGTTCATTTTCTATAGTGGCTACCGATAATGTTTAGAGGTAATAATTAAAATAAAGCCCCGTTTACACGCAATTACCAACAGCGCGGATGCCGATTACGATTAACTGTAAAACTAAAACCGCATAGAGCTCCTTGTAAGTTGCAGGAATTAATTTTAGCCAGTATTAGCTCGCGGGCAAGTAGCGACCTCTAGTGGTTGTTTATGAACCTACCTAAACTGAGCGACAGTGCTGCCAACAATATGGTCTCCTTGCAATTTTTTTTAGTGTTGATACGCTGCTCCACCGCTCTGATGTTGATACGATTTGTTTTCTGATTCTGATAAATTACGACACGTCGAGCATAGGTATTTATTTACCTTAAGAACCCTTTGTCATTAAAAAAAACTAAAATTTGTGGTTTGCAAAGATTTGTTTCGAGTCCAGGTTTGCTATAAAATCAAAGTAAACAAATCTCCTTCTGTAAGGTATAAGATTACAAAACCTTTTAACAACTGAGTTTGTCCACACTAATCACTCCAGTTATCTAATTTAACAGTAAAAGATATTGCGACGGCAAATAAACCACATTGTAACCAAAGCATATCTGCATGCCTTTCACTGCAGTACATAATTATTTGCACAATGTTACAACCACCACGCTCCATGGGTGGTATTATTTAATTCTAACTTCAGCATACCATGCCATTGCACATTATCCGACAAACTTATCCTTGTCCGTGTTGAGGGCGCTACTTGTTACAGGAATATTACAAATCATTTAATACTTCTTAAGTAGTTCTAAATTATGTCCCTTGCATACACCTCAGTCAAATTGTATTCAAGATTTGTGGAGTTACTGATCATCATGTTTCCTAGTTTTCCTATGTCATAAAGGATAGTCATTTCTAGTGTTTAATAAAATTTAATATACCTCAAGTTCACCAAGAAGGAGTTAAACAGTGTTTACGGAACGGGCTGTCAAATATTTAACAGACGTTTAAACGAGGAGCGTTTATTTCATGTTCACCATCTTCGGTTTGCATTCGGTTACGAAACCGAGCGATTGTGAATGATTGAATGAAGACAAAGACAATAATGCATAAATTGACATTTTTTTAATGATTCATCGACAAAACTTCTATAATTACTGAAATAAATAAACATTGACATTGGCGGTCTTGTCATTTCGTTGTATTTTATCTAGTTTTGCGTGCGTATAATGTAAATAAAAAATGGATAAAGGGGATAAGAAAAGGCGAGCCGCGAATAACAGTTACAATGAAAAGTCCATTTTATCGGAACTTATACTAAAATATAAAGATATCCACTCCACGTGGTTCAAATACTCCAGCATGTTTATGTAATAATCTTCTTCCACGAAATTCGATGCAGACATCATTAATTCATTTTACACTAAATTTTAAAAGAAGCTTGTCACTGGGGAAAACTACAATAACGTCAAAAAACTCCTGTCAAAGCATTAACCAAGAGTTAACCAAGCTCCAGAGGGTCGGTTAATTTAATCGCTCGTTTTACGCCTCTAATCGCCGATTAGTGAATGGTGAACACGAAATTTGACGCAAACAGCTGATTAGTCATTTAAACAGTTGATTATGTGTCGGTGAACAGGGCCCTAGACCATTAGATACGTAATTCCTTAATGGTCCATATATTTAATACAATCTTAAAGGAATGAAGAATAAAATATCTGCCATTTGGCTGACTGTGATTTGTAAAATGTAAGTTCACTATATAATTTCAGAGTCCTCTTATATAACTTGAATTTAATCTCGATCAGACACGCAAGTCTTATTATTTTTATCCACATTACTCTTAATGCTAGTCCTTTTCTCTCAAAATGAATTATAAGAACTCAATCGAAGCCTATGTAGTATCTTAAAACCAATATGTTGAGGTTGTGCCTATCGTGAAAAATTCTTCACAATATTATTGATAGTTCATATAGCATAAAATTTGAATATTTATATTGAATGGCACGAGGTATCCATTTATGTCACCAATCAAATCTGATGTACAATCAAGAGCAGGGAACTCTCTTTGTTCACGATAAAACTAAAACTTAAACATTATAGTCATTGCAGGCAATGTGAAAACGGGCAGTTTTATTGGCAGACGAACCGATCTACCCTCTTCCGCACTCATTTACTACGCGACAGTGCACTATTATTGTCAGAACTCGTACAAACTCGATCACGACACGCGACACTTCCGATGTCATCTCGAACGGTATCATTTTTATGAACGTGTTGTAGTTGCTTTTGTGTACGACACGACAGAGACGATTATCCTCACTGAAACATCGAACAACATCTCTGAAATATCGAAAAAAATAACAAATATACATGGTAAATATCCCGTTATATATAATAGATATATAGTAAGAAAATAATTATGTCCAGCTATGGATTCGTATGCTGCTAGACTCGAAATTTCGCAACTCTTTCTGTGCCAGCGTCATAGGTATATTGGGGCGTATACTCAGGGGGTGTAGGTTCGAGTCCTGGTGGATTCTTAATTTTTTAACTTTAATACGATATAAAATTCAAAAAGGCATAGCAAATGTAAAAATGTTGCTTTAAAATATTACAAAAATAACCATGTCTAGTCTCAAAACTTATAAGAACAGGAAAGTCTTAGTAAAGAAACACACGCTCAAATCTGACATTGTAAATTGGCTGTAATGTTCAGTAGAAAGTACATAAAACATATTTATAAGCACTAGAACGCGATAGTTAAAATCTCATATTCATAAACAATTTCTTGGTTATTAGTTTTTACTCTGTGTAACATGTTAGAAAGCGTTTTACAGAATTCATTATGTATCAGGCCAATGCTATCAGCCGAAGCAAGTCGTTCAGGGATAGTATACGCTCATAAAGATAAACTATTGCATTAACATAGAAATTACTTAAACAGATCACATGTCATTGTACAAAATAAACTCATGTGTAGTGCACTCGACTAAGTTTCAATACAGTTCGTATAAAAATAATTTTCAAAAAAGAACCGACTGCAATTACAATAATTTTAGAGTTATATGGTTTTCTCATGGGTGCCATTGTCAGAACTGGACCAAATTGACATAGGACCGAACGGGTAGCACCAGCTATCAATTAAAGAATCATTAAAATCGCTTCGCCTAGTCAAAAGTTATGAGCTAACAAACATGAAAAAAAAATACAGAAGAATTGAGAACCTCCTCCTTTTTTGAAGTCGGTTAACAATAGCTAGCATTGAATAATATAAAAAATAATATGTGTACTAAATTACCAAAACGAAATAAATATCAATTATATTGGCAAAACTTTTCTCTTTCTGCAACCAATATCCTAAAAATCTATTCCTCGTTGACTTGCTTCAAGAAGGTATTACCTATTACCATCTTTGGGTCAAGGAGAACGCTTGAAGCACATTTTCGCAAAGCTAGCCTCAACGCAAACGGTATACGACCAGCATTTACTAAAGAACTTCCGATACGACAAATTGCCACCATCGTAAATCGACTCCGCAATAATTTTCACCCTCCAGCCTTCCAGCGGTAAGCTGCAAACCATACCAGATTCAATTTAATGTCCCCGTATTATATGTCTTGCGACAATTTAAGAGGCATTAGTACACCCTACGGCGATTCACTTATACATATTTATGAATAAACAACCAATTTGTATACTGTCCTACCACCAGATCAGACCATAACGGCGAACTAACTGGGAGGTAATACGGTCATGGAAAGCGCCCAATTTGTAGAAATTGTCAAACCAATTCCTTATACGATATCAGCTTGATATACAAAAGGAGTTTAATAGACAATTTATAGAGAGATAAATTGTGTTCTGATAATGTTATTGCAGAGTGCGGCTAAGATTCTTAAATCATTATACAATGCTAATGAATTTATGGATGCTATTAACAACTCGTTTAATAATGCAAGACTTATATTTAGTTAAAGCTCACATTTCATTTTTTGAGAAAATCAGAGACTATGTGATAATATAGCCACTTTTTTATAAGATGCATATGCAATCGTTGTACGATACTTGACATATTTTCGCACCCCTTTTCAAGTGTCCGTGCATGATTCTCGACTAAGATTTTGTAGTATATAATTCCATCTCTCTGTTGTAATAGTTATTTATGCAACTGTTCTATAATGAGGGGTATTAAAACACGAGTGTGGGTTTATCACACGAACCGAAGCCGAGTGTGATAATGAGTGTTTTAATACCTAATTATAACAGTTGCATACAAGACTTTATCTACACCCATGATATGAATCCTCTATAAATGTTCTGAAACCATAGGGTATTAGGGTACAGTGTTGTAAGAACTCTATGTAAATTCATGGAAAGTTTAATTAGTGAGTATCTAATACAAAAAAACTATGTATAGGTAATAATATAATTATTTATTGTAATAATTATTTACATTTTGGATCGTACAATTATTAAAAAGTATTTTTCAATACTATTATTGAACAAAAATGGCGGGATACGACGTCAATTCAAAAATTCTTATAAGTTTTTATTTAAATTACGGCGCTGTGGTAGTGAAACGCGCGTGCATGACATGTTCTTTTTTTGAAATTCATAAAGATGCCATGAGAATGTGGCTGTTCGATGAGTAAAAAAGGAGTTGCATAATGAATTTCAGTACAACATTATAACACCCGTTTGGGTGTTATAATGGTTATTATGACACTGGCTGTTTTACTGTTGGCAATTAGCTAACTGTTTCAAGAACGTTTATAGAGCATGGGTGTAAATAAACTCATTTTTGCAACCTTTTGATAACTAATCGTATATTTTCCATTGTTTCAGAAGGATCTCTCGGACGATTGCGTGTTCGAGGAACATATGGAGGAAAATAATTACAATACTTACTCGCGGTTACGCAACGGGAAAAAGACTTTCTTGGCGCTAGACAACCGAGGAAAAGCGAGGCGGACGCAGATACCGGTGCGACGGCCGCTCGGGAACCTCTCGGGGTACGCGCTCACCCTCACTAGGCGATGGGACGGGCCCAACCAGACACAATGCCCGCCGCGGCGGCATCACGCGAAACTAAAAAGGGCCCCACCCCGCCACAGGAACTGCCAGTTAAGACTCCAAAAGCAGAACCTAAGACAAAAGAGGAAGCAAAAGAAGGCTCACAATCCCAAGAAAAAGCACCGGCATCCGAAAACGAGAAGAAAACACGAGAACGGGACGACGACCACGACCGAGGTGACGTGGGACGAATCGACGATGTCGACCATGTCCACGACGACGGACGTGGAGTTTTTTCGGTCGGCGACCGCGCAGGAGGCGGTCGGTCGCGCGTGAGTCGAACGCTGGTCGCGGTCGGGGCAGCCGTCGCGCTCGCACACTAGCACCGTTCCACACTTACACGTGAACAAATCTCTGTATCATTCCTATTTAGGCCTGAACTACATGCACATTGTTGACTCATCCCAAATTGGATATCAATTATATTGAATGGATTGAATCCTGTCTGGAGAATTCAGATGCATGTAGTTTGATCCTTACCGTCGTTCTAATGATCGGAACGATTCGTGAAATGTTTATGACACAGTAGTATAGCTCTCTTATCGAATGGCGCTCCAATTTAACTGTCAAGAAAGTTGAACCAGCGACGCGTTCATCTAATATTTGTCGAAATTTATCTTCGTTCTTTTCTTTACTAGTAATACGAAATACAATACTCAAGTGATGAGTGACGGCCGTGAAGCCATGAAATCGATATTGATACATGTAACAATAAACGAATGATATTATTCTACCAAAGCTACTGAAATTATCTATCTCAATTATATTCCTAGTTCGCTTTAAAACGTAGGTTTATCGGCAAGATTCCAGTTGTTAGTTACTGTTACTTATCATGAATTAACGTAGATTAAATTAAATTATTCGATAATTACTAAAACATTGTTTTATATCGTCGAGATTATCGTTTGGTAAGGTGGAACTGTGTTAGGAGAAGGCAAAAGATTCCTGTCAGTTAAAATTTAGCCTAAATACTTATCGTTTCGGAATCACTCTCTCATTCCTGCTTACTGATCCATCAGCTATCTAATTAATTAATTTAGTTCAGTTTTAACGAATGTTAATTTCTAATAACATTAATTTAGTAATTGGTGTGTCTGTAAAAAGTCATTAAGTGGCGTACGATAGTATGTTTCCTTAATTAAGCTTAAGTTATTTATTAATGGGTTCGATCGGCGTCCGTTGGAATCCGTTATGAACACAACGTTTATAGTCTTCGGATATCTGAAATGCTCGTAATTTTCCACATTAACAAAGTGCGCTAAAAGCTCAAGAATTTAAATGGATAAATTATCGCGCTATTATTCCTTTCATATTAAAGTAAACGCGACATTTTATCACTCTTAATAAAATTAAAACATCATCAATTCGATTATAATTTGCATTCGATTGCTTCATCTCGAAGAGAAGAAATTCCGAAACGTTTTTGTACTTAGATACGTGTGTTGAGGTGTAATTTCTTAAGAAATTGACTGAAAATTGGACTGAGTATTATAGTTTATGTTGGTTTCGGCCTAGGCTATGATAGGATAACGTAGTGCGGCGGACGGCATGCTTCTTTATTCTATTCTAAGTTATCGAGTGGCGGGCGAGCGGCCATGCATTTAACGACACCAAATTATAATCCACATAACTAATCCCACGCGTGCCGGTGGCAACCTGACGCCCAGGCACCCGTCTAAACGAACCCCGCGGAGACGACTAATAAAAAAGCAGTTAACAGTTATTTGAACTATAATTGCGCAACTGCACATCACTAGTTGACACAAGACCGCTCGCTCGCATACGTCCAAAAACGTAGTGATAACCATGAACGACGATGAAGTGACTATTAGTAAGTAGTTCTAAAACGTGTATCTAATTTGTAAATTTATTTATTTTCCATAGAGAAAGTCGTATTTTGTTAACGTTTTAGTTGATGTTTTTTATTCTCTCGTCCCCTTAGTTCCAACCGATGTAGATATGTAGGATGTCATACGCTTGTACTTTTAGTGAGCCAATATTATTTGTATTATATTTTTAAGTCCAGTCGGAAACAACGAGTGCGTTTTGTACGGTTTTGTATAGTGTGTAATGGATGCAAGCGCAAATGTTGTCATCGAATGGGTTTAGACGATTACATTCTTTCTAGTGATGTCCCTCGCATTCTGAATATGTGCGTAGATTTTGTAGCTGAAGGCTTGAAAGTTAGTCAGCGAACATTATGTGTGCAGAATAAATGTATCCGCACGTTAACTCGCGAAGCTAAAGGTCGGCCCTTGTACTCGCATATTTTATTCATAAATTATGCAAAGCGTTGTCCCACTTTCGGTTTTAGTTCACAATTAGCGTCTATCTATTTTAAATTTCTCCACGATACGATCGAATAAACATGTTTCAGATACTAGAATATCCGACATCACTAGCCCAGTCGTAGATAACCACGGGCGCTAGTGATGGGCACACGTAATTGTTCGTTGAATAACTGTTCAACATTATTGTGAATATTATGCAGCAAGCTTTATGAATGTACCTACGTATGATAAACGAATAATATTTTGAAATTATTTATATGTATGTATAATATTTAAGATGTCACATGAAAGCGACAGGGAATACGTACAAACGAAGCATTTACTCATCTTATAAACATTTTATATAAAATAATTACACCGTACCGATTCCTTGGCGTTTTCGTTAAAGTCAAATATAAATTATTCGATTCTCGTATTGTAAATTATTGTAAATTAATACCAATCGATCTTTATGTTCGTGTAGAAACAGTATTTCGGTATTGTAAAATGGTTCTCCGTTACAGTATCTAGTTTTGTAGTTTTAATATTGAATAGAGATTGTAAGATCTTCAGCAGACGTCAATTGGTTTAATTTTGCTCTCCTATACGTAATGATAATGCCAGACAAGCAATGCTACACGAGGTGCGATGTTAACAAACTCTAGCTCGCTACAACTGCAATAGACAATCATTTCACATAAGTAACTATCGTAATAACACATAAATATCGTAATAATTTATTCATAATTACATAGTAAATATTTATTAATCTGCAATTTTGCGAGAGGCGTGAGTTTGCATAACAGTGTACCGATGTTGGTGTAAAAATATGAGTGTTATGTTATTTTAATGCCCATGTGCCATAATAAGAGCCCTTATGGGTTAGCCTACCGATTCATAAAAAGTTAATCTTCAATCAGTTACTATACTCAATGGATTTAATATTGTTAAGAAATAAGGGGAACTAAAGCGCAGGGGAATGTAGCCATTATGAAAAAATATTTATATTGAATTTTAAATTCAAATGGGCTGTGTTTCGACCTGCAGCAATCCCCTTGTTTCTCTAAAATTATATTTAAGAAAGTCAAGAGGAGTCAAACAGTATTACTTAATTAATTTCGATACCTTTTTACAATAATAATTACATTATAAAATGTTCGTGTTTCTGCTTAGTGCATTTATATATATGTACAGTTAAAATTATAATTCTGATTTGTAAACGTTTAATAATCTTTAGATGATTTTCTAAAATAGATGATATTTAAAAATTGGCCTATTTTACCAACTTAGTTCTACCAAAAGAAAGATTGATCAAAACTTTTAGACAATAACTTTTTACAGCCTCTTATACCGACAAATAAATAAAAATGATTCTATATTCTCTGTGTTTTTATTTACCGCCAAATACCTACTCAGTGTTTTTTTTCTACGCATCTAGTACTCTACTTAGTCCCATGAATATAACAGGGTAGACAGCTGTTCAGTAGTTTGCTATGCGTCCGGTAATGTTGGGTCCACACCGAGCCAACGAAGGCCAACGAAAGGGTTCGTTGGCCATGTGTGGACGGAATGGCGATGGCCAACGAACGTTCGTTAGCGTTGGCCGCCGATCCATAGCGTGGCGGTAACGGCGATAAAGGATTTGCGCCATTGAACCGAATTCAGTGTGGACGGTTGCCAAACACCAACAAACGAACGTCAACAGAATGGTTGACATTTTGACATTCGAGTTCATTTGACGGTCTGTTTTTATTAAATGTCAGAGCATGTGTCTACTTAGTATTACATTATCTTGAAGCTAAGTAGTTAATAACACAGAATAATAGCTGACTTG
The DNA here is from genome assembly GCA_905147285.1 of Hypena proboscidalis. Lineage (NCBI taxonomy): Eukaryota > Metazoa > Arthropoda > Insecta > Lepidoptera > Erebidae > Hypena > Hypena proboscidalis. The sequence goes on along the minus strand of LR990147.1, from coordinate 15,421,232 downwards.
TAAATAATAATCATGGACTTAAGGAAAGAGTGGTTTAAAGAAGATTTATTTTCTATGGGACCCAACGCAAACTCAGTCTATAGTTAAAGAGTCTTTTAACTGATCCAGGTTCTTGATTCCCTGAATATGGTTTCATAATATGGTTTTGCAAAGGAAATTATCTATTTGTAAATCACTTAACATGCGACTGCCGCTATTTAAATATCTATTTTTAAAATATGTGGTAGTCCACCATCTCCTCCTTCGTCTTGTGCAGTTGCTTCTAGCCAATTCATTTAATAAAACAAAGCTCTAAGTTATAATTAAATCGTCGCTGTCCATGATTACTTATGTGTAAACAAACAGACAACAGTGTAAAAAGGCAGCAAACAGTATCCTTAGTCTATGATCAAAATACAATTTCGAGTATTGTCTATGGAAAGCAATCCGGAATCATGAGCAAACGATGTTTTGGTCAAACACCAAATGTGTTTGGACGTTTGTTCGAATGCCAACAAACGTTGGCTACCAACGTCAAAAAACCTTCGTTGGCCTTCGTTGGCTCGGTGTGGACCCACCATAAGACTATGTTGACAGGTATAATCAAATATACTCAAACGGCAATAAAAGTAATTACGACACAAATGCAGTCACACAAGTTATACATTTACCTACTGAAGTAACTAAAATTATTGTATACTGTTACTTATTGATATACTGTTACAAAAGTTAATGCACATCACTACGTATTCAAATGTCAATTTGTTAAAATATTAGTCTCACCGCAAGCATTTTCTATTCTGATCACACGTTTCCTTTTTTGCTATAGATTTAACGGTCAAAGGTTCGATTCCCGCATAAACAAGTATGTGTGATTTTGTCTCACATATATATGATAATATAGTGTATGTGATAGTGATGATGCAAAAGTAACTTTGTCCGTCTGTAGGTCTGTCTTTTTCCCCTTAAACGACTAAACAAGTTTTTTAAAAAAACTGAAGTAACTTTATATGTCTGTTACGCTTGAACAGCTGAATTATTGAATCGATCTTAAAATTGGCTGATATGAAGATAGTTCAATACATGGACTACTTTTTACTGACGCAACACGCGACACGCGAGCGTGGCCGCGGATAAGGCAGTCCATTCACGGTTCGCATTTAGTTTAATTTATTTTTAATGGCTGAATCTGGGACATCTCAGCAAAGTCCTAAAAAAATAATTAGGTATCTCAATAACTACATACTGTATTTTGGTAAAACATTTAGGGACCCTGGTTATAATTATTTCATATTGGCCCTAATATAACACCCTGCAAAGAATCCAGCATTTCGGCACGTATCCGTTTAACGCTGAAAAAAATATAACAATTCATATCCCTAAGACTTTAATTTCGTATCAAAAAAAAGACAAAGATAAGCAAATTCGCGTCAATGGAACGCACCCATTGTTCATCCAGTTATTTTTGTAAGGTTGGCAGTACTACATAGTGAGTCAGAAAGAGATAGTTAGATATGCATTTCAACTAGGTGTGAATGAGACCAAAACTGTGTAGCGACCAATATTACAAAGAGTTATTCATGCAAATAGGTCTTTATTCGTTAGAATTTAAGAGTGTAATTGATTCATCATGAATGTAACATTAGTCCGCAGCGACTAGACTCGGCTGCGACGTCACAGCATATCGAATGAAGGTCGCTCGCTTGCATCGCCATCGCTCGATGCTTCATTCGATCGCCATTTTGAAGAAGTGATCAACTCGTGATATTTTTGATTCGATACACGGCTATAATCGTTTACGTTTCTATAATCATCAAATTTTAGGCGGCAAATTGACTATCAAACAAGTATCGATACAAAATGAAGAAGTGTTCATCTGTTGTGTGGCGGTTTTTCGAGCGTATTCAAGAAAACGGCAGATGTGTTGCGGTGTTGTGTAAATTGTGTGAGACGCAGTACAAATTCTTTGGAAATACGACAAATCTGAGAGCCCATCTGATAAACAAACACCCTATACAGTGGGAACTCTCGAAAAACTGCACATTGGAAGAGACACATTTCCAAATTATTGATGAGGAATCCACTACATCTACGCCAAAGCCGAAACGAAGGAAGTACAATACATCAAGAGGCCACAAAGATAAAAACGTACGTTATTCAGTATCAGTTGATAACGAAGAATCTACCGGATCGGGCTCTATGCCTAAAATTGAAATACAACGGGTACCTAACTTAACTAAATAATAATTGATATTAGGTTATAAACATCATATCAGTATATCATTGAGAATTTGAGATCGATATTACAATCGATTGATATCATATCGACTAGCGTCAATGTTTTGATGTAAATTTTGTATCATGGTTATCGATTGATGATTGAAGACATTCGATGCCTCGTTCGATTTTCCTATCATTGATGACGTAACTTGATAAACGCTTTTTATGATTTGCTTTTGTTTGTTGTGTTGTTTGTTGTTGCTTGAGCCCGTTAGGATACCCTTTGATTGTATTTCATATAACTTTATTACTTTCATATTGACTTATCTGTTTCTGTGGACTGAAAACCGTACAGGTAGGTAGGCACTAAGTTTCGTCGAGATACTTTTAGGTTATTTCGTACGCTCATATTAATTCCGCATAAATTAGTGTAATATCCAATGCAAAGTGTTGAAACATACTGTAATTAGGTATCCACCAATTAGAGAACTACACGACTTAGTTAATGCAATCATAATTACATTAGTTAACTGTACTTCTTCTTAGTAATTACTTCATGATATAATTCTTATCTCTGACTCTTGACTGACTAACACCATATAGAATATAATCATCGTTCTTTAGGTATTATAGGCTGGAAAATAGATAGATAGAGTAATGTTTATTGGATACCAATATTACAAAAAGGTAAATGAGCAAAGTTACAGGCATGGTGCGTTATTTAAATAAAAATATAAATGTAGCATGAAACATCATGATAATGACAATTCAAATTATACAACTGATAAAATGAATACAGAAAAAACTATTACTAGAATATTCTTTATTGTACACCAAATTTTACAGTTTGACAATATATATAAGGACAAACTTAAATTATTGTAAATGCATAACAAACGGCCTTATCGCTAAATAGCAATTTCTTACAGGCTACCCTTGGATGGAGAAAAAGATAGAAACTATGTATAGTGCCTTAACCCTAAATTATACATAATTTACTAATGTTATGAATATGTACATACCTACTTATATATATGTTATTATACTAAAATAAGACATATATTTTGTAAAAGACATAACTTTGCTCATTACTTGTGCATCCTAGGGTTGCCTGTAAGAAATTGCTTATAGAGATAAAGATTACTCTATTTATCTTTATTTGTGTACATAATAGCAAAATAGAGACAGTCAAGCAATTATTCTTCTTATTATCTATCATACTTAATGTCTCTACTGAAGCTTTAGAATTAAGAGCTTTTGAATTAATCTTTTAGAATTAGAATGGACTCCATTTTCTTAGATCATATCATAATCAGTAAATAAAAAGTCTGGTATTTAGTTAGTTCCACAGTCTTAGAAATTATTAATTACCACGTAGCCCTTTATGAAAATAATATAAATTTTTTGTGCTTTTTTTGTCGATGTACCACTAAAATATCCAATAATTTGATGACCCTATCTTTCCTAAAATATTATAAATGAGAATGAGAAAGTCTGTCTGTTACCCTGTCACGGCTTTACTACTGAACCAATCTTCATGGAAATTGGCATGGAGATCTAAGGAAGGACATAGGGAATGGCCTCAACTGGCAGCCATCTTAAAAAATATTTAGTTAGAATAAATAATGTTTTTGTATGAATACTTAAAAACATTTATATTTTTCATGATATTTTAAATCAATTAAAATCTACTCTATTATTTCTAACGATTTCGCATGGATTTTATTAAAAAGAATGGATAATAACGGGGGTTAGTAAATTGAACCCACTTTACTGTATTGCTCCTGGAACGCTCTCTAAAGACAAAAGTTTAACTCTTTTATCTTATAATTCAACATGAAACAAGCTATTGAATAAATAAAAACAACAAATACTTAACTTGTATTCAATTAAAATTATGCTGACAAAGATCTGATAATGTGTGACGTCACAAGATGCTGCTTACTACACTGCTCAAAAAATCCTTTCTAGTACATACTTTTTATTAGCTTGGCAACATAATCAATATAGGTACCTAACACGCGAGGGAAGCTGTGCGCAGAAGCTGGTGTATTATAATTTATTTATATTCATCATTGTTTAAACCTCTCTTGATATTTCAGGTTGATGTCCTAGGGAACTCAGATTCTGACAACGGAAATGATAATGATGCGACATTAAACTTTGTTCGCCAAATGCATGCTGAAGGAAGTCAATCCAACGAGGAATGGTTAGAGGAGGACCCATACCAAATCACACATATTGAAACATATGAACCAAAGAAAAAGAAGTTGAAATACCGTAAAATCAAACGTGAGGTGGCCTCTCCTACAGACCTACCTGGCTTCTACGTTGCTCCTAAAGCAAACAAAACAGTCATATATGAAGAACCAAAGAAAAAAGATGAATATTCTGTCTTCGGAGAATATGTTGCCAACAAATTGAGAAAATTCCACTCTGACAGAACACGAGGCAACTTGCAACAGTTAATTACTACATTATTATGGCAGGCCGAGTATGGTTTATATGATAATGCTGAAGCTGTAAAAAGGGTGTTGATGTATTCAATACACGCCCAAGAGTCCGAGCCTTCTGTGTCCGTAGAATATGAATCGGAGCAAATTCAGACAGTAACGGAAGAAGTTATTGAGCATAAAGATGATCCTAACCAAACTGATAGTGATTTAGGAGTGATGAATTAAAAGACATTTAGTTATATTTAGATTAATTTTAATAACGGTAATGAATAAATAAAGGTTTTAATTATTTCATGTGTACCTTTTATTTCATTGTTACATTTGTGAATGGTTCTACCTTATAGCCTTATAAATAAATTATTACGAATATTAAGTAAGTTTCATTTCTGAGACTAGTAAAACTTGTCTAGGATACGGACAGGCCAATATAATCTAACTAAAATTATCATTATTACTGACTCAAATAAACAACTGAATTTTTTTTTGCTATCAGTAATGAAGTCTTCGGTAGTATAGTAGCCAGTGTCCCCGCTTGTCACGCGGTTGACCGGGGTTCGATTCCCCGCCGGAGAGATCTTTTTGGATAAAAAAATATACATATATAATAAAAACAATAGCAGCCCTGTATCTAATACATGTCTCACAGCTGGCCTTGGGCCTCTTCCCATGATGAGAAGGGTTAGGCCATAGTCCACCACGCTGGTCAAGTACGGATTGGTAGACTTAACAAATCCTCGAGCACTTTTTAGGCACTCTCAGGCATGCAGGTTTCCTCACGATGTTACCTTCACAGTTAGCGAGCGATAATTTATATGACAAATACACACATATCTTCAAAAAGACGTTTCTTAACGATTCATTGACAGAGGTGTGTGCCGCGGGTAGCAGCCCTGCGTTCTCCCACTCGGCTATTGCTGCTTCTTGGATATTTGCCATTAATTTTGCAAGCAATAAAATAGACCACTGTTATATTTAATTTACAACAAAAAATACCTACTCTGATCGCCTGTTGTAAACAAACTGTATATATACGTGACCAAACCTACGCATTTTTGAATCACGTGAAAATTCGTAGACATAGTTTCTGCGCTATTTTTACGGAGGTCAATGTACTGTTTATAGTTTTGTAGGAACAGTAGTATAGCATAACTACCAAATATAGGGGCTTGAACCTTTTGTATAAAACATTACTGTTGGAACAAACACAAGAAGTAATTTGGTGGTATTTTTGTGTCACGGGGGTATTCACAAACATACAGTTAACACACACAAAGCACACTTTGGGTATGCTTTGTATATTGCTTATTAGTTTCTTTGCTTATTTTGGTCTGTCCTTATCCTAGACAAGTTTTACTAGTCTCAGAGAGAAAACTTACTTGATAATTTATTTTATAAGGAAAAAGGCATATAAGGCCATTTAAAATTATTTAACAAATCTTTGCGGAACACAATGATTTGTCCCGTATGGGGATCGAACCTACAACACCAGCGCAGTTAAAGCAGCGAGGCGACCGCTTTATCTACTACGCCAACAGTGCACTCTTGTTTTTTTACACAGCATAATTAAAAGCGAACCGGCTTGCAGTCCACCTAATTAATTCAAGGAAATATATAGCCCAGTAAATCCTCAAAATCTGCACACGCGTTGCTGCATTCGGCCGAATCACGTTAATTTAGCCTTTAAAGTTTATCAGACAGAGAGTTAATTTACACTACTAACAATCCAGAGGTTTCTGCTACTCCGTTCAAAATATTATTCAAATTTTCACGCATAAAGTGCGAACATCACCGCATGATATCGCGATATTTATGGCACAAATTAGCGCTAAACAGTTTCAGTCCCTATTACGTCTGCGGCAATTAAGTTGCATCCTACTCGTTATGAGCTGAACAAATGACCCAAATTCCTCGCTTCATCTGTTCATTATTTGTACTACAACATTCGCACTGCAATGTACTAAAGGCCCAGTCATTCGCACCATGAAGTAGGTTCGAGACTCCGGGTGCTAATAAAATAAGAGTAGGTCTTCTAGCCTTACCTACCTAGGTGGCCATGTGGTATTTACAGCATACATAGAAAGAAAAGTAAGTATTTTTTTTTACACCCAGATAGGGTTGCCAGGTGAGTCGCGATAAAATACCGGACAACCCCAAAAGGGGAGGGGGGGGTATGCTAGGTCGCAAAAAATACGTTTACGGTGCTGTAATATTTAAATAAATATCTACAAAACAAAAACAAAGATCTACAAGTTGTTATGTGTCAATATTAAACTGTGTATCGTATTTTGTTGAGATTAACCGATGCTCTGAGATTAGGTTCCTATTTAAATTTTATTTGTAAACTAGTTATTCCAATACGATTGAATGATCACTAAAAAACACTTTTTTTCTAATAAAAAGTCAATATCAAAAAGTTTGAAAGTGTCAACCCTATAGCTTTTATAGAGCGTAGGTAATTATTTTATGAAATAGGCTTAGTTTCCATACTGTTACATATTTATACTGTGCCAGTAGTACCGAATTTCTTCAAAATACCGGACATTGTTCTGTCCGGTATGACCGTTTATTTTTTACCGGACAGGCCTCGAAAATAACGGACTGTACGTTTAAATACCGAACATCTGGCAACCCTACACCCAGATACATACATACATCAAACTAAACTTAAAAAAATAATGTTAGTGTGGAAATAATGGTGACTACTCGGTTATAATGCTGCGATACCAACAATACTGATAGCAACCAACAGCGCCGATTTTCAGTGGCCACGGCCGCCAGAGCCGACGTACATGTACAGTGGGCCAAGCAATTAGGTATGCAGGTCAAATCATCTGCGCCATAGTGAAAACTGACTGCATTAGATATGCAAGTGTGAATTTCATATTTAATAAGAATAATATACAGACTATTTAGATATGTATCTCACTTATCCATAACAGTGGTGTAGTAAGTCTTTAGGTACAGTGGACCATTAGCTATGCAGGGCAAAAACTTTAAAGTCATCTTATATACTTAATACGCCAGTTGGGGAGAAATGATTTACATATCTGAATAGTGAGTACTCTGAGAGTGAGTATATTACACTTCAATATGTAATTCACACATGTATATCTATTGCAGACAGTTTTCACTATGGCGTAGAAGATTTTGCCCTGCATACCTAATTGCTTGGCCCACTGTACTATGAATTGGCAGTTTTTGCCCTGCATACCTAACTCGTTGGCCACTGTACATGCTGTAAACACCACATGCCAGTAAGCCTAGTAGAATTTAATTAAACTGTAACTCAGAAGCCGTAAGAACCTTCAGGTCGTCTCACGTTGCCAACTGGTCGCTGGAGGGGACTGGATGCGGAAGGCTGAGGACCGTGTACTGCAGCGTGAATTTTGGAGAGGCCTATGTCCAGCAACGAACGGCTGAATGATGATGATAAATAAATAAATATTTAATTTAAAAAAAAAACTCTCTGGATAGAATGAAGCGATATAATACCATCCTCGGCAACCATTTGCATTTTCTAGCGTCCCACTAATTCACACCAACCACAAACTATTGCGGTACGGTTCCCATCCAGTAATATTGGCAACAAAATAATAAATAAATACAGTCCATAAACTAAAACAAAACAAGTAGAAAAATTATGCTAGAGTCAGGGAGGTGATGCCACATGAAAAGGAAAAGTTTGTTTGATTTGATTTTGGAGATTTGATCCTTATGATTGACGGCAATATTCCGTATCGAAGTATCGACTAATACCATATAAGTAGTTACAAATGTTATATTTTTAATTTTAAGTGGTTGGTTCTTTTTTTACACAAGCAAATTTTCAAAAATCTTTGAAAACAGTTTAATTGAGTCTTCTGTCAGTAAAATTGTCTATTCTCATTATTTAAGGTATTTCCCTCCACGTGGCATCGCCTTGGGACACCTGTAGTAATTTTTAACCATCTGAATCATCTAAATAATGTCTAATAATATCTGCCGCTGTCGTATACTCTTTCTGATCGAATTAGTACCGAGTTGCATAGCTAATACCACTGTCAGATGAAAGAGTTAAATAAATTACTCATCTCCAACTATTAATGGCATGCCGTATTGAGTTGTAATTGTCTAGATACTGGCAATAAATACCAACTGTATTGCATATAGCATAGCTAGGCGATTTTGCGACTTAGTTACTAGACAATAAGGTATAAAATTGATTGGAATATTTTTATGATTGTCAAAGTTGCCATATCATTGATCGGGATTTTGAATAATGAATGTTTGACCCTGAATTAGTAGTGCGCTTTCGGATTCTACTCTTCATCTTTTAATAAACCATCAAACAGATTATTCTGAGTATGAACATGTTTCGAAGTCAAAGTCATAATTCTCGCTATGGGAGCGAACACAGTAGTACTTGCGTTAGAAGCTCTGCAATTTTGTAAGATATTCAAGGTCTTCTGTATATTATAGAAATTTGCAGACTGCCCAGGGTGCGCCGGACGTAGGGGTGTACGTTCCATGCACCCAATGTGCATGGAAGGAACCGCCTCCCCGAACTTAATTACCTAATTTCATGTCAATACTTATTAAGTAAAACGATGATGTCGCCAATTTTAATCCTTTGAAGTATCATCACCCCATCACATTGAAGACACGATTAATAATTGATAAAAATACATTCAAACAAGCAAAACCTGTTAAAAATACTGAACATCTTCCATCAACCGAGCACAATTCCAACTCCGTCATGCAATTGTGATTTACCTGACGGAAAGTTAACTATAGCTTGACCGCAACCGCAGTACAGCCACAGAGTACTGTGGTACAGCGCCCTAGGAACGTGCGGCGAGGCGGGGGACGGGTAAGAAAGAGCACAAGTACACACGAGATTGATATTGTCCGACAGATCTCACGATATCATTTGACAATTTTAAGGTAGAACTGTTGTTTAAACCCTAACATTATTATAATTTCCTATTTAAACATTTTTAACTTTACCCGCCACTCGTAAGTTATAATTATTCTTCTTCTTCGTCGTGTCGATGGCTGAGTCAAATTTTATTGGTCCAATAAGTGGCCACTGTTATGGTGCTCTCGTTGGCGTTCATGAGCGCCTCTCTTGAAATAATAATAATAATGTAATAATTATTAAAATGAATATTGAATTAATTCAATAAGTATACCTAAATAATTCATTTAATTATTATTTACGTATACTTTCTGTAAATTCTTTGTAACTTATAAATAAATTACTTAGATTTAATTAATATCGTTCATAGTATTTGCGACATCTGCGCACGACGACAGGCAAATACCCGTAATAGTTTATCAGCATATTAAAATTAAATAACATTAACTGTAACAACTGAACAGGCACAGATAGGTAATCAATGGTGTTGGCAGTGTGTTTACTATGGGTGTAAATAAAAACAAAACTGATTATATATTCGTTTTACAAAATAATAAATATATTAAAAGTTATTCTGACATAGATTCTGTTTGATCTTCCGTTTCGCCATTGGAACTGGAGTCGGAGTCGTTCTGCAAATTTATTATGAAAGGTTCGATAATATCATCAAACTTACTATCATGATCCCAGTAAGTGTTTTCAATTTCTTGGACATGATCATCACATCTCTGCCATTTTTCTGCCGTGAACACCGAAAACAATTTGGTCAATATGGTTATCTTTTTATTTACTGAAGAATTGATATGGTTTTGGACTACGTTGTTTTTAATATCAGCCCAAACCAACTCTATGGGATTTAATTCGGGATGGTACGGCGGTAAACGGAGAACAGTATGGCCATGGGCTTTCAGCAGTTCGTCAATTCTGTACAGGGGCTCTTTTTGTGCATTATTGATAAGAAGTTGCAGTTGAGCTTTTGTCATGGTTTCTGAAAATTCAACATTGTGGCTACGCAACCAGTCTTGCATTTCAGATTTGAGGCTTGCTATGGTTGGCTTCTTCTCAACCTGAACGCTGTGGTAAGATGCGTTGTCCATTACTACTACAGAATTCGGCAGTAACTTACCTTTTAATTTTTCATCCACCCACTTGTAAAATGTGGGCCCGTTTATGTCTCCATGATAGTCGCCGGTCTTTGCATCTGATTTGAATATCGCCAATGCACCATCAACCAAGCCATTTCGACACCCAGCGTGAAGGATTACCAAACGCCATCCTTTCCCAATATCAGCGTAGATTCCAGATGATTGCCCACATTTACTCGCATTATGAGAGGAGTTAATATACATTTCATCGAGGAAATATATGTTGCGGTTTTGCATTCTGTAACTTCGTATTTGTGTAAGGTATTTTTTCCGCCACACTGTAATATTAGGCTGCTCTAGAAGGAGATGTCTCTTTGTATTGCATTTTTTGAAACTGTAACCCATTGTGTGTAAAAGCTTTCTAAGATATTCTCGTCCACAATCCAATATGCCATCTTGTCTCAAACTTGATAGTAACTTACGGATACTTGGAACTTGTTTTTTGAATTCGTAAAACTGATGAATTTTTCTTCTGATAACTCCTAAATCAAAATCATCAACAACAAATTTTTTCTTTATAAGCTTTGGTTTTTTTGGAGAATTAAATTTTAATCGCCCCAAATTTTCAGTTGATGAGTTACCCGCTTTTACTATATTTCTTACGGTTTTTTCACAGTATCCCGTAGCTTCCGCGACGATTTTAGCAATATTTGCATCAGTTTTAAATTCGATTTCTTTTCTTAAAATACTCAGCCACCTTGAAAATGATGTTCTTCACAGCACTAGATAACGCACGACCCATCTTGGAATATTTATCTCATGTGCATCTGACACGCACAGTCCTGTACAAACGACACTAGCTAACGCCGTAGGCGTTGGCGGTGGACTGACTGACTAAATGGCGTGGCCGGTAGGTACCCTTCCCGGCCTCGCCGCGCACATACCTAGGGCGCGGTACAGCGGTTACGGTCAAGCTATATATATAATATTTTGCCCGACCCGAGAATCGAACCCGAGACCTAGCGGTGAGAGGCGCATACGCTAATAACTAGACCATCGAGGCAGTAGCTTTTTATTGACGCAGACGAAAACGCGGGACAAAATTGATTTGTTTCTTTATTAACGCTAATCTCGGGCAATACTGATAGGATTTTAATAATTATTTTTGTGTTTGATGGTCTAACTATTAATAAAAGTTTTTTAAATTGATATTGAACATTACGCTAAACTCCACGGTCAAAGCGTGGCCTAGCAGCCTGCTATTACTTAATATGTATTACGAATACCACGCGGATGAAGTCGCGAGCAAAAGTAGTTAAGTATTGATACACAAGCTGACCCGACAGACGTTGTCCTGCTTAATTAAGTATACATTCTCTGTGACGATATTTACAGCACGCATTATGTCAATGTTATGTCGAACCCCATAAAGGTAATTCAAAAAGTTCATGTCAAAAGCGCTAAGGTTACTAAAATGGCTATTAAAAAATAGGGTTTTGGTAATAAAAGCGTAAACATTTAGGGTTGTATGTATTTTTAATGCCACATTTTAGAAAAATAAAAAAAAAATGTTGTTCAAAAATAAAAAAATAAATGTTATGGGTGAACAACACCACATATGGGTATGTAAAATAAATAATAGCCGATTCTCAGACCTACTGAATATGCATATAAAATTTGGTAAAATCAGTAAAGCCGTTTCGGAGAAGTAAGGTAACTAACATTGTGACACGAGAATTTTATATAATTATGTATAAGATATTTATTATAGACTAAAAAAAAAAGCAACGCCCGACATAATAATATGGACAGTACAAGCTGTCTCACCTAATGATGACTCTTATGATTATGGCAGTAAAGACTACTTTCGACTGCTGTGATATTCACAAACTTGGACATTTTGCGCGCATGCGCTGTTGACGTTTTGCGAGATCTCTCACTCTAATCATATCTCTGTCTCGCTCGCATACGTCAATCAGCCGTTCTACCAACATGGCCACGTTAAGCCGTACGTCGTCAAAATTATTGAAAAATTTGCAAATTTCGCCTGTTTTAACGCGTAATTTTAGTAATGTGAGAAGTGACAAATCAGTGGTAAAGGTCTTAATGACCTGTGCATGTGTCTTCGGTGGTGGTGTGGTGTTTTACGCCGCTAATAAATATGCAAAGAGGAACACGGTATTTGCTCTCAAGGCAAAGGTAAGTCATAATTTGCACTAAATACACAATTTTCCTTGTTTTGGTGTAGTCTCAAAGGTACTACGAGCACCTATCTATTCTAGCAATTGGTCTACAGCACAAAAATGGTTGGTTTATGTCACAAATTCTACTATTCGCGCAATCTCACTGCCTTGTTTATAAATAGCACCCTACGAAATTTGACAGTTCGCGCCCGCGACAGCGGGAACGTTCAAAAATACGTGTGCGCCAAAATAAAAACTGGTTTTACGAATTAGATGGTTTATGGTAAATGATTATTAAAACAAGGTTTTTAAGAACGTCATTTAGGTATTTGTGTTTATGACAAATCATTCCTATATTAACTACGGTACTCGCACATAAAAACGCTACTAGTGATGAGTTCTACTGAAAAAAGATTTGTAGAGTGCGTAAGAAAGCAACAACTTTCTGATGAAATCGCTAAATACCAGCTCATGCACTCAACACCTTTTTTTCGTCTATTTTTGGGTAGATTATGTGCCGGATAAAATGCATATCTATCCGCGGTTACAGATCCGGATACTTATTGCTCTTTGCATATTAGTATTTACTTAATCTAAGTCGGTACGCGTGATAATACGCCAGTTGATGGAATGCGTGACATGCCGGACAAGCATACGAGCGCGAACCTTAATAATAATATGACTAAAACGTGACCAAATCTATCTCGCGCTCGTATGCTTGTCGCCCTGAAGAACCTACATACTACGTACATACCTATTATGTATTGTGATCAATATTTAACTTTTAACGACTTCCAAAAAGGATGAGGTTCTCAATTCGATTGTATGTTTATTTTATACATTATGTTAGTTCGGCGATTCCTAGCACTTTGCGCACTAGCGCTTTGATCGATTTCGGGAATTCTTTTTTGTTTTAAATGGGGTCACAATCTGATGTTGGTATCCTAGAGAAATCGAGGTTAACCCTCAAATTTTATAGGCTTTTATATTGTTTGCAAATATTACCTAAAGTTAATCGGATATTGGTTAGTATCTTATGTTGCCGAGTTGATGCTAGAAGGTACAACTCCTCAACGGTTATGAGTACGGGGCATTCTTTGAATTTAAGCACTAGTAGTCTTGTTAACCCTCTCCTAAACTTAATTCGCTTGTGTCAGCAGCACGTCCGTGGATTAATGGCCAGGATTCGAACCCACGACCTCTCGATCGTAAGACCGATACCATTTCCATTGCGCCACGGACGCCTAATTATTGTTTTTTTTTTAAGTTTCTCAATTTTTTTTATTATCTGGCACATCACTACTTGTAAGATGAGGAGATAAATTAAAGAGGAAGGAGTATTTTTTGTGAACACTTTCAATACTGATACATACAATAGAGATTTGCCAACCATTCATTCTTTAAAATGTGACTCATCGAATTAGATGTGATGTTCCTATTATGTATATATGTACTTAATTTTCCGTGTTTACGTAGTACCTAGTATTACGTAAACACGGTATATAAAATTTAGGTACCTATGTAATGTAATGATAAAATATTACACATACCAACGTATAATAGTATTTTGAGATAAGCTAATCGATACATAGCCGAGTTCCGATACGCCTATGCTATATTGCAATGAATAATCGATTCAAACTCGTTACTATTCTTAAATCGATTTTTACATCTAAACCATCAAATATAATATGATGACATAAAAATATTGATAGCTGCTCTACTTTTCGTGGGGCCCCCTTCCCTAATCGTCTATGATAAATAATTCCAAATTCAAAACTCCCCAAGTTCCGATACTAATGGAATCGATTAATTTCGAACTTCGGCATGTTCATGAGAACTCTGTGGGCGAGTTGTTACTTATTTTTTAATTTAACACGTGTTCAACCACCTAATGAGCCCATGGGGTGGTGCTGAATGGTTAATAAGACAGGAGAATAATTGCTGCAATGCCGCCTTTTTGAAGAGTTCCCGCGTTTGAACGCGATAATTGTTAGATAAATCGATTATTATCTGTGGATGTACTAGGAAAGGGAGTTAAGTACAGCTGTCATCCAAGTACCAAATTTTTACGAAGATTTCGTTCTATTTATATCTCAGTATATGGTTTTGTACCTATAATAAAGTGTGTAAACATATTATTCTATCCACATTTAAAAGCAATAGGCATATTTTACGGAATAAGCTAAAACAAGGATATATTTTCTTGACAATTCGTACAATGAACGCAGAACCTAACTCGTTACCACATCTCAATCCATACTAATCCTAGAAATTTATTGTATTATGCGTACAAGCGAATTTTCCATAGGATAAGTTTTAGCAAGAATTTATTCTCATGACTGTAGTTTAAGAAAATAATGCTTGCGTGAAAATGCACTATAGCGATAAGTACGAGAAATTTACATGTTGGCTGACTAATATTGTAACATGGGTTATATGGTATTGCATTCTTGAAGTTGAATATCCTTGTATTTCCACATTCGAACTGGTAACTATAACATTTCTGGGTGAAACAGGTAGAGTAAGTAAGCATAAAAATAATAATCTTTACATAACATAGCATCACGCCTATATTACCCAGAAGGGTGTGGCAGAGGTGTATTACACCCACACTTCACCTGTTATATTTAGGTCCCATGGGATAGGGAGTGAGCCTATCGCCTTCCACCGGGCACAATTCCAACTCCATGCTGCTATTGTGAATTTCCTGAGGGAAAGTTTCACAGACACTTTGCCCGACCCGGGAATCGAACCCGAGACCTCGCGGTCAGAGGCGCATACGCTAAACGCTAGACCATCGAGGTAGTTAATACAATTTAATAATTTTAATACTGTTAGCTCACCTGTTCCTCTCACGATAGATCTAGCCAAAACTACTGTATGCTTACTGGCATTACACCGTCACAACATTTAACGTTATTCATAAATTCATATTCTACTACTGTACAGGTTCACTATTTTATTAAAACACTCAAATACTAATAATTCGTTTTATTGCATCAATGTAACAGGCTTGACGTAAGCAACACAAATAGTTTTCTTATAAACCTCTAAAAACATAGCTGCATAATGTAATAACATAATTTAATTACCTTAATTTTACAGTAAAACTGTTCACCGTTCTCACACAACCTCCAATATCCTTCTTAACTTGTTGTTCACACGAAGGCCGGATCAAAAGTGACCCTCCTCAACCGTTTTTTCCATAATGATACCAATACCCGTTTCAATTTGAAATCATGTAATCGAATACATGATAATAATATTTGAATCGATTTGGCATTAGTAGTAAAAATAATTGACTAATACATTTTACATGATTAAATTAAATAAATTAAAGTGAAACTAAATAGCATTTTTAAATCGACATCTTTCTAAATTTAATATCGACGTGAATCGATTTCAACTTGCCAGTACAAATAATTATCTTAGGATTTTAAAGTATGAAATTAAATAAATTAAAATCAAATAAATTGAAACCTAACAATACTCATACTATAATGTAAGAATATTTGAATTAAGTTAATATGTATGTAATGTTAGAGATTCTGAATAAGTGTAATCGAGTTCGGATGTTTTTTTTAATTCTACCTAGCTATATTTTGCCGCACGCACAGATGACTGTCTGCCTATAATACCCATTAATAAATCTCGATCTGATTCCACAACGCGTGCGACGTTATCGATGAGATCTGCACATCGGTGCATGTCGGCTTTTTTCGTTGCCTAGTGATGTGAATAATTTGTTGATTAACCGTAATTAATTGTAAATAATCGATTTTATTATGGGTGGTGGGATGGTCTATTTTAGGAATGGCTTTAATAAAATCCTCGAAAAGAGAGGGTTCTTTTAGATAACCGTACCTGTTGATGTAAAGACTCCTCTAACCTTGTTACTTACCGTTTAAAGAAGACAACACCAAAATATAATCGGATTAATTATCAATTAATCTGTAACGTTTTAATTTTATTAATAAGTACATACATCGTGGTTTAAACAACTTACCTTTATTCAGATTTAATACATAATTGATCCTAGTGTAGTCGCATAACCGTAGAGGGCGCCTGTGCGCCGCCCGTCTCGCAAATCCTATCATTATCCCCGTGCAGCCGCACAGCGATGCCGATGCATCGAGACTGTAATTAACATCGATAAACGAACACATCGATGTATCGATTCGGCGAAAGTGTGTCGAATTGTGACGTTGATGAAGTAATATTGTCTTAATTAGGAGTTAAAGGAAGTAATGTCTTTATTAAAGTTAATTTTCTTTAACTTGGGAGGTGAATGATTCATTGCAGTTTAAGTTGTTATTGGTTATTTGAGACGTAAGAGGTGTCTGTGTATTCGATGGGTGGTCTCTGTCCATAAATTTTAATTCAGGGAGATGTTGTTAAATTTTGTAATTTCTCCATACAACGTTTTACTTTGTCAGTAATTTTAAATTTAAAGGGTTTATTGTTTTACGTTCATTTGAGAGTAAGTGGATAAAGCCGATAGAAGTTATCAGCATCATATAAGATCGTACTTAGAAGAAATCTGCCGTCTGAACTGCCGTCACCAAGAAAGATTATCACCCCTTTCTAGGTTGGTGGCATACTGGTGCAGACTATGTCTAGTTAACATACTTAGGGCCAGTTTCGAAGGTTACAGTTAATTTTATCTGACTCATAAAACTTGGCTGAATTTAAAAGTGACACTTGGAAAAAGAACACAGCCGTCTTTTATATTTAAGGGTGTTATATGCTTATCCTGCTAAAGTTTATCTGACACAATGACATGTGAAATTGGGACTTGATATAATAATTTGAGAAAATAATGAAATGCCTATGAATGGAAAAGTTTCTCATGCGATAATGAGTATTATGGTTGTGAGAATAGAGTTGGAATTCATATGACACTGAAACTGCGCTTCGATTCGCTGCGCTTCGACGCGCTTTTGGTGTGTGTCGACCCTTAGACAGAACTATACCAGCGAAAACTTTTTACCTTAGTCATCGATTGGTAAATGTCTAGAATAAAATCACTTGGATGGTAACAATCATCACATATAAAAAGAATACATTTGCGTATTTGCATAGGTATTTGTTAATTAATAATGCAAATATTATACATTTCAATTAAAGGTGATTTTATTATTTGTAACTGGATACATAAATATCTAGATCAGGATGCAATAAGATGTTAGATTTATTAATAGTGTCTAGTGTTATAGACGACAATATTCTCAGGTATTTAAAGTAGTCTAGACTTCTAGAGTTCCCAGGTTTTTTTCTTACGCCAGCATAGAAACTCCATGGCAATCCATCTAAACGGTTGGATTCATTTCATTTCATTTCAAAGTCCTTTATTTAATAAATTTACAGGAAACATAAAATACATTGCAGTTTAAATACCGTACTTATGTTTAACATGTTTTAACACTAACTATATCAGGCTCAGAGCCTATACAAGTTTTATTAAGTAGTATGCTTAAAGCTGCTTAGTGATAAGACAATGGCTTCAAGTAAATCACTATTATATTTACATAGCGTGGGTAGTGTGTAAATATCCACTTGTTGCATCTATAATCAAATCAATCAAAAATCTAAAATTAGTCTAAGCCCCGGTTATTCAAATCATTGTAATTAGTATAATTTAGTTTTACTATATATTTTTTATGTTATTGTTTGTAATGTTTTGACGTGTTCAAGCGCCCCCTGGGGCCTATGAAAATAAATGATTTAAATCTTGAATCTATTTTTAATAGTAATAACTCTGAAAAAAATACAGATTCAGTTGGTTATAACAACCTGCCTATTACCCATAAAAACAATTTTCGCATCAATTCGCATTTCCATTGCACCTCAAATACAAATAAATATATGTGACTTGAGCTTCGACAAACTGAGCATCCCAAATGGTTTTTTTTTTACTAGTCTACGGTTGTGTCCCACTGCTAAGCAAAGGCCTCTCCTCATGACTTCCAAGTCTTCCTGTTATTTGCTATCTCTGGCCAATCGTTCTGAAATGCATCCAAGTCTTTCCGCCATCTCCGTTTGGGCCTTCCGCGTCGCCGTTGACCGTCACGTGGTACCCAGTTGGTCGCTTTTTGGGCCCACCCTTTTCAACTCATACATACGGCTAACGTGGCCAGCCCAGTCCCACTTTAGCCTGGCAGACCCGACAGCATTACATCCGTGACACCGGTTTTAAAGCGCAATTCTGTGTTTCTGATATTATTATGGTCTGTTCTCCTCACCAGAGTCTATAATTTTCTAACACGATAGTAGAAGGAAAACCATATCTTTCACAAGTTTTGCACTAACAATTCTCCGTAACAAAAAACCGCGCGCACACAATAAATACATAGCCAACAGGTACAGGAAAGTCTTCAAATAAATGATATCTATTTGTCACCTCATAAATTATTCAGCTAGAGTTTGCGGTGACCTAACCTAGATCTGTCTGATCACATGCGTACAAATTGATCAAAGTAAAACAATACAATATGATTCAAAACCGGCGCCCGCGCCGATGATTCATGTTTCACGGTCGAGCGTCCAGCCAAGTCCGACAGGATTTCCTATGTTGCAAATCTGAAAATGGTAATTTGGTCATTGTTCTATTGTTTATTGGGATTTGTGGAGAATGAAGATGAGATAGATTTTTGAGGTCTTAGCATAAAATGTGTGTTATAATTTTTTATTTTATTTTATTCAAATATAGCGAAGCGCCTGCTTACATACGTATTAGAAACATAAATCAATCATGAAAATATATAGAGCATCATGGCAGAACAAAACATGCAAACAAAAATTATGTGTGCAAGTCTTAAAGGTATTGTTCTTTTTTTCATTTTCTAAATCACATTATGATAATAAGTGTATTGAAAACCTCTTATTATCATATTCTCAAACAAAATGTATCCTTCTAAATCTAAAGCGCTTGGCGCTGCTCTACAGTGCACCTCCGTCAATCATATTTTTACGACCTGACGTCCACAATAGTCCACATCTGATACTGATCACGTACGCATTACTAATTCTTACCATCATGGCAGTCTGCCGTCATACAGCCACCATTCTGTGGTCTAATTTCAATTGGTAGGAGGTTAATCATCACTTGGTATTGGCGAGATGGCGACCACACTTGATTTTAACACCGGGAATGTTCAATCCTAGATGCGTCATGCTTCTCAACAATATTGTCACGTACTAAGACCTGATTAGGTGAGAATTAATTTTATAGGCCTATTATTTAGGATCGAAAGTGAAACTGAGTCATCAAAGGAAGATTTATTTTAGTACGACTTGGCTGTTATTTGTCGTAGTTATTGTTGATTTATATTTCATTATCTGAGACTAGGACGAGACGCTCTGCAGTTGTGTCTATTCTGTGATACAGCAAGGATTTGCAGCTGAGTTATTTTCTATTGTAATAGTTAGATAACTATTTATAACTAGTAAAACGTTAAAGTGCAGTAATAGAAATTAATAAACTAAGCAATGTATGTATAGTTTAGGCTCACTGTGGCAATTTATGAATAAAGAGAAAATTAAATTATCATTGATGCGAATTATAACCTCTAGCCTCTACAGTAAATTAGAGGAAAACCTTTATATAAATTTTACGGATATTCCTACTAAGAAAAATAATTTACTCTGTCAAAAATACTGTCTTCTAAAATAGAAATCGCAGTAGAAAATGATAAAAGTGCTCTAAGAAACACATCTAAAAAATCGACGAAGAAAATAAAATGACTTGCAAGTTTATTGGCACATTCACGCGCACGATCTAGCAAGCAAAGTCTGTGTTCCTTATAAATCACAAAATAAGTTCGTGTTAGGAGCAATAAATGAACTGTGCTAGCGAAATAGAACACTGTAGTTTTTTTATACATGAGAAAGTTGTACATCAATAGTTTTGTTTTGAGACCCATGTTTCTTACTCGACTACTTTTTTCTGGGCCCAGTAACTCTATCCCCTTTGTCGTACTAAACTGTCTATACATCGTACTGTTGGTTCTCGAATTTAAATCACTTGTACAGTCAGCTGCAGTGTAAACTCACCCCTTTGAAGTGCAACATAGTAACTTGGGTGAGTTTCCTCTGCAGCTGACTTACATTTTTTTATTGATTTATTTATTTAACATTAGCACAACAAAATGTACAAAGCGTACTTAATGCCAAAGGCATTGTCTAACAATCAACCTAGGGTGATGCAGAGTTAAAAAGTGGTAGGTGCATTCTCACATCCTTATCGCGTATCGTTTTACTGTTTCTCATGTTTACAGACTTAATCTGTTGAGATTTGATTTACGTTTTGATTGCCACTTTCATTCTAGATTTGTCATTGTTAGCACGCGATGTCGTATCAATATTAAGTTAAGAATGATGATGTGGTATTTGTGAATCTGATTCAATGTGATTTTGATCGTTTTTACGTAACCATCTAGTATTTTAATTCGACCAATAGATTGCTGGCATACAAATTAATATAATTGCTTAATAATTGCTCATCCACTTTGTCATCATCGGCTGGACGGTAATATAGTGGATGATGGTAACGCCACAATGGGAATGCTTCTATAATAAACATAACATAACTTAACTTAACATCGCGTCTATATTACCCAGAAGGGCGTGACTGAAGTGTAAGCATCACTCACATTTCACCTGTTATGTTTATGTCTATTGCCATTCACCGAGCACACTTCCGACTCCGTGCTGCTATTGTGAATTTTCTGACGGAAACTTCACCAATAACCCGAACCCGGAATCGAACCCGAGACCTTGCGGTGAGAGGCGCATATGCTAACCACTAGACCATCAAGGCAGCTACTATATTTATTTTTAAGTAATGTAGTTATTTAGAAACATAAATTCTAAGCGCAGGCTGCCTACCATCGTAAATCCTTATTACTAATCGATTATATTATTGAATTATATCTGACATGCATCGATCAAAACATTTTAATCATTGGATTATTAGCAATTACTCGACACGGCGACGGTGACAATTGCATATTTAATAGGGGATTATTGTTCTGATAATCTTTATCAAAGAGTTACCTACTCATAGATAATGCATTATACATTTAGATTTTACATTTATATTACAATGACTTAAAAGCTTTGCATGTAATGTGGCAATGGATATAAATATTTAAATATTGTTATGCAATTATCCTTATTATGTAGATAACATAATAATATATATTATGTAGTTTGCAACCCATCAGTGCCAAAGCATGAGTGTGTGTCGTAGTAATACTGTGGGTACAATTTTTATTCTGGCATATTGATACGACTTGCAAACTAATGATTCTCGAACTCATTCACAACTCACTCGAATCGAAGCCCACCACACGCGCTCCAATGGTAGGGCCACGTAACAAAACCCTTGAATGGCTCGCGATAATATCAAACTCACGATTAAAAGTAAATCTTGCTATTCAACGGTCAACCCTAAATTGTAGCACCCCTATAAAGGGGCAATAACCAAACGACCATTAACCAAAGGGTGTTTCTCAGAAGACCACCTACGATGTCATTGATCCAGTTTCATATATTGGTCAGTTCGTCACTTCAGATGTTTGGATACTCATTGTTTGGTGATATAATGATGTAATTTGTTGTCATACCCTTTGTGACTTTGTTAAGAATGAGGAGAATGGACGGATCGCGGGAATTTATAGACGGGGATATTTAACTTTATTTTTTTTTGGATTAATATGTTTTTTTTTTTTCATTTGGTTTCTAATAAGAAACTGAGTTTTTAAGCTATGTAAGTAATAAAAAAAGTGTTCTGATGAGGAAATACAGTCTCCACTAGTTCAGAGGCTACGGACTAATATTGTAACAACTGTTGATAAATGAAAGCCTTGAATTTAATAACAAACTATATTTAATATTATTAAATAGAAAAAATATATGCGGCAACAAATTGACATGTCACGGAGCCGGACAGAAAGAGAGGCAGAGACAAAACATAACATCAAGAAGGTGCGTTCATACTCCAACAATAACATCCTTAGTTTAAATTATATAAGTATGTACCTACATTGCATGCACTCTGTAATGAGATTAGACCCTGAAATTGCTGGAACATGAGCCATAATATTTGTAGTTTTTAGATGAAGCGATCCATGGTACGATTTTGTGGATTGTCAATCTGAATTGACTGTAGTTGCCACTTATTATCAGGTTTACTGTACGTCAGTTCACTACAAACTTGAAAAAGACAATAAGTTGCGTTAACTGCCTCGTTGGTGTAGTGGTTAGCGTCACGAGGTCTCGGGTTTGATGCTCAGGTCGGTCAAAAGTGTTTCCGTTCAAAAAATCACAATAGCAGCGCGGATTTGGAATTGTGGGCGATGGATGGTGATAGACTAATACAAGGAAACTACGAATAGCAGGTGAAGTGTGAGTGTTAAACACCTCTGCCCCATCCTTCTGGGTGTTATAAACGCCATGATATGTAATAATTGCATACAGATATCATAATTATACTTGTATTATGCGATCAACATCAGGTAAATGTAAAGCCATTACAAACTGTTTACATGCCATTAAATGGTATCACATTAACGAATTAGGTTAAAATATTGGCCGGTATCTCTGAACAACTACTTATAATGCTTTTATGCATGTAAATGTCGTTCGGTTATCTCTATATTATTGGCACTTATGCGAAAATTAGGCTTTGAACAACTCTCTTTACGTCCTTTTTTTATGTTTGTTCGCTGATTACTCGAAAACGCCTGGATCGATTTGAGAAATTATTTTTTTGTGTGAAAGAGTATACTTGTCATGTGGTCCCATTTTCATCAAGTCACGATCTGATGATGGGATCATAGAGAAATCAAGAGCATCCCTCAAATTTTAAAGGCTTCTATATTGATTTTCGTATATTACCTAAAGCTACTCGGATGTTTGCATCTAGCAGTCAGCATTTTATGTTGCTGAGCTGATGCTGAAAGATACAACTCCTCAACGGTTAGGAAAACGGGGATAATTCTTTAAATATAAGCACCTTAAGGCCGTTTACTGTATTCTTTCAAGTTATACACAGATGAAGAGAGACGTTGAATATAACTTAAGTATTTATTACTTTTAGTGCATTTTTAGTAATTGAAGTCAGTTTTTCTTTGGAAAATTTTATATGACGTGCAAGAGCAGCGCTCTTCCAAATTTGGAAGCGGGGGACGCCTTTTTATGCCTGATTAAAAAATGACCTATCCAATTCAAAGTTCAAAACTTTTTACCTGCAAATACCGAATCAAAGATTGAAAACTATTTTATCCGCTCCCGTGAATTACAATAAAACGCTCTACTAAAAGTTAAAAAAAATTATCAACAGCTTTTGTTCCTACTTGAAGAAATAATACTTCAAACAACAAACAATAATGGTATGCAAATAAAGTTTTTCTATTTATCTATCTACAATGACGAATATTGACCGCGTGTGAGTGTCATTGACGTCATAATATATTAAAATCAATGGGATTGATTAACTTATGAGTAATAAAGAGGAGCCTATTGCTTATTAAAATAGCTGTCGATATGATCAAGATGGCGGCGATATCATTCAATAGTTTTTTTAATTGTTAGCTTGATTTGAAGACGCGTCGATCTGCCCGGATTTGGCCCGGAGTGCATTTAACTTAACTGTAAAACAAAACAAATATAAAGCTTGGTTAGATACTATTTTATAGATATGAATGCTAATCAGCTTTTAGAGCGGTTTCACGCAGAAGGAAAATCTTAATCTGAATTCCGGTGTGAATGTGTAAAATATACAAACACGACGGTTCTGACGGCATTTTTCAGATCGATCTAAGAAAATTAATGATTGAAAAAATCTGAGGAGGCAGGCTAATTTATATGGATTTACGTGCTTCCGGATTAATAATTATGAATTAAGAATCTGAATTTTATTTCCTGTTAAGAACAGGCTTATACAGACAGAAATTCAGATTCGGCCGATATATTTTAAAATAAAACTCACTACACTATACTATACTAAACTACTGTAAATTATGTATTTTTATATTGTATAGTGTGTATTTAAGTGCCAATGCACTCAATATTTTATCTACTATTTAGTATTATATTTATTTATTTTTTACTCTTTAGTCTTAAACCTTGAACAAAATTAAAAAAAAGAACTACTTATATCAAAAAATCCAATGCTACCGCAAATATCCATTCTATAATGTCCATCCTAAGGTTGCCTGGAAGAGATCGCGTTAAGCGATAAGGCCGCCCTTTGTACATTATTGTTTTAGTACCTATTTGTTTTTATGTTTGTTACAAATTTGATGTATAAATAAATTTGTCTCTATCTCTATCTATCTATCTCTACCTAAATACTTCCACACATTAAAACGAAAGCACCCATATTGCCACACTTAATACATAATCACTTACTAACAAATCATTTCCCCTTAAAATCTCCCTAATCTTTTCATTAATCCATCTTTACTCTCATGAACAAGGGTTGGCGACCCCATCAGCGACAGTGTCTCCGCTAATTCGGGACATTTCACAAGCGATTACACTCGGGCTCTTCGGGCCACTTCGACTACTGTAATTGATTGGTCTTGTCTGTCTTCGAGGGCCCTTGGAGACCCCTACGTCTCAATTCGGTAGTTGTTTGATGTTTTCTTTAAGTTTTGTTTACGTTGTGTGTTTGATTTTGGATTTATAGAATAGGTGTCTATAAAGGTATAACATGTGAACTCGATTACTTTATGCACTGCACTTAAACAGGAAATAATTGCTGGTGTTTCAGACGGTAAAATAAAATGTTTTTGAAAAACGAGTACCCATCTTTCCTCTTAATCTAAATAGTACCCTTTCCTCTTAATCACAACACGTTACCGGTAATCTGGCAATAATATACATATTTTGAATTGTCAAAACAAGTTTAGACTTTGACCTAAATGTTAAAATCAAATGGTTCTAGTTCAGCATTGTTAACATAATATACCATGACGGGCCTATCAAATGTATTTCCGGAGACAATAACCTAATATACAATTCCATAACTCACAGCTTGAAGCTCTCAATCCGGCAATTTCATCTGAAAACAAACACGATGAAACGGAATCTGGCCCAGAAATAATCCAAAATACTCCAGAATTCTTATTACCGGAAATAGCTCAAATAAATCGCAAGGGGACAAAACCCCTAGACATGTCACTGACAAACAAAATGATCCTGTTAATCCCCTACTTTTGGAATTTTTCAATCAACCACATACATGTGACTTCATAATTCGATTCTCAGTGGGACCGCTTGAGAACCCCGGCGATAAAGATCTTGATAAGGAAAACAGAATCTTATTTCTTGAAGATGTAAGTTTAGATTTGGGTGGAGGGGTGATAAAAGGTGAAAAAAGAGCGAAATGGCGCGTACAATAGGTTATGGCGGTCATGGAAACAAATCTGTTAGGGGCGTTGTTGAGGGTAAACACATCCTTAACAAGCTTGAAGAGTTAAGAAGGATGGATAAGGAAACAATTTAGGTTGAGACGTGATTGTTTGTTTAGATTCGTTTTCGGGAAGGATACGCTTTTCGATAATTTCGAAATTTATTAAAACAAAAAGTGAAGATTTCGCTAATTTTGTACCTTAATGTTAGTGTCAATATTGGTGCAGGGTTGGAAATTTAAAATATTATTGTAAGAACCATTCAAATTATGCTGTCCTCATTTCCAATTCCAATTGGTATTCATTGATATTTTATTTTACACAGATGATTTTAACACTTGTGTAAAATGACGTATCCTTTACCTGAAATGATAGAATTATTCATCATTTCCCTCATTTTTGACAGGTCTATGATAAAGCCCGCTTCTTCATCAGTTGCCTGTTTTACATCGCAGAAGGCTTCCATAACTTGTATTCCATCATCATGACTAAAAAATCGCTCTTTTTTAATTCAACGCTACCACATTGTGATATTCATTATTTTCTCATTAAACATAATTATCTAAATCATTCAAACTCTGAACCTGTAAAACAGATTATGTCGCTATGAATAATGGAATATTAAGCAACAACTTATCTCTAATTAATGAATCGCCTCTGATTGGCTATCGTCTATTAAGTAATTAATTATGTACTTAATTGTCGTAATCAATGCATTCTTCCAAGCTTTTGTATAACTGTAGATTCAAGATTAGTTTCAATGTTTTTCTTATAAACTAATAATGTTAAAGACCTCCAAGTCTGGAGTGGAATGTCAAGAATCGACTGTCAAGAATCGACTGTCAAGAACTGTAACAGGATAAATTTGGCAAAATCATCTTTCCTTAGCAGTCGGATAAAAAAATTACATCTTATTATTTGCTGTTGTGTGCAGGGAGTGATTTTGAATAATAATTATCTATCGCGCCTAATAACTTTGTAAAATAAAACTCTAGAAAAGTTAGGCCCTTACACTATTTGACTCACAGACAGTTTAAGTAAATTCCAAATTTAATAATGCCAGTTCTCACACATTCGAATGCATAGATAAGTTTATACGTCGATAGTTCAAATTTGGAACATGTTGACCCGCGCCTGCGCAGCCACACGCATTGTCCATAGATAACATCTCCTTCGTCAATCACTTTCACGACCTACCCTCGTAAAATGCTACCCACGGTTTTAAACAAATTCGGACTTTATTTTATATGGAATAAAGTGTAAATTGCAGAGCGTTTATAAATTAATTTATGCCTATTAATGAAAAATAGAGCATCGAGTATTCTGTTTGAGGCTTTTACATATTTTCTGATTTGTTGGGCGTTCTTATTGGAATATTGTTTACATTGTCCTTCATGTCTCTACTCAGAAAAACATCTGATGCAACAATAATTGAAGCTTTACGTGCTTTCGCATACTTATTGATAAGCTCAGGGTTGCTAATGCTTTTACAACTTGGATCTAAACTGGTGATTTAAACATATTTTTCTTAGAACTATTTATTGTGTATGTTTCGTGTACGTTGTGTTGTATAAAATATTGCTTTTTAACTATTCACGCACAGTATAGAGTCATTCCATATGAAATCAAAATATGAGCGTGCTGCTTTTTTTTTTTTTTATATTTTAATGCTTGGTGTCAGAGAACCTTTTTTCATTACATATCATTGGCAGGAGGCTCATTCAAGGTTTAATCTTGGGTCCATTTCGTGGTTGTGCTTACATACTTCTAATTATATAAGAAAGATATATGGAAAGATAAATATTTCCTGTCAAAGATATGCAATTTAAAAAATCAACTGTGTTGGCTGAGCTTTTCTGTCACCCCAAAAACTATCATCCGTTTTTTTTAAATTTAAATAAATAATCATGCAGCACGCTCATTAGTTGATTTCGTATGAAATGGCTCTAGAACCAAACTATTCGTTACAGTGTAGCGACCGTAAAATAATAATATATACTGTTTATTCCTAAATAGTTTTACTGGCTGATGGTTAAAGTGGCGCAACGCAATGCCGCTTACTAAATGATTAAGTGTCTCAAAATGTTGGAAGAAAATTACAGCATAATAAATGCTTTAATCATCATCAGAAATAAAGGATATGATCGAGTAATTTAACATATTATTATCATAGCATCACGTCTATATTACCCAGAAGCCAGAAGGGTGTGGCAGAGGTCTTTATCAACCACACTTCACCTGTGTAATATTTTTTTATTATTTTAAAAATACTAAAGAAATATAAAGTTACATTAAATAAATTGAAAATAAATACATAGGTAAAAATAAAAAGGCAAATATTTACATTAAGTTAGGCGTCATAGTATTCCTCCGCATCGATCTCGGTTGTGGAGACCGTGTTCAGAAGGCTGACAGCATTGCCACGTTGTATGGCAATGCTAATTCTTTATGCTAAGTAAAAGCCAGCCTTCTGGTCACGGGAAGCGTCGATTAAGCGTTTGGAAAGATCTTTATATAATAAGCGCGCACTCGGACCCCACGGACCTAGCGTCACACTTTTTATGTTTATGTCCCATGGCCTTTGATAAATAAAGCCCATGGCATAGGGAGGGTGTAAGCCGTCTAACTCCGTGCTTGTTATTGGGAATTGCCTGACTGAAAAAAAACCTCAATTAATACTTTTTCCCAAGCAGGACATCGAATCTGTGCCTCGCGGCTAGAAGCCGCATACGCTAACCACTGTACCGAGGCTGTCAGTTACTACCTCTACTCACGTATAATTCATGTTTCTTGTTATTTTACAATAAGAAAATACATAGTACAAATTTAGAATTCTCATGCAGGATGCCAAATCGCCATCTAATATGGCTGCTCAATTGAATGATAACAAAGTAATCGTCTATGCACCCAATTGTTCATTTAAACACAGACTGTCTTGCGCAAATCTTATTGCTTTGAGATAACATCCTTCTCTCTGAAATCTTTCTGACTTACAAATGATCATCTAAAGTACATTAAAATATGTCATAATTACTGAACCTAATTAGAGTAGATACGATGGACATAATAGTTTCAAGAATGAACGTAGAGCGAATGAATGTTTCAAAGGGCATGACCAATCGACTAGGGGATTGTTTATCGCTGCTGTGCTATCTATTCCGTGGCTTTGTCGAGATAAAAACTGCTGTATTGTATGTAGAATAATATGAAAGTTTAAATTTAAGCCGGATATTTTCGTAGTAAGCTTGGATGTCATGAGAAAAGTTAGTAAACAAGTGCAAAAAACGTGATAATTCTATGAAAACAAAATTACATTCTAGTTCATCCTTCATGTTTCTTCGTAATCGTCATACACAAAACTAGATTTACCATCTTATATTGACACAAGGGTTTTGGCGATACAGTTTTTGGGAATTGTCTTTTAATGAGTTTAATAAGTACAGTTATCAGGGTTAACAAAATTTTATTTAAAGAATTCCTGAGTTTCTGAGAATTGTCTGATTCGTTGGTCTAGTGGTAAGCGTATGCGCCTCTCACCGTGAGGTTTCGGTTTCAATTCCCTGGTCGGGTAAAGTGTTATTAGTAATCTTTCTGTCAGGAAATTTAAAATAGCAGCACGGAGTTGGCATTGTCCCCGGTGAATGGCGATAGGCTTATATAGTGAAATGTGGGTGTCCTACACCTCTGCCACACCCGTCTGGTTAATAAAGGCGTGATATTATGTTATGTTCTACTAAATTGATATAGCGTACTTTTCATGGATTATGTTGACATCAGGAATATCTGTAGAAACGTGTCCAACCTACGTATGGCCAGGTAGTCCTGATCTACCTAATAAGAAATGCGACAACCGTATCAGTTTTTCTGACATACCACACAGAAACCGAAACGAAGGACAAGAAGCGTTAACGAGTGGTCAAAACAAATCAGATCAGACCAAAACCACATCACAACCTCCATTCACATACCAAAGACAAAAGTAGCCAACCTCCATTCTTAAATCAAAGACAAAGGCATACACCAAAGAAAAAAATTGACGAACTGGCCGCAATGAAAAGTTGGTGAAGAATAAAAGGCTGATTTATACAGAGCTCGCCGCCTGGACTGGTGTCTAATAAATCTCAATCAAGATCGTAGATACGATATGATTGGTCGGTCTGTCGGCGCCCGCGCCTCGCCAGATGCGGTATCAGTTCTAACATAACTAGATTTGCGGTGGTAATGAACCTGTTCTTTTATTTTACATTTGATACCCTTTTGTTGAGGACCGTTCATACTAACTCTGAATTTGTAACCTTTGATAGGAATGGAATCAGTTCTCTATCGGCAAGAAAGTAATTAAGTAAAGTTAAGAAGCAGTTTATACTTTGTAGTTGTCAAGTCAAATAATAAATAAAACTGGACCGATTTCTACATTTTGTATGGTTGTATTGGTATTATTATATTAATTGGTATTATTGGTATTATTATATTGTATAAAGGTTGCCTGGCAGAAATTGCGTCAAGCGATAAGGCCGCCCTTTGCATATTGTTATTGTCTTTTAATAGTTGTCTTTAGTTTGTAATGAAATGGTATGCAAATAAAGTTTTATTTATCTATCTAAATTGCCTCGATGGTCCAGTGGTTAGCGTATGCGCCTCTCACCGCGAGATCTCGGGTTCGAATACCGGGTCGGGCAGTGTTATTTGTAAACTTTCCGTTAGGAAATTCACAATAGCAGCACAGAGTTCAAATGCTAGGAAAATCCATGTTTGTTCATGGCCATTTTGCCAAAATTGTTTTAATCATTATTTGAGATACATACTGACTAAAAATGAAAATTATAATTTTGAAAAAAACGGGCGCCAACAAACAAAAATTTGTCTATAGAAATAGATTAAAAGATAATAATATTAAAAGTAAAGCCCATATTACTTTTGTATGGAAAACAGCCAAGCAATTGTTCACACACAGTTTTGTTAAGACTAGCACCTGATGAGTAGGATCCTTTAAGTATTAGTCTATGACAAATCCCTTCACACGATTAGTCCCGCAAGAGAATCCCATGTGAGCTTAATCGTGTAGTCTAGCTTAGCTTAGGTCACCCTACACCGTCCTGGTGGGTGTTCCACATAATCCTAAACCGTAACTAAAACTAAACTTTTTAATAAAGTCACTCCTTCTAATCTCGTATTAAAAAAAAACCAATATTTACTAGTGTTTGTCTGTTACATTTTTACAGCTGGATAATCTAACTGATGTTATGAAAATTGGTATGAATATAGTTTGAAACTTGGAGAACTATATAGAAATAGTAGAGAAATAGTATAACTATATAGAATTTTCTGTTCAGGAATTATATAATCTACCATGCGGGCGAAACCACAAACGAAAGTTAATAACACATTCCTTTTATGAGTGTAATGAAATGCTTTTTCTCTTCTTTCTTTCTTTCTTTCTTTGCCACACCCTTCTGAGTTGACACGTGAGTTGTACAACACCCACACTTCACCTGTTATGATAAGATCCTATTAGGTAGGGGTGGCGAACTAATAATTAATAGAAATATGTACACACGGCGACACATCAACCTATACATTTCTAGTACGAGCATAAAAAGGTCTCGCATTGTATAGGTTTCCCGTAAAAAATCCCGTAATAAATTAATGTAATCTATGCTATATGAAGAAGAAAACCCTGTGGTTTTTAACACGCTTATATTAGCTTCACCTGTAATGTATGTATGTATGTAACCGACTCCTTTGGACTCGCATTTTGACCCACTTTAAACGGACAGATTTCATTAAAATTTTGCACACCTGTCAAAGATCGATGACAATGCAATAATTCGATAAAAAAATAAAACAAAACCTCTTATAAATAAACCAAACTAAAATGTAGAAAATAAATCTCGGCGCTCTGTGCCATATTTTTCGTCTATCGAGCAACCCACGCTTTTTCACAATAATACTAGTATTTTTTGTTCATTACCATTTTCAGCTTATATTAGGAATTATTTTTCACTTTTTAGTTAGAAGTACTTTAAAAGCGTGTTTTTTAGTTTTTTTAAACTATTATTTTTATATTGTAGAAAGAGTTACAAACATCCACACATTCTTACCAACTTTGGCATTTAATATAGTATAACGTATAACAGTAAGATTCCAACACTGGACCTTCTCAAAGAACATCATAGAAATACATTAGGAGGCAGCACCTCCGATAGGATCACCTATTAGTCCAGTGTTCACTACATCCTGGAGATAAGTCCGTAAAAGGACAAAAACGCGCGTTTGACAATGCTCCAACAATGATGTATTAGGCGATAGAATCGATACTTGAGGAATAAATCACTGGGTAGAGTGCTGCGCTTGCGCTTCATCAATCACTAAACGTGAAGATGGCTCACCAGAGTCCACTACCTAGATAGCATTGTTCACGCACACAGATAAGATGCGTCCAGGGGCGCATGTAAATTCGACACACGTTTTCAATCGAACTGTAACTTTAAATGTTCAAATTCTACCTATTCAGTTACATTCTGAACATTCCATTCAAGATTCCGATAAATTTAAAATAATGTAATTTTTTGACAACTGAGTATTATTTTATTTGTAAAGATGTTTCTTTTATTTTATGTATATAGTTAGGTTTTTTTAATTAATTAGTTAAGTTTGTTTTAGTTTGTAAGAAGTGTTAATTCACAGATATACATTATATTATTATGTAAAGTTAAAAAAAATATGTAATTTAACTTTTTGAATCGTACTGTGTACTGTTGTCAACGCCATCGCTTCTGGCAAATGCCACAACATGAGTTTTTGTGATCATTTTTACTTGCTGGTTATTTTGATGGTATACAATTACCAGCTACTTTAAACGACGTCAAAGTCTGAACTATCAAGTTGAAAATGTATCATTCTATGTGAATCAGACGTCGATCGTCCGAATGTAGATTTTTATGTACTATTTGTACGTTCTGTACTGATAGTAGATTTGTGTCTAGTACCAATGTTATCAGGGAGTCTGTGTATAATTTATTTTGAGGCGTCAATTCGACAAGGGGTGTAGACAAAAATGGAATGATACGAATTATGCTGTGTTAAAGACACTACAGATGTAACATAGATAAGAGATAGTATCAAAAGATTGAGTTGAAATACAGTGCACGTTTTCATACGTGATCATCAAATCATAATTTTTAATTTTTTACTTTCCATATATATTTTTTCAGTTTAGTTTAATTTTCATAACGTAACATAACATCACGCCTGTATTACCCAGAGTGGTGTGGCAAAGGTGTTTAACACCCACATTTCACCTGTTATGTTTATGTTACATGGGATAGGGGTTGAGACTATTGCCATCGAATCCTGACGGAAATTTCACGAATAACATTATGTCCGATTCCGAAATCGAACCCGAGACCTCGCGGTTAGAGACGCATACGCTAACCACTAGACCATCGATGCAGTTAATTTTCAGATAGAAATTATTAAAATTTACATAACGTGAAAATACTTACAGTTTTACAACTTGTATGTGTGTGTGTGTTTTTTAACACATTGATAACAATTATTTAATTTTGATAATAACTAATACAATAATAATGGTAAAGCGTGCGTATACTATCGGGTCATCCGACCGGTCCACGTCCGGCCTTTCCTCGATCAGTCGGCCAAGTTCATGGCGCTCAAATAAGCATGCCTTTGATGTCCACTAATTCGTGCTGCTATTTAATCAATACAAATAAATAAAATTGAAGCGTCGGTTTTTAATGTCAAAATATCAATGATATTTCCAGCTAAAATAGTTGTTTGTACCTTTGCTCAAAATACAGTTTTTAATCCTTTTGTCTGGACCATTTATAATAAAATTTTAGATGCTGGTAACTGACTACAAGGCTCGTAACATAGGCTTTTTATCGATGTATCTGTCACGCAGACAAAACCGCGAGCGAAAGTTAATTTGTTTGCTAATCTCGAGAACTACTGGTCGAATTTTGATAATTATTTTTGTGCTTGAATCTAACTCTCAATAAAGGTCTTTCAGTGGCGTAACTATACCATCGGGGGCCCGTGGCAAAAATATTGGGTGGGCCCTAGTAAACCCAATTAAAAATATCTTACGCGATTTACTGGAAATTGTAAGCTCGCCCGCGCTACTTTAGTACAGTGAAAAAAAAGCAACCAATGGATGCGTTTAATTATTATTTTTAGATAAATGCGTTTAAATCTAGTTTTGTTCTGATAGTGTTTAGTTATTTTCGAGGTCTTGGCATCTTGGGCACGGGGCCCTCCTAGATCCGGGGGCCCGTGGCATTTTGCCACCCCTGCCACCCTATAGTTACGCCACTGGGTCTTTAGTTATTTAACATTAATTACGCTTAACTTCACGGAAGCGGAGCAGTAAGGTTGCCCGCGAATTCCACGCAGACGAAGTCGCGGGCAAAAGTTTCACATAAAATCACCCTGGTATAGGCTGAAGAAGGGTCCACGGGTAGGGTGGTATGCGTAAATGCATTTCCCCGCGAAAAAAAAAAAAATAAAAAAAAAAAAAAAGGCTGAAGAAGGGTATAGAGATAATAGAGGTGTACAACACCCATATTATGTATACACATGTTATATGATAGGTAAACATATAGGCATCTACCGGGCACATTGCCAGACTCCGTGCTGCTACTGAGAAATTCTGAGAAAAACCGGCGATTGTACACGAGACTTCTCGGTTATCGGTCGCAATTATACCACTTTACATCAATTTAGCTTTAAAATAGTATCTTAACAGGTATGTAGCTGAATCCGAACTGTAGTCAGCATTATAATATGAGGGATATACACCAAAAACAATTGATATTAACGGTTTATAAATTACTAAAGCACCATAGAGTACGCATATTAACCCTCGTTACAATGACGGAGCGAGGAAATCAGACATACAGCCAGGTTGGCGGGAAATGTGATACTGTGGAGATTCCCAAACATTTTTAGTTCGCGTCACACGCCCTTTCGTGCATTACGCTACGTGTTTGTCCTAACGCTTAGTCTCTTGGTCGAAGGTGCTAACTGTTATCGTAATTTCTAGCCAAGTCCTTGGGTACAATACACCTCTTTTTGCCTTCTACAGCGAACCAGGGGCGACTAAGGTACCGCGGCGGAAAGTTTGAGAGCCGCTGCTATGGGGCTTATGGGGTTAATAGGATGAAAGGCGTAATAGAATTCTACCCACGACATGCAACTTATTATCACTTAACTGTTTATTGTTATGATAATGTGATTCATGCACTATGAATCACTAATTCATAAGAGAATGAAATTCCTAGTTAAAAATCAACTCTGATATTAATTAGACTGCTCCAGAAAGTGTCATTGATGAGTCTAGCTTAGGTATATCTAGTACTATACTTATCATACATTTCATATTATATCAAGAGATCGAATATACATAAAAAAAACTAGATGGCGTTAGTGTAGCGATCACATTGACTCAACTATTGCTATCTTTGTCGCACCTACGGGAAGGGTGTCTATCTGTCGCCGGATAACAATTTATACAGTACTAAAAGTCTGTATCGCGGTATTAAAATTTTCTTATCGTGTAGAACAGATACGTAAGTTTAACTGAAAGCTATTGAGGGTCCGTTTCTACGCAGGATAGTAGTACCCGAGGTGGGAGACTATTCTAAGTCCACCTCACTTGATGCACCCTTGCTGCCCAGGGTCTCACTCGAAGTCTGACTTAACCGTCAGCCCATGACGTCTCCGACGTTCTCGGCCGTCTGCAAAGATGCGCATTGATGCCTGCTATTCGTTAGCATTCTCGTTGATTCATTGAATTGATATGAGGGCTTGCCTCTCGATACCACTGCGTAGAAAATTTGACTCTTTTTGTATGTATTGACATTATTATTTAATGTATTTAAGTCATGTTTTTTTACGATCTTATTTATAATTATTATAATTTTTTTGTTGCTTGTACCTAACAGGCTCCGCATTTACTGGACCGATAATGATGAAATTGGTGGAAGAGATAAGTCCATATCCTAGACATTACAAAAGCTTTTTACAAATTGAACGCATCGAGTTATTTTTTTACTATTTATAGCGCCGTAATGAGAAATGTTGAAAATGTTCTATAATAATACATTTTTGTACTGAATTTATTTGATATTACGCCTTTTAATGAGCCATTAAGTACAAATTAAATGATATTATGCGGCGATATTTTTTTGCACAATAAATACACATAATAATATTATAATTCAATTATTTTCTTCGAACTATAAATTTCTTAATTTCTTTTTTTAGGTGTTGTTTACCTTATTTTGATTTTATCGCAACAACATGTAAATTAGTCAGTTAATTTTTATGTTTTGCCGTAATATAGTTTTTTTTTTTAATAAGACCTAGATAAAAATTCTTCACCTTGATCATGACCTGTGTGAACTAGCCGAAATATAAAGCGGGGAAATATAAAGCCATACAATTGTATGACTGGCTGCACTGCGTTAGTCTAATGGTTAGCGTAAACCTCTCACCACGAGGTCTCGGGTTCGATTCTCGGGTCGGGCAAAGTTATTGGTGAACTTACCGTTAGGAAATTCTCAATAGCAGCACGGATTTGGCATTGTGCCTGGTGCATGGCGATAGGCTTACCCTCTATCCCATGGGACCTTAAGATAACAGGTGAAATGTGGGTGTTGTACAGCTCTGCCGCATCCTTCTGGGTAATACAGGCGTGATGTTATGTTAGGTTAAAATTGTACCTACTTAAGTTATCTTCGAATTTTACAGCCTTACTTAACTTAGTGAATATAAAACAATATAATAATATTTTATAATATTTTTTAAAAATATAATTTTATAGCCTCACTTAACTTTGTGAATATAAAACAATATAATTTTATAATGTTTTATAATATTTTTTTAAAATATAATTTTACAGCCTTACTTAACTTTGTGAATATAAAACAACATAATTTTATAATTATTTTAAAAACACTAAAGAAATATAAAGTTACATTAAATAAATTGAAAATATATACATAGGTAAAAATAAAAAGGCAAATATTTACATTAAGTTAGGCTATTAGTATTCCTCCGCATTTTATAATATTTTATAATATTTTTTTAAAATATAATTTTACAGCCTCACTTAACTTCACTACATAGTATAAAACAAAGTCGCCTTTTCTGTCCCTATGTGCGCTTAAATCTTTAAAACTACGCAACGGATTTTGATGCGATTTTTTCCAATAGATCTATAAAGTGATTCAAGAGGAAGGTTGTTATGTATAATACATGCATAGAAAGGGGGAATTGTTTTACTCGAAATTTAACGCGTGCGGGCCACGGGCAGTAATGAATAAATCAAACTACTGGATCGATTTTAATCATTTTTTCAGTGAGTGACATAGGCTATAATATTATATACCCGTGCGAATCCGGAGCGGGCCGCTGTGTTTTTATATACAGCGTTCACAGTTTTTCTGTAGTGTATTTAGTATCAGCATTGTACCCGTGCGAAGCCGGGGCGGGTCGCTAGTTGTGAATATAAAACAATATAATTTTGCAGCATTTCATTACCAGATGCATAAACAAATTCACAAGCTTATTAAAGTACAACATATTCATTGACAGATACGCCTACGTTCCAAAGCAAGTGATATTTTTTTCCTATATTTATAATCTGTTTTGGCTGTATACATGCTGGTCATCGGCAGTGCGGTATTAAATCGTAGTGCATGCCTGCGCCGAGTGTAGAGATGTGCCGAGTCGAGTATTTATTCGAATACATTAAAAGGTATCATATCTCGAATATCTGAAATATGGTACCCGAAAACCTAAAATATCTTACACTTCTAATACTATTTGTTACCTATATCTATACATGTTTCTAATAATTTGCAATGCTTAAAGTCGATATAGTAGGAATTTATTATTTCTGACACGCGTTGAAACTGCACCAGTCTTTCTTATCATCGTCATTAAATAAATGTTTGATTTATTAAGATATCAAAAGAAAGATAACCTAAATTATGTACTTAGTAGTACTTAGGTATTTCTATGTGGTCAGTGTTATGTTAACTATTAATTAATAATAATAATAAATTATTTATTGCATAAATTAACAATACAAGCTTATGTGAAGCCCTGACTCCCGAGGTAGGCATTACAAAATACCTGTGTTTCGGTAGCCAGTGTCCTCTCGCAAATTGGATAATCTTAATTTTGTTTTGTGCTTTTAAAATACTCAAAGACTAACTGTTTTATATAATACAAAGATCTTTATTTACAGAAAAATATACATATAGGTTCTTAAATTAAATTAGTCTAATAACCTAATATAAACTTAATAAGTCACTGTCAGAAGGCCTCGTTCCCAAAATGCTGGCATTACCTTTACATTGTATATAATTAGAATACTTAAATCAGGTTCTCATTCGATCTAAATCAGATGTGAATGTAACTACATAGTAACTACAGTCTATGAACATCCACTAAAGACTGCAAATGAGATGTTTAAATTGACGGTGCTGTTTTTTCTTAAGGTAATATCAAGAGCTCAGGAGTGCTCACCTCACCACGTGCACTTTTAATTTAAAGACTACTAATAGACTAAACTTTGTATTTTAAAGAATACCTACGAGTTGGATATTCGAATGACTACGAGCTAGATATTCGAATACCAAATCCTCCGACTTGGCACACTCTCAAGTGAAACAATGCACCGGCTCGGACGAGTCACGCGCTCGTCTGTCAGGTCTGCTCCGAAGAGGACCCCCGTGCGAGACCTTTTAATATAGAACATATCGCACCGTCGGTAGGACAAGGGCCGAAGTGCTAATTTTATAATTTTAGACAGGACAGACGTTTTAAGGTTTTTATAGATTGATATTGTGTTTTTCTACGTATATTAATGTAAAATAGTATTTTATTTTTTAGCAGAAATAAACCTTATACAATTGTGAATATAAATATGTAATTTAAAAGTGTGAGTTATTTATTTATTTATACTAGATTTAATAAAATATTAATGTATGCATACAATTATGCCCTTATTTCCCCAACATTTAAATAATTATGCAATTGTGACCAAATCACACATTATTTTGAAATGATTTATTCAATGAAAATACTACTTATTTTGTACTTCTTTATTCTTCTTCTTAGGAACATCTTTATCACTGACAAAATAAAACACTACAATTAAAAACTTTACTTAAAATAACATAAAAGTCACTTCTAAAAAGTTTACATTAAATCTATAAAATGCCATGTTAATGCGTAAGACTTATTTATACTGTTATTCTAAAATCAGTCAGTAATCACAGCATTTGTGAAATCACAATTTGTTTTTTATAAGATAATCACAAAGTTAACTAGTATAGAATATGAAAACAATATTCATAAGAACATTTTATTACAATCAACTAAGTATCTAGGTATAGATAACTTTTTTGCATAATACTTTCAAAACCTAAATACTTAAAAATCTTTTTAAATTATTAACAAAAATAGTCATCTAAATTAGACGCAAATCAGTAGTGCTGCTAAAACTTTATAAAAACAAAACAGAAACTATAAAAATAATAAAAATCAATGAAAGGTGGATAGTTATATTTACATGTTCACTGGAATGTATTATTGAAATAAACTAGTATTATAAAATTGTTCGTAAAATTTTGGAACTATGTTTGAGGCAAATAGCTGACGGATATCTTACAGACCCTAAATTCTTGTGAATCTATTAAAAAATAGTAGGTCGAATTTGGTTTTCTACGTGGCTTAATACAAGTGTTATTGTCGGTAATTTTGACTCTTCGATATGCAGGTGGAATCAGTTTCACACAAGATGCGAGAAAGTCTCTTTGCCTCATGTGTGCTCCACACTCCCAGTAGGATTTTTTTTTTTTTGCCTCGAGATTCCATTTTTATTCCCTAAAAGCGGAAATAATCAGACGTTTAGTTCGGTTAATTATTCATCAGAACAAAAATAACATAGTCAAACCTTTAAGAACCTTTTTTTTTGCATCGGGGGTTAATAAATGGCAAAAATGGCATCGGAATTATCTTTCAGATCAATAAATAGACACAAGATTTTGTAAAGAAAACGACGTAAATGTTGGACTCACAAAGGCACAACTACCAAATCGATTTTGTTCTGTCAAATGTGTGCTCTAAAATAAGGCATAAGTACACGAAATGTGACCATGTCTATCCAAAATATAAAACAAAAAAGGGCATATTTACCTTAATGACTTTGACACTCCAGTTCACAACCACTACTCACACGGACGATGCCGCAACTGACCAATGAGATTTTGTCGCGCCAAAATCATTTAAAAAACGTACGAATGGAACAAAGGCAACTAGTGCCATCTGGAGAAAATAAACTGAATCTAGTGAATGTCTTTGTTCCTACAGATAGAGCTTAGTTTTTAAGTGACTTTGGCATATTTAACTTATTTTCAGAAATTTTAGCACTTCGGCCCTTGTCTTACCGAAGGTGCGATATATTTTAATTCCAACTAGATTTACTACTTATGTCGTCAAAAATAATCTTAATAAAGCTCTGTCTTCATAAAGATCATTGTAGAAACTAGGAAACAATAAGTTATCAATTTTAAATATAACATAATTATACCACACACAACCAACCTTTGTTCTTTCTGCATCACCTTAAGGTTGGCTGGTAGAAAATGCCTAATGCATTAAGTCCGCCGTTGTACTATAATTATATTAAGTGCAAGAAGTTTTAAAATAAAAAAAATAAAATAACACAGAAAGGACTCATTAGAATTGGCTGTACAA
Organism: Hypena proboscidalis; assembly: GCA_905147285.1. Lineage (NCBI taxonomy): Eukaryota > Metazoa > Arthropoda > Insecta > Lepidoptera > Erebidae > Hypena > Hypena proboscidalis. Next base: position 15,380,198 of record LR990147.1, on the reverse strand, counting down.
GAAGTATGAGGAAGTATGAAGAAACATGGATGCCTACCCTGATTGTGATTTGTTTGCAGATGGATGGCCAGTTGTGTTTACAGTGTGTTTGCGGTTTTGTGAAAGAGATGGATGAATTATTTATGTTTTTATGTTCTTGTTAATTTTACTGTATGATCTTTGTCCTTAATTTAATTATGTTAATCTGTCTTTAATTATTGTAATTGGTGTAACAGCCGTTGTAATTAAAGTAAAATAAATAAGTAAATAAATAAATAAATGGAGTTATTAGAGTTACCCGTGAAGTGAAGTAGTGAGTATTCCGGCACCAAATGTTTTTAAAATCCGTATTGTTGACTGGGAGCTTGCTTACACTATGTATGATGTTCTTTCAAATTAAGGGTGGCAGTTGACAAGAAGCGAAGCGTAATGGCATATTTCAAACAAATAAAAATGTGCATGCGCAAATGGCACGTCTGCCCGCGCATCTTTTTTGTATGAAAATATGTTAACAAACGTCGGGCGTTGACGCTGATGCTAGCTTTCAACCGCAAGTTTATTAGAACTCCCCAGAGATGCCAGCTATATCAACAACTACTATTGGCTCGATGGAACAATCGAGACGTTTTTCGGACGGTGGCATAGAAAACAATCGAGCTTTTGCAAAGGTAGCATCTTCGGTTTGAAGTATGAATTATTTAAGAGTAAACTATGGTCAGTCAAATAAGAATGTAGATGTCTCGGTATACAAGCCTTAAGAATGACTATACTATTGATTAAAATAACTGCAAATAATAAAAATGTGGTTTCCCTCGAAAGTAGCCAAAACCCAACAGCCAAAAGTAACAAAAAGCCGGCCACAATAGGTATGAATAAGACAACAACTGTCACCACAAGAAACACTCAAAAACTTTGACGTACACCGCAATTAGGTAACACAATCCGACCAAGTTATCAATTCCTATAGCTGAGGCGCCACTTTTAGTACTAAATATTAGCAAACGGACTTGTAGTCTACCCAGGGGCGGCACAAACTCTCCCTTTTTTCATTATTACAGCTGGATCCGGCCTTGAGTCTACCTGAATGTAACTAGTAACTACAGTCTATGAACATCCACTAAAGACTGCAAATGACATGTTAAAATTGACGGTGCTGTTTTCTCTTAAGGTAATATCAAGAGCTCCGGAGTGCAAAATTTCAATTATTTCTCACTTGTTACTCGACCTCACCACATGCACAACTAACTTTGTTTGACTGTATTAAGGTGACATTAACTGCTGAGACGAAGGTGCCATACAAAAACCATACCTTTTTAATAACAACGAAGCCCATTGTACAGATGTCGCTACAAATCATCCAACTGCGCGGACGATTTGGGAATTGGCAGTGTGAACTTACAAATGGACTGGCGGCGATTTTTTGGCCGCGACTCTTAATTAAATGGATGTTTCGTTTTAAAATGTTATGTATGAGTATTACTTTTATGTGCCGGTGCGAAGAACCGTGTCCGTAGAAAATTATAATGTTATTGCTGAAACATTTATTTACGACTCTGCAACATTTTCTATTGTGTGCTAGCTCGATTTGTAACTATTGAATGTATTAAACGGCTTGGATTTCACTTCTGTTTCTCTATGATCGATTTTCACCATTTACGCTCTTCATCACAAAGTACTAAATGCACTTACACGTTTTGATTGAAAGGTCTTGTACTCACTCTCTCCTCGTCAAAATCGGCGTATAGTCGATGCTAGGTGTGTTATCGATTAGATAGTTTAGCCCTTCTATTAAAAGTTATATTATTATTCTAATTAGAAGTTTGCTCGATAGAAAACATCTCATACTTAAAATCTCAACAATCTTATTTGCTTTACCATTTTTGATCCAAAACAAGAAAAATGCTAAGAAAAAAATATTTCACTATTTGTATGAATATCACAGACGCAACGGAATGCATTTACCTTTACACGAATTATGACAGGTCGGATTGCGCCAAAGTTGGCAAATGCGCCTGCGCATGGGAACACACTGTCGCCCTCAATCATGAGTACTTGACAGACGGGTGTTTTTGATCGATCGGCGGACTTCTGACAGCGGCACAAAACCCATGTTTTGTCATGTTCGATCATGGACATTCATGGACACTTTGAAACTAAGCCAGAATGATCTTGTTGGAACTGCATTAGCCAATTTGATGAGGGGTGTTTGCTTTGACGTTTGTTTAACAATAGTATGAATTTACGATCAATCATTTGTGGTTTTGAGGTATTCTGTGCCACCCACTAGTATTTTGGGTCAAAATTATAGGGTGTCGGGTATCGTTGGCAGAATAAATTGAGGCGTTTTAGATAATAATGGTGCCACCTAAGAGGAAAAGGGAAAGAGATGCCAATTTAACGGAACCCGAATCAAATTGATATCCATTTGATAAATAGAGGCAAGCTAAAAGATATGTATAGCTATAATCAGTAAAGGGGCGGTGATTTTAGGCTGTGAACGATTCTGAAGAAAACAAGGGATTATTAAATTATTAATCTTGATAAACTAAAAGTAGATTTGCTTGATACGACGATAAAGGTATTTTAAAAACGAATAACAACATAAAAAAACAAATATAACAAGGAATAATCCAGTACACATTACCAAGTTGAATTAATTCACATGTGGGCGAGCCTGGAAAGAATTCTTGTAATATCAATAGCTTTCACTGGTAAAATAGATGTATGCAAATGAACCGGTTAAGGTATTTATTGACTACTAAGTACATGTTTCAATTGATGATTATTTTCAATGGCTCCATTGAGTGAGCTTTTCGGTATTTAAGGAGATAATGACACAATCTGTAGTCACGAAGACTTGTGCTTAAGTTTTATTGTTAGTCTGTCGTCTGATAGGTGAACTGTTTGTATGGGTAGATTACTCGATATAATAATTACAGTGATATATATAGATATAATCAAAGATTTTGGCGGTTTTAGAGCTGCCTGCAGATAGCTGTACGACCAATAGACTGACAACGTGCTTAAGCGTGACCAATCTCGATCCGTAACATTTCATTTGCAGCCAACTTTAATTCCGACAAGATCTTTGATTTTATCTTTAAATAGAAATTGTAATGAAGCGCCTGTCCATACCGTAAAATATTATAAATAATCTTTATTTGATTAGCAAAATATTGCTTTTGCTTTCGTTAGTACACAACAACTGTGTAAAATTATTGTAGGTAGGACTTGATGATTGTCTTTTGGCGCTGCAAAGATACCTGTTCAGATACAATGAAGATAGAGATCTACTCTACACAAGCGTTTGAAATGTAAATATACTATTGATTAATATTATCGTTTAAATCAGTGGACTTACACAGAGAGCTCAGTCCCAAAACATTATTAAAAGTAATCCTTCTACTCTAAAACAGCTAGGACCTAAGAAAATAATTATTTCCAACCCGAGTTGGCCCTACTGACATTGTTTAAAAAGAACCTCCCGACCTCCTAGATCAGATAATCGTTAACCACAATAGGGATCGTCGGAATGTCTCAACATGTCCACGGGACCTTTTTGTGACCATTCAAAATGGCTGCGACGTTGCCGAATTAGACAGCAATTTATACATCAAACAATTTCTCGTCGCGGCTACTACAAAAGAAGGATCCCACATTTAGGACAATCATACTGTTATGACCCCTCACGGACCAAATGCGCATATTGTGACAATTCAAGGACCTGAAGGTTAATCTGCATTTTGAAGGTTAGGAAAACAACTCGGCATGATCCAAACGTTTAATAAGTTGGAGGTCAGATTCTCATTTCCAAATTCTGACACCATTGCAGTGACCAAAAAAAGGTCCAATAAGGCATACTAAGACATAGCAAGAAGAATTAACATAATGAGATCTTCCCTAAGATGCCAAATGAATGCCGTCATTTTGGGTTCAAATCGCATTTAGAAGTTTTATCTAGGGGTTTATAATGATGACCATAGGCAAGGCAATAGATTAGAACTTAAAATTCAAGCATTTTAAGGATAAACCTAACCAGTCCAATATTTTAAAAGTTCGAGCTGTAGTAAAAACTTCATAAAGATGTCTACAGAATCAATGTTTGCTATTTCGGCTACTAGGTGTTAAGAGTGTTAAAATTAGCTCTAAATCAAGGTGTAGAAACAAAAAAAAAATCTCGGCATCGGTCCACTGCGCTAGTACTTAAATATAGGCTCAGAAAACCAAATACCGTTAGTCTGAGTATCGTTATAATCCACGATTCTGGAATCGTGCCATGGCAGCATTGTTACAGCTTTTCATTTTTGTTTTTATTTTACTTCTTCAGTCGCTGACCTTGTTTTGAGTTCTTTAATTCTGACTGTTACTAAGATAGAAGAAACTCTTTATACTTTGAATGAGATTATACTTTGATTAGAGTGCACGGTTGGCGTGGTGGTTAAAGCGGTCGCCTCGCCGTTTTCAACTGCGCTGGTGTTGTGAGTTCGATCCCCACATAGGACAAATCTTTGTGTGATTCGCAAAGATTTGTTCTGACTCTGGGTGTGCTCTGTGTATGTGAAATGTATGTTTGTGAACACCCCCGCGACACAGGAGTTATTCGTAGTGCGGGCGTCGTTTTTTTAAAGGAAAAGGAAAGAGATAGAGGATAGTCCCCAGTTGTCTTGGGATTAGTAATTCAATTATGTCAACAAGGACATATCAATGTCACACCACTTCCCCGACAAATCACAATCGTATCGCAACTAATAAACGCACCATTGCCAAAATGAATTAGTAAATCGGCGTCGACATTCCAAATGCGGCCTTCGCACGAGTAAAAAGAGCGGCGACAATGTCTAATTTATTTATGAGAATCTGTAGCCCCTCACAATGCTTAGAAAAGATCGCTTAAGATCCTTCAAATGGACAAACAAAGATAGCGTCAGTCTTTCAAGTTTCGAAAACGGTTTTAATTAATAAAAGGGAGGGTAGACAATGAAATGTTGAACGCCCTGAAATTGGCCGCTTGAATTATAGATGGCGTTGTGTACCAACTGTTTATTGTTATTGAATGCTTCATGACTCTCGCCCCTTTGAACTTTGATTTGGCGTTGAGAGATAAGCTGATGGTATTCCGCGATAACACAGGCTTTGTTTACGTTATTTTGAGCGGACCAAGGCAATTAGGTCTATAGTTATGGTTAGAGAAATGGATATTCTTATTGAACGATATTTTACTTTACGGTCGAAGTTTTTCAATCGAGTGGATGACACTTATTATAAAAATAAATAACCATTGGGAATTTAAATACTCATCTATTAAAATATTCATATTATTATTTTTATTTGATATAGGTATTTCATTGAAGTTGCCGATAACATTTAACTTTGTAAAGGTATTTCCAATAACGGAATAAATCAAAACGTGTAGATGCAATTATGTATTCAAATTATTATATTTAACACGTGTCTCTGATTGTTGTTTTGGCCTTTACCGCTTAATCTCGGCTCATTATAAAAGTCAATTAGTTGGTAACATCGAGGCCCGCCTTACGTCATTTCCACATGTTTCCTGTCAAAATTATTAATCTGTACGATTTCTCTCATCTTACAAGCTTTGTCTCCGATGTCATATTTATTTCCCACCATGACGCAACTGCACTAGCTCACACACCAGCCTATTTACATCACGTTCAATATAACAAGCGTGCTCGATAATTAATTAACTGATAGATCCGTCATTCATTCGATTACTGATATATCTTTACCAGCGTCCACAACTTCTCAATCATCAATACCAATTAGCATTAGATTTCCTAACTTACCTCCTAGACTTAAAGTTCCTCTAACATTTTAATCATCAGCAAACTTATCTATAGACAGACCAGATAAAATAATTAGCTCGTCAGAAACAACTTGTCCGTTACTACAGGTTTGCGTCCTATTTAATTAGATACCGAAGCCGTACACGCTAATGTATTTTTGCAAATCCACCCACCCATTTTCTTATGTTAATTGTTTAATCGCAGCTATTTATTTACCTCTTGAAATGTATTTGAATAATCGGTCATTAAAATTGCATGAGCCCTAATATTTACTACATCTGTCTTCTCCTAAGTGGAAGTAAATTTAAGTTGATCTGTTGAATCGCTAAGAGGTTTGTTCACATTGCAGTTGTGCGTTTCCAATACCTCTTTCGGTCACAGTAATTGGATTTATGGACTTAAATATTTAAATTCTACCAAACATGAACAGAATTGGGACACTTCCCTTATTCAATTCACGACAACAAATGCAATAGTTTCTCCAGTACAGTGTAAACTTCACTTTCCGGATGTTTGACTTCGCATTGCTTGACTGCTTGTTTCACAAAATCATTGTCATTCACAAAATGTTTTTCCTTTTAATATCAAGGTTCTCCTTTTCAAATATTTGCGTTTGTCGAGAAATAATATTAGGCTATTATTGCTAATATTAGGGATTCAACAAAAACTAAAATTAGAGCGAAATAAATCGCGTGGATAAACTTAATGGTATAACAGAGATATTATGTTAATTTAGCCATTAAGTCGATGGGCTTCTACAGAAATTACCGGTGGTCCTACTATATCATTATTATGTTTTTTGTGAGTGATTTCATTATCCGTTGTTTGTTCAGCGCGGCTTTTTAACATAATTATTGTGGCGACGATGTGTTCAAGCTCGTATTTTAGTCGGTTTGATGACTTTACCAGTGAAAATTGATAGTGTGAGTCTCGCTTCAGATTTTTTGTTGGTCCTCATAAAATCATTTCGTTGTTTAAATTGCCATCATTTTGGTCAATCTATGCGATCGCCACCCAGTTTTCTTTTATTACGGTTGCTCATTAGCTACCGTTTAAGTCTTACATAAACTTGGTTTCATCATCACGTTGGTATAAGACCAATTTAAATTAATGTAGCTAGAAGCCTTATATAGCAGTTGTTAGACGCCTATGATGAAAAAATAGAACTGTTTACTCTTATTGTTTTGACTCATCATATCATCATCATGAACTTGTGGAAGTTTTTGTGCATTTGCCGATATCTATTGAATCCTATCGATGACATGAGATTTTAGAGTCGTTAATACAAAAAATATATAATAAGCGAATTCGTTTGTGGTTTAGCTGGAGGCTATACAACGTTTGTTAATGAGAGCGATGGAAATAATTCACTAAGTTACAATACGCGTTTGATCTCGAAGGTCGTATATTTATAATCAATTTGTTCCAATAAATTCTTTTTGGGTGGCATTTGGAACGATTTGATTTGTGTAGCCATTTGTTTAAAATTATCATCACCAAGTTCTGCCATCAATTATATTTCTACATGGTCTTTGCTTATTTCGATCATAATTTCATGGATATTAAGGACAATATTAGTTTGATTGAATTATTCTGTTTAGGTTGCCCAAAAAACCACAAAATTTGAGAAATTAGAAGTTAATTTAAGATTTAGACCGAACTGCTTGTTTAGTCAAGTCATTGTTTTTACTAGCAGAGTGTTTCATACGCCTATTCTGAACTATTTTGGCTCTTGATTTGATAGATACTACGCCCACAGCGAACGAACGTGTAGTCCACCTGATGGTAAGTGGAGTACAGCCCATGGACATCAACAATCCACAAAAGCAGATTATTGATGCGTCGCTGCATCAGAGGACTACGGTGTTATGCCTCATTTACCAGTAATTTCAGGGCCTGATCTCACCACCAAACCGGAACACAGTAATGGAAGCACTACTATTTGGCGGCAGGTTAAAGGTGAGACGGTGGTGCTGCCGCCCTCATTCACAAGTAAAAGATTCCCTTATTGAACTATACAAGTCTGGTGGTCCTATGCCTTACTAGACACCATACACGCTTAATTATTCAGTTTAATTGACAAGACTCAGCTCATTACGTCTTCCTTGATGACGCAATCATCACAATGGTTAACGAATAAGCAAAATTGATGGGTCCATTGCACTCCTAGCAATTTACATTGACACTGTTGAGTAACAACGTAATGACATAAATTAATTGAAATTTACTACTTGCCAAAATATATTGATCGCTGAATGGTGTTTCAAGGCCATATCAATGTGATGATAGAAAGGTTAGTGGGTACGCATTTGACCTGTTTTGGGCTTAATAATATGCACGCTATTGTTTCTAGTGTTTGTTTGTACGGACTTAGGGTATAGGTATATGTCTTCATATAACTCCTATCACATCACACTATATATGGATATGTAATGTATGTGGTGGCTATTTGAACAACAAACATTCAGACATCTACAAATCCTCACAAACTTTCGCATTTATAATATAAGTAGGATCGTCATTCTAAGATGTTAAAAATATATAGATTTTATATCAAAATTGCTTATAATTTTGATATAAAATCATTTGTAGCTCTCGACAATATTCGGGCAAATATTATTAACCTGCATTCTAATGTTGCCAAAATAAAATATTAGCGTAGTTTATGCCAATAATTTATTCTTAGAACCACATCGTATCGCTCGGAGCGAACGGGCCGATTCTTTGAAATGCTCCGAAAAAAGCATTGGAACACCGTGAAATTAAAATCAGGAGAGTTTGAAAGAGATGCAGATATAGAACATGATATAGCCATCTCTCTCATAATTAAGGAAATAAAAACGGTAGTGCATAAATTTGTAACCAGTGATTTCAGTGCAAAAAAAACATTGGCGAAATTGAACTGATTGTTTTATTTCTCGACCTCATTATTATTTATTGTCATAGCTTTTATTAGCACAATGATATGTCTGCTTTTTAGTATGTCTGTGTGTATTACAGAAGTTAATGTCGAATGTCTGAAAGTTTTATTTAGTGCATTGAATGAATAGTGAGATTATATTATAATTATTATTTGTGTGCACGTGTAGTGTAGTTCGCCTCGCCGCTCTCCACTGCACTAGTGTTGTGGGTTCGATCCCCACAAGTGGACACAAACAATTTTTGACTGGATAGCTGAGTGGGTAGTGCACCTACCTGCAACGCCGAGGTCGCGTGTTCGATTCCCGCTCAAGACAAAGAAGAAGTGCAAGAACAGGAACGCGGTTACAATTTATCTATTGTAACCGCGTTCCTAATTATTTTTAGTACTTAGAGCTTTTTGATCTTTCAATACTGATTTTGCTGTGTGCACATTATGTATTTATGTTACGATCCAGATCTGAACTGGACATTATCTATTTTTAAAGTTATCATAATTGTAATGTGTTTTGTGCGTCTAATAAATAATTAAATATAACTAAATAAATATGGAGGTTTGTCTTGGTCTGGGTGTTTCTATATATGTATAATAAGTATGTATTTACAAAAAATAAGTATATTATATGTATTAGTATCAGTTATTCTAGTTCCCATAATACAAACTCTACTTAGTTTAGGACTAGACGGCGTTGTGTGTCTGTTGCGTAAATTTTATTTATTTATATCAAATCAAATCAAATCAAATCATTTTATTTGCATTAAATATGGTACAAAAGTTGTTATCACTTTATCATACAAGTCCATTCATATTTTGTCATTATATATGGCATGCAAATCTTTTCAATAAACAAACATATTTCATTAATCACGTGCAATTTTATAATATAACATGTAATACCAATAAATTATTCAAATTACATTACTTAGAGTCAGAGCAACAAACGTAAGAATTCCAATCAATGTGATGTCAAATTTCAGATTAATGTCATACTACTATACTATAGATTAAAATATACCAAAACTAAATTATTATTACATACAAGGTCAAAACAATTTAACAAGAATTATTACAATCGAGTATAATGTAAGACTTCTGATTTGGATGTCAGTTAAACAAAATAGACAAATAAAATAAACCCTTAGATGTCAAAAAAAAAAATCTATTTAGTGTTACAGTTCTTAACCTAAAACCAATCCTTTATTGAATAAATCATTTTCGCCAGTATTAATGATTTTAATTTTCTTTTAAATAATGGTATGGGTAGCGCCTGTATGTCAGATGGTACTTTATTAAATATTTTAATACACATATTATAACAATTTCTTTGGAATATTGTGGTTCTTGGAGTTACATCTAATACTAGGCGTTCACCCCGTCTAGTATTCCGAAGAAATATATCTTTAGCTTTTATGAACAGTTCTGGATTGGTTTTTACAAAAACACATATTTCAAAAATGTACAAACCCGGTAGAGGCAATATGCTTAATTTACTAAAGTGTGGTTGACAAGACTCATACGGACGTATACCGACTATAGCTCTGATGCATTTCTTTTGAGACAAAAATGCCCTTTGGATATCAGTTGAGTTACCCCACAGAATAAGACCATAACGTAGTATGGAGCTTACATAACCATGATAAGCCAATAGTGCTGTCTGTATGGTTGATGTTGCTCGTAGTCTATTTAAGACGTAGACAAAACTGTTGACTTTTTTACACACGCCGTCTATGTGATTTTTCCAGTCACAATGCTTATCAATGATTATACCCAGAAATTTAATGTGTGTCGTTTCAGTAATTTTAATGTTGTTATAACCAAGATTCCTGGGTATTACTGCTGAGCGCGGTGTTTGGAATTGAATAAACAGTGTTTTTGCAAGATTAACGTGTAAATTGTTTTTATAGAGCCACTGAATTATCAAATCGATGTTTTCATTAATTTCTATATCTGATTCGCAGTTCAAAATTATAGAGATATCATCCGCAAAAAGTATACATTTGTGTTGAATGATATCTGGTAAATCGTTTATGTAAATAAGGAAGAAAATAGGCCCTAGAACGCTACCTTGTGGTACTCCACTACTATTTATCGCATAATTTGATTTTTCATGCCTGACTACTGCCTCATTATCTAGTCTATTTCTACGCATTGTTCACGATTTTCTAGATAACTTTTAGCCCAGTTTAGTGGCGGCCCTCTGATGCCATAGTTCTCTAATTTTTGTAATAAGATTTTGTGACTGACAAAGTCAAAAGCTTTTGACATATCGAGAAAGACCACCGTTGTGGGCTTCTGTTTATCGATATTAGCAATAATATTATTTGTTAACTGAAATGTAGCAAGCGTAGTTGATTTTCCTTTTTGGAAACCGTATTGATCGGCTTTTATCAGATTAAACGCATCAAGGTAAGAATTGAGTCTTTTTTGCATTGCTTTCTCGAATATTTTTGATAAAATTGGTATTAATGTAATAGGTCTGTAATTTGAAATATCAGATCTGTCCCCTTTTTTAAAAATTGGTTTGACAATTGATTTTTTAAGTCTACTGGGAAAGGTACCTTGTTCAAAAGATAAGTTAATTAGGTATTTTAAAATTGGTGTTAAAATGTCTACGTTTTGTTTTATTACTTGAGTCGGAATACCATCATACCCTACCGACCCGGTATTGCTTAGAGAAAATATAATATTTTGTACTTCTATGTCACTTAACGGGTTTAGGAACATACTAGTGTTTGCACGGGTCTTATTTGTATTTTGCGTATTAAATTCGCTGCTTGTATGGCCAATTAAAAACTTGTTGAATGTGCTTGCTATTTCACTAGGGCTTGTAGCGATGCTATTGCCACTATTTATTTCTTTAATAAAGTCCTTTGATTGATTGTTTTGAAAGTCCTCATTTATAAGCTTCCATGCAGTCTTACACACATTTTTAGAGTGACTCATTATATTATTATTATGTATTTGTTGTGATTTATGTATACAGCGTCGCAAAAGTTTAGAATACCTGTTAAACTTAGTTTTCCTATCGCTGGTAGGTTTTTTATAATATTTAAATCGTAGAAACCTTTTAGTTTTGCAACTTTTCCTCAGACCTTTTGTTATCCATTTAATTTTTTTATGGGTGCATGTAATAGGGATTTTCATATACGGAAAACACAATTCAAAAAATAAACAAAAATCATCATAGAAATAATTAAATGCCTTGTTAAGATCAAATTCATTATACATGTCAATAAATGATAAGCTGCCTAGGCATTGTCGAAATTTTGTCAGGTTCTCTGCTGAGAAGTCCCTTTTAAGTATGATGTGTTTTGAAAAACGTGCAGGTCGGTTTTTCATCGATAAACATAACATCTGAGCAGTTTCGTGGTCAGATAAACCAATTTTTAAGATTCTAGTACTTACACCCTGTTTCACATTGCTCATTATATGGTCTATACAGGAGTTTCGTCTGGTTGGTACAGTTATATGTAATGTAAAATTATAATTTTGTAGGATGTCATTCAGATCTTGCGTTGATCTATTCTTTATCAGGGTATTGATGTTTATGTCCCCTGCTAGAACAATTTTGTATTTATTGTACTTACTGCCAAACAAAAGATTATACAACAGCTTATCAATATACATTAATATAATCTATACTAATCCAAATTTGCAATTGTATTGAAGCAATTTCCTGGCTTCCGTGTAGAAATTTGTGTCTAGAATTATAGAAAAACCGACTACACTGACGTAAACCTAGCATTATATTTTTAAGCCCTCATAACAGATGAACTATTATATTTTTTGTATATTTAACTGTTATTATAGAGAATACGGGTTACTCACGTTATTATAGCCGGGATATGCCGACTAGTTTCGAATCTAGTACGTAGATTCATCAACTTGGTGATTAATCGCGTGTCATCGCCGTCGCGCGATTAATAAATATAATATAATATTAAACCGATTGAAAAAAGGAGAAGGTTTTGTGTTCGTGAGTATGTATGTTTTACATAAACATCAATGATAGTTAACTTTGCACTTTTCAACATCGACAATCTACAGTCTAATAGTAAAAGTGCTAATTTTGATTGTATCACTGACCTGAGAAAACACGTATATCCTTGTAAGTACCTAGATTATATATTTTAGCTTGAGGAATGGTTGTCCTTTTTAATCGATAAATATAATTTATCTTTGCAAAAAAGCATTGGAACACCGTGAAATTAAAATCAGGAGAGTTTGAAAGAGATACAGATATAAAACAAGATATAGCCATCTCTCTCATAATTAAGGAAATAAAAACGGTAGTGCATAAATTTGTAACCATTGATTGCAGTGCAAAACATTGGCGAAACTGAGCTGATTGTTTTATTTCTCGACCTCATTATTATTTATTGTCATAGCTTTTATTAGCGCAATATGTCTGCTTTTTAGTATGTCTGTGTGTAGTATTACAGAAGTTAATGTCGGATGTCTGAAAGTTTTATTTAGTGTATATTTTATCTTTACAGCGTGTTTATTTGTGCCTTGGAAACTGCGTGAGTTTTCATATGATAGGTTTCTTAAGAGACAGATTTTCTTTAAAGGTTTATAGAGTACGGTAGGCTTATAGTCAGACTGGACTTGTAGAGCCTCACTTTGGGTGTTTGCCTCCGGACTTGATTTGCCAGGTTTTCCGGAGGAGTACCCGCAAAGGAGGCGATCGCCACCCTAAATGTATAACCGCAGGCTTAGTTGGTTTGCTTGTTCGCGAAGATAGAGGAACATCACATTTTATAAAAAATAATTATTAAAAACAAAAACCCAACTGCTTAAAAAAAAACTGAAAAGATAAAAACAAGTATAGCATTATCTACATTAAATTCATTAACAACAAATGAAATGAAATAAAAGAAACCACATTATATAAGAAGACAGTAAGGCAATGGCCCACTGCTCTTTAAACAATCAGAACCACTCAACTCATCTGATTATAGTCTGGCGACTGATGGCAGATTAAGACCACAAAAAAAAAAAAAAAAAATATGAAATATGTCAAACTAAATTCTTTATGATGTTGCAGGCGGGGACAAACAATACTTTGTTACTACTATATAACTTCGTTTGTCACCGCCTGCAACATCATAAAGAATTTAGCAGTCGGGTTTTTTGTTTTTTTAACTCTTTTTAGTTCTTTTAACCGACATGTTATTTTATATCTATTAATTTATAGAAATCAAATCTCTTTGAGATCAATGAGCCTTAATCGTGAGTTAAACTATCAAATGCAAAAACAATTATTCAAAATCGACCGGCAGTTTCCAAGATTAGCGTAAGCGAACATACAAACTAACTTCCACCCACTTCGGGCGCGCGAGCGTGCCGATATATAAATTGGTAAAAAGTGTTTAATCAGTAATATAAATATGATAAGAAGTATATATTTTTGAAATGTTCTTTTCATGGCCTTTTATTTGATACCCATATTACTATGATAAAAAGAAAATCCACACCTCCCCCCCTTTTTTTTCCATTTGCCGGCGCCATTTTGAAAATTTATATAGCCTATGTCACTATCACTGTTTCGACGAATTCAACGACACCTCATTTAAGTTAACCCGACATAGTGAGGGTAGTGAACAAAACCCTCGCTTCACGGAGACGACGCTGAGCCTTCACCAGTCAGCTCGTGACCACGATCGGTGTGACTCGATCGAAACAGTCGAGCAAGGAGGTATTTATACCTTAAAAATATTTACGCGATTAAGACCCGTGTCTATAATATATAATTATGTGACACCTCATTTGTCAAAATCCGTCTAGCCGTTTGGGCTGTAGGGCGTGCCAAAGAAATAGACATACATACATACATACATACATACGCTCGAAAAACATAACCCTCCTTCTGACGCAGTCGGGTAAAAATAGGCCTCGATGTCTAGAACTCTAGACCTCCTTTCAGAGCCCCATAAAATCCTTATACAAAGCATAATATCCAATCCATTCGCTAATTAACTAGCCACGCGAACTGATAATTAAGACTTAAACCAACCTTTAAATCATCACTGACGTGTGGCGTGGGTCGACCACACACGGGGTTAAATCATGACTAAATGTTAGGCCTTGGTGTCTAGGTTTTGATAACCTATGATTTGTGTGGGACAAAAACTGGGCAGGCTATTAGAGAGCAGGGTATAAATTAGCCCATTTTTATGGGATGACTTCTAATAGGTATTATTTGGTTAGACATAGATTAGGTGAGGCAATAAATTAGATACTACATGTCTATCGGATGGCAATTTTTTTTCAACTTACACACAATGCCATCTAGTCGCAAACTATGCAGATCTTGTGCCATGGGTATTGGAATAACTGATACTAATACATATATACTTTTCTTTTGTAAATACATACTTATTATACATAGAAACACCCAGACTAAGACAAACCCCCGTGTTCATGCACACAACGATTTGTAGTAAGCGGGAATTGAACTCGCAAATAACCCTAAGTATAGTAAATTTGCTATAAAATCAAAACTTAAAGAATGGTTTCTCAGTGACAGGTAGATAATGTTGCCTACCATTGAGAATCAATTCACCAAATAACAATGTGTTTGTACAATTTTGTTTATTTAGTTGTGTAGATTTAAATATTAAACTATTGTTAGTCAGTGTAAGTCGTTAAATGATATATAAATTATAAAATGAGCGTTTCTCGCCATCAAACGTAACAGTTTGGCGAGTTTATCATGTGTTAACAAACTTACATTGTAAAAATGAGAAATAAATGATAAAAAAGAAAAATACTATTCTAAATTAAATCATACTAATATTTAGCCGTATTCGAGTGCAGTTGTCGGAAGGCCGACGATTTATTTCTAGTTGTTGATGTATCGGTCACGCTCGAACCTTATGGGGTGAAGTAGGACTAGGCTCGAGGGACATTAATCGTGGCCCGTCACTTAGTACTATCAAAGTATTGCATTAGTGGCGCTGACTTGTTCCAGACCACCTAGATTTGTATGCATATCTATAAACTAGGATACCTACCCTATTCTCTTCGATTTCTATTTTCACTATATTCACTAAACAGCATAAAACATTGTTAAGGCGAAGTTATTTTGTTTGATCACCGTAAATAAGGTCAAACTCAAACATCATGACATTCTAATGAAATTAAACTAATATTTTGGTGAAGTATATTGTTTGTCAAGTTGTCTCGTTGTATTACTAAATACATGACATTAGCTGTGTTTAAGAATAGAGTTAAGGAACATTATCATAATAAAGCCCCCAAAAATATATTATCATCGCTTTAAAATGTATTCTGAATTATGTATGTTTATATTTATCTATATATTATATATATACAATATATTATATTTATTTAAAGATATTTAATATATTTATTTTATGTCGGCCTGTATGTATTTAAGTATGTATGTAATGTGTATACATGTATGTATATACACATTATTTTAGTTAAGTAAGTGCTTTCTTAATTTACTACACTACACCACTGACCATGTCTATTTACTTATTTCTGTCCATCCAAAGGTTGCCTGGAAGAGATCACTTTCTAGTGATAAGGCCGCCCATTGTGCATGTTTCAATTAGACTGTGTATTACAATTATGTACTTCTTCTTTGTGTACAATAAAGAATTCTCTATCTATCTATCTAAATAACCCACAACCCAGGTGAAGTTGTGACTAACTCAACAACTACAAATTAAAATTCATAAATGCAAAGCTAATTCAAAATAGAGGCCCAACACTTTCCTCAATCTCATACATCATACACTAACAACGATCAAATTCATACTAATAGCCGATTAACTTCCAAACAACAAACTTTCCATATACTAATACAATTTATCCTTAACTGTTAGTATAACAATGGTTACTATTCATGGACCTAACATAACTGTGCCGCAATGTATTTTCAATTCAACCCCTGCTGAGTAAAACGACTGGGGAAATCGTTTGTCGTTCGCACCTGCCATAATGCTTGATATATTCTCAAATTATTCTGCGGGTTATGGGACATTTTGTTTAGGAATTGTGGCTAGAGGTCAGATTCGAATCGACTAGACAAGTAAGTAGTTGAATTAGGAGAATATAGTTATTTACAGGGTGTAGAAAAGTATAGTTATTGGCTCTCGTATAAGATTTCGTAGAATACTTCGTTTGTATTCTTCTGCTCTATATCATGCTTCTGATACATGGTCAAGTAAAAGAAAAGGTCGGATACGCTTTGATACGCTTTGCTACACGGTCTTCAAACTTTCTGACTTGGGATTTCCCGGAACGACTGCCACAAGTCTACATGTCTACATATAAAATATAGATTTTATCTAGTTTGGGCACCAGTCTCCCCACAATAGTCTGTGAATTCGTTTATTAGGTAACTCATGTACGAGAATAATTATTGTGGTGAGAAATAAATACTTATTATTATTATTATATCCCTTCAACCGTCCTACTCTTGACACAAAGAGGAAATATGTTGGTTTGTTAGGTATGTAGAATAAAAAGGTCATAGAAACGCGACTAAATGCGCATATTGTCGGCAGCCCTAAATCTAACGTGGGTAGCTTATTAATTTAAGATCTCTCGATCCCATTCATAAAACAACAGCCAAGACCATCATATTTTGTTTAAGATTCAATACGTAAATTGAACCAACAAATAGAGCTCGGATGTTTATTTAAATCGGTTCATAAGTTGACGCCCGCGGCGCCCATCACACCGACACGTCACCCGTCAACAATTTACATTTTAATAAAATAATAAAGCTATCATATAAAAACACTTTATGTTCCGTTATGGCGCTCATCCCCTCAAATTTAACCGTGACGGTGTTATAGAAACCTTTTTTTTGTTTTTAGAACATTGATGTGTTTGGATTTGGAATGTTTTATTTAAATTAGGGGACTCGGTAGTGTGCTACGCCAAGTTACTTACAAAAAGTACTCCACGGCAAAGACCTATCAAAAGAGCCAAGTCAGGTATAAATTATAATGTCTCTCAAGTTTACATTAAATTCTACATTATTTTTTTACGGTTTCTTGTCATAACACATAATTGATACTGTGCATTTTACATAATAATCTTAATTCATCAGTTCATCGTCATGGATGACAATGAACTGATGAATTAAGATGATGATGAACATGACAATTTCATACTCAAGTTTGGCTGGTATAAAAACTGTTTTTTATACAAAATGAAAATTTTTATACAAGTTTTTAGTAGCGTAAAAATACATTTTATTTTTTTAAATTAAAACATAATATATTTTTACATTCAACGAAAACTTGGCTCCTTTTACCATTGAAGTTTTAGTTACAATGTCGGACGAAAACTGCCATATTATTCAGATTTGATGCACCTAATAAAGTGGATTATTTTGTTAGCGTTTGAGTTATAGATATTTTAAACGAAAGTGTAGTGATGATACATATGAACTAGCGAGTAATTCATGTGTTTCGGATAAAATGAGTCAGAATTCTGACTGACTTTTAGGCTTAGATGGGAGTGTGAAACCCATAGCAGAGCAGTGGCAGATCTTTTGTAAACCAGATGAAGATTTACAAATGTGTACAGTGGGCCAAGCAATTAGGTATGCAGGGCCAAAAGTTCTATGTCGTAGTGAAAACAGACTGCAGCAGATATGCTTGTGTGAATTAAATATTTAAGAAGTGTAATATACCTACTATCTAAGTATTTGCGATGACTTAGAAGTTTTTTCCCTGCAGACCAAACTCGTTGGCCCACTGTACAAGCTATTAGTCCGACTGATTTTTGCGGCACTATTTTTGTGTTTGATGGTTATAAATTAAATACGTATTAATATTATTGGTACAGATTGCATTTCAATACATACTTGAAGATCAAACGAACTTACCAAGTGAAGTTCGATCCAAATTATGTGAACAGCTTTGTTCTTAGCGATGTATGGTTAACGATTCGTAGTAGCGTTATCGATACTATAATCTATGCACGATTTTAAAGTTTTTTTTTTTTTTTTTTTTTTTTTTTTTTATGTCCCATCACTAGTCAACTCCCGCCAACCCACTGAGCTACGGATTAACCGTTGCGACTCTCATTTCGTTTAAATATAATAATTAATTGTTTTAGAATTATTAGGGTGTGGGTATTTAATTTATAACAATTAAATTGGGTGGGTGTTTATACATCGCTAAGAACAAAGCTGTTCACATAATTTGGATCGAACTTCACTTGGTAAGTTCGTTTGATCTTCAATTATGTTTCCAGCTTTGTTCTTAGCGATGTATGGTTAACGATTCGTAGGATGTTTATAGCAACAATTATAAAACAATTATATTATTCACAAACAACGATGAAAACATTGTATGACAATATTACTTCATCAGGTGTTAGAGGTAATTGAGGGTAAGTATCAGTGTTATTAAAAATGAAAGATGTTTTGATATACACTATTTAAATTTATTATCATATCACAGCATATTATGGTTCATAATAATACAAATATATAATCATGAAAAAATAATAGATTGTTACAAAGTTTGTTTTTCCATTCTACACATAATGAATAATCGGCTTATTACAAAAATCACAACAAAGACGAATCAAGCAATGATCTTGCAAAATCACCATGATTTACAATTTCTTTATTATAGAAGCGAGCAAAAATTGATGATGAATCATACCATCCAGCAGTCTTTTTGATCACTTCTATGCTTACTCCTAATTTATTTGCCTTTGATGTGGCTGCATGTCGTGTGCTATGTGCACTAAATATTGATGTGTCAATACCACTTGCCTCTAACGTATCTTTTAACCAATGACTAATTGTTTGAGAACTAATGTTAGAGTATGGTTTCTTAAAACTAATAAATACATTTTTTGTATTACCACAACGCAATGGCATTGTCTTTTGAAGATAGGTTTGTAAACATCGAGCTGGACAGATTTCTGGGCGTGTGTTATAGAATGGAAGCCTCAGAAGTGGTTGCACTGTATTTAGTTTTGTTGTTTTTATTGGATCAGGTATTCTAATTATAATTTCATCAGGACTGGTATGTATATTATCTATTTTAGTTAGAGATAAGGTCTGCACACGATGCGCAGTCACCAAGGCAAGTAATGTTACAGTTTTCTTGGATAAGGTTTTTAAATCGAGACTTTCATTTGGCCATTGTTGAGCTAAATAATTCAAAACCATGTCTGGATCCCAAGTCATATTGTATTTTGGGTTCGTTGGTCTCGATTTAAAAACCCCTTTCATAAAACGTTTTAATCTCTCGTCATCTAGATTATTACCTAACAAAAGAGACAATGCGGATTTATACGAGTTAATTGTCCCATATTTTGCTCCCTTATCGAATATTTCAGTTAAAAAGTGAATTACAATTGGAATAGATGAAAAAGTATAATCATAACCATGCTGATGGCAATAGTTTATCCATGTTTTGACATATCCGTTATATTGTTTGTATGTATTTTTTGATAATGATGATAGCATTATTTCCACAGACCTTGGTGATAAAAATCTACTTAATAAAGCTTGCCTGATAATTTCACGGCAACTAGTGACAGCGTCCGATGGAGACTGTGAGCGGACCTGGAAGGAGATTTGAGCAAGTTATTGCTAGGTGAAAAATGTATAATTTCAGATTGGTTTACTCTCATAAGAAGCGGATACCAAGGTTGGGTCGGCCAATATGGGACAACAACTATTCCCTCGGCATTGTCGGATATCACTTTCTGGATAACCCTTAAAACCATTGAAAATGGCGGAAAAGCATAAAAATTTAGAGAACCCCATTGAATTGTAAATGCATCGATTGCCCATGCATCTGGCTCATTTTTCCAAGATACAAATGTATTACATTTTTTGTTACAATGACTTGCAAATAAATCAATGTCTGGTATACCAAATTTAAGTTTTATTTGTTCATATGCATAGTCACCCAACTCCCATTCAGTATCACGAAACTTCTGTCTAGATAAGGCATCAGCCTCCCGATTATCTTTAGTATTGATATATGATGCAAAAACTATAATACGTTGCTTTTCACACCATTTCCATAAGGCTCTAACCTCGTTATCGAGATGCGGGTACTGTACACTACCCATCCTATTAATACATGAAATAGCCGTCACATTATCGATCCTTAATAACAATTCATTGTTAAAACAGTTGTTAGCAAATACCTTTAAACCATAAAAGGCTGCTTTTATTTCTAGCTGATTAATGTGCAAACTAAGTTCTTTTTCATTCCAATAACCGTAAGAACTATTTCCATTACAATATGCACCCCAGCCTGTAGATGAGGCATCTGTGTAAATTGTCATAACATAATTATTATTTCTTATAATTGAGTATCCGTTAGGTACATTATTTAACCACCATAAAAAATCTTTTCTAATAAAATTAGGTATTAAAACTGATTGGTTATAACTATCATTCTGTAATAAGGTTTCAAACTTAAATTGTTCGAACAACTTTGTATACATCCATCCATATTCTATGGCGGGACAAGCAGATACTAGCAAACCTAATATCCTAGCAAAATGACGTAAATTACATTTACGAATCTGTAAGCAGTTTTGCATATATGACCTAATTCTTTCTTTCTTTTCAATAGGTAATTCTATTATCATTCTTTGTGAATTAAAAACGAACCCTAGAAATTTGCAGCTAGTACAAGGAACTAAAGAACTTTTCTTTTCGTTTATAACAAACCCCATCGTTTTTAATAAAGAACAAGTTTGCTTTACATTAATATGACAGTCCTTAAAATTATTACCTATACAACAAATATCATCTAAATAAATAGTAGAAATCATATTTCTAGTTCGCAAGTATTCCATTACCGGTTTCATTAATTTTGTAAAAACGTATGGCGCTGTACATAATCCAAACGGTAAACAATTAAATTCATAAAGAGTTCCATTGTAATTAAAACGTAAATACTTTCTATGACACTTAGAAATATTAACACAAAAATAAGCATCCTTCAAGTCTACAGAAGCTATGTAGCAATCTTTTGTAATTAATTTAATTACTGTCCTATAATCCTCCATCTTAAAGTGATCCGTTTTGACAAATTTGTTTAAGGGCTTTAGATTAAGAATAAAGCGTTTTTCTCCGTTTGGTTTCGGCACGAGAAATACACTAGATGTGAATTCACCCTTTATATGGAGGCATTGTGAAATAGCTCCTATATCAAGTAATTTTTTAATTGCTTTAGAAAATTCAACATGTTCTTTTGCCGATTTAGGCATGGTACATGGACTGTCGGATCTTGTTGGTATAGACATAAAAGGTATTTTATAGCCCTTGATCCATGAGAGCAAGGTTAAATCGTTAGTTAATTCACACCATTGGTCGTAAAAATATTGCAAACGGCCAGCAAAATTAAATACCTGATCTATTTGAGACCCCTCTTGACTGGCGACTGTGCTCTCGGTGCACGCGGCTGCTGACGTGGATTGCGATTTTGCCGCAATGCAGGGCGTCCTCGCGATGACTCGTTGCTCCTGAAGGGCGGCTTTCTTTGATTGGGGCCCCTGGAGTTTAAAGACTGGTTTTTTAAGATATTCTTAAAACCAGAATTTGGACGAGGAGTTATCTGAGTCTTCTTTATGAGAGATTCACTAGTCTTTTGTACAGATTTTGCCGTTTTAAGTTTCTCACTTAACTCCTCGCCAAATAAATATTTGTCACGACTTGTGCTGTACAAGGCATCACGCAAACTCGTGTTTGTGGAGCTACCAATAATACTGCGCCGTGACTTGGTTTCTATATAGTGACTATCACATAAAATGCGACAAGCGTCACTCAATGGCTGAAGAAGCACATGTTTGCTCGTCTCACCACGTATTATCATTTCTGTGAGCTGAGATAAGGCTCCTAATGCAAATCCCAATTGATTTTGTTTTTGCATTATTGTAAAATCCCTTTTTATCAATATGTCAGGTAGTGCAGCTTTGGCCTCTGGATTCAATATGGGTGCCACCAAATAACTACAATTAGATGGCACAATGTATTTCTTGAGTAGTGACTCTTTAACATCTTTTAAAAGACCTTTAACCAAGATATTTTGCCATCGGGAAGCTATATCTTTGTGAATATCCTTCCCCAATACAATATCGGGCTGTGGAGCCTCGCCCAATATTTGCAAAATATCTTCCTCTAACCCTGTTTCACCTTCCAACTCTACAGAGATCGTCTGCTCAGTTATAGACGAAGGTCCAGATTTAGAAAGAGAGGGTTCCACCACATTCTGTATGGATCGGGTAGGCGATATAGGTCTAGCAATATCGAATTCTACAACCTGATTTTGGGGTGGAGACAGCCTCGGCGGTGACGATAGCTCCACTGGCGCCTGTTCTTCGTTTTCTGCATCTGTATATGAAAAAATACAAATGTCCATAAATTTTGAAATCAATTTTCAAATATCGAACATGGCGGTAAGCTAATAAATCAAGTACAGCGCGTACTAATACAATACGGGTACCGTCAACAACGGCATATTAACGTCTAACGACGTTTTATTTTAATTTGAGTCTCAATCTCAAATTACGGAAAACCTCAGGCCACAGGTGCCGGTTTGGGACGTCAAAAAAGACGATTTTTATAAAAGCAGTTTGTACGATCGCCACCGACGATAAATAAACTGTACAGCCTAGGGATAAATCCCATCCATAGCTTAGAAACTCTTTTGATCGCCACCGACGATAGAAAAGAATAACTTCACTAACCGCTGCTATCTGAAGAAATCATACGTCGCTTGCGACGTAATTTTCGTTCTAGCTTGCGGATCTTCTTCGAAATTCTGGCTTCATCCTCTTCACAGCGTCTCTTGTTCCCCATCTTGACACCAGAAATTATGCAGGATCAAAAATATGTTAACTTTGTGGCGGGTCCACGTGCGAAGGCTACAGCACGAAAACGCAGAATGAGAGTCGCAACGGTTAATCCGTAGCTCAGTGGGTTGGCGGGAGTTGACTAGTGATGGGACATAAAAAAAAAAAAAAAAAAAAAAAAAAAAAACTTTAAAATCGTGCATAGATTATAGTATCGATAACGCTACTACGAATCGTTAACCATACATCGCTAAGAACAAAGCTGGAAACATAATATATATTATGTTTATTAACTTTCGCGAGTTGAGAATTTTCTTAGAAAATTAGACAACAGGTCTAAATCGCGTAATTATTTTATTATAAAGCAAAGTAAATAAATGCCTATGCTCGACATTTCAAAATGTCTGCTGCTGCTGCATCATTCGTGGTCACGACTGATAAAGCTCAGCATCATCTCCGTGAAGCGCGAATATTGTCCTATACCCTCACATGATCGTCACAATTTTTATTTTTATTCAGCCCGGATCCGTCGGTAGTTCGACACACAATACTTATTATGCAAGTCATTCCAAAACGTTGAGCATAAATATATATTTACCTTTATAATAATTACGCGATTTAGACCCGTTGTCTGATTTTTTAATAATACTTTCTATGTAATTTTCTATCTATCAAATGACTTGTAGACGCGGTGATATACGCTGTATAAAAACAAATACAGTCCTAGTTGGTCACAACGCTTATGTTTACATTGAATGCCATTTTACCCTAATCTTCCAACCAATCTTCAGACAAATTCCCGCATTATTCATAAACCCAATAAATGTCCTCAAACAACTCGTAAACGAAATAAAACACAAAAACATGTGCAATAAGGAAACAGTGGCATATCTCGAGTTATCTTAATAGTGTCGCGAATCGTCGCTAAGAGACAAAGCTACCGACTGATTGCGGCAGATTTTATGACCGATATCAATATGTACGAGTATGCTACTTTGATATGAGGAAATGGAGCCATCTTTTGTCATAGATGTCTTTGTTGTAAATTTTATTTTATTATATCTTATTCCTACTTTCGCAGACATGCCAGCTTAGGTGTTAAAGTATCGTTTATGCACAAAAATACACCATTGCAGTGGTTACATTTTATTATATAAGGTTAGAAATGCAAATAAGTTTTGTCATACTTCCTTGTGCAGTATAAAAAAAAAAAAATTCATCTAATGGCTAGTAAAAATTATAATAATGTGTACAGTCCAAACATTTTTTGAGACTTGAAGTGGGATTTATATTTCAGCCTATTTACTAATAATATGTAGGTTATGTTGGTGGTAGAGCTCTTGTGAATGAGCTCGAGGGCGGCAGCACCACCGTCTCACCTTTAACCTGCCGCCAAATAGTAGTGCTGCCATTACTGTGTTCCGGTTTGGTGTTGAGATCAGGCCCTGAAATTACTGGCACATGAGGTATAACACCGTAGTCCTCAGCTGCAGCGACGCATCTATAATCTGCTTTTGTGGATTGTTGATGTCCATGGGCTGTACTCCACTTACCATAAGGTCTACTACACGTTCTTTCGCTGTGGGCGTAGTATAAAAAAAAATATATATATGACGCGAGGCGTCCAGACAGACGATGCATACAGTCAAAAGATTCCTGAATTTGAAGTTGGGCTTGGATAGTTTAGTAGGAAAACGATAGGCTGGAATGCCTGGCATCCTATAGTCACGGACTTAAATCCCGCTTAACATACAACAATTTTTTCATCTCTTGTTAGTATTAGATAGCTAAGCATGGCTAAATTCTATATAAAAATCAATAAGAATTTGAATAACAATTGTGTGTGCAAACTTGACTAATGTTTTATTAATGAAGTTTTTTTATTGTTTCAGGTACTTAATCAAAATTGTTTTAGGTAACCGGATTGTGCTTGTACTGAATTGTAGGAAGTATTGTGGTAGTTATGAAATAAAGGAAAAAGCAATGCCCAAAAACTGACTCACTACCAACCTTTTTTTTACAAATATTTTTAAATTAAGAGTCCAGCAGAACTCGAACCTGCACCCCCTGGGTATACGCCCCAAGTGCTTTGCCAATTCAGCTATGGATTCGTATGCTGCTAGACTTGAAATTTCTCAATTTTTTTTGTGCCAGCGTCATATGCATATATATACCTTAGCTAGACGAACCTTACTTGGTTTGATTGCATACGAATTCATAGCTGAATTGGCAAAGCACTTGGGGCGTATGCCCAGAGGGTGCAAGTTCGAGTCCTGCTGGATTCTTAATTTTTCAACTTTAATATTATATAAAATACAAAAAGAAAAAGCAAAGCTAAAATTTGCTTTAAAATATTACAAACATTTCCTTTCTAAATTGTGATTCTATGTTTTGATCTCATATAATGTAAATTTTAATTTTATTCTTGAATTAAAGGAGAGCTTGCAAATATTATATGAAAAGATCTAATATTTGCAAGCTCTCCTTTAATTGAGGGAATACACTAAAACGTTTTAATGTGCTTGTTATATGTCTATAATGTGTATAGCTCTTGTTGGAGATCCATAATTAATTAAATAAATAAATAAATATTAAGTCTCTGTAATCACGTTTATGCTGATCATCAGACGGTCGTTGTTGCGGTCACAATCATTCATCTCAATGCGATAACACACCATCGCCCTCTGCTCGACTAATCGAATCGTTTTCCACGCTGTGGGATAGGCTTAGCTCAAGGAATGGTGTGGAGTAGAGCTTCAGTATTTTTTTAAAGTAAAGTAAAGTAAAAAAAGTTTTTTGTTATATATCTCTCGAGATCAGGATGTCCAGTACCCGGGATGCCTTCAAAGCCCGGGTTCGTCAACTCTTACTAACTGAATCTTCTGCAGAGTCATTAAAAAATTGATCTGTCATGCTTTATTTATATAGTAGTATATATTGTATAGATGTATATATATTCTTATTGAATATTATGATTTGATATTATATTATGTATATTATTATTGTATGTATTGTATGGTTTTAGGATTAGTTTTTCTCTTTAAATTGGAACATTTTTACTGCAGCTACCTTAGTAATCTCTGCACCACCTTACGGTTGACTGGTAGAGAATAATAGGCATTAAGTCCGCCATTGTACACTTATTATGTGCAAGAAGTTTTAAATAAATAAATAAATAAATATGGCCGAGACCTCGCGGTGATTGGTTAAATTTTGGACAGGCAAAAGTGTTAGGCCTCTCGGTGACCGATTTCTTGTACGCTAACAATAGAACGTTCGGCAATGTAAGCACACGTCCTGTAAAAAAGTTAGTCAGTAATAGTATAAATATAACTGCAGGCGCGATTATCGGTCCTACAATAACTCGGTCGTGCGCGAGTACCCTTTTTTTGGTTTTTCCGCCAGGAAATTCTTAAAACCCCTAAGTTTTATTCTGCCCGGTTGATGACGATAGACTCTTTACCACATGGGACCTTAACATGTGAAATGTGAGTTTCATACATCGCTGCCACACCTTTCTGAATAATATACATAGGTTACTACACTATTTTCTTAAAAAATCCCGAGGAACTACATAACCTTATCCCTCCCTCCCCGTTTCACCATCGGACTACCAGACAAACGGCACTCAGGCATCGCTTCACGGTAGATATTCCACTAATACGCACTAAGCGTTTCGCCTCTACATTTCTTATGCGAACTGCCTAAGAATGGAACGCCTTGCCCGAGTCTGTGTTTCCGCATGAGTACAATTTGGATCTCTTCAAAGCAACATTTAGGTAAGCGTGCTCCACCGTAGACCGCATCATCACTTACCATCAGGTGAGATCGTGGTCAAACGCGTGCCTATCTATCATTAAAAAAAATTGTCTACTCCGTTCGTTTCTCTGTTCTCACCTATTACTTTCACTGTTATTGTTTCTATCACGTTAACACGACGTCGTGAAGCAGCGTCGCGTCGTCGCCATGACACGGTGCGTGAAAAGACAGATTGTAATCTTTGTAACGTCTTGATG
This sequence comes from Hypena proboscidalis, assembly GCA_905147285.1. Classification (NCBI taxonomy): domain Eukaryota; kingdom Metazoa; phylum Arthropoda; class Insecta; order Lepidoptera; family Erebidae; genus Hypena; species Hypena proboscidalis. The sequence goes on along the minus strand of LR990147.1, from coordinate 15,352,650 downwards.
TCAACCTGTTGCAGTTTACCACCAATACCACCATCGTGGTGGCAAGTGGTGAAATATTCCATCATCCTCATTTCACTAAAGTATTTCTTTTCACAGTTTTGTTTGTTCAGTTTCTCACTTCACGACAAGGACGCTTCGTTGAAACTGCTTAATAATAAAATAAATATTAAAAAAAAGGCGTTGCCGTCGGCAAATATGCAAAAAAAAACCAGACTGCTTCAAAAAAAGAACTGAAAAGATAAAAACAAGTATAGCATTATCTACATTAAATTCATTAACAACAAATGAAATATGTCAAACTAAATTCTTTATGATGTTGCAGGCGGGGACAAACGAAGTTATATTTATAGTAGTAAAAAAGTATTTTATAAAATATTAAAGTTGAAAAATTAAGAATCCAGCAGGACTCGAACCTGCACCCCCTGGGTATACGCCCCAAGTGCTTTGCCAATTCAGCTATGGATTCGTATGCTGCCGGACTCGAAATTTCTCAACTCTTTTTGTGCCAGCTTTTAGCTAGACGAACCTTATTTGGTTTTCAACTTTAATATTTTATAAATTACAAAAAGGCATAGCAAAGCTAAAATTTGCTTTTAAATATTACAACAAAGTATTGTTTGTCCCCGCCTAATGTAGATAATGCTATACTTGTTTTTATCTTTTCAGTTCTTTTTTTTAAGCAGTCGGGTTTTTTGTTTTTTTAATAATTATTTTTTATTTCACTCTTTTTAGTTCTTTTAACCGACATGTTTTTTTTATATGTATTAATTTGTAGAAATCAAATCTCTTTGAGATCAATGAGCCTTAATCGTAAGTTAAACTATCAAATGCAAAAACAATTATTCAAATTCGACCGGCAGTTTCCAAGATTAGCGTGAGCGAACATACAAACTAACTTCCACCCACTTCGGGCGCGCGAGCGTGCCGGTATATAAATTGGTAAATTGTGTTTAATCAGTAATACAAATGTAATAAGAAGTATATATTTTTGAAATGGCCTTTTATTTGATACCTATATTACTATGATGAAAAGAAAATCCATACCTCCCCCCCTTTTTTTTTCATTTGCCGGCGCCATTTTGAAAATTTATATAGCCTATGTCACTATCACTGTTTCATTCATCCATACATACATACATACATACATACATACATACATACATACATACATACATACATACGCTCGAAAAACATAACCCTCCTTCTGACGCAGTCGGGTAAAAAAAGCGACGCCTTTAGCGCTCCCTGCCCAGTTAGATGTGATACAAGTGTGTTTAAAAAGTGAGAGTTACCTCAACAATACCGAAAATGAAAATTTAAAATAAATTTGAAATTAGCACAAAACGTTTGCAAATAAGACGGAGCCTGTAGCCGGTACCATAGTTGCTCAGTCTGCAAAGCGCCTTAAAGCCCATCCCTTTCGTAAAAATCGTGAGGCAATAAAGATGATTCACGCGTTACCCATAATTTATCACCACATTATCTTGATGCTTTCATATCCTAACAGTACCCTATATTAAAGTAGCAAGCCCACCTTCTATCAAGATCTGACCTGTGTACCTTATGACAGGCCGTGGGCGGATGGGTCAGTTAGAACAAGGGGAAATTTATTAGTCTGCAGATAGCACCGAGTTTGGGTAGGTCCTGGTTTTAACTACCCACGGTTTTAGCATGGAACAATCATCTCGACGCGACGCAACGGTGGAAAGGAAAAGCACCATTTGGTCAAAATCAGCTTTGTAGTACACACACACACAATATATTTTTGGATTCTCTTTCGATCTGTTTAGATTAGAAACCTATTAGTAAAACAATTTTTAAAAAAATCCATCTGTAAATAAAAAAGTTATAATCCTTTTAGCCAAGTAAAACTTTAAACAGCTCTGTTGAACAATTTGCCAAATGACGCCTAATGAGGTGTTCCTTTTCACCGTCAATATTATAATGTCTTAACCTTGACGCATATTGTCTTGACCCTTAGAATGATGCAGCGACGCATCCGCTATCATTGTAGACTGTAGACTATAGAGGTTCATTCACTGTAGTCGTTCAATACAAAAGGTACCTATCCGATACGAATTAATAGTAGACGGTGTTTCAGTCAAAAGATATAGGACAGCACTTAGGTATTAAGTGATGTCACACAACTTAATTTACTAGCACTTACACTTCATTAACTTTCGTCCCAATTAAATGCACTTAAAATCTACCTAAAGTAAGACAATATTTAGTATCTTATTTCGCTACACAAAATACCAGCATTCGGCAAATCATAGATCTACTATAATTTAGACATCACGAATCGCAGCATCCATCTCAATAACAACATAATTATCTTGTCGTTTAGTCGTTATTCACTGAAGCCATATCATTACAACAAAAAACGAATAAAAAAATGATATTTTTATGATTCCCACAAGGAACTCGATTAATCACAAGCAACTAGAACAGTTTGTAAAAAAGCTTCGTATGAAATTACACGCTCTGGGCGCCGATTAAGCTTAACTCTATCGGGCGCTCAATTATCGAGCATTTATCGTGAAAACGTCTCAATTATCGCCCACTGTACAAGTGTGTACAGTGCTGCCAGTGTTCGTTGGTGCAGTTACCTCTTTATCTCCATTGTGGTTATGAATTGAGCCTTCTTGTAAAAATGATAATTGCAAACCATTAGCTCTACAAAAGTTTCTAGATGCGACGCTACATCGAGGAAATAGGATTTACAGAGAACACTTCTTTCTCTAAGCGGGTCATAGATGAGACGGTGGTCCTTCCTCTATTATTAGTTCACTAAAGTTCTGCTTTTTATCAATTGAACTTTTTTTTACCAGTGATTAGATTTCTAGGTAATTAGACTTTAGTTATAAATTCTAAGTGCGTTTTAGATTAGATTTAAAGCCGCTTTACTTGGTCAGCTACAATCTGGCCCACTTTCGCACATCCTCAAAATTACCCTTCCTCTTGGGTAATTTAAAAATCTGGCAACATTCGTATGAAGTCCTTTAAAGGCACCGTGCAAATAACACGTTTGCACCACATTGATGTATTACAGTTTTTCGTGTCGTTTTCCTGCAATCATGCGTGTCATGCAATAAGGCGAGTAGAAAGAGTTTTTTGTAATCGTTTGATTAGTCTAGATATTATTATGATTGCTTATCATAGATGAAAGTGTGTCAAGAAACGACTTGATTTGTAAATACTTAATCTTAATTCTAAATAGTAACAGAATCAGTCTAATAACCTTCATTTCTTCAAATACCCAGAAGAAAATTATTTGAATTTTGAACCTATCAGGAAGATAAAAATTTAACCTAACCGCAACGACGAGATTTAATTTTCTGTACAGTATTTTTCCGAGACAGATTTACCGATGGAAAATACTCGCTCCACAAATCTCAGAATGACTGATATACTTTAGCTTTATTGCGATGTCATTGACACCCTTTTTTCTATGACAGATTCTACAGGTTTTTTTAAAACAATGAAAAGTATCTTCATGTGGCTTTCAAACAGCAAACAACTTTCTTAACAAAAAGCTCACGTGTGAAAGTTTCCGAATCAAGGCTTACACCACGTATAGCGTTCTCACAAATTAGCGCCCGATAAAAATTAGACTGCCCACAATTAACGTTTTGTTAGTAATTAATCACCTTTGAGTCCCGCCGACAGAGCCTTGAATCGAGTAACTTTTTACAATCAAATCGATTTTGTATTCGATTCAATTATTCGGATGTTTTGCTTGCGAATTACGGGCTCGGGACTTTTTAAATTTGGATCGCTATGCGTATTCTAACGGCATTAGTATATTATGCCACCTTTTGATGCTTATGGGGATTGCAGATTAGATTCTGCTTATGGACTATCGAGTTACAGTATTTGCAGTTTATACAGATATTACAGTTATTTTAAATTGTGCCTACCATTAACCTATTTAGAAAGCAGACTAGCAGAGACTATTTTAAGAAAGCCTTTTAACGATGGATCAAGTTAGTTTAAAGGTCCTGAAGAAGATAATAATAATGATATTTATAATATATATTTAGTAGTCTCATAAAGAAAAAGTCCTAATCAAATTATTGAAACCAAATATGTATGTACCTACCACTTCTTAACTCTGCATTGCATCACCCTAGTTGCACACAGTTAGACAATGCCCTTGGCATTAAGTCCGCCTTGTACATTTTGCTGTGCTAACGTTAAATAAATAAATAAATAAAAATAAGACCTCGCTAACAGCCTTCCAATTTCACCCCTATCAGCTCAGTAGCTAGGTAGGAAATTATGTTTCTACCATCACTACATAGTATAAAACAAAGTCGCCTTTTCTGTCCCTATGTGCGCTTAAATCTTTAAAACTACGCAACGGATTTTGATGCGGTTTTTTCCAATAGATAGAGTGATTCAAGAGGAAGGTTTTTATGTATAATACATGCATAGAAAGGGGGAATTGTTTTACTCCAAATTTAACGCGTGCGGGCCACGGGCAGTAATGAATAAATCAAACTACTGGATCGATTTTAATCATTTTTTCAGTGAGTGACATAGGCTATATATTATATACCCGTGCAAATCCGGAGCGGGCCGCTGTGTTTTTATATACAACGTTCACAGTTTTTCTGTAGTGTATTTAGTATCAGCATTGTACCCGTGCGAAGCCGGGGCGGGTCGCTAGTGCTCAATAAACACTAGTAGCTACCCAAACACCTTCTCGAACTTTATTAACTGGCAGTTAATCTGATATTTTCTTCTGATACTCTATTGGTCCTACAACCAATAAACTGCTCAGGCGGTGTCCAGCCATACATCAACGTTGTGGACCACTAATCATTATTACGTAATGTATTAATGAGCCAGTGACAACACTCCACAATCTCAACCCACGCCTCTGTACTTCCCGATCAAACTATTTATATCTACTGACTAAGGTTGCGTGGTAAAATCCAGAATGTTTTAAATTCCATTTAAAGAAATAAATATTTTGTTTTTGAAATACTGCTTGATAGAGTCAAAATAATCTAGGCTGCCCTATGGACGCCGCGGTCGCGGTTTCGATTCCCGCTTGAGACAAATCATTGTGTGCATGAACATGGTTTGTCTTAGTCTGGGTGTTTCTATATATAATAAGTATGCATTTACAGAAGAAAAGTATATATGTATTAGTATCAGTTATTCTAGTACCCATAGTACAAGCTCTGTTTAGTTTGGGACTAGATGGCGTTGTGTGTAAGTTGTGAAATATTTATTTTATTTATTTATTTATCTATCTCACAAAAATGACAAAATTGTAACTTGATATCCAGAAATAGATATAAAACTTAATAGCGATTAAAGCGCTTAAAGGAGACAGCCTAAAGTGTTTTGATTCTATGCCATGTATATACTAGCCTTTTTGGCTACGTTTTAGATGTTTAAATGCTTTCGTGGATTGTCTTTACAGCATTACCCAATATTCGCTATCAAATAGTCGTGCTTGCATAAATTTATGCCGGTTTGGTGCTGAAATCACGGCTACAGGAGACTAAATTCATAATTATTGCACCTGAACATCGACAGGTATTTTCTAAATGCTTCGTATAAGGACGACTTTGCTAATCCCACTTGAGGCACTAAATACTACACTGCTGTGAAGAACATAAATAATACAAACTAAGTAAAACATAGCTACTTACATTTTTTTTTTTTCGGGAATTTGATACGTAGCCATTTAGTCAGCCACCGACTATTACAATAATTAAAAGCTGTTCAAACGTAAATTAAAATGTTTAGAACATTCATTGTAAAGTTTTAATAAATAAGTAAAGGTGTTCGCTTTCAGTTTCGTCTCTAATTAATTTTCTATTAATACGGATAGTGCCTTATGGGCGATGTGGTAATCGATAAGTTTACATAATAATGTCTGTGTGTTAACATTTACGGCGACATCTTATTTTTTTGTAAAGAATGTAGGAGTGGAGTGGTTTTGAATCCTACTTAAGATAGGCACAAATGGATGAACGTGACGTAACATACAGTTGAGAAATTTAAGGTCCTCGCAAGAGGCATCGGTAGCTGGTTTGTTAAATTCAAATCCTGTGAAATTGTTGTTGTTAGTTATTTTGGTTGCTTCTAGTCTAAAATACTTTTCATGTCCGAAATATACTGTATACATAACTATTAGCTATTGTTGAAATAAAACGACTGTTTTCAATGATGGTTGACGAGAGAAAGATTTATTCAATCAAATACACACAGCGGAAGGAAGTGCATACAAAAAAACATTCATTCGTTCATATTCAATTTAAGAGAGTACAGATTATAAATCCTATTAGTTTTCCTTATTTCAACTAGATAGCACTACATGTTTCATTTGATGTATACATACTACACATTTTAACACTGCCTCGTTGGTCTAGTGGAAAGCGTAGCGCTTCTCACCGCGAGGTCTAGGGTTTGTTTTCCGAGTCGGCCAAAAATGTAATTTGGGATATTTCCTTTAGGTAATTCTCAATAGCAGCACGTAGTTGGATTGTGCTTGGTGTATGGCGATAGGCACACCTCATTTTACATGGTACCTAAACATAACAGGTGAAATGTCTGAGTTATACGCCTATACCACACACTTTTGGGTTATATAGGCGAGATGTTACGTTATGTTATGACCGATATATACACTACTCGGGCAACATTAGTTCGAATAATTGATACTTATTAAGCTAGTTGTCCATTCAAATTATGAAATACGGGTGTTATTCACGTAATGTTGGTCTATTTAGTCGACCGCGGTCATAGGCAAGACTGGCTGCGACTCAGGCGCGACGTGTCGCACTCACTTGAAAATGCCTAAAAGTATAGGTGAAACCGCGGTCGACTAAATAGACCAAAAGACCTAAATAGAGACACATTACGTGAGTAACACCCGTATTTCATAATTTGAATAATGTTACAAACTCACGTCAGTTTTAATAAAAATAGTTGCGTCTACTTGAGTTTTATTGCCATATTTATAAAGAAGTATTCTTTACGGTACAATGATGATGTCAACTGCTCAGTTTACGATCCGTACTGCTTTAAATCTTGATTGTATTAGCCAACCTCTCAATCAAACCGCCGTAAAATGTTAATAGCTCTGTATAATATTACACAAGATTATGTTACTTTAAGGGGAACAATTGCTTGGCTGTTTTCCATACAAAAGTAATATGGGTTTAACTTTAATATTATTAAGATTTTATCTATTTTTATAAGCAAATCATATCTAAAACACTAAAATGCATGCAACAAGTATCAATAATAAAACAATATTTTGCTGATTGAATAACAACATTTATTTATACTCATAGGTAAGCGTGCTCGATCGTAGACCGCATCATCATTGACGACCGGATGGCGAAGTGGGTAGTGTGCCTGCCTGCGACGCCGAGGTCGTGGGTTCGATTCCCACTTAAGACAAATCTTTGTGTGCATGAACATGGGGGTTTGTCTTAGTCAGGGTGTTTCTATGTATAATAAGTATGTATTTACGAAAGAAAGTATACATGTATTAGTATCAGTTATTCTAGTACCCATAGTACAAGCTCTGCTTAGTTTGGGACTAGATAGCGTTGTGTGTGAGTTGTGAAATATTTAAAAAAAAAAAATTATTACTTACCATCAGGTAAGACCGGGGTCAAACGCGTGCCTGTGGTCAAACCACCAAAAAAAAAAAATAGATTTTAACCGAGTACGATTAAGTTACAATCGATTTTGATTCGAACAATCCAAAAAAGCGTGCCAAAACCTGATATCAGTTTCCAGACTCAAGCAATTGGAGATTTAATTAATAAGGCCTACTTGAACCACATTAAAAAATACTTTATGAACACAAAATATGTGTTATTAGCAGGTAATAAAATCGATTCCTCCGATGCGATGCTCAATTAGAGTTTATGTCCTGAAGCATGTTAATTTACGGCACACTGGAACTGGTATGAAGTACACTGGGCTACCAATCAACCTGTACATTGCCTGTATAAGCTGGTCTCGCGTTGTAAACAGAGGAGTTTTACTGGTGGTAGAGCTCTTGTGAATGAGCTCGAGGGCGGCAGCACCACCGTCTCACCTTTAACCTGCCGCCAAATAGTAGTGCTTCCATTACTGTGTTCCGGTTTGGTGGTGAGATCAGGCCCTGAAATTACTGGCACATGAGGCATAACACCGTAGTCCTCAGCTGCAGCGACGCATCTATAATCTGCTTTTGTTGATGTCCATGGGCTGTACTCCACTTACCATCAGGTGGACTACACGTTCGTTCGCTGTGGTCGTAGTATAAAAAAAAAAAGGAGTTCTAGCCCCTCGCTTTCACTTGATGTGACGAAAATGGTATTTTCCTACTTTTGGTACTTTTTCCGCTATTTAGGTTTGATCTGCTGGTACTTGAAGATGGGCTCAGAACGAATGCTGAAAAGTATCAGGAACTGTAGAACTTAGTCGTATCTAGGTAAAAATCACATTAATTTCTGATTTGCTGAGAAATGATCTGCTACGGGAAGTCAGCAGATAATTTTTTGAAATATATTTTTCAGGAAAAAACCCTAGAACTATCTTTAAAAACTATCAGGAACTATAATTCTTATTTAATTCTTATTTAATTCATTTATTCATTATATCTTATAAGCTAACAGATGTCTCATCCAAAACGCTTACAAGATTAATTATTACAATTAAATTATAATACAAACAAAAAAAAAACAATAATTTACAAAATTATTCATATAAAGCAATAAAAATATAGTAAAATCAATCAAAAATAAAAAATAAAAAAATATATTAGATTACACAAATAGATTACATTATATAGAACTCTTCTGCATGCGATAAGAACTCCCATTTATTTGTGATCTGCTAGACAATGATCTGCCAAGTTCACAAACACTATAGCCTTCCCGTGCAATTCGAGACCAGCTTATACTGGCAATGTAAAGGTTGATTGGTTGCCGGTACTGGTACTGGTTCACAGATATACTAACGACATGTAACAAAGTACTGGTACTGGGGCCATTACAGAGAAATGTCCTCCGTATTTTATCGTGGAAAGATCAAGCCTCAATATTAATTTCAATGTAATTATGCTTTTTGAAGTCATTGAAGATGCTCAACTATTGAAACTATTGCAATAATATGCTTCTTTTTTGTTTTTCTAAATAAAATGTAATATTGTATATATATAGATTATAAGGTAAAAATTTTAATATTTCTACACCGGCTACAGTAGTATACCATATATTCAGAAATAAATGATATTCTATTCTATTCTTAAAAAAATACATACCTCAATTTTATTATCCCATGAAAACAAATTTCTTGAATAAAATCTTAAGTAGCCGGTACTTTTCAAAATAACATAACCTTCCTTCTTAAGTTTTATCTAGACATATAGTATAAAGCGGCCAGTTTCGACAGTTCCCATAATATTCTAGTAAGTTAACTGCCAGTCAATTCTTAACAAGGACATTAAGCCTCAATTTGACAGATAAAATTGAACGGGAATAAACGCGATCATGCATTATTTACCTTAGTAAGCAATGCAATTTGTTTGCAGTTACCCTAACGCGTAAATGTAAACAATCGCCATAACGCGTGCGTATGAGCAATCGCCATAACGCGTGCGTATGAGCAATAGCCATAACGCGAGTATTGCATGCACCATTATCTGTTACAAGGTGTTACCTTAGGTCGCAGCATGGCCGACCCGCAAATGCCTCATTACAGAGAAATATGGCGGCGCTACGGAACGGTAATCTACATTATTCCACATTAAGGGTCGCCAGGCTCAACTGCAGGATATTTACATTCATGGGAACGCGTATCGGGAGTAAGGTTATCTGGCGCCCTTAGGCTGCAGGCACACGATGCCGGTTCGGTTTGCTAATAAACACAAATAAATATCACACTACATACACACAACGCCATCTAGTCCCAAACTAAGCAGAGCTTGTACTATAAGTACTAGAATAACTGTCAATACATATAGACTTTTCTTTTGTAAATAAATACTTATTATACATAGAAACACTCAGACCAATACAAACCTCAATTTTTCTTGAGCGGAAATCAAATTCGCGACCTCGGCGTGGCTAGCAAGTGCACCCACACCGCCACCCGGTCGACCAAAATGCATTCAACTTATCTTCTGTTAATAGACTTTAATGTAGTATAATTTCATAACTTTCTGCCAAAAATAAGAGCATTTCTTTCATTCGTATCGTAACAGAATAATGTTGCCCGATTGAGAACGAAAGAGCAGTGATAGCTGAGTGTCAGACCGTATTACGGCGATGTAAAAGGTCTCGGATACGATTGCACCGCATACACCTCTGTCAATAAATCTATAGGATTCGTCTTTTCAAATAAAATGTTTGTAAGTTTTATCATCATTTCTCTCGAGCTTGTGGCTAAGTCGACCGACCGATTTTGCAGGTTAAGCAATGTTAACCGCGGTCGGCCGTGGATGGTTGATCTTTAACATAACGAGATTGCCCCCGTGCCTCGGTGAATGCGTTAAGCCTTCGGTCTCGGTTGCCATTTGAACATCTATGGCAGTCGTTACGGTAATCAGAGGCCAGAAAGTATAAACCAATAGTCTAACAAATAGTACCGTATTACCTCGTACTAGGTCTAATGGCAGTCGCTCCACGTAAAATACTGATATTCAGCAAAATCCGATAGACTAAAAGCCGACCCCAATGTAATTGGGCAAAGGCTCGGCATTGATTGATTGTTTTTTATCATCCTTTATTATGCTATGTTTTAGATGAAGGATTAATTTATTTACTTTCATCTGGTGATCAAGCCAAGCTCTGAATCAAACTATTTATTTATTTACATAACGGTAATTACACCAATTACTTTAATTTAAGATAGTTGTATGCTTAATTAACACAGTTAAATTAACCATACAGAGAATACAAAGAAATCATCATTTGGAAACAATATTTAAAAAAATAAAATTAAACACAATAATATAACAAACACAATGAGAATTCATCCATCTCTTTCGCAAAAACTCAAACACACTGTTCACATTTGGCCATCCATTCGCAAAGAAATCACAGTCAGGCTTGGAATCCAGGAGAGCGTTGAATGCAGAGAGGGTGCGTGGTATTGGTGACTGAGCCCGTGCCACGGTGCGACACGCTGGCACAGCGAACAACACATGCTTGCGATTGCGGCTATATAGTTGTCTAGGGCGAAGAACTATTCACTATATACTAGCGGAAACACTGAAATTGTACCCGCAATAGTCAGAACCAACCCTTAAAGCTCAGTTGTCCGCTGCAACCACAGTACAGATGCAACGGTACGGTGAACTCTAAAACCACAAGATTGTCCTGACGGTATGACAAAGTGAAGTGCTCCATATCAAGCCATTCAGGCTCACCGGGAATGGTAATTTTGTTTATGCCACCATATCGAAGTGGGACAAGCAAGGGTTATGGTCTCATTGTGTCTGTTGTCCTCTGGTTGTCTATGGTCGAGTTAGATTAGTTCGATCGCACATGAAACGGCTTGAAGCAATTGTAGTCAGAATTATTGAGACCCATTATTACACATGCTTATGTTCCAACGTAACATACTGAATACCACAGAATAATAGTATAATAATGTTTTGTATGCATGAGGCGGTTGGAGTGGTTAGTGTATTCGCCTCTCACCGCGAAGTCTCGGGTTCGATTCCCGGGTCGACCGTCAGGAAATTCTTAATAGTGGCACGAAGTTGGAATTGTACCAAGTGGATGGCGATAGGCTCAAATCCCGTGAGACCAAAACATAACAGGTGAAATGTGGGTGTTGTACACTACTGCCACACCCTTCTGGTTAATGTTACCGTGATGTTATGCTATGTTGTTAAACTTCATACAGTCGTACACTTTTACATTAATTGTTTATTTGGCAATCGTACTTTTAACGGTTATTTTCAATAAAAAAAGACGGCTGATATTTATTTTATTTATTAATTTATTTAAACTTCATATACAAAATTTGTATACAAGGCGGACTTAATGCCATAGGCATTCTCTGCCATTCTACCTTAGGTTGATGCAGAGATTAACATGGCAGGTGAAGTCATAAAATATAGCGTTTGATTTTAAATAAAAGGTCATAAAAATCAATACAATTAATGAATACATAATGAAAATATGTGCGTATATATACGGGGTGGATGCGACATAGCGACATTTATTGAAACCACAGCTTCTATACATGGTAAGTATCAATTTCCACCGGATAAAAATTCTCTGGCGAAAAAAAAAAAATCACGTTCTCCGAACAATTTGAACATTGCGATCGTGCAATTTGTTCGGAAGACGTGGATTTTTTTTTTCGCCAGAGAATTTATTATCGGGTGGAAATGCATACTGGCCATGTATAGAAGCTGTGGTTTCAATAAATGTCGCTATGTCGCATCCACCCTGTATATGCATAATATCTACATGACAAAATACTTAAATATAAGTAAATATTTAATAAATAAAATATATAATACTAATAATAAATATTATGGTGGCGATTCATTTTTGTTGAGGAGAAGATTCCGGACCTTGATTTTAAAGGCGTATCGACTGTATTATTTAGGCATATGCCTATATATCAGCGGCACACAGAAGCACTGCCTCCAGGTGTACTGCCTCCGTCGTGCCCGTTCACAAACGCTCTACCACCAGTGAATTATTGGTTAGTTCAAAGGTGATTCGGTCAGGCGGGTCGAGACCTCTACGACTTTAAGCAAATCACATTTGCATGTATACACACGCCTATCTGAATATTCATGAAATATTAATCTGGCTTCTTCATTCTGAGGTTTATTATCTATCTACATTCTGAGGTTTATTATCTTCATTAATTACTTTAATGTGCCATCAAGAACCCGATCTAATCCACCTATATGTGTACCGTTTGCGACGACTAACTATAGGCAAAACTCTTTCTTGATCCGTGCAAGCAGAAGCTTCAATAATATGTGTAAACAGCACGATATTGATCCTTTCAATAGTAGTGTGTCAAAAGTGCGAAGGTGTTTGAGCCTTGACTTTTTTAAGGGTGCAGTGGAGGCGTGATTGGTCAGTATATGGTAACATTAGTGTGTGGTAAGTGTTTATATAGGTACTTACAAATTTAGCTTTAGATTTATTTTGTTCTGATTTTTTTTACTGTTTACGTTTGTTTTTATTCTGTTTTATATAAGTGAAGACTTGTAATTGGCTGCCAGATTCCTGTACTACTACATACAATACTGTAAATTTAGCTGTAAGTCTTCCATATATCTTCAATAAATAAATAAATTCTAGTTCCTGCCTCTGCCTTCTTACCGTCCCGTTGGTTTACTGGTTAGTGTATGCGCTTCTCATCGCGTCTCGGGTTCAATTCTCGGAATTATTTTGTCAGATTGTTTTTTATAGAAGCACGAAGTGGAATTGTTCCCGGTGGATGGCGATATGCTTACCTCCTATCACATTTGACCTATAGGTGAAATATGGGTTATACATCTCTGCCACACCTTTCTAGGTTATAATGGCGGCTGCTTATTGACATACAGCTCACGCTAATTTGGGAATCAGGGCTTCTTCTTCTTTTCGTTTCAATGGTCAAAGTTTTATACAACCCCCGCCCAGTACGTGGCCACGGTAATAGCGTTCTCTGTAGCCTTATTCAGGTCATCCAACGAGCAGCTATCAGGGCAATTGGGGCACTCAAGTAAGTGAGTCATTGTTTGCTGAGGTGCACCGCAATCGCCACGTTTCACCACGATGGCAAGTCAAAACCTTGACCACCTTACTGACTGTCCAAAATGCCCTACCACCTGCACAAGGGAGGCGCTCATGAATGCCGACGAGAGCGCCATAACAGTGGCCACTTATTGGACCAATAAAATTTGACTCAGCCATCGACACGACGAAGAAGAAGAAGACCGCAATCGCACTGAGTCTGTTCTGGTCCAACAATACCCCATTTTGAAGAAGAAGAAGAAGAAGCTGCAATAAAGAAATTTTGTTATTTTTAGTTGCAATAAAGAAATTGAATAATTATATTTATTAATATAGCCATGATTATGCTCTAATTTCTATTAGATTTCCTATTAATATACTTAAATCAAATCATTTATTACCATGAGCCCCAAGGGGCGCTTGAACACGTCAAAGCAAACATCAAAATACAAAAAATATAAAATAAAAATAAAACTTAACTAATTAAATTATAAATTTAAATTCGTGTATGCTTAAATTTAATTCCACTGCTGAGCAAAGGTCTCCCACCTTTGCTCAGCAGTGGGACAGCATGGGTTAGGGAAAAAAATAAAAAATAAATAAATTATAATACTACCATTCGCAAGTTATGTAGGTATAAAAGTTATCGAGTACTACGCTCGTGTAACCAATATGACTCTTTTACCTTATTGTCTTTACGTCTTTAGTTATTAATTTATTAAAATAAACTTATTTCATTACAAAATATCTATATGAGCACACTTCATGCTCATTGAAGCTATCAGTAAAGCGGGCGCCATGCACAGAATGACCGAGAATCGAGTTTATAATACGCAGTTTGTTGTATAATTTCATTATTATTAATATTATTGTGTTTTATAAATTATAACATTCTGTAGGTATGCAAATCACGTTGGAAGTGCTGTAAAAAAATTCAGGATCATAACATCACGCCTATGTTACCCACAAGGGTGTGGCAGAGGTGTACAACACCCACATTTCACCTGTTATGTTTAGGTCCCATGGGATAGGGGGTGAGCCTATCGCCATCCATCGGGCGCAACCGTGCTGCTATTGTGAATTTCCCTTACGGAAAGGTTTTAAATAATATTGCTCGACCCGGGAATCGAAACAGAGACCTCGCGGCACATAGAGGCACATACATACGTTAAACACTATCAAGGCAGTATACAAAAATGTATATATTTTAGTAAAAAAATAATTTAGAAAATATCTTTATAATCAAATTGTTTGTCCAAGTAGCGGGGTGTCGTATTTTTCTGTTGTTTTGGTCAAACTATAGATCACTCACAGGGACTTTCAAAACATAACATAACATCACGCCTATGTTACAGGTGAAATATAAATAAATAAATATTTCACAACTCACACACAACGCCATCTAGTCCCAAACTAAGCAGAGCTTGTAATATGGGTACTAGAATAACTGATACATTTTACTTGTTTTTTTTGTA
The DNA here is from genome assembly GCA_905147285.1 of Hypena proboscidalis. Taxonomy (NCBI): domain Eukaryota; kingdom Metazoa; phylum Arthropoda; class Insecta; order Lepidoptera; family Erebidae; genus Hypena; species Hypena proboscidalis. Next base: position 15,337,454 of record LR990147.1, on the reverse strand, counting down.
TATACATACATATTATACATAGAAACACCCAGACTAAGACAAACCCCCATGTTCATGCACACAAAGATTTGTCTTAAGCGGGAATCGAACTCGCGACCTCGGCGTCGCAGGCAGGTACACTACCCACTCCGCCATCCGGTCGTCAACAATATGGGTGTTTACACCTCAGCCACACACTTCACCTGTTATGTTAAGTCCCATTTGCCTAGTAGTAGCCAAAAGCCTCTGTGATGTAAGAATAAAAACATATCACAGTCGAATTCCTTCACAATTATTTGCGAATTCAACATTAGCAGATGAGACAGCTACATAATTATGTGGCATTCGGCGTAGGCAATACTAAGCATGTTAGGAATGTAGATCACAGTTGCGATTTGCCTTGCCCTGTGGCCGCAGGAATGTACAGATATGTACGTTTAACGAAATCGAGATACACTCTCGATATTAAAACTATTCCCACACCATTAGAGTTGTAAATACTTAGAAGTGGGAACTCATGGATATGGCATCTACATTTACCAACTTGGTAACAGAATGGCTGTGCCAGTCTTTCTTGATTTCAATGTTCTGTAGGACTTAATAAAACATTAGCGTACGTTTTAATATCAAAGTCGTTTTCGTTTTGGATGACATTCAGTGATAGAGGAAACAAACAGATAGACAAACTTAGAGGTATTATCCTAAAGATTAAGCGCCAGTTGCTGAGTTTCCGGGTACATCTTATCCGACCCGTAAAAAATAAAACCTTGTAGAATTTTAAAGTTGCACAAGTTACACCTGAAAAAGAACAGCTTTCACTTTCATTTATGCGTATTATATGCTCATCCTGCCAATAAGGTTTATCTATCACCTGTGAAATTGGGGCTGAGACTACAAAAACTACATTTTGAAAAGTATTTTGGTTTTGTCATTATATTCGATTTTCATCCTGAGTCCAGTACAATACTTAAAGCTGAGATATGAAATAGCACTAAGTATTACGGACGACTTGAGCTCTTAAATTTGGACCTGGAATACAGCCACATTGGCTACAAAAAAAGGCAATTTCCGTGAGAATAGAGTAACCTTTAAATGAAGCAAAATTAAAAACCTTTGTTTAAGATTCTGATCTAAGCCGAAGATGATCGCCATCAAAGCCGTAACGCACGGGCCGCCCTTGAGCTATTTGCTTTATATAAACTTTTATGATCAATTACGCCATTAGCGTTTATTTATTGGATACTTAACCTTGATTTAAGCACGTTTTCACGTGTGTCTTAATAAAGCTTTGTTTTGTTTAGCCGGCATGCTTTGATGTTACTAAGGCTTAAGAAAATATCAAAATGCATAATCAATAAATTAATTAATAAAATGCATAATTCAATAAGATTCAACACCACTGGTATCTACCTCGTTTAATCACCGGACTTCTAAAGTATTGTTTGTTGCTGGGAACAAAGCAGACTAACGATTGACGCGGGTAGAAAGAACCGCATGAGTCTTCTTGTCACCAATATTAGTATCTGATAGTTACTGTTCCTTCCTGCTACACAACGCTGACTCCATGTCGAATTTAAGAAGCCAATCGCCGTTTTAATTTTATCTTATCTTCTAAATTCAAAAAGGTACCTCCTCCACTCCCCACCACTCCTTACGATCGTTAACACACAACAACTTCTTCGAGCTCGTAACTCGCTGATAGCATCAGTCGTCGCGTGGGCGTCGAGCAGGGTGGAAGTGCTCACTCCGCGACATGACCACGACTTATGACGTGTATGTTCTGTACCTATAAATTTCGGCATTAAGATAAGGTCCAGCCGTTAGATGTGATTCTGTGATATATTCCATTCTGGTACACGGACTGCCGTGTCGACCTATTTCTGAATGGATTTTCAATGGTTGTCAATATGTGATCGATTTAGGAAGGGCGGGCTTTAATGGAGAAGACGTTGTGCTTATGTTGTGTCAGATAAACGAGGTAATAACATTGTATCTACATAGCCATCAGGCGGGTGTACCGAATGCTTTTTGTCACCTTAGTGGCATAAAAAAGGGGACAAGAGTTCTTCTTATTGTGGGTAGTCACTGGCTGAAGTCGGCACAAAGTCATGAGAGCTTTCTGCAGCCTTCAGCAATATGTATCGATCTAGAAAAAAGAGATCTTCAGTTAGTTGGCCACCACATTTTCGAATTTTGCAGTTTCGCGATATATGCTCCGTCTAGGCTCTACTTATAATCCCATTTTAAAATTTGCCAATTTTACGCGAAGGCTAGTATTTAACAAGAGGAAATTCTTCAAATCATACCGGCCTCTACCTGTCTTTCTAAGTCATCGGAATTATAAGTGAATGAAACATTGAATTATAAGGCCAGTGTCAGTCAGTACAACGTTAGATATCGTCAGTGTCGCCCCCTGGTGCGCTCCTTCACCGTTAGCCATGGTGTGGAATGGTAGAAGGGTAACGGTGCATGACTCTGTTAGGAAAGGTTTGATTTCTGTCTTTCTCACTAAGCCATTAGATAAATGTTGTTGTATTATACTTACCGTTAATTTTATCTTGGCCACTTTCCTCCCACGCCTCAATTAATTTGTGAGCTCGTGCCTATTGACATAGTCTGTGACAAAATGTACAATATGTTGTAGTATACGTCAAAAGGCAGCCAGCATCATTCAATGGAAAATAATAAGAAAATTATATTAAAACTTTATGTTAAAACCATTGGTTAAAACTAATAAAATAAGTACCCAATATTAAATTGAGACTGTCAAAATGCTTGGCTGCTCACAACTATGAATTTACAGGGGTGGGGTATGGGGAATCAAATTGCAGTGAACGGTTAGTAGCTATCTAGTCTATTAATACTTCTCCCATTGTCAGGCAGGCTTCTCCTTGTTATGAGAAGGGTTATTTAGTCATTTAGTCCATAGTCCACCACAATGGCCATATTTGGGTTGGTAAACTGCACATCCTTGAGTTAAAGTATTCAAGGGGGCACTCTCAGGTATGTAGGTTGTACAAACAATTAATAGTAATAGCACAGGTTATGTAATCATTATATTTTACGATATTTCCTTGCACTTGTAATAAGTCTGTCTATATTCAATATTATACAGATTTAATTTAATACCTACTATTGGTTCCTAGTTATTTATTGCTATTGTTTTAGCAAACGGAACTAAAACCAGGTCCTTATGTTGGCCGATACGCATTTCGAAATCAAACTAAACAAATACGAAATGATAAAAAAAATATACTACAGCGTCAATATTACTAAATCAGCCACGGATTAGGTTGAATTGCTAACTTAGTAATTAAGAAGAAAACGTATATATTTAAAGAGGCGAATAATGCTATAAAAATAATTCAGTTTAATTAGCACCCATTATCAATCCCCTCGTCTTGGGCAAGTAAATCAAAATATTAAGTTACCTATGCCAAGTAGATAAATATTTGATATATTTTAAGGCGTAGTTTGTATAATTACTAAAATTATAAAATTAAAAAAAAAAAAATGTCTGTCTTTTACGTTTTCACTAAACATTATCTTGATTAGAGGTAGTCTTCTTCTGCCAGGAAGAAACTACAGCATAAATCGATTAGTAGACGCGTTGCTATATCTGATAACTACAACTAAAATTAGTACTTTAAAATGTTTCTAATTTCCACACACTCTGAAACTACCACGCTTTTCTTTTAAATCCGTCCATCCAAAGGTAGCCTGGCAGAAATTGCGTCAAGCGATAAGGCCGCCCTTTGCATATTGTTATTATTGTCTTATAAAAGTTGTCTTTAGAAGAGTTTTTTAAGAATTAAATTTAAATTTTGACATGACACTTATTTGATTAATATATTTTAATAACAATGACTTTATGCACTTTTTGAGACATTAATTATGATTTTTATTTATTAATTGATACTTATTTTTTTTAATTTTTAATTCTATTTTATTATTATTATTGTATTTTTTCTATTGATATTTAATGTAATGACGTGTAATTATTATTACTAATAAATAAGTTTATGAGTTTAGTTTCTTATGAAAATGGTGTGCAAATAAAGTTTTATCTATCTACGTTATTATGCCACATGTGTCAGTAAATTGGATAAAAAGATCTTGAGAAGAACGAATATACAATACCTACTCAATTGTACAAGTTCGTACGTCATATAATGACCATTTCATTGTTCGTTTTTGCTAGAACATATCAGAAATAAATTAAGATCAACAAATGAATTGCGTACGAACGAATTGACACCATTATAAGGGCTCCATAAATTTGCAATTCTTTCAATCAACACCATAAAAAATATATTGACTCGTATTACTTACGTACGGTACATACTATACTGACATATTTTAACTGTGGTACTTTTTTTAACCCCGCTCTTCCCCGAATTTCTTTGTTGACAATTATTATGGTTGTCAAAAGCGTATGAGTGCGTTCCAGGTTTCACATTTAATTTAATAATATATTTGTCATGAAAATGAGTTTTGATAATGTAATGCTTGATAATTGTATAGGTCTAGTTGTGGTTGTATCATATTAATTTAATTTAGTTACTAGCTACTACTACTACTTCTTCCTCGTTTACTGGGCGCATCAGAATTATCAGCGCAGCGGTGCTTTTTAGCACTGCAGTATTGTGCTGAGATGCGTACCATTTCTGGCATTAGTAATTATATTTTAAATTATTTAGTTTTAGACGCTTTATTATGTACTTTATTTTTATTTTTTTATTATGACAGAATAAATGATTTTTCTTTCTTTCTTTCTTTCTTGTTTTCTACCTTCAATAATTCACTTTAAAATCCTACGATTTGCAGAGGTAACTTCATTTTCATCGCAGCTGCATTTAAATTAGTTTATAAATACCAAGTGCTAGAGATAAGCTTAAAAGAACCTTATCCATAACATCACGCATAATATTCGCGAAAGGTGTGGCAGAGGTATAATATGTAACTTAATTAATGACTACAGCAATTTGGACAAAATGGTCACGAACAAACATTAACTTTTGTGTTTTAGAAATTATTTGTCAATAAAAAGGGGTGCATGAAAGGAGCCACCCCGAGTGACGTACATAACGATTCCCTACGTCCGGCGCACCCTGGGCAACTCGCGATTTCTCCAAAGCGAATTGGCTAATCCTTTCACCACGATGGCAAATCAAAATAAAATTTGACTCAGCCATCGACACGACGAAGGAGAAGAATAAAAAAAAGATAAAACTTAAATATTACAGTTAAACCCATATAACTTTTGTATGAAAAACAGACAACCAATTGTTCTGATATATGCTCCTCGTATGCCTTACATTGCCTAACATTAGACAATACATTTTCAACAACCGATCGATCTTGTTAACATCCATCAGAATTTACTCATATCGTTCAATGTTACATTATAATGATTCAAAGTTAAACCGTAACTTTAACTTATGCCACGAAAATGATACACTTATACAGTTCCCATCTAATTTTACATGCAAAACAATCGCATTCCTCATTGCGGCGATATTTAATTACTAGACTTGTACAAATGGCCGCGAGCTGGCGATAAATCAATCAACGTCGCGAGACTCCGCGAAGTCGCGACATTCGCGGTTCAACACAAATAAGGGGTTTCTTATTAGTTTTACATGGCACACTTGATTACAATGTTTAATAGTTATTTATGGTAGAAGTGAGAAAAAGTTTATATTTCTGTTGTGAGTGCCAATTTTAAATCTTGAGCTTGCGAAGTAGTCTTGAATTAAATCACGAGCGTAGCGAGTGATTCTAATAAAGACTACTTCGCAAGTGAGAGATTTAAGAGGTCACGAACTGGAAATTAAATTTTTCTTACGTGTAACATACAAAACTTTTCACCTCTTCCAGTGAGAAAATATTAAGATTTAAATAAACTCGTACTCGATTGCTTAACTTTGGATAATTCTATGTAATACGACAGTAGATAATACCGATTCAGAATGCATTTTAGCGCCTTCTGAAAGTCGCCACTTATTTAATATGTCGTATGCTTTCAAAAACTTCTCCCGAGATTTTTCTGGTAAAAAGCAAACTTCTGTGTACTAGCTTCTAACTTGCTTCTACTAGCAAGTTGTTTCAACTATTCTGAAGTTCCACAAAGTTCTTTATCACTTGATTCACTTTTTTTTTGTTAAAAATTGTAGTCAACAATTAAACATAAACTGAAAAGAATTTAAAGTTCCCTGCGATGAATGACACTGACACAGACACACTTTTTTTATAAGAATGCGTTTGGAAGTTTGTTCCTTAACATTTATGTATAGAGTCTAATATTAAATACTTAATTTTTATTAAATTTAATGGTTAATCACGAATATAAAAACATTAAAATACTAAATAAGCGTGTATTAATATAATTTAAAATAATTAAAACGTATCGTTTGTAGTTTTTAAATAAAATTGGCGCTAATAAAAACAAAACAGCCACCATGTAGGTTATAACCTACATGGTGGCTGTTTTGTTTTTATTAGCGCCTATTCATTGGAAGGATTTAGTGTTTCTAAATTTAAATCACTTTGCCTCACTAGTGAGTAATAAGCGTTATTACTCACTAAATTCTCGCAAGCAAACGATCTTTTTCGTGCTGGTGTGGTGAAAAGGAAATTATGCAGAGGGTTTTGGTGGAATCAGTTTTATTTTTTAACATTTAGGGTATAAAACTTTTTTAGTTATGGGGAAATACACGATATATATAAACGGTTGGCGTAGTGGTTAAAGTGGTTGCCTCGCCACTTTTGACTACGCTAGTGTTGTAGGTTCGATCCCCACTCGGAACAAATCTTTGTGTGATCTGCAAAGATATGTTTTGACTCTGGGTGTGCTTTGTGTGTTAAATGTATGCTTGTGAACAACCCCGGGACACATGAGCTATTCGTAGTGCGGGCGTCGTTTAAAGAAAAAAGAAAAGACACTTAGTTTTTTCTATTGTCCATCTTTGGGTCACACCAAAATTTTCACCACGGATTCAGTCAACACATTATTTCTTGGACAGGCATAGATGGGCACCTATAGATAACATAAAATTAACGAAAACCTATTACAGATTTATTTATTTCATCGTTTGACACGTGTTATACCAAAGAAATACCATGATCGAAACAAATCGAACTATTAACCTTCAATTTCTTATAACCACTTAATCATAAAACATCAACTACCCACGTTTCTATTAAGTTACAAACTTACATCAATGAAATCACGGGCGATTAGAGTTACGTCACAATGGCAAGATGGCCGATAAATCGTGTGTGGTGCATGCGCTCGCGCAGCCACCGGCGCTAACTTAATCAAAATTCCTGCTGTCTAACGCCCACTGCAGGCTGTTTGCTGGCTGCTCTAATCACTTCCCTGCTACTGGAACTTCGATTACTTGATTATATAATGTTTTTTTGTGGATGGAAAGTTTATAGGCGATAGGTTGTCGCGAAAGCTCAATATTAACGCTTATGTCAGATCGCGTCTTGAATATGCATCTACGGTGTGGAATCCACATTACAATATACATTCTTATGGTATAGAACGAATTCAAAACAGATTTAAGAAACATCTTGAATATCGTAATAACTTCGATCCAACCTTTGGTTTTCAATCGAGCAAGTTGGTATCTCTAACGGATCGCCGCTCCCACAGAGATGTAATCTTCTTATATCAAATTTTAAATAATGTTATTGATTCTTCATATCTCCTGGGCAATATAGGTTTACGTTGTAGGAGACCAACCTCACGAAGTGTTGTGGTTTTAGATGTTCCGTACGCTAGAACCTCACACGGTAAAAACAGATTCATAATACGGGCGTGTAGCTGTTACAATAATAAATTTAACGATATTGATATTTTTCATGAAAAATTAAATAAGTTTATTTTACAACTATTTTCTAATGCGGAATAACTCTAAAAAAAATATTTAGGTTACTTTTATTATATTTAATGTTCTATGAAATGTGTTAAATCTTATATAAGATATATATTATGCGAATATAAATACAAATATTATATTTATTTATATATTATCTTCTTAAATTGTTAAAATTGTAATATTTATTATTTATCTGTGCGATTAATTAAGCCGTCGAGTGTAATTTTATTATTAGAAACTTTGTTGGTGACAGTGTTAATTATGTATGTGTTGGTAATTGTTCTTAATTATAATACTGTTTGTTTCTTGTACCACAATAAATAAAAATAAAATAAAATCAATAGCTTGGATGAAGTTAAAGTCAAAGTCAAAGTTATTTATTTGCTAGAAAAGTAGTACGACTTAGGTGTTATATACATTTATAAAGGTTCTACACGATTCACCAGATCTAGCATGCAAATATTAAGGTACAGGAACAATGAATCTCGTAGTCACGAGATTTGCTTAGCAGAAACTGAATTCAAAATCATGGACTTAGAAATAAGTTTGACTTATTTCTAAGTCTATGATTTTGAACTAAGTTTACCTTCTAACTGTGACTTTAAAATAGCGTGTTGTTACTATATCAGTAACAACAAGCTATTTTAATGCAGGAGCAGGTGCTATAATATTGTGATTTTTGATACGTTCATTGATTGCACTCACAATCAGATGAATATCTTATTTGCTACCTTCTTTTTATAAAAAGCAGTTAAATATTTTCGATGCGACTAATAAATGTCACCAAGATAATAAAATTTTATAGCACACATTTTCGTAAGATATCAGATGTTTATGAGTAAAAGACGCCATAGATAAACAATTGCTGTATCTGATGTCATCAACGCCATGAAAAATAGTAGACACATTACTATTTATTTTTATAAATAAGCATAAAAGAAAACCCTTTTTGATCACCAATTTTATTGGCAAACCACATAATAAAATCGTTGTTACACATATTGCCGTTGTTACAACCTTGTGTAAATATAATTTTTTTTCCAAAAATATTGGCATATATTACGTTTTGGCATAAGCGGTTCCTTGCTGGCTATTTAATGAATCATTAACTGTCGTTAAACACAGCCGTGCAAACGCATAAAGAATGCAATGATTGCATTTAATCAAGCGAAGGTATATGGCGGCGCTACCTCATCGACCAACAACAATTATGTCACGTTGCTAACCATTCGTAAAAACGTTTTGTCTATTAGCTTACAACCCACGATTCCACGATTCATTTGCAGTTCCACTTACGCGCTGATTGTTGATCCATCGAAGCAGTCAACTAAATAACCATTCATGTTCTGAATCAGAATAGTTAGCAAAGCTTTCCGTCATCAGGTAAAGCTATGTTGTACGGACCATTGGGTTATGCATTGATTATCTACCAGCTCCTGCCCACAGCTCTGCCCGCGTATTGATCCGAGTAAAAGTAGCCTACGTCCTGCCCTAAGGGCCCATCTACCTCCATACCGATATGCACTAAAAATCGACCCAGATGTTTACTGCTAAGGCATAAAAGTGTAACAGACAGACAGTTACTTTCGGGTTTAAAATAGTTAGGAAGTTAGGGTTATATTCTGTTGCAACTCTTACTGTCCAAAAAAACATTTAGTTTCAAGATTTATTTCTAGCTGCTTGCATGCTGGACCGAAGCAAAGCTCATCTTATGATTCGGACAAATTTGGCTGTGCCCTGCGATACCTGTGGTATTAAAATCATGTCCGATGTTCAGTTTCGGAGCTATCAACCCTAGCATGGCACATTCGTTTTCCAGGACTATCGTGTCTTGGCACCTTGGGAGAAAGTGTGACAGTGATCGCTGTGGCGACCGGCCCGTGCTGTATCGGACATCAGCCGTGAGACTTTATCTGTCAACTGTAGTAAGAAAACAGAGGTTTAAGTTTAAGACACGTGCTTTTATTAACAGGTGATGTCTTTTAGCATCGGTGATTTGGTGGCTTTTTCCATAGTAAGTAACAGTTCAATCACGCCATTGGTCACGGAAGAAGAAGAAGGAAAAGTATCGTGTTTACAGCATCAGCATTACAGCTAAGTTATGACAAGCTTGGCAACTACAGCTGCAAAAATTCGAAATGTTAAGATATTATGCCTCTAGCCTGTGCTATTAATTTGTAGGAACATTTGAAATTAACCATTTTCAATTAACGTATTATGCGCATAAAAATAAATTATGTCACAGTAGTTAACGAAATCCTGCGAAACTGCATGGCTTTAGGTTTGGTAGGTCTGATAAACACAGCATACGTTTTATGCATATACATACAACATTTTACAAAATCTGAGTTTTCTTGCGTGTGCCTCTAACATAAGTAAAAACGATCATCAAGTATCTAATTTCGATCTTGTTACCAATATTATCCTCAAATTCACCTTTGAATTTGAACTCATACAATTAAAGCAGGATTAATTTAAAGAAAATACTAGTTTCTTCGTAGTTTATTTTCCTGTACCTTATTCCGCTCTATTTTTATCCGATTAACATACAAAGATGGAAGTAGTCTTTTCAATTCGCATAAATATCGATAAATGGCGCCGCCATGACAGCTCAGTTACCGCCAAGTCGCGTAATCATAAAATGTGTAAAAAATTATACTTCTGCGTTCAACTGTACTGTTGCTCGTTATCTAGACATCAGTAATTAAATGATTTTCTTTATTAAGTGTTACTGAGACTTGGTGACAAACTGCAGTGGGAATTCCGGATTATTTTATAGATACTGCGATAATTTCTTTAATTTATTTTAATTTTCTTATTGGAGTGGTTAGCGATTGGGTGTCGGTGTTGATGTGAGATTGAATCGCTGCTTGCTTTAAATCAAAATTAATTAAATTGCATCAATATAATAAGTAAATTAAAAAGAGCAGCTATGTTACAGTATTACGGTTTAAAATGGAAAAATATATAAAAATAATAAATATTGCTTAGCAAAGCTAAAATTTGCTTCAAAATTACAAGCAGTTATACAAAAACTTGTTAAAAATATAAGTGCTCTACTATTCGGGGATTATGGAGTTAACATTTAAACCCATTTAAACATTTAATAATCATTTACAATATAACAATTGAAAAGCTTCGTTAAAGTAGGTAAGAAAATCTTATTATAAATCTTACTGAGTCTGTTTTTGTATACCTAAACAATTTTTTTTTTTTCGAATGTTGGTTATTGTTAGTAAGAATTTGATGCTATGTCGATAAAAATGTACATCTGAATTCTAAAGACAATAAAAACTAAAGAAAGCATATCAGCATTAATAAAAAAGTGCTACTACTCAATCAACGAGTATTTAAAAGATACCCAATTAAACACTACACAAATAGATATAATTACATAATACCGATTTGAAAATTTTTATGCTTTGTCTTTTTAACCGACTTCAAAAAAAGGAGGAGGTTCTCAATTCGGTTGTATTTTTTTTTTATGTTTGTTCGCCGATTACTCGAAGACGCCTGGACCGATTTGAGAAATTCTTTTTTTGTATAATTTTAACATTACATATTGTCCTCTCGCGTTCTCTGCTATGCCCGTCTGCCCGACAGGGTTCACAATGTTCCTAGATATAATACTTACCACCTAAAACATATACTAAGAAACAGTTAAAAAATTATGGTACCGGTAGGATTTGAACCTGCGTGCGACCACACCAGGCAGTCGCTTTAACCAATCAAATTTCTCAACTGTATGTTACGTCATTTCGTGACGTCACGTTCATCCATTTGTTCCTATCTTAAGTAGGCATAGCTAAATACTATAAAAATAAATCAATAAGTTCCTAACACATACATTTGTAAGACGCAATAGAGTATTGAGTATCCTTGTAAATATAATAAATCCGACAGGGTAGCAAAGATTTTTCAATTTCATAATACAAACATCGGATCATAACTTGAAGTTGATGAATCTACGTACGAGATTCGAAACTAGTCGGCATATCCCGACTAAAGTAACGTGAGTAACCCGTTTTCTAAATAATAAGGATCATAACTTCTTTTAAACCATATTATAATTATACCCATCTTGTTTACTTGAAATAAATAACACCTCGATAGTATATTGGTTCGCCTAACACTATTCCCGCAATTACCTCACTTAATCAAACACTTTATTGGCACATTAACAGTTAAATATCGTTATCCTGCGAAAGGTTTCTCACCCAACCTGAAGTAGCTAACTATCCTTATTTATAGGGAGTGAATTTGACCCCGGTAAGATATCCGAGAGATAACTACTTATCACAATTTTTGCAGTGCTAGTGAGATATCTAACCAGGAACGAGTGGTATCCTGTTTGTGAAGTGCGAAGCTTTACGAAATCTGTTTTATGTAATGCAGAAATATTATTTTATTTATTTATTTTCTTTTACAGCAGGCTTACAGACTAATTACATTAAACATATTGTTAATTACAAGCCTCCACAATTAAGTAGCATAATAAACAAACATAAGTAGAAGTATATGTAGTATTAAAAAACAGTTTGAGTGCCGCTACTGTTCGGATGTATCTAAGAAGTACTCATTAGCTAAACGTTTCCTCACTGTGTCAGCACCAGCACTAGTGCAGCACAAATCAAAGTTTAGGTTTATTGGCAGTTTATTTAAGCCTCACGCAGCTCGAATGCAATATGCATTGCGCCTGTAATTAGTAATAGCAAAACCTGTAGCAGTGGTCTTTGACGAAAACCGATTTGATTAGTGCGTTTAAAATTAAATTTGGATACAAGTCCGGGACAGTCGATAGATTTGTTACTTATTATTATATATTACTTATTCAAAATTTTATTTTGAATAAGTAACAAATGTCATATTAGCAGTAATTGAGTTATGTCTAGTCATTGACTACATAAAAAAAGGCAGGACTCCGTCTCTTGAAACACTTACTGAAGCACCCATAGTAAGTCACACGTACACACAGAACACACACATTGACACAATAGTAAGTCAATCGCCCGCCATTACGCTTTGGACTGTGCTGTTGCTCGGATGTTCAAGTAAAATAATTAAAAATGCCGTCTTGTGTTGTGAAAAGCTGCCGAAACCATAGCGCCTCGATAAAAAAAAACCAGGGGATCATTTTTCATAGGTAAGCAAGTAATATATTCAGCTTATTGCCGAAATTATATTGTTTTCGTAAAAAAATATACCAAAACTATCAGTGTTGACAGTCAATAAATATTTTCATTTACCCTGAATTTGGGTAAATATTTTTTAGTAGTATAATACATTTAGTATAAATTATTATTCTATGTTTTATAGATTTCCTGCTGCAAACGACGCATGGAAAAATTATTGGATAAAAATAATTAGAAACTGCAGAAATTATAACAGTTGGTATCCATCAAAATATAGTGTAGTCTGCAGTATACACTTCGAGGAAATTGATTTATGTATATAAAACAAAAGGTGGACTTATTCGCATTGTCAGCTTTGCCGTACCAAAAAAGGTAAAACAATAGTATATTGTTTTAAATAAAGTATTAAATTAATAAATACCAGTACTTTAATCTAAAACTTTTTATTTCTTAGTTTAGTTTATTATTATTTTTTTCTTTATTTTTTATTTGTCAATATTTATTTGAAATATTGAAAAATCGCATGTAAGTGAATCTAAGCTTCGTGATTGTTGGTTTAGTTTAACTTAGATATTTTATTTGGTTTGTACATTTTGTTGACGTTTTCAAGCACTTTCTGATAGTTTATGTAATGGAGAATTTTTGTTTTTTTGATAACTGCCATAACTTACCCTACTATCCAATTTCGGCTCCAGGTCCTAAACTGGGACACCCTGTATATCACTAAAGCATCTTCACCATCTAAGAATCAGGAAGCGCCGTAGGAGTCGTAATTTTAAAATATTTTCCAAAAACTGGGTAGTTGCACTAAAGCATCTTCGCTGCCTTGCGTCAGGAGTGCCCAGAGCAACGAATTTTGTACATATTCCCTTAATAAAAACAAACAACTTCCAGCTGCAGGCCCGCATCGACTGCTAGAAATATAAAATCAACTTTGTTTCGAAATTCAATCATAAAGTGGTTTTATATTGTTTGGTTTTTGGCCACGGTAGTATAAAACTACCTATATCATGTTTGATCACGGAATAGGAATACCAAAGGAAATGTGAAGTGGGCGTGGTTCGCGTGCCACAATTAAGCGTAGCTACGCTTAATCAATCCATGTCTATGACCAGTCGTATTCTGACAGCGCGTCAAGTTGCTAATCTTGCGTATTTATTTTATATTTCTCTAACCATGCCGTATTGTGCTATTCTGGAGTGTAAAAATGATAGTAGAAGAAAAAATCTCATGAATGGAGGTGTTTCATACCATCGGTAAGTATGATTTCTTATAAAATTCATGTTTCGTTAACTTACGAAAAACATCTAGAACATTCTACAGAATATTCTACGCATGATATAATAAGATAGGTCTCCTCACCACGATGACAGTTCAGTATGTTGTGCCAGGAATGTATGAGTGTTGTCAAATTTTCATAGAACCTGGCACAAATATGGTGGCATATGTCAGTCTTGAGCATATCTGAGTTTTTTGTACCATGATTCTACGCTACTCGTTTAGTGATGTGTGAGTTCGTACAATACTGAGTTTATCGATAGACTTAAATTAAAAAAGAAAAGTAATCACAATATAATATTACAAATTCGATAGTTATTCTGTCTTTTAATGTAAAAAGGTAACGAACAGTGTTACCTTGTTACATTCAATCTGATCTGATCTGACATAGAGTTAGCTGGGTTCGGTTATCGGGGGTTAAAAAATAAAGTATTCTTATTTTATCCAGATTATTTAAAATGAGCTACACAACATGTTAAGTATTGTTACAAAAAGATTCAGTTAAAAAACGCGAGCGGTAGCTACTGGTACCATTGTGCGAGTGTCGAGTCTATTAATAAAAATTAGTAAGAAACTATATTATACTAAATGCAACATTTTCACATTTAAAACTCGTTAGCTCAAATAAGAAATCATGTATCTATCGATATCGATAATGTAATTATAAAATTCAATATTGCGCATCACTGGGTGAATAGCGCTAAAAATCAATCTCTGAAACAAAATCTCATCCTTATGTCGTACGTGTTTAAGGTTAAAATTGCGTCCATCTAAAATACTGCCATCTCTACTCAAGTAGCGGAATTATCTCGTCAGTCAAATGTAATACATTACTAAGATAACAAAACGTCGTAAGTACTTTTTGCAGTTTATCAAAATAAAGCTTATCAATAGAAGTGAAGGTATATTTTCAAATTTATAGCATGTGCTATATGCTTATTTTTACTAAAATAAAAACGACCAATCAAATGAATTCTTTGTGTGTAGTGCGAAGTATGATTATTGGTTTATTTGTGTGAGTTTGGCGACAGCAGTTTCCATACTAATTGTGTCTTATACCATTTCCTTTGGTATTCTTATTCCGTGTGTTTGATGGTAAAAAGCAGCAAATAAAAAAATATAAGAACTAAACCTCTAAAATATTTATTTAAATTATTGTAAAAATGTGGGTAATATTTCTCATGGCTGGTAACCCCTAACACACGCACACATAAACAGACCGCTGCCATTTTGGTGCTTCAATCATTTTCTATGTGACATTCTCTCCTGCTTTTTTTATGTACTCTATGTGTCTAGTATTTTTTGGATGGATTGTAATTGTTTTTTTTTTTCGTCTATTCGATGCGTTGTCAAATTTGAATAGCCAATAGGTGGCCAGCACGTTCGTGGACGCGCTGCAATGAACATAAAATGCGAATCCGACAGGGTAGCAATATTTTTTTTTAATATAAACATTTCATAACATCACGCCTATATTACCCAGAAGGGTGTAGCAGAGGTGTACAACACCTACATTTCAAATGTTATGTTTATGTCCCATGGGATAGAGGGTGACTCTATATTCATCTACCGGAAACAATTACAACTCAGTGATGCTTCTGCTTGAGAACTTTCCGTCATATTTTTCTGACCCGGGAATCGAACCCGAGACTTTACGGTAAATGGCGCATACCCTAACCACTAGACCATCGAGGGCTTTTTCAGTTTCATAATATACAGGGTGGATGCGACATAGCGACATTTCTTGAAACCACAGCTTCTATACATGGCCAGTATGCATTTCCACCGGATAAAAAATTCTCTGGCGAAAAAAAAAAAAAAAAATCCACGTCTTCCGAACAAATTGCACGATCGCAATGTTCAAATTGTTCGGAGAACGTGATTTTTTTTTTTCGCCAGAGAATTTTTATCCGGTGGAAATTGATACTTACCATGTATAGAAGCTGTGGTTTCAATAAATGTCGCTATGTCGCATCCACCCCGTATATATCGAATCATAACTGGAGACCTATGAGTGTATTAATAAGTGTACAATATGCATTTTTTTATTTTTTTGTACATACCAAATTATTATTGTCAGACGATTTTGTCGTAAAAGATTTCTTTTGTGTGAAGAATTGACTGAAGATTTAATCGTGCACATACATCACGGAGTGAATACTTTTTTATGTTTACACAAAATAAGATACAAATGAAATTCTGAAATTCGACAAGCCAAATTTACCAGACGTTTTTCTTCAATTACCACACACAAATCTAAACAAAAACTCAAACGTCACATCATAAATAAGCTGTTGTTTACAATTCCCTCTGCCCACCTCCTCAACAAAGCGTCGTGAAGAAATGCCAGCGACGGATCCCACTTGTCACCCTCACCACATTTCTCGGTTATTTATATTCTGCCTGAATCATTATGAGATTTTGTACGTTATGTAAATTCTCGTTATAATTGAGAACTAAAAACTCGATGTGAAACGTAAAATTCTAGATTGCGCCTGCAGCTGTGCTCGCGAAATACTTACCACATAAAAAGTAGCCTAAAATTTACGTTTTCGATACTCTAGCTTTACTATAAGATAATAATAATAATAGCAGCCCTGAATCTAATACAAGTCCCATTGCTCAGCTCGGGCCTCTTCTCATGATGAGAAGGGTTAGGTCCTAGACCATGCTGGGCAAGTGCGGATTGGTAGACTTCACACGACCTCGAGCACTTTTTAGGCATTTTCAGGCATGCTGGTTACCTCACGATGTTTTCCTTCACCATAAGAGAGCGATAATTTATATGATAAATACACACATATCTTCGAAAAGACGAATCTCAACGATTTATTGATAGAGGTGTGTGCCGTGGGTTCGAACACGAGACTCTTAACTTCACAGGCTACTGTCACTAAGATATCTGTGGAAAATTGAACGAAAATTCATTAAATATTTTTGCGTAAAATGTAACAAATGTCCGCCTATACATACATCCAGACATTATTTCGCATACTCTGGCAATGAATGAAAACTAATTAAAAGTATTAAACTATTTATTTATTTATTTAAAACTTTATGCACAATTTGTACAGAGGCGGACTTAATGCCAAAGGCATTCTCTACCAGTCAACCAAGGGTGGTGCAGAGCTTTAACATGGTAGGTGCACTTGTAAAGAGAGTAAAAAAAAAAAAAACATACACTATACTACTATACATAAACTCAAAACTATTGGCAATAGACGAATAAAAAGGTAAAGTGCCACTTTGCTGATTGATTCTTGACCTCATTAAAAGGCAAAAGAAGACAAAAATAAATATATAGTTTTTTTTTTTTTTTTTTTTATAAAAAAACGACGCCCGCACTAGGAATAACTCCTGTGTCGCGGGGGTGTTCACAAACATACATTTCACACACACAAAGCACACCCAGAGTCAGAACAAATCTTTGCGAATCACACAAAGATTTGTCCCATGTGGGTATCGAACCCACAACACCAGCGTAGTTGAAAGCGGCGAGGCGACCGCTTTAATCGCTACGCCAACCGTGCACGCAATGTTTATTTAATTTAAAACTTAGTCAAACATTTCCAGTTAGGGTAAGCATAGCATCCGAGCGTGAGATAGATTTAGTCGCGTTTTTGTTGTGACGGTATCTGCACATAATTAAATGACGGATGACATTGACAACGTCAAACAGTGACACACACGTAACAAATGTCAAAGAGCGCTGAATCGCGATAGCGAAATGTTTACAGCAAGTATATATATAAACTACTTCCAAGAGGCTACCGCTGACATTACACCACGTTTCACTACATTTGTCATGTTTACCCATACCAAAATATAGCAAAAACGCGACAAAATCTATCTCGCGCTCGCATGTTAGGTTTTCAGATCATCCAATTCAACGTAAACTACAAAGTAATGATATCTAGAGCAATGTGCTTCATAATGGGAAGTACCAATGAAACAGAAGTGCCGACCTTTACCCCGCGTACTGTCGCGAGCACAAACAGAAACTGTAGCAGCCATTCATAAACAATTGAACATCTGACACTTGAAAATGAAAAGCCGCCGAAGGACTATTCTGGTAGTCCTACATTCGTACGGAAATCTATAATGTGTCTTCTGTGCTTTCACGGCTAAACCACAGACAAAACCGATCTTAAGAAAAATTGGCATAGATAGATATAATTTAAGACCACAAGAAGATAATAGATCATCATTTTAACCTAAGCAACAAAATAGTTCAAATCTAGGGCACATTAAGAATGGGAAGTACCAATCAAACAGTAGTGCCGACCTTTACCCCGCTTAATGACGTGGGTACAAACAGAACGGTTGCAGTCAAAAGTATTGGGATACTAAAATTTTAAGGAGTTATGTTAAAAGGTCATAATTTCTGTCTCCCTAAATTTGTGTAATAATAAAACTTGAAGATAATTTAATGTTTTAATTTTTTTCAGGTATGTAAACATCAACTTATGCACAACTACAAAATCAGTAAGTGATGCAACTATTTGTAGACTTCTAATTGATTATTTTTACAGCATTTAGCTATGCTTAGCAAATTATATTAAGAAACAGTTGAAAAAGATATGGTATCCTACTTAAGATTACAAATGTTTGAACGTGACGTCACGAAATGACGTATCATACAGTTGAGAAATTTAGGGCTCTGGTAAGAGGCGACCGTAGCTGGATGGCTAAGAGCGGCTGCCCGGTGTGCAGTAAGGTCGCAGGTTCAAATCCTGCCGGTCCCATATCTTTTTCAACTGTTTCTTAGTATAACTATTTGTAGAGTCGTTTTTCATTCGTGAGATAAAATGCGAACCAGCAGAATCAGCACCCTACTATCTGTCAGAACTGTCAAATTTGAATTTAGAAGCTAAGTGGCGGGAAAGTGTAATAAAATGATAAGTGTAGTGTTACCTTAACAGTTTTAAAGGACGTCCCCCACTGCGATGGTAATGTAATTTCGTGATAGTCCTAGTTAGGAGCTGATTAAAATATAACCGTTAGTTATGGCAGTACGGGAAAGCTGCATTCGATAAACGTGATTCGATTATGGTTAGGTGATCTGACTAATGTTTAGGATATTCTTATTTATAAATTATAACTACTAGGTTCCATGTTATTTAGATTCTTATACCCATTTTAAGTAGTTCTATTTGGGACAAAGCAACATTTTTTAAGTTTGTAACATTTGGGTTTTTTTTAAATGCAATATAAAACATCTAAGGTCTACAATGTCTACTTAACTAAATCTTCAAATGTAACGACGCGTCTACTTTCTACAATCCGCTTTTGTGCTTAAACATCATCGTTGTATATATACTGGTATTAAAAAAACACCCATACTTCACCTGTTATGTTTAGGTCCCATGAGGTGAGCCTATCGCCATCCACATAGTCTATCGCTATCTCCTGATGGAACGTTCACAAATAACACTGAGTCCGACCCGGGAATCGAACCCGAGACTTCGCGGTGAGAGGCGCATACGCTAACCACTAGACCATTAAGGCAGTTTGGGCAAACAATAGTTTCATAAAACTATCACACGCAGCTGACAAATAGGACAGGCTTATCAACCCTGCGGCCCTGCCTACTCGTTTAGTACGATTATCATGAATCATAACATATCTCGATTCCTTATTTTCCAATCATGAAAACACACCCAGATCGTCATCTTTTCCTATTGCTTACGACAACAATTCCAACCATCTGAATAAGATAGCCAATGCCACAGATCTGGTGTATCTAAGTTAATCTAAGTACCAGTATGCTTACTCCTTACGATGCTCATCAGAGCTATCATAAGCCAGACATTGCCATAAGATAAGATGAGGCAGCTAAGCGGTGTACGAAGCTAAAGCTTCGCTGTGAAAAGCTAAGCTATATAAAATTAAAGGAAAGTGGAGAAACGGTTCGGGTAAGATATATGCTATTTAATACACTTTGGCCAAAGAATGAAGAGCTTTGGCCGAAGTACTATGCGAACCAAATAAGAACAGATTTTTCGTTTTTTTTTTCCGATCACAATCGGACGAATGGAACCCATTCAAAATGGCCGAGAAATCTGTTCTTTTTTGATTCAAATTCAAATTCAAAATCCTTTATTTGTAGATCATAGGTATACATATATATTGTCTTAAATAGTTATGACACATTGATCGCTATGTCTTGCCATCATTGGCGTATAAATATAACATAATACATAGTTAGAATATAATAGTAGTAGAAGGTAGTACAGCAATATTAGTATAATTTATAATTGATAGCTATTTATCAGTTAGATATTAGAGATGACTGTCGTCATAATAATATTTTCTGTATTTACTCAATTATGCTTGCTATGGTTATAGTAACATCATTATCAAAGAATAAGAATCATTCTTGCATTAAGAAAAACATTACTATAGCGTCTAACACTACTTAAATCAAAAATATTATTCATATGGCAGAAAAGGTACGCATCTCAGCACAATACTGCAGCGCTAAAAGCACTGCAGCGCTGATAATTCTGATGCGCCCAGTGAGTAAGACAGTGTGACAAAAGAGAAAAAGTTAAAATTTGTGTAACACTGTCACACAAGCAATAAAAAAAAATCATTACAACTGAATAACATACAAGAACTACAATAGTATAATCTATTGATACAAATAATAATACTTATACAGAACAAATACATATTTAAACTCATTTATAATTTATCATATCTGAAACGCCATTAAAGACAAATATATATTATTTGGGTGAATTGCACAAGCAATAAAAATACATGGCAAACCTGAGAATGGTAGTGCAATGTGCTGATTTTTTATTTTATATATTTTTTCTCAATAAAGTAAGTACTTCCCTACCTTGGCAAAAAAAATCATTGATTTCTACCCAATAATTATACCAGAAAAAAAATTACAAAGTGTCATTTTATCATCACGGTGGCCTGTCCCGCACCCAAATCCGCTCATAAAATACCTTCCCCTGCAAATATATTCATAATATGGATTTAAATCGGTTGTTTTATCATTAAATTATAATATATTCGATCAAATAAAACCATTTTTGTTTGTTTATCTTCTTTCTCATGGATTTGACAGGCAGTCAACTTTTGTCCGGCAAAAAGTTATCATTTTGGAGGACAGTAAGTTTTAGTAAAATAACCACGTCAAAATTGCGTTGTTACGCCCCTCTCACCTTTCTTCACTTCGGATCAGTCCGGCTCGAGCTCTCGGCGCGTACGCACCGGCCCCAACGTCTTGCAGTTTACCGCCAAAAAAGTAAGTTTATCATTTCAGTAATATGGGGACAAAAATATGCTCATTTCGGTGGCTGTTATAGCTCGTGCTATTTTCGTTTAATTTGTTTCAAAATTGTGTATTATATTCGCCGTAAGTACTGTTTTGTTTGAGTAGTGTTCATATTTTTTTTAATAATTTTATTTCGGAGTAAATGTAGAACTAACCTCTATTTTATCATCTCCTTGTTATCATTTCAGTGGATTCGGTGGACTGTTATACCAATTACAGTCCACCGGAATGAAATGTTTCTCCGAAATGATAAAACCATACAGTTTTAGAGATCCTTGTGTCAAATACAAAGTCATAGTTTTGTTATGTACTTTTACTAGTGCAGATTAGATTATTCGAGTGTATTTGTTGTGTAATATTTTTGTTTAAGATATATATATATATATATCTATGTAGTTAGTACATGTGTATACTTTACTTACACAATCAATTTGTTCGGCTAAACGATAATGTGATGAGTGTGTGAGTCACGACAGTGTAGATTAATTATTAAATATTTTTATTTTATTTTTATATTAAATATTTTTTCGAGCGTTTACATTCATTTTAAGTTTTTAACTAACCTTTATTTTTATATAATTTATAATGAGTAAATACTATTTGATATAATAACAAATTTCAAAATTTTATTACATATAACAAATAAATAATAATTGTACTTACTAAACGCCGCCATATTCTCAACAACATATCTAATTCTTCCCCCGCTAATGTCTGGAAATTCCTTGGATCTTTGGGCGTTGGCAAACAGCGACAATCAGAGTTCCCAAAAACAATCACATTAGACAGTATTTTCAGTTCTACATTTACTCCGAAATAAAATTATTAAAAAAAATATGAACACTACTCAAACAAAAGAGTACTTACGGCGAATATTATATAATACACAATTTTGAAACAAATTAAACGAAAATAGCACGAGCTATAACAGCCACCGAAATGAGCATATTTTTGTTCCCATATTACTGAAATGATAAACTTACTTTTTTGGCGGGAAACTGCAAGACGTTGGGGCCGGTGCGTACGCGCCGAGAGCTCGAGCCGGACTGATCCGAAGTGAAGAAAGGTGAGAGGGGCGTAACAACGCAATTTTGACGTGGTTATTTTACTAAAACTTACTGTCCTCCAAAATGATAACTTTTTGCCGGACAAAAGTTGACTGCCTGTCAAATCCATGAGAAAGAAGATAAACAAACAAAAATGGTTTTATTTGATCGAATATATTATCATATTTTATATAATATGTACTTCGTCTATTTACATTTCAATAATTATTCATTTGTCTTATCTGCACCTACCTATGCTTATCTCTGCACCACCCTAGGTTGACTGTAAGAGAATGCCATAAGGCATTAAGTCCGCCTATGTACTATTTATTTGTGCAAAAAGTTAAATAAATAAAAAAATAAAAAAAAATATAATGATCAGTCAATATCAGTTAGTTAGTAGTTAATGATAGTCAAATAGTTGATATGTTGTATCTAAAATCATTTGATATACTACTCAAAAGACAAAATAAATATTTATAATATGATAAAAACGCCTAATTAAAACTTATATCACGGTTAATAGATTTATCATAGAATTTTCTATCATAAATACTAACCTGTGCAACACTTGGCATCTGTCAGTTGAGCCCGACAGAACCCCTATTGATGTGGTATCTATTTCTTGGTGGTTAAAAAAAAATAACCACGAAAGCTAAAGCGGGATAGGCTAACCTGTCCTAGGGGTGCTTTGAGTCAGGGTGTTAACCATATTGAAGGGATTTATATATATTTTAAACGTTATACCTAATGATTTTCGATTAAGTGAACGTTATATCTGATAAAATTATACGAAATAAATAAGTAAATAAAATAAAACGTTATATGAAAAAAAACTCAAAAGTAAAAAATAAAATATTCGCTAAACTTTGCTTACCTTTATATTAATTTGTTTAAAACAATAAACCCAAATAATTATGTTATACCAATTAATTATATTTTTTTGAAGTCGGCGCCATCATAATTATCAGAAATTTAAAGCTTTCTAATAGCGCTTCGTTCACTCTTTTTAAAATATAAAGTAAATAAGTAAGTAAGTAATCTTTATTTGTATGAATATGGTACATAATAGGTGACTTAAACTAATTACAAAGTATCATCATATTCTGCCAATCAAGGCGTGCAAATATTAGTAGGTATATAAATTTTAAATAATTATGATCAGCTGCTTATCTTAATGTCAGCCTCTTCCACATGCAGTTCAATTAATTTCATTCCAGAATTACAAGTCAATTATTAATATCAATGTCAAAATTAAAATTTTTATAATCATTATGTCAATGTCATAATTCAAAATGGAATAATCTTAATATTCGTTTAATATTAGTTCATAAACATACAAAAATATATATGTATGGTTACGATACGATACAGTTTTCCAACATTTTCACCCAACAATAACCACTAAAAATAATAAACATTACATTACATTAATATGTTATATATATAATTATTTGAGGTTACAATAACCTCATTACCTCATTACTCATTAACCTTATTACTAACTGTAATATCTGTATATTAATGATGATATTAAAATAACTGTGTACTGTCCTGTCTAAGTGTTTATCTAAAATTAGTTAAAATCAAACCTACCTAAGTACGGAACCCTGGCTGCCCGGCATGGTTGTTCTTAGCTGTATCATTTCGGTGGATTTAATTCATTCCGGTGCACAGTCTATCATTTCGGTGGGTATTTTTATCATTTCGGTAGACACTTTTCATTTCAGTGGACTCTAAAAAATTCATCCTTTAATATTTATGTAAGTTTTGATGTTATTTGATGTCCACTCACACACAATGTTATAAATAGACTAAAGTTTAATTTTTCACTTAAAATATATAGATAGCATTGAAATTAAAAAAGTCCGCCGAAATGACAAAAAATTGTCGCTTGTTGAAATTGACCCATTTTGTAATATTGCACTGCATTGCACTCTCTAATATTGAGGGATTTAGATCCTTTGCTTCAAGTCATATTTTAAAAGCTTATTTTTAACCTAGTTTTATCGGAGCTAAGTCAAGCTATTAGCCGAAGCTAAAGTTGGTTAATAAAAACACATTCTTAGCGCAACAGCTTAGCTCATCTGTAATGTAAAAGCAGCTTAAATCTGTAGATCTAGCGATATCTTCGCTTGGCTCCCAGGCGGGTAATGGTGGATATCGGCGCCCGCACCGCCTTGTAATTTGTGCTATAAATAATCGGACCACTCTCGTTTTCTTGCATTTCTTCGAGGTTTCTGCAATCTGTGGTAATGGTAGTTAATTTGTGATATGATGCATTGAAGTACGAGGATTAGTAGCGCCGTTCGCGCGTCGAAGCTCCTGCATTTAGTACAAAGATATAGTGTAATATTTTCCTGCGTGATCTTGATCATCAATCTTGAAAGAGGAGCACCATTGTCTCATCTTTAACCTACCGCAAATATAAGTGTTGTTGGGTTCAAGTACAGTCGCACGGTAAAATATTCTGGCGCAGCCATGGTAGTACCGAAAACTTGTCTACGAGCCCACTCTCCCCTCAAGATTCTCCCCTGATAAGGAATAAGTGCCTATTCACTTCATTGAGTGGAATTTTTTAGCATGTTTTGTCTAAGGGTACCTTTTCATTTGTAAAAGGAGTGTATAAGCTCCTCAAAAAATATTAAATTAATTTTGTCTTAATACACCCCTTCAAAAGGAGTGGATAGGTTATCCAAAACGGAGTGAATTTGCAATTTGCGGTTACCCAAAGGGGAGAGAATATTTAGATTTCCTTTTAACATATCAATGTATATAATTTTATCAATAGGTACAATTAATCATAGATCGTTTTGTCATTCAGAATTTATCGAATAAACAAACATTAATTCCTTTTCCAAATGTGCTTTGTTCATTATCAATTTGCTTAAGATCGATTCTTATTAACGTGTGAATTTCTACATACACACGATAAAACCCAACGTGCAGGATGCAGTGCAGGTGAGAAATTAACTCTTCGCAGCTTCGTGTTAGAATTGTAAACCAGCCTCATCTCAGCCTCAAGTGCAGTGCTAAAAATCGAAACTATTGGATACCGAAAAGGAAGAAAACCCAAATCATGATGCCGTATTTAGAATACTTCTCATCAGAGCATGGCACAGTTTTGGACAGCTACTTACACCACTATCTCAAAAAAAACGTTCGCTCAAACAAGCAGACAAAAATAAAATTTAAAAGGAAGGTATCAATCAAGTACCTCTAAAAATCCTTAATTCATTTTAACTCGGTAATAAAATCGTGCCTATTAAGAACACCGCAAACCACCTCCTCCATCACAAGTCCGCAATTTTCACCATCAAAGGGCATTTTCTCATCCGGAGACTTATCCGAAAGATCTTGAATTTTCTTATTAACCTAGTAAGAACACCGCAACTAAACCATAGCCTTGTTAATAAGACAAATCTCCTTCCACGCCGTACCGGTTCTTCGAGACAGGTGGTAAATGGATGCATTCGTCTTCTGCGTAGAGTTATAAAGCACCTGCATCATGTATTATGTGATTTGACTTCTACAAATATTTCGTTGAATGGTTCTTGGAAAATAAGGAAAATTTTCACGTAAAACTCTCACAGAGTCTCACCCAGAAAATATATATGCCGTTTAAAGCCGGTATAGATTAGTCACTTATGTATAATATCTGTATTGTGGAAATAGGCCACAGAAAAGTTATCTCATTCTGTTCGTAAATTAGTTTAAGTTAAGTATGACAAATATTCCATCAAAAGATCTATTCAGAGATGAGAGATAGCCAAGTCACCTCATGTTTATCACGGGTAAAAAAGAAGGATACTCTCAGAGGCCAGAAGGTTTAATAACTACTAGTCTAACAAAGAGTATTACCTCGTACTTGGTTGTGGAGGTCTGATGACAGTCGCTGAAAAAAAAAAGTAAAATATAAAAAAAGTAAAAAAAAAAAAAAAAAAAAAAAACTGATATTCAGCTTAATCCGTTAGACTAGAAGCCGGTCCCCATGTAATTGCTAAAAGGCTTGGAGGAAGAAGACTCAAGTGCAAAAAATATTCACTTCAGATATCCTGCATAAAGCAATTTATTAGAATCCGTCTCAAATACACATTCCACAACCTCCATATCTTTGAATATCCGTACTTACCCCGTCTACAGAACCAGTTACAAGGCCATTTGGAATCATGTTTGTTGATCGTATGTGACAAAGCTGTCGCGCTAAGTGCGTACGCGCAGGTTATGGGCCCATCGCCGATATAATAGTGCAAACCGTAACACTATCGCTTGCCGGGTATGCAGACATGATCTTATATGTAATGTCATCTGTAACTATTGCATTCAGCTATATAATATTATACAGTTCCAGATCGGTTCGAAACTGTATTCAAATGTTATCCTGTGAATATGCTGCAATGGTATGTACTCATGCTTTGTACCGCAAATGTAGAAGATCCCTATATCAGTTAATTCTTATCATGTCAACTCATCTACTAGCGCTAGTTATAACTACTAGTGTATGCTGGGAGTAAATCACATCGTGACGAAGCCGCGCTTACCAGTGATTTCATTTTTTTTATCATTAACTCTCAGGTAGGTGACCAAAGTCAGAAACAGTTTATAGGTGAATAACTTACTCTTTAGTCTATCTAATCCACAAACGTTTACCAGCCGGGCGTCAAATCTCGAACCTCATTGATGTCAATAGCGTTGAACTTCATCATCGGCGTGTGTGCTATCAATCTTGGCGAGAACTAGCATTATGGTAGATGTACCATTGGTGCACTATACTGCGCGAGAATATAGTGACATTTAAAAAAAATATAAGAACTCTGATCCCTGATTGGCTTTTATGCCAATACCTTGGACTTGCACTGTATACACATTGCTGGCTTCAAGTTTTTATTTTTTTTATTTAACTAGTTGTTAGCTGCTTGTTACAATACCTGTGATGCCACAGTGTGAACGAGTGGCGAGTGGAGTTTTATAGTTATATACCGTTGACTCAAAAAGAAGGAGATTAGTTGCTAGAAACAGTATAATGATAGAAAGTCTGACCAATATTATGCTCAAATTTCACGTATCTAAATAAATAAAAATAAATATTTCACACCTCACACACAACGCCATCTAGTCCTAAACTAAGCAGAGCTTGCACTATGGGTTCTAGAATAACTGATACTAATACATATATACTTACTTATTATACATAGAAACACCCAGACTAAGACAAACCCCCATGTTCATGCACACAAAGATTTGTCTTAAGTAGGAATCGAACCCACGACCTCAGCGTCGCAGGCAGGTACACTACCCACTCCGCCATCCCGTCGTCAATCAGTTCTTCTCTTCTTCGTCGTGTCGATGGCTGAGTCAAATTTTGTTGGTTCAAATTTATTTGATTCAGTCTTGTTTTATGTAGAAGTCACCACGTTGTCTGAAGAGTGAGTTTCTACAGTAAGAGGTGTCTGCTAGCGAGCCGGATTTAGCTAATCATCATTAAGATATGTCGGTCACCAGGCGTGAGGCTAACAGTTTAACTAGCTTGTAACGTATGAGCCAGGCTGAGGACCTTCTTGGCCACGAACGTAAAAGGGAAGGAAAATAACAGTTCATTTTTCTGTAACGGAAAGATGCTATAGCTTTTTGGTGCATGTTAGCCAAGACATTACAAAGATGTTTATGCATTGTGCAGTGTTGTAGTACTTACTTGGATTGATTTTAATTCGATTCTAAACAGTTTGATTAAAATTAATCTAAGCCCCGGTTATTCAAATCATTGTAATTAATATAATTTAGTATTTTTTATGATTTATTTTTATATATTTTTTTGTAATGTTTTGACGTGTTCAAGCGCCTCCTGGGTCCTATGAAAATAAATGATTTGAATTTAAATTTGAATTATACACTAATTCAAATTTAAATTCAAATCATTTAGAGCTTTTATACTAAAACGGTATAGTCCTTATACTAATATATGAGTACGATAATTCATGATACGCCTTCTCATTTTGCATCTGTTACTGGGATTTAACATAACATAACATCACGTCTATATTACCCAGAAGGGTGTCGCAGAAGTGTATAACACCCACATTTCACCTGTTATTTTTAGGTCTCATTGGATAGGGAGTGAGCATATCGCCATTCACCGATCACAATTCCAACACCGTACTGCTATTCTAATGGAAAGTTCAGAAATAACACTTTGCTTGACTCGGGAATCGAACACCAGACCTCGCGATGAGAGACGCATACGCTAACCACTAGGCAGTCGAAGCAGCTTTAAGTTATAACAAAGAATTAAGTAAATACAACTTTTTGAGATCCTACTGTAATGCCATGGCGGTGAATATAAATGTGAATCACAATTAGATTCTTTTCACAGTATTTTCATATAATTTTTCTGCGTCTTTTTGTTTCGATATATTTGCGTCAAGTCTGAGATACAAAACGCAGTTTATTTAGTCGATACTCCCTCTGTGTGCTCAAGTCAAGTTATCCGTTAACACCACTCGAGAGCAACTAATTACAGAAATAATCCCTCCAAAGGGGTGAGCCATGACTCGTCAAATGAAGGAACGCCGAACGTGACAATTGGGGTAAGAGCCCCTGCTGTCGGCTGTCAGACACCGTTTATTTATATATTGGCGGTTTACCCCAGGGATTGCCTGCAGTTCTCCTAATTGCGTCCCGTCATGTGTCAAACAAACTTGGTCTCGATTAACCTTTTAAAGTTAAGCTTCATGGCGCTTTTGATACTCTTCACGTACCTCATGGCAACGTGATCATAATTTATTAAGTTAAAATTTTATAAAATTTAAATTTATCCAATATTACCGATATTACCCAAATAATACAAAAAAAACACTGTCAATATATCAAAATTACGTTTTGTATTTTGATACATCGTGATGTGATAACATATTTTGGTAAAGCTTGGACATTACCACAAGAAAATAGAGAGAAACAGATGAAATATAATAGTAAGACAAATTACTGACTGATAAAAGATTAAAGGGATGTGATTAAAAGAGTAATCAGTTTAAATGTCGATAGACGAATAGCAAGAGGTAGACCGTAGAAAAGATGGATGTATTGTGGGAATATATGAAAGTGAAGAGAGTGATAGCGAGACGGCTGACAGTGGAGAATGGAGGAAAAGACGTTTTGCGCCATCCCCAAAGAAAATGAGATAACGGCAGCAAGACGAAGATGTGAGACATTATGAATACTTCTCTACTTTTATACGTCATGGCCTGAATGTAAATACGATTAACTTCGAATCAAGCTGACACTGACAAATCAATTCAGTAGTGACTCCAAGCAGCAAACAGACATCTTTGCTATCACTACACAGCTCTCAAAATCATTCCAACACAACAATATAAATCTTATTCACATAAACAAGTTATATTACAAGCCAAATTGCTAAGTTCCGCTTACATTTTCAACGTACTACAAAAGGATTCTCTTGTTTATGACTATGTGTTATCAATGCACAACAACTACCTGCAGCTAGGGCAATCAGAGCTTGGGACTTTCAAGCTAGAAAGTCTAATGGACTACAAGACTAGTGAGATAAGAACTAGGGTTGGTACATCATCCTTATAATCATCTCAATTTATGCTGCCATATCGCCCCACATTAATTTTTAAGTATTTTGGGAGACAAGTCCAAATTGCTAAACCTGAAGTTGTATGTTTTAAAGAGAGCAAAGCGCTTCTATGTCTTAGATTTCATAAAGCGCAAACTTTCATATCTATGACGATAGCTACGATAAAACGTGGACTCCAAAATTAAAATTTTATTGCGTTATTTGCATGATTTTCCGTACAAAATTATCCTTCCTTTTGCCTTTTTTTTTTATACTACGCCCACAGCGATCGAACGTGTAGTCTGATCACCTGATGATAAGTCCATGGGCTGAGTACAGCCCATGGACATTAACAATCCACAAAAGCAGATTATAGATGCGTCGCTGCAGCTGAGGACTACGGTGTTATGCCTCATGTGCCTGTAATTTCAGGGCCTGATCTCACCACCAAACCGGAACACAGTAATGGAAGCACTACTATTTGGCGGCAGGTTCAAGGTGAGACGGTGTTGCTGCCGCCCTCGGGCTCATTCACAAGCTTAGCTTATGTGCGGATAAATAAGTATGACAAACACGACACAATCTAGCTCTTTTTATGCTGCCCCCTCAGGTTCTTATGTATATTATAAAAATCTCATGTAAATAAATAACTCCTCGTGAGTTCTCTCGTAGTTCTGCCTACTTCAATGCAAAAAAACGTCTTTCGTCCAATATGTACATGTTTTTTTTCTATAAAAGCTTAGTAGTAATTTGCAAATACAAATTACTTGTATTCTTGTTAACCCCTTTCAGCTAAGCTTATGAATAAATAAATATATCACAACTTACACACAACGGCATCTAGTCCCAAACTAAGCAGAGCTTGTACTGTGGGTACTAGAATAACTGATACTAATACATATATACTTTTCTTTTGTAAATTCATACTTATTATACAAAGAAACACCCAGACTAAGACAAACCCCCATGTTCATGCACACAAAGATTTGTCTTAAGCGAGAATCGAACCCGCGACCTCGGCGTCGCAGGCAGGTACACTACCCACTCCGCCATCCGATCGTCAGCTTAATTCGCATGTGTTGGGAGGAAGTTCACGTCCGTAGTGTGATGGCCAGGATTCGAAGCCTCTCGATCGTAAGACCGATACCTTATCCATTGCGCCACGCCCGCTCTAAACTGTACATATTATTTTCATGTACCAGCCCTAATCCCACCTTAAAGAGCCTAAAGTGAATACTTGTTACTTCAAAGGCCAGGAAACGTAACAAGATAAATTTTATAAACACTTTCGCGAAAATTATCTAAATATTTAATGTAGGAGAGATGTTAGCTTGTGTAGATTTAGATTATACAGGGTGTCAATTTTGGCTACAACTAATTACATAACACTTACAATAACATCACGCCTATATTACCCAGAAGGGTGTGGCAGAGGTGTACAACACCCACATTTTACCTGTTATAAACTAGATAAACCAAAACACTAAATCTATATTAATGATTTTTGTATGCTAATTTATAATTTACAAACTATTACATACCTACAATAGTTTATTCATGTAAACTTTGTTATGTTATAATACAGTACACCGTTCATTATTTTGTTGATAGAAATGAAAGGCGCTGGTACCTGTGATACAGTGGTTTTCACTAGTACAGGTGCCAACGTTACAATCTTTTGTAATATTTGGATTAATGTTATATATGTACTTGCTTTGTATTGTTCCATGTATTTTATTGAAATAAATGATTATTATATTATTATGTTTAGGTCCCATGGGATAGGGGGTGAGCCTATCGCCATGCACCGCGTATAATTCCCACTGCGTGCTGCAATTGTGAATTTTCTGACGGAAAGTTCACTAATAACACTTTGCTCGACCCGGAATCGAACCCGAGACCTTGTGGTGAGAGACGCATACGCTAACCACTGAATGATCGAGGCAGTTATATACCACCAATTTTGGTATCTATATACTGAAGATACAACAGCAAGATTTATAAAAATAAATACGTTGATGTTGGAAAAAAAATATATCTCTTTTATTACTTTCGATATATGACGGAAAGTGTATTTCTATTAAGAAAATGAAATATATATATACATTGATTATATATATTAATATATTTTGGATTTGTTTTCTCGATTCTTGGGTGAACCAAACATATTTTCAATTATATTTTTGAATGCAGTTAAAATTGTGAAAATTGCTTATCTCAATATTCTTGAATATTGAGATAAGCAATTTTCACAATTTTAAGCATATAGGGTGGAAGTTTTGGATGCTACTTGTAGCATCCAAAACTTCCACCCTGTATGCTTCCATGTGTGCAAATCATTAACCTGGTTCGTACGCGGAAGGGTTACGGTGTTAAGTTTCCCTTTTATCGGGTGTTAAAGGTTCCTTTAGATAAGTGAGTGCGGCGAGTGATATGATAACGGGAATAATGTGCTGCTAATTTATTCTGTACCGATTATGTTACATGGGAGCTTCGTAATATTAAAATAGGTATATTAATAATAAATAAATATCTCCCAACTTACATAAAGTTAATGATACATACTTTCCAACTCCAACTATATACTTCTGATTAAATTCGTTGCGGGTTCCAAGACAATTTTAACTCTCCCTGGGATTGCCCGTGTGTCATGCACGGTGCCTTTCAGTTGGTTACCGCTGTAGATGGCGTCACAGGAGTCACAGTGGTGGGCGTGTGGGTGGGATTATATCCCGTAAAATCTCCCAACTTACACACAACGCCATCTAGTCCCAAACTAAGCAGAACTTGTACTATGGGTACTAGAATAACTATACTTTTCTTTTGTAAATACATACTTATTATACATATAAACACCCAGACTTAGACAAACCCCCATGTTCATGGCACAAAACGGGCTTACGGTGTTAAGTTTCCCTTTTATCGGGTGTTAAAGGTTCCTTTAGATAAGTGAGTGCGGCGAGTGATATGATAACGGGAATAAAGTGCTGCTAATTTATTCTGTACCGATTATGTTACATGGAAGCTTCGTAATATTGAAATATATTGGCAATAAATTTACTTCTTTACTTGTTATACTTCGCTTTTCTTAATATTATTCTATAGGATACTAGTTTTCTTGAGTACCTACCACCCAACCACCAAGCGAATGGTGGCAAAAAAAAATATAATTAACAAAAAAATATAATAAAATTATTTAGCGCAACTAAACACCTTTTACAATATGAATATGAGCCCTGATTCGCAAACTACCGTCTTTAAATGAAAATAATGACAGACAGTAAAATAAATTACAGCACGTACTGATTACCAAGCGACAAGCTCTTATCACAGGCATTTTATCGTGTATCTTTGTATCACTCAAAGTTGTATTCAACAGGGAGTTTAGTACATCGCTGGTCGAATGAATTGGCTAAAAAGATGGTATCCTTAGCACAAAAGCATTAGTACCATAAAGCCCTGGTATTCTGTGCCTGTGCATCCAATTCAATTCAATTCAATTTTTATTTGCCAAATATGAGTACAGTATGGTGTTAGTTTACATGAATGTCCATTTCATATTTTACCATGTTGGTGTGCAAATGTTAGTAGTAACACAAATATTTAATTACTTAGCAACAAGAACGTTACATATATAAAGTTACATATTATTAGTATTATGTCACACACATTTTAATAATCATTATAATATTACAGTTATTCAATTACTTTAAAATTTTTAGTTCGATATTACACAATTATTACTATTACACAGTGATTATTGACAAAATTATTAAATTAATTTAAAACTATACATATTATTATTACTAATTGAATGTTTTGTCGTCAAAATACTCCTGGACCGAATAGTAGCATTTGTTTGTAAGAAATTTGTGGAGTTCCTCCCCTTCCTACAAGCCTGATAATAGCCCATAAATACTGGTATTTGATCACTAATAAATATTTAGATTGAATAATGGCTCAAGCAATAAAACCTTATTTCCGTAAAAGATTCTATCAAATGCGAAAATTCCTAAACGCCAGCCAATCGCACAGTCAGCATATTTGCTAAAATTGCCCCAAATAACACAGAGAAAAGTTTCAAGAAAAAAATCTTTACTATCGTCAAACGAAATGCCTCGAAACTTCTGGAACGGATAAGAAAATTCTGGAAATTAAGGGACTTTTCATACAACGGGACGAAACAGGAGTTTTGGTTGACCGTATATTTGTGACGTCAGGGGCCATGTACATTGACCTTTTTTGCCGGTTTTGTCAATTTTTAATACATATTCGGTTCGAATCCTGGCCATTACACCACGGACGTGAACTGCCTCCTAACACAAGCGAATTAAACTTAACTGGGGGGGGTTAACAAGAATATTAGTAATCTGTGTTTTTTAAATTACTAGTATACTTTTTTAAAAAAAGAAAAAAAAATAGATAGTATTAGAATTACTATTAAAACTGTAAACGTGTCTATTGGAAAAACCTTGGCAGGAATGAGCTCCCTGCCAAGGTTTTTCCAATAGAATACAGCATGGGGTTCTTTAAAAAGAGTGCAAATAGGTTTTTAAAGGGTCGGCAACGCACGAGTGATGCCTCTGGCGTTGCAAGTGTCCATAGGCTACGGTAACTGCTTACCATCAGGCGGGCCGTATGCTTGTTTGCCACCTCAGTGGAATAAAAAAAATTTAAAATTATAAAAAAATAGATAGTATGAGTCCAGAAGGACGGGCAAGCGTCGTCCCGTTCCCGTCGCGTCGTCCCGACGTTCTATGGTAAAAACCCTTAGATACCAGAATTTTCCAATCCGCGATTAAAATATTCGAGATGTTTCCTTTGGAAGAATTCTAAATCAATTTATAAAGGCAGCGATTATTCGCAACAATGTGCAAATCCGTGATCCTTTTAAGTTCAATTAGCGTTGGACCGAGTGGATAAGTAAATAGGTTTTTGTACAACAGAGGGTCTTTGTAACAAAAGTGGAACGAGGTTGAGAAATCACGTCTTAAGTGAACGGTGAATCTGTTGTGTCGGATTCTTCTTCTCAATTTGAACTGAGCAGTGAGCATAATAGTAAGACACTGTAGTGTAGTGGTAAAAGCGGTCGCCTCGCCGTTCTCTACTGCACTGGTGTTGTGGGTTCGATCCCCACAAGGTACAAATCTTTTTGTGATTCGCAAAGATTTGTTCTGAGACTGAGTGTGCTTGTGTGAGTGAATGTGTGTATTTGGCCTTGACAATTGACATTGGGACCATTGCATTGTGTAATTGCATCTGGCGTTCTATCTAATGTAAAAAAATAAAAAAGAAAACATGTTCCGAGCCTTTTCCCAATTACATTGGGGTCGGCTTCTAGTATAACAGATTGAGCTGAATAGTATTTTACGTGGAGAGACTGTCATCAAACCTCCACAGCCCAGTACGAGGTAATACGATGGCCTCTGTCTACCCGTGACGACTACCATAGATTTTCAAATGGCAACCGGGACCGACGGCTTAACGTGCTCTCCGAGGCAAGGAGTGAAACTTGCTCTATTGAAGATGGTCACCCATCCACAAACGACCGTGGTTAGTAATGCTTAACCTGCAAGATTAATCGGTCCGCGCGGTTACGACTTATCCACGAGCTCCTCGAGCGTAACACCAAGACACTATAAATAAAATGAAAAGTAAATGCGGTTGAACTGTTGAAAAATATCTTTAATGTAATTAAAACTCACGCAAAGGTATCCGTACTTTTCGAGTTCGTTACCATTTTGCCGTTTAAATATGCATGCATATACATCTATATCATTCTACGGTTCCAATATGTATAGGTCGAAAAAAACTTAGTGGTGTAGCGATCAAACCGCAGCTTGCAATTAAATAGTTGCAATGGTATTTTCTATGAAGGCGGCGATAGATCTAATAAAAATAGCAGAAAGCTATATGTCCAAATATACTTGAAATTAGTTGTAATACAACTGATACGGTTCTGTCCTAATCCAGTCCTGATAATACGGTAAACATTGCTCGTATCATCAAACTGCATTCACCAACAATTAACCAACTAAAAATAAGTAGAATTCACAAGCAAATGATTCTTCGGTATTCGGTTTCCCTTTGCCAAGAAGATTGATTAGCAAATCGACCTGACAATTAACTGCACACGCACCGGATCACTTTGCACGTCTAAATCAGGATCACGATCACTACTATTTCCCAGCCAAGTGATCCAGGATAATTTCTATTTCGGAGCCTTACTTAATGGCGCTATTTGAAAACAAATCGCACTGTGCACGGAAGAAGCTTGTGTCGAAGTGCCAATTGACCGAATCGGAGCGAACTGCCAGACTTATTGAAATAGCTATTTATTTAAAGAGACTATTTGAAGTATCTGGCGCCTTTACGCATGAACGGTATCCGGCATTGTAGCTATTCAAATAAGACGATAGGATTCAGGACTAGTTCTTGTGAAGCAGCTTGTTTGTAGCGAATTATAACACATCAGTAGCTATTCATTGTGGTAAATGTCATACAGTACATAAACGGAGAAATTGGTAAGTCTGTAAGTAGAATACATCCCCAAAACTTGTCGTTTTGAACGATACATCTTTAACAAATAAGGCATTTTAGTGCGGTTGAATAATGTTTAAATTGAAGAGACGTGGTTAAAAATAAGTTAACCTGAAATCAAATAAACTGGTAATGAAAGACAAAAAGGCTTAGCGACTTGATCTGCTTTTTACCTGACTACGGCGAAGCCAAAAGGAAGAGTAGAGTAATCATTTGGGCAGTATAATGTCTGTATGCTTGTATGTTCCACCATAGCGTCTAAGCTACCGAACGGATTTTAATGAAAAAGGTGTCACTAGATTCGTATGAAAAGGCCGTGTGACAGAGGCTATATCAATTTTATTAAACTTTTATATAATAGGATTAAAATGTCAGATTCTACCAAATTTCTTCAAAAAATAAAAAGGTTACATATTCATGACGTGTTTGGTATCAAATGAAAGGTCTTGGCGAGTACATTACAAATATGTATCCTTATCATGTTGTTTAAGTTAAAATCTTTAGTTTAAATGAGATCGTACAGTTCTCGCGGTCCTTTCCGTGTAGCAAACCAAGATTAATTACAAATTTATTACGTAGTCGGATTTTATTTTTAACTTAATTCTTAATATTTCTTTCAATCAAACTTCATTGAACAATTAATTGTTTTACTTTTGCAGCAAGTATTCATGTAGCTTGTTTGAAATACATGCACTCTACTGAATCGAATTATTGT
Source organism: Hypena proboscidalis (assembly GCA_905147285.1). NCBI lineage: Eukaryota > Metazoa > Arthropoda > Insecta > Lepidoptera > Erebidae > Hypena > Hypena proboscidalis. The sequence goes on along the minus strand of LR990147.1, from coordinate 15,300,002 downwards.
GTGAATACGAATCGTATCTGTAATCGATTACGTTTTATGTGCAGCTTTTATAGCCCAATCGAAAGCTTTGATCGATGTGGACATGTATTGAGTTGACTTATTTGTGGTACACTTAATAAAATAAGTGTAGAGGTGTGGGGTAGTTTCGTATCGACTGCAGTGACGTGGCATTTAGACAAGTAGGGTCTGCAAAAAAATCGGTTTAATTTTGTACCTACATTTGAAGCCAAATAAACAAAGTTACAAAGGAATTCAATTAGCCACCGAAGTTTTGGCAAGGTAGTGATTTCTTTTATGATATTTTTCAGGAGTGAAAAGTGATACTACAAATTTCTACCCCAAACGGTTGAAAATTGTTCCCTGTTAGAGTAGAGCCCGTATATCTAGCTAATAACTAATAATTACTGAAGTGGCACAGGGCCGGACACATAGCTCGAAAGACAGATGGTCGGTGGGGCAAAAAAGTCCTTGAGTGGCGGCCACGAACTAGCAACTGGACGGCCCTACGCTAGATGGACGGATGATCTTGTCAAGATCGCGGGGATTCGTTGGGTTTCAGTCGGCCTAAAACCGCGCGCTGTGGCAATCGATTGGTGAGGCCTATGTCTTGCAGTGGACGTCTCTGGGCTGATGATGATGGTTATGAACTGATAAATAGTCTGTAAATTAAATGTATTTAGCATATGTCCACATTTCAACCTTTCGCAACTTACCAGCTCCAAATTCCTCAAGATACCCACTGGGACTCACTGTTTGTAACGAAATAAATTATTTAATTAATATAATTCGCCACTTGGCACGGACACAAGTTTGCAGCAAACTGTTTCAGTTTGTCTGTCTTTGAATCTAGATATTGTGGAGATTTAGACGTTTCAAGCTGATTATGCTAAGATTAAGTTATTCTAAGCTAAAGTTTCGTAACGTTTGGCGAATATCGTAACAAACTTGAGGATAATCAGATAAGAGATCTGTTTGTCAGTTATCTCTGAGGTAATAGCTAGGAAATTCATTAAACTGAAACTGATTTGTATTAGCATTGAATGCCGATATAGCAATAGGTATTTACAAACTGTGAAGAATCAGGTGGGTAGTGGAATAGTTCTTGGCAAGGAATTTAATAAACTTAGGGACAGTACAAGTTTATATTGTCCAATAGTTTACTCGGGTTATTGCACACATTTCACCAAACTTCTCGAACCGCCAGTAACGCTAAGCTAAGCTTTCGATTATTTTTTTTTCTCGTTAGAACATAATTTTGAAAGCTTTCGAGAGAGAAAAAATATTCTATGTACGGTTTTAAGAAGTTTGTCTTTTTGAAGATATGTTGGTAAGTGCGCAATACACCAATATGAGTCATTATATGAATACTAGAAATAAAAAAGGGTCTAAGTACCAAAAATTTAGTTTCGTTTTTATTACTGATTATGGTAGTATGTTACCTCGCCAATATCCTAAAATAGGGACTAAACGTCTATCGTAATTATTGACTTGGCACTTACATCTCAAAGGAGCGCGGAGGTGTAAGACGCGGGGGGCGTAATTCTTTAAAAGGGTGTAAGTCCGCTATTGCGTGATTCCAGTCTTATGAAAATGGCGGACCTTACACCTGTTGTTCCTGCCGGCTCGGGACGAAAAAGGCGTAAAAATGGCGAAAAAAGTGTACAAATTGTTAAAAAAGCATTAAAGGATGCCGGTAAACAATACCAGACATCTAAGGGCCAGGTGATTCCAGAAAAGAAACCACCATCTGATGAGGTAATTCAATGTTATTGTTTTTATAACCTACAAACAATATGTACGGGCGCCCGGAGCTACGCTCCTCTTTGCGCGCTAGTGATGTGTATTTTAGGTAATGTTATTGTTATTGTCTATTTAGACTATCTATTATTTGAAAAACCTTGCATGTAAATATGTAACTTTTGTGTAAGATACCTATATTTTGTATTCAAATTAATGAAGATTATAGATAGCAGTTATAGAAAGTAATTAATTTGATACAAAGAATTTGCTTACCCGATTGCTTTTAAAGGAGGGCTTTTCATTATGTATGTATGTATGTGAATAAGTAGATCTGTATGTTTGTATGTATGTTTATTTCTTTGTCACCTCCTGTAGCCTAAACTACAGAACGGATTTTGACACGCGAGGTGTCCTTGGAAACGTCTTTACTTTGCGGGTGTCATAGGGGTTTTTGTATTTTTTATAATTACCCTTAATTTTTTTTTCAGGTACATTGCAAGTGTCATAATGATTGCAAAACATTAACTCCAGCCCATAAATTAAAATTATTCCAAGAATTTTATGATCTGGCAGATAATGAAAAACAGTCGACTTTTTTAATGAATCTTATTCATTTAAGTCCAGTAAAAAGAAGAAGAAATGGAAAATATGAAACAGCTGAGCAAAGCAGAAGGCAGTGTACTGTATTTTATACTGTACCCAATGGACAAGGCAATATTGTAAATGTGTGCAAAGCTATATTTAGTGAAATATTTTCAGTGACCTCTAAAAAAGTGCAGATATTAGTAAAGAAAAAAAAAGAAGGTCTAACGAATTATACGGAAACTAGAGGAAATAAGAAGAAGAATAGGAAATTCACGGAGATTGAAGAAAAAAGTGTAAGAGACCACATCAATTCATTTCCAAGACTGGAGAGCCACTATGGTCGCGCACGATCTCAAAAAGAATACCTGAGCCCTGACCTTAATATTCACCGCCTCTTTCAAGCTTATAAAGTACTGAACCCAGAAACTCCAGTAACATATAAATATTACAGTACCATTTTCAAGAAATACTTTTCTAATGTCAAATTTGGTCAGAAGCGGACAGATACGTGTGCTACCTGTGATTTGCTTGCTGCAAAAATGGTATCAGACCCAAGTAACAGGACAATCCACAAACATCAATTACAGTTACACCAATTAAGAGCAGAAAGAGCAACTAAGCAAATGACTTTCGACATTAAAAAGTCACAAATGCCTAGCAGCACCACATGTACGGTTGCTATGGACTTACAACAAGTCATAGTTACTCCTACCCTTACTCATGGAGCCATGTACTATTCTCGGCAGCTGGCAAATTATAATCTTGGACTGCATATTGAAAACACAGGCGATGGATATATGATTTTATGGAACGAAAGTATCACAGGTAGAGGAGGAAATGAGATAGCTTCATGCATTTTTAAGATGCTCAGCAGCCTAACACTAAATAAAGACAATTTGATCATGTGAAGTGATAACTGTTGCGGCCAAAATAAAAATAAAATGTTTTTATTTTTATGGGCATTTTTGACTTTCAAAAAAGTTTTTAAAACTATTGAGCATAAATTTTTAATAAGTGGGCATTCATATCTCTCTTGTGACAGAGACTTCGCAATAATTGAAAGACGAAAACGCGTGTCAAATTGTATGGTGCCCGATGATATAAAACACCTTATCGAAAATGCACGGTTCAAACAACCATTTCGGGCTGTACCAATGAACACTGAAGATTTTTATGATTTTAAGTCGGCTGCAGAAACATTTTTGAACACTACGACATTACAAATTTCAAAAGCGCATCACCTAAAATTTGACAGTGAAGAACCTTTCGTAATTCGAATCAAAGAAACCCATAGTTTTACGGATAACTGGAAAGTTGTGAATCTCTTAAAACGAGGCAAGACCCTCAATGACATTTCTGAATACTCATTACCCAATTTAACTTGTAAAAGCAAAATAACTGAGGAGAAGAAAAAAGACCTTTTAGCAATGATACCCTATCTTAGAAATGAAGATCACCGAAAATATTACGAGGCTATTTTGAACTAAACAACTTTTATGACACTATTCCCTTTTATATTTTTATTAATAATTTTGTAAAAAAATGTTTACTTACGTAAATTAGCAGAGTGATATAACAAACATAAAAATATTTGTCCCATCACTAGTATTACTTTAGGTAACATACCTAAGTGCCTATACCACAAGGGGCTCGGCATTTAAGCCTTTATTTACGATATAGCGCAAGGCACATAGAACCTTTTTTAAGTTTGTTAGAATTGGACTTTGGGTTTTCTTTACTTAACTTTAGAAAATTAAGTTCATTGTATTAATTAGTAAGTTAAAATACTTAATTTTTGTTTGATCAAAGCATTTTACTGTGATTATAAAAATGACAATTTTAAATAAAACAAATTATGTGGTTATGTTGGTTTATTATTTAAAACATAAATTCCTCCGCTTTTAGTATTTGGTACTTAGACCCTATTTTATTTCTAGTATTCATATAATATTGGCCGATTTTCCCTACATCAAACTACCGGATGATAGAAACGATTACAGGCAAACAGGACAATGCAATAAGGTACACTGGTTGAAAAGTTCTATGTCATAGTGAAAACTGACTTCACTTGTCATATTATTATGTGTGTAACATATTTTGCACCAGCAACATATCAGCATTGAGCCGCCCTGCTTGTTTCATTATTAGGTACTTAAATGTTATTGGAACAAAGTTCCTTATCGCGCGTTGCGAAAGGGGGCTAGACGAAAAAAATTGGGACAAAAAGTTGTAACGACACATTTCGTAGCAATGCTCGTAGCGGCGTAGTAGTTACATGCTACGTTACAGCTACTTAGAAAAATAAAAATTTCTTTACTAATTAATCGAAAGGAACTTTGTTCCATCCGGGTGTCCCTTGACACCTCAGTAGTTTTTATTTGTTTAATTCATCTCATTGAACAACTACTAAAGTTGCAAGCAGGGCGGTGTCAGCGCTGGCTGTGCTTCGGGAATCACCAATAATTTATTTGAATTGTACATCCCTTTATGAGAGAAATTAATAGATGTTCATGTTTATGTTATTTAAGGATAATACACCAGCTATTTAAGTGTGTAACTCACACCTGTTTATCTGGTGTAGTCAGTGTTTACTGAGGTATAGATGTTGGTGCCCTGTATAACCTACCTACCGCTATTATAAGAATGTACAATTTATTACAATATCATCCAAATAAGATACACGCCATGAAATAAAAGTACAACCTCTCAATATCGTACAAATTGTCGTAAGGCTGCCTGCACATGTAAGACAAAGCAGGACCGACATGAAATTGTCGACATTAACATAACACGGCTTTGTGCAGTACAAGTAATACGGTGTGAAGGTGCGCAGGCGCCATCGGAAAGGATAGCTTGTGGGAACCGAACAGAATACAGGGACTGAATTGGATACTGTATTTTTTTATTTTATACATGGTGTAAAAAATTTCATTGAGCTGAAGCCTTTACGGTTGGGAAAATTATTCGCTAGATTTTTTTTATTTTTTTATGAAAATGTTAGTTTTTCGCAATTTTGCTGACTACTTACGGGTTACACTAGAATAGCCTAATACATTTGCATATTTTATTATGGTCAACATTTTGCCGACATTTCGTAATTTCGTACCTATAGCTTCAAAACCATGTGCTTCATCTTCGCACTTGTTGACAAAAGCTTTTTCACTTATAATTATGTACAATCAAAATTATTGCATAATTCTCGCAGTTATAAAGGACTACGGACCAAATATGGCAAAAATTTACTACAATTTTATTCACAAGTGGCGTTAATATTTCTCCCAAATAAGACCAAAACAATTAATGGTAATACTTAAGGGCGGAGGCCTTGTGACCTGAAATACAGGTTTCACACCTAGCTTAGGCACCATATAACTGTCAAAATGGGAAAAGGTCATCATTATTTGTGTTCTTAAAATATTGTGGTGAGAAAATAAATGCTTTTTTTACGTGATTTTAATTATCCCCAATCCGTCCCTGTGTAGTCCGCCACCCATAAATCGCTCCGCGACACTTTTAAACACTCCATTGTACAAACATTTGTTTCGTATTAGCCGAGCAAGTCAGCCAGCCGAATTTAATGGCTCGGCGCGCGTGATTTACTGACCGTGTGTCGCTTACCTATGAGTTAAGGGCCGACCTACACCCTTGTATACTGTCCGATATTAAAAGTAAAAATGTCTCGTTGTTAGCCAAAATCAAATGGAAAGATTAAGATGTGACTTAAAAATGTGAAAAATAGAGATCAGCGATCGCTTGACTTTTTTTTTTATACTACGCCCACAGCGAACGAACGTGTAGTCCACCTGATGGTAAGTGGAGTACAGCCCATGGACATCAACGATCCACAAAAGCAGATTATAGATGCGTCGCTGCAGCTGAGGACTACGGTGTTATGCCTCATGTGCCAGTAATTTCAGGGCCTGATCACACAACCAAAGCGGAACACAGTAATGGAAGCACTACTATTTGGCGGAAGGTTAAAGGTGAGACGGTGGTGCTGTCGCCCTCGAGCTCATTCACAAGAGCTCTACCACCAGTCAACAACAACAAAAAGTGACTGCAAAAAATATCGCTTTGAATGCCTCTGTGCTTTGCATACAGTTGAAAAGATTCTTAAGACTCGAGAACAAATTAGAAAGATTTAGAAATTAATTAAGATAATACCTGATAAAAAGAGTCTACAGTACACGTCTAACTAAAGTCACCAATTATTAGTCTCAAGCTAACAAACTAACTTTGGAAGTATAGCTAATTTGCAGATTGGCTACTGTCCTAAGAATTGAATAGTGGATAGTGAACATCAAGAGTCCCAAACTTTTTTTAAATTGTCGTACAGGGAACTAAATGCTAGTTATACCGATGATATTAGGTACAGAACAAGACTATTTTTATAGCATTTAATTATGCTTAGCGATTTAAACTAAGAAATAGTTGAAAAATTATGAGACCGGCAGGATTTGCTGAGCATAGCATGCTATAAAAATAATCAAAAAGAAGTCGAAATAACGTACGCTTCACTACATTTGTGCTAATTGTAACTTCCCTATGTTGGTTTGTATCCTACTTAAGATAGGAACAAATGGATGAACGTCACGAAATGACATAACATACAGTTGAGAAATTTTAAGTCCCGGCAAGAGGCGACCGTATCTAGTTGGTTAAAGTGACTGCCCGGTGTGCAGATGGTCGCAGGTTCAAATCCTAACGGTCCCATAATTTTCAACTGTTTCTTATAAAATCGAGACTGGAGTCAAAAACTCTCGGGACCCATTTCTTGGTCGGCTCCTAACTTTTACAATAATTTCTATAATTTCTGACATGCATTGTGCAGAGGTCACGTGGCGTGTGTCGCAAGCATTTAGTACCGGCTTTTGTTAATTTATTATTATACCCATTGATATTGCCTTTTATTACGTATGACTGCTGAATGAACGACGCTTGTTATAACGTGATTATGTGAAGGGAATGCTGGTTAAATATATTTGGTTTCTTCATCCGCATGTTAATTTTTGTCGGTTTGTTGATTTTAATTGTATTGCCTCAGGTGTCGAAATTGACTAGACAGCTAAAAATTTATGAAAAGTCGGATCAATAACTGCCTCGATGGTCTAGTGGTAAGCTTATGCACCTCTCACCGCGACGTCTCGGGTTCGATTCCCGGGTCGGGCAAAGTGTTATTTGTGAACTTTCCGTCAGGAAGTTCACCATATTACGGAATACGGAACTGTGGCTGGGGGATGGCGATAGGCTCACCCCCTATCCCATGAGACCTAAACATAACAGGTGAAATGTGGGTGTTGTACACCTCTGCCACACCCTTCTGGGTAGTATAGGCGTGATGTTATGTATCTTATGTTATGTCGTCGCAAAGAAAATACAATAGTATATATGCATGAGTATCATTTATTTCATTTACTTATGTTATTAAAATTTAATGTCTCATACACGAACATACATACAATATAACGTTTAAAACAAGATTTTATTTGTAAAAATCCTAGAATTTATCAATCCAGTTGTGTACCTAAGACTTCAAGAGCCGTGAAGCAATAACGCCATGCATATTGATAAAAAAATCCTTCTGATTTCACCGTTCAAATAATAATTAATGAAAGCACAATCCATTGAAACTTCAAAACACAAACTGTACAATAGATGACCGCACTATTGTGCTATATCACAGTATCACAGATGAAACTATAGGCCAGTGTGCCACGACCTTCCACCCTGGGGAAATACTAGTCAATCCGTGCCTTCGGTGTTCCCTTACATTGATTCCCTATCGGTTATCGGATTGGAAACGAGAGGATTTGTTTACTAAATCGCGATGGCGCCTTCGGAGAAATCAGGATATTTTAATATGCAATATGACACCTAATATTCACCACATGCAACACTGTACACTTGCCCATTGACACACACAATATATATAACACATACATAAATAACCGAATAGATTAAGAAACCAATAATAGACCAAATGACATTTGCATTTGCTTTATTAATTATTCAATTCAATACTGTTACTTGTTAAATTGCTATTCATTAATTACTATAATATATTTTAATAGTTTTAAGAATATAAAAATAATGATTGTAAATGAAATTTAATGTATTCAATATTTGCACGCTCTCAATTAAAGGGCAAAACATGCTATACCTACCCGATATAATTATAACAACATTTTGTAACCGTGTTTTATGCGAATAAAGTTCTTGATTCTTGATTCAATAATTTTGTAAACCCTGTATCAACTGTAACTTGTATAAAAAACTCTGTATCAAATAGCAGAGCACAATAAACTGCTCCTCGAGGTGGTTTTACCCTCGGGGAGACAATATAAAAATATGCAATAATATTTCTGAAATTATCAATTGCCACTGGAAAATATGGGCATATTTTGTTTTTTTTTTTTTGCTTGTTTATGATGGCCGGTTTTTTCACGAATAAAAGCGACAACATTTTTTGCATTTCGGCCCTGGCCAGGTGGTGGTAGCTATATCAGAGGACTTCAGGACTACAAGCCTAATTTATATTTTAAACGTAAGTTAAACTTAAGTTAATAAGTATGAATGTTTGTTAAAAAGAAAGAAAGAAAAGAAAAGAAAGAAAGAAACGTTTATTCTGGCAAATCTTAAACTTAGTGATACACCTTTAAAACTACTTATAATAAGGCAGTTAGAATAAACACAAAGATAATAAATTATATTGATGTGCCAGAAAAGGTACGCAACTCATAATACTGTGGCAGCACATTAGCACTACAGTGCTGGTATTCTGGTGCGCCCTGATCGTGAGTGTGATACGTTTATTACGTGATTATTGATAGTGTGTTACGTTTCCACGTGTCAACAACCGGGTAGATTTTATTGAAATTTTGCACATATGTAGCTTATAATCTAGCTAGATTAATATTAAGGCTACTTTTTAAGAGACAACCCCGTGCCTCTGATAAATTGTAAAATCTGATAAATGTATATGAAATTTTGCTCTAATGTATATATCTTAAGGTCTGGATTAACATTTAGGCTACTTTTAAAACAAACAAATTAAACAACCAACCCCATTCGTCTGATAAATTCCCATAATAAACCATGAGAATTTCTATTAACAGCGTTTAGCTGTAGAACAATCGCAGGTGCCTAGGTTATCCGATAAGCTCTACAAACATATCGCCTTGACCATTACCATGTTTCATCTTGTTGCGCCTTGTGTGGTGTGCTATATACCTGCTTAGTCTACCTATCAAATTAATTAACTGTACATGTAGGTGTTGTGTCGTTGTCTGTGTGTGTTTACTCATATTTTTGTATTGATTCTCGTGAACTTAAGTCTATCACAAACTTTTTATTAGACCAGTCTTGAAATAGGGAGTCTATTTATTGAATTTCTAAATGGGGTTTTTGTCGATTCTTGGCAACTCTAGACAATCATAAACTTTTTATTAGAACTGTCTTGAAATAAGGTGTCTATTAATTGAATTTCTGATGGCAAGACGAAAACAAAATTTGAAATCGGTACAGAAAAAATACATAAACATAAAATGACGCCTATAATTTCGCAGTAGGTTATGTCAGAGTGTATAAAGGCGTGTCTCCTGTGAGCCTAACATGTTGTGAAACGACCGATATTTGAACGATATCATTCAATTCTAACAAAAGTTATTCGAAATTTAGCATTTTGATTGGTTGTTAGACTCTAGGCTGGCTGGCTCGGCTTTAGATACACATTTAATTTGTTATTAATTTAAGCTAAATATTATAAAAGCACTTCAATTAATTGATAGTTTTATACAGTCATAAGTTAAGATACCTTTTTCATAGTAGAACTTAATTGAAACAGATATATGAAGAACTAGATAATTATAATACACGTAAAGCGTGAACCCCTCACGAATGACGGAGACAGTGCATTTTACGACCCGCCAAGATCTTTGAATGAGGTCAGTAAAGTTTCAAATGTTATTTGCAGAATTATAGTTAAAATTATTATCACCAGCAATCAGATAAACTGATGTTTTGATATAATTTACTAGGCAATTTAGATATGCAATCATTTTGTTAACATAAGGCTTAAACGGAGAGTATTTCTATTGTCGACGTAATAATTCGCAATAATTATCTAAATTATAAACTGCCTTGGTGGTCTAGTGGTTAGCCTATGCCGCTCTCACCGCGAGGTCTCGGATTCGATTCCCGGGTGGGGCAAAGTGTTATTTGTGAACTTTTCGTCAGTAAATTCACAGTGGCAGCACGGAGATGGAATTGTACCCGGTGGTTGGCGATAGGTTCACCCCCTATCCCATTAGACCAATAAACAACAGGTGAAGTGTAGATGTGAGGAGTAACGTGAGGTTCTGTTATGATGGTATGTTAGTAAGCTTTTATTATTAAAAAATACTTTAAATAAAATAACATCCTACAGCCCTTCTCCATTTCTGCCCACCTATTTATAACACCGTGCAGACCCCATACATCACTTCTTACATCCCATAGATAGCATGGACGAGCAGAGCCGTCCGCCGAGGCTAGTCAAGCAGCATCCATTAACGTCCTCGCATAATACGCATTAAATACCGCGTAATGGCTACCTGTTTGAACGAAATGAATGAATACTGTGGTACCTGGAACATGGCGGCAAAGATTTAATATCGCTGGGCACTGGGCAGGAAACATTTAGCATTAATATAGAAAGTTGTTACAACGGAGCAACTTGAGAAAAGTTGCTTATGGTAGATACTCTAGCAACGCGGGTATCTGACGATCTGAATGACGGCAATCTTTCCCTGTGTGACGTTTCTCGAGAATGAAGAGAGAGTTGCCTTTTTTAGGTAAAAGATCTTGAAGACTCGAAACACAGCAGTTTTTAATGAAATCTCATGATCATCATATTAAATTTACGTAGCCTCTCTGTAACATTTTTTTGTATTGTGTAGTGTACCTCATGCTGTGCTAGTGATAAATAAACACCATTACTGCGAATACATCTTAAATTACTATCTACAGTCCACTAAGACCCCAACACTCACGTTATTTTAGCCGGGATATGCCGACTAGTTTCGAATCTAGTACGTAGGTAGAGTAACCCGTATTCTCAATAATAATGTCTTCACTTCACGTTGGTTTTAATAATATTAGTATTAATTGTCTTTGAAATGTACAACTTTGCGTAAGGTAATATCCAACTTCCAAGGAAGACAATGGTTATTTGGGCAACAAGTTCGTGTTTTCTTCAAGTGCTAATTTTGAGTCCGGAAAAGCAAAAGATTCTATAGTTTAAGCTTAGTGAGGGAATCAAAAGCACGAGATGTAGATAACTTTGATCTCGTGTCGCACATACAACTTTTTACCTTAGCAGCTCGAAATAGTACCATACTACGTACCCATAGTATAAGTTTTTATTAGTTCGGAACTAGATGACGTGGTGTGAATGATGTTTGACAAATAAAAAACGCGAGCAGTAAGCAAATCTTAACTTTGCTTCGAGAAAAACCAAACCTCAAAGCAAAATTTCAGATTAGCTCACTGTTTTCATACAACAGAGAACGACTTATTCAGTTGCTGAGGTGAAAATATATAGGTTCTGTTAAGTAGAAATAAAGTGGACTTAAAAAAAGGCGCTTCATAAGTCCTGGAAAGGCATTTCAAACCTTTCTTTAAACCTACGAAATTCCACCATACAACAAAAAACTACCCCTTGTGACATAAATTAGTTGTACAATCGTTTACCTAATTCGAGATTTATAACTCTTTCAGGGGTAGCGCACGTTATTTATTGCTATATTCGTGACAAAACGACTATTAACTAAAAATGGGACTTTATAACAACCCTAATTTATCGGTGCGATAAGAGATGTATTTGTGTTTTAGATTTATTTGTTTGTATTGAAGTTGTGGCGGCCATGCATCTTGCAAGGGTAGGTTTCATACTGTACCCCTTACATGTTTTGAATATTGTGTCGGTTGCTGTAAAGGACAAGGAAGACTTATTACTTGACAATGATGGATTTTATTGCTTTTTAAAATTGGTCATGAGGAAAAAAGAAGAAAGTAATTGAAGAGACTCCTTGCCAACTTAAGACAACATGAGATATGAGGCCTTTTGATCAACTTCGAGCATACAATTATAATAACAAAAATATTTTGAATGAAGTTTGCAAATATATTACGTATAGCACTTAGGTGTTTCTTTGCCTCAATATTGAAAGATGTAATATTTTAAAGCAAATTTTAGCTTTACTATGCCTTTTTGTATTTTATATACTACTAAGTACTAACTAAGTGACTTATCATATCACTCATCGCATAGGTGGCGCTAAAACCAAGTAAGGTTCGTCTTGCTATATGGTATATATGTACCTATGACGCTGACACAAAAGAGTTGAAAAATTTTGAGTCTAGCAGCATACGAATCCATAGCTGAATTAGCAAAGCACTTGGGGCGTATACGCAGGGGGTGCAGGTTCGAGTTCTGCTAGATTCTTAATTTTTCAACTTTAATATTATATAAAATTCGAAGATGTATTATGAACATTTTCTTTCGAAGAAACACCTGCTTAATTATCTTTTTTTCTGCTTGATTTGCTGCTTGTGTGCATGTTTCTCGTATGAATAGGCCTACCGAATAGGTCTATCTGAGTCATGTCGGGTGCCTGTGAAGCTGAACGTAAATGGTAAACAAAAATCATTAACAATTGTAATAAATATTTTGTACCTTTTATAAATAAATGGTTTAAATATGTCCATCTATGGTAAAAACGCCTAAATACATCCATATGAAATCCTCCTTACTCCAATAAAGTCAAATTAAATCCCCAAAAATAAATAGTGACGTGCCTAAGAGAGTACGAAACACACAATGCTTAAAATGACCAAACATCTTTATCCCGCGCTTAAAAGCGATCACACGCTGTCAAACAACATCAGGGATTCCACTCAAAAGAAAATCACTTTTTTTTTATTTACAACACTAAAACAACAATACAACACTAGACAATACCTATAAAAAAAGATATTCTCGTACAAGTCATATTTGAAGATTTTTTTCTAAATCTATTAAAACCCTGAATTGTTAGTTAAAAATATTACAAGTTAGTTTCTGGATTGAGAAAAAGTCTGGGAAACGAACGATAATCGACTTACTAAATATTAGATATATCGGGATATTTACCATGTATATTTGTTTTAGCGATATATAAGTAAAATAGTGCGGAAGAGGGTAGATCGGTTTATCTGCCAATTAAACTGTTTTTACATTACCCTCAATGACTATATATATAGTGTTAAAGTTTCAGTTTTATCTTAATTCTTTATTGTACACAATAAAATTACAATAGAACTTATAATATAATAAATCATGTACAAAGGCGAGCTTAATTCAAACTGAATTTTCTCCACGCAAACCTTTATCGTGAACAAAGAGATTGCAACATCTCTGAAATATCGAAATTACTCGTTACAACAAATGTACATAGTAAATTTACAATTATATCTAATATTTAGTAAGAAAATTACCATGTTTAATCTTAAAACTGATAATAGACTTATTGAGTTTTTATATTGTTAACTGTGTACATTTCGGTTGTTTTCATTTTTACAAGTCCCTATGTCTTTTGCTGTGATAACATTCCGTACGTTTTATTTCAACCCACGTTTTTAATAAAATTGTAGTCAGTTACTGAATATTTCTTTACATACCTGTGTGCTTAATTTCTCTCCGCAGCAGCCCTACTCAACCCATTATTGCTATTTTAGTAGGGCACACAAATAAGTCGAACACGAAAATACTCATCTGTATATAGCGAAAGTCGCTATTCGGCCAAACACACGATGCTCGGCACATTACCAAAATATTATTCTGAGAGTTGGAAACGTGGAAAATGCGAGTTCCGGGTATCTGGTTACAACTTGAAGATTATTTATTTTGAGAAGTATTTGCTTTTGCTTTGATTATTCTGTTAAGTTGCTGTTTTGGATAGACAAGCGAGATAACAATACGTGTTAATTTTATTTGGTAAAATTTTTAGGGTTTCCATAATAAATTTAGTACATAATTATAATAACATAACATCACGCCTATATGACTCAAAGGCAGTTTAGGTTCCATGGGATAGAGGGTGAGCCTATCGCCATCCACCGGTCACAATTCCAACTCTATGCTGCTATTGAGAATTTCCTGAAGGAAAGAACCCAATGCTTCACAGTGAGAGGCGCATACCCTAACCACTAGACCATCGAGGAAGTTTAATTCAATGCACATCAAATATTAAAACATCAAAGAACCTACCAAAAGCTGTAATTTTAAATTAAAACCGGCATCAAAACATGATCAGATCATGATAAATAATTTAAGTATTTCTTATCAAACCAATATATATAATTATAATCTTAAAAAAAATTACAGAGAAATACATTAACAATCAAAATCTTAAATAAGTTCTTCAGCTAATTCGTTAGCTAAAACAATTCATACATTGAATTTCTTAAAGTCGAGAAAAGATCGTACACCCTACGACTGAAAGCGGGCCGTCTATAACAGTTCATTCAGGTAACGAGGTATTGAAAGACATCAACAAGCACAGCACGCCGGCGCCGAGACGAGACATAGATGATAGGAATACGAACAGAGCAGCACGATAACTAACATTTACGTACCAAAGCACGGAGATAAATAACAGAGGAGAGTAACACTTGGTACTCAAGCAATGTTGGTCTATTTAGTCGACCGCAATTTCACTTATACTACACTTTTAGGCAGAGAAAGAGAGTGCGATACGTCCATGGGCGCCGGCAGAAATAATTTTCAGGTGGTGCAGATTTTAGTTTTTTTTACAATCTTTGCCGTAATTATTAATAAAAAGATGAAATTTTAATCTGAATGTTCGAGACATTTACAAATTTCTGACTGTTCATTATGAATTTATTATATAGGTACCCAGTCGTCACGGCTCACACCTATTTGTTCACGACGATCGAAATTTAAAAATTCTAAGTTGGTGGGCCAGGAGTACCGGGATCGAATTTAATCGATTTCCATTACTTCTCCGAACGCACGCTTTAAAGTACCGCTACTCCTGTTGTTATAATAATTCCTGTTGATCCCGAGATTCCCGAGGAATGCAAGTGCACCCCCTGGCACCCCCTGCCGGCGCGGCGCCCATGGATACGTCGCGCCTGAGTCGCAGCTATTCTTGCACTTCTTGAGTGCATCTTGACTGAGTAACACCGGTATTTCATAATTTGAATAATGTCACAAACTCACGTCAATTTTAATAAAAAATATGGATCACATCAAAATGCACGGCTGGTGTTGTGGTTTCGATCCCCACTCGGGACAAATC
Source organism: Hypena proboscidalis (assembly GCA_905147285.1). Classification (NCBI taxonomy): domain Eukaryota; kingdom Metazoa; phylum Arthropoda; class Insecta; order Lepidoptera; family Erebidae; genus Hypena; species Hypena proboscidalis. The sequence continues at coordinate 15,284,337 of LR990147.1, read as the reverse complement.
TTAATGTGATTCGCAAAGATTACTTCTGACTCTGGGTCTGCTTTGTGTGTGTGAACACACCCGCAATACAGGAGTTATGCCTAATGCCGGCGTCGTTTTTTTTTTGTGTAAAGACGTAGAATCTTATCATTTTGATCTCTAATTAAGTACATAATACGTATCGTATTACCTCGTACTGGGTTTTGGCGGTCTGGTGGCAAGCGCTCCACGTAAAATACTGATATTCAGCTAAATCCGTTACGTTAGAAGCTGACCCTGAAAAATCGACAGATTTATAGAACTAAACATGTCGGTCTCTTATTCATAAAAAGCCGACCTATAGGAAGCACTCTATAATCCGGCAAAATCACTAGTGTGACATTGCCACGTTTGTCGAGCTACCGGGGGTCAGACCAGACTGTATGTTATGTAGTAATTGTTCGCCCACTGCACGTACCAATATTGTTGTAACCGTATTAAGACATCAAAAATGGATACCCTTTCCTAAGATACATACAGGTTTCCTGCCTAGTTTAGGAGTCCTGATTCCTTTTATTAAAGCTGTACCTACTGGTTTTCTTTATAACTATAATTATAATAAGACAACTCTGTATGCCATGTACAATCTACTTTTTGGAAATAAATTATTATTATTATTTTTATAGATTTTTTTTTAGAGGAGTAAATTACATGCTATGCGGGTATTATTATTATTATATTAACTTGCAAATTGAATAAATATCGAAGCTGTTATTAATCTCTAATAATGTAGTTTATAACTTAATAAGTTTATAAGTTAATATTAATAAGTTGCGTTAGTGTAAAAGCTCAAAGGTTCTAAATCAACTGTAACTGCCTGGTGTGGCAAGACATTGAAAATGCCAGCACTTAGAACTTAAAAGCCCGATCAAGCGCCTACTAAGATTGTAAATGCAATGACCCCCTACGCATTTTTAGTCCAGTTCCAATGCTGATATTATATTGACATTGCTAATATTGGCATTTTGGGTGGAAATTTAGCTACATATTTACTTATAAACACTTTCTCTATTATTTATTAGATATTAGTATTACAAGCCTATAGTGTATCATTGCGGAGCAAAAGCCTTCCCACCTTCTTTTGGTAGAAATCTAATTGATCCCGCCATCTTTTTCTGGGTCTGCCACGTTGTCGTTTCTTTTTGTTTATTCTCTATACTTCTGATTTATTTCGTGGGGTGTTTTTTAGAATAGTGGGTATGTGGGAGGGATTATACCTCAAATCTTGGCTGGGTGCCATCAACCTTATGTTCTTCACTTCTACCCTTACAACCCTTATTTATTTACTTTCGTTTGTTTGTTGCAGCCCGACGAGCTGGCGAAATCGGTTAAGCTGACATCTCGCGAGCGAAGGTTCATCAAGTTCTCGAGCGTGGAGTATGGAGGACAGCTGTACATGACGCCCCAGGACTTTCTCGAGTCTGTGGTGGAACAGGAACCGAGGCGTGAGTCGATGATGCTTATTTTTTTCGCTTCTTCCCGTCTTCTTCGTCGTGTCGATGGCTGAGTCAAATTTTATTGGCCCAATAAGTGGCCACTGTTATGGCGCTCTCGTCGGCATTCATGAGCGCCTACCTTGTGCAGGTGGTACGGCATTTTGGACAGTCAGTAAGGTGGTCAAAGTTTTGACTTGCCATCGTGGTGAAAGGATTAGCCAATTCGCTTTTAAGAGCTCGCGAATTGCCCAGGGTGCGCTGGACGTAAGGAATTGTTGTGTACGTCACTCGGGAAGGCTCCTTTCATGTACCCCATGTCTTCCCGTGACTTCACCCGTGTGGTATGTCAATAAAAATTGATCTTAGTCCTTGAAGCATCACTTTAACTCTTTTCTTTGCTATAGAAATGCAAGAAACATGGGTAAGACTGTGTCACTGGTGATTAAAAGGCAAAGTTTTGAATACTGAACTGACTGTTGACGGACAGTTAATATAAAACATAAGTGTACTCCAAGTTATCAGGAACAGTCCATCAAATAAAAAGCATAACTCTTAATATTTTCCATTGTACATGTCATAATTTTGAATTGCAGCTCGTCTCAAGCGTCGAGTGCTGTCGACGAAGGAGATCGAGTACCTGCGGGACCACACGCCGGCCCTCAAGAAGGGGTCCTCGCAGATGTTCCGCAACATGAGAGACAAGGGTACTTATGCTAAAGAATAACTGTTTACAATGACAGCTCTACTGAAGGTGGAAGAGGTGTAATACATCTTCGCAATCATTCACCTCTCAAGAGGTTTTCAAATGCTTATTTAAACAGTTTCGAATTAGAGATGATTTGATGGAGATTAGTTTGCCCGGTAACCAATGATATCTGTGCTGCTATGATTTTAAACTAGTTAAAAATATCTTATTTTTATTAAAACTGACGTTAGTTTGTAATATTATTGCCTAGTCTGTAATATTATGGCCTAAAAGTATAGGTGAACCAACATTACGTGAGTAACACCCGTATTTCATAATTTGAATAAAAATATCTTGTTTTACTTAATGATGTTCTTTATATGTTTCAGGTATAATCTCCTATACAGAGTATCTCTTTCTCCTCTCTATTTTGACGAGTAAGTATTACTTCTTTTTTGCAAATCTTTAGATACCTACTTAATAATAGATTCGTTTGGCTGTTAAATTGCAAACCATTTGAATACTCTGGAAAGGCAGAATCTTGGGACCTTTAGTAAAATAGAAATGTCTGACGTGACCAGCTAACTGTAGGGGCGTTCAAGCTGGTATTCCGGGGCTGGTTATACTGTGAGACGGTAGTGCTTCCTCCCACGTTCGTTTTCAAAATATCCCATAATAAACAATTCCCAATAAATAATTGTGCATATTCCAGAGCCTACTTCCGGGTTCCGGATAGCGTTCAACATGTTCGACACGGACGGCAACCAGCGCGTCGATAAGAACGAGTTCCTAGTCGTGAGTATGGCAGCCAGACACGTGGGTGGTGTGAGCTATGAGCGGAGAGGGACAATACCTGGATTGAAACACTACTAGATTAAATAGATTGCGGGATGCTACTCATGCTTTTCATCAGTAGCATAATGGCCATTTGTACTTAATTAAAATACATATGCCTAAAAGACGAAAATATAATACATCATAGATAGAATACTATCCTTGTTTTACTATATTTTTCGTCTCAATAGCTTATTAATCCCAGTTCGGTACTAAAGAAGAAGGACCTATAATCCCTTTTTGTTGGCCTGCATTCCTGCATCTACAACCTTGCCAAGTAGAGAGTACAAGTAGAGAGAAGTAGTTGATGGGTCATATTTTGGTTGTTTTCTTTTAGAAGATTACTAGATTTGATAGTTGATTAACAAATCCCATAATAGAATTGCAGAAAAGTATTTCATTAAACTAAGTAAAGATGTAGTTGGTATTTCTCAGCGTCCATAGCTTGCTCCACAAATTTTTACACTGTATAGAATTAGTATAATTTATATTACATTCTAAGATAGACACTACAGGCCTACAGCACACTGCTAGATAGCATACTGTAAAATCAAAGATGTATTGTGGCGAATTTATAATTTTAGTTATAACATTTCTTAACATAGGCACTAATAAACATTCTATGGCAATTGGATAAAAAGTCAACACTCTTTATTATGATGTTTTTGCTTTGTACTATTGTAAGAAATATACTGGAATCAAGCAATATTTTCCATACACGCCTAACAGAAATATCTGGGTCGATGAAGAACGGAATTTGAGATAATACTGCATTTCTGACCAAGTTATAATTCTTATAATTTCGCCACAATATACATGATATCTAAGCTTAGCTTTATAATACAATTAGATTTTACAGGAAGTTTCAGCATAGCATGTAAAGTCTTTATGTGACAAGGAACCAAGAGCACATTATATTTATTTATTTTATCATTTTTATTATAATAAACCGTCATAAGTGACCGTCGGTTTCAAGTAATAATTTAATAAAAACTGACATTGAAAATAGTCGGTCTCTTTTTTATTTTTATTTTTTTTTTATTTGTTATGGTTTTTCTGAATGTTTTTTATTTGCGATGCATATTTAGATCCAGCGTCTTCTGGGGGGTACTTTCAAGGAGCGTAAAGATTTGGACCCAAAGAGCCAGGAGGCAGTGAGTTGAAAAAAACGCTTATGGAAGGGATTCCGCCTGGCAATCAAAATTTATGTTGTTGGAAATTTTGGCTCGATTATATTACATTTAATAATTTATTTTTTACTTTATTTCGTTTATGGTTTTCGTGTTCACTCGAGTCAAAACTTTGAACTTCACCATTTGCAAAAATAAAATGCCGCTCTTGTTAATTATTTTTGATTGTAATCGTAACTTTATTATTTTAATAATAAGTTTTTGTTTTGCTTTGGGAACTGACTAAATAAGTCCCCATATATGAATCTTATAAGATTATTTGTTGAGCTGTGTCACTAAATACAAATTGTCCAAGCTTTGTTAAAAATTAAATTTTAGTTCTTGTTACTTACTTAATAATAATTTGAGTGCCTTTATTAATGAATTTATTTTTATTATAAGAGCGGCATAGTGTGAACGTCTTCCGCTTTTCTTTTGTTTATTTTTCTTATTGTTATTTTTGTTTATATATTTAAAAATATATGTAAATATTAATGTTTATTTATGTGTGTATTATGTGCTCACCGCGTTTAGCTGCTTACGTTAGTTTCAACAAGCGCTACGAGGAACAGGGTGGGCAGTACTGAAGTGGCTCCGAGCCAATCTACAGTAAGTCCTTTGTGGGTCTTGCAATCGTCCGCCTTTTCGTGGCGTCATATCCGTTCTATGTGTTCTTAATTCGAAGTTGAAATATTAGTCAGTAATTTTAATGTCTGAATTGTTCGTTCTTGCATAATGTTGTTTTTTTTTGCTTCCATGTTTGTGTTAAAACAATGTTATTGATAACGTATGTCGATTTTAATTGTCCAATAAGTTGTTACTATTTTTTTTCGCTCGTTTGATTATTTTGTCTATTAAGAATAAATGCACGGATAATTAATAGTAAATAATAATTGTCATAATAGTTGTTAATAATAAAGATGTTTTTAAAATACATAAATATATTTTCGTAACTTAACATACTGTTTTAATACATCAATACAACACTTTTAACTCATTTAATAGCTCAGTGTAACACACTGGTATAACATTATTTTTTTTCCTATTATATTAACTATAATTATAATAATCAATATGATTATTTTTATAGCATTTACTCATGCTTAGCTAATTAAACTAAGAAACAGTTTAAAAATTACGGGACGCGCCGACGACCTCCGCACACTGGGCAACCGCTTTTACCACTAAGCTACGGTCCCCTCTTGCCAGGACCCTAATTGCAGGCCCGGTGTGCAGAGGTCGCAAGTTCAAATCCTGCTGGTCCCATAATATTTCAACTATTTCTTAGAAGAATAATAATATTATTATTAAGAATACGGGTTACTCACGTTACTTTAGCCGGGATATGCCGACTAGTTTCGAATCTAGTACGTAGATTCATCGACTGTGCTATTATTCGAGTACTATACGTCGCGCGGAGGCGACGACACGCGAATAATAGCCCAGTTGATGAATCTACGTACTAGATTCGAAACTAGTCGGCTTATCCCGGCTAAAGTAACGTGAGTAATCCGTATTCTCAATAATAATGTCTTCACCTCACGTCGGTTGTAATATTATTATTATAATAATAATATTGTTAAGAGAAATTACCAATTAACTTTGCACTTTTTCTTTTACATTTGGAAACTTCGCAGCATAATCATATTTTGGTTAGTTTTTAGTTAGTATAGTTGGTTAGTTTTTATATAAACGAAAAGAGTCAAGCAAATTATGGTCAAGGTATTCCATTTATTTAAAGGCCAATTGCCTATGGGATTGTTTACCGCTGCTATGCTATTTATTCTGTAGCTATATCAAGATACAAACTGCTGCAGTATATGAAGAATAATATAAAAGTTTTATTGTAATTAAAGCCGGATATTTTATAAGTAAGCCGGGTTTCATAAAAATGTTACTGATCAAATGTGATTATTCTATACAATCAGTCAATCAATCAGTTCATCCTTCATGTTTAAGTAGAAAATCACATTTGTTTATTAATTCTCACTTGGGTCATACACTAAACTAGAAATTATTTACTATATTATATTCGTGACACAAGTTTGGTGGCGTAAGGATACAGCCGCGAACAGCGCGTAATCGCGAGTGAAAGCTTTTAAAACATATTTTTATTCTATATAAAAAATATATATATATCTACCTTCACAGTAAAAGAAAAATTTATTAAAACAAAGTAATGTATTCCCCGTACACAGGACACACACTACGCTATTAATCTTAAAAAATAACTTAAACCATAAGGATGCGGTTATTAACTCGTCATTAATGATAATTATGAAAATCTTCGCGAACCGGATCCATCCATTCTCATACCTAAACACTTCACAATAACATTTTATTAACGGCACACATCACTCCACCACCATCACCGTTTGACTCTCGGGGCTGTTCCAGATGGAGAAGATCTTCAGCTACGCGTGGCGTGGCAAGCGAGGCATGGCGGAGGACGAGGGTAAGGATGGTGACCGACCTCATGAGAACTACGTCAATGATGACCAGGGGTTGCAGAGGAGACACCTCGTTGATACTTTCTTGCAGGTACGTCGTTCGTTTAATACATTTTAAAATAATAATATGTATTATAAAGTATCCATTTTTAGCAGTCAACATTTTGCCCCGAGACGAGGAGACCCGAGGAGACGGATAAATTGACAAGGCTCACTATAATCAATTGCCTTTGCATATATTTCCAGGTGCACTTCTTCGGCAAGAAAGGCACCAACGACCTGAAGTTCGAGGGCTTCAGGCAGTTCATGGAGAACCTGCAGACCGAGGTGCTTGAGCTCGAGTTCCATGAATTCTCGAAAGGTACATAACGGTTCTTTTCTGAACTGATTGTTAAACAAACACCCTTGGTAATCCATTAATGCTTGCTACACACATACACATTGCAATTATATTAATACAATGAAAAATGATTTTTATATATTTGCCCGCTTGTTCTAGTGGCCAGTCCCATACCTTACTCAACTGTTTCTTAGTATACGGTATTATGTTATGTTAAAATCACTATTTTCGTAATTCCAGGCCACGAAACCATCTCCGAGGTAGACTTCGCGAAGATCCTGCTCCGCTACACGTACTTGGACACGGACGAATACGACATGTACTTGGACCGTCTGCTGGACCGCGTGAAGGACGAGGCGGGCATCACCTTCGAGGAGTTCAAGACCTTCTGTCAGTTCCTCAACAACCTGGAGGACTTCACCATCGCCATGAGGATGTACACGCTTGCTGATCATCCCATTTCTAAGGGTGAGTAATGTAATATACTAAACCACCTTAGACCAGTCATTGCAGAAAAAGTAGTGAGTAAGTACAAGTTCTTTCCCATCCAATTCCTCTACTGTTCAGTGGCTCATAGCCATCATAGTATTACCTGTCTTGGGCTTCGCATGGTCCTTGACGACCAAGCTGCTTCTGTGCTTGGCTCCTGCAGGCCCCCATACCTACTGTTAATGGAAAATGTTTTAAAAGTAGGCGCATCTGAAGACTCCCAAAAGTGGCGAAGGCACTTCAGTGGCGATTAGAAAAAAAATAGATAAAAAAAAATGGTTGAATATTTTAATAATATTTTCTTATCCTTGTCTTGTTATTAAATTCTGATTCTTTAGTAAATTACTAATTTAACTACCAAATACCCCTTGAGATTTTAACTTCCTGTACAGACAGAGCCGTCATACTTTCGGTTAGGAATTTCGGTTCAACCAAATTTAACATTTCTTTTCAAATGTTGTATAGTGTTTTCTTTATTTCTACCTGTGGGTATTGCATATATTTGTAGTGTTAGGCGATTCTCACACTGCCCCGCATGATGCAGCGTAGCGCGTGGATGCGTGTTCTTCCGTTGCTTGTAAGTATCTCCGTTTGTATGGAAAACACGCACAGTCTAACACACTGAAAATGCATCCACGCGCGTTCATGCGGATCACGCGCATACACGCGGAGAAACATGCACCCCCGCGCGTAGGTGCGGGGCGAGACGCAAGGTATGGCGCACCGAATCCCGCAGTGCCGCGCGTGATTTTGACTTTTTTTGTACTGCACGACCACCACAGAAAACGGCGAATAAATAAATGAGAGCCGCCGTGCGTGAATCTACTAAACGCACCTACGCGCGTGAGTGCGCAAAAAACCCGCACGATGATGCAGATCTGCACTCCCGCAGGAACGCGCGTAGGTGCGTCGACACGCAATATGCAGCATGATGCGGGGCAGTGTGAAAACCGCCTTTATGTCTTCTATCGGGTGTTGGATTTATTAAAACGGTTACTTAACTAAATGTTTATATTTACTGGTACTAGAGAACATATTATATACAAAACTTGTTAACTACATTATTCTAACTACGACCTATCTCTAGCGATATGGGAAGGCGACTGGCAAACCAGGCGGCTAAACTTAAGCACCCACTTAAATACAAAAATGCGTAGGTTTGACTACACTACCCTTCGCTAAGAATAACATATAATATAATAATTTCCAGATGAGTTCCACCGCGCCGTGAAGATCTGCACGGGCATATCCCAGTCGGAGCACCTTGTATCGACGGTGTTCGCCATATTCGACGCCGATGGCGACGGCCTGCTCAGCTACAAGGAATTCATTGCTATTATGAAAGATCGCCTGCATCGTGGGTTCAAGGTAAAAACTTTTAATTCATCTGTAGCTGCTTCTTCGTCGTGTCGATGGCGGAGTCAAATTATATATTGGCTTGCCATCGTAGTGAATTCGCTTTTAAGAACTCGCGAATTGCCCAGGGTGCGTCTTAGTAGATATGTTCCGACTAGTCGACCACTTTGTAATCGGTTAAACCCAGTTTAGAAATAGAAATAGAAACGTTTATTTGCCAAAATCATGGTAACAAGAAGATGGTACAATTAAATAAGAGAACACAACATGTTTCACCGGATAATCGGTATGCAAAATATATAGTGTTATATCTATGTACTAACATTATATTAATTAATAACATTCATTTAAAGTTATAAACTTACTTAATTGAGAAATTAAGTTTCAGTTCTAATTATGGGCGAACCTCAAAAATTTTTTGTTTTATTCTATTTTTGTATAAAAATCTTAATGCGGTTCACCGATTGAATACATCTACTTACCAAGTTTCCACAGTATAGCTCTTATAGTTACGGAAAAAAGTGGCTGTGACATACGGACGGACAAACGGACAGACATGACGACTCATTAAGGGTTCCGTTTTTGCCATTCGGCTACGGAACCCTAAAAAGAAATGTATATGTAAAAATGTTAAGTTCTAATCTGCTATTATTGGTTAGTTATTTATAGTAACTGTAGACAAGTAACTGTTATACTTTCCGTGATTGTATTTAGTTTGAACACACATTAAAACTACTGAAATATTTATATTTGCATAGTGTTTATTCATGTTAGTAAATTAACTATTGTCTATTGACACGGGTGAAGCCGCGAGTAAAAATGAGTCTTAAGGTAATTTTAGTCCCGTTATGTGAATGATCTGAAAATATTTTACCAAAAGTATTTATTTATTTACGTTGGTGTTCTCGGTCTTCACAGTATTTACAGAATTTTGACTAAATAAATCATTGCTATATTTTTTAATACATAGATATAGTAAAATTAATTAAAAAAAGAAAAATAATTAATCTAAATATACAACAAAACCTCAAAAAGATCATCGCGACCCTGCCAGGATTCGAACCTGGAATCTTCTGATCCGTAGTCAGACGCGTTATCCGTTGCGCCACAGGGCCAGTTGATGTGGTAAGCAAAATAGAACGCAACGTGTCACGGTGACTTAGCTTTGTAAATTCAAGGTTATTTTTTATCGACGTGGCAAACAACTTGTTTTATTTTGTTCTCTAACTGTTTTGCGTTTTCGTGAAAGTTATTTTTATTTGATAAGAATTGTTATTATTTAAGTGTATAAATTACGCCTGTACCTTAATTTTATTTTATTCCTCTATTTCTATTCTTAATTTCTAAAAAGCATTATAATTGTTAATAGTTTTATCAAATTTAATTGTTACTTCATTTTATTTTAACGGTTCGCATGCCTAATGGTCAAATTTGGTGGAACTAATATTTTACATAACATCATGCTGTACTGTACACCCCTATTTACGAAATAAGTTATCTTAATCTTTAAAAAAAAATATTTTCTTTTTTTCAGTCCTACGCCAAAAACGAAGGTTGGGAAGCATTCAAGTCTTGCGTCAAGCAAGAAATGAAGAGTTCTGTGTAAAAAGCAATCACAATGAAACAAACTGATATCTGCGCGTGGTGAAGGCGCCACTAGTCATATAAAAGGGGCAAACTATATCAAAACTTCATACAATTTTATTTGTTTCTGTAATTGACCGCACGCAGATATTAATTTGTCGTACATAAAGTTCTATCGCCTTAATGCCACACATACTTAAACTTTTGGATCTCTATTTAGTGCAAATGTACTCTTAATAACTTTGATTAGAACGATTGTATGTAACCTATTTAATATTCTAATTCAGTATTCCGGGTCATACATAAAGATGATTTGGTATAGTTTTTTTAAAATTAATATCTGTAAAAAAAATGTACATGTTAATCGTCTATTTCAGACATCAGAATAATTTTCCCAAATAATACCGACTTCAATTAGAATCATTTTAGACTTATAGTTTTCTCATGGGTGCCATTGTCAGAACTGGACCAAATTGGGATAACACGGGAAGCACCAGCTATCAAATAAAAAAATAATCATTTAAATCGCTTGGGTCAGTAATAAGTTATGAGGTAAGAAACATAAAAAAAAACAGACGAATTGAGAACCTCCTACTTTTTTGAAGTCGGTTAAAAACTGAATAAATAGGTCATAAAAATCTACAGAAGGCTAGAAGAGAGTAGAGAAGTGCCTAATATAATTGGTCTAAACATAGTCTGGTCTTTTTTCTAAAAGTTATTATCGATTATACGGTATTTTTGTGATCTTGCCTAAAAAGTAAATTCATAAGTAGATAACTAATTTTATTAAATCAAAATTGTGTCTCATCCAAAGTCATCCAACGGGTCATTTAATTAATAAGTTCTATTTAATATTTAACTATAAAATTGTTTATTTCATTCACGAAAACCACTTGGTTCTATTTGCAATAACATTTTTTTTTTACCAAGTTTAAATAATTACTAAATTTGAATCCCATGACTGGGCTTGGTTTATTATGACAAAATTAAACATTATATTAACGTGTGACAGTACATTTTACTGAATAATTGTTATTAGATATAATTTTAATCACATACACACATCAATGATTAATTTAAATATTTTTACCAGTGAGAAGTGAGATTATTAATTAATTAATTTATTGTTATTATCATAGACTTTGTAGAGCTCTTAAAATATAACTAGTTTGGAAAAAATTTACCTATCTATGACCTTGGTCTAATGCTCTAATTTACCTACTTATAAAATTAAAGTTAAGTAAGTATTTTTCATAGCATCATTGCATTTCACACAACAAATTATTTACAATTTGCATAAATAAAGTTAAATAAACGGAAAATAAACAAATAGAATGCTATGAATGATGCTATACTATATAACTTCTGGTTTAATTTGCCAAAGAGCTCTTTTATGTTGAAATCAGTATGAAAGTTACTTAATAAGTGAACAAAATGTTTGCTAGTCATCGTAGTTAATGTACAAACAAAGTTTGTTAGTTACCATTATTAAATGTAAGCCATGTATTTTTTCAGCCTTGTTCAGATCTAATAAAATGTTTTATGTCTATCATTGTTTTATTTAAAAAAATACCTGTAATATGCCAAAAACTACCGATATTCTGGTGAATATCCTGGGTAAGTATTTCTACCTACACTAATTTTAATTTATTCATTTGAAAAGATGGTGCACATGAGTTTCTCACCAGCTCCATGATGCTATATCCATCGGAACTGGTACTTAGATGGATTTTGATCTGATTCTTAACAGTTGAATTAAAATAATCTAAGCCTAAGGTTATTCAAGTCAATTAGTCAATGTAATAAGTATAATCACAGATAATATAATACTAGTATAATTATTATATAGTTTCTTTATTTTAATATTTAGGTCAGAAGTCAAATTATAACACACACAAACACACACATACAATCAATAAATTAATTAATAAAATGAAAAAATATTAAAATACATTATTATAATTTAGTTTTACTTATTTTATTTTTAAATTATTGTTTGTAATGTTTTGACGTGTTCAAGTGTCCCCTGGGACCTATAAAAATAAATGATTCGTATCTTGAATCTTAAATCTAGTGTTCTAGATAAAAATCTGAAAATGGAAATAAAAATCAAGTTAGAATTAAATATATTTTTATTTATTTTCGAACATCAAATAGTATCTGTACATCTATACAATAGTTCTTCACATAACCTAAATAATAAATTAACAAAGACGCTAGGAAAGGACACTTGCACCTTTGAGGAATTGAGACAAGCTTTTGCATTTTCGAATGCCAACTTATGAGCATCAGGGGAAGCAAATAGCGACTGTGTGTAGGAATATGCGTGCTTTCTATACAAATTAGGATATCAGCCTACAATTTGAATCGGACGCACCGCGTAACGCACCGGAACGCGGTGCAGTAAGATGCAGTCTTGTTTTAATGTAAGTATATAGTCAATTAACAATTAAAGTACATAGCTCGCAGAAGTGGCAATGGGCTGGTCACGTCTGCCGAAGGACCGACAGCCGTTGGAGCAAACGAGTCCTGGAATGGAGACCGCGACTCGGCAACTGTAAGGTAGGACGCCCCCTGCCAGGTGGACTGACGACATGAAGAAGGTCGCTGGAGGGGACTGGATGCGGAAGGCTCAAGACCGGGTGTTGTGGCGGAAATTGGGAGAGGCCTATGTCCAGCAGTGAACTACGAGCGGCTAAATGATGATGATAAAGTCAATCAAAGTTTATCTGTCCCTGAATAATTCAGTTTGATTTTAAGGGTACACGAATACCCGTTAATTGAAACTAGACCCATACATTCCTACTTTTAGATTCGTCTCTATTTCCACAATTTCTCATAACAATACAGAAGACAAAAGATTGGCAGTAATCACAACCAATATAACATTAAAATAAGTTTGTTAAAAACATTGCAATTAAAATTGGTGCAAGCGAGCTGTTTTCGGCGCCTTAGAAATCTTCGTTAATACCTCGAAACTTTTTACAATTATACGGAATAAACACGAAATACTCGGATATATAAACATTACATTTCTTTCACCCGACTACCAAGGAAGGGTTATGTTTTCAAACCGATGTCCAACTATGTTGGTAAACAATGTTTATATTAGTGAGAAAATCATAAAATTAGTTCAAAAGATATTGCTAAGGCACCAAACGCTTGGTAGTGAGTAGAGTTGTTTTGATGATATTTAATTTATTTTTTATAATTATACAGTACAGTCATGAGAAGAGCGGTTTCTGTCTAAATTAATAAACTATAAGCAAAGTCGATTCATATGACCCATTTGGCAAATATTTCCTTGAAGTTGTCAAAGTCGATAAGATTTGTTGAGAACAAGCGAATTCACACTTCAGTGTTTTGAAATGTCTATACAAAATAGTATTAAGGTGAATCATTAATCTATTTTGTTGATGGTACATAATAACATAACATTTGAGATATAAAAACTGTACGTAGATAATTTTTTCAAGATTATTGCGCGTGTCGTATTAAAATACAGAAAGGCAAGCTATTTTATACTGTACGAGATATTAAAATTTATTTCTAAAACTAATCTCTTCACAATTTTCATAAAATAAATAATTAGTAAAAAAAACCTGTTCTTCCTATAACTGTACTGTTATAATATATATAGGTACTTATATCTACTACATTGTTAACCTTTAGTCCAATACACCTTCATATAGAGATCTTACATAATAATATTTTTTTTATAAATAAATTATAATTACCAAAAAATATTACTGTACTTTTAATACTAGTCAAGAAGTAACTCGAAAAATAGTTGCTTAAGCCATAGTAAGTTTTTTAAATGTTAACAAATCATTGATGCGTAGAGCGAGAGAAAACATTACACGTAATAAATAGTAATAAATAAATAAATTAGCAACTTCTGGGCACCATGACGTCATCGGCGATGAGGAAGGCGCTAACGGAGATGGCGGGACGACTTGGACGCATTTTAGAACGATTGGCCGGAGATGGAATATAACAGAGAGATTTGGTAGTCATGGGCATAGGCATTGCCTTGTAGTGGAACACATTCGTAGGCTAGTTTAAAAAATATATAAAAAAAAGATCGTATTGCCCAATTAGAGCGGCAAATGAGAATCTCACTTGTCCTTTTTTATGACACAGGTCAAAAGCTTGATAGTCTCTTTGTTCTAAGGCCTTTTACTTCTGTTTTTCGTTAGGACCTTTTGGTTTTAGTTTAGTTTGGTTGTAGTTATGTCTGCCGGCAACATAACAAAAAGTTGTCAAAGATTTTTTTAAATTAGGTAGTGCTGATAAAATTTGTTTGGTTTATATGTAATTTAGGCTGAGGAACAATAATTTCTATTTTTATTGCCAATCTAGTCATTTGCCGCTCTCCTGGGACTAATAATGTGGCGCAAGGCATCGGTTTTACAATCGAGAGATTGTGAGTTCGAATCCTGGCCATTATACCACGGACGTGCATTTCCTCCTAACACAAGCGAATTAAGCTTAGCTGAAGAAAGTTTAACAAGAATACTAGTTATTTGTAACTGCAAATTACCAGGAAAAAAAAAAAAAAAAAAAAAAGTGCGTTGTACACATCAATAAGTCAGTATAAAGAATAAGTACACTCCAAGTATCTAACCATTCAGACTCTTTTATTAATTATATTTTGTTTATATAATTTCAACTTATTACTAGATAAACGATAGGTATATTATATAATTGTTATAATTTACCTACAATCCCGCAATCCCAATGTTTTTCTTTCATTCGTATGAATAATATGAATGAGACCGAGAAATTGATGTACAGTGGGCCAAGTAATTAAAAGGATAAAACCTTCTACGCTGTAGTGAAAACCAACTAATATAGATATGCATGTGTGAATAACATATGTAATAAGTAAAAAATATACACTATTTAGATTTGTAACTCACTTATCCATAACTGGTGTAGTAAGTATTTACTGTGACTTAGGAGATTTGCCCTGCATAGCTAACTCGTTGGCCCACTGTACAAGTATTCCGGTATTATACAATAGTTGCAGTTTTACAGCCTTATAATGATAGTGATTTAATCTCATACAGTCGAGGGGACCAAACTTACGACATTTTATAAAAAATAAAGTTTGAAATAATGGTGAAATAATTTGAAGTAATAGGTGGTAATTTCTACTAACACAATAAACAGCATATCCAAAAAATTACTCTTTGTACAGTGGGCCAAGCATTAGGTATGGCAAGGCAATAACTTTAACGTCACAATCTTCTTCTTCGTCGTGTCGATGGCTGAGTCAAATGTTATTTGGACTTGCCATCGTGTTGAAAGGATTAGCCAATTCGCTTTGGAGAACTCGCGAATTGCCCAGGGTGCGCCGGACGTAGGGAATCGTTGTGTACGTCACTCGGGGAGGCTCCTTTCATGCACAATGACGACTGATTACACCAAATAAGCATGTGTGAGTTACATATTTAAGAATTGTAATATACCCTAATAACTGGTGTAGTCAGTCTTCACTAACACATTGAAGTTTTTGCCCTGCATACCTAATTGATTGGCCAACTGTACAATTTTTTTAAAGTCGATACAAATACCTTATTGGATGATCGTTCACCTATATAAGAGGCACACACAGGCAATCTGACATAAAATGATGTAGGTCAGGCACCCACAGGCTCTTGGGCTTTTAGCCTTAGAACATTAAATTAATGTTTGTAAATCATTTGTTATCTATTGTATAATCAATACGCTTTGTCTGATTACGTCTGTGTATTTTGATTACTTTATTATTTAACCCAGAATATAATATGAATGAGTGCACGGTTGGCGTAACGGTTAAAGTGGTCGCCTAGCTGTTTTTAACTGCGCTGGTGTAGTGGGTTCGATCCCCAGATGGGACAAATCATTGCATAAAAAAAATTACCACATATTTTTAAATCTCTGAAATTTATGCATTTGATACGAATATAACATAGATAGCCAGTCATGTAAAATTTTAACTGTTATTTTGGGAAATGAATTAATTAAAATGGATCATGATTCACTTTGTCTGATAGTACGTACGTATGATTAGGTTAACAAACATAGAATTGATGGACTATCATAATCCAATGGTCGTCGTATGCACTAAGTCATGAGCATGTGTGTGGTTGAGCAAGGATCCATAGATGTATAACCTATAGATGGTACATGGAGAAGGCGGCGGCGTCGTCCTCGTGCACGGCGTCCGTGACGCGGTGGCGGATGATGAAGGCTGCCACCCCGCGTGCCACCTGCAATGTACACAACATACAATTAAATATAATAGTAAATGCAATCCTTAGCTTCAATTTTTCAGGTGTTATATTAACCTTATTGACAGGATAAGCAAACATTTATGTGTGTTATAACACACATAAATGTCTGCACGTGTGGTGTAGTGGTAAAAGCGGTCGCCTCGACGCTCTCCACTGCATAGGTGTTGTGGGTTCGATCCCCACATTGGACAAATCTTTGTGTAATTCGCAAAGATTGGTTCTGAGACTGGGTGTGCTTGTGTGAGTGAATGTGTGTATTTGGCCTTGTCATTGGGACCATTGGATAGTGTAATTGCTTCTGGCGTTCTATCTTATGTAAAAAATCCAAATTATTATTTATTAATTATTATAAATGAAATTGACAGCTGTGTTCTATTTAGAAGGGCCAAATTATCAGTTATGGAACAAAGCCGTCAGTTTGGCGTATGTGTGTGCTATATGTTTACAGGACCAATAAGGTTTATTTAAAGCTTGTGAAACCGGGCCTAAGAATTTTTAAAACAATGTAGCTAGCGAAGTCAATGTATCTATGTTATGGTTAATTAATGGTAACTATGACCAACAGTTTGTCAAGCAAGATAATGGGGGCGACAATGTCCCGTTCGTATGGCAACTACATTACAAATCACCACGATGGCAAGTCAAAATAGAATTTGACTCAGCCATCGACACGACAAAGAAGAAGAAGATTACAAATCAACCAATCAGCCCAACCCAATTTGAATTCTTCGAAATCGTGAACCAATCGTGTAGCTTTGTTAAGATGAAATATCATTACATTGACGATGTTATCAGTAAACAAAAACAAGTTTTTGTGTCTGGACTATTTTGGCAAGCTGTACACACGGTTATACAATGCCATTATATATAAATTTATATTTCAATTCAATTCAATTCAATTTATTTATTTGCGAATATGGGTTTTACAATGTTGTTACATAATAGATAAGTATCACCATAATCAGCCTGTCAGCATGCAAAATGTTATTAATAATTTAAAAAAAAACATTGAAACACAATCACTACATTCAAGAAAATGTCACAAAATCATAATTACATGTCAAGTATATAAATTAAGAAGTAAAATATAATATAATTATAATAACAATCAATTAAATGCAATAATAATTAAATCAAAGCTAATAAAAATTCATTCTATATTAATTTATCAGCTAGGTATTCTTTGACTGAGTAGTAACATTTTGCCACAAGCAACCTCTTGACAGTATTCTTAAATACATTAAATTTTGTAATTTCTAAAATAGCATTTGGCAAATGGTTATAGAGGCGTGGAATCATACAGAACAGACTATTATTTAGTAAAGCAGTTTTTTAAATAAAAACTTTTAATAAAAAAAAACAATAAACTTTGGCGGTGGCGGCGTGGGTGAGTGCACGTTCACAGCGTGTGTTCGCCTGCGCCGCCATCGTCAGAATCCGAGTATATCGCCCGCCATTTTGGACGCTAATCATTTTAATTGTACACCACACTTGACACTGGCAGTAATAGTCACCGCAAGGAGACTCAGTTGCCATTAAATAAAAAAGAAGAAGAAGAAAAAAATTCAAGGAATTCAATTTTATCCTATTAATCAAATTCTATTTTGATATTATAACTAGATGTGTAGGCGTGTGTACATTCATATATTAATTTCTTATATTAATTAAATAAAAATTAATACCTCCTCTGGTGAATCTTCATGTACAGCGTGACCGCATCGCGTTAGTACTTTCATTTGGAATTTGCCTGCAAAAGAAGATAAATAAATGTAATGATGTGGTGGTATCTCAAGTACACCTCTTGATTTTGTTTTCTTTTTGTGCTTCGAACAGACGTGTAGTGCACCTGATAGTAAGTGGAACACAGCCATTGTAGATGCGTCACTGCAGCTGAGGACTACGATGTTATGCCTCATATGCCTTAAATTTTTGGGTCTGATTTCGCCACAAACCGGAACACAGCAAGCAGTACAATTTGGCGGCAGGTTAAAGGTGAGATGGTGGTGCTGCCGCCCTGGAGCACGTTCACAAAAGCTCTACCACTACTAATTTATTAACTAAAAATTGTTTATAAAGATAAAGATATATTTATTTGGTTCAAACAAGTGTGAATAACAGAAATAAAAGTCTTTAACAAGTGAATGGGTACAATGTTATGTATCAACATATTTAGCTATGGACAGCGAACAAATATAAATTGCGTATAAATTATACAGGTAAATAAAAATCTATGCTCGACGTATCCTAATTTTGAAAATGTTCTCAAATCACGGTAGTATGAAAACAAATATAAATTGATTTGAATTGAAATAAAACAATATCAATTTAAAGCATGCAAATAGTATTACTTTGGCGTAAAATTAATACCAGTGATATTGCATCATCCCAAATAATGTAATATAGTCAAGTTTCATTCAGTTCCTTTCAGTATTGGAGATTTGAACAATAGATTCACTTGAAGAAATGTCAGATAGCAATATAAAGTGTCTTTGAAGACCTTACCTTGCATCTGTCCGACAGTGAGCTCTCGGTCTAGTCCGTCGATGGAAGCCAGCAGGAGTAGTCGGGGAGCTCGCACGGAGAGGAAGGCGGCGGAGAGACCACGGAACCATCCCTGCCAGTGAGATTCCGTCTTTGACAGGTCGATGCGCCATTTGTATCTGGAAAATATATTATTACAAGCTTCCGCCCGCGGCTCCGCCCGCGTGGTATGTCAATTAAAAGTAGCCTATATGTTAATCCAGACTATAAGCTACATGTGTGCAAAATTTCATCGAAATCGACCCGGTAGTTTTGGCGTGAAAGAGTAACAAACATCCATACATCCATACATCCATACTTACAAACTTTCGCCTTTATAATATTAGTAAGGATCATTTTTTAAAATACAAGAATTTGAAAACCCTTCTTATTTCGATTAACTAACATAATATAACATAACATCACGCCTATATTTCCCAGAAGGGTGTGGCAGAGGTGTACAACACCCACATTTTACCTGTTATGTTTATGTCCCACAGGACAGTGAGTGAGCCTATCGCCATTCACCGGACACAATTCCAACTCTGTTAATATGCTGCTATTGTGAACTTTCCATCAGGAGAGTATATTAACATTTTGCCAGAGACCTCGCGATAGCATACGCTAACCACTAAACCATTGCGGCAGTTACTTAATTAAAATAAACTAAAACACTAAAAAACCAAACGCATTTTTAACTTGCTGTACTATTATGCTAGTTACCTACTGCAGATATCTACATTATTTATGGTTTACCAAAAAGTAACAAAATGAAAAAAAAAAAGAAATTTAAAAAAAAGTTCATTACTCCCATGGGAGTAATGAATTTAGGAGTAATATTTCAGACCTCTAACATACATTACATGTTGCTTTTCAGAACTCGTCTGAAAAGACTAACTTTCTTTGATAGATATTCTCCGTATTAGATAAGCATAGCAAAGAGGTACTTTCTACGTAGGTGTAGTATAAACAATATTGTATTATTTAATTGTTTGTTAAAGTATAAATTTGTAATATTATTAAATAATTAATAGTACTGATTTGACTTAAATGGCGCGATTTCGAGGATGGCGCGATCAACCAATCTGTAAAATGGGGGTATTTGAGTAGTGGGAGAGATTACTTTGTTGGTCGCGCCTATCTAGCGAGCTCAGTATTTTTCTAACGCCGAAATAAGCAGTACCAATAAGTGTGTGCGAAAAATAAAGCGGTGTGATATATTGTGAGTGTGTGTGTGTCAGTGCTGATCCTGTGGATAATTTGAAAATCAAAACTGTAAGTACACTACGAGTGTTTGTTATTTCTATGCCTTACTTACGTACTTGGGAGTCACATTTGACGAAAAACTCACGTTCTACGATCACATAATCACCGTTGCGAAAGAGTCTTATAAAAGGTTAGGTTTCGTATTGAGAAACTCGCGAGATTTTCACGATGAGCACGTGATCCGTCTTCTCTACAGCACACTTGTTCGGAGCAAATTAGACTCTAGCTCCAGTGTATGGAATCCGCACGAGAAAAAATACGCACTCTTACTCGAAAAAGTTCAAAAAGCATTTATTTTTAACGGTTCTTGTACAAATTTAAATTTGGTTATTACCCGTTTATGTACCCTACAAAGTTCATCATTGGCTGTCTTGGATATAATACACTCGAAACCCGGCGATTAGTCGACCAAGTCAGCACTATGTTAAAAGTGTGTAGAGGGCAAATTGATGCACCAGCTCTGCACAATGAACTAGTTCGGCTATACGTCCCCGACAGTTACCTTCGTAGTAGAAGTCATCGGCTGTTTGCCGTGCCATGTTACGACATAGCAGTACGCTGCTTCTCGTGTCACTTCTCCTATACCACGCGCACTTATCACTCTCAACAATCTCATGGACTCCAATGCAGAAATTGATTTGTTTTCAAATGAATACGGTGAATAATGAATATTGGTGTTTTTGCAACAATTCTGTGAATATCAGTAACGTTTTTTTTTAATGTATATATTGTGATTAATATAATTGGTTCCTGTAGCCGTTTTAATCAAATAAATAAATAAATAAAATAAATTACTCATTACCCAAAGCAAAGCACCCAGATAACTGTAATGAGCTGTCTTACGATTCTACACAACGTACTACGCGAGCGAAGCCTCAAGTAGAAGCTAGTACATAATTTAGAAATATGTCGATGAGTTCAAGTAACTTAGCTAGATATTTTATGCCATTTTATAATTTATTTCATTACAAAAGAGTCTAAAACACCTTACTTCATATTACTGTCTCCAACGGGACAATCCCCAACAGCTGCAGGTTTCGAAAACTGTAATTCCTCATCATCGTCAGGTTCTTCAGCAATGCTATCAGCGCGAGCCTCGTGGCGAGAGGGCGCCACTGGCTCGTCGAGGGAACCACTGGGTTGGTAATCCTCTATTTCGTTTATTGCTAGCTGGCCAGTTTCGCAACTGAAATATGAAAAACAATATTATTTCAATCACCGTATGGTGAAGTGGGTAGTGTACAGTGGGCCAAGCAATTAGGTATGCAGGGCAAAAACTTCTATGCCATAGTGCAAACTGACTGCAATGGATATGTATGTGTGAATTACATATTATTATGTAATAAGTGTAATATACCCACTATTTAGATATGTAACTATAACTGGTGTAGTAAGTCTTTACTATGACTTAGAAGTTTTTGCCCTGCATAGCTAACTCGTTGGCCCACTGTACCTGCCTGCGACGTCGAGGTCGCGGGTTGTGTGTATGTGTGTGCGTGAATATGAGGGTTTGTCTTAGTCTAGTTGTTTCTATGTATAAGCAGTATGTACTTACAAAAAAGTTAAGTATTTATGCATTAGTATTCTAGTACCCATAGTACAAGCTCTGCTTAGTTCAGGACTAGATGACGTTGTGTGGAAGTTGTGTTTTTTTTTTTTTTTTGTAAAGCTTACTAGCAATTTGCAAATACAAATTACTAGTATTCTTGTTAACCTCCTCCAGCTAAGCTTAATTCGCTTGTGTTAGGAGAAAGTTTACGTCCGTGGTGTAATGGCTAGGATTCGAACCCACGACCTCTCGATCGTAAGACCGATGCCTTAACCATTGCGCCACGGCCGCTTATTATATTTATATTTATATATTGAATTCAAAACACAAGATGGCGTCACTAATAGCTTTTTTTCTGGCACTTGTTTGAGTATACAAACTCTATTTAAAAATACTAGCGTGAAGTTAAATATACACAACATGTATAGTTAGTGATACTACAATATAAAATCAAACAAGAAAAAAATAGCCCGAACACCATGTGTGCGTTACCCCAGCAAAATAATGTCGAAAGTAGTAATTTTAATCTTACAGATTTTTAGTTATCCATCTTCTGTAATTGTTGCGCACATTTTTAAATTTGTTGCACATATAGTTTTTTAGTTAATAAAAAAAAACTATTCCTGCTGGAGTAACGTTACTGCAGCCAGACATTTTCCTTTTTAATGGGAATATTGAAATAAATATTAGCTAAATAATTAGTTGTCTAAACGAGGTAAATGTTGCAAATAATTTTGTAATTGTTCTTTCTTCGGCTGCGAAGTTATTCGAGATCCTGCTGAAGTAACGTTTGTGGTTTTGCTGGATCTCTGAAACGGTCAAGCGGATTCTTATCATCTTTTGTACATGATCTTTTAAGAATTAGTTTTAATTTGTTGTGCAATAAAAAAATTAAATTATTGAACCATTGAAAAGTTATTTCCAGAGGCGTCTTTACCTATAGTGCAGGGTGTGCGGCGCACACGGGCGCCGAGCCTAAGGGGGCGCCGGGCGCCCTGCGCCCTCTAATGCGACACCTCCAAAGATGCGTCGATGCCGGCTACTCCTTTTCCTACTTTATTTAAATTTACACAATAACTTTGTTTCAACGTGAAATCAGCCTTAAAACAGATAATTAAAGATTAAATTGGCGTAATGTCGCATCGCTACCAAAGGCGCGTGCCGGCTTCGGCACCTGTTTGTTTTGATTCGTTTGACAACACGCCGTACGCCGACAATCATTGCTAACTCAGCTGTATTAGAATGCTATAAAGTTCAAATTAAAATTCCCAGGGACGTGCGGCGGTCATTTACAAAGGTACGCGTGCCGAAAATTTTTGTTTTACCGCTACGCCGTAGTGAAATAAGCATTGATACAATCGGATTAAGTATCATCTTTGAATAAACATGTTGTAAATATGAAGTAAATCGGCTTTTCTTTTGATAAAAAATATATAAAAGGTAAGATTTGGTTATTTGCTTGCACAATTATTGCGACATGCCTCGAGGTCGGAGGTCATCAAAAACTGCTAGCGAAATTCATGAAAAATAAAACAAAACATCGAGTGATAGATAGTGAAGATATCGAAGTTAAATACTCGTACTTAGACGACCTAGGATTTTTCATTTGTTTATCCTACTGCAGAGCGGAACAAACAAGGTAAGTTAAAGTGCTTTAATATTTACCTACTAGTATACTAAGGTATTTATTTAGGTCTTACTTGTACCTAACCTTTGAACAACGAACTACTTTTTTATTTTATTTATTTATTCCGTTTGATTGCCTAATGTAGGAACCGCGACGTTTATTGATGTGTCATATCCATACTTATATTATATAACTAATAATATAATATATTATAATATAATATTATAAAGAGGAAAACTTTGTTTGTTTGGTTGTAATGAATAGGCTCAAAAACTACAGGACCGATTTTAAAAATTCTTTCACTATTCGAAAGCTACATTATCCACGAGTAACATAGGCTATATATCATTACGCTAAGACTAAAAGGAGCGCAGCAGTAATGAAATATGTTGCAAAAAACGGGAGAAATTTAAGCGACGGGAGTGGAATAGTAACTTTTAACGCGGGTAAAACCGCGGGGATCAGCTTGTATATTTTAAATTACTTGTTTACGAATAAATTAATTTCAGTGTTCCCAAATCTGTCCACAGCGCTGAGGATATACCTGACACTTCCCGTCACGGTCGCACATAGCGAAAGGTCATTTTCTAAACTAAAAATAATTAAAAACTACCTTAGATCAACATTGTCGCAAAGTAGATTGACAAATTTATCATTAATAAGTATTGAACATGAAATCAAAATTGAAGTTAGTGACATTGTTAAAGATTTCGCAAGTGCAAAAGCTCGCAAAGTAACTTTTTTGTAAATACATTTGTGTGTATATACCTATATATATTTGTGTGTACGAGCGTCCTGTTTGTTATGTAACTATAATAGTTTTTCAATTAAATATTTTTGAAAGAAATAGAGTTGTTTTTTTTGTTATAACCCCTTCCTTCTAAAAAACTTTTTGCTTCCTGACATCATTTAAAATTGCATCCGAATTTCAGTTTGAAAATAAAACTGTTAGTATTCCATTTTGACCCCGCTCCTACTAGACTAGAGGGCGCCAGGGTACTGGTTGCACACGGGCGCCACGAGGGCTAGAGACGCCTCTGATTAAATATAAAAACACTTAAATAGGTCCTAACACCTTAAATAAGAACTTTAAAGACTTACATTAAACTTTATTTTGTAGCTTTTACCTGCCTTCAAATGTATGTGAAGTTTCATTAGTATCCTGTGTGTAATTAACAAGTTATGACCAATTCAGTTTACGGTCTCAATGCACGTGGAGTTATTTGGCCACAGATAACCCTGTTTGTGGATATATCAACTGAATGATACATCAATAATTAGTTGTCTAGTTCAGTTATATACCTGCAAAATTTCAGCGCAGTACATGCAATAATTTACTAGATAATAAATAAAAAGTCATTAGGAAGTGCAAGACCGTGGTTACCCGACCATGTTTAGGTGGTTACAAAAATGCGACCGCGTAGTACATTATGGTATATTCTTAAATATGTAGGATAGTGTAACAAGTTTAGTACAGATGTGTACACAAGTGTTTTAAAAAACTATAAGTATGTTTCTTATAGAATATTTATTTACAGGTTTATTACACAAATTCTGCAGAACTTTTTTACATTAATTTAACTTAAAAACAATAACAGATAAATATTATAGGTAGGTAGCAATTCTGCTTTTATGGCATTCTCCATTATTTTTTAAAATTAATGATTTCAATTAACTTACACTTTCTCTTGAAAAAATCAAATTTAAAATATTGTAAAAATTATATTGTTATCTACTATTTAATCGATATTTAACAGTGTACGCGTCTGTACCGAACTTGTAAGGTGTATGATACTAAACATTTTAGAAGATACCATAATGTACTACGTGGTCGCTTTTTTGTAACCAACTTAACATGGTCGGGTTACCACGGTCATGTACTTCCTTATGACTTTTTATTTATTATCTCGTAAATTATTGCATGTACTGCGCTGAAATTTTGCAGGTATATAACTGAACTAAGCAACTAATTATTGACTTATCATTCAGTTGATATATCCACATACAGGGTTATCTGTGGCCAAATAACTCCACGCGCATTGAGATCGTAAACTGAATTGGTCATAACTTGTTAATTACACACAGGATACTAATGAAACTTCACATACATTTGAAGGCAGGTAAAAGCTACAAAATAACGTTTAATGTAAGTCTTTAAAGTTCTTATTTAAGGTGTTAGGACCTATTTAAGTGTTTTTATATTTAATGAAATAACTTTTCAATGGTTCAATAATTTAATTTTTTTATTGCACAACAAATTAAAACTAATTCTTAAAAGATCATGTACAAAAGATGATAAGAATCCGCTTGACCGTTTCAGATATCCAGCAAAACCACAAACGTTACTCCAGCAGGATCTCGAATAACTTCGCAGCCGAAGAAAGAACAATTACAAAATTATTTGCAACATTTACCTCGTTTAGACAACTAATTATTTAGCTAATATTTATTTCAATATTCCCATTAAAAAGGAAAATGTCTGGCTGCAGTAACGTTACCCCAGCAGGAATAGTTTTTTTTTATTAACTAATAAACTATAAGTGCAACAAATTTAAAAATGTGCGCAACAATTACAGAAGATGGACAACTAAAAATCTGTAAGATTAAAATTACTATTTTCGACATTATTTTGCTGGGGTAACGCACACCATTTCAATATTAATGAGTAAAACTGGTATGTGTTTGAAAATCCTAAAAAAAATTCAAAATAATACTGTTAATTGTTATTATGACACTAGAAAAGCTTAATTTTCAAAGAAAATTAGTTATAATAAAATAAACATGAAAAGAAAACAACAAAAAGATTCTCTCCGGCGGGGAATCGAACCCCGGTCTCCCGCGTGACAGGCGGGGATACTGACCACTATACTACCGAAGACTTGGTAGCTAAAGACGAAATAACGGTATAAATGGTTGCTTACGAAAAATTTTGTGAAGGCAACTGATTAAATTTTACTTACTTTACGATTTGACTGGGCATTGATACTTTAGCCGAATCCACGTTACGCACTTGACCACTCCTAACACTGGAAATTAAAATAAATTACATGATAATTGTGATTTAAATAAACAAAAATAAAAATTATTTGCCACAGTTGGGTAGAAGTCTCACTGTGACAGTTTGGTTTAATATGTATGATTACACATTCAAAGAAACTACAGTCATACATAACATAAGTCTATATTACCTAAAAGGGTGGGGCAAAGTTGTACAACACCCACACTTCACCTTTTATGTTTAGGTCTCATGGGATAGTAAGTGAGCCTAGCGCCATCCACTGCGCACAATTATAACTCCCTGCTGCTATAGTGAAATATTGACGAAAAGTTCACTAATAATACTTTGTCTGACCCGGTAACCATTAGACCATCGACTTTGAGCAGTTATCATTGAGAATTGAGTCTGAAGTTTATATCTATGCCACAAATAATTATATGGTATTCTAGAATGAAATTTGTATTGCATATCACCACAGATAATATAATACTAGTACAGATGCCCAATCTCATACCAAAATTTGACGCCACCTTAAAAACTATTTTTCTGAGGGCTATTTTAATTCATTTTTTCATGCCAATAGATGGCCGTACTTGTGAGTAGGCTCAACCGCGCTACCTCAACGCCATCTAGCTTTTGCAAAAGATACATAGGTACATGTCGTCCTTGTGTGCGTAAGAATGTGTGTAAGAATGCGTGCCAAAGCTGTCAATGTGTTAGTATATTATTTATCTGCATGTGTGCGTGCCAGTATGTACCTTGACGTTTGACTTTCTACAACGCTAAAACACTGCTTTATTTAAAATATCAAACAATATTTTAATGTTTTGCGATATGAAATGTAATGTAATAAAATAATGATTACTTTCTATTGCAATTGATTTTGATTTAGACTTATGTTAGTTGTTTCATTTTTAAGGTTATTCAATACAATATCATTCACCCAAGAATAAATTCATTTTAATATGATAGAGCTTTTGTTAGCACGCTTGAATGATGCATGTAGCAGTGCTATGCGCTAAACTGGTTCTCAGTTCTTGTCGAACTTGGTAGGTATACCACTAACAAATTGGAACCTACCTATGCTAAGGATGTTTCAATTCATAGGTTAGGTATAAATACTCCCGGAAAGCAGTACGGCATAGCCATAGCCATAACAGATCGCCGCGCTTAGAACATTCACAGTTCGCGCGCTGTTATAAGTTTCAATTTTGCGTGCAGGTACCCTCATGAGGTACCCTCATGCGTGGTGTAGGTATAATTTTTACATAAACTTGACTTTCGTTAGGGAGTGAATCTTTTATCGTTCCCAAGGACGATATAATACCTACTTAACGTTGTTACTTATTTTGCCCATACCTACTTCAAATAATAATTTCAACATTAATGCAAAGACTTTAGGGGGGGAAGTTGGTGTTTAGGGGGGGGAAGTTGGTGTTTGGGGGGGAAGTTGGTGTTTAGCCTCGGTGGTTTATACTTAAGCTAGTAGGTATAGATCTCAAAAAATACTGAGTTAGAGCTGATAGCGTACGCCCAGGTGTGCAAGACTGGGCTATGAGGCGCGCACCATAAAGTCCTACCTTACACGTCCCCGTCACTGCCAGACTGCCGCCGCGGTCTGGTAGTGAATCCACATCCTGTGGATCGTCCCATTCCCCGGGCAATTTCTTGATCATAACAACGAGTCTTGCACATAACATCTACCTCGTGATCTTGATAGCAAAGTAAGAAGGGCAAAGGCGAATCTTCGGCGCCATAAAACCGAACTTCTAGCTAAGGGAGATAACCCCGACAGAAAAACCATCGTGCGGCCCGAAAGGGTCGTCCCAGCACCGTAAACCTGTGGTCACATTTCACAGGAGCGGGGGTCTAAGCTTCGCCACTTGGACTGCGAGGAAGGTAACCTCTTTAAAAAATCTCCTAATCCTACGGTGCGGGGCGCGCCTAGGGGATGTATGTCTGACAGGATAGTCAGTCTCTAGCGACCAACCTCGATGGACCGGGCGAACCGTCGTTGCAGTTAGCCTTCTCTCTGGGAATGGGCGTCACCCCAGAGAGAGACCTTTAGATCGACCCTACTCGTGGGAATAACATGAATGCTAATAATCAAACTCCAAAACCCAATTTAACCCAACAAGTTTTTCACAAAGGTCTTTTTGAAACAAGGCCAAGATCTTCATCCTTCAGCGGTTGTTCAAGTAGTAGCAAACTACCTGAAACATCAGAACCCAACTCCAAGAAAACTAAAACTGACTCATGGCAATATAAAACAACTGAAAATTTACGATCTTTGGATAGTGAGCAAACCTCAACGGAAGAACGGAGCGACGAGAGGGTGAAGCAGACATGGCAGCAGGATCACATACCCTATGGAAAAAGAAAAAGACCCGGCAGTAATAATGAGAATGCCAACAAACAACCAGATACGAAACCCACTAATTACTCTGTTCCAGTACATAATAAATTTGACATCCTCAGCATTGACGACCCTAAAACAGACAACAAGAGTAAGGAATACGTACCTCGACCGGAGCCAATCCTCGTGACAGGGGTGCTCGACATTACACCCCTAAGAGACGTTCTTAACAAAGTGATAAGTGCAGACAAGTATACACTGGCTACACTCAGATCAGGACACATCATCAAGCTAATGCCCATTGATATTGATACGTACAGGGTGGTTAGAGATACCCTTATTGAACACAAAATCAATCATTACACCTATAAACTGAAAAGTGAGAGAGCTTACCGAGTGGTTGTTAGAGGCCTCCATGCATCTGAGGATACCTCATTTATTAAATCAGAGCTCCTATCGAAAGGACATGAAGTGAGACAGATTGTTAATGTGTTACATCGATCTACAAAAGAAAAACTTCCACTCTATTTTGTGGATCTAGAACCGCGACCCAATAACAAGGACATTTTCAACATCAAACAAATCAGCCAAATAAAAATCACTATCGAGGCTCCATACAAAAAACGGGAGGTATTGCAGTGTAAGAGATGCCAAAGATTTGGGCACTCCAAAAACCAATGCTTCCGACCTTTCCGTTGTGTCAAATGCGGCAACGATCATTCAACAGCCTCATGCACTAAACCTCCCGAGATAGATGCTCTATGTGCAAACTGTCAAGGTAAACACCCAGCAAGCTATAGAGGATGTCTGAAGTATAAAGAATATAAAGAGAGGATACTCAAACTTAAAACTATACCTAAACAAGAAGCCATCCAGGCACCAATAAGACTGACTGGCACCACGACAAAACCACCACAAAAAAGCCTAGAGGACTTTAAATCATCCCACCATCGAAGGTCATACTCAGAGGCGCTAAACAACAAAACCAAACCCACTACAAACCAACCACGTGAAAATGATCATCAATCACGCGACTTCACGACAGAACATGGACAAAACATAACTAATCTATTAGATGTTATGTTTAATAGATTCGAAACAATCATGACAAACATGATGAACAGCATGATGGATCGGATGATCCAATTAATCACAGGTCTGGTTACACAGAAACCCTAAACATTCGTATACTAACATGGAACGCCAATGGACTTACTGACAGACGTCAGGAGCTAGAACTTTTCATGGTAACGGAAAGAATCGATGTGGCTTTGATATCAGAGACAAGACTTACTCAACGCTCACACATACAATTTCAAAATTACACCATCTATCGAACTGATCACCCTTCAGGCAGAACTCACGGAGGTACTGCAGTAATTCTAAAAAATCAAATCAAACACCATGTCCTTGACTTCTACAAAACTGATAAAATCCAAGCAACGTCAATCAAAATCCATCATAAAACGTCAGAGACAACTTTCGCTGCAGTATATTGCCCACCAAGACACACAATTAGCGCCGAGGAATTTAAAAAATTCTTTAAGGACCTTGGCCCTACTTTCGTTTGTGGAGGAGATTGGAATTCCAAACACACCCACTGGGGCTCAAGACTAATTAATCCGAAAGGTAGACAACTTTACAAGGCCACATTGGATCTAAAACTTGATTGCATCTCTCATGGAGAGCCAACATACTGGCCAACAGATCGTAACAAAATCCCTGATTTGCTAGATTTCTACATTACCAAGAACATTGGCAGCAACTACAGAAAAATTGAAAAATGCGACGACTTATCTTCAGACCATTCTCCCGTGATTCTCTGCTTGACAAAATTAGCCATCTATCCTGAAGCACCGATTAGAGTATACAATAATAATACCAATTGGGTCACCTATAAGGAAATAATCTCTGCCAATACGGATTTAAATATAAAACTAAAGGCAGAAGTGGACATAGACAATGCCATTGAAAAGTTCAATCATTTAATTCATCATGCTGCTAACAGTTCAACAATCACAAACAAAAAGGTATGGATCAAACTAAAGGAATACCCAAGAACAATAATGGAAAAAGTCTGGGAACGGCGCAAACTTAGAAAAGAATGGCACAGGACTAGATATCCCTGTGACAAAACTAAGCTCAACAGGGCAAGTGAAGATCTCAAAACTATGATTAAAGAACATGAAAACACCTGTCTACAGAATAATTTAGCTCACCTTACCCCACATAAAGACACAAACTACTCACTCTGGCGGGCAACAAAAAATTTCAACCAACCTAAAGAACACATTCCGCCAATACGAAAACAAGACCGTAGTTGGGCAAGGTCAGATCTTGAGAAATCAACCGCTTTTGCCGAACACCTCCAAGGAGTCTTCACGCCGTTACCTAGTAAACATATAGAAAAAGACAAAGAAATAATTGAATTTCTCCAATCACCCAATCAGTTAAGCCTCCCATTAAGAGCAGTAACGCCCAAAGAGTTATCGAGAGAAATAAGAGCACAACCACGCAGGAAAGCACCGGGCTATGATCAACTTGACCGCACTCTGCTAATGCAGCTACCCAAAAAAGGCATAATGTACCTAGTTATTGTCTACAATGCCTGCCTGAGACTTAGCTATTACCCTTGCCACTGGAAAATTGCACAGGTTGTAATGATCCTAAAACCGGGGAAAGCAGCTGAGGACCCCTCATGCTACAGACCTATTAGTCTACTGCCTCTGGCTGGCAAGATTTTTGAAAAAATTATACTAAACAGAGTGCAGCCCTTCATAAACGACGTACTCCCTAAACACCAATTTGGCTTCAGGCAAAAGCATGGAACGATCGAGCAAATACATAGATTGTCCAACTCCATAAATGAAACACTTGAAAATAAACAGTATTGCTCGGCAATCTTCTTGGATGTTAGTCAAGCCTTCGACAGGGTGTGGCACACGGGTCTCCTATTCAAAATAAAAAAGCACCTTCCGCATTCATTCTTTTTCATCTTAAAGAGTTATCTCGAAAAAAGATGCTTTGAAGTCAAAGTAAACGGGGAATCATCGAAATTGTATGAAATCCACTCAGGAGTCCCACAGGGCAGCATATTGGGGCCGATATTGTACCTAATTTTCACAACTGACATCCCTAAAAGCGAAGATACAATAATGGCTACATACGCCGATGATACGGCTATTATGGCAACAAGTTCTGACGCAGCGTCCGCATCTACAACTCTTCAAAAACACCTCAATGAAGTTGAACTATGGCTTGAATCCTGGCGGATAAAAGTGAACAACAGTAAATCTGTCCATGTCACATTTTCACTCAAAAGAGGTGACTGCCCACCTGTCACACTAAATGGTGCCACAATTCCACAGGCTGAAAGTGCCAAATATCTGGGAATGCATTTGGATAGGAGATTGACATGGCAAAAACACATCTGGAATAAGAGGAAACAACTTGATACAAAGTTGCGAAGTTTGTACTGGCTAATAGGGAAAAAATCGCACCTATCCAATGAAAGCAAAATGGCAATTTATAAGTCAATACTTAAACCTGTATGGACATACGGTATTGAACTTTGGGGCACTGCCTCCAACAGCAACATTGAGATCCTGGAAAGATTTCAGACAAAAACCATGAGATCCATGTTCAATATCCCGAAATGTATAAGCAACAAATTCATCCTGCAAGACCTAAACCTAACATCCATAAAGGAAGAAATATCAATCAGAAGTCACAAGTACCAAGACAAGCTGTCAAAACATGTCAATTCCCTAGCAGCAACCCTCACAGGCTCCGGAAGTGTTGTTCACTCAAGACTGCGAAGGAACAGTGTTCCAACGCTCAAGAATCGTTTTTATATCAAACAGTGAGAGAGATCAGTGGACACTCCTCACAGCTACATGACACGACCGGACATTGATCTGATAAATTAGCAGCTAAATGTGAAAATGGAAAAACAGATTGCTGTGCTAAGCAGGATATAGAAAAAAAAAAAAAAAAAAAAAAAAAAAAAAAATTAATGCAAAGACAATTCTTAAGTAAAGGTAAAGTTAGATTGAAAAAACTAAAATCTGTGTATGAAAACGTGCAATCATGTTTGCTTAGCATTGTTAGCACGTTTGTCTGTCTGAAACTGCCTTCGTTCGCTCATAATAATTACTTAAAACGTACTGTAAAGTAGCAAACTTATTAACGAAATTCTTAGCTAGACGAAGATAGCTTTGAAGGCAGAAGAGGAGGGAGTTTTTAGTCATTTCACTGAGTACAAAAAAAATGTATGTAAATACCCCACTAGTGTATCTAGGGGTGCGCTTTGTTTTTCATAATTTTTTTTCTTCATAAAATCGCAATTTCAAATTTGTTATTCATAACATTTTACTTCATACTCATCGGCATTCATAATATTGTTTTTCATTCACATCTTTTATCTTATTTTTAGGGTTCCGTACCTCAAAAGGTAAAAACGGAACCCTTATAGGATCACTTTGTTGTCCGTCTGTCTGTCTGTCTGTCAAGACCTTTTTTCTCAGGAACGCGTGGAGGTATCAAGCTGAAATTCATATCAAATACTCAAGTCTATGGTCTCTTAGAGCTGTAAAAAAATCAAACTTCTAAGTCAACGCGATCAAAAGATACTCCCGTTTATGCCGCAAATTTTCGACACTCGCAAGGGAATCAAAACCTACAGGGTACTTCCCGTGAACTCAGAATCTTGAAATTTGGTACGAAGCAACGTCTTATAACACAGATAAAGCAAAAATTGCGAAAAGCATAAATTTTTAGTTACATCATAGAATAAAAATATTTTTAATAATTTTAAACTTATTACCCCTTTACTCATGAACGCGTAGTGGTATTATATTGAAATTCTTAACAAATACTCAAGTCTATAATATCTTTAAGCTGTAAAAAAATCAAACTTCTACGTCAACGCAATCAAAAGATACAGCAATTAAAGCCGCATATTTTGAAACTCGCAACTACTCGCAAGGGAATCAAAACCTAAAGGATACTTCCAGACGACCTGGAATCTTGAAATTTGGCATGAAGCAACGTTATAAAGTACACATATAGGAAAAATTCCGAAAATCTTAAATTTTTAGTTACATCACATAGTATATTTTTTTTAATAATCATATACTTACTAGCTGACCCAGCAAACGTTGTTCAGCGATTAAAAAAAAAAAACAGATGTTGGCCGATTCTCAGACCTACCCGATATGCACACAAAATTTCATGCAAATCGGTTCAGCCGTTTCGGAGGAGTTTGAAAACAAACACCGCAACACGAGAATTTTATATATTAGACTTGCTGACCCAGCAAACGTTGTTAATATACCTACAGATTTGTACGGAACCCTCGGTGCGCGAATCTGACTCGCACTTGGCCGGTTTTTTTTCTTATATTATAGTTTTCTTATTGAAACCAATCATTCTTTTCAACTCCTAATAATTTTTTCATACATATTTCGTTTGTTTTTTTTTTTCATGATTTTTTCATTTTGTGTGTTACGTTATTTACTTTATTAATATCCATAATGTCAATATAAATATATCGGTGCAAATATTAAACGCATCGAAAACAACTCAAAAACAGTGTAATAAACGCATGATTAATCGTACGATTACGCCCCAGGTGTTAGTGTAACAAACAACTCGTCATCGCTCCCACCTGGCCGGCTTTATAAAAGGCGTGCGCAGCCAGAGCGTTATTTAATTTTAAAAAGTATTTATTTGGTATTTAGTTGCTGCCAACAATTATAAGTTATTTTAGATTGTGTGTTTATTAATATTAATAATAAACAGCCATGAGTAACGAAGATGGTTTTACTCCAGAAAATACCCCTCCTCTTATAAATATATTAATTATTTATTTATTAATTTAAAATATTTAAATTGTAAAAAATCGATACATGAGAATTAATATTATTCTATTTTCAGATTATTATGTGATGCAGGCGCAGGGACGCACCTATCATCAGAATGGCGTCATTCGTTTGTCGGCGCTCGAGTCGAACAGACCTCGGTAAGAAAGTAACTTTGATTTTGTTTGTTTTATTTAATGAATTAATTTGTTATTGAAGTGTTATTTAATTTTAAAAAGTATTTATTTGGTATTTAGTTGCTGCCAACAATTATAAGTTATTTTATCTACACCCATGCTATAAATCCTCTATAAACGTTCTTGAAACAGTTAGCTTATTGCCAACATTAAAAAAGTCAGTGTCATAATAACCATTATAACACCCAAACGGGTGTACTAATGTTGTACTGAAATTCATTATTCAACTCCTTTTTTACTCATCGAACAGCCACATTCTCATGGCATCTTTATGAATTTCAAAAAAGAACATGTCATGGACGCGCGTTTCACTACCACAGCGCCGTAATATAAATAAAAACTTATTCGAATTTTTGAATTGACGTCGTATCCCGCCATTTTTGTTCAATAATAGTATTGAAAAATACATTTTAATAATTGTACGATCCAAAATGTAAATAATTATTACAATAAATAATTATATTATTACCTATACATAGTTTGTTTGTATTAGATACTCACTAATTAAACTTTCCATGAATTTACATAGAGTTCTTACAACACTGTACAATACCCTATGGTTACAGAACATTTATAGAGGATTAATATCATGTGTGTAGATAAAGTCTTGTATGCAACTGTTATAATTAGGTATTAAAACACTCATGTGATACTATTATCACACTCGGCTTCGCCTCGTGTGATAAACCCACACTCGTGTTTTAATACCCCTCATTATAGAACAGTTGCATAAATAACTATTAGATTGTGTGTTTATTATTATTAATAATAAACAGCCATGAGTAATGAAGATGGTTTTACTCAAGAAAATATCCCTCCTCTTATAAATATATTAATTTTTTATTTATTCAATTGTAAAAAATCGATACATGAGAATTAATATTATTCTATTTTCAGATTATTATGTGATCCAGGCGCAGGGACGCACCTATCATCAGAACGGCGTCATTCGTTTGTCAGCGCTCGAGTCGAAAAGACCTCGGAAAGAATGTTACTTTGATTTTGTTTTCAAATTCAAATTCAAATCATTTATTTTCATAGGCCCCAGGAGGCGCTTGAACACGTCAAAACATTACAAAAAAAGATATAAAAGTAAATAATAAATAAAACTAAATTATACTAATTACAATGATTTGAATAACCGGGGCCAGATTAATTTTAATCAAACTGTTTAGAATCGAATTAAAATCAATCTAAGTACCAGCTCCGATGGGTATTGCATTATGAGAAGAGCTGGTGAGAAACTCATGTGCACCATCTTTTAAAAATGAAAAATATAACAATATAAAAGTACATAAAAAAATCACATAAGAAGAGCAATTCATTTCCAAATACTATTATCATTTATGTAATCTGAAATACTATAGTAAGCTTTTTGACATAATTTAATTTAACATATTTTTTAAATTTACCTACCGATAATTCTATTGCGTCTAAAGGAAGTTTATTGTAAAAGCGTATACATTGACCTGGAAACGAGTTAGAGATTTTATGGAGCCTAGTAGTGGGCACAGCGAGTTTGTTTTTGTTCCTTAGATTTAATTTATGGAGATCACTATTTTTCTTAAATTTCGTTTGGTTTTTGTGAACGTACATTAAATTTTCGTAAATGTATTGAGAATGTAACGTCATAATATGTATCTCTTTAAATTTATTTCTTAGTGTCTCCTTGGGACTCATCATATAGATAGCTCGAATAGCTCGTTTCTGGAGCGCAAATATTGAATCTATATCCGCGGCACTACCCCAAAGCAATAAACCATATGACATTATACTGTGAAAATAGCTAAAATAAACTAAACGCGCAGTGTCAACATCGGTCAGTTGACGAATTGTTTTTACGGCGTAAGCTGCTGAGCTGAGTCTACCAGACAACGTTTCTATATGTGGCCCCCATTGTAATTTAGAGTCTAATGTTAAACCAAGAAAGACAACCTTATTGACCATTTCCAATTCCTCATTGTCCATCACCGCACTAGTTTTGACTTGCTTAACATTTTTTGTAAAAAATCTAATATATTTTGTTTTACTACCATTTAAAAGCAAGCTATTAGCACTAAACCAGTTCACTATCTTTGATAAAGCATTGTTTACATCGTCAATTACTGATTGTTGTCTTTTTACCTTAAAAACTAAAGAAGTGTCATCCGCAAACAATACTATCTCATGATTATCCTTAACAAGATGAGGTAAATCATTAATATACAAGAGAAACAGGAAAGGCCCTAAAATAGAGCCTTGTGGCACCCCCATTGCTACAGCTGATCCATGCGAACGCTTTCCATTGACATCTACTCTCTGAATCCTATCGCTTAGATATGAAGTAAGAAGATCCAGAGCGATGCCTCTTATACCGTAGTGGTGTAACTTCTTGACTAGAGTTTCATGCTGCACACAATCAAAAGCTTTAGATAAGTCACAAAACACCCCATAGGCATCCCGCGACTCTTCCCAAGCCTCAAATATGCATTCCAGTAATTTTACCCCAGCATCACATGTTGACCGTCCGCGAGTGAAACCGTATTGTTTAGTGTGCAACAGATTGTTTTCATTAAAATATTTAAGTAACTGCGCGAGAATTAATTTTTCAAAAATTTTACTAAACGTAGGTAGCACCGATATTGGTCTGAAGTTTGTGGGGTCTAATGTACTACCTGATTTAAACAAAGGAATGACTTTACTTAATTTCATTAAGTCAGGAAACACACCACAATCAATACATCTATTAAATATCACGATTAAATCAGGTGCAGGTTTGTTTTATTTAATGAATTAATTTGTTATTGAAGTGTTACTTAATTTTAAAAAGTATTTATTCGGTATTTAGTTGCTGCCAACAATACATTTTAATAATTGTACGATCCAAAATGTAAATAATTATTACAATAAATAATTATATTATTACCTATACATAGTTTGTTTGTATTAGATACTCACTAATTAAACTTTCCATGAATTTACATAGAGTTCTTACAACACTGTACAATACCCTATGGTTACAACCGGCACTGCCCTGGTGATCAGGTAAAGCAACGAATGCGTGTGTGCCGAAAATCCAAAAAAAGTAGCCGCGTCTGAGTTAATCTCGCATAAAATATCCACAAGAGCACACAAACAATCCGAAAACTTTGACCGAAGTGAAGGAAACACACACGCCTGTTTATTTGTAAATAAATATTCAGTAACATTGCAGAAAAACGTTTTGTTTCTGTTAGTACATCACAAGACAATTGATATTAATATTATCTTTATTTGATTACTTACATTATTAAAAAAACATGTATTTAATATATCATTGAAAAAGTTCGTTGATGATTTTATATCTAACTACTATTGGAAGGCAATCGTAGACTCAAAAACTAAACGCGTCATCGTAAGTAAATGTCCATTTACATGTTGAGTGACAAAAGCGTCGAACTCCAATTTGTTTATATAACTCAATATACACTCACACACTCATAAACATCTATTAGCCACAAAAACGTAACCAAACGAAATTTTACATTTTGTGGCTTTATCCAATAGACGGCGACTTTGGAGTTAGACACATAGATTTCTTTTTTCTCTCAAATCACTTTGAAATAATTGAAGAATGCTTTCAACGTTTTATTTAAACATGCTTTATTTTTTAAAAATCATATTTTGGTCAAAAGTTAAACAATATTGTTTACGCTAAACTCGTTAACTCGTATATTGGCATCCTTTGTTTCTCTATTAGAAAGGCATATATGCAAAAATGTGTCTTGTATTCAATACGTTATGACTTGCTATTCTCAGTGCGAGAATCTTACCTTGCCGTAACACAGTCTTCGACTAGCACGGAAGGTAAAGAATCTTATTTCTGTATACCGTCATTTATTTTTATTTTTAATTATTATGGGTTTTCAATGCAGTTACACAAATGAA
The DNA here is from genome assembly GCA_905147285.1 of Hypena proboscidalis. Classification (NCBI taxonomy): domain Eukaryota; kingdom Metazoa; phylum Arthropoda; class Insecta; order Lepidoptera; family Erebidae; genus Hypena; species Hypena proboscidalis. The sequence continues at coordinate 15,245,415 of LR990147.1, read as the reverse complement.
CTAACCGACAAAAAAAAATATATTTGTTTTAAGTTCCTACACTATCGGTTATCAATCAACTTGGCAATGTATTAGACTTAAGTTTTATTTACATTACGGACAAAAAGTTAAGTTGAAATGTTTATGCTGATGTTCTAAAGTAATTGTCCATTCAATTATTTAAGATAGAATAAGTCTGCAAGTAGGTATGTGTTTAACTTCTTTGTGTACATGTTTATTTTTAAGTTAAGTTAATAAATAATTATTATTATTATTAAAAAAAAAAAAAAAAAAAAAAATTGCATTTATAACAATTTATTATTTTTGTATTGCTATACATAATGCCATCTATGGTAAATTTTAGAAGTAAAAATCGAATGTACGTAATGATACCCCATGATATCACGCAAGAACTTTTATACTATTATTAAAAGCTAGCAATAAAAAAAAAAGTTCTTACCACCACTCAATAGCATGTTCAACACTCTTGAAGTGTGTGGGGCGACTTCGCAAGAAACTTTGCATACTGGCCAATGCATCCATAGCAGTACCTGTAAAATTAAATATAAATGATTAATTCAGAATGTCATTCATAAAATATCATAAGTGATTAACACATATTAAATATTGAAGTATTATGGATTCCCCATTCAAAACATGGCTCATCTGCTTACATGCCCATTGTCGCCCTCTGTGTGCCAGTGAAGACCTAATGCAAGCCACAAGCAAGGGAGTAGAAATTGCTACCTACTGGGCTAAAACAATATAAATAAAAAATGAGAAACCATAATGCCATTGACACATAAGAAGAAGAAGTATTGGAGTTATTACTCATGTAAAGAAATAGTTAGTTGATTGAAAATAATGTGAACAGTTTCACTTTTAATGCTCTCTTTATTGATCATTAAAAGACATGATGGCATGACCCTTACAAAACTTGAATCATGTAAAGGTCCATATTGAGAAACTGGTTACAAAGTATTTGGTCAAAATCACACAAAAAGAATTCAAGAAAAGCAAATATTCACCTTCAACAACATCAATGACAGCAATTCCTTGAATATATAGCTCCAATGACGGCTGATGAGCCACACGCACAGCAACAGCACCCCCCATGGAATGACCCATCAGAATCAGTGGTGGAATGCCATCTTCCGGGAAGATCTTCAGAAGTATTTGCTCTACATCACTGGAAAATAATAATACTGAATATAGCAACCTTTTTTCACAATTTCACCAGAATGATTAAATGTTGTGCGGGCCAGTAGCATAACGACGCCATAGGCTTTTTCGCGTTTTAGTAAAATTCTTGTATGAGGACACAATCATGACAATAACGCGATCAAACCTATCACACACTCGTTATGCTGGCCCAGTTGAAATTTTGTGACATGGGATCATTTTTGTCATGGCACACGGATTGACTGGACACACGTCACACGGCAGCAATACGTAACGCTGTTTGACGTGTGTGCAGCCAGCGCGCCCACACGCCCAACGCACGCCTATTGTGGGGTTAGCTTTTATAGTATATTTTGCCTCAATCACTCCCCAGGAGCTCAATTTAAAAGAAAAATTAACACACTTTATGTCACTACATTTCCCAGGAACTACTATTTGTGCACAATAAGTTGAGACCCAAGTGCCATATTCTCAGTATTTCTCAGTATGTACACAATGCCGCTCTAAATGAGGTCAAGCAGTAAGAGAGTGCAAGCACAGAATAATAAGTACAGTGAAAGTCTGAACTTATCACAAACAGGTAGTAAAATTGTTTTATTTACTGTTTACTAATGGGAATCTCATCATCAAAAGAGTAAAACAAACCTTTTTTGAAAAATGGTGTTACACATTTTAGTATTTTGATTTCAAATTACAGAATAAAGGCAGATGGAGCGCTGAATACGAAAAGTGAAGACACCAAAGTAAATCGTCGATGAAGTACCAATACCTCCTAACTGACATTTTTGTCCAAAATTACTTTTTTATTACAATAGACATAAAACTCATATTCGCATAGATTGAATTCACTCCTGTGCCACATTTCTTCACCAAAAAGCTTCTCGAGCTATGTGAAAATATCTACTAAGTGACGGAATTTATTCGTCCGTATGTATTTAATACAAATATCTCCTAACTGCACCGATAGGCCCGACAGCTGACTACACTTGGGCGCGCTGGTTGGATTTCGAAAAAAAACTCCTTATTTTTATAAAAAGGGGGGAAATGGGGGTTTTTTTTAAAGAGATTGGTACTCATAAGAGTTAAAAAAATAAAAAGTCATTTTCAGCTTTTTTGTTTTATTTTGTTTTCTAAAAGCGATTTTTGAAAAAATATTCATGTTTGGTTTGAGTTCCGTGATTGTTTTGTTTTTGTTATTATGAAACATTGTGAATTATTATGGTCAAATAAAAATTATTTAGTCAATTATGTGTTTTACTTACAAGAAATAACTCCTAACATTAAAGTGGATTTTCAATTTCATTTCATCAATATCTCCTAAGTGACTAAATTCCTAGAAAACGTCAACATAACCATACCTTTCTACCTACCTTCGTAACTAATAAAAAGGTAATGTATTTGTAACTATGTTACTACCAATAGTTGATCAATATTAATAAAACCTGAGTTTTAAACAGTTTTTTTTCTTCTGGTGTAAAATTTGATTCTCAACACTTAGGAGGTATTGGTACTTCATCGACGAAATACAAAATCGACAACTCAAGCAAACCTGGTATGCTCACGGACCAGTTTAGTTTAGTTTTCCTGGGCGGTATCTGCACTTAGTCCTTCTATGGGACCGTTGTATGTGAGAGGTTTCCCGTTTACTCCAGCCAGCCTATATGGGTCCAGAAGGAAAGCAGCCTCCGAGGACTGCTGCAGGCTTCCGGAAGCGATGTTGGTGACTGAAGAATTTGTGCCCGTTGGTTGGCCACGCTGCTACATTCCATGATGACATGCTGTGGCATGCTCACGGACCATTCCATCCATGTGCTTTTATTCTGAAATCTGAGATTTTGATAATGAACTTACTGCACAAGTGTTTCAATGCTGAGGTCTTCAGGAGTGGTAGCTTTGGTCTCTCCATGGCCCCTCATGTCAATTGAGATCACTTGGCAGTGGATCATGTCTGTGATCTCCTCCTGAAAGACAAGTTAAATCATATTTATTACCTTCATTAATCTCAATTTCATTGTCTATGTTAAATCGGAGTATTATTTAAATTAGTGTCTTAAATAAACTTTTTTTTTTTTTTTTTTTTTAATATAAGAAATCAATTATTAAAATTATGATATCTTATTTTCATTACAATCTAGCCTATCAAGACTAATAAGTAATATTATGTTAACCTAAATTGCTACGTAATAATATAATCTAAGAATGCGTCCATTAACACTTTTCTTAGTTTTTGTTAAGGGGAAGTCACTTTGTTCATGTGTTCTTTATAACGACACTTATCGCACTAATTTATTTGTCACTTATCACTACACTAAGTCGAAAGGTTTCGTTCGTTTTAGTCTTTTCACTAGTTCCGTGTTATCAAGGAGCTGGATTGCCTCGATGTTGACGTGATGATGAAGTCTTCGTTCGTGAGCTTCTGCATATTTTTGTATGACCCTGTCAACAACGTCTATATTGAGGTCCCGGTGAAGATCGCTGTTTCTTATGTACCACGGGGCATTGACTTTGTCCCTCAGTACCTTGTTCTGGAAACGTTGAATAACTTGACGGTTACTCTGACTGGTACAGCCCCACAGCTGGATACCATAAGTCCAGACAGGCATCAATACCTGTTTGTATAAAAGGACTTTGTTATGTACTGATAGGGGTGACTGTCTACCTAGTAACCAGTACATTTTCCTGTAGCGTATGTCTAATTCTTCACGTTTCTTCTTGACATGTGCCTTCCAGCGCAGTTTGGCGTCAAGCGTCATGCCGAGGTACTTGGCCGTGTTGGCGTACGGCACCACCTCGTTGTTTATAAACACTGGTATGTACCGAGGTTTTTTATTTGTGAAGTCTACGTGTGTTGACTTAGTTTCATTTAGTTTGATCCGCCATTTTTTAGTCCAGTCTATTATTGAATTAAGGACTATTTGTACTTGTTCTACAGCTTCCTCGTGTGTGTTTCCAGTCGCCATTATTGCTGTATCATCAGCAAAGGTACTGGAATGTCGCAGGTATACAATAGGTACAGGACCGGACCTAATACGCTGCCTTGTGGAACTCCAGCTTTTATTTGCCTTATAGTTGAGTAGGCATTTTCTTGTCGAACTCGAAATGTCCTATTGCAAATATAGGATTCTAACAACTCTGAATATGGTGTGGGCAACATTATTTGTAATTTGTGCACTAAGCCTTCGTGCCAGACTTTGTCGAAAGCTTGTGCTACATCAAGAAACACTGTCGAACAGATTTTCTTTTCTTCTAGGGCTTGTTCAATAACATTACTTATTCTGTGTACTTGATCTATGGTAGAATGGTTTTCTCTGAAACCGAACTGATGATCTGGGATCAGGTTTTTCTCTTCAATCACAGGTTTTAGCCTTTTGAGCAGGAGCTTTTCAAATAGCTTTGAAACTACAGGTAACAGAGAAATTGGTCGATAAGATGCTGGTTCTTGGGGTGGTTTCCCAGGTTTTGCTATCATTATTACCTCTGCAACTTTCCACAGATCAGGTACATACTTTAATCGAAATGCTTCATTTATGAGAGTTGTAAGTTTTACAATAGCTTTACGAGGAAGCCTCTGTAGAATGTCACCTGTAATTAGGTCAAATCCTGGAGACTTTTTTTGTTTTTATGTGGTACTTAATCTCTATCGCGACCTCTCTAGGTGTCACTAGCTTTATACTATTACTGTCAGCCCGCAGCTCTACAGCAGTAGTATTTTGAGAGTTGTTGTTTTCGCAGGACATAAAAATCTTTTCTAAGTGGTTGGCAAATCTTGCTGCTTTTTGTTCATTGTTTACGGCCCACGTTCCATTTTCTTCCCTTATTGGCGGAATTGATGTAATAGGTCGTTTCATGTTTCTAGTTGCCTTCCACAGGGAATAATTTGTTTTGTTGTCATGTGTAATCTGACTTAGGTATGAGTTTCTAAGAGAATCATTGTGTTCTAATATTTTTCTTTTTAACTTCTTTGTCAAATTGTTAAGAAGATTTTTATCAGTAGGTGATCTAGTTTGATGCCAGATTCTCCTCTGCCTACGTTTTTCTAAGATTAGATTTCTTATATGTATAGGGTATATGGGGCCCTTAGATCTCATGTGTATATTTGGGGTATTTGTCCATGCTGCTTGCTGTACATTAATAATAAATTTGTTTACTTCTAAGTCTAGTTGCTCCGGTGATTTTAGCGGAACTCTTAATTCTATGTTATTTTCTAAATCTATTCTAAAACTTTCCCAGTCCGTATTCTTGTTAATTAAGGTAGGGTTATTCTCTTTGTACAAGATTTGGTCACTCAGTGTTAATAATATAGGAGAGTGGTCTGAGTTCATATCATTGGAGTCTTCGATAGTTAAATATGTTTGCGATATATTTTTGCATATGAAGAAATCAATTAAATCTGGCACCTTGTGAGGATCTGAATAAACTGACTCACATAATGTATGAAATGCATTTTTAAGGCAGTTTTGTACAACTTAAGGTGGTTAATCTTATGTTACTTACAGAAAACATAGCCCAGCTCAATCCAGAATATCCCCCACCATGCAGAGTCACAATCCTGGGCCTGGAAACCTTATCAGGCACAGGAGAGAAGTACACCCGGAATGTCCCACCATCTGTGTCTATATCAGCACTGGCAGGGAAATACTGCTTCCAGGACATTGGAGTGTAGTCCTTACGGCGACCGGCGCCGAATGGAGCCAATCTTAAATGATAAGTATTTTAATGTTACTAAAATGTAATATTCTCGGACCAAATATTAATACATATAGACTTGGAATAAGATTCTAAGAAATTATTAAATAAAAGTGAAGGACAAATAGGAACGATATAATAGTATAATTATTGGCAATTTTGTTTACATACTTCGATCCAGAACTTTTTGGACATCTTGGCGGCAATTTGTGTTTCATTATGCTTTTCTGAAGAGAAGACATTTTCAGACAATGGATTTAGTTACAACACGTACGGAAATCAATTTCTTGATTTACACAAATACAATTAACAGCACACTATCAATATTATTAAGATTTCTATATTGTTTTTATTCCTACTTATATCTCCATTTTGTTTGTCAAAATGTCACGTCGATTATTATTAAGTCAAAAATTTGCATTAAGTGGCAGCAGTTACACGACCAATGTTAAATACATTCTTTCGTATGCCGGCAGCATACCTATGTGGCAGTTCATATATTATGTTATACGATTGTTTTTCATGACCCTATCTAAGCCATTTTGGCTTCATTCTATTGGTACCTTTATTTTTCGAATAGCAATAGTATATTTAATTACCTAAGGGTGCATTAAATATCAGCATCAGATAACTTTCTGACAACATCCAGATTCGTAATCTGCGAGCTTTCTTGAATCTAAAACAATCAACAGACAGCATACTGTATATAATACATAACCACTCTGCCCTTCCCCGGGGTGGGGTGGTATGCGTAAATGCATTTCCCCACGTAAAAAAAAAAAAAAAAAAAAAAAAAAAAAAAAAAAAAAAAAGTAGGCTCCAATTTGTTAGTGGTATACCTACCAAGTTTGACAGGAACACTGAGAACCAGTTTAGCGCATAGCACGGCTACGTGCATCATTCAAGCGTGCTAACAAAAGCTCTATCATATTAAAATGAATTTATTCTTGGGTGAATGATATTGTATTGTATAACTGTGGTATAACCCTATAAATGAAACAACTAACATAAGTCTAAATAAAAATCAATTGCAATAGAAAGTAATCATTATTTAATTACATTACATTTTAAATCGCAAAACATTAAAAAATCGTTTGATATTTTGAATGAAGCAGTGTTAGAGAGCGCTGTAGAAGGTCAAACGTCATGGTAATGTAACATACTGACACGGACACGCACAAATGCAGATAGCATAGACAGAGAATAGTATAGACGACTGATAGCTTCGATCTCCCTCACACAAGACAAAGATAAACTTACGCCAATTTTGTGTAAAAAAACAAGACAGGTGATAAGATTTTTTGTTTCGCCATGCGTGTCGGGTTTTTGAGCAAACCTTGAGGTTTTGCTCAAAACTTTATCAATCAAACTTGACATATTGGACAACGCTGGCAAAATAATTTGGTATTTTTAAATTTTAGATAGTTTAAAGCTATAAAAGTTACGTGAAACCTGAAAAATATTAGCAATTTTTTAACAATAGTGTCTTTATTAAGCATTATTGTAGGAAATATGGTGCGGTGTAGTGTTTTAGGACGTAAAAGTGATAGTAGAAGAAAACTGCCTGAATTATCGTTCCACTCGTAAGTATAACACATTTTGGCCTTTGAATCATATGCCAGGTTGTATTTTCAATGATTTTATCTTGTGTGAACTATGTTTGTTTATAATTTGATCGACAAAATCATCTAAAATATGAAATTTTAGTATTCATAACCTACTATAAAATATTGTTAGATGTTGTCAAGACTTCCATATTTTTTTCCCCAAAATTGTGGGTAAAATTTTATGTTGCATTTCTTATGATAAATATATCATGTAGTATTTTAGTCAGTTTCAATATCTTAATTGCATAACAGTTTCCCAGAAAATATTGATTTAAATCCGAAGTGGATTGAAGCTACAGGACGAACAAATTGGGCTCCGAGTAAATTCTCTTAAGTTTGTAGCAGACATTTTGGACGACATGAATTATTAAAAAAAGAGAGTAACTCTTTTGTTAATGAATGCTGTGCCACACAGGTAAATTAATATTTAACCTGTAGGATACATTATATACAGCGTGTATATATAATATTAATTATTATTTGAGATTTTCAGTTGAGTATTATAGGGGGCTATTTATTTATATATATTACAATATTTGGGTATAGTCAAGTTGAGATACTTTGAATTGATGCGCAACACTGAAAGGAAATCTACGTTTTTTACGATCCTAAGGATTTTACGTGCAATATAGACTTGAATATTTGATTTCGTTTTAATAAAACTAGCTATGGTCCGTGACTTTTGCTCTGTAGGATTCGTTGATCCTCACGTTTTTACCTGTGGCAGCCGTAACTGCCCGTCCCCGTGCGTGAGTTAGAAAGTATGTTAAACGCCATCTATTTAAACTTTTGCGTAAAGTTACTATTAAAAATTTTACAGTTTCAGGCAAAAGAAGCAGTGGATGAGCTAGCATAGTAATGCCGTCAACGAGTAGCCAAGAGTATGTGTCTACTAAACTCAATACTATGATGCCAGCAGTGACTGTTCAAAAACACGCAGCTGAAACGCCAGATGTGATGTGAAACTTCCAACATTGGTTGATCGACTTAAATTCAGTCATTACCTATGCAGTATTAACATAACAGTACATCACGCAATATGTTCAATAAACCGAACAATTGTTCTTTATATCTGTTTTATTTTCATCAAATAAATACATTTTTCATTTTGTAATTAGTAAATAATATATCTTAATATTTTGGCAAATTTATCCAAAAACTAGGGTAATTTAATTTGCACTGTCGCCACACTGTGCCGAGATTCTCTGTCTCGCTGTTGACCACGCCATTCCCTTATCCAGTACCTACTATCCTTCATCCAAGGCAGATAGATAATAATATTCTAAAACATTGACAGCTTTGGCACGCACACAGACACATTCTTACGCACACAAGGACGACATGTACCTATGTTACCTTTTGCAAAAGCTAGATGGCGTTAGGGTAGCGCGGTTGAGACTACTCACAAGTACGGCCATCTATTGGCATAAAAAGTGAATTAAAGTAGCTCACAGAAATAATTTTTTTAAGGTGGCGTCAATTTTTTGTATGAGATTGGGTATCTGTACTAGTATTATATTATCTGTGATAATACTCTCCTAGACTTACACTGCCAAATAGGCCCGCGCACGTTTTGAAATTAATTTCGCCTTTAGTAAAAGTTGCATTATTTCGTTATTTTTAAATTCTTTCACCATATTGTTTGTAATTTATTGATGTACAAATCAATATAGATGTTTTTGATTTTCGTGAAATAGTGAACTTTCGGATGGGCCATAATGTGCGTCAAATAAACAAAACGCAAAATAATTTTGACATTTTTGACACCTATTGATATTTGTTTGCATCGATGACGAATTTTAGCCCAGTATTCATTTGAAATAAACAAAATGTTAATTTATTTCAGTTGCCTCACACAATAACAATAATTTACAAAAGAACATAACATAATTGACCTAAATAACCTTTCAATAACACTGGATCATGGCGATAGATTTCACAAAAATATGTCGTATTTGTCTCGACTCAAATAAACAAACATTGGATATTTATACCAGTTACTATGTGAAGAAAAACACTTTATATTGCGATATGTTGGCTAATTGTACTAAGATCAAGGTAAAACACGCTCTGGATACAAAATAAACTATATTTAGCCATAGTCTGTCAATAACTACACTTCAACTTGTTATTGTTTACAGCCAAGCACAGAAGATGGTCTACCTCGTTTAATTTGTAAAGAATGCAGCCGGCAGCTAAAGCGAACATACTCATTCAATATACTATGTGAAGAAAGTGAACAGAAATTAAAATTCCTCTTGGAAAACCAATTAGATGTGGCAACAAAATTAGATGACTGTTCTGACTCTTTTGTGAAAGATGAATTACTGTACGAATTTGAAAAACTCGAAAATAAATGCAAAACGAACAACAAACCTCAAGTGCCCATATTTGATGACAATTCTAGAGATGACAATAAGGATACAATTAAATTAGGTGAGTTCTTCTTGAAGCTTGTAGTATTATAGCTCTAAAGCAATATACATTTTACTCTTGATTCTTAAATTCAATAATCATTTGTAGATTACTACAATACTATTCAGCATTATTGTATTAGCTTGGTGCATATTACTCTCTGACAAAATACTAACTTGTGAGGCTCTGTCTTTTCTTTACATAGAATAAAACTTAATTGCTCTCCAACAGATTTGAGTTTTCACCAGTTGTTTGTTATTTACATATGGTTTTTTTTTGATGTATAATGCATATTATAGGATAGGAAAGCCAAGAAATTAAATTATTTGTAATGTGGTTTTGTAAAAACATATTTTAGTGTTTACACAGCAAGCGCTGTCTAACTTTCATATCCCTATTCCCTATGTTCATCCAAATTATGGTTTCACAGTTAATTTGTAATTTAATTGAATAGGTGGTTATAGATCAATTTCCTAAGACTAAACAGAACAAATCTAAAAATAATGATAGGGTCAATAACGGGTCACTGTCCCTTGAACAAACACCTATACACAATAAAGATCACTGACAGTCCTCTCTGTCGAGGATGTCTTGACGCCGAAGAAACGGTCTCCCACGTAGTCCTGGAATGTAAGGCCGTTGCTTCTCAACGGGAACAAATCCTCGGAACAATGAGGTCACTCCGCGAAGCCTGTGAAGTCCCCAGGAAACTTCTGTGCTTCTGGGCGGAGTTAAGCTGGCTATGTTAGCCAGGACTCTCCACGCACAATGGACCAAATGAGATGTCTAAGTGCGGAAAAATGAGTCCACTTTCCATTCCATTCCATTCCATATTATAGATCAATTTATTGTTTCACAATGCCGCAATTCCCGTTGGCAGCGCTATAGTGGCACACTGGGCGAATAGGTTTTTTCTGTAATTAAATTGACATAGTTTGTTGAAATATGCATATTATGCTATTCAATCAATCAATCAATTTGCCTCATAGTCCACTGCTGGACACCTGGTCCTGCGCCTTCCGCAACCAGTCCCCTCCAGCACCCTTTTGCTATTGTTTCTCTTAATTTTATTTTTCAGAACCATTATTAAATGATGATGGAAATGACAGCTGTTGGGATGCAGATGATGATAACATGCTATTAGAAGATATCAAGATACAGAAAACAGGTAATATATGATTTATGCTCCAGTGTGTATGACACTTTGTCTGTACATACTAAACACTGATTAAGAGTATGTATATAGTTATTATTATTATTATTGTATATAGTTATGGAGGATGTATATAATATGGTTTGGTTTGGGAGTAGGTAGTGTACCTGCCTGCGACGCTGAGGTCACAGGTTCGATTCCTGCCTTTAAGACAAATTTTTGCATGCATGAACAAGGTTTATTTTGGTCTAGGTGTTTCTATGTGTAATAAGTATGTATTTACTATAGCAAAGTATAAGAGTATTAGTTATTCTTACTATGTATTAATACAAGGGCTGCTTAGTTTGGGACTAGATGGCGTTGTCTGGATTTAAGTTTTATTTTAATTTTATATTTTGATGTTTGTTTTGACGTGTTCAAGCGGCCCTTGTGGCCCATCTAGTCCCAAACTAAGCAGAGCTTGTACTATGGGTACTAGAATAACTGATACTAATATACTTTTCTTTTGTAAATACATACTTATTATACATAGAAACACCCAGCCTAAGACAGACCCCCATGTTCATGCACACAAAGATTTGTCTTAAGTGGGAATCGAACCCATGACCTCGGCGTTGCAGGCAGGTACACTACCCACACCGCCATCCGGTTGTCGAATGATTTGATTTTATTTTATTGTGTGTATGTTGTATGATATATTAATATTTTATTATCCGTTTTAATATTTTAGATCTTGAAAATACAAGCAACAGCTGCTGGGAGGCTGATGATGAGGGTTTATTAGATGGAATTGCAATTAAAAATATAGGTAATCATCATCTATTACAATATTTTGTTAATGACGTCTATCTTCAATGATGCGAAAGTGGCCGTGGTGCAATAGATAGGGCTCTGGTCGTGGGTTCGAATCCTGGCCATTTAACCTCGGACGTGAATTTTCTCCTAACACAAGCAAATTAGGCTTTGCTGGAGGGGTCAACGAGAATACTAGAAATTTTCAAATTAATAGAAACCTTTTATTTAAAAAAAAGGAAAGACATTTAAGCTGATGATTGCATTGCAGATGCTAATAGAAGAGAAGGTGAGAGACCCAAAAAGAAAAGAGGCAGAAAGAAAAAAGGTAATTTTATTACACAAACTAAAAACGTTATTGTTAAAAAAAAATAAACGGGTCTAAATTGCGTAATTATTAATAAGGTAAACAAAGGTAAAAAAATATTTACCTTTATTATAATTACGCGATTTAGACCCGTCTCGTCTAATTTTCGAAAAATGTTCTTAAATAGCGAAGGTTTAGAATAAAACATTATAAAAAATAAAATAAAAAAGCCTTATATTTCTTACTGTACAAAATATATACTTAAAATTAAAATAAAGATAACACTTATATTATTAGCAAGAACCCCTCGTTTCGAAGGTGAAGGCCTCCTCTAGAGCTTTCCATTTCTCTCTGTCCTTTGCGGTTTCTATCCATTTTTTTGCAGCTACTTTTATGACGTCGTCTGCCCATTGGGTCGCAGGTCTACCTCTCTTCCTAATGCCTGATGGCCCTGTCCAATAAAACATTATTTGTAAATAATTTCTGATTTTCTAAAATATAAAGCTTATCAATATCCCATTGTCTGTTTTCAGAGTATATTGATGGCGAGCCCCACTTGCCAGAGAGTAAGCTGCCGCATCAATGCGACATTTGTGGCAAGTTCCTCAGCACTAAGAGTAACCTCAAAGCTCACAAACTGTGTCACACTGATCTTCGGCCCTTCATGTGTGCTGATTGCCCTGCTACTTTTAGGTAAGTCATTGATACTGTTATCTACTCTTCACTCTCTATAGGAGATCTTCAATCTCACGAGGCCTGGGTGATCTGTTTTTCAATTTGTGTTTTATTCTTAAGTAAAGAGGTTTGTGACGTTATGGATAGACAAGACGATTAACCATCTAACAGAATATTTTTTTTAACTTGAAAATTTTGCTGACTTCCAAAACTCAAAAGCCTTTAAATAACATCAAAAATATTTTTTAATGTTGTTGCCATTGACTACATAAAAAAAGGCAGGACTCCGTCTCTTGAAACACTTACTGAAGCACCCATAGTAAGTCACACGTACACACAGAACACACACATTGACACAATAGTAAGTCAATCGCCCGCCATTACGCTTTGGACTGTGCTGTTGCTCGGATGTTCAAGTAAAATAATTAAAAATGCCGTCTTGTGTTGTGAAAAGCTGCCGAAACCATAGCGCCTCGATAAAAAAAAACCAGGGGATCACTTTTCATAGGTAAGCAAGTAATATATTCAGCTTATTGCCGAAATTATATTGTTTTCGTAAAAAATTATACCAAAACTATCAGTGTTGACAGTCAATAAATATTTTCATTTACCCTGAATTTGGGTAAATATTTTTTAGTAGTATAATACATTTAGTATAAATTATTATTCTATGTTTTATAGATTTCCTGCGGCAAACGAAGCATGGAAATATTTTTGGGTAGAAATAATTAGAAACTGCAGAAATTATAACAGTTGGTAAAATTAAATCAGCATAAGAGATTGTAAGTAATTGAAAAGCACACCACTGATCATTATTATTTATTGTAAAAAAATGGAACGACACAATTAATTTTACTGTGCTAATGTTAAAGCAATTATTGCTTGAACATTTGCACAATAAAATTAAAAATAAATGTTAGTAATAATTACAAAAGAAGTTAATTTATAAAAAAACAATTTTACGAAGAATTTTTTTTTGTAAAATTTGATTTAAATTGTCCAATTCATAACATTAAATGTAATAGTGTCTGCTGTACGGGGAAGACGCTATCTCCTGCAACCCAGTTATTACTTGTGCAGGCGTTAGGGGATTCACAAGTTAAGGCTGCTAGTGGTCAATAAAGATTTTTATTTTTGAAATAGTCAAAAAAACTGTTAATAAAAATGAATATTTCGTTGATTATTGTGTAAAACACATGTACGATGTGATGTAACAAATCGTATGATTTCTCACATTTGCGAATACGAATGTTGACCTTCAAATCAAGGGCCCGCAGAATGTCATACGAGTTTGAGATTTCGTGGCAGCCATGTTAAAACGAAACGATAAAAGAATTTAGGTGAAATGAAGCGGGAAGTCCGTCACAGGGTGTAAATTTTCTCGATTATTTTAATTGCCAATATTTCTTTAAATATTGAAAAATCGCATGTAAGTGAATATAAGCTCCGCAATTGTTTGTTTATTTTAACTTAGATATTTTATTTGGTTTGTACATTTTGTTGACGTTTTCAAGCACTTTCTGATAGTTTATGTAATAAAGAATTTTTGATTTTGAATTGTTTTTAATTTTTTTGCTAACTGCCATAACTTATCCTACTATCCGATTTCGGCTCCAGGTCCTAAACTGGGACACCCTGTATATCACTAAAGCATCTTTACCATCTAAGAATCAGGAAGGAACTTACATAATATATTATGTACAAAATTCGTTGCTTTGGGCACTCCTGACGCAAGGCAGCGAAGATGCTTTAGTGCAGCTACCCAGTTTTTGGAAAATATTTTAAAATTACGACTCCTACGGCGCTTCCTGATTCTTAGATGGTAAAGATGCTTTCACCTGCAGGCCCGCATCGACTGCTAGAAATATAAAATCAACTTTGTTTCGAAATTCAAACATAAAGTTGTTTTATATTGTTTGGTTTTTGGCCACGGTAGTATAAAACTACCTATATCATGTTTGATGGTAAAAAGCAGCAAATAAAAAAATATAAGAACTAAACCTCTAAAATATTTATTTAAATTATTGTAAAAATGTGGGTAATATTTCTCATGGCTGGTAACCCCTAACACACGCACACATAAACAGACCGCCGCCATTTTGGTGCTTCCATCATTTTATAGGTGACATTCTCTCCTGCTTTTTTTATGTACTCTATGGTTGTTGCTCCTAAATAGGAAATCTATTCAATATTGTTTCAAATATTGTTTTATTTTTATTTTCCTGACATTAGCAACACTGTTAGCTATACGATTAAATAATCGATTTGATTTGATGATAGAAGCTTACCCTTCTATACGTGATAGTGAAAAATTTACAAGCAAACAATTGCACAAAACGCGGTTCGTTTACCGTTCGTTTTTGATGAGTTCCATTGCCTGTCTTCTGTATTCAAAGATCTTCATCAGATCCTTATAAATTGTGTACTAAAACACAAGCATTAAAATATTCAAATCGGATCTGTAGGTTCCGAGAAAATCTCGAACATAAAAAGGTTATATACATTCATACATAGTTAATACGGATCGAATACAGAACTTCCTTTTTTTTCGGTTAAATAGTACAGTGGGCCAACGAGTTAGCTATGCAGGGCAAAAACTTTTAAGTCATAGTAAAGACTTACTACACCAGTTATAGATAAGTGAGTTACATATCTAAATAGTGGGTATATTACACTTATTACATATGTAATTCACACATACATATCTACTGCAGTCAGTTTGCACTATGGTATAGAAGTTTTGGCCCTGCATACCTAATTGCTTGGCCTACTGTACAAACGATTGTTTCAGCTTTATTTACAAATTACATTTTTATATAAGTCCTATATTACTATGTACTACTATTCCGACATCCAGTACCGTCGTTCGTGCTCCTTTAAAAAAAAAAAGAACGAATTTTATATTAAAATATTTAATGGACGTTATGAATTTGGCACACTATTATCATTATTTTGTTAATTTCAGAGGTCACAGTGCACTATTCCAACACAAGAAGACGCACACAGGAGAAACACCTTACCATTGCGAGTATTGCCCCAAACAATTCAGTAGAAGAACAGGACTAGTCAACCATATAAGAATGCACAAAGGTACATGATGTTACTTCCTTCTATACTTATTTTGTAACCAACGGAAAAAAGGAGGACGTTTTCTACATACTATTTATTGGACAACTATTCAAACTCTGTTGTAAGAACTAGTGTTAGACCTTTATCTTCTTTAGTAAAACCTGTTGTTGAAGATTTTGACTACACAGAAAATATTTTTTTTATAATGTTAAAATTACCTGAATTCAATGTGGTTGGTTTGAGAATGGCCATATTATGATTCCTATCAGAGGAATGTAGTTACCACTTTGCCTTCAGATGGACTGCCCGTTATTAAGCTTGCAGTTGGAAGCAAGCGTCAGCGTCAACGCGCGACGTATGTTACCCAATTTTCATACAAAAAGATGCGCGCGCAGACGTGGCGAGCGCGCGTGCATTTTTTTTGTATGAAAATATGCCTTGACGTTTCGCACCGGTCCTTACACATACTAAAAATGATTTTTTACGTTT
Source organism: Hypena proboscidalis (assembly GCA_905147285.1). NCBI lineage: Eukaryota > Metazoa > Arthropoda > Insecta > Lepidoptera > Erebidae > Hypena > Hypena proboscidalis. The sequence goes on along the minus strand of LR990147.1, from coordinate 15,229,061 downwards.
CAGGAGAGAAGCTGTACAGTTGTGACATTTGTTTCAAGACGTTCGTGCAGAGCGCGCAGTTGTCTATTCACATGAAGCGGCACAAAGGAGATAAACCGTATCTCTGTCAGGTGTGTGGTAAAGGTAAGATACATTCTATAAAAAACATTATTTAAAAAAAATACTAGTATTATTGTGAAAAAGCGTGGGGCGCTCTGTGCCATATTTTTCGTCTATCGAGCAACCCACGCTTTTTCACAATAATACTAGTATTTTTTGTTCATTACCATTTTCAGCTTATATTAGGAATTATTTTTCACTTTTTAGTTAGAAGTACTTTAAAAGCGTGTTTTTGTAGTTTTTTAAACTATTATTTATTTTCTACTTTTAAGTTTAGTTTATTTATAAGAGCGTTTTTTTATTATTTATTTTGACCGGACTACTGTGTCCGTTACGCTTTTATATTGACCGGATTGCAAAAAAAAAAAAAAAACCGGCTTCAATTAAAAAGTAAGAAATACAAAAGTTATATTCAACGTCTCGCCTCATCTGTGTAAAAACTTGAATGAATACAGTAAACGGCCTTAAGTTGCCTATATTTAAAGAATTACCCCGTACTCCAAACCGTTGAGGAGTTGTTCCAGCATCAGCTTAGTCACCCGAATAGCTTCAGGTAATGTACGAAAAACAATATAGAAGCCATTAAAATTCGAGGGTTGCCCTTGAACTGAACGTGAGAGTCGTGAACAAAGTATAGTTATATATCTATAATATTTTATATTCTTCAGGTTTCCCCATAAAAGCAGAGCTGAAGGTCCACCAGCGTATACACAACGGTGAGAAGCCCTACTCCTGCCATCTTTGCACCAAGACCTTCGCTACTTCTGGCAACCTCTCCATACATATTAGGATACATAATAAAGAAGTTAGGTAAGGAAGCTTTTTATAATTTCTATCTTATTAAAAACTATGAAAATTTCAATTTCCAGTATCGTCTAGCGTAAGTTCTCGTCTTGGGTTCGATTCCGGGATCAGCCAAAGTGTGATTTGTGATTCTTTCGCCAGGAACTTTTCAATAACAACACGGAGTCTGGTATTATGCCCGGTAAATGTTGATAGGCTCACTCCTTTTTCAAAAATTAGACAACGGGTCTAAATCGCGTAATTATTATAAAGGTAAATAAATACCTATGCTATTATTTTTTTAATAATGTTCTCAAATCGCGAAAGTTTAAAAACATATAGGCTCACTCCTTATCCCATGGGACCTAAATATAGTAGGTGAAATGTGGGTGTTATACACGTCTGCCACATTGGTAATGTAGGCCGTTATCCCACTTCTGTACAACTTTAAATTCTTTTCAGGTACAACTGCAAAGAGTGTTCTCGAGGTTTCGTAACATGCAGCGCATACAACGTACACCTTAAACGACACAAAGGCCAAAGGGACTACCACTGCGAATGCGGAAAGACCTTCTACACCTCATCAGCCTTAAAACAACATAGAGTAGTCCACACCGGCGAGAAAAAATACCAATGTAAGATATGCGATAGAAAATTCACGCAAACCAGCCATCTTAGCCGCCATTTTAAAAAGGACCACGCGAAACCGAACGTGCCTGTACCTCCTTCAACGCATTATAAGGTTTTAGTGGAAGAGAATAAGGATGTCTTTGGGTTAATACATGGGACTATACAGAAGATTGCGGTTAATATGAATACAGATGTTAAGTGTGAGGGGTCATAGTGTATAGAAGAAAAATTTGGATTAATTTGGATCACTCTGTGTTTTGACTAGTGTTTTTGCCATATTGTTAAGCCCAATGTTGTTTAGTGCGCTATATTTTGATGTTCCGGGTAATTTTGACATGGCTAATATAAGACAGTATTGATAAATTTAATAGATTATGCATTAATCATAGATAATCAAGTTAACTTTTTTTTTACACTGTAATTTTAGTAAGCTGTATGCCGTAGTTAACATTACACACATACAGCATAGTCAAATTACTTAAATACACCCAAGTCTGACATTTGACCCACATTAGCCTATTAAATTTACCCAGATCGGATGTAATTTAATAATGAACCTACCTCAATTTTTTAAACGTAAATTCGTTTAAATTTAAATATTATTATGTCTTGTTTATAGTCAGGATCGCAAAATCATTTTAATCTAAACAGAGAATCTCATATTAATTTAGTATTTTTCCTTAAGTGGTAGTTACATTGAGCAGCTAGAAGTCAGTTTCGCATTCTGTAGTAATTGTATTTTTAGCCATTTCGTCCACTACGCCACGCTAGTAGTCTATTGTCTTTGACTTATACGTACATTGCGTCCTTACGCTATACGACCTCTATATCCGTACACTGTTACGAAGCAATGTACCTAAAAGTCATAGACAATAGATGACTGGCGTCGCGTAGTGGACGAACGGCCTTTAAAGGGTTTCTTTTACGAATAATATCATAGTAGAGTACGTGCAGGGAAACTTACTAATAAAATAATATATATAGGATATTTCTCAGAATGGAAAAAAAGTTTAAATCTTGCATTAAATTGAGTGTACTCGTGAGTCCAAACCTAACCATCACTATTCAAATTATGAAATACGGGTGTTACTCACGTAATGTTGGTCTATTTAGTCGACCGCGGTTTCGCCTATACGTCTAGGCACCAACCAGTCTTGCACTACCAGTGTGACTCAGGCGCGACGTATCGCACTCTCTTGATAATGCCTAGACGTATAGGCGAAACCGCGGTCGACTAAATAGACCAACATTACGTGAGTAACACCCGTATTTCATAATTTGAATAATGTTACAAACTCACGTCAGTTCTAACCATCACTCTAACTCCTCCTCCTCATTATATTATTCGAGCCGACTGCAATTTACTATGAAGATTATAAACCTTATAGTTTTATATTGCTTCGTCACAAATTATTTATACAATATATTTATTGTGTGTTTTAACATAATTTAAGTTGATTTATCGAGCTTACTATTTATATTTTTTTTATACTTATGTGTGATTGTGTAATTTAGCCATAAGAATTACTGACATAGGAAGCAGTCAAGTTTTCTGATCTACCGACGCATCTACAAGTTTTGCCGACGTTAACAGCTTCACATGCTATATGGTTACCATTCATGCTAAAAAAAAAACTTCAAACTGCAATATTTTTATTGCAAATATGGGTAATTATTAATTGCAAACATTGTTGTTACAAAATAGTAAAGTCCACCATATTTTACCCTAAGGCATGCAATAGAGATCATACTTGAATGTATAAGTATTATAGGTACATAATACACTTTTTATTACATACATTTACATATACATTTTTTAGGAACTGTGGAACATTTTTTAGGAATTTACACAAGAATACAAAATTTAAATAATACACAAGGTAACAAAAAAGGGTAGCAGAGGCATATTAATGCCAAGGCGCCCCTAGGCAAGCACCCCATCAGCGCCCCTATGGCGAATGACCAACACCTAGAAGTCGTTTAGATAATATTTTCATAAATTCTTATGGCTGAGTTTACCCTTTATATTATATGTGTCTCTTCTTAAACTAGAATAAGTTACCAATTTTAATGATACTGTAAACTAAAATATTTTTTGTGATACAAAGTGTGTACAATGATATAGTTTGAATACAAAATATTCGTTTTATTTATCCAATTTGCCTGTTCCATTTGTACTTAATCAAGTTTACGAAGTATGTTTATTGTAAAAACCATGTCTGAAAGGAGATCTTATGGTATTAGCATTTTTTCCAAGCTGACACACATCGGACCGTCTTGCTTCGCGGTCGTCTACTTTATTAAATCTAGGTTGGACCTGGACCTTGTATTTGTTTGCAGTATTTGTTTAAAAAACTGATGCAGATGTTGTAACTTCAAAAAAGAACACAGCCGTCACTTTTACTTATGTGTGTTAAATGCATAATAATATCCTGCCAATAAGGTTTATCCAACACCTGTGTAATTGGGACTAAGTAAAATTCTATGACATAATTTATGATCTGATTTTCTCAAAATCTCCATCTAGAAGAAGATTGTCTGACTACGATACTCTCCAAAAAGGTACGCCGACAAGGTTCTATCAAAAACAATATAATAATTTCTATTGATCTTATTGGAACGAAGTTCCTTATCGCGCGTTGCGAAAGGGGGCTAGACGGAAAAAATTGGGACGAAAAGTTGTAACGACACATTTCGTAGCAATTCTCGTAGCGGCGTAGTAATTACATGCTACGTTACAGCTACGGTGCTACATCATCAGACACAGAGTGAGTATTCGGTGAACCACATTAAGTTTTTTTTTTATAACTTAGAGAAATAAAAATTTCTTTACCAATTAATCGAAAGGAACTTCGTTCCATCCGGGTGTCCCTTGACACCTCAGTAGTTTTTTTTTAATTCTACAATGGATTTAGATAGAATTTGCGTTTCTAATTGGTATCTTATGATTGTTTGGACTTAATTAATTTTTAAATATTTTGTATGGGCCAGTTGAAACATAATATATGCCTATGCATTGCGGTGAAACTTTTTTAAGATTATATCGGATTGTAGAGCGTAAGCTATTTCTGAATTCTGTCCGAAATTTTTAGATTCTTCTTTTGACGGACCCTGTACGGTTAAGAATAGAACGTAGCGCGTAAACGCACTAATAGTTTTTGCATAAAAGCAAACCATACAAACATTCGCTTTTTTTTCTTGCATTAACGTTTTATTATCACTCACTGTGTATCTCGTGCGTTTTGTAGCAGAATTTCTTTTTTTCAAGTGGTCACCCTGATTTTCTTCTGTCTTTCTGAAGTGTTGATTGTAGATTTTGCATTTATGTTCTAATTATTTTGGTTTTCTATCAGTTTTAAGTTAGTTTCACTGATGTTTTTAACGCAGACGTAGTTTTAGGATGACAATGGAAAGGAGGATTAAGGTCAAAACATTAAACAGCCACATTACTTGCAAGATTTGTCGCGGATACTTCATCGATGCTACTACGGTCACCGAGTGTCTTCATACGTGTTAGTATTATTTACTTATTTATCGATTAATTACTCGTATTATCTCTACGATGATCAAATATCTTTGAAAGTTCACGCATCTCATACAATTTCACAGTGCTTTTGTTTCAAAGAACTGACTTAAAAGACAATTTTCTTTTGTCTCATAAACACATCTTATTTGTTTGTTTTATAGTCTAATCTTGTTACTATAATTCTTAAATACTTTCTTATCACCAATGAAACGTATATAGACCATGAAAGTACAGTTTACTGACATAAATAGTCACAAAATGAAGAGCTAACCTTAAAACTTGCAGTCTGCAAGAGTTGCCTAGTGAAGCACCTAGAGGAGAACAACACCTGTCCAACATGCAACAACGTGATACACCAGTCGCACCCGCTGCAGTACATCAGCTTCGACCGGACCATGCAGGACATAGTTTATAAATTAGTGCCGGATTTGCAGGACAGTGAGTATTTTGGTTGAAACTATATTAATCAGGTTTATGGGTGTTTACATCTTGTTTTTTAGTTAATTACAATAAGTTTGAAAGCATAACGACATTTTGAGGTCTACTGAGACTATCATGGGTTCTTTAAAATTAATTAAATTAGGTTTTTAACCGCTTGACTTTATATCAATTGTCGTGCCCCCAGCGCCAGGCCAAGAAATCGAAAATTAAATACCTACAACAAAGAGGGAAGTGCAATACTTTATATTTCAATGTCGATATTTCGTTTCATATAAATAAAAACTGATTACTAACTTAGATATTTTCATATTTGTTTTATGTAACATTGTCCCTAGTAACAAGTACCAGTATAAAATAAGTATCAAAGAAACAAAATCTTAACTCCTGGTCTAAAGTTTCTTCCTTCTATTTTTGTCTACTAACTACTTCAGTCAAAGTTTTTTGCCAAAAGCCTATTCACTCGCGACTTGCATAGATCCGGTCTATATGAACTCGAAAACACAGACGAAGGCAGGGAGTTTCACAGGTGGGTTTTCTGAAATTAAAAGAAAATATGTTTGTGCCTACTTATTTATACTAGAAACTTGAGTATAATAAATAATAAAACAGTCATAGATCACTATGTACGTTAATTCACTGGTTCTATCAAATAAAAACAAAAAGAGTTAAAAAAAATTGTTTCGTCTCTGTCGCTATTTGTTCACTTATTGACTTATGGTGGCCGTACACTCTCAGTTTTGCATGCGACGGCAAACTACCTTCGTATCTACGAGGGACCGCAGCGTTCACGCGACCCGCAATACAACCAATCAGAATCACCGATCCAGAGTGACAGCGCGCGCATTCTCATCGCTCGGCGCGCTCTTGCCATTTCACTCACTCTTATTATAAAATTTCCATTCAGCCATCACTACCATACTACACATTAAATTGAAATATGTAGTAATAATAAAAAAAATACCTCTCCATCAATGTTCAACTCTTCGTCTGATATAATTCATCATTGTCATCGTAATATTACAAAACATGTACCAAAAAAAGGTTTTTACTTATAATAATGTAGACACCTACCTACTCGATAAATTATACTACCTACATTACTACATACTTTCATTTTTGTTTACATTTGAAGATTTACGTAAACTCATTAAACTTGTAGGTTTTTACATATTTCGAAAATATTAATCGTACCGAAAATAATACAAATGAAGAAAATACCTACTTGTTCAACAATTTCCATCTCTTCATCTGATTAGAATTGTTTTTCATCGTCACCTTCCAAGATACAAATTAATTCCTTAGCTGTAGCCAATACGAAATAAAGCAAAATAAATGTCGATATAATAATGTACATTCACAAAATCGCGCACAACACCAATTTAAAATTCAATACGACTGAACTCGGTTGTGACTAGGGCATGCAATTATCCGTCAAATTTTACTATCCGGATAATCCGAATTCTGCCTCAGAACTATTCGGATAATCCGGATTATCCGAATAATTGGGAAAACCGTTATAAAATGTAAATAAAACAAACATAACGTATTGAATCAACATTTTTTTTAGAATATTAGGTTAACAAACTGATATCAGTTATTTAAAATAATATAAAACTAGTCCGCATAAAAAAAATATTGCAATGAGATCAATATAACATTGTTTCATTTTTAAAACATGAATCTCAATTTACCCCCTCTCAATTTACTTTTACGTTTTAAAAATCACTAAATAACTAAATAATAAAATAAATCTTCTTTTAACATCACAAAGGTAAATATCTTCTTGCTTAAAAATAATCAACACGATTTTTGTTTACTAACTTGTCCAAAATCAACAAAGTTTTTAAATATTTTTTTAATATCTCAATTAAAACCTAGGTTACTAAACATTTCTTCAGAAAATCAATATAATCTTTAAATATTTGTTCAAATATTTTCTAAGTCTAAAAATTATCACACAACAATCAGTCAGTCTTCTAAAAACATTAGAAACTATGAACCTATGTCTTCAGTCTTTGATAATGAGATCTAAGGAAACTTAAACAATCTAAAGTTGAATCGCTTAGAGATGTCCTTAATTTATTACATAAATAACCCGTGGAAGAATACTCAAAAGTAAATCATATACTTGATTAAAATGAACGTTTCTTGGCCCTCCCCTATCAAATAGTGACATTTGTACTCGGCAAAGAGTTTCTACTTCATCATCGGATTCTAGAACCATTACTTTGGATGATGTTGATGGAGTATTTGACAAAGATTTTTCGATCTCTTTGTCCTTAAAAGTTAAAGATCTTTCATATCCTTTTTGCCGCTGATAATGATATAATGATAATTACGTCTAAGTATATTTATTTTATATATTAATTACACTTTCGTTAAAAGTTGTATATAATTTTCCAATTTAATACAACTTTTAACGAAAGATAAATAAATTCATTAATTATAACATAAATAAATAGTCAATAAGAAGATAATAATTATTATATAGTTTTGGCAGTAGTTAAGTTTAGTTTTTATTCAAATACTGTTCTTTTTGTAAATAAAATAACGATAGCGCAATTATTCGGATTATCCGAATAGTGACCTAATGAAATCCGGATTTTAAAATTGACGGATATCCGGATTTTTCGGATATTCGGATATCCGGATTTCATGGCCTAGTTGTGACGTCATAAGCGGTCGTATTTATCCGACGCAGGCGCTGGCTATACTAGCGAAGGGGAGTCAAAGGAACACAGTCTAGGGATGGGCATTTGCATCTATATTAGCCGGTACAAAAATAACTAAATCACTCATTTCTTATAATAATTTTGTAATGTAGTTAATAACAATTTCATGATGTATTTTTTTTTATTTAATAACGCAGTATTTCATTATAATATTTTCGTTTATGCGTTATGTCTTAGCTTCTAAATTCTAAAATGTCTCGTCACTACTGTCGGATTTATACGACATAGGCGTTGAAAGTCGATAGACGTTCTCCAAGAAAATAATAGCAAATTTACCTTAATTGAAATTGCATTTTATTGTTTTCTAGATATGGTAAGTCTGAAATATAACACGAAATAAAAGGTTTGATAGATAATCATTCGATAAAATTAGTCCTTTGCGGCAAAAATGTCGTAATATTAGCTTAGAAATCGAATATATAGTACAGTGTTTTGTGTCGGATAAATCCGACTCAGGCGGAATGGGCCCGATTTTTTTTGTCGGATAAATCCGACTCTGGCGGTTAAAAGGTTAATGGATTGACAAGTGCCAAATGTACATAGGCTACTTGTTTGCCACCTTAGTAGAATATAAGTTTTCCTATCAAATAAAAATAAAATAAAATAAAAAAAAGAAACTTTTCTTGTTTAACCCTTTTGTATTGGCAGGTAATTGTATTAGAGTTGCAGTTACCATACCCTCTAAAGCTTACTAACTACACAAAAAAAGCTTCCAGGGTCCAATTGAATACCCATCAAATACATTTTCGATGTAAAAATGTGTGTCTTTAAAATAAAATACAATTAAATTCCTGCATAAATATTTGAAAAGTAACTAACCTGTAAATTCCAGATGAGATTAAGAGAGAAAGAGATTTCTACCGTGCACGCAACCTACCATGTCCCAAAGATGCCGCCCTGGCTGCCGACAAGCCTGGCTCTGATGAACCAGAACAGCCTGACAATACTGACTGTCATAGGAAAGATGAACAGGTAACATGCATACACAAAATTATATCCAAACTCAAATATTACACATAGTGTGTCATATCTAGTGTAGTGTAGTGTGCTTACATAAACACAAGTGCAAATAATATTTTTTCACTCATAGCCAGAAGGTATGAATAGTAATAGTCCTCCTAAACAAGAAGTAGAAGTAGAAGTAATCACCAAGAGTATTACTAGATTTGTCTTAATGCTAGTTTTAGAGCAATTATTGAAGTTCCAAAAGTATTATTTGACAAAAAAGGTTTCTTAAATAAATAAGACAATATAATTTAAAGTGAGAGATAGCTATCTAAACAATATAGATGATAAGCATTGATTATCGCATAAAATGAATTTATTATCAACAAAATAAAGTTATAATAAGTAATATTATAGATCAAGTACTGAAGTAACAATGTTGTTTGCACAGCTTCCTTTACAGACTTATACTAATCATCCTTACTCTACAGCTTTTAGTCAGTCTTGACATCCAGGACCTGCTGGTCCACAGCATTATATCCTAGCCACAATAAGACTAAAGGCACAGATATAGATCTACATAGATAACGCAAGTATCACGATTTGTATTGAACCAAGCGTGCCGACTTTTTAATACCTATTGTGACGTCACAGCCGAAATTTAGTGACGGGAAATCCAAACCGATTCAAAGACACCGATGCCGCCGATGCCCATCCGCCCAGTACGTTCAACTGGAGCCGTCCGCTATGATTTTCTCTGACAAAAGACGCGCGTGGACTGAAGTTAGCGGCGACCAACCTCGACGCTTGGTCGGGGTTGAGACACGCGAAGTACATGCATTTGCGTTATCTATGTAGATCTATATCTGTGACTAAAGGCACTGCATAGGCCACAAAAGAGTTATATTAGTCAATAGTTTGCCAAATTTTCGTACCCTGCTTTCCATATCACGTAGAGTAAAGCCCTAACATGTCCAAAAACAAAAGGATATGGCAACTCAAAACAAATTAATAGTACATTATTGAATTGTAAAATGTTGTATTTCCAGGTCAATGTGTGCCTGGAGTGCATATCGACGTCGCTTCGGACTTTGAAGCGCAGTTTCATTCGGTGCTCGGCGCAGGCTACGATCACACACCTCAAGAAGTTTATAGCTAAGAAAGTTTTAAGTGGCATGGAGAAGTATAGAGAAGTAAGTTTAAAAGACGGATAAATATTTTATTTAAGCACAGATACTCTTGAGATGCAAGAATAATCTTGAAACTAAACACCTTATTACTAAACATTTGACAATATAATCGACAAAAAGCAGAAGAATAAAAAAACTTAAATAAAATATAGTACATCTGTCTCTAATATCCGTGCAGGATCCGAAATATCGGTCAGCATTATGCTTTACAGCACTTGTATTATAAGACGCCGTAAAGCGCTGATATTCTGCGATACCAACACAGTGACGCCAGACGTTTATTGCAGTCATATATAAAATATTAGCAATTACTTTACCTATTTCTTTTTTTGTAAGAAAGTACCTGTTGTATATGATATAATAACTTCTGGTTAGCCCATTGCGTTCTCAACCGGAGGCAAAAATTTTACAATAACTTCATACTTATAATAATTTTAAGTAAATTCTAGCTTTGCTATGCATTTTTGTATTTTATAGAATATAATATTATTATTTTATAGAATATATCCAGCAGGATTTGAACCTTAATGCAAATAACTTTATAGCAAAAATCATTTGCCTTGTAGACAATACCAACAGTTCCACTAAAAAAACCTTTTGTGCCATAGATTAAAATAAAGACTTGACCAGCCCTTTTGCCTATTTGTTAAAGTAAAAACATTAACAAATAGGCAAAAGAAGCCATTTATATACCACATAATACAGTCCTCATAATCTACGTTGAAATATGATCCATGCAGCTAAATTGTAACCTTTTTTCTTATTTCCAGATTGATATCCTATGTAACGATGAGCTCTTAGGTAAAGACCACACACTGAAGTTCGTATACGTGACGCGCTGGCGGTTCCGTGACCCGCCGCTGCGACTACAGTATAGACCTAAGATCGACTTGTAGGGAACGTAAGGGGAAGATTACTGACACGGTCAATAGAGGGCGTTAGTTGTTATGGGTGTTGGATGTTTATCTAGAAATTATTGTCTTTTTGTCTATGTGTAGAACTATTGTAATCTCTTTGGTTGGATGTTTATTTGAAAAGTATTCTATTCATTTAAAAATGGTAAATTATACGATTGTTTCATAGATAGATTGACATATCCATAATAATTGACGCTCTCTACTGGCCAAGCAATCAGTAGTCTTCCCCATCAGAGATGTGCAAAGAGTAATCAAATTATCATCATCAACTTAAAATACATAAGTGTCGTCAAAAATCCAATCAGATGAGTAAAGAAGAAGTTTACTGTCAGGTAACATACTAGACAAAAATGCTCATTACCATACGTTTTGGCTCATCATATAAGCGACATCTAGTGGCTGAGTTAAATCTAGACCTATCAGAGCCATCCATTGCAATACTTGTGACCTGGGATACAGAAATGATACATAATTTGATTACTTTTTGGCCATCTCTGCCCATTACATATTTTTATATGACGCACTCAGCACTTTCCATTGATATAAGCTAGGCGTCCTACGATATTCTTGTACCTATGGGGTATTTAATATAATTTACATAAGGTCCCAAACTTATGAAGAGAAAATAGGAATCAATTCTGGGATATAAATAGTTTTGGATTGTAGTTTTGTGAGTGGGCTGGGATTGCTGCAGCTGAAAGTGAGTTAATGGAATGTTGAAAGTGAAAGAATGGAAAACATCTCAAAGCTTGGATTATACAATATTTTGTTGGGTATAGAGAGTTATTAGGAATAAAGTTTATGGTGATGGATTATATCATTTAGGATAGAAGTGGTTGTACATAACAATTTTATGTAGATGGCGCCCCAAGCAAGTGTCTATATCCATAACTATTATTTTATTTCATTGTAAATATATATATTATATATATTGACGTTAATTTATGTATGTGAATTGCGTGTAAAAGTTTACCATGAATGGATGCCTAGCTTATCTTTACTTATGGGATTCATAAAAGAAAGTGCATTCGTTATTCCTAGAAATTTAAACATTAGTTTAAATATACCTTTCTCAAGTCAGATATTTTTATTTTATTTTTATTAGTTCAATGAATATTACAATAATAATTCTTGTCTATGTAATTTTTGTTCCTTAAATGTATAATGTATTTAGTTTCTGTTATTTTTGTTTTAATTAATAATTAATGTTTCGGTTATTATTTGGTAAGATTAAAATTAGGTTAATTAAAGCAACCCCAGGAAAGGTTAATTATTTAATTTGAAAGTTTCTTAGTTGCCTATCAATTTTAGTTAATAGAATAAATTTGTATTTAGAATAAACAATAACAAAAATATTTAATAAACGAAATTACTATATTAACTGATTGTTTAATTTCAAAAAGGTTGTAACTAATGCTATTTCGTTATATTAATACCATACCCGGCGACTATAGTAATGTTCCACTTGCATCACAACTGAAAATCACTATTTAGTTACTTACCTATTACCTACCACAGTACCATCATTATAATCTACTGTACCTACTTAAAATTTTGGAAGGGTGAGCTTAAGGTCGTGTGTTCTACATTTCAGGTTAGCTTTTGGTACAGACCCCTGATTGTTTAAACTGTTGATTGACTATCTATTAATATACTAAAACTATGGTTTTTATTTTACGTGGACTTACACGTAGTTGAATCGATGGATGAGTTTGGAGAGAGGTCTTTTTATATTTTTTTGTCTCACAAGGTTGACCACTGTAGAGTGAGGTCTATGCCTCTATAAAAACGTATTTAATAAACTCAATGACCGCGTAACCAACCAGCAGACAAAAATACACAAGCACCCCTAGTGGCAATTTTATACGCGAAAGCCCTTATTATGATTAACCTGAGCCATAATTTTGCAACATTTGGAATGCTAAACTTTAATATTTAAAAATAAACTGCAATATTTTTATATTGCAGTTTATTTTTAAATATTTATTTTTAAATGCAACCTATTTTTCATCAATTTACGGTTTTTTTACCGGTATTTTAATAATCGACTAAACAGATACAACTATACACACATGACACATCACTAGTTTGACATTAGCTTGTGTGAGTAAAGGCGCGTATTTATTTATAGTTTTCCAATTCCATGTGTGAGTAATATGAAAATGGATGGCCGATAGATACCCGTTTGGCACGTGAAGAGATATTTTTATTTAATTATTTGTAATTATCATTTAACCGTCAAGCTGGGTGCCAAAACGGTAGAGCGGTTCCTTAACCTAGCAGACGACAACTTCGTCGAAGATGTCAACGAAGACCTAAAATGCTATATAGCCGAAGGAATAGTTGACAGGTAAACAATTTTTATCTTTATTGTTTTCAGGTACATTTACCTTATATACCGCTATACTGTTGTTATTTACTGTAAATAAGAAATGTTTATGTGATTGTTTAGTTTATAGTTGCCAGATATTCCTTGTTAATTTCAAGGTTATTAGGTGTCAAGCTCAAATGAACGTAGGTCGTAGCCAGTCGCAAATCAAATGATGCGAGTCGAGATGACACCTTGAACGCTGATAAATATTCATGCTGGCCAGTAAAAAAGTGCGGCAATATGTGGTTTCCGTGACTATTAATGACCGTGGTCGCGCACGAATATAAAATGCATCAATTTCGCAGAAATTTCTTTTGTATAAACTAATCCAACGTGCACACCGGGATAATAGAAAATTTGCTGAAGCGGCGTTTTATTTTTACACGGAAAAACAAACGTACTAGCACATTGTTTGTGACCCAAAACTTGTGTAAACATTACTTGATTCTCTAGTAAAAACTTTTTAGTCTTATTTATGGGCTCCTTGCTACCTGTTATCAATACAGAACTTGTAGCATCAATAACACTATTGCATAAAGAACTTTAGATAACTGTTTTTACTCTGGTAGATTCATGAAGGCTAAAAATATTTATTATATAAATATTCTATTTTAATTTTTCATTTTACTGCATTGGATTACCAATGATAATATTGCTGCTTTTGATCAGAAAAAATACTTTAGGAACTCATTCAATTTACCACCAATGGTAAATTAAATGTAGTGTATTTAATAAATAAATAAAAAAAAATTGTATATGTGATCTGCCTGGCCAATATGATTCCTGTTAGTTTACTGAATTGAGATATTGTGCACTATTAGACTTAATTTTCTTCTTCACCACTTTACATTTAAGCTTAAAAAAACCTATAATAAGAAACAGTTGAAAAAGATATGGGACCGGCAGTATTTGAACCTGCGACCTTACTGCACACCGGCATAAAGCATAGCTTAATGCTATAAAAATAATCAATTAGAAGATAAAAAAACCTGTCTCAAACTCGTGGTATAAGCCTCCCAACCAGTCACATAGGACCTAAACATAACAGGTGAAATGTGGGTGTTATACAGCTCTGCTCTACCCTTCTGGTTAGTACAGGTGTGATGTTATGCTATGATAAAATATAGTAATGTTATATAGTAATATAATAACGCATTCCGTGCCCTGCTAGGGTTGCCATGGCGGTGCAGCGCGTCTGGCATGTTTGCAGAGAGTAGGGTTGCTGATTTCTCGACTGTTCTCCGTAGCTCTAAGACATCCTTTCTTAAAAGACTTATAGGTAGCAAAAATACAATAGTTACCACTGTATTTCAAGTTGTATTTATGCATGATACAGACTTTATGACACAATTATAAACATAATAATATGTTTGTAAATTACATTAAATAATGTAATAAATTAATGATGACACTTTTGACAATATTATTTTTAGGCTAAGCTATTGTAATTAATGAATATTGACATGTAAAATTTAATCTTATTTTATATTGCTATGGATAATTACTATTTATTGTTGTAAATAGTAAGATCCGAAATAAAGAATATTTTATTTTATTTTATTTTATATTTGTTTCAGCGTGCTAGTGTTCCCTCCAGTGAGCAACTACCGGCGGTTCCTGATCCATAAGTCAGTGGAGCAGCTCTGTCGGCCTGATATTGCCACATTCTCAATAGGCATCAGTGACGAACGCCGCACTGTTGTTTGTTACAAGGAGCGGTTGCTGAGGTTTGTAAGATATTTTGAATATTAGTTTGTTTATGGTTTTATCCCTAGTTTTTAGTAGTAGCACACAGTCTGGCATTGTGGTTAGTAGATAGCCATGTGTTCTCCTTATCATATAGAATCAGTCAATAGTAATAATTATGCACCCCTGTGCCAGTCTGTCACTTAAACAAAAATTCTATTTTTAGGACAAACATTTTTAACTTAAACAAGATGAGTAGTAGCTTTTAATACAGTTTCAAATAAACACTTAATATTGTACAAAATATATTATACTATTATTTAAAACTTACCAATATAATAATTTTCCATAAGTGACAGCTTGCACAGGAGGTGCAAATAGTTTGTATAATAGAATTCTCTGTCAAAACATAATAATCAATATTCTATATTTATTAATATTGTTTTTCAAACCTAAAATAAAATGGCTTGAAAATGGGATTGACGATGGGTAGCACTTATTTATGTGAAAGTGCTTATTTAACAATAAATTATTAATATTATCCAAGTAAATGAAAATATTTTTATCTGCTGCCCTGCAATACATAAAAAAGAAATATGAATTTTAATTAATTGTATTAAGGATGTCCTCACATAACAGGTGAATTGTGGGCTTATTTTGTGTGTCAACCAAAGCTATAAACGTAAAACATGAGCATATAACAAATCCAAAAGATTTGCTTGAAAGAGTTTTGATGTTATTCTGTAAAAAAATCACTGAAGTGCATTATACATGAATTGTTTGTGAAACTCATGCAGTGTTGATGCACTGTATGCCATTACTCACAAAAGAGAAACACTGCATTTTTGTCAAGATTTATTGAGTGTTTCTTCATCATCATAAATACAATAGATTCTTATATATTTATTTATGAGACATAACTCACATAGCATTATTTTGCTGCAAGTTTTGCTATAAAGATAAATTTGGATTTTTTACATTAGATAGAACGCCAGAAGCAATTACACTATCCAATGGTCCCAATGGCAAGGCCAAATACACACATTCACTCACTCAAGCACACCCAGTCTCAGAACAAATATTTGCGAATTACACAAAGATTTGACCCATGTGGGGATCGAACCCACAACACCAGTGCAGTGGAGAGCGGCGAGGCGACCGCTTAAACCGATACACCACACGTGCAGACAAAAAAAAATCCGTTCGCCATTGAGAATGGTATAGAGAATCCCAATTATTTTCATGTATCAGTAGCCAATAAGAACAATATAATTATTTTATTAAACATATAACTTGAAGTTGTAGAGACCTCCTGTTTTAGAGTATCCCACAGTATGATTCGACTATAGCTTTAGATTAAAAAGATACATAATAAAATATTACAACTTATACTTAATTTTATCTTTGTGCATATGTCGAAAATACATGCGTTAATTGCGTGAAACTGGTACTTACGTTGCATATTCGTTCATTTTATAGATTATAGTTCGCATTTGTTGAATAGCCGGGTCAGCATAAGGAGCGCGAGATAGGTCTTGTCGCGTTTTGTCTTACAAAAATATGACAGAAACGAAAATCACGCTCCTTATACTAGGCTATGCTCACTAGCCTTGGCTCCGCTCGCCTAGTACATACATATATGGGCCTTTCTCCACTAACTGGAAACTTGTCTATTGAAAGTTGTCCGGACCCTATTTTTCTAGAAAATTATAAATATAATATGTTAAGTCGATAGATAGTTATAATATAAATACATATAAATAAAAAACCATTGTAATTTTCCCTTATTTTTCGAATTATAGGCAATTTTGTAAAAAAATGCGACAGAGGACTGTTTTGTCACACAGAGGACTGTTTTTTTTCCACCTAGAGAACAGTTTATGTTAATGTTTATGTAAAGAAAAACACAATATTAACTATTAAATGCAATCAAATACGTACAGAATTTTAATACTTATATTTATCAGGAACAAATTGCTAGCTTAGCTCTCTAAGTAACGAATTAAAATTATTATTATCAAAATTAAGCTTAGGTACTAAGAATCAGCCTTGATTACTTATCAATGCAGACTTATTTCTCATAAACAGGTACAGGTATATTAAAATAATAAAATATTCGTTTCCGTTTTAGGGCAATATCTAAGTTTGTTAAAACTTGGTCAAAGGACACATCAGAAACATCATTTTCATTGACTCTGAAGGTGTGTCCTTTGTCATCACAAATTTTTACGAAGGTTACTGTTAGTTTAACAACCCGTGTCTATCTTATTGATTACTGCAGCATAACAATATTTAGTAATTCTGTTAGTTGATTGAGCTAGGTCCAGCCAGTCCAGCGTCGTCGTCGGTCTCCATTGTGGAATCCTGTGAGTTGTCCATGTTTTCACTTTCAGAGTCAGTGTAAATATCATCTACGTTCTTCTGAAATGTTTTATAAGATATTATTATACAACTATCTTTGCTTCGCTATAACTTGTACTTGTGTATTAGTTTACCGGACACGAATTTTCCGAATATTTGTTATTCTTTGCAGGTTTTTATATTAGCGTAGTTTTCTTTCAGCTGGGCATTCAACACTTCACCAAATGGCGCCTTTTTGACTTATTCTCTGCGAGTTTATGGCGAATTACACATTTTACTAAGTTTAATGTTAGGTGTGTCTACATGTTTCTTTGTCTTAGCTTTTTCCAAACGTTCTAATCTCTTCCTATACTTCTCGGATTTTTTTATGTAATACTCGATCTTTTTGTCTTTATCCTTTATAATTTAGTCACGTTTATTTCTAGCATTACGCTGTCTCGCATTACTTGCATCACTTCGTGGAGTGGTCTAGGTAGTATTGATGGAGAGACAGAACTCTCTATTCGTATTTTGTCGTACAAAATTGTTTGTAATTTCTTTCAAAGCTTTTTTTTTTGCGCGATAGGTGCACAGCTAGCACAGTGCTTTCTCCGTTCTTTTGTCACATTTTTGTGTTCACGTCGACTCATATCTTTAACTGGCTTTCATGTACCTTTTTCCATCTTTCTTTAGTAGTTTCGTCGTTCTTTTTCGTTCAATTGCTCTCTTTTTACAGGGCCATTTTTTAGCCGTTCATATCTTAATCTTTCTGTAATTCGTTTCTGCTCTTTTATTTCTTCTTTGGTTTTAGGTTTCTTCTTTGGTGGCATAGCGACAATACTTAAACAATAAAAAATACTTTCAATATTTATAAAAAAGCCGTAAGGGTTTAAAAAAAGGTAGTTACTAGGTACGTATTATTTTATATTCCAAAATCCATAATAATAGAAAACTTAAGACCTGAATTAGCGTGACAGGCCGATGTAAGAAAGAAAGAGGCTATCGGCAAGCAGTAGGTTAGTGCAGACTATAAAGAATATGAATAAAATACGCGGACGTCAAATAAAACAGTCCTCTGTCACATTGAACAGTCCTCTGTGTTTAAAATTTCCAGAGGACTGGTGTACAGAGGACTGTTATTTTTACGTAAAACAGTCATACCACGTATCAGTTTAAATATTACTTCATAACGCAGAAATAGCTATAATAAATTATTACACAGCAATCTTTTTGTTAAATAAATATAATTATAAAACATAAAACATCGTAAAATAGACTTACCAAAGGAATGTTTACGCAACACAACAGAGACGTGGCTCCGACACAAACGCGGAGTTGTGACTAAGCAAACCGGCAGCAACTTTTTTAGCATGGTGACCGAGCAATCTTCACATTGTTAACATTCCGTTTCACGCGAAATGTAACCACAATAGTGTTTAACATTTTTGTGGCGCGATATTCAAATTGTGACAGAGGACTGTTCAAAAAATGTACGGACAAAATTCGAACACTAGTTTTTAGTATTAAAAAAATCTCTAAAATAATAATTGTTTTTTGTTCACATGCATTCAATATTCTTTATGTTTATAGAGTTATAAGATTTTAAATTTTTAAATACAACTAATAAATACCGAATCGAATCATACTCAATCTGGAATTAGGACATAACAGAGGACTGTTTTTAGAGGCCTTTAGACCAAATTTATGAAATGATTATGATTTCTAAATATTGAATAACCATGGCGCCTTAAATAACAGGTCATGTATTATGTGTTTTAATAAATAAAACTATGAATTAATATCGCTAAAGTAAAAAAAAATGCTTGGACCATGATTTTCCTGTTAGTGGAGAATAGCCCATATAATAAGTAGCCAATTCTCTTTAAGATTGGTCCAGTAGATTAGAAGATTTTTGGCGATAAACAAACAAAACATTTCCACTTTAAATTCTAATATTCTTGTAGATATAGACTAAATGATTGCTATATTATGCAATATTTCATATTTTATAGCATTCGTTAAGCATGGCGCTTCACAAGTTATACTAAAAATCAGTTTAGTTTTATATGACTCAATGTGACTTGAAACCGCGGCTTCGAATACCGTTCCGTCGACCGCCCAACTGGGCTTACAGATAAGGACTGTTAGCCTAATTATTGGATTGAACTAAAATGTTCTATACTTCCAGTGATGAAGCTTGCGCTCGACCAGCAATGGGGCTGACTCAGGAACGCGACGATGCCACGTTCTCACAAGCAGGTATGTCATCTTTTAATTTAAAACTGCAGCATTGCGAAATAAGGACCAAAGGCCATAGCACACACAATACTTGTTGTCACTAAAACCTACGGTTCCGATGTCGCGATCGAACTGTTTCAATGGAAGCATACAATTTATACTAAGAAACAGTTGAAAAAGATATAGGACCGGCAGGATTTGAACCTGCGACCTTCTTCACACCGGCCAGTCGCTTTACCAACCAGCTACGGTCGCCTCTGACTAGCCAGGACCTTAAATTTCTCAACTGTAGCATAGCTAAATGCTATAAAAATTATCAATAATAAACATAAAATTTGTTTTGTTTGATGGAGACAGTTGATGCTAAAAGTAGCGTGTGTGCTATGGCCGTAAATAAAGATCAATTTATGCCTATATGATCTGAAATCTCGATTGCGGTTTCACCTCAATCTTTGTCTTGTAGTGACTGTCCCAGTTTATGTAACTGAACACCAAACTTTCAGTATACAATAATTTATGTGTCTTATCCATGATGGTGCGCTAAGAAAGGATTTCTCAAAGATAAGTCTAGTTATTTTTATTAAAACTGATGTGAGTTTGTAACATTATTCAAATTTTGAAATACAGGTGTTACTCACGACCACGGTATCGCACTCTCTTGAAAATGCCTAAAGTATAGGTGAAACCGCGGTCGACTAAATAGACCAACATTACGTGAGTAACACTCGTATTTCATAATTTGAATAATAAGTTTAGTTAAAAATAATCAACTTTAAAATATGACTTATGTAAAATTCATACCACGCTTTTTACGAAATAACTTTACTATTTATGTATTCATTAATTACGGTTTGCGAAAGGAGAATGGCGCATACGCATCACACTGCGAATTTAGATGTGATACTGTTGTGCAAAAAATATATTTAAAAGTAAATAATCAAACTGATAATCCCAAAAATCATTCAGTTAAGGATATCAAGAACAGGTTAAAAATGTTCGTCTCGTATTTCCCTTTCCACTCACACCCTCGATGAGTGAACGAGAAAAAATGTACCGTTTTATGTTAAATGCACCACAAAATGAGTCAGTCATTAACGCTTGCTCGTGTTTTGTTTGTGTTTTTGTGTCAAACGGGATTTATAACAGACACCAGAACCAGAAATATATTCATCAGACTAAATATAATTGCATACTTATTGTATGCGTCAGGAGAGGGGTGCAAGAGAGCGCTTTTAAAGACGGATGGAAGATAAATAAATAAATATTCCACAACTCACTCACAACGCCATCTAGTCCCAAACTAAGCAGAGCTTGTACTATGGGTACTAGAATAACTGATACTAATACCTATATACTTTTCTTTTGTAAATACATACTTATTATACATAGAAAACACCCAGACTAAGACAAACCCCCATATGTTCATGCATACAAAGATTTGTCTTAAGTGGGAATCGAATCCGCGACCTCGCCGGCGCAGGCAGGTACACTACCCACTGCGCCATCCGGTCGTAAGTTTATGATAAGCAAGTAACTATTATAGATCAATTATTGAAGTAACAATGTTGTTTGCACAGCTTCCTTCACAGGATTAAACTAATCTTTCTTACTCTACAGCTTTAAGTCATTCGTGACATCCAGGACCTGCTGGTCCACAGCATTATATGCTAGCCACAATAAGACTAAAGGCACTGCATAGGCCACAAAAGAGTTATATCAGTCAATAGTTAGCAAAATTTTCGTACCATGTTTTCCACATCACATAGCCTTAGCACATCAAAATTAGACAGTCAAACTCTAAAAAAACGACCTCAGCGTCGCAGACAGGTACACTACCCACTCCGCCATCCGGTCGTCCAAGATATCCAGGAATACTGTTACTTTAGCTCATAGATGCGTTGACCCGCTGCGTGACTCCTGACCTTTGACCACGGAAGACTTCAGTGACAACCGGTTCTAAGCTTTGTTGTAACTGTAGTGAACTTTATTGTGTAAGATAGTGATGGTATAACCATAGTAATAACCGTTCTTTCCCACGGTTAGGTTACGGTTTGGTTTGGTCACATGATTGGTAGATGGCGATAGGCTCGCTCCTATTATAGTAATACTTAACCTTATTGGGGATGTTATGACGAGCGCAGTGGTGCGCTCTTATTGGCTCTTTAAATGACAAATACATCGATCGATAGTGTAATATCATACACATACACACCATACATATTATACCATGTTGGTTTGTATCCTACTTAAGATAGGAAAAAATGGATGAACGTGACGTCGCGAAATGACGTAACATACAGTTGAGTAATTTAGGGTCCTGGCAAGAGGCGACCGTAGCTGGTTGGTAAAGCTACTGCCCGGTGTGCAGAAGGTCGCAGGTTCAAATCCTGCCGGTCCCATATCTTTTTTTCAACTGTTTCTTAGTATAATTTGCTAAGCATATAAAAATAAAATAATACGACTAATAAAGGTATGTTTCTTTATCGATGAGTATCGAAGTTATTCTTCACTTTTAAAGACCGTATGACAGTAGCTACGGGCAGTGCAGGATTAAGCCAGCGCGGGGCCTGTAGCAAAATCTGTCAGGGGGCCCATCAATAATTTTTATATATTATAGGGCCTTTGGCCTGCTTTAGGTTTTAAAGTTTATGGTATTAAATAAAACATAACTATTAACAATTAATAATAAAACAACTTTTTTTGATTTAATGTGGACAAATTTATATATAAAGTTTTCCATATCTAGTTCTTTAAGCAAAGCTCTACAAGCTGGCTTATTTATATCGGTCAGTATGGGCAAGTCTGTATTTACAAAACATACACAAATTTGTTCTTACAAGCAAGATATTTTACGCTACTATTTCAAAAATCAGCATAGCATTTGCTACTCTTGCTATATGGCTAATCCGGCACTGGCTACGGGTAGACTGAGGACAGAAAGTGCAAATAGTCAAACTAAGACAATTGAATCGCCCAGTACTTGGTTGTGTAGGTCTGATTGTAGTCGCTATGCATAAAATACTGATGATCAGGAATAAGGCTCGGTGGATAGTAAGCCAATTGATTGTTATCCAACCGAACTTGGTCATTTGAAGATAAGGAACTACGGGCCAACTACAGCAATTTTTAATGACTGGGTGATTTCGTGTATACTAGTGTATAGGCATAACCACATCATAACACAACTTCACGCTTATATAAACCAGTGTGGCAGAGGTGTACAACGACCACACTTCACCTGTTGTGTTGAGGTCCCATGGGATAAGGGGTGAGCCTATCGCCATCCACCGAGCACAATTCCAACTCTGAATTTCCTAATGGAAAGTTCACAAATAACACTTCCGACCCGGTAATCGAACGCGAGACCTCGCGGTGAGAGATACGCTAACCACTAGACCATTGGGTAAACACATCATGCCCTTAAAAACATGGTCTGGTAATATTGATATTATTGACGACCGGATAGCGGAGTGGGTAGTGTAGTCGGCCAATGAGTTGGGTATGCAGGGCAAAAACTTCTAAGTCATAGTAAAGGCTTACGACACCAGCTATGGATAAGTGAGTTATATATCTTAAATAGTGGGTATATTACACTTATTAACCTTTGTAATTCACACATGCATATCTATTGCAGTCAGTTTTCACTATGATGTAGAAGTTTTTGCCCTGCATACCTAATTGCTTGGCCCACTGTACCTGCCTGCGACGCCGAGGTCGCGGGTTCGATTCCCACTTAAGACAAATCTATCTAAGTCTGGGTGTTTCTATGTATAATAAGTATGTACTTACAAAAGAAAAGTATATAATATATGTATTAGTATCAGTTATTCTAGTACCTATAGTACAAGCTCTGCTTAGTTTGGGACTAGATGGCGTTGTGTGTGAGTTGTGAAATATTATTTTTATTTATTTATTTATTTGATATCGTCGCCGAAAGTACACAATATTCATGGATAGTTAGGAGATAAATTTTGACATTTAAGGCAAAATGTAAGGGTCTTTCCAATTCGCAATGCTTGTATGAAATTGGTAACATGCCTAGCTTCTATTAGTCTCGTTAAAGTCTGTAGATGTCGGCGCAACACGCAAAAATCACTGAACCGTTTCGGATCCGGTTTAAGCAATATTGCAGGATGTTAGTGTTCGTTCGCATTTGATTTTCTTTAAACCGTGGTAAAAAGCGACACGGGTACGTGACCGCAGTTGTAATGGACTGAAATTGATTAATTTTCAATTGGACAAAACTTTTTCTTTAAAGGTTATTGACTTCGAATAGCCATCGCGTGCTTACTGAATAATCCAACAGCAAAATAGTGTACAATATACTTCGTTTTGAAGAAAACAAAGAAGCAATAGTTAATCGGTATCTCATAGGTAAGCGTGCTCCACCGTAGACCGCGTCATCACTTACTATCAAGTGAGCTCGTGGCCAAACGCGTGTCCATCCAGTCTATGTCATGAATTTATCTATTTGGCGGTGCTTATTTTTTTTTTTATACAACGCCCACAGCGAACGAACGTGTAGTCCACCTGATGGTAAGTGGAGTACAGCCTATGGATATCAACAATCCACAAAAGCAGATTATAGATGCGTCGCTGCAGCTAAGGAGTACGGTGTTATGCCTCATGTGCCAGTAATTTGAAAAATAATTTAAAAAATATCCCTAGACAGTGTCAATGTGTATATTTGTTTCGATTACTGCCTCGATGGTCTAGTGGTTAGCGTATGCGCCTCTCACCGCGAGGTCTCGGGTTCGATACCCGGTTCGGGCAAAGTGTTCTTTGTGAAGTTTCCGTCAGGAAATTCACAATAGCAGCACGGAGTTGGAATTGAGCCCGGTGGATTACGATAGACTCACCCCTATCCCATGGGAACTAAACATAACAGGTGAAATGTGGGTGTTGTACTCTCTGCCACACCCTTCTGGGTAATATAGGCGTGATGTTATTGATAGATTAGTTGGTTGGAACACAATATGTTATCTTTTTCAGTCTACAATTACCTGTATTTTTTCAAATAGCTTTACGTCGTCTGCTATATCCGTTGTCTTGAGTACAAATTACCTTAGTTTTGTAACACTACAACTCAATTGCAATGCCATTAGTACAGTTCCAAGACGCTTCTTACAAACAAAGTATCGCACAATAATTGTAGGTCATTGTTCCCCCTCTTTGCTACAGAATGCTCGCATGTCCGCATCGCGTTTGTATATCTGTCTGCTTGCATGATAGCACGGTGTATGACCGAATTATGTAATGTAATCGACTTAGGTACTCATACTCATATACAAAATTCTCAACAAACATACTCGTTCTGATATTTCATTCACAACTAAAGGAAATACATACAAATACGCAGGTCGTCGAGCTAATACTAATAGTACGAGAGCTAGCAACGTCAGGAAAACAAGCATTTCAGGTAGGCCAATTTTTAGATATGCTATCTCTCTCACTCTCCCGCACGTCATATGGACTATCTGGCTGGTGGTAGTGGTTGCGTTCATCAGTGCGCATCCTACCTGCACAGGTAAAATATCGATTTTTTAAATCATTTTAAGAAGTTTATTTTTTTTTTCATTATTCTTATTGAACTTTCCACAACGTAAATCTAATATTGCTAGACATTTTTATTGCTGTTTAAACTGTGCCAGACGCTAATTTCGAATGAAAAAATTTTTTTTTTTCAAAGTAATTCAGTATGGCTGAATTTTTTTTATAATATTATTTAAGTATCTAAAAACTTAAAATTAATTTGCCATACAATTATTCGGTTGTTAACCTTCAGCCAGACCGATTTAAAATTGAAAAGTTATTGGGCATGTTGGAAGAGTACGGCAGAGAACATATGTAGGTATGTCACGAAGAAATATAAAGGCAATTTGACAGTAACACATTTGCAAAATTTTTATTGTCACTGCTATAGTGATGACCTTTATTGTCGATGTGCCTATCGATATCGAAAGATTGCACTGCATACTATGTCAATATAACATAAGATATTTTAATATTCAGGGAATTCGTCTTCCTAAAGAAGATTGTGAAGACGCTGTTGCATTAAAAAAAACAAGAAATAGATAACATGAAATACGTTTATTTATTACACAAGAAATTAGAAAATACAATAATACAAATATGATCACTTGTGCATTAACGTAAAATGAAATGGGCCTCGGGTCAGCGCAAGAAATCGTAACCCAAAGCGCTATAAGACATCCAATTTGGTGCAAACTAAATGGAACATGAAGTTTTGTCATAAAATTTTAACTTGTTAGTGACAGTTATTTAAATTTCTATACAGGTTGGCTCGTTTATAACGGTCAGTATGGGGAAGTCTGTTATTATAAGAGATGCAAAGATCTGTTCTTAGGGACCATGACATCGATTTTAGTAACAAAGGAAATACAATGAATATTATCAATCTTAGATATCATGTTTCCTAGTAAAATTTACTGCTTATTACCTACATAATCGATAGCCAAATAAAAATAATGTAATTTTTAACAAACGCCGACAAAAATGTGGCGTATAAAACTAAATCAATCCCAATCGACACATATAGACTTCACCAATAAAAAGGCCAACTATCAACCGGTATATCTAAATAATCTTATAATACCGTATGCGAACTCAGCCAAGTACCTTGGCATGACACTAGACGCAAAACTTTGCTGGAAGGCTCATGTCAAAAAGAAACGCAGTGAGCTGGAACTTCGCTATAAAAAATGTACTGGTTGCTGGGTAAATATTCCATTGTCAGTACATAACAAAATAATTATTTATAAACAAGTCCTTATGCCAGTGTGGACTTATGGTGTACAGCTCTGGGGCTGTACCAAACCAAGTAACATCCAAAATATTCAAAGATTCCAGAATAAAGTATTAAGAGCAATCGTGAATGCACCCTGGTACATCAGAAATGAGGACCTCCATCGTGACCTAAAGGTGAACCTTGTCGCCAGTGTAATACAACAGTATGCTGAAGCTCATAAACGACGACTTCTTCAACACGTGAATGTCGAGGCCATCCAACTCCTTGACACCACAGACATAGTTAGAAGACTCAAAAGGACGAAACCTTTTGAGCTAGTTCAGTGAAGTGAGTGCTACTTTAAAAGAACACAAGAACAAAGTGTCAGTTTCGACAATAGAGACAATAAGATAGGTGTTAATGGAGCATAGCATAAATTAAATTAATTTAGTAACTTAGGTCAAAATTACATGATTAAATTACAGAATGAGACATTTAAGATCTTAGAAAAGTTAATTTGTCATATTTACGGAGATCGTGATTCTTGGTACGTCAATGAAGTTCGGTTCAATCTGTTTTCAAATACTTATCGGTCTGAAAAATCAAATGATAATTTTGAACAAAAAATTCGTAACTTTGATCCATCAAGCCTACCACCATGCAAAACCAAGTATCAGCATTTACTACGAGTTCGTTATGTTACAAAGTTTTGGAGAAATGTTCATTTAAAACACCCGACATCTCTATCACCTCAAGTTTCCGGCTGGACCATAAATGACCATAAATATGATTTTGTCTGGTTTGTTGGAGATCAATTGCCATCATTAGTTGCCGACATTATTATTAAAGGTAAAAATTAAAAATAAAATACTAATAAATTTCTTTGCCGAAAGATTATTCAATTTTTCATTATTTTACAGATAATAACTTATTAAAATACGATGACAACCCAAAAGACGACGATGACAATGAAAATGACAGCAGTGATGAAGATGATGATGATGATTATAAAATTAAGATGCCTCCGTTTTTTTGTAATACAATTATCAATTAAAATATATAGTTTTTGTTTATTTTCAAACTTGAGATTGATTATTAACTTAATTTTGTTCAACAATTTAATAATTATTTTGATACTACATTAATCCACACATTTATTCATTATTTCTTAATTCTTTCTCTGTAATTTATTCGACATCTATTTTTAGACCAAGCTAAATGATACCACATCACTTTCCACTTTTAAATCGGTCTGGCTGAAGGTTAACAACCGAATAATTGTATGGCAAATTAATGTTAAGTTTTTAGATACTTAAATAATATTATAAAAAAATTTCAGCCATACTGAATTACTTTGAAAAAAAAAAATTTTTTTGATTCGAAATTAGCGTCTGGCACAGTTTAAACAGCAATAAAAATGTCTGGCAATATTAGATTTACGTTGTGGAAAGTTCAATAAGAATAATGAACAAAAAAAAAAACTTCTTAAAATGATTTAGAAAATCGATATTTTACTTGTGCAGGTAGGATGCGCACTGATGAACGCAACCACTTCCACCAGCCAGATAGTCCATATGACGTGCGGGAGAGTGAGAGAGATAGAATATCTAAAAATTGGCCTACCTGAAGTTCTCTCTCAAAAACGTTGCTACCTCTTAGGCTCGAGTTCACCAAGAAGGAGTTAAACGGTGTTTACGGAACGAGCTGTCAAATATTTAACAGACGTTTAAACGAGGAGCGTTTATTTCATGTTCACCATCTTCGGTTTGCATTCGGTTACGAAACCGAGCGATTGTGAATGATTGAATGAAGACAAAGACAATAATGTCAAAATTGACATTTTTTTAATTTTTTCATCGACAAGACTTCTATAATTACTGAAATAAATAAACATTGACATTGGCGGTCTTGTCATTTCGTTGTATTTTATCTAGTTTTGCGTGCGTATTAATGTAAATAAAAAATGGATAAAGGGGATAAGAAAAGGCGAGCCGCGAATTTCAGTTACAATGAAAAGTCCATTTTATCGGAACTTATACTAAAATATAAAGATATCCACTCCACGTGGTTCAAATACTCCAGCATGTTTATGTAATAATCTTCTTCCACGAAATTCGATGCTGACATCATTAATTCATTTTACACTAAATTTTAAAAGAAGCTTGTCACTGGGGAAAACTACAATAACGTCAAAAAACTCCTGTCAAAGCATTAACCAAGAGTTAACCAAGCTCCAGAGGGTCGGTTAATTTAATCGCTCGTTTTACGCCTCTAATCGCCGATTAGTGAGTGGTGAACACGAAATTTGACGCAAACAGCTGATTAGTCATTTAAACAGTTGATTATGTGTCGGTGAACAGGGCCCTTAGACTATAATCATTTGGTATTATCTGGCAATATACGCACTAATTACGGAAAGAATAATATTACATTTGTAGGGGCACAAGTGGCACAACTCTATAACAAATTGCCAAAGGATGTCAGAGATGCGAGTTCGCTCAACATTTTTAAGAAAAGACTATCTAGTCATGTTCTCAATGATACAGCACTACTTTAATCTTACCTAGTTACTATAAAATAAAAATGAAAGAAAGAAAAAAAAATATCAAAATAATCCAGTATTTTAAATAATTATGATCACATACATATGATATGACTTGGGCCACCGCCAAATACGATCGTTGCGCGGGCTTGCGCGCTTGCATCCTTTGTGGTAATGAAAAAATGTAAATATACCCACACCACCGGGTCGTTTATTAATTTGTATTTAAGTTTTAATTTGTTTTCTCATGTAAGTGACGATTGTCTTTTTGAGAAATAAAGTGTTTTAAAACCGAAGTGCAGTTTTTTGGTAACTGTGGCCGTGGCCATATGCGTAATCCTCAGATGAAAGTGATATAAATATCATTTAAATTTAATACAATGTTTTATCATTGAAACAGTCCTAAATATCATAGAAGCAATGATTTGTTTGCTATATTTCCTCGATCATTATTTGGATGTCGATTATGTTAAAAGGTACAGTCAGCAACAAAAAACCTGAACACTTAAACATTTTCAAACTTCCATACAAATTCAAATTCAAATCATTTATTTTCATAGGCCCCAGGAGGCGCTTGAACACGTCAAAACATTACAAAAATTGATATAAAAGTAAATAATAAATAATACTAAATTATACTACAAATCATATTTTCCATATTAAAAACTTTCCTTAGATAAAATAATGCACTTTTTATCGATAACTATAAGTTTTAATTCTTCAAATCATTAAAGGCAATTACGATTTTTAATTTGTTTTTGTTTAGCTATTTCTGTTGCTGACTGACTTTTTGCTAGGCAATTCCCATGGCATCTTAATCTTTGTCTTTGGGACGAAAACATGCATAGTATAAATGAGCCTTTAAACACAAACGACATCTAATTAATGAATGGGGCAATATCTTTTGTAATATAAATAATAAATAAATAAATATTCCACAACTCACACACAACGCCATCTAGTCCCAAACTAAGCAGAGCTTGTACTATGGGTACTAGAATAACTGATACTAATACATATATACTTTTCTTTTGTAAATACATACTTATTATACTTAGAAACACCCAGACTAAGACAAATCCCCATGTTCATGCACACAAAGATTTGTCTTAAGTGGGAATCGAACCCACGATCTCGGCGTCGCAGGCAGGTACACTACCCACTCCGCCATCCGGTCGTCTAATTTCGATACTAACGACTTTCATCGCTAAAGATAAATAACAACATAACTGAAAAACTCGTTATAGAACCTTGTTCAGCAGGCATATATTATCCAGACAACAATGTTACAACTTCAACGATCTTTTGAATACCCATTCACTTATTGTACTGAAAATATTTTAAAATACATATCAATATATTGTCTCTCTCTCTCTATCTGCTTCAAGAAAGCATCCTCAAATTAAAATTGACCTTGTTTCCTTCCGCGACTCCCACCCACCAGCCTTGCATAATCTATAAATCTATTTATACTAAGACCACATGGAAAGATTTAATGTAATAAGCAGTCTCGAGCTTATGACCTATTTTTAATCGCCGTAAGCGGATAAAAATATTATATAGCTTCATGCTGTATAATTTAATAATTTTGCCGTATATTTTGGATATGGTAGTTTTACGCAGAGACCAATACAAATAATAACATGAAATCACGCCTACATTACCCAGAATGGTGTGGCAGGGGTGTACAACATTTACATTTTACCCGTTATGTTTAGGTCCCACCGGATAGGGGATGACATTATCGTTATCTACCGAGCACAATACCAACTCCGTGCTGCTATTTGAGAAATTCCTCTCGAAAAACCCAAATAACACTTTTGCCCAACTCGGGAATCAAACCCGAGACCTTGCGATGAGAGACGCATACGCTAACAACTAGACCAAAGAGGCAGTAATAATACGCTAATTAACTGATTTTGCATACTCATTGTTCTTCATGCGAGAGGTTTTTTGAAGTAGTTAATCCGTCATTATGTAATCGATTTTATACAACCTTATCACGTGCGATCGACCAAACAACTGATTTGTTTGTAGGTTATACCTAGATGCTAAAACAGCTATAAGAACAAGAGAAATTGAATGCAAAAAAGCTTGAGGTGTTCTGGGATCAAACACTATTCTGACCTCCACCGGCTGAGTTAAATGACTCTGGGTTTTTATAAGTCCTTTTTTTTTGTTTTTGTGACCTCAATACATAGCCACTCCTATTCTCTACTCTCTTTCTCGTTGGAGTATAAGTCAATTGGTTACACATACTCTGAACTACTTTAAAGTTTCTTAGCAGACCCACATTCTGCCTGACCTCAATAACTGCACATCGGCTCCTCGACCTGGGATCATAAATAAAACTTTTTAGAGCATTCTGCAGTATCTGCACTCATGTAGCAAGAATTCACACCCATTTTCAGCTTAAAGTTCTTCCTGACCTCAATATCCACTGCACCTCATAGGAGCAATTCGTCCTTCACAATGCCGGTGCACGTAAACAAAATGTTGGTGCTCACGAAATTCCAATGACATAATCGCTGATGCAACGCTAGCGGAATGACCGGGCCTGCTAATGTGGAACGCGGAAAGTGAAAGTGGCACGACGCCTCGAGCTTTTAAGTGCCAGTTAGATATTGCAGTAAGCTGCACCACTGAAAGGTTGGAAATAGGTCGTGGTGGTGGAAGCTTCCTGGAAGGATTTACGTCATCTTTCTTAACTCTTGCAGTTGGTATGCTACATGAATTGTATTGTGAATTGATACTGTACCACTGAAAGGTCTGACATAGGTCGTGGTGGACGGTCTTCCTGGAAAGACTTGCAGTCTTGCGTTGGACCTAAAAGGCTCTCGACGGATGGGGGCACACGAATTGTGAAGCCGTTTGGTTTTCTTACTGAAACTCTATAATTTGGGTATTTGGCCGAGTATTTGGGTTGGTTAATGTTGCTATGCGTTTTACATAAGAAACAACTTCAGTTCTTAGCCAGTATTGGATATTGCGTCCCTATTATTCTAACAAAAAAAGATAGCTAAATTAGCATTTCAACTTCGTTACATGCTTAATAAATTTATAAATGAATCTTCCTGAATCAGAACTAGTAGACAGAACTTGACTGAAAAATAACTGATATTCATTTGTAAAGTTTTTCTTACTAAATGTTGTTTTAAAATTCGCTTGTTATAACTATAGGCGATTGACACAGCTGAGCCGTATAAAATTGCATGATCTAACAGTGTGTTATGCACTGCATCCATTGTTTCCAAACGTTAGGCGTAAAACTTCGCGCCTGCTGGTTATCTAGGTATAGGTGATTATGCATCTGTGTTACAGCCCACACTTCTATTTTTGGATGTTTTTCGCTGTTATTAGTAACATAGTTCTTTAATAACTTTTAAACTTTCGTGTTGCATATTTATTGATATGATTTTAACGAGAATTAACGCGATTAATTTTATTAACATTTATTAAATGCACTATATACCATGACAAACGACAAACGTCAAGCACCGAAAGGTAAATAAAAATAATAGAGTTTTTTAAATTAGTGATAACTGATTGTGGTGTTATCTTAGCTCAGTGAGGTCTTCTGACAGCCTGTGACTTTGCTAAACTTTTGATTATGTTTAAGGCTTTTAAGTTTAATCAGGGATTGGTCAAATGTAAGGGTAGTTTGTATGAAGGAATTGTAATGTAACGTTTATTCATCCCGTTTGGTAGTATGATCCCCATACTATCTTACAAGATATTAGCACTATTTTTGTATGTTATCAGTGCATTTCTTTTCGTTAGTTCGTAACAGTATAATTACGAATATGTTCTAAGTATTATTTTCTGTATCATGAAATGTTTCAGTACGCCTTCGAGCGGCGTCACGTATTTCACAATATTGGTTCACCTGCAGACTATTTACTTTTATAAAAGTTACTTAAATAATGTATTTTATCTTGACTAGTCATTCATTTTCTGGTCTAGTTCTTAACAGATCTTTTTAATAGATAAAAGTCTGGTTGAAATATAATCAATACAGGTTCTTTTGAGTTGAGTAAGAAAATAAGCAATAGTGTGCGGTCGGTTACCTAGCGAAAGGTAACTTGAGCGGGCCCGTGGCGAATGTGTGTAACCGTGTTTAATTTTAAATGTCAATCATTTTACCAACCAGTGTGTGGTAACTCGAATTCAATGGTATTTGAATTATTTAACTACGATAAATGTTACGAGTTACGAGGTGTGTCGACTTTTTGTGACTTCGATTAATTAAATTTAAGGGTCATATCTCTATCACAAAGATTTAACCGCCTATTAAAATATTCTCACAGATATTTCTTTACTCTGTGACATTTTGACCTTTTCTAATATTTTTGAAAATAACATTCTATTCTATTTTGACTGTAAAACTGTTCTTATCCGATTAACTGTATTCCGAATAGATTAGAATGAGTTCTTATTACATTACATTATATTATATTACGAAGTATAAACATGTTATTAATTGTATGTATTAAGTAAATAAATGTCAACAGTTTAGTGCCGTTTACAAAATAACACTAATCTGCAGTATTAATCTATCTGCCAGTTACGATCATTAAGATTATCACTGTAATTAATCACGATTTCACGTTATTTTTCAGTTAAGACGAAACTTTGTGTGTATGCAGTGTATATTTATCATTTCTGAACGCTCGAACAGATTTATTTATTTATTTATTTATTAGGCGCACAAAACACATTACAATCATGATAACTTTAAAAATAGATAATGTACAGTTCAGATCTAGATCGTAACATAATACACAGCACAATCAGTATTGAAAGATCAAAAAGCTCTAACTACTAAAAATAATAAGAAACGCGGTTACAATAGAATTCAATAGATGAACTAACAATTAAACATGGTTATTTATTATTTTGTTTGGATGCCTCAGATGCTTCTACAGATGAACAGATTCTTATGAAATTTGGCACAAGGGTAGTTTTTAGCCTAGATTAGTATATTATCGGCTTTTTTAAAGACGTATCACGCGGGCAGAGCCGCAGCTGTAAGCTAATATTTCGAGTCGTTCCCATAATTCGATAGGTTATTGAACAGTTAGAGCAAACAGTTGTAATGTATTCTTGGAAAACGAGCTATTGTTTGAAGTAATGACGTAAAGACAAATTTTAACGTGTTTGCGGCGTGGTATTGACCTCTGTAGGTGTGTTAAAGTCATGGATCAGGGTATCATTGATTCGAGTTAAAACGTTGTAATGTGGGTTTGTATAGACCTTTAATTATATTGGGTTTTACACTCATGTCATTTAGGGATGCTGAATATGTCAGGGATTTTGGGAAAACTTTTCATTGATGCGGCAATCTTTTTAAATAATTTGTTCTTACTGCGGCAATCTTTTTAAATAATTTGTTCTTACTCTATCCTAGGATAAGTATTTGATATGTAATAATTGTCTATGTCATCACTATAGACACAAGTTTATATTTTAGTCTTTATTTATCTATGCCTTAAGCATAGACAATATAGATTACAAGACTTCCATTGCGCTTACTATCATGGCGGGTATCTAAGAGTAGTAGCCTCTCTGTAACATTTTTTTATGTAACACCATTACTGCGAATACCATCTTTAATTCAAATCTACAGTCCACAAAGACCCCAACACTAATGATAAATATGTTCTTCAAGACCTGATGCTGAACACTGTCAAACAAGAAATTGCTGCCCGAAGCCTAAAATATCAAGAAAAATTAACCACACATGTTAATGCTCTGGCTGCCAAACTGAGGGGTACAGGAAGTACAGTTTATACAAGGCTAAGAAGGAACAGCGTTTCAAACAAATCTGAATGTTAGATTCGCCAAAGAATAGTGAGAGTGGTCAATGGACAACTCTCCTTGCCTAATATAACAATATTAAGTCAGACCTAACTCAGACAAAGAAACGGCTAAATGTTTATGACAGATTGCTGGGCTTAGCAGGATACATAAAAAAAAAAAAAATATATAAGATTATATATTAGATAAATTAAGCAGTGGTCTACTGTAAATTTTGACCTACTTATTTGAATACAATTTATCAATCAAGTAACTGGCCAGTGACATAATAAAAGATTAAACACCATTTACTTTGGTTTTATTTTTTTGAATTGCATCTTACTCTTGCAAGTAATTATCTTCTCAATGGATGACGTAAACTTAATTTCTGTTGTATTTATTTTATTGAGATTTACTTGTTGCTTGGGAACTCGGTCGATTTTATTTCTCACATGCAAATTATGATTTTAGCCCCCTTAGCACGGCTTACGTCTCTTGACATTTAGATTCGACTATGACATAGTTATTATCAACATAGAATCGTTAAAGCCTGAGATAATAGATGTCAAGATGTAACATGAAGAAAATTTACGGTTATTTACAACAATGGTCAAACAATGTGTACAAACTGTCAAATATCACAGAAAATTGAACCCAAGCAGGGTAAAAGTTGTCAAAACGCAGACATTTCTAAACTTTGACGTTAATTTTATCTGGAACGCGCAGTGGGAATAATGGCATTTAAAACTTATAGCTCCCTCTAGGTAAATGCAGCTCTAGTTAAAACCTCCATTTATTTGGTATTTTGACGTTTCTATGTTGATTCCTACGTTATAGTCTAATCTAAATGTCAACAGCCGCAAGCCGTGTTAAGGGGGCAGGCTGTTAGGTGATAACTGTCCCTAAAAGGAGGTGTTTATAGTTTTTAGCTTTTTTGTTTGTTTTTGTGTTTTGTCTTTACTCTTGAAGCGTATTCGATCAGTGGATTAGTTCTTTTCATGTGGCCAATGTGAGCTTACTGATTTAATGTGTGCATTTTTTAGTTAAGATGCTGTTCGTGCATTGCCCGTCAATTTGACACGGAACTTCTCATAAATATTATGTCATTAAAATGTCTGGCAACAATGTGCCTTTAATGAGGTCGCTATTACTAGCAGCGGTATCTATTATATTTATCTTAGAAAAAGATAAATTATTACGTGCATGAGAAAAGTTCGCACGTTAGCGCGTCTTCAGCCGGCAGTGATAGTTCTCTTAATATGGCTTAGGAAACGCATCATCATGCCTTTTACAATACTACCGCAGTTGGAGAAGTTTGCTTGGGAAAATGACTATGATGTTTAGACCTAAGTGAGATTTAAAACGAGCTGAGAAACAACTTTGGAGACGAAGCTAGGTACATGTGTGGCAGTGATCTGCACTCCTTCTGTAGAAATAAAACGTGGATTGCTTCTTACACTTTTATTCACACACTCTTGGTTATCTGGTATACTGTCACATTAAAATAAGACGATACCAATGGATCACCCGTGAGACGAGAGAGATAGATAGATAGTTAGATAGAAAATACTTTATTTGTACATAATTTCACATGAAAAACTTAAGAGATAACAAAAAGAAACATAACAGAAAAAATGCACAAAGAGCGGCCTTATCGTTTAAAGCGATTTCTTGCGTTTCAAAGATGCTGGTTTGACTTTTTTAGCGAGTGGTTTGCAGTGGGAAAGACTCCAGAGGATACGGAAGGATATGACACAAGATGAGAAGGATTTCATCAAGGATAGGGAGAATCATATTCCGACTGAGCAAAGCAACAGCATTAAAAAAGAGAGTATCAGTTTTATTTCCTAACGGCGGTTATTCCTTTCTAGTGAGGGGACACAATGCCAGTGATGCGACACGATAGAATCGCCACACATGTGACATGACAATTACCTTTCAGCCCGACCTTGTTTGCTGCCAATGGTTAGCCATCCTGTTGTCAGGTCAGCAGTAGATATGTGCATGTAGATAGGTCACAGTTGTGATTCTGACGATCTTGGAGTAGAGAATAGCGATACGATTATGACCCATAAAATTGTTACATTATTTGGTTTCTTAAATCTTACTAGACAATAAAATGTTAGTTGTTATTTAATTGAAAAAAATAAACCAACTTCAATTACAAAAAAAACTAAAAAACACGCTTTTAAAGTACTTCTAACTAAAAAGTGAAAAATAATTCCTAATATAAGCTGAAAAAAGCGTGGGTTGCTCGATAGACGAAAAATATGGCACAGAGCGCCCCACGCTTTTTTCAGCTTATATTAGGAATTATTTTTCACTTTTTAGTTAGAAGTACTTTAAAAGCGTGTTTTTTAGTTTTTTTAAACTATTATTTATTTTCTACTTTTTAGTTTTTTTTTTTTTTTTTTTTTATCGAATTATTGCATTGTCTTCGATCTTTGACAGGTGTGCAAAATTTGAATGAAATCTGTCCGTTTAAAGTGGGTCAAAATCGAGTCCAAAGGAGTCGGTTACATACAAACAAACAAACAAACAAACAAACATACAGGTGAAGCTAATATAAGCGTGTTAAAAATAGCACTGAAAATTGAGTTACTCGTTCATTTGTCGCACTTAATGCTAATTTTAGACTTATGTAGTGGAAATTGAACCACACGGGAAGCACCAGCTTTCAAATGAAAAAATAATTATTAAAATCGCTTCGCCCAGTTGAAAGTTATGAGGGAACAAACATAAAACAGAAATACAGACTAATTGAGCCTCCTCCTTTTTTGAAGTCGGTTAAAAATGCATGAATAGCTCTAGAACTTACACTTGTGATAGCATATAAAAATATAGCGAATCGCAGTAAACATTTCAAGGCGAAACCAGAACAGCCATTTTAAATTCGATATGGAAACAAGTTCGGAAGTTGCACTTCAGGAAATGAATAAGTTCGCGTGTTACGAAGACATTTAAACCGATATATTTATGTATATGGCATACATATATACATACATGCCTATACATATGGCACGGGGTAATTTAAAAAATAATTAGTACCACTTAGGGTACCTTTCTTCCTTATACCATATAAATACTATTTCTCTCAATACATTAAAGTAATAAAATGGTTTTCTGTATGCACTTGTTCTTACATGTGATACTTAAATTACCTATTTTTACATTGTGCTTGCACTGTCTCAACATTTCTCTCTCTGCATTTTCAAGCCTCAGTTATTTATTCATCGACCTTAGTATTTTTTTATTAGTCAGCAATATCGTGAGCTTTTGAACACTGGCTAGCGTATAGTCACCGAATTGCTTCAGTAGCGTATAAAAAAATCTTACTGGTCTAAAAAGAAAAACAGAGCGTTGCATTTCCCTTGTTGACGCGCTTTGAGGATTGAGATATAGATAGTCTAGCAAAAGTCTAGTAAAATTTCATACATATGTACGGGGCCAGGCGCACCGTGCAATATATGAAATTTTATCCGTTACACAATACCTGTCGATGTTATAATATTTAGATTGGTGTTTTAGGGCAGTAGCCAAATACTGTTAGAATTTTTAAAATGACCCTGTATGTCGTTTAGGACAAGGAGAGCGACTGGTCTAAAAAGGCTTCCTGGTATAAAAACGGAGCGTTGCATTTCCTACGTTGACACGCCTTGAGGCTTGAGATTTACTCTAGCCAGGTGCAGGGTATGAAGTTTTCTCCGTTACACAATTCCTGTTGATGTGGTAATAGTTTATGTATGGTGTAATGCTGCAGGTAAGTGCAAGCAAATGGCTGCAGTAATACATACATACTTTTGCCCTCAAGAAATCTAGACAATTAAACCAAAAGGACTGAACCTTGTCAGGCGTCCCCAGCTGCCAAATTTTAAAGACAATTCATAGATCCACGGATCAACTTACCTCCCCGCTTCCCCGCGAGTTTTGGCAGGCTTTTTAGCATAGATATTTGCTTTCATTTCCTCTCCATATTGATTAAGTGCGCTTTGTCAAAGAGAGAACAATGACTCATTTGGTTTAAAATTGTTTTAAAATCCTGATCCGAAACTATGAAATCAAATGGGATAAGCGGATAAAAACTTAGGTAAAAACCTATACAGCCTGTTGTTATTAACTCAGCTCTAACTATAAGCAAAACAATATTTTAACGTCGACAATAGTGCTTTAAAAGTTATATTATTATCTCTGCTGAAATACAAGAAAATGTAATTAAATGCTATTACTGTTTCCGACTCAGTATAAAATAACAATTTCGTTTCAACATTTAAAGTAGGTACGCATTGTCTCTCAAGCAAGAACTGAATGTAACAGTACTATATTTAGTTACGTTATGAACTAGTTTTTAAACGCTTACTATAACGCTAATTACTTTATTAAGACACTACATTCTTTCTATTTAGACTTCCCTTCCCTTGTACGAAACATCATTATACGATTTTTGCAGAATCTAAAAACGATATGTTCTAAAGAACTGTGGTATAGAATATACGACTGCTTATCGTGAAGTCGCAGATTCGATCCTCAGTGCAAGTGTTATTTGAGATGAAAATTGTTAATGGTAGCACGGAGGTCGGTATGTACCCCGTAGATGGTAATAAACTCACCCCCCATCATATGGAACTTAAACATGACTGGTGAAATGTAGGTGTGTTAATACATCCCTATTATGGGTGTGACGTTATGTTTTATGCTGTAAAAAATAACCGACCGATCTTTAGTAGTAGAAAGGTTTGTTGGTAGGTTATTGCCCAGGGTAAAAACATTGTCATTCTGAATGTTCAATATTGCGAACTCTTTAAGTACTCAATACAGCTGTTTCACAAACTTTCGGTCAAGGACATTTTGAGTTGTCAGTCGCATCCGGACTACTAACGATCCTCTACTCACTCCTTGTTGTACACACGGCTACTACTCAAAGATTTGTTCTGAGACTGGGAGTGCTTGTCTGAGTAAATGTGTGTATTTGGCCTTGTCATTGGGACCATTGGATAGTGTAATTGCTTCTGGCGTTCTATGTAATGAAAAAACCCAAAAAATATATAAATAAATAAATAAATATCACACAACTTACACACAGCGCCATCTAGTCCCAAACTAAGCAGAGCTTGTACTATGGGTACTAGTATAACTGATACTAATACATATTATATACTTTTTTTTTTGTAAATACATACTTTTTATATATAGAAACACCCAGACTAAGACAAACCTCCATGTTCATGCACACAAAGATTTGTCCTAAGCGGGAATCGAACCCGCGACCTCGACGTCGCAGGCAGGTACACTACCCACTCTACCATCCGGTCGTCATACAGTATAAGCTGGTCTCGCATCGCTCGGGAAGCCTATACAACACGACACCAACTTATATCGGTAATATATAACTTCATGTGTCTCCGTGTGTACAAAACCGGACAGATAACATCTCTAAAGCCGTTGACAAAGATATGTGTGGGTTATCCCTTACATTACCTAATATGCCACGAATAAGGATTGGCACCCACTTGAACTCAATGAGACCATCGGTTATATAACTGCTAACCAAATACATCTTAAATTACCCAAGTTTATTGACCAAAAGCTGATTAAAGATTTACTTTTTAGTCGACTACAGGAGGTGATCAATTCAATTCCTAATTTTTATGTTAATAATATTGTTGGGTACCTTATTCGTACATGTATGTCACTGTGGGCTCCTACAGTTTGACAAGAAAGAGAAAAAAACCGGCCACGTGCGATTTGAACTCAATCTATTAAATACGGCAAAATTCATGTCTGATATATGGATGCCGTCTAAATAATGTTTTTATTTTGTTTTTAGTTTTTGTTGATATAGCGGCAACAGTTTTACATAATCTGTGAAAATTTCTAGGTACAACGGTTCATGAGATAAAGCCCTGGTGACAGACGGACAGTGAAGTCTCAATAATAGGATTCCGTTTTTACCCTTTGAGTACGGAATCGTAAAAACGAAGTGGCCACTGTTCTGTTCTTATGACATTCCAATTACAAATCAACCAAAAGTTTACGATCAATTGATTTTTGACATTTCCATACATTTTGGCTCATCGATGGGTGTCTACGATGCTTTCCAAATAGCTGAGGATAGATTGAGATGGCGTAAGATCGTAAAATCAAGTCTTATGGATGGAGGAGGTCACGACCCTCAGACATGAGGAATGCGTCTGACGGAGGAGGAAATAAGAGCCGCCCATTTCGACTCATCACCTGATTGACTATAATATGTAATAACTGGTGGTAGAGCTCTTGTGAATGAGCTCGAGGGCGGCAGCACCACCGTCTCACCTTTAACCTGCCGCCAAATAGTAGTGCTTCCATTACTGTGTTCCGGTTTGGTGGTGAGATCAGGCCCTGAAATTACAGGCACATTAGGCATAACACCGTAGTCCTCAGCTGCAGCGACGCATCTACAATCTGCTTTTGTGGATTGTTGATGTCCATGGGCTGTACTCCACTTACCATCAGGTGGACTACACGTTCGTTCGCTGTGGGCGTAGTATAAAAAAAAAATATATAATAGCCGGTGGCTGAGTTTTGTATAATCTCGGCTATTAAAAATAATGTTTAAATATGGTATCAAGATGTAGATGTAGGCAACATAGAGATTGATTGCACCAAGTCTTTGAACCGTGGTGCAATCGTGGCTAACCACTGCGCTGTTGCAATCCGTGTGTCATGATTGTATTGAAATACTGTCGCTTTCCATTCAGATAAAAGGATTATGTGTGGGATGATACTATTGAACTGATACAAATGACAAATGATACAATCTGCCTTCGCTTTCTGTACAATGCCTTATTTCGTTTAAGAAAATACACGACAAGTCCTAAAAACTGCCTCAATGGTCTACTGGTTAGCGTATGCTCCTCTTACCGCATGGTCTCTGGTTCGATTCCCAAGTAG
Source organism: Hypena proboscidalis (assembly GCA_905147285.1). Lineage (NCBI taxonomy): Eukaryota > Metazoa > Arthropoda > Insecta > Lepidoptera > Erebidae > Hypena > Hypena proboscidalis. The sequence goes on along the minus strand of LR990147.1, from coordinate 15,187,150 downwards.
GACAAAGTATTATTTGTAAACTTTACTACTATTTTTTAAATAGCAGTACGGAGTTGGAATTGTGCCCGCTGGATGGCGATAGGATAGACACCCACATTTCACTTGTTATGTTAAAGTCTCTTGGGATAGGGGTCCCAAGAGACTTTAACATAACAAGTGAAATGTGGGTGTTGTACACCTCTGTCACACCCTTTCGGGTAATATAGGCTTGATGTTATGTTTATGACTAATATTAGCGATTGGTTTTGATCTTTTTGTGGCTGTGGACCGCATTTTTATGACTTTGCTTCAACTCAATTTCAAGCAAGTTTTACGAGCTTTTAAATTTCATAATGAAAATGTTCAATACATCATTATGGATTTAAATTGATTACAGTTTCCTTGTATATAGTCCAGATTGCCGTGATTTCTGACTTGCTTTTAATAAGGAGCGCTTTAGCGTCAATTCGAGTCATCATCATATATTATAATATTGTCAAAGTTTTTCGTTTATTAATTCTTTCATTTACCAGAAACTGTGTTTTATACATGCCTGGCACTGCCTTTTTTAAACAACATGAAATATCTGAAAACAGCTTAAAAAACAGCAATGCGCAATGTAACATTTAGTAGATGTTCAATATGTTCATAGCCATTTCTAACAATCCAAGCAATTCAATCTTACCTGGCAGTTTATAAGAATTAGCAGCAATTAGCAAAAAGCCGATGGGATCTTCCTAGAGCTGTAATAGTAACCGGCGTAATGCAATAATAGCAAAGCACAAAAACGTGATCGCAAAGCTTGTTACCGGCATGGGAACTACGTTCACTGCTTGATGTAATCGAGAGAGACCATGGATTATGATGATTGAGGATAGATTGTACTATAATAGGATACCAGAATTTATAAGAGACAAATAAAATATAATTGATTTTAAAAACGAACGATAATAAGCTTTTGTGCATAATAACATTATTATGCACAAAAGCTTATTATACAGTGAATAAATATCTAACTGAGAAATAGCTATCAATTGTAAATTATAATAATACTAGCTTCCGCCCGCGGCTCCGCCCGCGTGGTATGTCAATTAAAAGTAGCCTATATGTTAATCCAGACTATAAGCTACATGTGTGCAAAATTTCATCGAAATCGACCCGGTAGTTTTGGCGTGAAAGAGTAACAAACATCCTTACATCCATACATCCATACTTACAAACTTTCGCCTTTATAATATTAGTAAGGATTGCTGTACTACCTTCTACTACTATTATATTCTAACTATATATTATGTTATATTTGTATGCCAATGATGGCAAGACATAGCGATCAATATGTTATAATTATTTTAGAGAATATCTGTATACCTACCTATGATCTACAAATAAAGGATTTTGAATTCTAAATTTTGAATTTTGAAATCGTAGATAATTGTTGGATTATTCTAAAATAACGTAACATAACATCACGCCTATATTACCCAGAAGGGTGTGGCAGAGGTGGACAACACCCACATTTCACCTGTTCATGGTCCCATGGGATAGGGGGTGAGCTTATCGCCGTCCACCGGGTGCAATGCCAACTCCGTGCTGCTATTAAGAATTTCCTGACAGAAAGTTCACAGATAACACTTTACCTGACCCGGGAATTGAACCCGAGTCCATGCGGTGAGAAGACGGAGAAGACCAATGAGGCAGTATAGTCTAAAATACTGGTTGGAAATAACACAGTACCAGATATTCAGCACATGGTTCTGGAACTCTAGGTATACAAAAAAAAAAGAACTAAAAAGATAAAAACAAGTATAGCATTATCTACATTAAATTCATTAACAACAAATGAAATATGTCAAACTAAATTCTGTATGATGTTGCAGGCGGTGACAAACGAAGTTATATAGTAGTAACAAAGTATTGTTTGTCCCCGCCTGCAACATCATAAAGAATTTAGTTTGACATATTTCATTTGTTGTTAATGAATTTAATGTAGATAATGCTATACTTGTTTTTATCTTTTTAGTTCTTTTTTTTAAGCAGTCGGGTTTTTTGTTTTTTTAATAATTATTTTTTATTTCACTCTTTTTAGTTCTTTTAACCGACATGTTTTTTTTATATCTATTAATTTGTAGAAATCAAATCTCTTTGAGATCAATGAGCCTTAATCGTGAGTTAAACTATCAAATTCAAAAACAATTATTCAAATTCGACCGGCAGTTTCTAAGATTAGCGTGAGCGAACATACAAACTAACTTCCACCCACTTCGGACGCGCGAGCGTGCCGATATATAAATTGGTAAATTGTGTTTAATCAGTAATATAAATGTGATAAGAAGTATATATTTTTGAAATGGTCTTTTCATGGCCTTTTATTTGATACCCATATTACTATGATGAAAAGAAAATCCATACCTCCCCCCCTTTTTTTTTCATTTGCCGGCGCCATTTTGAAAATTTATATAGCCTATGTCACCATTGACTACATAAAAAAAGGCAGGACTCCGTCTCTTGAAACACTTACTGAAGCACCCATAGTAAGTCACACGTACACACAGAACACACACATTGACACAATAGTAAGTCAATCGCCCGCCATTACGCTTTGGACTGTGCTGTTGCTCGGATGTTCAAGTAAAATAATTAAAAATGCCGTCTTGTGTTGTGAAAAGCTGCCGAAACCATAGCGCCTCGATAAAAAAAAACCAGGGGATCACTTTTCATAGGTAAGCAAGTAATATATTCAGCTTATTGCCGAAATTATATTGTTTTCGTAAAAAAATATACCAAAACTATCAGTGTTGACAGTCAATAAATATTTTCATTTACCCTGAATTTGGGTAAATATTTTTTAGTAGTATAATACATTAAGTATAAATTATTATTCTATGTTTTATAGATTTCCTGCTGCAAACGACGCATGGAAAAATTATTGGATAAAAATAATTAGAAACTGCAGAAATGATAACAGTTGGTATCCATCAAAATATATTATAGTGTAGTCTGCAGTATACACTTCGAGGAAATTGATTTATGTATATAAAACAAAAGGTGGACTTATTCGCATTGTCAGCTTTGCCGTACCAAAAAAGGTAAAACAATAGTATATTGTTTTAAATAAAGTATTAAATTAATAAATACCAGTATTTTAATCTAAAACTTTTTATTTCTTAGTTTAGTTTATTATTATTATTTTTTCTTTATAAATTTTTTATTTGCCAATATTTATTTGAAATATTGAAAAATCGCATGTAAGTGAATCTAAGCTTCGTGATTGTTGGTTTAGTTTAACTTAGATATTTTATTTGGTTTGTACATTTTGTTGACGTTTTCAAGCACTTTCTGATAGTTTATGTAATGGAGAATTTTTGTTTTTTATTTTTTTGATTTCTGCCATTACTTACCCTACTATCCAATTTCGGCTCCAGGTCCTAAACTGGGACACCCTGTATATCACTAAAGCATCTTCACCATCTAAGAATCAGGAAGCGCCGTAGGAGTCGTAATTTTAAAATATTTTCCAAAAACTGGGTAGCTGCACTAAAGCATCTTCGCTGCCTTGCGTCAGGAGTGCCAAGAGCAACGAATTTTCTACATATTCCCTTAATAAAAACAAACAACTTCCAGCTGCAGGCCCGCATCGACTGCTAGAAATATAAAATCAACTTTGTTTCGAAATTCAATCATAAAGTTGTTTTATATTGTTTGGTTTTTGGCCACGGTAGTATAAAACTACCTATATCATGTTTGATGGTAAAAAGCAGCAAATAAAAAAATATAAGAACTAAACCTCTAAAATATTTATTTAAATTATTGTAAAAATGTGGGTAATATTTCTCATGGCTGGTAACCCCTAACACACGCACTCATAAACAGACCGCTGCCATTTTGGTGCTTCAATCATTTACAATTCAACGACACCTCATTTGTCAAAATCCGTCAAGCCGTTTGGGCTGTAGGGCGTGCCAAAGAAATAGACATACATACATACATACATACATACATACATACATACATACATACATACATACATACATACATACGCTCGTAAAACATAACCCTCCTTCTGACGCAGTCGGGTAAAAATAATACATGAATCATCGCATCATTTCTATTCAATATGGATTTTGCTGTCGCTTATGATACAGTTGCTTGCGTAGGTTTTTGAAGCGTGTTAGCCTCTGCGTTGTAAGAAATTTTATTGGGACTTCTAGCCCGCAGCACCTGCTGTCTGGCTAAATATTAAGTTCCTTGTTCTTAAGCCGGAATTCTGATAGCACACCAAAATATGGCCCATTTGTTGTCCTGTCCATTACTTCCTACACGGGGTACAGGGGGTACCCTAAAAGACCTTATGCAAGCCAACCAAAAAGGCGTCTTAGTCGCATCCTGGTCTAAAACAATATAAATATAAATAATTTGACAGAATTACTGTAGTCATGGACACGACAAGAAGAAGAAGAAGCTGGAATTAACGACCATCGCAAGATCTACTTCACCTCTTTATGCCATTGGATTCGTGATATTTTGATTAATTTCATATCTTTTTCTCAAGATTCAATATTAAAATCATTTATTTTCATAGGCCCCAGGTAGGGTTGCCAGATCGATTCGTCCTGTTATCGGGATCAATAACCGATTTTTCGGGATTTTAGGGCTTTGGTCGGGAGAAATAAAAAAATAAGTTAATAATATTAATTATACCTACATAATATATTAAGTATACAAACATATTTTTGCATTGCACTGTAGATATAAGAAAAAAAAAACATAGGTAGTAGGTATTTGTGACACATAAGATAAGAACCGAATGAGCATGTTTATTGTTTTTGTTCTTGCCATAAGTATATATATGTCATTTTTTTTTACCGCGTTTAACAACTTTTGAGCTTTATCGCTATTCAAAAAGGTCTTAAATTTTAAGCAATTTTCGTCAAAATTCAAACGAATTATTAATTCCGCCTTTATTAAATCCATGCTCATTCGGTTCCTTTCTTTTGAGTATAAATTATTAAGTATACTAAAAACGCGTTCGCAGTAAGCGTTACTTACTGGAATTGAAAATATAAAACATACAATTTTGGTTAAATTTTTAACTTCAACGCAGTTTCTTATAAAATATGCCCATAGCTTATCATTTTTCATTTCAGTTTTTTCTTCTGGAAGGCGATTTAAACTAAAAACTTCTTTTAAAGAACAATAATCACTGTACGGTATATGTGGTGTCAATATCATTTAAAATTTTCAATTTTTCTATTAGTTCTAAGAGCTCACTCCATGTAAACAAAGTTTCTTTTTTTAATGAAAACTTAGAGAGCATTTTGTATAAAGACTCCTCACTAAAATCAAAACGTTCGGAGTGCATTGCAATGTTTTTTCGCTCTGCGCCAAGCGCCCAAGTGGTTTGCAAGTTTCGTTTTAGGAAAATGTGAACTTAAAATTATCGAACTTGTTTTTCGGGAGATTATTTGCTTTGTCGGGAGTCGGGAGGACATACAAAAATTCGGGAGAATCTCGCCAATTCCCGACCGTCTGGCAACCCTAGCCCCAGGGGGCGCTTGAACACGTCAAAACATTATAAAAATTTATATAAAAATTATTATAAAAACAATATAAAATTTTTAAGTAAAACTAAATTATACTAATAACAATGATTTGAATAGCTCAGATTAATTTTAATCAAACTGTTTAGAATCAGATTAAAATCAATCTAAGTACCAGCTCCGGGATTACATTATGAGAAGAGCTGATGAGAAATTGGATTGGATTGGACATTTTTATTATATTTGATTTTGGAATCCGTAATTTAATGCTCAATTAGAATTTTGTAATTATATTATTAATTATTTTTATATTACCCACTCACATAAAATACATGACGTGTAAAAAAATTACTAATAAATGAGAAAAAAAAAAAAAAAGAAACTCATGTCCACCATCTTTTCAAATGGAAAATATAACAATTAGTATTATGCATATTAAAAGTTTTTCAGCTTTTCCATTTGATTCTTACAAAATAAATAAAATTAATCATTGGGGCTCCTGCGGTTATTTAGTCATTTATTCGTACTTTTGGCACGCACAAATTTCGTTAAATAATCGTATGTGTATGATGTTTATATTATATTGAGTTAATAATCTTGCGTAAATACTCTAACATTATCTAATCTTTATTTACTAAGTCCATTCTATTTTAATAATTACATACTAATGAAAATAATGAATTCTCGTTATATCCAATTAAGATTTTAGTTAAGACATTTAATTGCTAGTTTAATTTATTCATTGCAAATTAAACTTATTTTTAGTTTTTAGAATTTCGTCCCCAGTCCTCTGTTAGCCAACTTTTATTACAAAATTCATTACCACCAGTCATACAAAACATAAACACGTTCCAGAATTATATCCTTGTGACGGTTGTGTTAAAGAGATTATTTGTCCCAAATCTTCTTCCTGCCCTTATTCCATTTTATTTATTGTCTGCGCAATCCATCTCCTGTCAGCCAACTCGAACAATAATATGTCAATTTTATATTTCTTATTTTAGCCATAGCGATCTAACTTATTAGCTTACTCAAAAACAGGTCATTTTCATTGAAAAGCAATCAAATCTGAATACCAAATGCGATAAACAAACCCGTCCTTGATAGTAGCAAAGCATGGTAACTTTATGTAACACTGTTTCGCAGCCGCGGCGGTGGCGGTGGGAGGTTGCAAGCCGGCGCAGGCGCCGCAGCGCGCTCCGCAGGAAAAGATCAGGTCGGTATCAACAATACTTCCTACTTCATTTGTTGTTGTGAACGCGACACGGACAGACGTCTGTCGAAGCCCTTATCAATGATAACAAGTGTACAAAAAATTTTACTAGTGACTTTGTAAAGGTCGTATGTCGACCTCTGTGTGTGAGCAAAGTGATAAAGTGTAATTTTGGAGGATTTTTACTTATTTTCGTAAGTTATTTTCAATGTTATCTTATAAACGTCAAACGTCAGGAATTGCCTGACTTAATTACCTTCATTGACGTTATTCATGTAGTTCAAAAGGCTGTATACGTCAGCAAAGGTTTACGTCCTTTAAGCAACAATTTTGTAAGAAAATCTCAATGTAAAGTAAACAAAGAAACTGAAAGTATTATAAATGTCCTTGAATTCACGTGGTACTGGCAAATAAGGAAAATATGTGTACAGATGCGTTATAATTTGTAATGTAAAGTATTTACTTAGAGGCCAATCGACGTAACGCATGTTGTGGATGTGTGGAGTAACGTGAATGTGGTTATGTTTTGAAATGATAGTCATGCTCTATGAGTTTCAGCTGTAGCGAATGTATCAAGGACTTCGAATCGAGCCTTGAATAGCAATGTTTATGTCATACTAATTAAAGAAGCATTCCATTAGTCAAAATGTGCGTTCAATTTCATTCCCATACAACAAACAAGGACCAATAAGCAGTTATTGGTCATTCTTAGCCTGAAAAAGCATGTAATATAATAAACATATTTTTGGAAACAAGAAAACTGCATCTTAGATCTAAATCAAATTCGTTAGGAAGAACAATCTTCAATACCCTAAATGTTGCATAATATTTTGCAATCTCTATAACAACATTAACTATCTTCATAAGTTTCACAAACGCCTTACACATTCTATCAGTCATCGATGCAGAATTTGTACATCATAAACAAGGCCATGACTAAAATACAATCCATCAGGATTTACTCACCAAACCTTTGTTTACTAACGTCATTGACGCATCTAACGTCAAGGTCATTTAGTTAAAGTACTTAAAAAACTAGATGACTCATCAAACACTAATGACAACCATTTATCTGCTTACCCAGTAATGAGATGGCATTACTAGACTTGGTTCATTATTAGCCATGTTTCACAATGTACCAAGGTTGTTGTGCCACTTTTCATGCGTAGACAAATGACTTCAGTTCAAGCTATTGTAACAGAGACGAGGTCAGTCGCCTAGTAAGAACAAATGGTGCAGAAGGCCTGTTCCCCCACAGTTAGATAAAGATATCCAAAGGGCCGCTGTACTCCCTTTAGTTAGCTAGTAGAGACGTCTTGCTGTGTATAACGTTGAATATATTCCTTTTTCTCATGTATGATTTGACACACAACATAGTGAGATGTGATCTTCTCAGCAGTAATGAGCTGTAATCAGTTCTGTACAAAATACATTACTATTTTTGAGATCACCAGCTGCTCCCTTAACTACTTAGACCTGGGATTACTAGTCATGTTTCTTAATGTACCAAGGTTGTTGTGCCACTTTTCATGCGTATAGAAATGAGCATACAGCTCAGTCTATTGTAAGAGGAACGAGACCAGACGCCCAGAAAGAATCAACTTTGACGAGGCTGATGTCAAAAAGAGGCACAGGGGTAGGAATGTAGAAAGGTTATCCTAGTACAAAAGAGTTGCTTACCGTACACTCTTGGGTTCGATTGCCGGGTCGAGCAAAGTGTTATTCGTGAACTTTCACAATAGTAGCACGGAGTTGGAATTTTGCCCGGTGAATGGCGATAGGCTCACCCTCAATCCCATGAGACCTAAACATAACAGGTAAAATTCGGGTGTTGTATATCTCTGCCATTCCCTTCTGGGTAATATAGGCGTGATGTTATGTTATTGTCTTTTGACATTCCTAAAATTAAAAGGTAAAACTTCAAATCGTTGATAAATAGCTATTCATTAACGATTAAAACGTAGATACACGAACACATTCAAACAAACAAACCGTGTGTAATCGAGTCTTATCGACACAATCTTCAATGCAATATCAATTACGTATCGCACATAATACTCTATAACGCAACCGCTTTATAGCATGCAAACGCTATAAAAAAAGTAATAAATCATCTGTAATAAGTAATCAGTTACGAAACAATAGTGTACTTGACCGGTTTTCGCACCTCTAGCATAGAATAGGCAATAGTAATGATATATCTTGACAAACCAAGAGCAAAATTAAAAAAAAAAAAAAAAAACAAAAACTACAAATCCAATGCAATAAACTACCGCAAATATCCACTATATTATGTCCATCCTAAGGTTGTCCTTTTTACGTTATAGTTTTAAGTTCCTATTTCTTTGTATGTTTGTTACAAATTTGATGTGCAAATGAAGTTTTCTCTATCTATCTATCTATATCTAAATACCATACAATACGTTTGACTTTTGCCCTTTCACTATCGACATCGAAAGTAGCTAGAGTGGCTATGGTTTGGTTGTTAGTGTTGATTGAATTGAGTAATAGCAATTCAACTTTGAGCGATTTATGTCTGTATTTGATATTCGTTCTGATTCGTTGTTATTAATTCATTTATTAAATTAAATGTGTTGATTTGATAAACTCTCTTACTCTTCAATCTATGCTTTCAGCGTGAGGGAACAGCAATACAAGTATATGGATGTATAGTTATTAAGATGGTTCTTATCAGTTGTATTGAAGGCTAGTATGCCACAACCACAGTTTCTTCTAGGGACGTTTACGAGTTTAGCTCTGACTTGATAACAACACACCTAAAAGGTATCTAATTCAATCCTTGACTTGTCTCTTCTATTATTGTTATTCTCCTTAATATTCCTACAACTTGAGATAGCAAGCCACTTTTTAATGACATCACTCTCGCTCATAGCCACCCATACATTTAGTACTTCCATATCAAACATCAAAACTAAACCTGGCAAGCAACTTGCGTTGTATGTTTGAACTGTCAATGTTCTGTCTAAACCGTCTCGTCTAAACGCTTACACTTTACAAAAGTGACATCCTATACAATGGTTAAATCACAGCTACTTAGATGTGAGACGCAACCGTGTTTCTTTGTGAACCGGTGTTGGTTCCGACAATGGTTTTTGTTAAAATCGTATTATGAAGATCAATTATAACGCCGAGATTACCTGAATTTAAAGTTTAGTAAAATGATCGTGTTGAAGAAAAGAAAAATTTAAAAATAGTTGTGAGCACCTAAACGGAGACAACTTCCATACAGCAACGTCTCTCTCTTTAACCTTTACAATATGTTTATGGACTGCAGATACCGATACATACGTAGTAACATGGTTGTATTAGCAATTGCAAGTATTTGAGAACATAGCCTTGAATATCCTTAAGTAATAAGTTATCAGCATGTTAGTAACGTGTAGCTAGCTGGCTATTTCACAACACGATAGTGTGCACTCACATAAACATGCAATTGTTGCCTCAGGCGGTGACAACATACTGTTTTAGTAACTAACTTGCTAAAGACAATAGGATAACAAGTTCATTGCAACAGTTGTAAATGTCAATTGCATTTGAGGATTTGGGGTGTGCTAGTATTTATAAGGGTGGATTAAATAAGGTCTTGTTCAGATATCTTACGTTTCTTATGCGCTTTTCCATCTCTTGCAAATCAATTATCTCTTGGCATTTTGTTATATTCAATTCCTATAACTAGAGTCGAACAGTTGAACATCCTTTTTGTCCTGATCCATTTTATTTAAAAAATGTATCTACTGTCCTCATTACGACTCTATATTTCACATGATCTGATGCAAACCACAACTATCTAGTTTAAGTTAAACAAGTAACCAAGAACCTTACTTTGACAAACATTACAAAGCACTCTGTCATCGATCCAGGAACACAAATCCCTTTCTAACTAAAACATGTACAACTCCAAAAGTCACGAATACAATCTCTGTTACAACACTACAGAACTAGGTCCAGACTAGTGATGTCAACAACATCGTTGCTCAAACGAGCGGCCGAAAACGGTCGAAAGTGTGCCGAGACGCCGAGTCGGTGGCCTTGCCCCACTTGGGTGTTACGTGACTGCCGTAATCGCTTGCTTCGCAGACGCACCGGCCGACTGACAGATGTCATACTAGCCATTTTGAATGCAATTTTGACAGGTTTTTGACAGTAATTTGGTTATTTGGTGTAATGGGATTATTTGATTCTATTGTGAGGTTTGAGGAATAATGCATTTTGTTGGTATGTATGATCTATTGTTGTGAAAATAATCGTATTCAGTTCAGATTTTTTGATGGGCTTTCTTTTATATAAACAATAGTCAACTTTAATGACACAGGATTACGCGGACGTTACAGTAGCTTGTTATATTGTTCATCGGGTTCGATTCCCAAATAGGATTGCCTAATAAATGAAGTGGACTTATTTAACATATTGCAGTACGACTCGTTATTAATGGAATTAATATAATTATATGAAAAGATAATTATGCACATCGATTGTTATTACATTGTACGAAAATAAAATTGATACGACAAGTAGCAAGTTTGTGACATTAGTGTTGCAATGTTGCTTAACGGTTATGTCAATATAATCAAACAGTCGGGGTTTCCCGTTACCATTATCAATATGTAGGCGTGGCCATTTATCATGTAATGCTTTTTACAGATCTGGTTCAACGCGGCCTCGGAGGCCAGACCGCGCCGTATACGTGCCGCGAGCGCTACGCGCTGCAGATAACTCATCGGAGGAGAATAAAGAGACTAATAAGCGAACTAGTCAAAGCGCGGACGGACCAAAGTGCCCCAAGACTCCCCCGCCCAAAGACACGTCCGCCCACGCCACGCCAAGAAAGTCCATTGATAAAACCTACTGCAACGTTTACACACCCCCTCATCTCAGGAATCAAAGATCTCACACGGCCCCCAGCATAGACCAAGACGACACACCCACATCGAGCGATACAAAGGAATCCGTGCCTTCAGGCTTCCAAGTGCCAAATAGTGATAGTGCAATACCTTTTAGTGATAATAGTTATAACGAAATAGAAGTAGCAGAGAATTTTTATATAGGAGATTATTTTGCGAACGGACAGCTTGGGTTCTACAGTCCCGGGTACTATAGTGATTACGCCGAAAGCCGTGACAACGCTGAGGAGCCCGATTGGAGGGCAAATGAATCCGACGAAAATATGGCGGTAAACGAAGCGAATCAAAGCAATAATATTATAGAAAACGATTATTTATATTCTAAGGATGAGGATGTTGAGAAAAATGAGTTGAAGCGAGCGTCCCAGGAGATTAATAGAAGTAGTAAGAGAATTATAAAACAGAGTTTCCATTCAGATGTTCTGGTGATATCGGATCCAGTTGCTGAGGCGAAAGAGGAGAACGTTGAGGATCCTGTGGTCGTAGAGAACGAACCTGAATTGAAGAAGCCAAAACCAAAATTAGAAGCGAAGGTTTCTTTGAAACGAGAAGAAAATGATTGGGACGCTGTTTTCGACGATAGTGGAGAGTGTTTGGATCCTTCGTTGTTAGAAGAGCTTACTACCACGGTTGGTAAGGTTCACATAACCAAGCCAAAAAACTGTTACGACCAGTATCAGACCAAAGGTCAGGCGTTGTTCAATGGGCCGTACGATGAAACGTTCGGTCATGTGGTTGAAGTGTACGACTTTCCTAGTGAGTTTAAAACGAACGATCTGTTCGCGTTGTTCAGTGAATACAAAGACACAGGATTTGAGATTAAGTGGGTGGATGATACTCATGCGTTGATCGTGTTCAGCAGCGCCAAGATTGGTGAGTTACTTTTTAAATCTATTACTTTCAGAATTTAAACAGGACAGTGATATGGAGTACCAATAAATTGTAGTAGTATAGATACTAGTAAACCATGGTGGCAAATTCTTACTGGCTCTGCCTGCTTGTTTCTATCTCATTGTCCTGTCTTAGTTGTACCTTTATAGAACTTAGGTATACTTGCCGATAGTATTTCATATTTCCTTCAACACTTATTTGGGTTTTATTACATCTTCATCGATCGTTCGATTGATGCATTTGACGTTTATAGAGCCAATAACAGCGCACCACGCATGCGTGGTAAATGTAATAGAACCTCTTGTCTCGGTGTGGCTATGTTTAAAATACTTTTTGCTCTTTAAATCATATATTTATAAAAAAACAAAGTATTTGCGAAATGTTACTGTTATTGTTTATTGCCATTGGGCTCGCGTTGCGTCTCGTTATTTTTAACTGCTATCACATAATATTAACGTTTTGTTGTTTAATGTTTGCGTTCCGCTATTATTACGTTTTGAATAAAAGCATAACATGACATGTGTTAGTAGGTAGTTATTTTATCGTTTTGAATATCTTGCACGCTGTTATTGCTATTCATCGTGATGCTATTCGAGGTTATACTTTGGCTAACTTCATAAAACTGGACTTGATAAACAACTGAACTGGCTGCCGATCCGCCAGCGTCGAAACTTGCGTGCCCTTACCACTTTATATTCTATCCTGACTTCCCCTACTTCACCATCTTATTTAATTCCTTACTTTCATTATCTTAGCTCTAATCACAATAGAGATCTTCGCTCTTCTAATAATCTTCTCCTCCTAGTTCCCTCTCATACTTCTGGATTTGTTAATTCATCTTTTCCTGTCCAATCAGTCCTTCTCTGGAATGCACTCCCTCTTGAGATCAGGACGGCTACGAGTCGTTATGCATTCAAAATGAAAGTTCGCCAACTATTCCTTAAGAATATGGCAGAATTGTCACAACATACTGTGGTATAATTTGTATTTATGTATCGTTTTAAGTATTTAAGTATGTTTATGTGTATATTTATCACATTATATCTATTTATGGTTAGTATTTATATTTTATGTTTCTAATTATAATATTTATTGCTTTACTCTCATTTAACTATCGAGTACTTGACTTCGCCTACTTTGTTATCTCTGCACCACCTGAAGGTAGACTGGTAGAGAATGCCCTAGGCATTAAGTCCGCCTATATACACTGCTGTATATGAAGTTTTATAAATAAATAAATAAAAATATACTAAGTAGTTAAAACTATTTTTTAATGAAAAATAATCAATGCGATTTGAAACAAATTCTGGCAATACTCAAATTAAAAAAAAACTGTTTTTCATCGGTTCGATTAGCATTAGAAATAATTGCCTTTTGCGGTTGCAATAAGTCGTTGCATTGGATTCATCAAAGCCAGTTTTTTAAAGATTCAACTTCCGCTGTATAAATTAGAATTTAATGAAAGCATGTTTCCAAAGCCTGTTTGGCGGGTTCACTCCGGAAGGCCAAACATTTAGCTTTATTTATTTACACGTATCACATAATATAACGGCTTTACTTAATATAACATAACTACGGCACTGATCAACCATTAGGATCGTTTACATTATTCCAATTAAGTGATCGAATTCAACGCTGCAACTAGAATAATGTAAACTGGCACTGGAGTTCATAAACAGTGGCTACTTTCATGCAGGCCCACCATTTTAGCGCAGCTGGATTCATGTAGACGGCCAGTCCAGTGCCCCATTTTATTGCTGATAGCACATTATAGACTAAACGCGTATTGGCTGTTACCAGTGTCTTTTTTATTAATTATATGAATTGGACAATATTAACTATACGGTCGAATTCCAGTCTAACGCTGTTGGATTGAATAATGTACACTAGGTATTAGGGTGCTGCAAAGATAACCATAGCGCCGGATTTGGTAAATCTTTGCAGCACCATTTTTATATTATGTATAATTAAATAATGTCATAACTACATACTAACTTAAGAAAATGTTTTTTTTACGGAAATTGCAAAACATTAATTGCTTAAAGGTTTTACACGACTTATCGTTAAAAATAATGTGTTTCATTTCCATGTTGAATTGATTCCATTTAAAGTGCTTCTCAGTAGATCATGGCCTCGATATTGAAGGAGTGGTTACGTATATTATTTGTTTTATATATCCGATTAATTTAGTTAGTTGTTCATCTTAAAAACGCGTTCTGCAGTTTGATATAGGTAGCAATTGTGTCTCCTCGTGACGTATATTATTTATTTAAAAATGCTAGAAGTATGGCCACGAACTTCAAATTAAGTTGTAAATGCTTTGCTGAAATGCGTCTTACCCAAGCGTGTTATTACACCATAATCGATCGATCATCGGACAGCGCAGTGGTGCGCTCTTATTGGCCATTTAAACGCCAAATGGATCGATCGACGGTGGACGATTTCTGTGTAATATATATCAAATCCAGTCTCGACCGAAAAACTCTGTCTGTCCGGTTGTTTCATGTTCGTACTTAATTAAATATCAAGTGAACAACTACAATTTATGTATTGGATCATTATGTATCACCAGGACTGCACAGCATCAATGTGAGGAGTATACTAAGAATTCATTCAATTACATTCATTAATGTTATATGCTTTGTGTCATTTAGAAAATAAAGAAAGAAAAGGTATTTATTTGTACTCATAACAGGAGTAAAGGAGTAAAAATAATGCATGCAAAAGGATAATAATCAAAATATTACAATTACTAAGCAAAAACATAATATATTAAGCATGGCAAGCTCGTCGAACACTCCGTTGTGAGGACAAAAAGGTGACTTATCTCAGCAATATAAATTATTATTTAAATTTTGGCTCTGATAATATAATCAACAGTGTTACTCATCCATATCCAACTGAAGAGTACTTACGAAAACGATTTTGTCAGTCGCCGAAGTAAAAGGAGATATTTAGAAATTTGTAATACATATTACTAATAGTTACGTGTTTTGAGCGCACTAAAATCTGTTATCTCACAAAAAAAATAATTGCGCTGACCTTAATTTTAACCTCTTACAAACACCGAGGTCACTATAAATTTGTAAAATGTTTCGATTAAACAAATATAAAACTTTGGCGTAAGGTGCGCGTTAACGTTTTGTATCATACACTATTGCGTAAGTAAAACGTAATTTACATACGTAATGTACTTCTAAGCGATCAGATTCATTAAGTCGTTTAACCAACCGAGATGGTTGATGTTTACGTGTTAAGCTATCAATCAATACGTTATCTACCATTATACTACGCTGCTGTAAGATCTTGAAGGTCGCTGAAACTGCGCTTTCATTGGTTTGGTTAGGGTTAGGTCTGCTACTCCTTAAGGCTTCCTCATATTTATCGTAGACTAGAATTGATTAGATTGCGTTGGGGTATCTGAGTAAGAGTAAACTGCAGAGCCTTTTTCTTGTCCTGGTTTTTGCGATTTAGTGATTTATTCGCAAATTATTTACAGTAGTTGCTCATTTAGAGTGTTCTGACTGTTCTGAGGCTCTTCAAAAGTTAATTTGATTTCATGAAGACGAAGATAGGAATATCCACGAGATATATAAAATCCAATATGTACTTTGAGCGTCCGTAGGAGAAAGGCTAAACTGCTAAGAGAGTTATTACATATGAAATTGAGTGCATGGTTGGCGTAGTGGTTAAAGCGGTCACCTCGCCGCTTTCAACTGCGCTGGTGTTGTGGGTTCGATCCCCACATGGGTCAAATCTTAGTGTGATTCGCAAAGATTTGTTCTGACTCTGGGTGTGTTGTGTGTGTGTGTGAAATGTATGTTTGTGAACACCCCCGCGACACAGGAGTTATTCCAAGAGTGAGTTTCGTATCTTTAAAAAAAAATTGATCGACCGTCGATCGATGCATTTTATGTTTAAACAGCCAATAGGAGCTCACTAGTGCGCTGTTTTACGTCAATCGATCTAGATGTCATAAAACCCTTAATAAATTACATATCATTGTTTATCATATTATTATGTGACCGAGTCTACAAGATATTTTATTGCCATATATAATTATTATAAAACTTTTGCGATCCGAAAACATTTTTCAAAGATTAGACACCGGGTCTGAATCGCGTAATTATTATAAAGGTATATAAATACCTATGCTCAAGGTTTCGTAATGACTTGCATCATTCGTGGTCACGAGTCGACTGCCAGTTAAACACAAAAGGACATGAGTAAATAAAATTAACCTAATTTCTTTTGGAATGTTACTTGCTGAAAAAAACAGCAGTTAGCTTCCTCATTAATGTAATTGTTAAATGTATAACCACAAGATTTAAAACTATTGTATTCTATCTATGGCTCGATTGTCTATGACTAAACGTATCGGTAGCTAGGCAAAGGTAATTTGTCTTCAGCCTTGAGTGTTGTGCTCTATTGTGCTATTATATAGCGGACATTGTTCTTTTGTGTATGTAACACCGTGAGACAGATATTTCGACACGCGAACTAAACTGACAAATTGTTTACAACTCCTGTCTAGTTTTTTATCGCGTCGCTTCGCTCAAAAGGAAATAAATTAATGAATTGCATTAAATACATTGTGAAATGCAATTTTATTTATTCTGAGATAATCTGTTGCATAAAAATCGGATAAGGTTGCGTATCTCACAAAGCTGTTCTAATAGTTCGTGACAGGTCCGCCGAAAGATTTTTTTTGCCCCATTTGCAACATTTTGTGAATCCAATTTGACGACAACTTACCTACGTAGTAGATTTCAGCCACGAAAAATACTAAGGGCAAAATACAGTTTCTGAGGTTCCGGATAGTTCTTTTTCGAACCATATAATATAACCTGGAGGCCTATTCTCGCCACTCAAATGTTGAATTCGAATTCGTTAAAAACTCGAATCCGAACTTTTTACGAGTGGTAAACGGTGAATGGTATTCTGGGCATCTCGAGGCCAACATTTCTCGAAGGAAAACCGCTCGAACTGCACGATGACATCTCGACTGGTCGGGACCAGTCGAGATGTCATTTTGGATTCGAAATGACGCCATATTTCAACGTCAGTCAAGCTATCTTATTTATTTCGTTTTACAAAATAATATTTGATACAAAAAGAAATGGACGAGCTTGTAGTTAATTTATTAAACAATATAATTTTCGAAATCGAAAATGTACTAATGGAGCCACCACGTAATGAAGCGGACCCTTTTGAAATGCGGGATGTCGAATTTAAGAAACATTTTCGGCTTAATAAAGCCCAAGCATCGATTTAATAAATATAATAGAGCCTGTAATAGTACCTAGAACCAATCTAGATTCAAGTACAAAGGTTAGTACCAACATTAATTGAGTATTGCAATCGTAAATTATGTGTTTACAACATTTGCATTGAGATACTATTATTATGAACTTTCTGAATGGCCTACAGTGCCCATATTTTACATTATTACTTTAACAAAACATTATATTTTTAGGTGTTGTGCGCACTGCTTTTATTTGGAACTGGGAGATACCAAACTGTCTAAAAACAACCCGTGCAACTATTGAACGTTGCAACGGCGTATTAAAAGGCAGATTTAGGTGCTTAGAAAAGAAAGAGTGATGCATTACACACCAAATAAAGCAACAAAAATAATTAATGCCTGTTGTGTGCTGCACAATCTATGTGTAACCCATAATTATGATGATGCTGTTGAACCTGTGGAAGATTTAAAGTTATTAGGGTTCAAAAATGATCCTGTTGCACCACAACATCCAGCGGGCAGAGAAAATGATTTGTTACGAGGAAGACAGAAACAAATGCAAATCATAAATACTTCTTTTAATAACTATCGTTGATTTGTATTTATTGATAACATTAATAAACCACCATCACTTGATTGGTATGTTGTAACTACAGTCCATGAACATTAACAATCCAGAAAATCAAATTACAGATGCATTGCTTCATCTGAGGTCTATAATGTTATGCCTCATGTTACAGTAATTTAAGGATTGATCTCCTCATGCATTACTATCTATTGGTAAAATCCGCATGATAATCTGATATTTTTTTTCGTTAAACTCAATCAGACAGTGCACACCTTCTTTACCTTAAATCTATTTAAGTGTTCAATCATGTAATGTAACAAAATATATGCCGATTATATAACAATATGTATGTTTTTTCATAGCATACATATTGATTTTTAATGCTACTTGAGGTGGAATTTTCAATAATTTCTTCTGAATTGTTTTTATTCAATATTTTCATTCTATGTAATAGTCATGGCTAATTTACAATTTTATTATTAAGTTTGTATGTATAGATAAATGTTAGGATTTGTAAGGATAAAAAAAAGTAATATTTTAACATTGTTTTATTTGTTTCTTCTATTATAATTAGGATATGCACATTCAACTAATTAAATAAAACTATGTATGTGTACAAGCACTCTTTAACATTTATATCACAATCACATATTTAACTTGTTTATCTATATAACTTAGCACTTGTATTTATAACACTAATCAAATTCAAATTCAAATTCATTTATTCGTGGATCATAGGTAACATAAAGGTCTTATAAAATAATACATTTGAGTGCGCTATGTCCTACCATAGTGGTATACAACATTATATTGGAGTATTATTGAACATGCAGAATGTCAAACAGGCAAAAGTAATATAAAAATAAAAATGTCAAAGAAATATATAACTAAATTAATAAATGATCAAAATTAAAAAAAATAAAAATAATAATCATTAATAAATGTCAATAATATAATTACATAGGGCAATTGGCAATTAAATTCAATAATAGTAATAACAATAGGCAATAATAATTATTATTATAATTTGTCGGACAAAAATTCATATAAATTATCAACATTTTTATAATTGTTTGTCTATATATCAGTATACATTACAGTAAACATACATATACAGTCTTATTTATATCACAATCAATGTTTTTGTATTTGTTCATTTTTAACAAAACAGTCTTATTTATATCAATCAACATATTTGTACTTGTTTATCTATAATTAAACAGTATTATTAATATCACAATCAACCTTTTTTTTCCTTGTTTATCTATAATTATAATTAAACAATCAACAATTATACTTAACAATTTAGTGATTTTTTTTGCCTAAATTGCATCTGCAATTTTATTCAAAGCTGCACATTGTAGTTTTATCAGCTCTATGAACTCTGCATAATATTTTCTTCATTTCATTTTTTTCTTTTAATAATTCATACTTTTGCATGTTTCTGCCATTTTTAGCGTTTCTGTCAATCTTTTTTGTCCCCTCACCTGTCGGTGACTCCTCTCTATAACAAAAAGAAAAACAATGTTCAATTATTTAATAAAAAATATAAATTTTCTTTGTTTTAAGTTTATTTTTTGATCCGTGTAATATGATGCATCAGTCAAGTGATGAAAATTTATAATGACGGTTCTTTTTTTTATCATCAAGAAAAATGCAATGTAACATCAAGCATTACACAATTTTAAACAGTTCATCATGTAATTTGAATAGCTACTTCCAATTGACTGTGACATTTATGTTGATACACAAGTATTTACAACTATGTACCACAAAAAAATGTACCTTGGGTTTCTTGGACAGTTATTTGTCCCTCAATGTTATCTTGGACTCTGGCAAATATATTTTTTGCAATGGATTTTCGATCATTTAAGAATAGACGATAATAATATGTATACAATGTAGCAAACCAACAATATTGATATTTTACTTACTTTTCGACAATCTTTCCATGATTTGTTAGCCCCATTTAGGGCATTTAGCTGGTTCCTTATATCTCGCCACCTATCTACACTCTCTGTTTTGTGAACGGCGAAGAAAATTTACCGCTTCGCAGTTATGGATCCGTTTCCACCAGTTGAACTAACAACTGCCGTTGTTGCGGCGAGGGATATATTTTCGGCACATTCATTTTAAATATAAGAAAACTTTTCATAATTTACAAACAAATTAATAACAAACGGTCTGGAAAATTTATTGTAAATGACAATCTTGACAAGACAACTGTCAGTCATAGGAAAGAATTACGTTTCATTTCAAGTAGTAATTAATTTTTATGAAATATTCGATTAGAATCGTTATATTTATCGTTAAACACGTAAAACGAAACGCATTGACATTCATTCATTCAATCTTTTAGTGAAGTAATGGCAACATTTTCTAGGTTCGAGTGGTGATGAAAGTCTATTGGTGCCGAGAATACACAATTCGAGATTATGCATTGTGCTTCGTATTTTTGTAATAGAAATCGAAATGAATCAAACATTCGGATCCGAATAAAAACTTCGAGTGCGCGAGAATTGGCCTCCTGAGCGAATTTAAAAGTGACACAAGTTACACTTGAAAAAAGAACACAGCTGTCACTTTCATTTATGTGTGTCATAATAATATGCTTATCCTGCCAATAAGGATTAGTCTCGTAATAACATCTTGAGTCCATTTATATAATTATATTATTATGCTATTCAATTGTTGCAATAGTATCAAAATTTCGGTTCACCAAATGTAAGATCGTGACTAGTAAATACAAACATGCATTATGTTTGAGCAACAGTTCATTATAATGTATTCATTTTATTTACAAAACAATCGTATCAGCTGTTGGCACAAGGCGGGACCGTTTATGCAGCCTGAAGGTTAAGAAATCCGGTCGGCATTCCTGTTAAGCAGATGTTATGCTTTTATAGTCAGCTGGTAGTTTTATGTAAATATTTATAGAGTTCAGCTGCGTTTTTTTCTGTGGGGGTTTCACGTACTTCATCTCACGCTCACAGAGTGAATCCAGGGTGAGACAGAAAAAATCTTATTTCTGAAAAAAAAAAAAATAAAAAAAAAATTATCTCGCACTCAGATACACACATATACATCAATAATAACGAAAAAAAATATATTATACTCTAAATTTAAAAATTAATGTCAGTATCAGTGTGGAAATAATGGTAACGGCTGCAAACATTGCTGATAGAAACAAACAGCGCCGATTTTCAGTGACCGCCAAAGCTGAATCAAATCTTTTTACTGAATCACTCACAATTTGAGGTGACGCAGAAACAACAACGTCAATCATGCACCTAATTAATTAAAGCGGCAATTACACTACACGGTATTCAGGGCCTGGTAATTAGGGAGGGTGAGTCCGGTACTCCATTGGTTATTTACAGAGGGGCAGTCCTTGAAAGATTTTGTTCCTTTTTTATCATGTTTACTGATACAAAAACGCGACAAAATCTATCTCGATTACATAATGCTAGCCCGTCTAAAATTATATAACACTGTCCTAAATAAGAGTCATAGGTCCCTAAATACCGTGTAGTGTAATAGACGCTTTAAATATGACTACCATCTGAGCCTACGCTTAATTTAAAATTTATGAAATTCAACATAAATCTAAATATAACATCGAACATATACCTAGTCGACCTCGTTTTCTTTCCATGGCTTTGAACTTTTGACACCAATGACCGAATCCAAACTGATGTAATCTAACCGCTACATTATCTTTGTTTATATTTTAAATCGGCTTTATTCACTTATTAACTGTATTACAAATACGCTTTTATTATATTACAATGTTTCTGAATGTATAATATGTAATATTACATTAAGAGGCATATAAGTAATATACTTAATTCCTTTATAAAATCTCACCTTGATGTTTCCTTAATAACTTCTTTCGTTTCCTCAACATACCTTTTGCAGAGTTGTTAAAATGGAATTACTTCAGTTGTAAATTTGTCCGCGGTCTCAACTCGAAGACTTGTCACCCAGAGCCGCGCAAAGACCTGGCTGCCCCGAGCCTTGCAAAGATAAAGATCACCTCTGATACTACGCGTGCTCATAATTATAGCATCTCCCCAATCCTTCTTAGAAGTTCACTGCTTAGGGACTTATCACACTGGTGATTATCTTCCATCAATGTATGAAAATAGGCAATCGCCTCGGTTTGAACACGTTAGTGTGCTATGCTAAGGCTCTTAAAACGTCAACACTACGCTGAGTTATTAACGAAACAAAGATATTTTGTCAAAAACGATATCGACATTTAGGAGATAAACGTTGCTTATTGTTTCGTAAACATAAGAAACAACACAGCCCAAACATTGATTATTTTTGCTTGTGGTTTCGGGTGTTCAATTTTGTTTGGTCTTATAACGTCTGGTTTATCAATAGCTCATCCTTTTCAGATTTCTATACAATTTCAGCCACAAACACTTCGCCTAATATATTGAACTAAAACACAGTTAAGTAAGCGGTTACATCAGGCTGCAAGCTGATGCTGCAAAACGACTGCAACCATCGCGATTCGAAGATGATGTAACTGCGATCAGCGATTGAGATCGAGATCGACTCAATTTTGCAACTGCAACTTACTAGAGTCGCAAGTCACGCACTGTTGGATCTCAAGATGTGAAAGAAAGCGGGACTACATTGAGAATAAGATGGCCTAGTTACTTTTTTTAATTGTGTCAAACACGATATCGACATTTAGGATTTAGGAGATAAACGTTGCTTATTGTTTCGTAAACATAAGAAACAACGCTGCCCCTGTTCCATTTTGTCCACCATCAATAGCTCATCCTTCCTTCATGTGAAATAATAATTATATTCTTGGTTGTTGCAAATATATCTTCATCTAAGAGGCTAAGACTATTCTCCCCATCTAGTTAAAGTCATACAGCTGCACTGCATTACGTTAAAAGCTCTAACACTAGAGCTAGATCCAATCTTCGCTTCCGTCATTATCTAATCAGCCACCCTTCTAAATCACAACTAGGAAGAGGAAGGCTAATCCAATCTTTGAAATCTCGAGCTGTTTCCAATACATTAAAACATTCCACGACCAACCTACAAACGACGCGTGCTTAGCCCATCAACGACTAATCGTCATTACCACGTACGAACTTCGTAACACTTTTTTCTTCACATTTCGTAATACATGCATGGCCATGTACTGATTGAAAGCATCTATGTAAACAATACCAAGTTCAAGGCGGCAATGGACTTCGTTCTGAATAAAAAGTCGGTGTGTTGCAAAGTGGGACGCGCTAACGAAACCGAGAGTAGTGTTTGGTCCAAACTTCTAAACAAGTGGTGATCATGGAGTTTATTGCTCTTGCGTGAGTAATGAATGCTTAATTGTGATTAATGAAATGTTTAATTATGTAATTGAGAAGTCATTCTAGATCATAATTTGTGTGACTTGAAATTTTGAGGCTTTGATTAATTTCTGCGTAATGATTTATTGAAATAGGATTAGAATCATTTTATTTCATTTTGCATTGCCTTCTGAAGTTCGTTGTTTACCCAAGAAACCTTCACCTTATATCAATGACTCTACTTTTCCTATTATCCTAAAAATTACCTGACTATATTTTCCGCAGAATATTGTACAATTATTTTCACTAGAAAAAGAGATCAATGTGGATTTACCTCTTTTAGTCTTTAGTTATCTAAAGGCCCCATTTGTGCGTTCCAGAGTAAAAAATAAACTTCGAGTATTTAACTCGAAGTTTATTTTTTTAAACTTGTCAAAATAATAAGTTTTTAATCCTGGGCTAGCAGTTGACTCGGAGTTATTTTTTAAAGTCTGTAACGTGGCCCTTACACATAAAGTTACTTACTAGTCGCTACCTCTTCAGCTTGTCACCTACAACTAGTAGACTTTCAAGTGACATTTTACAGAATTGCACCGCTCCTGATCTTAATAGCCGATGTCTTCCGGATCGACTCCTCTCTCCTATGATTGCTCTCAAAATGGTGGTTCTGATGAAACTGGTTTATGTTTGTAAAACGATTGGAGATAGTTTCTAACACATTTCTAGGAGGGAGACAGCATTAATTATTTATAGTGTTACTGCTATATTCTAGTTTGATGTTTATGCCATCAAATGTTTAGTGCAAGTGTAAGTTAGATAGTGTTTAATGATATAGCTAAACCGAATTGTCTTGGTTATAACATGACAATTGACCTTGTGGAATTATTATCTTAGTAGAGCAACGCATTTAAAATCCTTCGATCGTAGGCAATAGTTACACTCGCCATAAGATCCGCAGTTAAATAAAATAACTAGGCCATCGTATTCTCAATGTAGTCCCGCTTTCTTTCACATCTTGAGATCCAACAGTGCGTGACTTGCGACTCTAGTAAGTTGCAGTTGCAAAATTGAGTTGATCTCGATCTCAATCGCTGATCGCTGTTACATCATCTTCGAATCGTGATCGTTGCAGTCGCGTTGCAGCATCAGCTTGCAGCCTGATGCAACCACTTACTTAAGTCGCAAACTTTCTGTCTTGCAGAGATTCAACCTTTCCCATATTTAATGGACGAAACCTATTGGTTTAACAAATCGCTCGTGTTGCACAAAGCTCTTTACGAAATGATATTACGCGTAACCGAATAACAGCATTTTGACACAGTGAAAGAGTTTGTTAAAAAAAAAATATTTGCCACTATTATTTAGAGCACGTTTTGTACTTTTTGTTGTGAATGAAATCGACGCTCTGTATAGTCTCGTATTACCTCTTTCAAAGCATCGTACTGCGTTGATGTCTTTTGTTCCGTCATTCCATTTTTCGTGACCAAGTATTTTTTTACTATATTTTTCTTCCCATATTGTTTCTTTCCACGTCTTTACATGTACCTGTTTAAAATCCCACCATCTTTACCTACGGTTATCTTGGTTATTCAACGATTTTTATCGACGAGACTCTTGGCTTTAAAGATTTTTCAATCTGTTGACTTGACGAGATAACATAAATCTAATCTGATCATCAATGTCACTGGCACAATACTGCTAAACTTGCTGCATTTGTTTTGTATTGTGAGTTAATACGGTCGTTGGTTGTAATTGGATTATCCAAGGGCAATAATTAGAATGTGCCGGTCACTCACATTTATGTTGAGTGACTGATAAGATGCTGAATTTGAAGGTTAAAGTTAAGGTGTCGTTTTGTGTATAAGAGACTGTCAACATTGACCTTAATTGGACTTTCTGTAAAAAAAAAACGTTCAGATGCTTTTTCAATGAGTGAAAGAAGGATTCATTCTAGAAAAAAGGTGTTCAGTGATGAGCTCTGTGTGTAGCGCTGAGCGGCAGTATTTGCATATTGACAGCAACAACAAGAGATTGAAGCTTACGGCTACGAGCGTCATTTTTGAGGAGTCATTTTGTTAAAGTCCCCGAGGATTACTATACGATCATAGATTGATGACAATTCTAGTTTGCCAATCAATCTTTTCTTTTGTTTCTAAAAATAAAATAAAGACTTCTTTCAGTAAAATCTTCCATCTACAATATTTAAGATACAAAATACTGCCTGCGATGCCCATACAAAATACAGATTTTGAATGGGCATCGCGACATTAATTTTTATAATCAATTTCACCGTTCATTAAATTTATTAGTCCGTGTTGATGATGAGGCCTTAGGCCAAATATATTTATATGATGGCCTGGGGGTCTGGGCTGTTAGCCGTCAATATACTCTAGTTACGAATTCAAGTCCGTTATAGCATATAATGTACTCCAAATTCAAGTACTTACTTATTATTCTATGTCAATTATAACTACACACTGAAGCACTTCCCGAAAGTTGATTACTACCGTGTAAATTCCTATGTGATTACAGTTTGTACTTCATTTGTTTCATTTCTTACACCAGTGAAAGTATTTTTTGTAATAACCTAACTAGTAACTTGGCGGTCTCCTGTAAGACATGTTGCATAGCCTATAGGCGGTTCTACATTTGCTTGATTTTATTATACAAGAATCCAGGTAGCTTTTTCAAATCAAGATATAATGATATGATGGTAAATGTGATACGAAAATAAAGACATAGCACATGTAGGTAAATAACTGCTAAATCGATAGGTATCATAAAACAATTTGTACTACATTACAGTATTTACAGCAACATAACTACACATAGTTATGTTGCTGTAAATACTGTCTCTCTGTCTCTACTCTTATATATAAGTAACAAGTTCTCGTAGGTAATAGATTGAAACGTCAAGCAATAGTTCGCTGTTAAAATTATGACATACGGGTGTTACTCACGTAATGTTGGTCTATTTAGTCGACCGCGGTTTCGGACGTATCGCACTCTCTTGAAGATGCCTAAATGTATAGGTGAAACCGCCGCGGTAGACTAAATAGTCCAACATTACGTGAGTAACACCCGTATTTCATAATTTTAATAATGTTACACACTCACGTCAGTTTTAATAAAAATATAATAAAAATAATAGCTCGCTGGTTAAGTTTAGTGGTTAGCCTATGTGTTGGATTCGATTCCCGGATCAGAAAAAAGTGTTATTTGGGTTTTTTCTGTTAGGCAATTCTCTATAGCAGCACGGAGTTAGAATTCGCCCAGTGCCTTATCAAAGCAGGTGAAGTGTAGGTGTTATACACCTCTGCCACACCCTTCTGGGTAATACGCGTGAGTTTATGTTATATCAAACTATAACTGACGTGAAATAAAATATTTAACTGTCCTACGAAGTTCCCTATCATCCGCTCTACAGTTTAGTCTCTTCATATGTCATTTAAACTTCTTTTTTAAAAAAACCTTTTGATGTTGTCTTTGGCCTGATGGTCTCTGGTCTCTTACGCAATACGGAATCGTGGTGAAGGAACTACCTTTACTTTTCTAAGAACGTACTAGAATTCTTACGAGCGACATTACGACGAACGTATTGTGAGACTTCATACGTTCTCCTGTATTTAAGACTGCTATTTCATTTTATTTATTGTGGTACAAGAAACAAACAGTATTATAATTAAGGACAATTACCAAAACATACATAATTAACACTGTCATCAACAAAGTTTCTAATAATAAAATTACACTCGACGGCTTAATTAATCGCACAGATAAATAATAAATATTACAGTTTTAACAATTTGAGAAAATATAAATATACAATATAAATATATGTAATATTTGTATTTATATTCGCTTATACCTAATATAAGAATTACATTTAATAGAATAAAAGTAACCTAAATAAATCAGAGTTATTCCGCATTAG
Source organism: Hypena proboscidalis (assembly GCA_905147285.1). Lineage (NCBI taxonomy): Eukaryota > Metazoa > Arthropoda > Insecta > Lepidoptera > Erebidae > Hypena > Hypena proboscidalis. Next base: position 15,159,546 of record LR990147.1, on the reverse strand, counting down.
AAAATAGTTGTAAAATAAACTTATTTAATTTTTCATGAAAAGTATCAATATCGTTAAATTTATTATTGTAGCATTATGAATCTGTTTGTATTTTGATTGCTTCAATTACTGATGGCTGTACCGGTAGTGGAACTAGATATTCTTCGCATTTTCCATGGCCAAAACGTTGTGTATGTAGTTATTCGAATAGGCTCAGGCCGTTTGCTGGTCAATCGGTGCGGAAGTGGTGGATCTCGGTTTTTGTTTTTTATTGTGTTAAAATCGTAAAGCGGTTAACAGAATACATCTACCTACTTAGTTTCAATTGTGTAGTCCTAATAGTTTCGGAATAAAGTGGCTGTGACATACGGACGGACGGATGGACAGACAGACAGACAGAAAGACAGACAGACAGACAGACAGACAGACAGACAGACAGACATGACGAATTTATAAGGGTTCCGTTTTTTGCCATTCGGCTACGGAACCCTAAAAACTGATATTCAGCTAAATCTGTTAAACTACAAGCCGACCTCGAATGTATTTGGGGGAAAAGCGCGGCAGATTGATTTTGATAATGACTCACGACGCGCGTCTTGATAATTTCCCTGATTTGAAATAGGTGCCGTAAGCCCGTAATTGCATTAGCACTTACCCTCTAAGGAATGTGGTCATGAATCGTCGCGGTGACAACAAACACTGCTTTCTCGTTAATAACTCGTTTTTATGAGTACAAATCTGGATCGCACGCAACGATACCTTTTGTGGACAGATGATGAATCGTTGCACTTATGATTTACAACTGTTGAATTTGTAATAGTCCATTCACCTGTAAAATACGTCTTCGCAATTGTCATTATTGCCAGTTTATTATACGGATGACACTGGTTTTAACGTCTTTGTGAACTAGCTCGTGTCACCAAGTATCATCTTCAGTTGCAAGAAATCTTAGTAATTGGAATAATCTGCACTTCGGGTGTACTTAATAACTTTTACTTTGCAAATAAGCTTGTTGCACTGAGAAATTACATATTGCATACAACAGGCACTCTATATAATATATATATATATATTATACACTGCGCGCTGCGGATGCACTACAAGCACACCTCACTAGCGCCACAACGCCCCAATGTGTCTTGCGCCATACGTTGCAACATTATTATAGATATGGCCGGGAAAACTATAACCTCGTCAAACGCCCTCATGTGTGTTTTTCATCCATGTCACGAATGAAAAATACGCTCATATAACACTTGATGACGAGTGAAAGTATTTTGTGGTTGAATGAACTAGTCTATTCTTTATCGACCATTTGTTCTGTCCAAAAGAACCTATTCTCTGTTAAGTAGGTCTAGGTCGCTGTACAGACAAATTGACCGAGACGCCATTATGATGGCAGCCAAAGAAGGCTTTGTTAATGTCTGAGTGCTTAACTTTGAGTTTTTAAAAACAAGTACGTTTAAAACTTAAAACGGATTTACTACCAAAAGACTTTTAAGTGTATAACTTTCTAACGTGAAAAAAATTTACACCTCGTATACTCGATTACTGTCAAATAGTTTCTATACATTTCGAGCTCATCATGGGTGCGACATCTGTTTAGATTGGTGTCAAACTCCTCAAAGTTTGACATTTGTATTTATCTACCAATCAGTGCAGCCCATTTCGACCCATCATCTGCGACATCTGGTGACTCATCTTTTAGTTATCTCCTCCATTCGTTAGACTTTTAGGTTGTTGGGATGATGGGTTGTAGGATAAGTATTATAGAATTGGATAGCACTGTATATAACGATGAGGTTATTATTATCATTAAACATATTATTTTTTTCTGGACGAGGAAACATAACAGTCCATTTAGACTATGTATTTTCAAAAACTGGGTCGAAATTGAATTTTCAGTGCACGTGCATAACAGCGCATCGCACGTGCCGTCTGCTCAGACCACGTGCTTAAACATAACACAATGCTAATATTTTGACAGAAAAGGAGCTTAAATAATGCACAGTCCATTCTAAGCACACTTATGCATAATTAATATATAATTATTGTAATTTATTCTAATAATATCGCAAATCATTTACCAAACAAAATTATTTATACAAATGATATAATTATCTAACAGCCAACAAAAAATTTTTTTAACATAATTTTGGAATTTACTTGACACGCTCAAGAATTCCTGTAAACATATCAGCATCGCCAACCAAGCATCAAGTATTAAACTCATCTAAACCATAAACACAGTCCATTACTTCTAAAACCGCGAGACGCGATGTGGCGCGGGCGTCAGCCCACTTGCGCGCCAACCGTTGCGTCACGCGGGTCATCGAACCTCCTTGCGAGGTTGTGTACCGAAAACTAGGCTGTTTTATACGTCATGCTGGTGCCATTTGCCGCCAATTTTTACATTTTAAATATTAATTGCGCGCGTTTTCTTTGTTTTGATGATTAGTGCCAGTGATGTTTGTTGATTGTTATCGTCTTCGTTTATATTAGTATGACATTGACCTTGCACTCAGGTTAACAAGAATATTGCACTGCAATCGCTTGCGATATAATCTATGAGAAGTATTTGTAGGTGAATACTGTAGATCGTTCGCTGTGGGCGTAGTATAAAAAAAAGATAACATTTTTTTAGAGTTTATTCGTAGTCGTTGAAATACTGTAGAGAGCCTAATATATTTTTTGTAATAGAACAGAGTTATTCAAGCTAATGTATATGTTGATGTATTAATAGAAATGGAACATTGCTACAGGAAGTTTATCCAGCACAAATCGCCATCACATCTAAATATTTAACTACTAAATATTTACAAAATATCATCAAAACATCCGAATGTTTGCGCTTCACACAAACGGGTTTGGCTAGTTTATGAGCAGTCGATAAATAAATGAACTAATACTCGTCCGGTACATCTGCCTATACCAGTTACTACCTACTCATCTGCGGTTACAGATCATTAAAAAAATTAATGAACATTTACATAGCTTCAAAACCCGCCACTGGATGTCGCTGTCAATTTAGATAATGAGCCTTAAAGAAAATGCTGCATGCATGCTATAGTCAGGCGTCGGAGGGTCAGAATCAGAGCACCAGCCGGGCTCCCTGAGCGGGGCTTTCGGGCCTAGCTTGAGGGGTGTGCTGATGGATAAAGCTCCGACCCCGCAAGCAGTGGTCCTGACCCCTTTGTAAAATGCCATCCTTCAATGCCAGTTTGAACCTACATGCTATAATCTCATCGATACCATTCCCCAGTCCAGAGGACCCGGTTTTCGTATACTTTAAAGACCAATAGTCTCCTAGTAGTTAGTGGGGTTTTTTTACTAGTACTGACAACCCTAGGCCAAAGTTAACCTTTATATATCTAATATATTAAAACTTTTACATACTTGCTAAAATATTGCTTAACCCTAAATTTCTATCTTGCTTAGTTAATCTTTGCAGGTATCAAATTCAACAATTTTGAACTCGCTCAGCCAATATTGTAGTTAATAAATTGAAAATGAAAACAGGTCATTCTTTACTGCTGGAAAGAATGTGCACACTAAATTAACAAGAGTTAAATAATAAATAAATATTTCACAACTCACACACAACGCCATCTAGTCCCAAACTAAGCAGGGCTTGTACTATGGGTACTAGAATAACTGATAATAATACATATATATATATAGTTTCTTTTGTAAATACATACATATTATACATAGAAACACCGATAGTTAATTTTATATGACCGATATTGTTCGCAAAACATTACGATATTTCGCACATAAACATTTTAGTGCGCGTAAACATTGACGTCCTTGGGTTATGCTTGGAATTCGTCCAACGTGCCCGGATTCTTTTAAAATTACAATATATTCAGTATTTTCGCGAACCATGCTTCAACGAAACAGGAAATGATACATTAGGTGTTAAAAAGTTAGAAACGGATAAGTTTATGTGATGGCCTGAGATTCAACGGATAAATTTCATGATTAACCACTAATGGTTTATTTACTGTTTTCGGCTTGACCTATCTTTGTGTTATGTATGTGTGTTAATAAATGCAGTCCGGTTATAGCCGCCATTGGTTTCACTTGTCACACCTTCCTTATTCCCGCGTACGCAAACGCATTACTTTGTATGTTAAATTGCAGAAGATCTTAAAAGCAGTAGAGTTGGGCTGAATAGTAATGTAATCCACGTGTTGGTATGGCGGGGCGAAGAGCGAACCGAAGGGTTGGAGGGAAGCCCACTACTTTTGGTACACATTTTAGAAATGTTAGAAATTGTGTGAAATATTTATGCCATTTTGGGTAAGAAACCAAATTTAGGACGCATTTTATTTAAACAACAACTGAAGTATCTTTGCCGCTAAGATTAAGGAATCGTCGATGGCCCGCAGGTGATATAGACTTAACTTTTCCTAAACAAAAACACGTGATTTTATTACATTTCAAATAATGACGTTTGTCAAAGAAATAAAGGTGAACATTCTAGTTACTAGATAGAACAAATCGTCTTTATTTGGTAATCATGCGGATTTAGCGATTGCGTTTTAATATTTTATCATGTTTTTGTTATGAACGATAACAATTTACGACTTACATCACACGCTTTCATAACAACCAATAACTCTTTATATACGTAATAAATACAACAATAAAAGTGTAACGGGGTCAAAAAGTTTTGTTCCGAATTATAATAAAAAGTACATGTTAGCGTATGAGAAGAGATTACTATCGTATTATGAATAAGTTCGTGGGAGGTGACAGGCTCAGAAATAGCATTGTCTGATGCTAGATCTAGATTATTGTTGGTATCTACTCCATTTCTCACCATTTGGTTATTCATTATGTCGTTTATGGACAAGCCGGATAAGTTCGGCCTCGTCCGCCATGCGTATAGGATTTGGCGCGGGGGGCAACGCTAAGTGGTGGCCCCGGTCATTTTTTTTAATTTTATTCTTCAATATCATAAGAAGTTTCGCAGAAGTGGCCTGTAAAAGACAGGGAGCACCGCTGACGTCGAATCTACAAAATATTTTCTTATTCAAAAAAAGAATTCTTATAAGGATAGGCAAAATCCTTGATCCTTTACTTGAAAGTATTTCATCCATTCGATGCACAGTTCAGTTCACTTTCCGTCTATCGAATATATGACTCTTGAAGTTACGTAAAAAAACCCATAGAAGACACATGGGTACTACAATTTTGAGAACATAACACCGTTATTTACCAACCACTCTTACCAATTCCAGCTGCAGAAGTCCTGTCAACGCAACGCACCTTAGTCCGGTGCCGGCCGCTGCACGCCGCCACGCTGGAGTCACGCAACAAAGCCAAGAAGTGCGCGGAGTTCCTGCAACCGTACAGGTATAAGTGTTTAGTCATTACTTGAAGTTATGGTGGAACAGGCGTTTGTGGATGCCATTCAGGTCCACTTAATCGATAGAATGAAGAAAATATTAAAAAAACTTAAACCCACACAATATATATCACATATACATAAATAACCGAATAGATTAAGAAACCAATTATGTACCAATAATTTTGTAAACCCTGTATCAACTGTGTAACTAGTATGAAAAACTATGTATCAAATAGCAGAGCACAATAAACTGCTCCTCGGGGTGGTTTTACCCTCGGGGAGGCAATATTAGTTATTTATGCAACTGTTCTATAATGAGGGGTATTAAAACACGAGTGTGGGTTTATCACACGAGGCGAAGCCGAGTGTGATAATAGTATCACATGAGTGTTTTAATACCTAATTATAACAGTTGCATACAAGACTTTATCTACACCCATGATATGAATCCTCTATAAATGTTCTGAAACCATAGGGTATTAGGGTACAGTGTTGTAAGAACTCTATGTAAATTCATGGAAAGTTTAATTAGTGAGTATCTAATACAAAAAAACTATGTATAGGTAATAATATAATTATTTATTGTAATAATTACTTACATTTTGGATCGTACAATTATTAAAAAGTATTTTTTCAATACTATTATTGAACAAAAATGGCGGGATACGACGTCAATTCAAAAATTCGAATAAGTTTTTATTTAAATTACGGCGCTGTGGTAGTGAAACGCGCGTGCATGACATGTTCTTTTATTGAAATTCATAAAGATGCCATGAGAATGTGGCTGTTCGATGAGTAAAAAAGGAGTTGCATAATGAATTTCAGTACAACATTATAACACCCGTTTGGGTGTTATAATGGTTATTATGACACTGGCTGTTTTAATGTTGGCAATTAGCTAACTGTTTCAAGAACGTTTATAGAGGATTTATAGCATGGGTGTAGATAAAAAAATAAAAACCATGCATTCTATCTAATGTAAAAAAAAAATAAGTGTAAAATGAAGTGTGTATGTAAGCAAGCGTTATATGGCTAGAAAATATTATTTGAATCGACACCAAGTTGATATTCATTTGATATCATGAAATAGAACTTAAATTTTGGCGTCGCCAAATAAGTCTTCGGTAGTATAGTGGTCAGTATCCCCGCCTGTCACGCGGGAGACCGGGGTTCGATTCCCCGCCGGAGAGAATCTTTTTGTACTTTGTTGGAATTGTTTTTATATCACAAAATAATAATATTACATCGTAGTGATTTTTACCGCCGTGGATTGACTATGGCACATCATTTTCAAGATTTTTATTTCAATGAACGTTTAATGTAATTAGCAAATTATAAACTTCACCTTCTCAAACGCGTCATTAATTACATTAGTAAATACACCTTTTACATTGAATAACAAATATTAATTAATTCCAGACAACGTCCTGAGACGTGCACGGCTTTGGCTCGACGACTGGTGTCTGGTGCTCTGGGAGTAAAGCTGAGCACTGCGAGGCAGGAACGCGCGGAGGAACGGAGACTCATCACTATTGCCAGAGGTGAGGGTGTCTTGTACACTTGTGTTGATAATACGACGGTTCCTGCCTTTACTAGTGCAAGTTTTCACCCAGGGCCGTCTTAACCAGGGGGTGCAAGGGGTGCTGTGCACCCGGGCGCGGAGCATCCGGGGGCGCCTTTCGTGCGCTGAATTTTTGGATATTTCATTGAACTTAACGCCATTGCACAGTTTTATATACTTGTTAGTTACGACAAATATGTATGCGCAAGCAAAAAAAAATATCATCAACAATAATATTGATTTTCTTTTATTACGCTTTCGGCGCTTGTCATATCGCATTACTACACAAAAAGTAAAAAAAAACGAGGGCCCAGGCTGACTCGCACCCCGGCGCAAAATAGACTTAAGACGGCCCTGTTTTCACCTGTACTTTAAGGCATTTCAAGGCGCGACGTGTCGCACTCTCTTAAAAAATGCCTAAAACTATAGCTGAAACCGCGGTCGACTAAATAGACCAACATTACGTGAGTAAAACACCTGTATTTCATAATTTGAATGATAAACATTGTGTTTGAAATCATTACATAAAGATTAACAATGAAATTAAAATTTAAATAATACAAGTACACATATTTCAAGTACATACAATACAATACAATACAATTCTTTATTGATAACTCAATGTTACATGTCAGTTTTTTACATTTTCTTAAATATATAACAAATAACACGTAAAATAACTAAAGTAAAGTTACAGGAATATTCGGTAGTGGATTTTTAAGGTAATACTCATCATACATATTTAATTATAATTGAAGATAAAAATAATAAGGAATGAAGTACATTCAATTAGAAATTATAACATATAGTACAAGCTCTGCTTAGTTTGGGACTAGATGGCGTTGTGTGTATGTCGTGTGCTATTTATTCATTTATTGTTTCTCAACTTCCAGAGAAGAAGCGCCAGGCCGCGTTGCACAAGGAGGCGGCGTGGGATGGGTCGCTCGCCAACCAGTCCGTGGCCGACACGTGAGGTAACAGTAACATTTCAATTCTTATTTTATTTATTTATTTCGCACATCAAATCAATTTCTTTTTCAGACGAATAATATTATTCGTCTGAAAAAGAAATGAGAAACAAGATAGACTAATTGCACGTCTTCTAAACTTAAGTAAATCATTTATTGCAATTTTCAATAAAGAATTTATCTGAGGATTTTCAGTTTTTTCCTAAGATATAATTCATTTCAAACATTAATTTCTGCATGTAAGGCACAGCACAGCAGGCAACAGCCCCACAAAACCCCTTAAAAAGACGCAAAAGTCTTAATCAAGACTTAATAAGGTGGCATAAACAAAAATGACATGAATTTATATTCAAAAGTTAAGTCAAACATTAATACAGCTGTTTTGAAAGGTGTCGACAATTTCGGCATTCCTACACAAGTCTTCGGTAGTATAGTGGTCAGTATCCCCGCCTGTCACGCGGGAGACCGGGGTTCGATTCCCCGCCGGAGAGAATCTTTTTGGAGTTTCTCCAAATTGTTTTTATATCACAAATTAATAGTATTGCATCGTAGTGATCTTTACCGCCGTGGATTGACTATGGCATATTATTAAGATTTTTATTAAAAAAAATATAGATTGTTCTTACCAAAATTTCTCCAGAATACTATCAGAACAAAATAAAGCGTGTAATAAATGAATGAGCGATAATCTTTTTGGACTTTTGCAATTTTTATATTATTTGTATATCGCCCGTCATTCACTAGTCGCCTTGTAAAGTGTTATGTAATTAAGGTTGATTAGCAATTTATATTTAAATTTTAAAGAAAGGTTGCCAAACTTGTTGTCATGCGAAATGATTATTTTTAATAAAATACAAATTGGATTTTAAATTGCTTGATATAAATTTTTACGGGATATAATCCCACCCACACGCCCACCACTGTGACTCCTGTGACGCCAGGATCTAAAGCGGCAACCAACTGAAAGGCACCGTGCATGACACACGGGCAATCCCAGGGAGAGTTAAAATTGTCTTGGAACCCGCAACGAATTTAATCAGAAGTATATAGTTGGAGTTGGAATGCTACCAATGTTTTCTAAAGATTTTTTATTATGATTTTTAATTTAAGATGTTCTTTCTAGACGAATTTAATTTATTGTTCCACAAAACGATTGCTATTTGATTTAAATCGGAGACGAAATACTGTCATAGTAGACTATGGCATCGACTTCATTGTCGGCAGGGATGTCCGACGTTGGCGGTTTTATTTTGTTCTTTAAATTTCTTTATATTTCTTTAAATTTCTTTATAATAAATACATTGATTTATGTACTAATCTTGTGTAAGTTTAATCCTAGATGTACAAAAAATATTATTATATATGATTTTACAAGTATATGAAAACTTATTTAAAAACTTATCGCATGTTCATAATTATAAATTGATTATTAAATTATTGCAAATTGTAATTCAGATATTAAATAACATAGATATATAATTGTACAAATTCTTTAGTGATAGCAATTCCTTTATAACAATGATAACGTTTCGGTGGTGCGCAGCGATAGAACATGCACCAACGTGGTCAGTTTTAAGAACGCTCGTTCTGTCGGCGGTGCTCGCTGTGCCGCTTTATTTATTTTTATAACACTAAGGTGACAAGTGTAAGACAAGAATAAGTGTAAATGGTCAGTCACCGTTGTCTATGATGGGTACCGACAAAGCAGTTAAGGGTATCTGCCGCGCACCAACCCTTTCATTAAAACCATTTCAGTGCAGTCTTTAAACAATATATGAGTGCACGGTTGGTGTGGTGGTTAAAGCGGTCGCCTCGCCGCTTTCAACTGCGCTGGTGTTGTGGGTTCGATCCCCACATGGGACAAATCTTTGTGTGATTCGCAAAGATTTGTTCTGACTCTGGGTGTGCTCTGTGTATGTGAAATGTATGTTTGTGAACACCCCCGCGACACTATTCCTAGTGCGGACGTCGTTTTGTTTAAATAAAAATAATACGACAAAATAACATTTTATCTATTTACATAAAGTTGATTAATTCATTAATGTGTAACTTGCGTGTTCATAATTAACAATAAACCTAACCGGTTACACTTGTCAATATAATAAAAAAAAAAAAAAAAAATGATACCGCACAAACATTCACAAATATCCATTGGTCCCACACTAGGCAAGCCTGTCCTGTGGGTACCAGAATAACGATTGCCAGTTGTATTACATAATGCACTCAGTCGAGATCGTTAATGACAATATTAATTTCTATAAAAGTTTAAGTATTAATATTATTACATGCAATAAAATGATATAAACAGAAAAAATAAAAATAAAAAGTATACATTATTTATAAGGCATTTCGGGAAGTTAAATTATAATTATAATTGGTAATTTTAGGCAATCATATAAATTTATCTGTATTATATGTAATTAAAGTAAATTTAATTATTAAATTAAATTATTTATATTATTATGATGTCACTTGCACAAGTATTTAAGTTTAGCTGTTTACTAAAGATTATTTTATTAATCCTAAAACTAGTAGCGCTAATACAACCAAAACCACTGACACTACAAAACTTAAAATTATTGCAGAGGTCCTAGGCAAGATTTTTGGTAAGGGGTATGACCAATCGACTATGGGATTGTTTATCGCTGCTATGCTATCTATTCCGTGGCTTTGTCAAGATAAAAACTGCTGTATTGTATGTAAAATAATATGAAAGATTAATTTTAAGCCGGATATTTTCATTGTAAGCTGGGATGTCATGGAAAAAGCTAGCAAACAAGTGCAAAAAACGTGATAATTCTAACAAAACAAAATAAGATTCTAGTTCATCCTTCATGTTTAAATAGAAAATCTCTTTTGTTTATTAAATCCCGCTTAAGCTATGTCTCTTATTACTAGATAATCGTCATACACAAAACTAGAAATTATTTACTATCTTATATTCGTGACACAAGGGTTTTGGTGATACAGTTTTTGGGCATTGCCTTTTCACCTTTTAATTTCGCGGACAAAACCACTCAGTCCAAGCTAGTTTATGAAAGATTTCTTACTCTACCCACCCATCTTTTAAATATTGTAAAAAGCATTTTTATTGATACAATATTTCTCATTTCAGATGCAGTCAAACGTCGTTTGTCGCGAGCCGTGGATACCAAAATGGAGCTCTCATAGTAAATTGTTCGTTTTATTAAACTTATTATAGAATTATAGATATTTTTCTATACAAATGTTAGACTACTCGACGCTCAAGAGGTTTTGGTCCTTATGTTAGTTCGAATAAAGCTTAGTTTTTTCGCTTATTTTTAGTTTCAATGACTGGCATGTGCTTCCTATTTAGAATATGTATTTTAATTGGGTTTGTGAGTGTTTGTATAGTCAGAAAGTTGTTTTTATTTACGTCAGAACACTGCGCTGATTAAGTAGATCCGTCTTACTGTATCATTCTTTACTATTGGTGAACAATCTCACAATAAAAATTGATTCGGGAAATCTCATGATTGTCTACAGTACTATAGTAACAGGTTAAATGTCATTTCATTGCTCAAAATATCGTTGAGAGGCAAAATTTTGGCTCAAAGTTCAGACGATTTATATCTAGTTTGTCACAAATACGAAACTTGGACATAAAATCAAATTCTAGTGCTTATTTCTATTTGTTTTTAAATATATTTAATGTATGAATGAACGAAAAGCTTTACATTATATTGTATTCATTTAGTAAATAACCAAAGCTCTTTAATCCACCTATTTATGTATAGAATTCTTTCTTTCGTAAATCATATTCTATTTTCAGTGATATGTATCACCGTATAGTATTCATGAGAACCAAATATTAGTATGTAATTATGTATATTAGCTATTTCTTCATTTAGATATACTTTTCTGTATCAGATCTTTATTTAGTTTCGCCAAAGGTTTTGTCAACGCATGATTGTTGTTATATTATGTTTATTTTAAGTGTAAGGTGATGTCTATTGAACACTGACTAACACTTTGAATTACGTTTTAAAAGTATAATTTAAATGCATGCCAAATTCGTAATACCTGTGTCGCAGTAATCAACACAAATAAAAATATAGAGAATGCAACAAAATTAATAAAATTCATTGGTAGAAATTTAAAATATATGTTATATATTTTTCTGGCGTGCTCCAAGGATAATCTGATTAAATGTGGTTTCAAAATTTTACACACACACTTATTGTGAATATGGCCCCATCTACTCTTATGCCTGCTGATCCCGTTGATCTTGGAGACCTAATGCAGGCTATTAAAAGAAGGTGAATTTAGGAAATGTTCAATTGACTGTAAAACAATATATTACTTGTTATTTATGTTGTAAATGTAGTCATATCTAATTAAGTAGCTAATGATTAACACACAATACAAATTACGTACGTACGTATTCAAATTTTTATTGATTGAATACATTGTAATTTGTCAATCTTATTGTACGGGGAAGGTACATCAAAATGATAAGTCATAAAATAAAAGTTAAAAGAAATGTATTTTAAGTTTGATAGAAAAAACTTAAAACTAATGCTAATTGACCGACACGCGGCGAAAGGAACGGTTTTATGTTGCCCGAACCGATTGATTGCAACTAGGTACTGATTATTGTGTCGAATATATTATGTATTTTGTTCACTTCGCTGCGTGTTGATGTCAGTATAAAACTAAAACTATTGCGTTGTACGGGTTTGCTCGTACAATTATATTTCATCAAGTTACATGTTATAATGTATATTAATATATTTTAAGATTTCGACTTTAAAACTGATCTACTTATCTTATTTACTGTGTTCGTAACTTGAATAGGTATGACTACATACGTTATGTTATATGTTTAATATAATATGTTGCGAATTAGTGCCTTTTTGTCTAGTCTTTATGTAAACGGACTTCAAAACCTCTTAGCGCTTTAGATGAAACTAGAGTTTAGCAAAAAATCGTTTTAATGATGCGTCTTATGATATAGTTATAATAAAGAGTTCGAATACGAAAGTATATAAGATAGTTATAGTAAATTTGTTCTAGAATATATATAAAATATTGTTTTACTAAGTAATTTACTAGAAGATTTTGTTGGTGATCTTTGTTCTAAAGTATTGTAATGCCACGGCTAAGCCCGGCAGCTAGTTTAACCTTATATTGTGCGAGCAAAAGCGAGTTCAAAATGCAAGAGTCAAATATATGCAAGAAGAAGAAAAGCAAGAAACAAGAATTTTCTTTAATTTTATTTTTTTTTATTTAAATACTTTTTTTTTTTTTTTTTATCTTTATTTTTAAGGACTTTTATACATTTATGTACATGTCAGTCCGATTAAATCTAACTATACTAATAGTAACATTACATAACATCAACAAAAATACTGAAAAACATAACCGCTTCTTCACTGCTAGGATTAGAAATAATATTATTTATAGCGCCTATTTGTGATGTGTTTACATTAAATAGTTTAAAAAACTCATCCCTATCCTTCTGAAACCGAACACATTCCATCAAAAGATGCAGTACGTCGTCAACTACACCACAAACTTCACAATTTGGGGACGCATTTTTTCCCATAAGGTAGGCAAACTTATTTGATGGAATATGACCGGTTCTAATTCTATGCGCTACAGTAATTAGTTTTCTACTTAGTTTACTTAATATACACCAAGGTATCCGAGGTGGCTGGGATTGCACAGTTTTATACCATATCCCCTTTTCTACTGATCTTTTATTAAAATATTCCTTCCAGAGGTCCTGACATGATATTTTAAACTTAGGTAACAATTCTGTGTAATATGGTTTAACTGATATCTCGCTTCCTTCTGTAATGCCAAGCTTCGCCAATCTATCAGCCTCCTCGTTACCACGGATTCCTATGTGCGAAGGAACCCATTGCAATCTCAAATATACTCCATTCAATATCAATTTATCTATTTTAGAGAGTATCTCATAAGCTATCGGTGTACCTCTGCGTCCAGAGGCGGATTTAAATACTTTATGCACAATAACGGTACATGGGCGGACCTAATGCCGTAGGCATTATCTACCAGCCAATCTTTAGGTGATGCAGATACGATAAGTGGTAGGTGCAAGATCTAAGAGTTGGTTGGAAACTAAAACCATTACAATTACTCAATCAAATACATTATAATTAAAATAATTGCACTACAAAACACCAAATATTCTTTTACGTTTAAAAATACCTTGACATGAACATATCTGCATCCTAAATGTAGGACAGATTAAAGACGCTGGTTGTGTAAAATGCTGAACTCGCTTTTGCCGCAATACAACTGACTCAACTATAATGACTCCTTCTCTCATTCTAGACATGTCACAATGAAAGTGAATATTTTGAGTTACCAATTAGTACAGCCAAAGATCTGACTTATAATTGGATTACTCAGAAATGTGGCTCAATTCAATTATAATATGTTTAATAGTCATCCGAATTCATAGACTTTGTGATGCAAGAACATGCAAGACTGCATATTTTATTATATTTATGGTTTTATATCTTGACATGGAACCAGATAAATAAAAAAATAGGGTCAAGTTAAATTAAACTTTTATTTTCTTGCATTTGAAAATTAGGAGGCGAAACTTTTTGTTAGAAATAATTAAATAAAATAAAAAAAAATACTCTTCGAATTCGAAAAGCTTGCGTGTCTTGCATTGACCTCACATTTTATGATCATTATGGTGCATAGATCATGACAAGCGAACTGCCTACTGAATAGCATTTACGACAAACAATGCTATGACGTTAACGAAATGCAAGAATTATTCTAAACGAACCACTTCCGAAAACTGTAAAAGTAAATGACCGTTTCTATTTCATTTGAAATGCAAGTTGAAATTCTATTACAATTTTACAATACTGTGTATTACATATGAAATTCATAATGTTAGCGCATTTACAATGGAATGGCTTATAGTCATACTTGCCATGTATCTTTATGGTATCATAATTATATTTTGTATACTAACGCTAAGTTATTTGCTAATTAACTGCATAAGATGGCACCTTTCTCGGTTTTGATCGCGATAACCGTTCCTTCAATAATGAGAGCTTGTGTCATGTATGATTTAAATGCAAGATGGAAAGAAATAGATCATGTTTTACGATCTCAGCCGATTAAAATCTTTTTTGGTGCTGAAACCCTTTTATTAGCAAATTACAAACAGGGCCCGGGGACTCAGTGCAAATATGCAGGTATTCAGTGAGGAAGGATTGTTATTTTAGTTACAGCGTTGGGAAATGCTGTACTATGTCATACGTAATAATGGTTCAGCATATTTGGGAAATGCTGTAATATGTCATACGTAATAATGGTTTTGTACATTTGGAAAATGCTATACCATGTCCTACATAATAATTGTTCAGCACATTTGGAAAATGCTATCCCATGTCATAGATAATAATGGTTCAGCACATTTGGGAAATGCGGTAGCAGGTCATACATAATAATGGTTCAGCACATTTGGGAAATGCTGTAGCAGGTCATACATAATAATTGTTCAGCACATTTGGGAAATGCTGTACCATGTCAAATATAATAATGGTTCTGTAAAGACTCCCATGTCATAGATAATAATGGTTCAGCACATTTGGGAAATGCTGTAGCAGGTCATACATAATAATTGTTCAGCACATTTGGGAAATGCTGTACCATGTCAAATATAATAATGGTTCTGTAAAGACTCAAGTTAAATGCTATCACATAATACAGGTATAATTCTGCAGATAGTTTGCAAATTGCGTAGCGTATTCTCAACAGCATAATGCATAATATTTTATGCGAACCGACATATACATGTAACATATTTTTTTATATAGATTCTTATCAACTGCAAGCCGGCTCATATTATGTATTTTTTAATATAACTGTGCAATAATGTACATATCTTACGTACAAGTTGTTTTCACTTCAAACCGTCCATATACACAATAATGTTACTCGCTACAATAAATAAAATGTTATCATACGACAATTTTTAAGTTTATTTTATTTCATTCTTTTTTAACTTAGTGAGTCAATTTTATTAAGATTTTTTATTGTATCTACGTATTAGTTAGTACAAAATAAGTAGATTATTGAATTGATGCTATTGATTGCTAGTTCATTACATGTAGAACACACAATTTTCTTGAACACATTATATCAAAGGCGCCATAGTCATAGAATGAATCAGATTATTTATTTAAATAAAACTATAATGCCATTCTGATACAAATTTTAAATGCAATTCATATTCATTAAATTTATGTATGGAATGCTCAGATAAATGCAACTAGCGGCCATTTTTGATTTTTTTGATTTATTATAAAAAATGGCTCCTAGTTGCATTTAATTCTCCTATGTTATGAATCCTATAACTTAAGTAATGGCTAATCTCATAAAAAAAATTAAAGAAAAACACGTAGATTGGTCAGTGATCTAGTACAGCATAATACTACTAGTATTGAAATCATGAGATTTGCAAATATTTTCATACAGTGAATATCGGGAAATTGCGAAAAGTCCAAAGCAACCATGCTATATTTTAAGGCGCAAAATCGCGATGCAGCATCGATTCTTAAAGTGCTTCCAGACCGATAGCATTCACCTGTAATGGAGCGTTTAAGATTCGATTTTGAGCATTGCAATGCACCTCCCTGATTGACAAGCATTCGCATGTAATGTAACAGTTTTATAGTACATTGTACACAGAGGGATGAAAGTAGTCGATTTCATTGAGGGTGTAGTTTGTGATTTCATTCAACCGCAAGAAATCGTACTGTCTCCCTAATTATACATAGTGCTTCATAGTACACCTACAAAGAAACAAAAACTACCAATACTTAATTACCATAACAACCATAATTTAACGAAAAATACCAACCAAATAAAAAAATAAACAAAATAAATAGTAGAACGAGGGAAAAAAGACTTCGTGGGAAAGGGAGTTATTTCTACTTTTCCTCTCGCTTGAAAACACTAACTTTATTTGATAGATAATCGCCATATATGACATACTGCATATTTTATACTACACCTACATAGAAAGTACATGAGGTACTTTCTTTTAAATGAAATTTCTACACTCCTTGTCTTTAAAGGTCTGTCTTGTCACTGGTGTAAATTCAAATCTGTATCGTTACATAACAAGCAAATGCTTGCGGTCTGGAAGCACCTCAAAAGTAGCGCCTGTATTATTTATTAATGAACTGAATTTAATCTGGAGCAATAAATACAAATACATATACTTAATTCATGACTTCAGCTCAACTCAAAATGATATATATGTATCGACTCTATATGAAAATAGTGACAATGTATGCATCCATTCATTGGACTATGGCCTAACCCTTCTCATCGCGAGAAGAGGCCCGTCCCAGCTATCATACATGTTTTTAAACAGGGCTGTTATTAACATACATTAAAAAAAACACTAACAATGCGTGCGTTACAACCTTATTTTTAATGTTTCACCTCTACTTTTACTCTTTGGAAAATGCCTAAAAGTATAGGTGAAACTGGTGAGACCAGGCGGTCGACTAAATAGACCAACATTACGTGAGTAACTCACACCAGTTCTATTAAAAAAATGTTGTGTAGTTAAGCAATAAAATTCGTCTTAGTATGTCAATTACGGCCGGTACAATACAATATATAATACATACAACATACAATTTACGCATCACATGTTTTTTTTACTATAATTTTTGTATTGCAGTCTATTTAATATATATTACTACATGCGCTATATTGTGTGAAAAATGATATTAAAATTATAAGCACTCACTTCCAGAGCGTCTATCAACAATCAAACATTACCAGAATGGTACAAAAGCCGGGTATTAAGCAAATTGACTGCTCACTTTGACCACCTGAACGAAATAAGACCGATGAGGCTTGATCTTGTACAAAAAAAAATCTAGAGAATAATATTTTTGTAATTATCGAAGTTATTCTAAATATACAAATAAATAAATTACTTGAATATGAGTTGTTTTATTTATTGTCCTTTGAATATGCCCTGCGATGCTAAAATTCCAAAGTGGAACTATTTAATTGTAGGCGAATTGCCTGGATAAATGAACCTAGAAAGCTGGATAGACCTAGAATTTTTGGATATGTTTTATAGGAAGCTTAAAAGAGTATATCCTGAAATTTTCAATCTCGATTTGATATGAGGTTTTGACCATATGATTTTTATGTGCACAAGTTCAAGGGGTCCAAACCCTTAAACCCTAGGAGGTACCCGAGGAGAATAAATAGATTCTCTCAAGTAAACGCATTTATAAAAACCCTAGTATAATATTACAGAGTGCATGCGGCACTCGCAGACGTAAGGCAGACAATAGCATTGCGATTGCGACAGTTACGACTAATCGTTCACTTGTGCGACCGCGACCAATCGAAGGTCAGCGCCGTATTGTGTGTTCGGGACTGTGACCAATTAATTGCACACAGCTCATTTACACCTTTTTTGTACGTAGTAGTAAATAGTAAACGATATTATCTGAAATTGGTGGTTGAAATTACTGTCTTAAAAAAATACAAGCTTCTGCACGCTAGTCCGCTTGCCTATTACGTCGATAATAAAATATATTGTAGTGGATAATAATAATTTCAGCCATAGTCCGTTGAAATGTATAAACAAGCTTTATAACCTTACGCTTGCATGAAAGGAGCCTCCCAGAGTGACGTACACAACAATTCCCTACGTCCGGCGCACCCTGGACAATTCGCGAGTTCTTAAAAGCGAATTGGCTAATCCTTTCACCACGATGGCAAGTCAAAACCTTGACCACCTTACTGACTGTCCAAAATGCTCTTCCACCTGCACAAGAGAGGCGCTCATGAACGCTGACGAGAGCGCCATAACAGTGGCCACTTATTGGACCAATAAAATTTGACTCAGCCATCGAAACGACGAAGAAGAAGAAGAACCTGATTCGATACAGTTTTCCTTTTAAATTTTATATTAGGCTGGAAATTGTTTTTCGCTTTCACATTTTTCGTCCATTGTAACGTGATGTTATGAAATCGAACAGTAATTGCCTGATTAATCGGTGCATGAGTGGTGCAGTAAAATAGTTTCATAGAAAAATATGCGCTTAGTTTTGGTTTCGGTACCGACCGCCTGATATTTCTATGAGAATATTCTACCGCACAGCTTCCGCACAGAATCTTAAACGGCCTAATAGTAAACACTGCTATTTAGCCCCTTAAGGGTTATACGCCTATATCGACCTTGTCTATAATAGATCTGTAACCTAAAAACATTGAGCAACTTAGTGTTTATGAATTGAAAATGGTTTACAGGAAAGTCTGTTGTACTGAAAACATCATTGTTAAAACTGACTGTTCTAGGTGAACGCACTGGGCACTTATTACTCAGATTATTGTCTGCGCCGGGAAATTTCTTAATGACTCGACCTGTATCTATTGTCTAAAGAACAATGTTGCTGACCGAATCAACAAGCTCATATAGCCGGGAATCGAAACACTCACTTCCAGTAAACGGTCTTGAGAGCAACAGTACACTTCAAGTGTAGAATGTCAAAGAATATGAATCGTATCCAAGTATTTGTGTGTGTGATGTCTTGCGTGATCGCCGCACGCTCCATCCATCATGAACACACCCTAACACGACCCCGAGCGGACAACAGGATCTCACGTAGTGCTTACGTTCAGAATTCCTATAGTGACTCTAAAATATACGGTTTCGGTGACAATGGTGGCGGTGGTGATCAATTTTCCTTCGATTTACCGGTTGCAACCGAAATGTGGCCTATGTATGGTGATGGTCCAAGTAACTCACGGATGGCCAATCATTTCAATCCGACCCCACTAAGCCCTAGTTACAGAATGATGGAACCAGAAGCTGAGTTCAATTTAAATATGTCTCCAGAGGCTGCTCGTGTCAAGTCGGATATCATGATTGAAAAGCTGAAGTCAAGTATGGATTATACGTCTCCTGACTCCACCAATGACCATTTCTCTGCGTACGATAATAGTCACGAGTACCACAACGATGACGAGGATGTCAGATCGAGTGGTATGCCCATGTACGGCAATTATTGGCCCTACTTTTACCACAGTCCTTACGAATATGAACATAACAAAAACACTTATGATATTCAAAAGGCCAAAGATAAGCGATATGCTTTACATGACTCTAATTCAGAAGATGTGAAACCAGTACATGAGTACCTTGATAATGATATCCCCGTAGCTACGCCTAGCTATCCAAGAGTGACCTCAGCAACGAATGTTGCACCAACGACTCCAGATAATCCTATAGGCGGTAATGGACCATTTTTCTCATTCGTGCTAAACGATTACTTTGATAGGAGCCAGGAAGAAGATCCTCTGCTATTCAAAGGAATAGGAGATGTATGGTCCAAAGATTTGAGCCTAAATTCTCCCAACAATACAAATGAACCGCTGAAAAGGAATCGTCGGTTAGAGGACAGTTATAACTCACAAGACTTTCATATGGTTCCGACAGCACCTATGGTTACACCCTCTTACTATACTGAAGCTTTCTATACGACTACACCATCGTATAGAACTTCTATAGGGCGATCGGTGGCAACGCCTTATCGCACAAATCAAATGTTCAATGCTCATGAAACAGGTCAAAATAGACACACGAATGAAAAAGGTGAAAATAGTCATTCAAATGATAAAGCTGACAAAGCAGCTAGTGAGCATAAGTATGAAGGATTCAAAGATTTTTTAGATACGTTTGCAAATAAATTTGGTTCAGAAAATCATAAGAAAGATTCATCTTACATGCAACTAAATGATAAAGACAAAGGAGAGAAGAAGAAAGGTTTTCGTAGGGTTTACCATAAGGATGAATTTCTTGAGGACAATGAATTCTACGATAATTCTGTTAACAAAGTTAAATCTGAAGAGAAGGGTGCTTCAAATGCTAACATTGGTGGGTCAGAGGCATATTTGCACTCAAAAGCAATAGGAGGTTTAAGGAATGCTGTTGAGGCATCTAATCAATCAAATAACAAGGAGCATAATAAGTATGACAAGGCATATCGTGGCGACGATGTATCGGGGACATTGGATAACTACATTGATGTGGCTAAACGAGCTGCCAGCAGCAATAGGATAGGCGCCCATTATTGAGATCATTATTTCTAAGCTTGATTACATTAATGATGAATGTGAAACTGAAGAATATGTGTTTATGACAGCACAAAGTTAACGACGTTGTGTTTTGATTAAAATATACTTATGTTTAGGCCTCATGACAATTTTAAAGTGAAAGTGTGGTACAAGAACAAAGTGATTAATAAATATTGTTGTCTATTGCAGCAGGGTTGCAGTTACCGCAGATGAACCATATCCTTCTAGATATTTTACAGTCCAAGAATAAGACTGAATTAATAAACTTTTAAGAAAACTACCACTACAATAGTCTCTATGCAAATTGATGTCTAAGTACTCAAGTGTTTGTGTTACAATGCCAAGTTCAATCTAAGTTATCATAAGTAGAGTTAAATCGATTGTTACTTTTTTACGTAGGATAGTAAAAATAAACTTTAAATATTATGTTTAATGTTTTATTTTCACCGAAACACTTAAGATAAACATTTCCTATAAACAGATACCAAAAAAAAAAACAGTTGCATAACAAAACGACAGTAGGTGCTATATCCCCGTGATAAAAAATATATAAATATTGACTTTAAAAACAAAAAAATCACAGACAATAAAAGCTGCATCATATTACTAGGCACAAAACAAAATTAAATCTATATCGAAGTTTAAAAAATTAAAAAGTAATTTAACTTACATTGTTTGCATATGCATGTACTACGAGTTCTAATATAATGTGAATAATATATATAACAATGAAATATTTATTTCCTTCTTCCGAAGGTCAACAAATCGTAATCCAATAATCTTATAATTAATCTGAAAATGCTTCTGGACTAAACATTACTTCTTCTGTTCACATTTTTAGGCAGTTGGGGAAACAAGGGTAAAAAACTCAAGATTTTCGACGTAGTTAATATTGCCTTTTCACCAACTTTATCTAAAAATGCGTTTCCTTTCCATGGAGACCTTACATGTCTTACAGTCGACACTCTGCTGTCAGACTCTTTACTTTCTTCGTTTTCATCACCGAAGTCGTCTTCATTATAGCGGTTCTTTGCAGGGCTCTTGGATGTTGTCGTAATATCGTCATAGTAATCTTCTTTTTCTACTTCTTTTTTTTTAAGATGACCTGAACGTTCTCTCTTAATAGAACTTGGTCGAATCTGTGTAGCAATAGTTACTTTACTTTTGATCTTAATTTCAGGAGGTATAGCGGGTGTTGGGATAACTTTTTTACCATGACCATGTTTTGATCTATGTTTAACTCTGGGTTCGAGGGGCTTACCTCTGCTGACAAATTCGTCGTGGTTAACATCGAAGTCGTAATCGTCCACATTGAAATCTTCGTCTTCATGTTCGGCTGAATCGATTAACGTCGGTGCTCTATTCATCTTCACTTGAAAATCTTCTTCATAATCCACATCGTCGAATTTTGGTATTGGCTTTCTGATTAACACTGTTTTAGGTGGCGATTTTTTGTTTGGAGCTACAGATGTTGTAGTGATCATTCTTTTAACTTGTTTATTATTATTTGGTTTGTCTTCAGCTCTGGGTTCGCGAATGACACGAACTGCAGTCTTTGTCTTGTTATAATGCTTTACTCTCCTGTGATACGATCGGACGAACTCTTCACTTTGAAATCTGTCTTCTCTGGATATCCCTGTGAGTGGATCGTCGTAGTCGATTTGCCTGGTCAGACGAACCGGCGGACTGGAACTGCTTGTTTCATTACTTGATGTTCGATCGGTGATTTTTTCAATGAGGCGGGCGTTTGAAATAATGATAGAGCAAAGGTCAAGAAGTACGAGAAAAATTAATTTCATTGTAAACTCTCTTGTGTCACCCCGAAGGATGTAGCGACGAGTGGCGTGGCGCTGAATCAAGCTATTATGTAAACAATACATTGTTTTAAATTGATGTTTATATAGACAATTCTTAAATATAACTAGGGATGAATTTTATTTTAATAACACCATTGTTTAGTAGGATTCATGATTAGAAAGTAATGCATATCACTACATAGTATAAAACAAAGTCTCTTTCTTGCTGATTTGAATGCGATTTTTTTAATAGATATAATGATTTATAGAAAAGTTTAATAAATTTTTGTTACTACATAGTACTCGGCGGCCAGGATAGCCAGAAGCGATATGGTTTTATGCTATCCTATTCTATTAAACGAGCAATAATTGTATGTTTGCTTGTTTCTAAGTATGCAGTTAATTTGCGTATGTCTTATAATTACAGACTTCCCCATACTGACCAATATAAAAGAGTCCATGGACATACCACATGGAGACATGGAGGAGAAGTATCTTAAATTTATATGATAGATAGAAAATTCTACAGAAAACAGACTTAAGAAAACAGACTTAAGAAAACATGCTTTTGGACGCCGCCGGAGAAAAATAACGTTTTGTACTTTTATTGTATGGCGTCAATAATAATAAAATAAATCTCTCTAGCAAACATAGTAATTTAAATGAAAGCGGGACCATGATTTTTTTTATTGTATGTATAGCCACCACGTCCAACTAACCTATCGGTTACCCAAATTTATTATTTAAAGATATTAACTCTAAGTAATTTCCAATTATATGCTGTGATAAATATTAAAAACCGGCCAAGTGCGTGTCGGGCAACGCGCAATTTGGTTCCGTAACTAGTGGCAACGTATTTAGACTTAAAACTCTTAAAAGAGGTTTTCTATTTGTAAACAAGTAGCAACTTAATACAAATCATTATTTTCAAAGGTTTTTGTATTATGTACGAACTATGCCAAGTATCTGCATTTTATAATTTGGGCTCTTTTACTCTTGAACTAATAAATTGAACGTAGCCGCTACTATATACTACCACTACCACCATGATTTTATTCAGATATTTCGAGCCAATGGTTAACCTTTTAGAGAAAATTGAAATATAACACTTTTGTATCTAAACTTAAATCTGTGTATGCTTTGCATGAACTTGCTCAAATTATCAACATCAATGCCCTTCTGCTTGCATACCATGGTCTGGTAGAATCGGTTCTGAGATATGGAGTAATTTTTTGGGGGAACTCCGTAGATAAAGACATTATTTTTAAGACACAGAAACGGTGCATAAGGGCAATGTTTTCATTAAAAACGACTGACAGTTGCCAACCTTAAATTTTAAAAAGCACGATATTATGACATTGCCATCTATTTACATATTCGAGGTAGCGGTTTTTGTAAAACTTAACTCACATTTGTTTTTATTGGCAGTCGATGGGTCAAGTCGTACTCAAAGAGACAAAAGCCGGTTATGTATGTGCAAAACAAACACTGCTTTAATGCATAAAAGTGTCTTCGCAATGGCTCCAAAAATTTATAATAAATTACCAAATTATATTAATGATGCAAATGTAAATATATTTATGACTAAATTAAAAAAGTTCTTGATTGATAAATGTTACTATAATGTTTAGGATTATTTATCAGATAAAATATAGCACAATTTAATTATTATAGCGTTTTTTCTCTTTATTTTTTGACATTTAAAATAATTTTTGACCTTTTCTATAATTTATTTTAATTTTTGGACATTTTGATATACTTTTTTTTAATTTTTTTTGTGACATCTTACTATTTTTGCTGAATGATATTGTATTATTATTATTTTATTTTATTATTAGACTTTGACATTTTACTTTCTTTGAATTTGTGACATTTTTATAAATTACTAGCGACCCGCCCCGGCTTCGCACGGGTACAATGCTGATACTAAATACACTACAGAAAAACTGTGAACGTTGTATATAAAAACACAGCGGCCCGCTCCGGATTCGCACGGGTATATATATAATATATAGCCTATGTCACTCACTGAAAAAATGATTAAAATCGATCCAGTAGTTTGATTTATTCATTACTGCCCGTGGCCCGCACGCGTTAAATTTGGAGTAAAACAATTCCCCCTTTCTATGCATGTATTATACATAAAAACCTTCCTCTTGAATCACTCTATCTATTGGAAAAAACCGCATCAAAATCCGTTGCGTAGTTTTAAAGATTTAAGCGCACATAGGGACAGAAAAGGCGACTTTGTTTTATACTATGTAGTGATGATTATAATTATGTATTATCTTATTATAATTTAGCTACAATCCTGCATGTAATGTCATTATTTCTTTTTTGTTTGTATTGAATTGAAATTTGCACACCTGTTTGGGTAATAAATCGGTGTACTTATTTTATTAATATGTGTACCAACCATGTAAACCTGTTTTATGCAAATAATTTGAATTTGAATTTAAAAACATTCGAATAAGGTTTTTATATTCTACTTACAAACAAATATTATTCAAAGTTAACCAACTTACATTGTAACAATGAACACGAGTGTTCGGGCTAATTTGGGTTACTTTTGTTGTTTTTCCGTAAATTGATTGTGTTAGATAAATAAACCAATTCAAAAGAACACTATTAATTTATACAATAGAATAAAGGGGTTGTGAATAAAATAACATTGAAATGTAAAAAAAAACTGTAAATCACTTTGATAGTTACCCAACTTGTCTGTAATAGAAATATAATTATATTTTATGAACACTCGGAACATTTTGACTGGCTACCTTTCGGTTAATAAGGCGCCGCGAAAGAAGGTACCGTCTACTGACAGGCGGACGTACAGTGGGCCAACGAGTAAGCTATGCAGGGCAAAAACTTCTAAGTCATAGTAAAGGCTTACTACGCCAGTTAAAGATAAGTGAGTTACATAGCTAAATAGTGGTTATATTACACTTATTACAAATGTCATTCACACATACATATCCATTGCAGTCAGTTTTCACTATGGCTTAGAAGTACTTGCCCTGGATACCTAATTGCTTGGCCCACTGTACATGCAGTGAAGCCCTAGCAATAAGTGCTCTTAAGCACAAAAAATCACACCCACAAACATCAGTTAAACTCAGTCAGCAATTAATCTTTTTAGAGCAATATGTACAGATTTAACTTAATCGGGTAGAATCAGAAGAAGTGGACACTGGTCTGGCCAGATGACCACTGTTTACAAGGTGTCTCACCACAATGCCAGGATCTATCGTTTTTATAATCAAAATGAAGACTTTGTCTGTAAAATCTTCTATATACTTTATTTAAGATACTTTTTATCTATGTGGCAACGCCGTGGAACACCCTGTACAAGTACCATTTAAGCAAACATTATAATTTATATAATGATAACGATAGATTTACCACAGACTTTGATCAACAACTTTTATTTTTGACGCCGCGTGCCGTCTCGGGTCATAGAGCGACTCTATAATTACTAAGTCAAAAAGCATACCATGAGCCTTTATGTTTCTGAATCTCATTCACAAACGCTTGACCACAATTTACATGACAATTGCACACAAAATTGTTTATCTTTAAAGAATGTCAACCCTATTCAATTGCCGCTACAAAATAAACATTTGTTGACACCTGATAAACAAATAAACAATAGTTAATTGAAACAAAATAATATAAGAACTATTTAACATCCGCCCATCACTAGTGTTAGTTCGACGAGCTGAGAAGAATGTTCAAAATGATAACAGTATTCCTCTTCATCCATTCTGTTACGCCTGTTCTTATGTTCTACATCTACGATGACAACCCGACCATTGGATTCGTCAACCTAAAACATGGTGTTGGAAGTTATCTGTCGGCATCTGCATACAGCCCGTCGTCGAAAAAACAAATCTCTAGACTGCATAACCCCCGGATACAAAAGTATACCTACGAACATATTGTTGACTCGCACTTCAAACTTATGAAGTCTCCTTCTCATCGGACTTCTATCAGAGATATCGAACAGGAGAAGCGGACTTCCCTAAGAGGAAGCGATCAGGCCGTGACACCATCTCTGAACGAGTTACAAAAGGACACTAGGCTGGTGACGAACCCTGATAATGTGATTCTGAATCAACAACAACAGATTCCACAGCTGAAGGTACAACAGCATCTGCAACAAATAGCACCACAGCAAAGCCAACAAATGCCGCAGCAGCAACAGATGCAGTTGCCACAAAAGCGATCGCAGCCATTGCCACAGCAACAGATGCCACAGCAGCACCAGCAAGGCCTAAATCAGCATCAACAACAGATACAGCCGCATAAACTGCCGCAGACGCAAAAGCTACAACAGCAACAGATTGCGCCGCAGCAGGAGATACCTCAGGAACGGGTGAACGGCCAGTCAAACATACCACGATCGGAACGTACTTCCCCATCTTTCATTGACGATTACGCAGTCGACGCTAGAAGACAACAAGATAACAGTCGACAACTATCAATTAATAAGAGATATAGCGAAAACCCACCAAATGCGGTGAATATTGACTACTTTAGCCCGGTAAAGCAGCGCCAACAACCTCAAGAAAGGTTATTCGAGGGTGGGCCGAATTACGTCCAAATGAATATCCATAAGACTCAAGTAGCTCAAGATCCGCAAAAATATATCCGAATGAAGAAAAATCGTCAACTGATTCCTGCACCAGTCCAAGGAACACAAAACAATCCCCACAAAATGCCCACTTATATGATATTGGATAAATCTCTACAAAAGACTAGAGCTCTTACTGATCACGACTCAAAGGTGATGGCACATGTCCTAGACGCAATGACCCAAGAAGTAACGGACAGGCGTCGAAGAACCGACGAGCACAACAACAAAAAAGGTACAACTAATGCATTGGACATATATAACAAGGATAATAAACGTAGCCCTGTATCTGAGAATATGCGAAAATATATTGGCAAAGATATGAGGAGTGCCAAAGAAAAAACATCTGAGGCAACGCCTATTGTTACTAATTTGGGCACGATGGGTGACCACGTAGAAACTGTAGAAATGGCCGATGAACCGTATGCACTGTTTTACAGAATGAATCCGGAAAGTGTGGACCAGCAAGAGGGGTTTGTGTTCTTGCGGCCTATAGAAACGAACCGTGGCCCACGAGCCCCCGCAAAGCACTGAAGCTATTTATCCGCAAAAGACCGTGGAAAGCTCTAAAGATATTACCCTGAGATTACTACTTTAGAAAATGAAGGTTATTCCTTATATCCAATAACCCTTTATTTACTATTACGGACATACGACATTATGTGATGTTATTATATCCATATTGAAAAGTCTCTTCGTAAGCTATCCGCAATTTACATTGTTATACCAGGCGTTATATTGTATGTTATGTTTTTTGTACGTAATAAACTTATCATCCATTGTACTGGCAGTTTTAATAAACATAATTTTATTCTGATGTCACAAGAATTTTCAATATTTTCTAATTACTAATAACGTGAGAGATATATTATACGGGGTGTCCGACGTGGACGATGTAACATGTAGGGAAGGTATCTTAAATATCGTAGGATTTTACTGACAGAAAACTTAATTTTGATTGAAAACAAATTAAACTGCATTAAAAGATTTTTTAAATTATGCTTTCCTTCCCAACCGGAAATAGAAGTAGCTAAAATCCGAATTAATAACAACCTGTACTTTCATGGCATCAATCGGTAGATTCGGTAGCATCGATAAGGATGAAATCTCTAGTGGTAAATTGGTGGTTTATTAGCATTATAAAACAGAACAAGGAAAACCAAGAAATTTGAGAATATTTTAAAAATAAACTGTTTATACTTCTATACAACCAGTTAACGAGTTAAAAAAATTGTTAAAGCCGGCGATACAACTACCTATATAGTCTCGAAAATCTTTAAATACATTTACACTTATTTATTATTAAAAAAAACAAAATTAAATATTGTTTTAGTAAAATTTTCTGTATTTATTTTTCAAAATACCCTGTATATTCTATAATCCTAGGTCCTGTTTATTATTATTATTAATTGTATTGTAACCAGTCTAGTAACGTGTAACGTAGTGGCGCTGTCAGCTCGCATTCATAAGCGACGACGCGAGGCGGCCGCGGCGACGCCTGTCAGCTCTAATATCGTTTTTATACTTACTCTACGTCTGATCGAACGCGCAGCTATGCACCGTATAAATTAATACAGGGTTTTTCATTATCATTGACACAGAAGAAGCATTGCCCAATCTAGAGAGCGCTCTCGAGTCGGCCCATTTATGAATGTCAATGATCGACGCAGTATTATATTCACTATATAAGTGCTACACTTGACCTTTGCCGTCATTATTACAGCAAACATTATTGCTGAAAGCATGGTGCGGAATATCGCCGCGCTGTTGATGGTAGCCGCTCTCGGCTCCTGCATGGAGATGCGGGAAACCGTCGAGCGGACGGTGATGGTCCGCACGACGGGCTCCGACCTCCAGCCCGCGGCCACGGGGTACATCTACAAGAAAGAGAGCGATGGCCCCGCCAGCGTCACCAAAATGGGTGCTACTGAGGTCATTCAACACTTCTCTAATTTATACGGGAAGCCCGAGGCCTACAAGGCACCAGCTGCAGCGAAATCTCTCTACGACCACGAGGAAGACGGAGAGAAAGCTGCATCAATCGCTACCAAGGAGCTTGTCAAACCTGTCGTAGAAATCCAACACGGTGATGACCATGTTGATGGCCTGGCGGATGAAAAGTACGACGATATGTTCAAGGAGTATGCAAAACAATTCGGTGATTGGAAGCACGATTTCGCTGATTACTTGCATGGCGTAGGACATTTTGACCACGGTATCTATCACGGTTACGGCGGGGACGATGGGAAATACTACGGGTCGGAAGGATATAAAGATTACGGGGGAAAAGGCTACGGAGGACACGGATTACATAAGGACTTCGACAAAGGTTCAGCAGGACACTACCTCAAGAAACATTATGGGGGATACTCAGCATCTCAAGGAGGTGGTCACAAAAGTGAGCACGACGAGGCCGATGAGCATGGGAAGCATTACGCTGACGGACACGGGTATAAAGGAGGTGATCACGGTTACAAAGCTGGGCACAGCAAAGGAGAAGCGGTCGATGGATTTCACAAAGTCTTTGACAAGGATGAAATCTCGAAAGACCATGACTTTTATGATGGAGAGGACGTCAAAGGTGAACACCACAAGTATGCAGTTAGGCACGCGAGCCACGGATCAAACGCCGGAGGATTCAAGAAGGGAGCTTCACATGAGTCAGGACATCACAAGGGAGGTTTCGGGAAGGGAGGATATGTTAAAAAGGAGTCTGGCGACGAGCACGGTGCTGAACACTCCTCTGAAGAAGGTGGAGAATCTGGACACCATAAACACGGAGACTTTGGCGTTAAGGGCGAACACTACGACGGCAAGAGCTATGGCTTTGAAATCAAACATTGAACTGAAAGTGCTGGTGGTAATCGTTACAGTTGTTATCTTTTGCTAGTTTATTTTTGTAAATATGTTTGTATTTAGATATAAAGTTAAGCCATATGAATTGTGTTTTAATTCGACTATCAAGTTAACGACACGTTAAATTAATGGCGTGTAATAATAATAGATAGTTGGCTTAATTTATCTTCGATATTTAATTCTACCTAATAGTAATAATCGAGTTGCCTTAATAAATACAGACACATATTTAGTGAATAATTATAATGAAATCCAACAGATTTCTTGAAAATGGGTTTATTGTTTTACTCTGAATTAAATAAATTGAATAAATAATATGGTATGTACATTTTTATAGGTCTTTTCGTATGTAGTACCGTAATAGTAGCAACATAAGCAAACATAAGGTATGAATAATGAAGAAGGGAAGAAAACCAAAGTTTTTATTTAATCATTATGTACTAGGAATACTAATGGAGTGTTTTGATATCAATAAAATGTAATATTTTTATTTATTGTATTATTTAAAAATTAAATATGTACTTCAAAAAATGTAACGCGTATTTCTAAACGTTCCTTTACGAAACATTGTCATATAACCATCATGCCAATATTACCCAGAAGGGTGGGGCTGAGGTGTACAACACCACACTTCACCTGTTATGTTTTAAGTCACATGGGATAGAGAGTGAGCCTATTGCCATCTACCGGGCACATTTCCAACTCGTGCTGCTCTTGTGAATTTCCTGACGGTAAGTTCACAAGTAACACTTTTCCCGACCCGGGAATTGAACCTGATACTTCGCGGTGAAAGGCACATAGGTACTAAACATACTTAACTACCCATCGAGGCAGTTTGCGCATATTTTTATATTTAAATATTGCAATGGTCAGGCACAGAATAGGTAAGAGTATTTATTATTTTAGTTAATAAACCTTTTTAAAGACAATACTGGCAGGTTATTAATTAAAATGAAAAATAATTTCGCAAATAAACTCAGATGATTCATCTGAGCAAATAAATGAAACAGAATGAAAATTTTGCAGTGTCTTAGCAAGTCTTCGGTAGTATAGTGGTCAGTATCCCCGCCTGTCACGCGGGAGACCGGGGTTCGATTCCCCGCCGGAGAGAATCTTTTTGTTGTTTTTTTATACGAATAAGCGTTTTATCAACAACTGATACGCGGTGTTGTAGTCGGTGCTCATAAATTGTAAATGGAAGACAATGACCACCTTAGACTTCAAGAACTATTTAACAGACTTTTTGCTTTATATTAAACATTTTTGCAAGGTATTATAAAGATGCATAAAAAAAAATTGTCTTTTTAATAATGCTTGTCCAGCAGTTATTAAAAAGGAGGGCTACGAAAAAATACTTATCCCATCTGAATTATTTTCTTACTCTTAACTTCTATTACCTACTTCTAACTACTACCTAATCCTACTCCTCTATACTTATATAATTACTATCTTATATAAATATACTTAAGTAAAATCTAATGTCTCGCCTCATCTATACGTATAACTTGAAAGAATACGGTAATCGGTATTAAGATGCCTATATTTAAAAAATTACTCTCGTACTCCTAACCGTTGAGGAGTTGTACCTTCCAGCATCAGCTCAATAACATGAGACGCTGATTGCTAGATGCAAATATCCGAATGGCTTTAGGTACTAATACAAATAATAATAAATTTAAATACCTAACTGTAATAAGTGCCTTAACTCTAGACAGTTTTAAGAATCGTCTCAGAAGATGGCTTGTTATGCATGCATTCTACTCTGTGGATGAATTGATAACATTTAAAAATTAATCTTGACTTTGTCTGAAATCTATTTTAATCATTTATCTGAATTTTTGAATTTATTTATTTGTGTTTTATTGACTTGTGTTTCTCAGTCACGATTGTATTTGACATTCTGCATTGTATTATTATTATTATTATTTTTATTTGACATTAGTGGTATTTTTATTTTTTATTTTTGTTTGTTTTATGTTTTTGTTTTACGATTACTTTTTTTCATTATTAGTTTTCCTATAATTAATTAATTTCTCATTATGCAAATGGTTTGTTTGATGAAAATATTGTATTGACGTGTAATATATTTTTTACCAATAAATAAGTTATGAGTTAATATACGAAAAACTATATAAAATTTGAGGGAAATAAAACCCTCGATTTCTTTGGATCCCATCATCAGGTCGTGACCAGATGAATAAGTGACCACTTGACAATAAGTGTAACCTTTCATACAAAAAAGTCGCATATCTTCGAATAATCGGCGAACAAACATAAAAAAAACATTAAAAAAGAACATACAACCGAACTGAGAATCCTTCTTATAGGTAGAAAGTCGATTAAAAAATAGTGTGCATCGATACATTTTACAAAGTTTGTGATAGCGTCTCATGTTGTTGAGCTGATGCTGGAAGGTACAACTCCTCAACGGTTAGGAGTACGAGGATAATTCTTTAAATATAGGCAACTTAAGACTGTTTACCGTATTCTTTCAAGTTATACGTATAGATGAGGCGAGACGCTAAATTTTACTTCAGTATATTAATATAAGATAGTAATTATATAAGTATAGAAGAGTAGGATTAGGTAAGTACTTAGTAGAAGTAGGTAATAGAAGTTAAGAGTAAGAAAATAATCTACATGGGATAAGTCTTTTTTCGTAGCCGTCGTTTAAATACCAAGTCTGTGCTCAAGGCAGACTTTGACAGAGCCTTATCTCAACATCAAACCCATATAAATCTTAATAACTAGTCAATAGAAATGCTATCGACTATCTTTTAACACTGGGACGCATGTCGCCGTTTTTCAAAAACCACTTTTTGTATTCCTGCAAACAAAATGATTCTTTTTGGCGATGACATTAAGACGACAATTCCTCAATTCGCACTTGTGTTCGATTAGACTCATGCGCTTGTATTCCTGCAAACAAAATTATTCTTTTTGCGATGACATTAAGACGACAATTCCTCAACTCGCACTTGTGTTTGACTAGACAGATGCGCGGCGACAAGGTCACGCGTCTTTGACATTTCTATTGCCTTATTATTAAGATTTCTATGATCAAACCCGAACACAGGTTAAAAAGCCCTTCTCTTGAGTTCTATTAAAAAATAACTCTACAGGAATTGAACAAAAAGTAAGTAATTAGACACCGTATTGTTTGTTTTTTATTGACACGGAATAAGTTTATTACATTACAATAAACAGCCGGTAAAGTGGCTGACGATTTCGTAAACAATTCATTTTAGTCCAGCGTTTAATTTTGTCGTTGACAAACTCCAAAAAAAAATGGCGTTTTAAATATTTATGCCGTGATTGTGAAAACAACTTAGTTAAATTCTAGGGAAATTGGAGCAGCAGCAAAAGTATATATGTATTAATTAACTACTTTATTACGCTTAACTCAGGCCAACTGTGGTCAGGAAAAAAACCGGAGTGAGTCTGAATCCCGACTAAGCGACAGTGAGAAAGAAAATGGCAATGCGAAGAAATATTTTTTTTTAGGTACATAACTCAAGTAAATTTTATAATATAAATATCATACGTGCCAAATGGCTTATTGTCCACCTAATGGTAAGTGCATAGATAGAAAGGATAGTATAAATAAAATATTGATAAATATATTGACGACCGGATGGTGGAGTGGGTAGTGCCTGCGACGCTGAGGTCACGGGTTCGATTCCCGCTCAAGACAAATCTTAGTGTGCATAAACATGGAGGTTATAGTCTTGGTCTGGGTGTTTTTATGTTATAATAAGTATGTTTTTACAAAAGAAAAGTATATATGTATAAGTATTCGTTATTCTAGTACCCAAAGTACAAGCTCTGCTTAGTTTGGGACTAGATGGCGTTGTGTGTATGTTGTGTGATATATATTCACTATTCAAATCCCCATTAAAGAGTAGTATGTGTATGTATGTGTTACTATCAACGTGATAAATTGAAAAATGATTAATAATTACCGGTGATTATCATTAATTATACCATATGATTTGCTAAAATATGTATCAAACCCATACGTGTCTATCTATGCATAGGTCTTCAAAAATGATATTGAGGTTTCTAATATATTTTTTTATCTGAATAGTTTGCGCGAGAGACGCTTCCAAAGTGGAAAAATGTGTGTATCCCCGTAACTTCTAAAATAAGGAAATGATAAATGTAAAAAATTATATATGATGTACATGCATTACCGTGCAAACTGCCACCGAAAATTGGTTGAACGAGATCTAATTATAAGTTTTTTTTAATACGTTATAAACTACATTACCTTTCTTTTAATCAAGTCCAATATATAATAAAGAATAAAGAAAAACATTTATTTAGATGTATAGTGGTACGGAACCCTACGTGCGCGAGTCCGACTCGCACTTGGCTGGTTTTTTTTTAATAATCACCGGTATTTATTAAATTAATTCAATTTATTACATTCACCTTAAGATATATGCATTCGCTTGCACGAACGACTTGTGCAGCTTATCAAATTCATTTTAGTTCGCACGTTTGTAATGCGCCGAGTAGGCACAATAGCGCATACGAGTATAGGGTGAATTTGTAAAATCTTTCGAAAAACCATCGATGTTAATAAATATGTTGTTGCTTTGTTTCAGACTCCATGCCGCTAATTAGAATATTCAGGATTATTGAATTTGGATCAATCCAAAAAGCTTAAGACATGCAAACAATTTTTGTATGACTATTAAAGCTAGAAGACGGCACAAAAAAAAGACGAAACTATCTCTTGT
Organism: Hypena proboscidalis; assembly: GCA_905147285.1. Lineage (NCBI taxonomy): Eukaryota > Metazoa > Arthropoda > Insecta > Lepidoptera > Erebidae > Hypena > Hypena proboscidalis. The sequence continues at coordinate 15,124,512 of LR990147.1, read as the reverse complement.
TGACCTATAATGCCAAATATATTTTGCTCAGCTGATTTATGCAGACAACTATTCAGACTGAAATTTTCATCACATTACAGATAGGTATTCAACATGGATCGTTTATTTGCAAAACGTAATGGTTATTATAGGTATAATAGGTCAATGAAACTGTTCGCCAATTTGCTCCGGTTCGCGTAGGCTCTTCGATTAAAAAATATAATCACTGATTTGCGGTGCGGTCTATTTCACAATAGATTTTTTTCATTAACAACCTCTCTTTGTCACCTACAACCTCGTCTGATAAACAATTTGTTACATGGTTACTGCGAAAGGTGGCGACTCAACATATTCATGGACTATTGTCTCTAGGCTAGATATAAATATTGAGCAACGGGCTTATCAAATTATTACAGCTACAGAAGCAGAACGAACCACATCTCAAGATGGCAATCAGTCCTTTGTGTATTTTGTTAGCTGCCACAGCTGTGACCGCCATACAGGTCGAGTTCGTCCCTCCGGCCACCAGCTTTGTTTACAATAATGGTCCAGCAAACTACATCCAGCATGGAGGAGAAGTACCTTACCATCCAGCTCACGGTGTCTTCGCTCCAGCGCTCCCAATCGCAGAACCCATAAAAGCTTTTGAAGTTTACAATTTAGCACCTGTTCCACTACCATACGTGGCTGCTAAACCTATTGTGGTAGAGGATGCTGAAGACGAAGATAGCGACGACGACAGTGATGAATTATCTGATGAATACCACGATGGAGGTGATCATTTGGTAGGACTCGGTCACGGACATGCTCACAGCTTTGCTAAGGGTGGCGGTAGCGACTACGGCGAAGAACATCACGCCGCTCAAGGAGGGAAGGGTGCCAAGGGGTTCAAATCCCAGGGTCATCACGCTAAAGGTGAATCAGGACATTATGGCAAGGAACACCACGAGGGATATAACAGTGAGGCAGCCGGAGGCAAGAAGGGACATCACGACGAAGCCGCCGCTCATGGTAAACATTACGAAGCTGGAAAAAGCTACAAGGGTGGAGACCACGGTCACAAGAAATACGCCAGTAAGGGTGAGGAGGTAACCGGATACCACAAAGTGTTTAACAAGAATGAGTTCAAGAAGGACCATGATTTCTACGATGTTGCTGACAACAAAGGACATTTCAACAAGCACGGTTCGAAGGAGGCGCATCACGGGTCTGAGAAAGGTGGTCATAAGGAAGGTGGGCATCACGATTCTGTGGGTAACAAGGGAGGTTTTGGCAAGGGTGGTTTCGTTGCTAAGGGACATATTGATGATGGTAGCCATAGTCATTCTTCTGAGGCAAGTGCTGACAGTCATTACCAAGATGAAGCCGAGTTTGGCCAGAAGGGTGGTAGCTCCCATGAGAAGGGTTACGGATTTGTTGATGAGGAGGATGATGATGACGATGACGACCAGTACGACGACGACCACGAGTAAATACAGTTTAATGAATTGTTGTAAATATCTGTTAACTATTTAATTCTCAAAACTTTGTTATGTTTGATATTGACGATGATGTAAATATTTTTTACTGCTTCTGAATAAATAGATTGGAGAAATATTTGTGTATGAATTAATGACTACCTTTTTTCGTTAAGAAATTCCAAACTAAACTTATTGTTTAATTAATTTCGAATGCATTCTAAACACAACATATTTTTTTAAATTAATTCAGGGCTCTTAAACTTTTTGGTAACACGACCCTTTTGAAAAGGAAAATAAATAACCGAGCCCTAAAAAAACGGTTTCTGTTAAAAGTAGTAAGAACAGAACATTTAAGGCAATATTGGAGCATGGATCCTTGTCCAACAATAATTGAGAGATATTATTATTTGACCAGTGACTCCATACTGGTGGTACTGGTGTCTGATGTTTGAAGACATATAAACCATTCATACAGCTCAATTCACGTCCTTTTGCCGCGTTTACATCTCATCACTTAGTAGAGGGGCGGGGGGTTCCGAGGAACTCATTTTGTTAATGACTAAAATGATAAATGATTTAAATAGTAGATAACAGGTTTATAGCGATAGTCTCAATCACATGGGGACTAAAACATAACAGGTGAAGTGTGGGTGTTATACACTTCTGCCAGATCCTTCTGGGGTAACATAGGCGTCATGTTATGTTGCCATTTTAAAAACTACACTACAGATAAAGGATTTTCTTACAAATAGCCCTAAACCTTGAAAAAGTTATGAAAACAAGATTAATTATTGATAATTTGTTACTTTGATAAGACAAGGGTTGAAAGACAGAATTTTAGGGAGACCTTCAGACTGGCTCCGCCCCAGCGCATCATCCACAAGCTAGGTTAAAGTTTCGTTGATATTCTTCAATGTTAGAATAATGAGTCAAAAATTTTAATAGACCAGGCTATAAATAAAATACAGTTGCAAACTAAACCTTGGCGTAAATCTGTCAGCGAGTTTAATGAAAACTCACTAATTGATTATAATGCCTTTTTAACAATGTAATGAATTGAGTAATTAGACAAAATAAAATAGATGTATATGCGCTCGTAGGTCATTTCCTAAATGCTCAATTATTAGAATACGGCTGATTACGGCTTTTATTAGTTTAATCGGGAATAGAACCCGATCTCAACGAGAACGATTGCCACTTCACCAACCTAGATATATCTATAATATCTTTGACACCAACGAAACAACACTTATTAAAATAAACCAAATGTTAATTAATTTTATCGCGAACAAAGAGATTTCAATATCCCTGAAATATCGAAATAACTCGCTACAACAAATATACATGGTAAAACATATCCCGATAGATCTAATATTTAGTAAGAAAATAACCTTGCTTAGTCTCAAAACTTATATTGTTAATTGGTAGGTTTTGTATCAAGAACTTAATTGATGTTATGTAACGTATACGAACTTTCCATTTTTTTTTGTTAGATGGCGCTATGCAATTATGCAGCTGTACGTTACTGCAAATAAATTAAATATAATAAACTTTAGTACACTGCAAACGAACAAAAACTTAAAAAATCAAATTGCATTGTTTATTTTTTGCATTATATCCAGAAGAATCGCATCAAAAAACACTGATGTAACTTTATTATGCAGATTGGTTTGTTGCTTGAACGATACGGTCAATTTTACTCGTAATCAGCGATAAAATAACAGTTGAAGAATGTTTTTTGCTATCTGAAAGAATGTACGAAAAAATCAGAGTATTGGCGACTGAGGCAGCGTAATGTAAGTACATACTAAGGGGCTAGCAGTGACCATCGGCAATATGATTAACTAAAAACTACATAATACAGAATCATGTGGTAACATCGGCACAGGTATTTAGGTCCCTTCTTTTTGGTAAAATCTAAACTTTCAAGGAATATTATTATTTTAACCTACAGGAGTCCTATCAATAGACTGAAAGATCTTAATTTATGAAAAAAACTATTTTCAGACGACAGCCAAACTATGCAGATAATTTTCTATAAAACACAACGCAAGAGAGCGAAGCCGTGGGCAATAGTTAGTAAATAGGCTAGCCTTGACCGATCCGAGCCGTTGCACCGATTACGAACCCAATCGAGTGTGGCCAGAAGTGACCACCACACCACTCATCTTCAAGAAAAAACATCCTTGCTTGCTAATTTCAACAAAAGGCTATATAAGCCTAACAGACCTCATGTATGTCAGTGTCGCAACCTACTTCGTTGCGCAAGAGTTAACAAGAAAATTAGGACACAATGCAAAAGAAATTATATTTCGTTTTGACATTGACCGTTACTGTTGTGTATTTGGCTGAGTCATCGCCCCTCAAGTTAGGCACTCTTGAGTTCGACAATCTCGATACTGACCTCTCACAGCTGAGTTACGAGGTTGAAGAGGAAGACTTGGACGACTTCTCGAAACTCCTGGATGAAGATGATGGATTAACAAAGGCAGCAAGTGCTAACAAAGAGAATGCCAAATCTAAAACGAATGTGAAAACTTCTGGATTTAAAAATAAGAATACAGAAAACAAAGGTGTGAAAAGCAAACTTAATATTGCCGATCTGAAAAAGTTCTTCAAAGCAGCAGGTGCCCACGACCAAGGATCTTATGATGATGCTGATGTTTACGCTTTAGCAAATGGATTAGTTGCTGCAGCCGCAGGTAATAATGGAAAAGAAAGTAGAACTTATAAAAAAGGCACCAAGACCAGGGGTTTCCATCGAGTCCATCACAAAGACGAATATAAAAAAGATCAAGAATTCTACGAAGACGACGAAACGAAAGGATCCACGAATAAAGTTGCAGGAAAAGCTTTAGGTTTTAAAATTGATGCTGGAGCTGGCTTTAATAAAGGCCATTTTCATCATGATCGGCAGAAAGGCATTTATGGCAAAAAGGGATATTCGGATAAAGGATACTTAGATGCTGAAATCGATGGATATTCTGACTCAGAAGGATTTAATGGGTCTTTTTCAAATGATAGTTAGACGTAGGTGTGTAAGTCTTTAACACATTCATATATTATGCTAATGTTTTTAATTATATGTATGTTTTATATTTACAAAATTCCACCAAAAGGTAGGGATTATTTATAATTAAAAAAAAACTGTTTTAAAAATTGTTATATTGTGTAATTGTGATGGCGATGCAGATTAGATTTAAAACGTGTTTAGTATATAGTTTTAGACGTTTTTGAAATAAATGCATAAGTATTTGATGAATGCATAATTTATTCTAAAACCGGTATCTTCCAATTATTCATAATTGATAATATACTTCACTAGCGCTAGAAGTTTGACATTTGTCTATGGTTATCAAATTGAACTGTCAATCGTGTCACTCGCTGTCTGTCACTTCTTCTCTACTTCTATAGTCTCTGCGTCACTGTGAACGAAGATTATGTGTTTGTGTTAAATGGTTGTGAAACAAAGAGATTTATACGAAATAAATGTGGTTCGGTAAAGATATACAGTTTAACATTACTCATGAGTACGGAAGAGACTCTGTTGAATCTGGATTTCGACAAACCAAACACAACAATTACGCCGCCCGATGACGGTGTGGTATCTTTGTCGAGTAGTTCAGAGGAAATTTGTTTAGTGCCAGAGGTCGAGTTCGAGGGCAACGTGGATTCGCCAGGGGTGAACAGGGAGTCGCAGCCGCTGCTCGGCGGTCGCGGCGACTTCGAAGTATCATTTAACCACTTTCCAGGTAAGACGAGATAAGTCCTTTATTATCATCCTACTGAGTCATGTAAGGCATAATTAACTGCGTGAGAAACATCAGTCTCTCCTTAAACACATGTAATAAGTCTGTTCCTAGACTAATCGTTTAATAAACACTTGTGTGACTTCTTGAGCAGTCCTATGGCTTCCATAGATATACATTTTTTAATAATCTGTTTCAAATGTGCGTATTATTTATTACCTTGACTTTAAATGGTTATCATGTTATAGATAATTAAAAAAATAGGTTTGATAGGAAATAAATTGCATGTTTAACTGGTTGTTGTTGATTGTGCTTAGGCTAACTTCAGCCCACTGTTTTTACAAAAAGAATACACTCACATTATTGCATGAACATAGGTACAGGCTGATTTTCAGTGAAGTGTAACAACTGAGTAAAAGTAGTTTCAGTGCCAATGTTCTTAATTTAAATAACAATGGAAGGTCCTTTTGAATGCAGTGAGTATTGTTTTTAAATCTTAACAGCCTTTGTAACTGTTCATTAGAAACTTTTTCTGAAATCTCCTGAATTTCAGTGGTTACTTGTACACCATATGGACTTTACTGCAGTAAAGTTTTAGTAATGCTGTTCTATTCATTTGAATATTTTGAAAGTGAATTTATCTACCAAGGTTTAAGTTTTTATAGTTAATAAAGTATTTTTTATGCCCAATGAAGAAAAAAACATCCACAGCTGTAATATAGCCCACAAAAGATTGTTACAAAATATGGTAAATAATTTTCTCGTTCCATATGTTTGATGTGTCACTTTCTTGTAAATGTAATAAAATGATCAGTAAACAATGGGGATATCTGCTAGATGATAATACATAAATTATAAAATATAAAACACTAAAAATAATTTGCCAAAAATATGTAGGTAACATGAAATTTTATGTAAACAGGTTTTTATGCAAATGAGAGACTTTGGCTTATCAAGGTGAAACTAAATATTGCTACACTAATTATAAGTATTTGGAGTATATTTCTAATGATTCATTATAAGTAATTTAGTTGATGAATTTCATCAGGAACTGCCAATTAGCCATTGCTCAGCAGAAGATGATTGTGAGCTGCAGTAAATAGTTTTAGCTGCCATAATGATGCAGGTGAAGTGTGGGTGTTATCCTCATCTGCCACACCCTTCTGGGATATAATAATAATAATAATAATTGTGAGGAGGTTCCTCTCTCTGGGGCCCTAACCATCAGCATCTTGGTCCCTGCACTTGATGTCGGTGGGACACTGTTTTTTATATTTTTAAATGTTATTTTGTATTTTTTATAAATCATATTTAAAAATATATAAAATAAGTTTAAAAATAAATAAAGAGGAATAATAATAATAATTAGCCCTTTATTCTGATCTTTAACATCAAATTTGAGTATTAATATTTGTACAGTTTTATTATAGTATGTCCCGAAGATCAGTTTGCATCTTGGCATAGGCCTCCTCTAACTTTTTCCATTGGGATTTTTGCTGGGATATAGGAGTGATGTTTTGTTTTAATTCTGCAGTACAAAACAACAAAGCAATATTAAAGGTAATAACCAGCTGTCAGTATTGCCTAGTTCCAGAAATGTGGCATAGTGCCAAATAATATTTAGCTAGTGCCTAGAACCACATTTGTATACTGTATTTCACCTAGCAATATCTAGTATTTAACTGTTAATCATGTTTAGAACATCTATAGTGCATTTTTATAACAAAACATATCACCAATATTACCCAGAAGGGTGTGGCAGAGGTGTACAACGCCCACACTTCACCTGTTATGACGCTGGCACGAAAGAGTTGAGAAATTTCGAGTCTAGCAGCATACGAATCCATAGCTGAATTGGCAAAGCACTTGGGGCGTATACCCAGGGTGTGCAGGTTCGAGTCCTGCTGGATTCCTTATTTTTCAACTTTAATATTATACAGAGGAGTTCTTGGGTTAGTCTAAGTCGCCCGGATCGATCGATCTTGAAGGTTAAGCAATGCCTACCGCAGTCCGCCGTTGGATGGATGACCATCTTAACATAATGTGTTTTCCTTCGTGTCTTAGATAGGGAGCATGTTAAGCCGTTGTCGGTCGGTAGTGAGAGGCCAGAAAGTCCGACTAATTTCTAACAATAATTAAAAAAAAAAAACTGACTAGGTACAAAAAAATGCACTAAAAAGTAAGTAATACATACTTAAGTAATATTCAACTTCTCGCCTCATCTGTGTGTTGGTATTATCTTAAGGTGCCTATTAAAATCATTCTCAAATCGGGGAATAAACATATAAACAAAATACAACCGAATTGAGAACCGCCTCCTTGTTTTTGATAAAAAGTATCGCCCCTACAGTGTGGTGATCTGATGCCAGTCGCTCTACATAAAATATAAATATGCCGCTGAATTAGTTAGATTAGAATCCGACTTCAATGTAGTTCTCACAGAGAGAGATAAGAAGATATTGTATTGTAGTTTATTTAGTGCCTAATGTATTTGAGTTGCTTACCGAGGTGGCTCCATACTTAATCTATTCTTCCTGGATGACGGAATTGGCGTAGCGATAACCGCAGTAGATTTAAGATAAGCTATTGTATAATAGATATGACGTAGATGCTGTGATAACTCTATCGATTCTAGCTCTCTATGGACGATGCAATCTGATCGATACTCTGTGACGTAGGTCAGAGATTATATCGTCACTTATCAAGGGAAAGTAGTAATTCTTCCATATAATCAAAACATTGATGAGAAAACAATACTGCTACAGATTAGGGGTAAAATTGTGCTGCAATCTGGAACTGCGTCGTTTGTCTAGTCAAGTAGTTATTGTATGCGGCCTCTCACCGCGAGGTCTCTGGTTCGATTACCAGGTCGGGAAAAAGTGTTATTTAGGATTCTCCTTCAGGAAATTCTTAATAGCAGCATTGAGTTGGAATAGTACCCGGTGCATGGCGATAGGCTCACTTCCTTTCACATGAGACCTAAACCCAGCCTGCCAGTTGTGGCAGTTCACTAAAGTGAACGAGCTCAAGGGCGACAGCCCCACCGTCTTACCTGTAACCTGCCGCCAAATAGTAGTGTTTGCTTTACTGTGTTCCGGTTTGGTGGTGAGATCAGGCCCTGAAATAACTAAAAATAAATAATAAATAAAAATGTTTATTTGACACAAAAAGTAAATACATATTTCCACTTCTATTGTTGTTTGACGCTATTCTATTACATATGTACGTATCTAAAGGTACTGGCACTGTTTAATAAACTAGGCAGAAGCCTGTTTTTTAGCCTGTAGTATAACTGGCATATAAGGCATAACACCGTAGTCCTCAGCTGCAGCGACGCATCTACAATCTGCTTTTGTGGATTGTTGATGTCCATGGGCTGTACTCCACTTAACATCTGGTGTAACTACACGTTAGTTCGCTGTAAGCGTAGCACAAGCGTGATGTTATATATATTATGTATGTAAGGTGCTCTTTCTCCGTTAGAAAAAACTCTATCACCATAATAGGTTTATCACGGTCCGCAAATCCTCCATTACGATCAAACAAAGCTGCTTACGTACAATGCCATTGACATTAAAGATCGTAGATTTCACGGTGATTTATTTTTCAATGTCCCACAGTCTCTATAAAAAAGGTCTATGTAAAAGCCGTGCTTGCTCTATCAGTGTGCCGTATACACATTTATAACATCAAATAACACCAGGCCTATATTATCTAGAAAAGTTCTCATCCACGCTTCTCCAGTTACTATGTCTGTTTCTAATGACAATGATTTTTCGAGTTGATATAGTTATTTGCACGATACCTATGCCTAAAATATATTTTTTTTGTCTGTCTATCTGTCTTTCTGTTTGTATCGGATAATCTTCTTAACGGCGCGTTACATAGGCTACTTTTTATTGATGTACCTACCACGTAGACGAAACCGCAGGAGAAAGTTAGTTTGTTTGTTTGCTAACGCTAATCTCGGGCACTACTGAATGGATTTTCATAATTAGTTTTGTGTTTAATAGGATAACTATCTGTAGAGGAACAGGGTGTGATGTTCCTCCACCACAAAGGGAGGATCCTCCGACCAGACTCGGTGGTATTGCCTAGCCGACAGCTGTCCAACGGTAGCGTATTGGAAGTGGTATATATGTATACTCTCTGTGAAAACTTCGTTATCGCGATTCAGCGCTCTTTGACATATGTCACGTGTGTGTCATCCGTCATTTATTATGTGCGGATACCGCCACATATCCATTAAAGGTTTTTTGATATTTAGTATTACGCTAATCTTAATGGATGCGGGGCAGTATCGTTTAACGCGGCTCGAAGCGTGGGAGCAGCTACTACTACTTGGTATAACTATTTTCACGCAGACGAAGTCGCGGGCAAACCTAGTTCTCAAATAAATGAGGAACTTGTTCAGGAAATACGCATAAATTAAGCTATACGTTTTATAAACTCGTATCGCGGCATGACCTTACGATATTTATATTTATACGCGCAATCAAGTTCACTAAGTCAACTCACTAAATTTGACCCACTTATTTGGCAATGTACCATGTTTTGTCATGATCTTTGACATGTAATACGGGGACAGACAGACAAACGCACTAGTTCAGCTAAGTTTGTACAATTCTAGCTTCTGCCCGTGCCCTACACTCGCGTAGTACATAGATGATAAGTAGCCTATCCGTTAATCCAGGTAATAAGCTACATGTGTGTCAAATTTCATAAAAATCTATCGAGTCCTTTTTGCGTCAAAGAGTTTCAACCATCCAGATATCGTAAACTTTCGCATTTGTAATCATTACAAGTAAGATCTGTACGGAACGTATGTTCAACTTAGGCGTCCCCCACATTAGGCGTGCGAGTTCGTGTGGGCGCGCTGACTGCACACACATACGGCGTTGCGTGTTGCTACCTTGTGACGTGTGTGCACCAAGCACGCCCACATGCCCGATGATCGCGCGCGCCTAATGTAAGGTGTGTGTCAGCCTTAATATGCGTACATACATAGCCGATAACAGATTAGTTATTTTCTAAAGAGTGTACATAATACATGTAGGTCGCCATTTTACCGTTACGCTATGTAAATTCTATCTCCGTGATTCAACCGCAGCTGATCTTGTAGTCATTGTTCCTAATGTGAGATCGTTGTAAAGAAGGACGTTGACCATGCTTAACCCTGGTAGATGAATAGGACGCCTGCTAGTTCGTATTGCTAAGGAGTGAATGAAGACATGCTATGTTAATTCAGTTAAAAAAACTTACAGATGTATATACTTATTTCTCCCTTATAACACAATAATATGTCACCTTTTTGGCGAACTTACGAATCTGCAGTTTTAGTAAAATCAATATTGAGATGCTAGATTAACATAAAATTACTTAATATTCTGAAATAACGCATTCAAAGTAGGCGGCAACAGCAATTGTAAAAAAACTGAGTTTTTTTTGTAACAGTTCACTTTACCGGAACGTGTAGTTAGTAAATGAATAGAAGTAATAGTATAGTATAGTAATGTAAAAAAAATAGTAAATGAAAGTAAAAAAAAATAGGTGTTCATAAATGTTGTGGTGTTGGTATGAAAATTGGAGAAAATATTATAAGCTCTCATTAGGGCACGTTAACTCAGTCTGTCAATCTATCTGTAACGCTTTATTGGCTAAACTACTGAACCGATCGTGATGGAATGGAGATAGTTCAATACCTAAGGAATAAAATACCATAAGTTATTTTTTATCGACATACCACGCGGGAGAAGCTAGTTTTCTTATAATATTTGCACAGAACCGCTACCACAATTCAATAAAGTATACAGTTTGCAGTAACAATTGAGTCGATTGTCATGCAAGTAATGAGTAACGCATACGCCCCATATTTACGTATGATTAATGAATTCATTGAATACAATTCATACAATCTCGTGCGTTTGCCGTCACGTCTGTCTTTTGCGTCATCGGGGCAAACACGATACTTCCATTCGATAATTCGATCCTCTTTGACAAATTAAATGAATCTGTAGCGTAGATAAATACGTACCCCAAGTAGCACGTAAGTGTCGTCAGAATCAATTATACAGCCAATATAGAACTTAAAGTGTTATAAGAGACGTATAAGAGAGTCAGGAAAGGTAATAAGCGTTATATGAGTGTTACAATCCGCTATTATACAGCTCAGCTGTATATAGGCTTTATTATGGTATCTGCGTACACTTAAGGTGTTATATCGGAATATTACAACTCTACTATACAGCTTTAATAATTGTGTAACACTCCAAGCTTATTTCTACGGCTAAAGCTGTATAAAGGCTGTATTATAGTGTTACTTGACACTTGTTGCTGTACAAAGGCATATGCTAACTCCATTATAACACTAGTTTTTATGGTGTAATTTAACACTCTTATAAGTATTAAAGCTGTAATAGTTACTTCTAAGAGAGTATTATAGAACTAAAAAGATAAATGACAGCTATAGTACAGCTTTAGTCTGTATTATTGACGGAGACGTCAAATCAATGTCGCAGTCAGGAGATGGATTGAGAAGGAATATTTGAATATAAGGAATTACAACTTAAATAACAGTAATGATAGTGAACCAATATTGACTGAAAGAAAAAACCATTCAACCACACCGACAATCCATAGCTCCAATGAGGGTTCCGTACGAAAAAAAAAAAAGAAAAAAAAAGGAGATAAAAATAACATTATTAATTGCTTCCTTCGCCATCATAACACCCCTTTTGATTCCCAGGAACTTGGCACTATGCAAAGTTTTTTTGGCATTTTTCTTCAGTTTCTATTATCTTGAACGACAATTATTCTGAAAAATAAAGAAAATACCTTAATAAATAATCGTCAAAATGGTTTTAGAGATTTTAATTCTTTATACGTATCTCTAAAGAGGTTATTAGTTATTATCTAAGAAGAAGAAGAATTATCTAAATGAAGAGCATAATACAGCCTATTGAATAAAAATATTCTAAAATTACTCTAATTAGAAGTTAAAAGCTGTACAATACACTTCATTTATTCCATAGTACAGCTACTGGCGCTATATTGCTCTTCAAATAGTGTTAGGGCTGTATAAAATTGACGCCATTTTCTAATAAACAAAAAAATATTAGATAATTCTAAAAACAAAAAGAATTGACATTATTTTGCATTATCTTTAGCCGTATCATGTTTACTAGCTTATATAACGTTAACTTGGCCTTTTCCTTATTACTTGAAATTAAAATGTTGTTATTCTAACCTAAAAACTTACTTACCGATATTCAGTATTTCTTTTGTTTTTCTTGATTTTTATGCTGGCGCGCGAATATTTTACCGAAAACCATCAGGTTTACAATAAATATTGGTTTGCACGTTATTTTCACCAAACCAATAAGTTCAAAATCATTTATATGTTTTTCTTAGCAAGTAATTTGCCATTATAATAATATGCATTGTAGATAAAAAATATGATGTACATTAAAATATCTATACTTTTGTAATTCTTTTATAACACTATTGTAGAACTTTAATTCTTACAAGCTACTTCTAGGATACCATCTGGAGAGTTGTAGTTTCTTTGTACACCAAATAACAGCTCTAATACAGCCTTTATACAGCTACTATACAGCTCTTATAACACCAAACGCTGTATAATTTGTGCCCATTTTACACTTATAAGGGCTGTATAAGCGCTTATGCAGCCTTTATACAGCTATTATACAGCTTTAAGTATAAAATTACGATCTAGTACAGCTTTTATACAGCTTGTAATGCTACTTGGGACGTGAGATGTTTATCACCTTCCCTACCTCTATAAGACTACTACCGTCATCAAAATTCATCGTGTAGTTCTTTCATCAAAGAGAAACTAACAATCATCCAGGTTTTCTTCGAAAACTTCGGCATTATTTAATAATTTTATTAGGATAAGCAAGATGTTTGTGAGCACGGACAAAATTATATTTGGCATGGTACATTAGAAGTCTTAAATCAAATCAAATCAAATCATTTATTTCCATGGGCCCCAAGGGGCGCTTGAACACGTCAAAACAAACATCAAACTACAAAAAATATTAAATTAAAATAAAACTTAGTTAACTAAATTATAATACTATAAAATGATTTGACTCCGCAGCTTAGATTGACTTTAATTCAACTTAGAGATTTGAATTAAAATCAATCAAAGTACCAGCTCCGATGGGTATTGCATCATGAGAAGAGCTGGTGAGAAACTCATGTGCACCATCTTTTCAAATAATTCATACAATATTTGTTTGTTTTTTGACTTAGGTTCGCTACACGCAGCTCCATTGCAGTGTCCATCAGTCAAGTGACAGAAGATAGACACTGCAATGCGTAGATGAAGTTTAACCAATGGAATATAAAATGTGCAAAACCACCTATGCTAGTAGGGTTGTAGCGACCTTTGTAAAGAAAAGTGGTGTAGAAAGTTCGTTATTATTATTGTCTTACAAGGAGACTTCAAATACAACTCATATTTAAATCTAATGCTCAGAGAAATTAGCAAACTTGAGGCGTCATTGTCAGACGTCCGCAAAGAGAGCCGGGATGGCACGCCGATATGAAACTAGCGCGGCACAGTCTACGCGAGTTTTGGTAGACTTTTATGCATAGATATTTCCGTTCATTTCGTGTCCATATTGGTTTATTAGTCTGAGACTCTTAAATCTAATGGGATAAAACCTTTTCACAATTCACTATACACAGGTTGTTTATCTTTATCTTGTCCTCTCACCGTTGCATTGTTTTGTTAGCGTAGCTCATCATATTTGCAAAGCTATTCAGTACGACTGAACAACAGTATTATTTCATCATGAAATATTAAGTAATTAATTTATACTAAGAAACAGTTGAAAAAGATATGGGACGAAATGACGTAACATACAGTTGAGAAATTAAGGGGCCTGGCAAGAGGCGACCGTAGCTGGTTGGTTATAGCGACTGCCCGGTGTGCTGATGGTCGCAGGTTCGTATCCTATCCTTTTTCAACTGTTTCTTAGTAAAATTTTCTAAGCATAGCTAAATGCTATAAAAATAATCTATAAGAAGTAATAATTTGCTAGGCTAAATGCAGAAACATTTTATAAATTTCAGCGATACGATTAAATTTTATTAGCTCTACTTTCTACGCGTTTATTGTTTATTGCCATAACTTGAATAGTTAAATAATTTATACGCAAATAAAACGACCTTCTACTAGAGATCAAAGAGATTAAAAACTTATTAGAATTCTGATTTATATCACTGAAGGTGTTTTTCCGATCCAGCTCAGAGTAAGGTAGGCAGTTGGCTATCCATATATATATCTTCAAAATCTAATATTACACCCACCATGGTAAAATTGCAATTGGCATGACGACGAATTTTTGTTTTCGTATGTGTAATTAAAACTCCTCTCGGTATTAGAAACATAAGCTTTCTGATAATATTATTTTAAATTCACATTAATTAAACTCGTCCAAACGCTCAAAACAAACGGCTACAATAGCGTGACGTCACGCACGAGTATTTTGTGTGTGAAGTTATGAATTTTGTTTTATAGCTATATGAAATCTTGCGTTTATGAAAATGGTTTTATTATAAAAGTTTCTATAAATGGTGTGGGTTGTTCAATGAAAAAAAATATTTTTTATAATTTCGTTCTTTAAAAATAGACTTCGAATGAGTTTGACTTAAAGTATGGCATTAAAAAAATCTTGTATTTGGTTGTTTACCTATATTTTGATAAGGTATTCATATTTATTACTATTGCAATCAATCGCAATCGAGGTATTTCTCGTAGACCCCCTAGGGGTCTCGACGTAACCATTCCAGGCATTGACCTGTCTTGGTGGTGTCACCGCCGACTGCTAAGACAGCCGGGTCGCTGGGTGGGGTCCAGGTGGGCTATTACTATTGCAGTATCAACCTTCATCCCTATTAATGTTTCAACGGTAGTACTATGCAAAGTAACATATGGCTGCAATTAATACGTTTGAACATCGGAGAGCCGTGACATTAAGAATTGCCTCATTTTCCGCATGCGTCATTCCAGGACATTACAGTTCTAACCAAACCTAGAACTTTGCTATCATAGTCATCGGTAGGCTTGTTACAAAAGCTTTACCGTCCTTAATCCTGCTACTGCCAGTCACGTCATTACAACACGTCTATAATGTTTTTATTTATTTATTATTTAACGTTAGCACAACAAAATGTACAAGGCGGTGATGCAGAGTTAAAAAGTGGTAGGTGCATATTTGGTTTCAATAATTTGATTGGGACTTTTTCTTTATAAGAGATAAATGTTGCCCAGAAGGGTGTGGCAGAGGCACAGTATAAATATGTACAAACAGTACGGAAACTGCCTACAAACGTGCGAAACGGCACGCACACATTAACATGCACACCGACGAGACGCCTAAGCGGTTGTCGCGGTGCTCTCAGTAGCAAGTGCCGCTTAGGGGTCTCGTCGGTGTGCATGTTTATGTGTGCGTGCCGTTTCGCACGTTTGTAGGCAGTTTCCGTACTGTTTGTACATATTTATACTGTGGCAGAGGTGTGCAACGCCCACACTTCACCTATTATGTTTAGATCCTGTGTAATTAGGGATAACACCATTCACCTAGTTAGTGCAATTTGATCTTTCGGATCTTAACACGTTAAATGTTAGACAGTTTTCTGAATGTTGTTACATATTTAATATGTAAATTACTCACATTTCCTTTTGTTTGTGTCATTTACTGACAAGTCGTGAGAACACAGAAGGCAACAGACTAAACACACAACAACTGTGTTCCTTATTTAGCATGCACAAACAAACGCGCAACATTGTGCGGCTTCAACACAGACTTTAGTTTTAATAAAATTGCACGTGATTGCCTCGATGGTCTAGTGGTTAGCGTATGGGTACCTCACCGCGAGGTCTTGGGTTCGATACCCGGGTCGAGCAAATTGTTATTTGTGAACGTTTCAGCAGCACGGAGTTGATTGTGTTCGGTTGATGGAGATAAATATTACTTCTCTTACCCTCTATCACATAAAATATTAACATAAAAGGTGAAATGTGAGTGATGTACATCTCTGCCGCAACTTTCTGAATAATATAGGTGTGATGTATGTATGTTAGTCATTAGAAAATCAGAAGGCGAGCGCAGTATTGGTGTTTTCCATGAATAAAACAAAGCGCAAAAGACTGCACCTGTGTTTGACAGCACGTGTTCGTGTCAACAAATCAATATTGATTAAGACTTATTCCTTTGGTACAGTCATCTATTAATCATACATTTCTGGAATTAAACTTTAGGCGGGTGCGGGTTTTGTGTGTTTTCTCCGGCCTGCTATATTTATATTCTACCAATCCGCACTTTGCCAGCGTGGTGGCCCAGCGGCCAGCCAGCGGCTATAGCCTAACCCTTCTGGGTTAGGCTATAGCCGCTGGCTGGCCGCTGGGCTCGGGCCTTTTCTCATGATGAGAACATCATGAGAAAAGGCCCGAGCCCAGCGGTGGGACGTGTATTAAATACAGGGCTGCTATTATTATTATTATTATATTTATATTCATAGTAGGTATATAACATAAGTGTTTCTTTGTCATAGATGATCCCCAGTTCAGTGAGTTGGTATGGCAGGCGGAGGTGGCCATCGACAACGGCATCTTCCCGGAGAGGATATACCAAGGGTCCAGTGGATCTTACTTCGTCAAGAACCCTGGCTCGGTGAGTACCTCATAGAAATCTAGACTTCTTTAGATTAGGTTTTTTACATTCTTCTGTTTAATTTTCTACTTATACATCTTTGAGTGGGATTGGGAGTCTTTACCAATTTATTTAGTAAATTGTTGAAAAAAGTGAAGTCTGCTCTTGCTTGACAAGACTTCATGCCCGAAACAGGGGCTTAAAAATCTTGAAAGAAGAAAAAGGAAGTCAAAAGTTGTAGTTACAACAGACTTTTCGTAGAATAACTATCTAAAGACGCCAATTCATTTAAAGAGTAGACAATGAGGTGTTTGACGGTGTCTTCTAGTTTTACAAAGCCGTTAGTTCCTGTTGAAGTGTAATATTTATTATCGCTCGTCCTGCTTATGTCAAGCTGGTTACGTATGTTCCGCACACGTTCCCATATCAGTTTGTAATAAAGCGAGCGTAGATCAATTAAACTGTTCTGGGGTTGAGCGTGCTTTGAGTCTAGTGCGTTCTTTTGGTAGAACAGATACATTAGTCTCTCTTTTATTTAATTAGATAAAATTATAAAATAATTTTTAACAAAAAAAAAACCGACATCAAAAAGTAGGTAAACTAAAAAGCAAAAAATAAATTTACTTCGCACAAAATAATACGTTTTTTCATTTAGTTAAATAGATATTATTAAATAATTATTTTATAATTCTGAAGTCGGTGTCAAGTAAACAATAACTCTGTATAGATAATATCAATCTTTGTTTGAGAGGATATACCACATGACGAGTATATCCTCTCAAACAAAAAAAGAATTTCTCAAATCGGTCCAGGCGTCTTCGAGTAATCAGTGAACAAACATAAAAAAAAAAAAAAATACAACCGAATTAAGAACCTCCTCCTTTTTTTGAAGTCGGTTAATTATTGTAAACAGTTATAGGTAATCTAAACATTTATTGTGAATAGAAGCGATTGCCTTGATGTTCTAGTGGATAGCGTATTCGTCTCGGGTTCTATTCCTGGGTTGTGCAAAGTTGTATTTGTGAATTTTCCGTCAGGAAATTCACAATAGCAGCACGGAGTTGGAATTGTGCTCGGTGGATGGCGATAGGCTTACTCCCTATCCCATGGTGCCTAAACATAACAGGTGAAATGTGGGTGTTGTACACCTCTGCCACACCCATTCTGGGTAGTATAGGCGTTATGTTATGTAAGGAAGCAACAAACGATCAGATTTTGTCAATATGCCTTAAGTATACCTGTTTAATACAGATAAACTTTTTGGCCTACCGAATAAATTTCGCACTGCTGCATCACCTTATTAATGTCGTTATTGCTTGATTGACCTCCAGTCTTCGAGATATAATACTTACTTTATGACTTGCAGAAAGTAATCGGCGTATTCAAACCAAAAGATGAGGAGCCCTACGGCAGATTGAATCCGAAGTGGACGAAATGGATGCACAAGCTGTGCTGTCCGTGCTGCTTCGGGCGCTCCTGCCTCATCCCCAACCAGGGGTACCTCAGCGAGGCTGGCGCCAGCCTCGTCGACTCCAAGATTGGACTCAAGATTGTGCCCAAGACTAAGGTATCACTCACTATTATTTTCAGCTCTTCATCGCGGGACTTAAAATTACAGAATGATGATTACAGATTTTAGGGTCCAGGCAAGAGGCGACCGTAGCTGGTTGGTTAAAGCGACTGCCCGGTGTGCAGAAGGTCGCAGGTTCAAATCCTGTTGTAACAATCCTCCCGTCTATGAAAATTGGGCAAAATATATTCTATAATTCTATTTTGATAACGATCGTTTGGCAATAAAAATGAAACGTTCAAAAGCCGCTTCAAAAAAAACAAATTAACTAGGTATCTATTCAGTATAGTAATACAGATAAAAGTATTTTATGCACAGTCCCACGAGACTGAAGTCATAGTAGGTCAAGTGATTAAACTAAGTACCTTCTATATTGATAATGACCATAAAATACGTACACTATAAAAATATGTATGTATTCAATTTGCTTCGACTTTTATGTATAATTATATTATAGTGTAACGAGCTGCCAGTTCCATACCAATTTCGGCGGGGTCTCACTCCTTTTGCCATTGTATAATAATAGCAGCACTATATATTATACATGTCCCACTGCTGGGCTCGGGCCTCTTCTCATGATAAGAAGGGTTAGGCCATAGTCCACCACGCTGGCCAAGTGCGGATTTGTAGAATTCACACACCCTCGAGCACTCTCAGGCATGCAGGTTTCCTCACGATGTTTTCCTTCACCGGTAGCAAGCGATAATTTTTATGATAAAAACACACATATTATCTTCGTAAAGACAAATCTTTACGATTTATTGACAGAGGTGTGTGTCGTGGGTTCGAACCCGAGACCTTTCGACTTCGCAGTCCTACGCTCTCCCACCCGCTTCTAAGGAAGATGATAATAGAATAATACAATTTAAACCCTAAAGAGAGATTAGGGTTTACGTCGTAATGAATGCTCACGAGAAATCAAGGTAAACACCGAGTAAAGGATAAATTCAGTAGCGTGATTATTCAACGAAATCGGAGTACGTTGTGTGCGATAGCATTGAGAAGAGGCCGAGGTCGTGACGTCACATGAATTATTAACAACACTATCAATGATAATGTTCTTACAACATAACTAGTTGTAAACGATGTGGTGTTTATGTATGTTTATGTTTTAGTTTCTTACCATTTAGCTACTGGTTTAATGCAGTTAGGTCGCATATTAAAATCCTGCCGGACCCATAATTTATTCAATTGTTCCATAGTATACATTATAAAGCTTATCAATATGTGATGCAAATTAATTAGTGTTTTTTGTATAGATATTTTATAAATAAGATGAAATAAGGACCTACCACCATCCCTTATTAAATACAAGCTTCCGCCCGCGGCTCCGCCCGCGTGGTATGTCAATTAAAAGTAGCCTATATGTTAATCCAGACTATAAGCTACATGTGTGCAAAATTTCATCGAAATCGACCCGGTAGTCTTGGCGTGAAAGAGTAACAAACATCCATACATCCATACTTACAAACTTTCGCCTTTATAATATTAGTAAGGATGTAGTCAAATAGAAATGCATGCACTAGTGACAGACGACCGGTCGGCGCACTTGGTAGTGTACCTACCTGCGACGCTGAGGTCCTGGGTTCGATTCCCGCTCAAGACAAATCTTTGTGTGCCTGAACAGTGAGGTTTGTCTTGGTCTAAGTGTTTCTATGTATAATAAGTATGTATTTACAAAAGAAAAGTAAAATGTAATAGTATCAATTATTCTAGTACCCGTAGTACAAGCTCTGCTTAGTTTGAGACTAGATGGCGTTGTGTGTATGTTGCGTTATATTTATTTATTACTGTTTTTCAATTTAAAATCATTGATGATTTGTAATCGCCGCCATTGAAGGCATATACAGCGTATTCTATGATATCGCGATGCAACTGCACGATTTTGTAGATGCGTATGGGCTGTAGTTATCACTTACCATCAAGTGAACTAGAGCTTAGTCTTATTCGCACATATTACAATAATAGCAAAGTATGCAGATTACGTAAATTCAAACATAATTATATGGTATGTCTCACTCAGATATAATAAGGAAGTTCCCAACAATCTCATTGTTATGAAATATTTTACACCCACCTTGTGATAGAGTGCAATGATCTTTATAAAATCTGCAATGTCTTTGTCTCATCATTTTAGGACGCCATATTATCTTGGATCCGGAAGAAAGTCACTCCCGATCAATATTCAAAAAATTCAAGTCATTCATTTTCATAGGCGCTTGAACACGTCAAAATATTACAAACAAATGCTATAAAAATAAATTTTAAGTAAAACTTAATTATATTAATTACAATGATTAGAATATTCGTGGCTTCGATTAATTTTAAACTGTTTGGAATCAGATTAAAAACGGCGGATTGGCTAATCAATTCAATTTATGGAGGCTATTGGCCTAAAGGAGAGTTTGTAATGAGACTATATCACAACAGACCTATGGAGGTCGGCGTGAACACCCAAAGCCTCGTCCCAACAATAATAATAATGTCTGTGTACACATTATTATTATTAGAGAGAGATTTATTCCTTCTTTGATTTGCCCTTACTGAGACCGTATCGATCCGTACTGAGATTGTTTTTGTCGGCGTGACCGGCATTCGTACTGCGTCTGTTTTTGTCATATTTTTAATCAAGTTCTGACCGCTATGACAATATCAAATACATTATTTTTATAAACCTGACCTCACAAAGAAATGTCCCAATAGATATAATAAGAAACAGTTGATAAAATTATGGGACCGATACGATTTGGACCTGCGACCTTCTGGATACCGGGAAGTGGTTTTAACCAACGTTTCTCATATATTTTTTGTGTTAGCCCCCACCCCCCGTAACTTCTAAAATAAGATAATGATAAATGTAAAAATAATTTATGGAAACTTCCACCGAAAATTGGTTTGAACGAGATCTAATAATTAGTTTTTTTTTAATACGTAATAAATCGTAAACCGCAATTTACCTTTCATTCAATCAACCCCAATATAATAAAGAATAAAGAAAAACATTTATTTAGATATTTCGAGTATATCGATGCGCGAGTCCGACTCGCACTTGGCCGGTTTTTGTAATAAGACCCGCAACACAGCGCTGTCTTGTCGGAGTATGGTTAAAGTTAAGACTGAAACGTAGCGTACTCGTTTTGAAGAGCTCTACCATCTTCAATATAAGTGACCAAAAACACAGCAGACATTTCTAAATGCTTATATTTTGCTGTGAACGACCTTCCATTTGATCGGAGATGAGACAGACCGAAGTGAATTCACTGTACTTTACTTATTCAATTTAGCGAAGTGCGAAACTGTAATTTGTGTTAATATCGTATTATGTGATATACAGCTGTGCAAATACATCAAATATACTGGGCAAATATAAGCGTTTTGAAGCGTTTTACTATTCTTACAACGTTTCTGTAAAATCTGTTTATTATTGATTTTTTTGCTAAAATGTGGTTATATAGTGCCATAATAATAACTATATAATATAATTTGGACTTGGCTCATGGGATTGTCGACATGTGGGAGGTGGACTCGGCTATTATTGTACCGATAGTCGTATCCGTAAACGGACTGATAGCAAAGAGTCTCGACAAACATCTAAAGAGACTCGCGTTGGGTGGCTGGATCAAGGGTCTGATGCAGAAGGCGGTACTACTGGACACGGCACGCATTGTGAGGAGGTTCCTCTCTCTGGAGCCCTAACCATCGGTAGTTTGGTCCCTGTATCCGATGCTGGTGGGGTACTATTTTTTATATTTTTAAATATTTTTTAGTACTTATATTTAAAAATGTAGAATTTTATACTTTTATATTTTTAAATGTACTTTACTTTTATAATTTATATTTAAACATATAAAAAATGAGAAAAAGGATTTAATGAGTGAACTATATAATATTATATAATAGATAATTAAAACACTTAGGGCCTTTTTCTGAGGTTTAGGATATATCTTATCATCCAACCTTTAAAATATAACCTGAACAAATTTAAAAAGTGATACATTTTACACTTAAAAAAGAAATACAGATTTCATTCTTTCGTAAGTGTGCTATGTGCCTATCTTGCCAATAAGGTTTATCTAACACCTGTGAAATTGGTGCTTACGGTTTTTTAGGGTTCCGTAGTACCTACAAGGAACCCTTATAGTTTCGCCATGTCCGTCTGTCCGTCCGTCTGTCCGAGACATAGCGACGAAACCGTTGGTGCTAGAAAACTGAAATTTTGCATAAACATGTATGTTAACTATACAAAGAAAGTCGTAGAATAAAATTTGGAAAAATATTTTTTTTTCGGGTAGCTCCCCTACATGTAAAGTAGGAATGTTTTTTTTTTTGTCGCCTACCCCATAGTGTGGGTATTGTTAGATAGAACTTTGAAAAACGTTCAGGGGTTGCTAAGACAGTTTTTTGATTTAGAAATCCGTTTGCGAGATAATTAACTTTAAAGAGCAAATTTTTGTTCGAGTAGAGCGTCCCCCCCCCTCTAAAAGCTAAACTACTGGATCCCAAAACCTGAAAAAAATTGTGTCGGTAGTCATGTACTACCGACACAATTTTTTTCAAATGAACTTTAAAGGAAAGCTATAGCGGATAAGTTCACTTCATTAGTTCAAGAGGAATAGGGGTCCAAAGTGTAAAATGCAGTTACTTAGAATAATTCGTACAAATTACAAAAACCATTGAAAGTAATGACTTGTATGAAGATGTTACTTGTTTAATACAGATAGTAAATCCCTTTTAAGTCGAAATATGTTGTTACGACTAGCTACGGAACCCTACTGCGCGTGGCCCGACACGCACTTGGCCGGTTTTTTTTTATTTATCACAAGGGCCAAGTGTCTGATTTTAACCGACTTCAAAGAAAGAAGGTTCAATAAAATATTTAAACCTGTATATGTACGTACCTATGTATGTAAAAAATATTTTTTTTTCTTGTTGAACTAAAACTAAAAACTAAATTTAGATTTTTTACATTAGATAGAATGCCAGAAGCAATTGCACTATCCAATGGTCCCAATGACAAGGCCAAATACACACATTCACTCACACAAGCACACCCAGTCTCAGAACAAAACAGGGTCGGTTTCTGAGGCTCTGGGTAGTGCTTATCTGACCCATAAAATATAACCTGACCGAATTTAAAAGTGACACAAGTTACACTTGTAAAAGAACACTGCTGTCACTTTCATTTATGTGTGTTATAACTATGTTTATCCTCGCATTAAAGTTTATCAAACACCTTTGAAATTCTTCTTCTAATTCTTTAGGTTTTATTTGCTTTGTTTATTATTTGCAGATGGTGAAGCTAGTGTCAGAAACGTTCAACTACCTGCGGATAGACCGGGAGCGGTCGCGGCTGAAGCGGGCCATCACCGAGCAGTTCCCCAACTTGAGGTTCAATAGGATGGGCCTGCCGCCTAAGGTACAGTACCCCCTTAAAATGTTGATAGATATAACTGCCACTGACAAAAATAAAAAATGTTAGATTGTTTAATATGTGTGTATAGTAACAGAAAGCATAGATCTAATTATATTATCATGCATGCATTATATAGCATGTGCAAATATGAATGCTGTGTTCACTATTTTAGGACATACATGAGGTATAGTGTAATTAAGTTATTCATTGTGAATGGCAAAATGTTATGTCAGAAATATCCGATCAAAGTACGGATGTCTGATTCAACGACACATTTATTTTATATAATATTAAAGTTGAAAAATTAAGAATCCAGCAGGACTCGAACCTGGGTATACGCCCCAAGTGCTTTGCCAATTCAGCTATGGATTCGTCGATTCGAAATTTCTCAACTCTCTTGTGCCAGTCTTAGCTAGACGAACCTGCTGGATTCTTAATTTTTCAACTTTAATATTATATAAAATACAAAAAGGCATAGCAAAGCTAAAATTTGCTTTAAAATATTACAAGACACATTTATTGTTACTATTTGACCAGTTGATTTATGACCCATTTGAGAAACATTTCGTTTGAATTGTGAAAGTCGATAAAGTATCTATCAGTTTGATTAATAATATCATTTACCACAATATGTGTATGTTTTCCGGCATTATACCATGCGAATTTACACTTGAATGTATCTAAATGTCTATCTTAGATTGGAATTAGGGTAATGTGCATCAAGTTTCGGTCCGATAGTACATAAAGTTACTAGTTCTAATAAGCTCAATTTTAAAACACGAGTTTTTATTAAAATTAAATTTCAAATCATTTTATAACATAATATATTCAATATCTTAAGTTTTTAACTATAATGTGGGTTAAACAGAGGGAACTTTGTATGAAAATCTTTGTCATTGCGATACTCCTACCTATTTCGTGGTACTCCTAGTCCTTTCTAATAAAATGCTGTATCGTTTCAGATGGGTTCATTCCAATTGTTCGTAGAAGGGTACAAAGACGCCGACTACTGGCTGCGACGGTTCGAGCAAGACCCGCCGCCGCCACACGTTATGCGGAAGTGAGTTCTTATCAAGTGTTATTTAAAGATTATAAATAATAGCAGCCCTGTATCTAATACACGTCCCACTGCTGGGCTCGGGCCTCTTCTCATGATGAGAAGGGTTAGGCCGTAGTCCACCACGCTGGCCAATTGCGGATTGGTAGACTTCACACACCCTCGAGCACTTATTAGGCACTCTAAGGCATGTAGGTTTCCTTCACGTTAGCAATCGATAATTTATATGATAAATACACACATATCTTCGAAAAGACGAGAAGTGTGTGCCGTGGGTTCGGTCTGCCACTCGGCTATCGCTGCTTTATATTTAAAGATATACAACATTATTGATTGTTTGGGCGATAATGTTCTGATAACACCGCGATAAGATATGATATGAGATGGATGTCAAAAGCATATGGGTGCGTTCCATTTTAATTTAACAATATTTTTGTCATTTGTATTTGTTAATTTGAAATTGTTATTTAGTTGTTTCACTATAAATGTATTTATTTATTTTTATTGCTTGTGGCACAAAATTGAAACATGTACATGTAATTATTGCTCTTATTATATTTTTATTTTATTTTTTTTCTTTTGTCACACTATTTCTAACTCATTTACTGGGCGCATCAGAATATCAGCGCTGCGGTGCTTTTAGCGCTGCAGTATTATGCTGAGATGCGTTCCATTTCTGGCATTATTATTATTAATAGTATTATTTAGTTAAGTAGTATTTTAAATTATTTAGTTTTAGATGTAAGTATTTTAATGTATTCTATTTTTATTATGCCAGAATAAATGATTTTTCTTCTTTCTTCTTTTCTTCATAAGGTTTGATATCTGTTTCCTAGTGAAATACAATTCCTGCTTAGCACTTCTGTACTGATAGAATAGTTTAGGACCAGTTTCAGAGGTTCCGGATAGTTTTTATCTGCCTCATAAAATTAAATATAATCATTTTAATCTTACTTGTGTTATATTCTTATCCTGCCAATAAAATTCATCAAACACCTTTGAAACTGGGGCTAAGGAACTTTTTTGACAGATGAAATGTCTAATTTATATATAAATTTACAAACTTAACAAAATTAATCAGCAATTGACTATCCGAAACCTTATCAGGAGCCGGTGATATTGGGACTCAAGTTCATGCTACTTTAATTGAATTAAAATTGCCAGGCAGAAATCGTACGTTTTATCTCAATCGGTATTCAAATTTAAAAACAAGATGTATAACACCAACACTTCACTTGTTACGTTTAGATCCAAAATATAAACATAACAGGTGAAATGTGGTTATTGTACACCTCTGCCACATCCTTCTCAGTAATATATCTTTTTGCATCCTCTTCTGCTCTATTACTCTAAGGTTTGCTGGAAGAGAACTCAAATTTGAGTCAAGCTCGCCTTTATTGTATTTTGTGTTATGTATTGTTTTATAAATTGTTTCATTGTACAATAAAATGTTTAAAAACAAAAAACAAAAACATAATATAGGTTATATGTTACATTATGTAAATACATAAATATAACACAATATTGTGATACTTTCAGGTTCCAGCTTCAGTTCGAGCGCCTCGTAGTCCTGGACTACATCATCCGTAACACAGACCGCGGCAATGACAACTGGCTCATCAAGTACGATGGACCCAACTCTCAGCAACCCCGGGCCGAGATCGACCTTAGGGATCCTTCCGTAAGCAGTTCCTCTTACTATACAGTATACAACATTTATAAAAACCACAGATTCCACAATACAGTATTAATTTCCAACAGTTTTTTTTTAACATTGAAAGCAATCTGTTTGTTCGGCAATCGTATTTTTATTGGCGTACATAAGGGTCGCAGTTGACAAGTACTTGAGCGTAATAAAACGTAGCGTGATGGCATATTTTTATACAGAAAATATGCGCGCGCATCTTTTTTGTATAAAAATATGTTAACATACGCAACCAAAATTACCATACCATACCAAGGTTAAAAAACACTTTGTGTATAAATTATTTAATTTAATTTTGAGCGACGTACAAAGTTTGAACACATAGTATTACTATAAAAAAAACTCTGTCCATTCCTTTATTTTCTTTTTGACAGATCACGCCTATGAATTACCGTTTTTTTTGTCAGATTAATGTACTACAATAATAATGTACTTTATTGACAAGTGACAATTTTTAGGGAAGTTCACTGTTTGTAACAAACAACCACAGACTATAAATCAAATCGTGAAATGAAATAAATCGATCATTATGAAAAATAATAATTTGACTTTTTTATGTGTATTGTCTGTATTTTTTATAAAAAAAAGGATATAATAATAGTATCATGATTCCATGAATAATTATTTGCAAGAAATTAAGTCGAAATCTTGGAATGACATATCAAAATGTAAACAAAGGTAACTAGGAAACCGTCATAGACTAAGTATGTGACATTATTATTATATTATTATTTTGTATATTTATTTCATCTAATAAAAACTACTAATAAACGAATAATTAATAATGAACTAAAACCATTTCGATGTAATTAATTGATTGAAAGTTCTTCTTAGACAACATCGATTATGATTTCAAATCGAATCAGTAACGTGTGAAGGCATTCCTAAATGTAATCTGTCAAAAAGAAAATAAAGGAATGGACAGAGTATACCTTTTATGTTAGTGATCTGCATCCAATGTCATGTTTTATTTGACTGAACAAACTTACCCAGAAAGACAAAGTATTTACCACTGCTATGAAGTCCCCAAATGTACCTTTTTTTAATCTCTTATGTATAGACTTAGTTTGATGAGGAAGTTTACAGAAAATTGAATCACCAGATGTTACTCTGATGATGAGTAAAAATGTATTGAAATAAATGTATTGTAATGTATTGTAAAAATCTCCTTTTATTACTTTACAGGAGTGGGGCGGCGCGGAGGTGCGCATCGCGGCCATCGACAACGGCCTGGCCTTCCCCTTCAAGCACCCCGACTCGTGGCGCGCCTACCCCTACCACTGGGCCTGGCTGCCGCAGGCCAAGCTGCCCTTCTCGCTCGAGACCAAGTGAGTATTGCACGGACGTTACTGCTCGCACCATCCTACGGATCTACCTAAAAGCTAAGGTCGCAAAGGCGGGCTGCTAGCTACGCGACTCAAGGCTAGTGTAAGTAGTAATTCAGCTAGCTGTCTGCACACGTGGTGTAGTGGTTTAAGCGGTCGCCTCGCCGCTCTCCACTGCACTTGTGTTGTGGGTTCGATCCCCACATGGGACAAATATTTGTGTGATTCGCAAATATTTGTTCTGAGACTGGGTGTGCTTGTGTGAGTGAATGTGTGTATTTGGCCGTGTCATTGGGACCATTGGATAATGTAATTGCTTCTGGCGTTCTATCCAATGTAAAAAAAACAATACTAGCCACTAATCTAGGCCGTTAAACTAGCCACCCGCCTGTCCGGCCTTGGCCTTAGATGCCCATCAGAAATAGAGGGCCCACTATACCAACACGTGTGGGCCCCCCAGTTGAAGTACAAGACCCCAAAACACTAAAAGCCTAGGGCCCTAAAACAGTGGAAGCCCAGGGCCTTATAGTTCGACCTTGATCGATTTCCACGTGTTTGTTCTTAAATCAAATATTTAGCTAGCACACTAACATTAATGTTAGTGATTAACAAACAAAAGATTTATTTATATATTGTATTGTATTTTTTTTTTTAAATTTTTATTATTTTAAAAATATGGGGTTTTTATCCACACGGATACGTCAACCCCCTCGTACCTTATCCTATTAAACACTTATCAAGATAAACTTATTCCATAATACTTAACTATAAAGCAAAGGTTACTAATCTCAATTGAAGAACAAGGATCAGTCAAGATGGATTGGATCAACCCTACATCTTTAGTATTTATTTTGAATTTTTTAACAAACTTTTGCCTCTCTTATTCGTTCCTGGCACATTCCATCAGCAAATGTTGTACATCCTCAATTTTCCCACAACCAATTAATTAAATTAATAAAATACTTGTTATTTTGCAGGGAGCTAGTCCTTCCGTTGTTATCGGACATGAACTTCGTACAAGAATTGTGTGATGAGCTGCATATATTATTTAAAGTGAGTATTTTTTATACACTATGAAATAATAATATAATATTTAAAATATATAAAATAAGTTAAATACTAAATAAAGTGGAATAAGATGTAAAATATTTGTCGTAGTATCTATGACTAATATTAACATAGCAGATTCAAGATACATGTATGGACAGCCTATGACGGTTTACGAATTATAAAAAACTAGAAGACCCGCGCGGTTCTACCCGCGTCAAATGTTGTTCTGCCGGCGCTATTGTTTTTTTTTTGCGTAGACTGACTTCTACATTCATCCTCTTGGAAATAAAATTTAGCAAAACCCTAGTATTCAAGTTCAACTATACGAAATTTCGTGCTTATAACTTCAAAGATCACTGACTTCCATACAACCATTCAACCTTTGCCTTTTTGAAAAATCGAAGGGCGTCATCATTTTTGAAAATCGAATCTTTCCAAAAATCCCTTTTTAGTATTCCCCTGCGTCATGTAAGGACATGCAAAAATTCAATTTTCTAGCCCAAGCTAGTGGCTTATGCTACTTAATCAGTCAGTTGGGCGAACAATTATATAAGTATAGATAGAGAAATGCCTGCCAATGGTCGATCGGTGTTGAATAGTCGTAACTCTTAGCTCCATCTTCACAGGTGTTAGATAAACTTTATTGGTAGGTTAATCCTAAAACACACTTAAATTAAAGTGACAGCTGTGTTCTTTATTTAAGTGTAACTTGTGTCAATTTTAAATTTGGTCTAGTTGTATTTTATGAGTTGGAGAAGATATATCCGGCACTTCAGAAACTGGCTCTTTATGTGTTGGAGACTTGATAACGTTTTTTGTTCAGTATTTAGTTACTGGTTGACACTAAAATACCTTTTGGATGCTAGAAGAGAAGTTAAGATGATTCTCTATTGTAGACGATCGTATGGCGGAGTGGGTAGTGTACCTGCCTGCGACGTCGAGGTCGCGGGTTCGATTCCTGCTCAAGACAAATCTTTGTGTGCTTACATGGAGGTTTGTCTTAGTCTGGGTGTTTCTATGTATAATAAGTATGTATTTACAAAAAATAAGTATATATGTATTAGTATCAGTTATTCTAGTACCCATAGCTCTGCTTAGTTTGGGACTAGATGGCGTTGTGTGTAAGTTGTGAGATAGTTATTTTTATTTATTTGATGAATTGCATTGCAGCAGGACAAAGGCTTCGACAAGAGCCTGTTCGAGCGGCAGATGTCGGTGATGCGCGGGCAGGTGCTGAACCTCACGCAGGCGCTGAAGGACGGCAAGAGCCCCGTGCAGCTCGTGCAGATGCCGGCCGTCATCGTGGAGAGGTAGGGAATGCTCCATAGCAGCACGGACTTGGATTTGTGCTCGGTGGATTGCGATAGGCTCACCCCCTATCACATGGGACCTAAACATAACAGGTGAAGTGTGGGTGTTGTACACCTCTGTTAATGCCTTAATGCCGATTGCGAATGCGGTGCCAGTCCCCAAACGATGGTTCACCTTCTTACATGCCATTATGTCCTACCACCTGTACCATAGACGACCTGTGGAGCGCCACCGATGATGCCGTTCTTGTGGCAAAGTTTTAGTCAAACAAAATTTAAATAGCATGTATTTCCATGTGTTTTTCCATTGACACGCAAAGAAGAAGAATGCCTTCTGGGTGATATAGGCGATTATTATTGAGAATACGGGGTTACTCACGTTACTTTAGCTGGGATAATGTCCTCACCTCACGTCGGTTTTAATGATATAGGCGATTTTACGTAGTACTTCTAAAAATATTCAATTTGACTGACCGCTCACAAAATTTATATCAAGCTGGTTTTTACTTTTTAATTAACCTCAAAAAGGAGGAGGTTCTCTATTCGCCTGTATTTTTTAACCGTCATCAAAAATGAAGGAGGTTTCTCAATGTTTGTTAACCTCATAACTTTCGACTGGGTGAAGCGATTTTAATGATTATTTTTTTATTTGTGTGGTCCCATTTCAATTTGGTCCAGTTCTGGCAATGGCACCCATGAAAAAACCATATAATTAGGACATTGTTTATAATGGAAGTCTTTTTTTTGTTAAATTATGTAGTTAAACAATCATGTATTTTATATTACAGATCGAAGAGTGGATCGACGTCGTCTCGTTTCTTCGATTCGTTCCAGCAACGCTTCCAGCACAAGTCACCGTTCTTCTCGTGGTGGTGAACAACCGCACTGGCTAGGTGGGTGACTATCCTTCACATTTATTACACAAAAAAAACTTACTTTATGAGTAAAGATTAACTATTATAACGAGTTATTGCACTTTAGTAAAATACTTTTATACTACACCTACATATAAGGTACCTCATTGCAGTGCGTCAAATAGAAAATATTATCAAAGAAATATAGAGTTTTCGGGCGAGTGTTGAACAGAGGGACTTTTCATACTTTTTCTTCCGCTACAGAACGCAGCGGGAGGAAAAGTAAAAAACTTCCTCTGCTACTAAGTCTTTTTTCCTCATGTTATGATTTATTTTGTTAATTTGTGACCTTTGGTAAATTATTCAGGTTTCCTCACGATCTTTTCCTTCACCGTTAGCGAGCGATAATTTATAAGATAAATACACAAATATCTTCGAAAAGACGAATCTTAACGATTTATTGACGGAGGTGTGTGCAGTGGGTTCGAACCCCGAGACCTTTGACTTCGCAGTTCTACGTCCGTCCCACTCGGCTATCGCTATCGCTATCGCTGCCGTTGATTCGCTGTTGTTCGACAATATTGCCAGTAGACATATATTTGTTGCCGTATCTTGACTATTTGTCAAGCAGTAGTAACGATGATTTTGTAATAATATATTTTCTCTTTTCCAGACGTATATCAAAAATGGTGATAAGTTCCACAGAAGCTGACGGTAGACGTGTAACACAATTGTATGTATATGTATGTATAATGTAGATTAGTTGTATATCTAGCGTACGGAGAGTAGGAGTACATGTCTATATACGTGATATGCTATAGCTATATACTTGACTTTTGGATTTGTCTGTATTTCATAAGGATTTTACGAACGGAAAATCGCTTACAGGAGAGGCGAGGCGGGGACGTGGCACATAGTCAAAATATTTCAGGTTTCTCCGTAAAATTTTCGTGGTACTAATAGATCTGTTTCACATTAATTTTAAAATTGTTTGTCGTTTTTCTAAGACAGATATAGAACCATAGTCACTTAGACATACAATTTTAATACAACAGCGCTCGAGGAGGACAACCTAGAGTGTTTTGACTCTATGGATGAGTTGAGAGTAGTGACGTCATTGTTGTCCTTCAAATCTATACAAGCCCACACGATCAAGTAGGATTGTAAAGTTGAGAGTGATGTTCTGTCTTCATGTCATTTGAAGCCATGATTACTGAAACCCGCTTCTAATTTGACAGTTCGACTTGATCGTGTGTGTCGTCCTCTCGTCTGTGAGTGTCACGCCAAGGTTTGCCAACCGAAAACTTATCTGTTATCTAAGAGCTGACATTACACAGGGCATACGTATTTTCTCTTACGTCATATAAAGTCGAAATCTTCTTATTTCATTGCTCTTTCTAAGCTAATATATAAGTAAGTAAAGTACGCTTATGAGCGTGTGTACCAATTCAAACAAAAATCGACCGTTACTTTTAATTATACAAATGTTAAAGTAAAATCTGTGGCATAATCTGGTAACTTAAAATAGTACTACATGTGTTCAAATTAACACATTTCACAATCGTCAAGTAAATGTTACTAAAACTATAAAGATCTGTTTCACAATATCAAAGTAAGAGTAATTCACGAAGTTATAACTTTACCGAAATCAAAAGTGACAAATATTCATCACAATTTATCTGGTGGTTAAGTCTTACACGACGATTGTGAAGCAAGTCCTAAATTAAAAATTATAGCAGTCATAGCATATCACATAATAGGACTTTTTATTTTGTGATCGACCTGGCTAGTATGTTTATGTTTGTATACT
Organism: Hypena proboscidalis; assembly: GCA_905147285.1. Classification (NCBI taxonomy): domain Eukaryota; kingdom Metazoa; phylum Arthropoda; class Insecta; order Lepidoptera; family Erebidae; genus Hypena; species Hypena proboscidalis. The sequence goes on along the minus strand of LR990147.1, from coordinate 15,091,546 downwards.
CTATGTGATTTATTATTTCAATAAGAAATTAAGAGCTGTGAGCTCGTAGACATCAAGTCAAGTTACAATGATCCAGGATTTCTATCCAATGACAGTATTTGTGATTATGCCACGCTTCAAGAACATTCTTACGCTAAACTTAGATGCCCGTATGTCGAATCGGTGTGAAAAATAATAGACGAGACAGCTGAAACCACAGCCACCAGGTGTCGCTTTGCGTGATGAGCCAAAATGAATGGAAATTAATTGGATTGTCTATGGAATAATTTAAGTAGTAAAAAAAATTAAGAAACTATTAAAGTAAAAAATGTTTACTATTGAAACTAACGTGAGAAGACATCATTACTAGAGAAACACACGGGTTACTCACGTATTTTAAGTCGGAATTCTGCCGACTGGTTTCTATACTTCATTAAGGAAGTATTTTCATCAGGGCTGTGAATGCAGTACGCTCGATGCAGTCAGTGCCCCGGCTCGCGCTCACGGCACGGCACTCGCGGGCACTGACTGCATCGAGCGTACTGCATTCACAGCCCTGATGAAAATACTTCCTTAATGAAGTATAGAAACCGGTCGGCAGAATTCCGACTTAAAATACGTGAGTAACCCGTGTGTTTCTCTAGTAATAAAAAATGTTTATTAGATCACCATCAAATTATTATTAAAAATTAAAATCTAAATAAAAAACGAGTTTAGGCACTAAAAAATAATAATAAATACAGAATAATTATAATAATACAGTGACTTTATAGACAAGTTGCAACTGAGTTCATGTCTCAGACTTGCTATGCTATGATGGTGCCTAAAAGGCCACAGCTCAACATATTGTTGCCAGAAAATTAAGCAACGTTGATTTTCAGCTGGAACATCATTTGACAGTTAACTTCGCCATTCAGACTGAATCAATTTCTAGATATTAATTATTAAAATCGTTTAGGGTGTGCGTCTTATTGGCTCTTTTAACTTCAAATACATCCATCGATCAGTATAATAATAATAATTTGATTGGATTTTTTACATTAGATAGAATGCCTGAAGCAATTACACTATCCAATGGTCCAAATACACACATTCACTCAACAAGCACACCCAGTCTCAGAACAAATCTTTGCGAATCACACAAAGATTTGTTCCATGTGGGGATTGAACTCATAACACCAGTGCAGTGGAGAGATAATAACCACCAAAATACCACCCAAATACAATGATAGATTCTGGATCGATGTAAATTGGCTTACTTGCCGTTTTGTAATTATTTTGTATAGATTTGTTACGGAATTGTCTCGCTAGATGGAGTTTTAGGCGGCTGAGATTTAAATAATACATATTATACCTGAATTGACTTTCTTAGCTGTTTTTACATTCACATCTATCTGACACCGAAATCGGTCGATGTCAATCGATATCGATCGATCTCTTTGAACGTCGACATCTGTCGATTTTGGTGTAAACATCCTAACAATACTTTTGGAAACCCTTACGGTAACGACCTCATACCTTGTCGTAAACTCACTGAAATATGTAGGTGATATTAAATTTCACAAGATTAGTGTTGGCACCAATAACTGATACTTTCCTGTCCGTCACAGAGTGTAATATTTTTCGAAAATGTCTATATTTTTTAATAAAAGTAACTTGGATTTTCGACCTAACTGCCAAGAAGGGTTATGTTTTTTATAATTTTCTGAGAATTATCATAACATACACTGTTAGTCGATTCTGGCTTGAAGTTAAGAACTGGTACACCCTGAATAATGGTGGGTTGTTTCAACACAGATTATGTAGATGTAAGAACAGCCAATCTTAATACAAAGAAGACTATCAGTATTTTGTCTCTTTCACATCAATTGTAATATTCCGTTAATAGAAGGGATACAATATTGATAATACTATTTTGTTCAATACTTCAACGAATTTTGATAATATCCGTTTATTGTATGTTACCATTAATTAGGATTTTCTATTGTGAATAAAATCAAAAATATATCCTGAATACTTTCATTGCATGAAATAGTACTGTATAGCAAATTAGAATTACAAAAATACTTGTACTGTCATCTGCACGACTGTGAACTCTGTTATTTGTTAATTATTATGGATTAATTGTACTGTGGAAAAGCGGAAGCATTAAAAAATATTCAATCCATGATACTATGTTAAAGCTATAGAAACAGCTCTTATCTCTGTCCTTCTTCTTCTTACGAGTGAAAGTCAAAGTTTTTATACCACCCAGTAGGTGGCTACATTAATTGCATTCTCCGTGACCTTATTTAGATCGCTCAGGGAGCAATTGTCAGGGCAGTTGGGGCATTCAAGGAGATGTGTCATTGTTTGCTGAGGAGCACCACAATCACATTGTTTCGCCTGGCTGGATTATTCTCCATTTTTTCATGTTATATCTGCTGTGGCCAACCGATTAAATTATTTCCATATGAGCCACTTAAGACTGGACCCAGGAGGCAGGTGCTCCTGCACGTTTATATAGTTGCCTATCTCTGCCCTTATTGTCATAATATTATGATCTAGTCTTGTTCTACATACACCTTATTTATTTTCTTTTCTATTGAATGGAAACTAATGCATTATTTTGATAATTAATCCTGAATAACTAATAAAAAATAACAAAAATCATGAACAGAATAAAATTTACAGAATAAGTAAATGCTTTGACTCTTAATCGTTAACTACAAGATGTAAGCTGTTTTTCATAGCTGTAACATCACTATATAGCGGCGATACACCCTGAATTAGCCTATCTCGGTCCACGTCCGCGCTAGTCCAATGTATGAGAGATACTTTTATTTATCCCGATATTATTGCTATTGTTTGAGACAAATATGGAACCGTTTGTATTAGAAATAGCAATTGAAATGTCGACGAGATGTCTGAAGAGGTTTTATGTTTTTACCTATCTGATTAATTTTTCTCTTATCCTATTTTTTTGGCGTAACGGCGCAAATTGGTTTCTCTTTCATTCTTCCGTAATTTCCCCGTCAGCCGTCACGCAAATGTAATTACAGTGGGCCAAGCAATTAGGTATACACTACACTTCTACGCCATTGTAAAAACTGACAGCAATAGATATGCTTGTGTGTATTACATATTTAATAAATGTTATATATCTACTATTAGATATGTAACTCACTTATCAATGATTGGTGTAATAAGGCTTTATTATGACTTAGAAGTTTTTGCCCTGCATACCTAACTCGTTGGTCCACTGTACATTCAAATTAACAAGAAAAAATTAAATCTTGACATGGGACTTGAAATCATGATCAGCGCTAATAGTGTCAACATTAAAATTCTCTTACAGACGTTTGTACAAGATCCACCTAGTATTTAAACTCATGTGCACTTTGTTTAGCCGAATAGGTTCATTCTATATTAAATCATCTGAATATTAGGTACAGTGGGCCAAGTAATTAGGTATGCAGGGCAAAACTTCAACGCCATAGTTAAAACTAACTGCAATTGATATGCATGTGTGCCTTATATATTTAATACGTGTAATATACCCACTATTTAGCCTATATATTGCCTGCAACACAAACTATCTGTTTATCCATCCAAAGGTTGCCTGGAAGGAATTGCTTTTTAGCGATAAGGCCGCCCTTTGTGCATTTGAAAATATTTTTAAGTTGTATTTTATTGTCAAACTGTATATTTTTGGTGTACAATAAAGAATACTCTACTCTACTCTACTCTATTTAGATATGTAACTCACTTATCCATAACTGGTGTAGGAAGTCTTTACTATGTCTTGGAATGTTTGCCCTGCATACCTTACTCATTGGCCCACTGTACATAGGTTAGCTATTGCAACTTTTAAATAACATTACATACTTATTGCGCTAAATGACTAATAATCATAGAAATATTAATAACAAGGCAATATAAATGTCAATGACGTGTGACCTTGTCGCCGCGCATCTGTCTAGTCGAACACAAGTGCGAGTTGAGGAATTGTCGTCTTAATGTCATCGCAAAAAGAATAATTTTGGCGTGACCTTGTCGCCGCGCATGTCTAGTCGAACACAAGTGCGAGTTGAGGAATTGTCGTCTTAATGTCATCGCAAAAAGAATAATTTTGTTTGCAGGAATACAAAATGTATGTGTAAGTGGTATTTGAAAAACGGCGACATGCGTCCCAGTGTTAAAAGATAGTCGATAGCATTTCTATTGACTAGTTATTAAGATTTCTATGCTAATAATGTACGTTGTTAACAAAACGTCTTGTATAGAAAATAATATTAAAATCAAATTCCGTTTTTAAAAATACAGGCAATGTCTGTCTTAGTCAATGATATGTAATGTTCAATGTTATATTTAATATTACCGATTATTACATACATAATATACATTCTAATACTTTGCTAGTGAAAATCAATTTTTAATAATTTTGACTAAATTATAAGCTCTGACGACTTTTAACAGACTCCTTTTATTTTTTTCGGCGATACATCAAGCTATACATTTCTAATATAAGATGGTTTCACGTTGTATAGGTTGTCCGTATACTTCTTCTTGTCGTGTCAATGACTATAGTACTTCTGATTGATTATTTTTGTAGCATTTAGCTATGCTTAGCAAATTATACTAAGAAACAGTTGAAAAAGATAGGAACAAATGGATGAACGTGACGTCACGAAATGACGTATCATACTGTTGAGAAATTTAGGGTTCTGGTAAGAGGCGACCGTAGCTGGATGGCTAAAGCGGCTGCCCGGTGTGCAGTAAGGTCGCAGGTTTAAATCCTGCCGGTCCCATATCTTATTCAACTGTTTCTTAGTATAGTACTTCTGATAAATTATTTATATCTAAATAGTCTTAGACCTATATGATGCGACTAAGATGCCCTTCTGGTTGGTCTGCATAAGGGTACAATGGGTAGAAAGTAATGGGCAGGACAACAGACGGGCCATATTTTGGGTGGGCGATCCACATTCGCGACTAGTGTTGGATACCAGCTTATTCTAGAATTGTATAGCTTGATAGGTAGCCCTGTGTACATTTTATATAGCTGTAAAGTTCTTTATGATTCTCATACAGACATCGTATCATGTAACTTTTTATTGAGGATGTATAGAGGCGGAATTTTCATTAGATTTTGAACTGTGATTATTGTTCGCACGAATTTAATAATTATTCTTGATTTTCTTTACCTTAGTCACTTAACAATAATATCTAGACTTTTTGAATTTATTGGTGCGAATAATAGTACTTCAGTGCATTCATAGAAGCCTTAATAGATACGCATCGATCTCATTTCGAACACTATGGTCTATGTGCGTGCATATACAAAAGGCAGTGTAATTTAGTGTCAAATCTTTATTTCCTACAATTAAAACCAAACCTAATTATCATAAAATACTTTTAATATTCGCAAAATGGGTAAATAGTCATCGTTTAACAATCTTTGAGTCATAATTGTGTAATTAAATAAATATGGCTAAATTTAAAGATTTTTAGTTTGGCTAACAATGCATAATCGATTTAAGAAAATAAATAAATCATAAGCATCACTTTAAACAAGTGCCTATCGCTTCAATGATCATAATTATGAATAAATTATATTCTAAATCATTAGTGAAGTCACGGATTTGATTCGAAAAAAAATTACAATAGTTTTTTGTAACTTTATGGAAATAGACTTCTTTCTACTTAAACAATACTGGCGATTGAAATAATAAACATCAGCCTACCCCCTTCGTGGGACCGGCCTGGTGTTATGATATATAATTTAGCCAACATCGCAAAAAGCGTATTAAACCATAGTACAATCTTTTTAACTTATTCCCGTTTGTACAAGTAACATTTTAGTTGATATGGAAGATTGTAATAATCTAGTAGATAACTTAATGGAAATAAAGAAATATATGTTACATGTATGTATTTATGTAAGTACGTTAAATGTGAGAGAATGTATGTGAGTGTTCAGTCATACATTGTTTATAGGGAGATATTTCTGAAGAGACTTTTGTTTGAAATAAATTAATTAAAAAAAAAAATAATTTATTTATTTATTTATTTATAGATAAATAAATAAATAAATTATTTTTTTATATATATATAATGAAAGAAAAAATCTGTATGTGCCATTATTTAAAGAATTATCCCTGTACTCCTAAACCGTTGAGGAGTTGTATCTTCCAGCATCAGCTTAGCAATATAGAATGCTGACTGCTAGATGCAAATATCTGAAAATCTTTAGAAAATATACAAAAAATACTATAAGGTGCTTATTGTATTTTTTATATTATTTGAGGGTTGCTCTCGATTTCTATGGAATTCCATCATTTGATCCTGACTTGGTGGCAATGGGACGATATCGGAAGTACACTCTCAAATAAAAATATTTTTTAGAATCGGTTCACAAATGACGGAGAAATCTTTAACAAACATTATTAAAATATACGCGTTGAATATAGAAACTTCCTTCTTTTTGAAAGTTAAAAATAGCAACCAGCTGACCAAATGTAAAAACTAGCTGTGTTCTTATAATTTAAATAGATAACATAAACATGAGCGAAGTTTTTGCAGTTCTTAATCAAGCTATACATGACATGACACAATTTGTTTATCCTGAAATTGTATGTTTAAATTACAACAATAACAATCAGAAATATTTAATGAATATCTTCCTATAAACAATAAATGGTTATAATGCCAAGTTGTACATAATTTTAACAACTTTTGTTTAATGGTAATTACAATGTTTATTACGCATTATTATTTAATATTTGAGAAAAATATAATCACTATTGCATTTTAAAACTTGTTTTATTTTAGTAATTTTATTTATCGCTGAGTTATTTACCTTTAGATAAAATCAAAGATCGTGGCGTATTTGCAGTTGGCCGCAAATTTCACGGGTTGGTATTGGCAACGCTAAAGTACGGTGCTCGTCGATTGGTCGAGCAGTCATCTGCAGCTAACTTCAAAACCAAAATAAATCTTTGATTTAGTCTATACCTGTATTGTATATAAATCCAGGCTTATAAGCTACTAATATACAAAGTGTCTCCTATATGGATAATCCTTTACCTGTTGAAGGCCGCCTGAATGGAAAATGCAAAATTTGTTGAAAAAAAAGTATCACGGTTTTTTAAATATCGAACTTTTTCTTTTTATTGAAGAAAATACAAAAAAAAAGTCGGAGTCTGATTCTAGAGCTCGAAGGCATTTCTATGCCACTTCTTTATAGAAAATATAACCTCGCTGCGGGAATGTCCTGGGGCCACCACTCAGCTTTGCCGCCCAGGGCACCCGTAGGACTTAGTCCGATACTAAGTGAAATGTTGGTGTTAGGCACACACACATGCCACACACTTTTGGGTAATATAGACGTGATAAAGAGTAATTGCATTTTTGGTCAAGTGAACTTTTGAGTGATGTTCAAAACAAATCAACATTGATGGTAAGTTGACGATTAAACGGTAAATGTAATACTATCGATATTAAAACTCCCTTTCTGGTGAGAAGCACTTTGGTAAATAAAATAGAGGTCTTTTTCGTCGATGGCTGAGTCAAATTTTGTTGGCCCATTAAGGGGCCACTGTTATGGCGCTCTCATTGGCGTTCATGAGCGCCTTTCTTGTGCAGATGATAGGGCATTTTGGACAGTCAGTAAGGTGGGCCAAATATTGTATTGCTCCACACACTACTTTCACAATGTATGTTAATGTCAACCAGATATCCCCATTTGACAAGGCTCGGACAATGAAAATTAAAAATAAAGGTTAGTAGAGTAAATAAAAATTAAACCCACAAATATTTTCACATTTTTATTTCAACAGCAAATTCAGGCAATAAATACATAAACAATATTAACAAATGTTTGTGCAAACGAAGTGTGGCTTGTAACTAAATCTTTATAACCACTAGTCGGGAATGTACATATTAAATAATATTATTGCACTGGTGTTTACACTAAAGTAGCCCAAACACACGATAACTTACTAATTACTTTCTTGATTTTTTAATTATACAATTCAGTAATATTTACAAAACAATTTTTTTTTATAGTGACGTATTTTTTAAGTGCGAGATAAACTGATAAGAATTAAGGCAAAGACGCGGTGCCCCTTGAAAAAATCATAAAAGATGTAAAAATTCAACACGACCCAAAATTAAATTAGACAGGGCGCGGACGAGACGCGGACATGAAACCGAATAAGAAAGATTGTCCTCGTCTAAGGCCTTTTCTATTTGTCTTGACCGTTACGGCATCAATACATAAGAATAAGAAGAATAAGAATAATAAGACAAAAAAAATAAACAACAACGCATAGGATTATTCCCATACGCTAAAAGTAATCGTGTGCTTCGGCCTTATACAGAAATTTCTATATTTCAGACTAGAATATTAATGACAAGCTAGTGGAAATAAATTAAAAATATTCTTAATAAAATAGCTATCAAGTGGCAAAAATACATACATTATTGCTTCTTTGCAAGAATATATTCGATAACATGATTTCATTTAAATGGCGATATTCATTTAGCTGTATTAACAAGTTTATATTTTGGTTGAACACGTATAGTTTTTATCAACACATCGCTTGGCAAAAGAGAGTAAAAATAACGAGACAACACTGTGCCGTTTGTACGGCAACATTATAAATTAACCAATCAGGCCAACCCAATTTATAAAGTTAGAAATCAAGAACCAATAGTGAAGCTTTGTTTAGATTATACGTCATTACTTTTAAATAATAAATCTTACACAACGTCATCTAGTCCCAAACTAAGCAGAGCTTGTACTATGGGTACTAGAATATCTGATATTAATACATATATACTTTTGTAAATACATACTTATCATACATAGAAACACGCATACCAAGACAAACCTCCATGTTCATGCACTGAGCGGCAATCGAACCCGCGACTTCGGCGTAGCAGGCAGTTGCACTACCGACTCCGCGATCTGGTGTCTTTGACAATGTTGTCCGCACAAAAAATAGTTTTCGTTTCTAAACTATTTTGCCAAGCTTTACTATATTATTTTAACAGATTGACTAACAGTACTACAGATCTATGTAGAAGACTATTGAGTATGACCACGTCTATAGCAATAAGCTTTGACTATAATATAATATGGTTAGCACATTCGAGTTATCACAATGTCTTGTATCTTTTCAATTATATTTACAGTTAAACTCCAAACCATGACACCATTTTTTTAAGTTTAATGAAACACACGAATATTGTTTAATTTACCAGAAAAATGTCCCGTCAGCATTCGCCATAGATCCAATATCTGTAAGGAAAAACCAAGTTCCTAAATAATATAAAAGTATTGATTTATAATTTATTTAATTTTTATTATATTATATATTTTTGTCTAAACTGTTTGTCTTGTAGCTGTACATTAAAAAGTAAATATATAAAGGCAGCCTTGAAGCATCCTACCTACAGTTACCTTATCCAAATGTTTATGTATATTTTGACTGAATGAACAGCGTGCGTGTGACGTGGTCATAACAAAACGTCTTCAAAAAGCTGGCTTATATTACACTAGTATCACATCAATGAAATATTTTAACAAAAAGCTTTTCGGGTTGTTATAGCTTATAATAAACCCATAAACAGTGTTACTGCATAAGGCTGCGTCTTTCCAGAGCGGGGTGAGAAGTTGGACCACTGGAGCAGAGGGGTGATATTATGCATTCCTATTTTTTTTTATTTTTAAAATTCGCTCGCATTAGGAATAACTCCTGTGTCGCGGGGGAGTTCACAAACATTCATTTCTCACACTCTTGAGTCAGAACAAATCTTTGCGGTACACAAAAAGATTTGGCCCGATTGAAGATCGAACCCACAACCACAGAGCGGTTGAAAGCGGCGAAGCGACCGCTTAAACCACTACGCCAACCGTGCACTGTTAGTTAATATTAGTCTTGTTTCTGCGCTCTGCGGCCTCGCTCCGCTTCTGTAAACAGGCAGCCTAAGCACGAGTCTGTACTAGATAAATATAAATCAGCTTATTTGTTTCTTGAGGTTTATAAGATGGCATTTCATGGCATACAGTATACTCATAAACTCGAAGAAGTATAAAACCTGTGTATTTCGAGATATTTAGTGCCGATTTCACCAAGGTGTTAAACTCAAGATTAACGCTTAGCTGCAGCTTTTGATCCCTATAGAGAGAGATGCAAATACGAGAAGTTTGGTAAAATCGGGGCTTTATCATTCAATAAAAAAAAATATGTATAGTAGCAACCACAGATATTTAAAGAGAGAGATCCAGTAAGTTCGTTTAACTCTATGAAAACCAATCGTGTCAATTGTTACTAACAAACCAACAACAATACGACGTCTCGCAACCATTTTGTACTACGAATATACAGCCTATTTGGCTAACCGTTAGCACGCGAATGACGTAAGCTCACCGGATCTAGCTTTACATACAGGTCTGCGGTCTCAACATATTTTTCGTGTGAAATTAACAACATTATGGAAAACTTACATAATATTTAAAAGTTCTGATTTACCAGTAGTTCTGATTGTATTTACCAGTAGTTCTGATTGTATTAACCAGTATTTCTGATTGTATTTACCAGTAGTTCTGATTGTATCAACCAGTATTTCCAAATGTATTTACCAGTAGCGATGCGAGCATAGGCAGAAGTAAGTTTACATATAGGTACAGTTGTTATGGGCAATTCTACCGGTCAAAATATAACAAAATGCTATATAATTGTGTGCTGGAGTCAAATTTACATTGTCTCTATCAAATTTCATAAAGCAAATACTATTTTACAATTTATAGATATTCAGTCTTAATACTATTACATCTTTTAATACAAAAATAAAGATTTTTCTGCCAATTATATCAATATGCGAGACCTAAATGATTTGCAGGTAATATGAATTGTGAACTATGGTATTAAAAACACGATACGTTCTGGAAGTATGAAAATAATTAAATATATGTACATACAATGAAGTTACATTAAGTAAACAGTATACTAAAATGACTAAAATTATAACAAATTAAATTCATTATAATAGAGGTGTTGGTTATATTTGTCGCTCGATTTTAAATCAAAGATTAAAAATAATAAGATGGATTCGAACCCATGGTATTACGAAGGCAAGCCATCAATGATGATGACATCTAAATTATATTATGTACATTCATTCTAATTGATTATTTTTATAGCATTTAGCTATGCTTAGCTAAATAAACAGTTGAAAAAATCATGGGATCGGCAGGATTTGAACCTACGACTTTCTGCACACCGGGCAGTCGCTTTAACCAACCAGCTACAATCGCCTCTTAGATAGATAGATAACTCTTTATTGTACACAAATTTGAAAGTCAGTTTCATAAAACACATCTTTTAGATAGAACAATGGGCGGCTATAAATTAATATGCCAGGACCCTAAATTTCTCAACTGTATGTTACGTCATTTCGTGACGTCACGTTCATCCATTTGTTCCTATGCAACATCGCAACTTCGAATGCAACTTCGCCATGGTGGTTTGAATCCTACTTAAGATAGGATATTGATAGTGACTGCCCAGTGTGCAGGAGGTCGCTGGTACGAATCCTGCAGGTCCGATAATTTTTCAACTGTTTCATAAGATAAAACAAATGTTTTAAATTGTAGAAATGTAATAAATTAAAATGCCAAACATTAGAAATGCATTAATTTTCATGTTTTGTACTATTACTAATCGAATAATAAATTATAATACTTAAGCAGCCTGCTATAACGTCAATGACTATACATAATTTGGGATTAGTTCGAAATGAAACAAGTCAAGTGAATATGTCACCTAATACGGATTTAATCTGTCTACCCTCATGGGTACAAGGCGTGATTATACGTATGTATGATATAATAAAAAGAGAGAACCTTTTTAAAAATTTAGACAACATGTCTAAATCGCGTAATTATTATAAAGGTAAACAAAATACCTATGCTCGACGATTCGAAATGACTTGCATCGTTCGTGGTCACGAGCCGACTGGAAACGTCGAGCATTGGTATTTATTTACCTTCATAATAATTACACGATTTAGACCCGTTGTCTATTTTTTTAATAGTAATAATGCGTCAAATACCGTATTAGATGACAAGCTAGCCTCTCACTCGACTGCCCCATCAATAGGGAACATTAAAGTTAGGCCATTCTAATAGGTAACATTTGACAGTTTATTTATGCAAAGCAAAGTGCTACTTATGTACGAGTACATCTGGAGTAGAGTCTAATTTTCTAAATAAATAATTGTATTAAAAAAACTGATGTTTTTCTTGAGTTTTATTCCTTTAGCGTAAGGTATATTTTACTTTGCATAAATGAACTGTCAAACGGTACCTCTTAGATTTGATGGACTATACTTAATGTGCGCCGCAGAGGGCAGCACTAGCGAATACAGTCTTTGTGGTCTCTAAATTCAGACGTAGATAGAAGCAAAGACCTTAAAGATATCGTGTGCCGATTCCACCGAAGCTGACCCGATCGCTCTCGTAATAAGAGAGAGACAGCAGTAGCTGCAACAGCGACGCCATGCGGCATTTGTGTGGTGTAGTTTGTCTTCAGAAGAACTGTGCTCCTACTACGTCTATATTGAATGCCGTGGAGAACAACTATACATTCTTTTTATTCTTTAATATACCTACATCATAACAAATTGCATCACGTTTTAAATAAATAAATAAATAATAAAAAAAAAATTGATTACATTTGATAGAACGCCAGAAACAATTACACTATCCAAAGACAAGGCCAAATACACACATTTTCTTTTTGCTTTAAAACGGTGTTTTCGCTAGTGCTGCACTCTCGCGGCAAAACGTTACAGTATTATCCCCTATTCGAACTCCCCTTACAGCAATATTCCCAACACCTTGACACATAGATTACCTTTGCAGATGCATAGAGTGCTGGTATTTGACGAAGGCGATGGCGGCGAGCTCCTTGCAAAACTCTTCTAGAACTATAAGGCTTTCCACTAACTGGTTGTGGTCGGTGCTGAGAAAATAACAAAAAAAAAAAAATTATAACGTTTTTTTTTCACATAACAACTCGCCTTTATCACGCCCAGGGTGTTGCATTGGTGTTTTTTAATTTGTTTTATATCTAGAGATAATTCTAGATCATGGAACCAATGGTAAACTTTTTGTTAGCGAGTTCTAGAAAACGCTATTGCCTCCCTTTTACCTGCCACCAAGTTGTTGTAACTTCTTCTTCTTACATGTCAATGGCATTTTGGTTTCTCATTTTTTATTTATATTGTTTTTGCCCAGTAGGTAGCAACTTCTATTCCCTTGTTGTTGACTATTGCAAGCCACAAGGCATTAGGTCTTCACGGGCACAGAGGTAGAGGAAGACAACGGGCACAGAGGTAGAGGAAGACAACGGGCACGAAAGCAAGTGAGCCATTGTAATTGTTTGTTATTGTAACTATAGCGGTGAGATTATGCCTGGCAATTATTTGCATATTTGGCATAACTATTGTTATCTTCAGATATTTCATCAGTACGTCATGAATATCCTTCACCAATCTGAAGATTGACAGATTATGGATATCTTACCATCAAGTGGACCATATATTTGGTATTGTTCCCCGCCAGTGATACTGACTGAATATGCGGGAGACAAAGCAAAAGTTTCAGTTAGACAAAACCTATGACACATTGTATAGTTTCAAAATTTAATATAAACGTATATCTTACCTTTCATCATAACTAGGATCTTCACTCATAAGCTGCAGCCTGGTATTTTCAATAATCTTGCTATAATTCCTTAACCGTGGAATTTCCATAGTCAACCTCTTCGCTAGCTCTTGCAACGTTTTGAACAACGTCGGGGTCTTTTTGGCAGTTGGCAACATTGGGTTTAATAAGTACTCATGTAAGTTCGGATGAGGGAGCAAAGCCAACTTTGATATTATAGACGTAAGGTGCAAATTCACTTGGTAAGGTTGCATTGGCATGTTCGAAAGGAGTTTGAATATCATTCGGAAGAAGGGACCTTCATCGAATTCTTCTTCTGTATTTGGAGTCGTTAGGTCTCTGGTTCGAAGGACGAGTTTTTGTGAGAAGTGTTGGTCGTTTTTGTCTTGTCTTTGGTAGGCCTCGTCTAGATGCAGGTCGGCCTCGGGGCGGCTGTCGTAGGAGTGCGTGGAGGAGGCCGTCGTGTCTATCCAGTTGTACTCGGTGGGCCAGTGGAAGGTGGACGTCACGTCTAGCCAGTACTGAAATCGATTTCGTTTTGTTTTACTACTTACTACCATTTTGCTTTAAAGTGTGCGTTATGAAATTATTTAATTAGGTGTTTAAAATTATTGTCAATGATCACAGTGAAAACATACTCAGAATAGTAGTCAATGATATTTGTACTTTAGCTTCTTGCCATATAAAACCTGCCTACATAAAAGTAGCCTACATTATTATGTTTCCTTCATGTATGTAGCTTCATGTATAACAATTAAATGTCATCAAAATTCATTCAAATGACTTTGCGTGTTGGCGTAACTTTAATCGTGGCTGGCGAGCAGCTTTTGTTCATTGAAACGGAATCCACGACGGACAAAGTTATAACTAACTTCTTATAGATAATTTTTATAGCATTTAGCTATACTTAGCAAATTATACTAAAAAACAGTTGAAAAGATATGCGACCGGCAGGTTCTGAACCTGCGATCTTCTTAGTATAAAAAATAACTAGATTGTGGTATTTTCCACATAGAAGCGATTTCAGAGTTTTGGCCATTTTTTGTGTCAAATACCCCACTGTGACTTCCCAAACTCAGAAGCATTTAAATAACGCTTGAAATAGATTTTGTAGTCGGTGCAAGGAATTTTTGCCCAAATTGCAATCTTCCTAGATTTTGCCCAAATTGCAATCTGCCTATATTTTACCCAAATTGCAATCTTTCCTGATTCGAAAATCGATTCAATTTATTAAAAAAAAAATATGGCACACTATAACTTTACCTTACATTAAATAATATTAGCAGAATAGGAAGTAATGCTTTCTAGTATCTTTTATTTACCTGATAATGTCTATGCGCGTCATGTATGTAATGTTCGTAGTCGGCGCCCACGGGGTCCGACAGTATGGCGCGGGGCAGCAGCAGCAGGAAGCTGGAAACAAGGGGACCAATGAAACAACTGTATACTTCAAATCGTTTAATTCACATTCAGATCTTATACTACATGTATCACAAATCACTTTTACAGTTAAAGAATAATCAATGAAGAAGTAAAAGCTAAAGCAAAGGAGTCACAAGCTTGACTTTGGTAAAAATCTTTAATTCACATTCGGTACAATTAAAAAATATATATTAATACAATGTATTGTTTTATGCATGATTTTATAATTTAAATAAATATGCTACAGCTTTTTACTTTTCCATTGATTAAATAGAACCTTTTTACGGCGTTTGAATGCTAAAAATAAACTCCAGGTGGCGCCACTTACATCAACCATAGACAAAGCGTAGAATTCTACATTTGACAGACAGGAATTATTAGTGGCGTCATCTTGCGACAGTAAAAATTGCACACATCTACAACTAATGGCACCTCTTAATATTTTTTTAAGACATCGCGTCTTCATCGTGGTAATTTTACAATAATTTAGCCTAGAAAATTACTCGTGATTTTATTACTACGTTTGAGACCATGAGTCAATTAATTCAAATACTTTATTTAATACCAATTTATCAAAATCATTTTACAAAAGCTTATTTTTACAATTGTGTTTGATGTCTTATTATTCTTAACTAATATTTAACAATGCCTTGTAAGCTGCAGTAAATATATTTATTTATGGCAACAAATATTTACAGATATGGCAAGCTTGATAACTGCAGGCGTATTCAATCTCAACTGTGTTTTCTTTATATTGTACTTAATTATATTTACTTACATAATTAATATTTACATAATGAGCAACCATTTTTGATTTACATTTATAGCACTGTGAATGCTTTAACAGCACAAGAGAAAAATCAATTTAACTTAACATATTATTTTGCGTCCATTATTTCCTTAGTAAATAGGAATACTTTGTGAAATTAGTATAAATAAAGAATATTAATAAGAAACGTCACGCCATGTCATTGAAGTGGAAATGGGCAAGCCATCTAGCCAGGTACAGAATCAAAAGATGGACACTACAAAGAACAAAGAGGCCAGGTTTCATTGAGAAAAAAAAGACAAAGAAAAAAATGGAAAAAAACTGGATTAAGGACAACTGCACAAAGGAACGAAAAAAGAGACGAGTTATGAAATTGTTGTACTTAAAATTAGAACGAAAAATCCGTATTCCCTAATATTCCTTAATTTTTGTTTTAAAACTCCAGAGCGCGCCTTATAGAACTGAACCCTTATAAAAACGTATAAACTCAATGGTTGGGTAAATCAAATATAGGTTGACAGGACCTCACTTTACAGTGGCTTCCATCTGGTGAGACAAAAACGAAAGCCCTCAATCCACGAGAATAAGTTATTAACTGAACATATTGCGCGCTGCCAGTATTTATGGAATGCTTATCGGAGCACAAACATTAAGAGATGCACAATAAAATTAGAGGGGAAAAAGAGAGTGCTATTTTGTCTATAGTATAGCCAACGAGACGAGATAAAGAATGTAAACAAACGGACCGTTACTGAGTTACATTGCGATAGCGAGGGATTATTATCTCTGTCCTTATCATTCGTACGCGCAGTTGACGTCAATTGATCGACAACAGCTGTCGTTGTGTGTTTCGTGGTACAGGAAAGCAGTCAGTACCGCAGTTGTCAACATTTGGTCTGCCATTTTGTGATCAAGTTCATTCCTGTTTGGATTGCGTTGGAAGTGATACATATTTTTTCGTCTCCGTATTTGCTTGGTTTTTTGTTGTTATTATTCCGTTTCTGTTAGTTTTATTTTTGATTTTTGCTGTTATTACTTAGTTTTAATATATTTATGTTATATTTTTTATGTTTTTGACAATATAAGTTCCTTGTCAGTCTTTTAGTTATCTAGTGTTTCTTTAGTTTATTTCCTATTTTCTTAATATAATTTATTTCCTTTTCGCCTGGTTTCTTTACCTCAACCCAATCCACAACAATAATAATTTATTCAAATAAAAATGTTTTGAACCCCTGAACATTTGTTTACATTTTTTATCTCGTCTGGTTGGCCTTACTATACCAAATTAGCTAAATATAAAAAATATAGTTGGATGGATATCTCATTTTTTTCTCTAAAAAGCTTACTATCAATTTGCAAATACAAATTACTAGTATTATTGTAAACCTCCTTCAGTTAGGCGTAATTCACTTGTGTTAGGAGGAAGTTCACGTCCGTCGTGTAATGGCCAGGATTCGAACCCACGACTTCACGTAAGTCCAATGCCATATCCATTGCGCCAAGGCCGTTTTAATAATAAAATGCAATATAGAATGTCAAGTAGATATATCTACATTTAAAAAAATACAACAACTGTCGTTCTTACAATATTTACAACTGAAAATAACTTAAAATAAAATGAGATTTATGGCTGCTTTTTGTACATAACAAAATAAACGGTTCACTTCTATCATATATAACAAAATCAAAATATACTATAATCTCTATTAAATCTTGTGACTATATGAAAATGCCACATTCTTTAAAACATAAATAAATTATTTCCAATGTATAAAAAAAAAAAAAAACTATCGTTTAACAATATTTTATATGACGTTTTAGACATTTGTTTTTCGACAATATTGACACGAAATATGATTGTAAATAATGATATTTGAAATGACACTTATGAATTATTTAATGTGTTAAAATTAATATAGTTAACTATTACATATTAATCGCTATATATGGCGCTATCGTTATAAGCGGTGGGTAAATCTATATTTTCTTTAGCCATTATTTCTTCAATTGTGGTTTTGAGCCGCTCTAGTCGCCTAGAAAGTTAAGCTTCAGTTAAAAATTGTTAACTCAAGCATTGCACAGTAACTCAAGCATCGCAAAGTAACTTAAGCTGTTTTTATTTGCAAGCGATAAATGTTAAATAGCGCTAGTAATACTGTGGTTTAATTTGATTTGAAATGTTAGTGTAAAAGCTTTTTAATGTTATGTTTTATGATATTATGAATTCAATGGATTGTATTTAATTCAAATCTCTAATTGAATTAAAGTCAATCTAAGCTCCGGTGTCAAATCATTTTATTACAATAAGTATTATCATTTAGTTAGCTAAGTTTATTTTAATTTAATATTTTTTGTATTTTGATGTTTGTTTTGACGTGTTCAAGCGCCCCTTGGGGCCCATGAAAATAAATGATTTGATTTGATTTGAATGATGTATGAACCTTTTTCAAAATTTAGACGCCGGGTCTAACTCGCGTAATTATTATAAAGGTAAATAAATACATATGCTCGACGTTTCGTTTTATTTCCTTTATAATAATAACGCGAGTTAGACTCGTTGTCTATTTTTTTTAATGTTCTCTAATCGCAAAAGTTTAAAAACTTTTGAATCTAAATAAAACTATAATAATTTTGATCATGCAGAAGCGTAGTATGGGATTAAAAATATCGTAATGTCTACCGGATGTCTTAATACCAATATCTTCATAATTGAGTGTAATTTAAGGTCGGTGAATATTCCGCTTAATTAGATAGTTTAAAAAATATTTATAGTTCTTCAAATCATGTTTCCCTAAAACATTTTGAAACTGCCCATGACGTATGAACATGGCACATCGTTTTATAGCTATAATGATATGGATAAATAATAGCAGCCCTGTATCTAATACATGTCCCACTGCTGGGCTCGGGCCTCTTCTCATGATGAGAAGGGTTAGGCCATAGTTCACCACTCGGGCCAAGTGCGGATTGGTAGACTTCACACACCCTTGAGCAATTTTTAGGCACTCTCAGACATGCAGGTTTCTTTACGATGTTTTCCTTCACCGTTAGCGTTAATTTATATGATAAATACACACATCTCTTCGAAAAGACGAATCTTAACGATTTATTGACAGAGGTGTGTTCGAACCAGATACCTTTGACGACGCAGTCCTACGGTGTCATGATACAGAGATATATATATATAGTAACAATTTATTTATTTCTTGACCCTTTCCTATAACATTGGGGCTAGATAAAATATTTATTTAGAATTATATGCAGAGAAGAATACGAAATGATACGATATAATTAATGGTAAAGAACCACAACCTTGCCACCACAACACACATTAAACTACCAAAACCACACACATTCATATCAAACACAAAAATCAGACATGGACATCTCTCCAATAAAACTTTGGCGCTTTTTACATGTTAAGTAAATGCTTAGTAGATTTAAGAAATGAATTTTGTATAGATTGATATCGTTTTAATATATTTAGATTGCTCTTAAGGTGCTTTCACACCGCGCGAGCATTCCCTGTAACGTAACATTTGGACCTACTTATGCAAATAGAAACCAACCACAAAATCAAAATTTTGTTTGAAGCCATTTTTGTCTTTATGTTGTGTAAGTTTTCTTGTATTTTGAATAGACTTTACTAACAATATTTTTGCTAATAACTTGTTTTATGTAAACAAATATTATTGGTGAAAACCATTACTTAACATTTGTAATAAAATTATAATAAAAGAAAATTTTAATTTTGCTAATAAACTGCATAAAAGAAATTCCGTAACCCTGCCATGGGACCTGCATGTATAGATACAGAGCTACAATTTTAATTACATGCTTAAAAATTGTATAATAGTATTCTAATAATGATCTTTATCAGGAGTCAAATTACATTTTACCCACTGTCTGGTATTTTTTTTTATCATCTTAGTGACATCTGGTGGCTAAATTTGATTTTCAACCAATCATAGGCGCCCATTTCGATCATCTGTGCGACATTTAGCGACAGCTTTTAGTAATTTCGTCCATTCGATTCGAACAAGTGTGTGATAGTTATAAATACATATTTATTATTACCTTTATATTTATTTATTTATTTATTTATTTATTTATTTATTTATACAACTGTTTAATGCACTCACAGTTTCCCAACACGTGCAATAAACTAATTCAAATAGAAGACTTAATACTACTTACAAGTACTTAAGAAAGAGATACATGATTTTAGTAATTGTTCATATTTGGAGTAAAATATATCAATATCTGGATACTGAGCAATAAGGGCGTTGATCAGAGTCAAAGCCTGATTTGTTGGAGCAAATTGGGCAGTACACGTTCGTACAGCTGGCGTCGCTAGAAGGCGACGCGAGCGCAGCCGCGTGTACTGATTTGGTGCCGATAACGAACAACGTGATAACGTAATCGGATCATCAATTTTATTATTTAGCAGTAAATAATAATGCATCATAATCGCACATTTGCGACGCAAACTCAATGTGTCTATGCCCACCATCCCCGACACGAATAGGGACGGGTACAAATAAGGATAATATCCGTACAACTTCTTGAATAAAATACGTGCGAATTTCTTTTGGACACGCTCTAACATTGCACTGTACTTCACCTCATGCGGGTCCCAGATCATAGAATTAAATTCTAGACTGCTCCGCACAAAGGCAAAGTACAGTGCAACTATAGCACTCCTGTCCTGAAAACGAGCAGACTGCCTCATCACAAATCCCAGGGACTTGAACCCTTTGCTGCAAATAGCACTAATATGTGTATTAAATGTCAAAGCTGAGTCTAAGACAACACCTAAATCACGTATTTGTGTGACGCGCTCCATCGAGTCACCAGCCAACTTATAATCGTGAACATGTGGAGTACGAGAGCGAGTGAATGAAATTGTCTTACATTTGGATGAATTAAACTGTAAATGGTTTTGTGCACCCCATGCAGTCACATTGTCGATGTCTCGCTGGAGCGCCTCACCATCATCAGGACATCCAATGCCCAAAAATAACTTGAGATCATCAGCAAACAAAAGACATCGAGCAGCTCTGACAACATTCGGCAGGTCATTGACCATAATAAGAAATTGCGTTGGGCCCAATATACTACCTTGACTCACACCAGAGCGAGTGTCATATGGGTCAGATCGATAATTTCCGAACTGTACATATTGTAAACGATTGCTAAAATAACTGGCGAACAGTTTAAGCAAATTAAAAGAGAATCCTGCAGCCGCAAATTTATGTAATAAGACATCGTTATGGACGCGGTCAAATGCTTTTTTGAAGTCAAAATATGCCGCGTCCACTTGTCTATTCCTATCCATCTCGGCCACAGTATAATCCACCAGATTTACAAGATTCGTGGCAGTCGACCGCCCGGTTCTGAACCCATGCTGACACTCACTCAGTTGTGGCCTAACTTGCATCGTAATCTGATTATTTAAAATATATTCAAATACCTTACCGAATGCTGACAGCACCGCTATGGGTCTATAGTTGGTGACTTCAGACCTGGAGCCATCCTTGGGAATTGGTGTGACGCGTGAGATTTTCCAGGTAGCGGGGTAAGTGCCCGTCTTAATCGAAAGATTTAAAATATGTAGTAGTGGCTGTTTAAGGATTGAGAAGCAATCCTTAACAATAAAAGACGGTACCCCATCCGGTCCAACAGCTGATTGAGCCTTGAGGTTTTTTACCGCTTTTAATAGGTCAGATGGAGTAACGCAGTCAATACTAATTCTAAACGAACTCAGTGAACTTTTTACTTCACTTTCGCTAATATCCCATTGTAAAGTAGGCTGATCAGGAAGAAAAACGCTTTGGAAATATGCAGCGAAAGAATTTGCAGCATCTTGCCCTGACACAATGTTACCTTCGTACTCGAATTCAGTACAGGAGAGCAATGAAGAACGTTGATCTCTCACAAAATTCCAAAAAAGGCGTGGATCCTTTTTTATACCCGTCTCGGTTCGATGTATGTAATTGGCATAAGCATTTTTTATTAATTGTTTAGCCTGTTGCCTATAATACTTAAAAAGCTCATTATTAAATTCCAAATGTAGCATTCTGTACTTTTTTAAGTGGAAGTGCTTATTTTTTAGTGTGCGAATGATTTCCGCTGTGTACCATGTCGGATAAACGTATTTATTTGAATGATTATTCACCTTTTTTGTTGGAATACTACCATCGAAACTTGAGTACAATTTATCATACAAATTGTTTAGAGCATCGTCGACATTGGTACATGTTAACACATCGGACCAGCTAGACGATGCGATCGATTCATACAGTGCATGAAAATTCGCCTTTTTAAAATTCCACTGATGAGGAGCATTTTCTGGTGGTATTGGTGGATGCAGGCGCTGAGCGCGCGCAGCCACTGGCCTTGGAATGCTCAGTTGAATGCTGAGCGGCGGGTGATGCGCGTCCGCCGGTACCAGCGGTTCGACACCGTCAGTAACACATACATAATCATCGCCCAGATTGCTCAATACCAGATCTAGCTTATTGCCATAGCTGTTACATATTGTATTGTACTGCTTGAGTTTGCAAAAAGATAACAAATACGTGAAATGGAGGTTAACATTTTGACTACATGAGTTCAAATTAAAGTCACCTAAAATTAGTATGTCAAACTTTTGGTATTTTAAAACGACATTCTCTAACACTAAAAATATATTCAGATATTTATCATCTGTCGACGATGGTGGTATGTAAAGAACACACATTATTATTTGTTTATTTTTTAACCTAATTGAATTAATAATTAATTCCATATCGCGCGTATAGCCATCGACGTCGAATATTTGCCGAACAGAGTATTGCGATCGGACTGCCAATAGTACCCCTCCCCATCCAGAATCATTGGCTCGGTCACGGCGCACCACAGTATACCCATCAGGAAACATTTCTCCGTCACTGACACTACTAAGCAAGAACGTTTCAGTAAGCGCAAAGAAATCCGCAGATTCGGTTAAGATTGATAATTTACACTCATCTAATCGCGACCTTACACCTCTAATATTTTGATAAAACACAGAATAACACTTAGGGCGCGGTAACTTGTAAACTTTGCCTACGAAATCCATTACGCCACATCTTTACGTGAATATCTTCGGGCCAGCTTTCCGATGCCAAAAACTTATCCACATATTTTGCTGGAATACATAATTTAAATGAGGAATAATCACCACGTGATTTTAATTCCTCAGCCGCACAGATCGCATCGGCACAAATACTGCGTAGATGATTTAAAACCTGTTCGACGGTCGTTCCGATTTTAACGTAGTACAAATGTAGGTAACATTTGCGCTCGGATGCAGCCAGTGAGGTGGGAGTCGGTGCAGCCGTACCGCGGCAACTACGGGTCGCGTTCTCGCTCGCACGCTTGGCAGGCCGTCGTCGCTTCACCTCAATCCAGTTTTCCTCAGTGCCACTCACGGAACTCGCCTGAGCCGCCACTGTCGTCAGTGAAGCAGAGGCGCCGGCGGCGGGAGTGGACGTCGTCGTGCAGATGTCACCTGTTAGCGGTTGAGTCACCGAAGCGATGTCCGTAGTAGGGGACACACTCGATGCCTGCTCCACAGGAGTCGTAGTCGGCTTGCCAGTTTTCCGAGCGCGTGCGATGATTGCCGATGTAGCACGAGCTCGGGCTTCTCGTATTGGTCGCGCGTTCGATTCCGCGGTTGGAACACCCTCACTTTCAACTATGTTAATTTTTGTAGGCACTGAGTCAGCCCCAACAAATTTCTTAATAAGCTGATTTTGCTCTAACAGAAGCTTTTCAAGCACGGACACTTTGTTCTGGAGCCATATCACGGACGTATTTAAGTCCTGGATCGTAATTTCCGCACTTTTGGAACACATTACTAATTTTAAATCTAATAAATGTACGTAAGCAAATGCAATGTATGTTCACTGTAGGAGTGAGCGAGACACATGTATATATATGTTTTCATACAAAGAATTATTAAATTCTATAGAAGTGCCCATCACCTTTACCCAAAGGGAAATATTAAAAGTCTTGTCCAATGTCTGATTGACGTGTTAGAATAAGTAAGTACATACCTGTTAATAACCCTGTGTATATTGTCGGTGCCCTCGTCGTGCAGTTTAAGGTCGAGTCCCTCGTGGGACAGGATGTCCGTGATCTGAGAGTTCACGTGGTCCTCGTGCTGCAGCTGCTTCATCGCCTCCCTGTGGGGGTTATGGGCTTGGTCATTTATGTGCTGGTACTATAACTAAGGAATTACCGGCATTATGCAAAGGAAAAAGCGCCGTTCACGAAACACGAAGAACGGCTATGGCAAGGCACCTGTAGACCCGAAACATAGGGTGCGTGCCGCCGAACACCCCGGTGTTTATCTCGCGCCTGCACTACACCACCGAGGCAGAGGATATCGCGAGATATGGCAGCCAGAAGCTGAATCATGTGCTAAGAGTGCAGCTGTTGGAGTCGCGCCGCAACGTCAACTTCAAGGCGTTCGTGGTGCGAGTGCCGACATGTTTACTAGAACAGGTGCTTGATGAAAGCTTTTGGCCGCAGGGTGTTGTTTGCCGTCGTTTCCGCGGAACTATACCCCAGGAACGCACTAATGATTAGTGCAAAGGAAGTGATAATATAATTATGTATTTTTAGGTTAAGATATATATCTATGGGCCTATGCAGCCTGAAATAAATGATTTATTTTATTATTATTGTGAATATCGCCCACTTTGGTCTTAACTGCGCGAGATTTCGGACATCTAAATAAGTTCGTCCATAATAAATCTGGATATTATAAATAGTTGCATGCCTCGATTGTCTAGAGGTTAGCGTATGCACGTCTCACCGCGCGAACTCGGGTTCGATTTCTAGGTCAGGCAGTGTTATTTGTGAACTTTCCATCAGGAAATTCACTACAGCAGCAACGAGTTGAAATTGTGCCCGGTGGATGGTGATAGCCTCTTCACCCACTATCCAATGGGACCTATACATAACAGGTGAAGTGTGGGTGTTGTACACCGCTGCCAAACCCTTCTGGGTAATATAGGCGTGATATTATGATAATGACCGTGTAACGTTAAAAAGACAAATTCATTTATTAGTACTCGAACTGTTTAACCATGTATAACAACTAAAAAGTTGAGTAGTTCTTAAAAACAATCTTCAATTAAAAGTCAAATTAACAATGTTCGGTATTTTATTATAGATGCCCACACCAAGTCCCGTGAATGAGTGCCTCACCTGTTCCTCTCCCGCTCCCTGCCGATGGACAGGTCGTTGAGCCTGTCTCGGTCGGCCTCGTCCGTGGGCGAGTGACTGGTGTAGTACCCGCGTGACGTCACTCGTGCCAGCACCACCCGCTGAATACTGTGCTCTGTGCCCTTTTCTATTATCGTCTGTAAGAATTGTTGAATATTACGATATAATCGTAATAAAAAAAGGATAACTTGGAGTTGTAGTTTCGACATTAATAATATTAATATGTTTTTATGACCAACAATTTTAATTTTAATTTTAATTTTAATGATGCATGGTATAGTAACGTGACATTTAAATTAAATTCTACAGACAATATTGTAGGAAATAGTGTAAACATTCTAATCTATGTTTAAATAAAATCAGTAACTTTAATTAAATGTTGTAATGCATGTATACTCGTATCTTGATGTTTGAATTAAATTATTGTGATTATAATGTTCCAGTTTATTATATTTTTATATTCATGTTTGTATTTTTTTTTTTGTAATATTCAAACACAATGTAAAACTTGTTTTATGAATAAATGAATTGAATTGAATCGGTATTTACACATGATATTTGTCTAGATTAGAAGAAACTGTTAAGCACTAGAATGCCTCCATAGAATATTTTATTATGAAACGTAATAAAGTCTATATTAAAGCTTACCTCGAAGAATCTTAACGTTTCCAGAGTCAAGTCGTAGTTCTCCGTGAGGCAGTTTTGGATAAGAGAATGTAGCAGCGGCCATTCCGACACCTCGCCATCACCGACTAACCAGTTAGAGAATTCTGGAACAATACAAAACAAAACATAATTAGCATTGAACAGGGCTGCCTAGATTAAGATCCTATGAACCTCTTTTCATATTTTTTTAAATATTAAATGAAGTTTTCCCAACACAAATATGATAAGAATGCAAATATGTTTGTTGCCATTTGAGCAGCGATAGCCGAGTGGGAAACCGTAGGACTGCGAAGTTAAAGATTCGTCTTTTCGAAGATAAGTGTATTTATCATATAAATTGTCCCTTGCTAACGGCGAAGGAATACATCATGAGGAAACCTGCATGCCTGAGAGTGCCTAAAACGTGCTTTGAGGTCGTGTGAAGTCTACCAATCCACACTTGGCCAGCGTGGTGGACTATGGCCTAACCCTTATCATCATGAGAAGAGGCCCGAGCCCAGCAGTGGGACATTTGTATTAGATTTAGGTCTGCTATTATTTATATATAATATGTATATTGTGTTATTTTTCAAGACATCTTAAGGAGAAAGTACTCGAACAAAATACTGGCAAAAGCACAGTTTATTCAAAAACTTCTTTCACTTCCTCAACATCCATATATCTCGTCATACATGCTCGCCGGTTTCGTGATCTACGCATTTGTCCTTTCTCAAGGACGCCATTTATCTGGACTCTATCGACGTATGCCACAAAAGGCATAGTTTTTATCTTTTTCGGATTTAAACTGGTTCTGTTATCCGGTGAAGTTCTATGTGAAGTCTAATTCAACACAGTTAGTTAAATAAACAAATAAATTTGGATTTTTTACATTAGACAGAACGCCAGAAGCAATTACACTATCCAATGGTCCCAGAGACAAGGACAAATACACAAATTCACTCACTCAAGCACACCCAGTCTTAGAAAAATCTTTGCGAATCACACAAAGATTTGTCACGATTTGTCCCATGTGAGATCGAACCCACAACTCCAGTGCAGTGGAGAGTAGCGAGGCGACCGCTTAAACCACTACACCACTCGTGCAGACTATAAGTAGCAATACAGGTACCATTGATGAGATCGGGCGAGTCCACGACCTTGAGGCACTTGGCGAGGATGGCCGTGACCAGCACGGCGTGGTGCACGTCCGCCAGCCCCGCCTCCGCCGTGCCCTCCAGGAAGCTCTGGCGGAACGTGCGCGACAGGTGAGCTGCTATCGTGGGGTGGCATTCCTGGGAGATAGGAAGAAAGCTTATTTTTACACAAAGGTTCAACAGCCTCAACAGTCTAGTGGTTTTTTATGATTTCCTCTTGAGGTTATAACCACCTCAAGAGGGAGTTTATTTCTCTGCTATTTGATACAGAGTGGAATTATTCTAAATTAAAATAATTATCATTTAAATTAAATAAAATATAAATTAAATTAAATATTAAAATTAGATACCAAGTAAGGTTCGTCTAGCTAAAGCTGGCACAAAAGAGTTGAGAAATTTCGAATCCGGCAGCATACGCATCCATAGCTGAATTGGTAAAGTACTTGGGGCGTATACCCAGGGGGTGCAGGTTCGAGTCCTGCTGGATTCTTAATGTTTCAACTTTAATATTATATAAAATACAAAAAGGCATAGCAAAGCTAAAATTTGCTTTAAAATATTACAAGTATTAGATAATAAATAAAAAAATATATATATATGTTTATGTGTTATTGAAGTGTTTGTGTGTTGACTATGTGGGTGAGATGTGACATGAAGGTGTCGATGGAGTGGATATCTGTCGTTAGTTGTGTTAAGTCGTATGGATTAAGTTGGTTAAGTGTGCGGTATTGTTCATGTCTGTGTCGCGTTTGGGTATAGTTAGGGCATTGTGTTAAAAGGTGTATGAATGATTGAACTGTAGTGTTGTCGCAGGGACATGTGTCGTTGTCTGTTATCGGTCTAGTGGTTAGCGTATGCGCTTTTCACTGCAAGGTCTCAGCTTCGATACCCGGGTCGAGTAGTTTTGTGAACTTTACAAGAGGAAATTTTCAATAGCCGTACTGAGTTGGTATTGTGTCCCTATCCCATGGGACCTAAACATAAAAGGTGAAATGTGGGTATTGTACACCTCTGCCACACCCTTTTGGGTAATATAAGCGTGATGTCATGTTATGGTTCAAACTAATTTGTGTCTCTTTACTTGGTAGGGAGGGAGTCAATAATCACAATTCAATATAGGTCCTGGTCGGTTCCAATCCCAGACAGACACCCTTAAAGTATGAAAGTTGAAGAGCGTCTGTCCGTGGTTGGAACCATGCTAAAAGTCTGCTAATAGTCCATTTCTACCATCACGGAAGCCTGCAGCAGCCCTCGGAGGCTGCTTTCCTTCTGGACCGATAAAGGCTGGCTGGAGTAAACGGGAAACCTCTCACGTACAACGGTCCCATAGCAGGACTAAGTGCGGACACCGCCCAGGAAAACTAAACTAACAAAACTAAACCATCACGATGAACAACTTACCAAAAATTACGCTTTATACAATGCGGTAACTTTTTTAAAAACTTTTTCAATATTTCCCAAAGTCACCACAATCCGAATTCTATATTTAGTGATCGTTTTAACCTATATTGGAAGCATAAACAGGGTCTTTCAGGCTTTTGGACGGACTTTTGGACATTTAGAACTCGGCAAGAAAACTAAAATATCCAAGTATAGTACAACCATAGAAATCTTAATAATAAGGCAATAGAAATGTCAAAGACGCGTGACCTTGTCGCCGCGCATCTGTCTAGTCAAACACAAGTGCGAGTTGAGGAATTGTCGTCTTAATGTCATCGCAAAAAGAATAATTTTGTTTGCAGGAATACAAGCGCATTTGTCTAATCGAACACAAGTGCGAGTTGAGGAATTGTCGTCTTAATGTCATCGCCAAAAAGAATAATTTTGTTTGCAGGAATACAAAAAGTGGTATTTGAAAACCGGCGACATGCGTCCCAGTGTTAAAAGATAGTCGATAGCATTTCTATTGACTAGTTATTAAGATTTCTATGAGTACAACTGATACTAACCTTCATCAATGTATCACAGTAGTCTAACCAAGAGAAGAAACTCGTGAGTTCTCTGTACCCGTGGAATTTGCTGTACGTCTTGTCACCGAAGTCTTGTGCCACGTAACTGAAAGCAAACAACTTCACATTAGTAAATCGTACCGATAGTATTAGAGAGGTAGATTTTTATTTTCAATAAGATGTGAAATATTGCAAGATACAAAAGACGCGGTTCTAAATTAGGAACTTGTATACAAATATAGCGGTACGTCTGTCGTATTTGTGGTGCAATTAATGCTTACTAACCGACTTCAAAAAAGGAGGAGGTTCTCAATTCGACGATATTTTTTATTTTTTTTCATGTTTGTCATCTCATAACTTTCGACTGGGCAAAGCGATTTTAATGATTCTTTTTTTATTTGAAAGCTGGTGCATCCCGTGTGGTTCCATTTTAATTTTGGTCCAGTTCTGATAATGGCACCCATGAGAAAACCATATAAGTCTTAAATTATTGAAATTTAAGATGATTTTCTTTTATAAAAAAATATTTTGGTACAAGCGGTACCAAGTGCAAATATCTTTCAGGGTTAAAAATCACTATCGCTTATTTAATAAAAGTAAAAGTAAAGTAAAAAATCATTTATTGCCACCAAACACATAAAAGTTACAGAAAGGAAGAAATACATTGAATAAATTACAAGAGAAAGATTAAAATGTTAAGATGTAGCAAAAGGAGAAGACTCGGCTATTGGCTGATTCTAAACAGTTGGATTAAAATTAATCTAAGCCCCGGTTATTCAAATCATTGTAATTCGTATAATTTAGTTTTACTTATAATTAATTTTTATATCATTTGTTTGTAATATTTTGACGTGTTCAAGCGCCTCCTGGGGCCTATGAAAATAAATGATTTGAATTTGAATTTTAATTTATTGTTGCAGTGCGCAGCGAGCCACGACACCAGCAACGGCGATTTTCAGTCTTCCCCTATATACTGCCTATGAAGTACAAAGGTGCGGGTACATTATTAGAATAATATAATAATATAATAATATAATAATAATATTTACGCGCACCCGGTATACGCACCCAAATGACGCAACGATTTAAATCTATGTGCGCGTATAAATCTTTTGTATGAAGCTTAACCATAAATATTAACCATAATTATTAATTGTTCTTAATTATAATACTGTTTGTTTCCTGTACCACAATAAATAAATAAAATGTTGTCACACTTACGCCCACGTAATATTAAGATGGTCGACGTCACTGGGATCGACATTCGCCGGCACACATTTGTATTTAGCCGCGAGTTTATCCACGATCGTTTCACAGCATGGACTACAGCTCGTCACCAGGTTGGCGATGTCGTCTTCCGGCAGCGACGACACTATCATTATACCTTCGCACGCTCGGAGGACCACTTGGTTATCCTAGAAAAAAAGGGTTACAGTAGCTTATAACATAATATCACGCTTATATAACCCAGAAGGGTGTGGCAGAGGTGTACAACATCACTCACATTTCATCAGTTATGTTTAGGTCCCATGGGATAAGAGGTGAGCCTAACGTCATCCACCGGGCACAAACCCAACTCCGTGCTGCTATTGTGAATTGCCGGACAGAAAGTTCACAAATAATACTTTGTCCGACCTGGGAATCGATCCCGAGACAACGCGGTGAGAGGCGCATAACTACTAGAGCATTGAGGCAGTCATATTTATTGAATAATAATAACTAGATTATACGCCCGGCTCCGCCCGCGTTGTACGTCGATAAAAAGTACCCTAGGTATATTAATTATGCCTGGGGTCTTAAATTATCTCCATACCAATTTTCATTAAGATCGATCCAGTAGATTCGAAGATTCCTGATTCCTGATGTATCTCAGGAAACTGCCATGATCTAACGGGACTTAGTTTGAAGTTTTAAAGTATATTTTTATTCAAATTATGAAGTACGGGTGTTACTCACGTAATGTTGGTCTATTTAGTAGACCGCGGTTTCGCCTATACGTCTAGGCATTATCAAGAGAGTGCGATACGTCGCGCCTGAGTCGCAGCAGTGCAAGACTGGCTGCGACTCAGGCGCGACGTATCGACGTATTTACCAACATTACGTGAGTAACACCCGTATTTCATAATTTGAATAATGTTACAAACTCACGTCAGTTTTGATAAAAATAGTATCTTTTTAGCATAAAAATAGACATCAAACATAACAAATCCAGTGTAAATAAATCCTAGAAGTTAACAAATCAAAAATAAATTATATTACACAAAGCTAGTGAGCTTTGTTTCGAACTCATGATCTAATGGGACTAGGCCGGACATAACTGCCTCGTGCCAAATGAAATATGGACCAAACCACTACAGATGGTTAAATTTTTCAGCTAAACCATTAGACGACGGTGAAATATTCATCTAGATGTAAAGTCAACATATAGGCTACTTTTTATAGAACACGAGGGTAAAAATAAGTAACAAATAATTAAATACTCACAGCGCTATTTAAATAAGACAGCAACAAATCGATCAGCAGAAACTTATCATTGTCTTCGTACACCGTCTTTTGACTCTTACACGACACATTATCCTCGACCGAGCTGCTCGACGTAATGTTGCAGTCTTCCTTCCCCGTCCGAATTATCGACACATTCCTTAAAGGATTCGGAGGCAACTCCACTTCGAAAAGCGGATTCTTCTTTGGTGTTTGTACCTTACTTCTAATAGGTATAAGTTTCTGTATGTCCTCAGGAATGCTGAGTAGAGTAGACTTGTCTTCTACATAAGGTGTCGTGAAGATGTTGGCTAAGCCTGGCTCTTTTCTGACTAACCCACAAAGAGTTAGGAGGAGTTCCACTTCTTCTTTTTCGGTTGGGGAGGCGGGCGATTCGTTGCATTGGATTAGCATTCGCTGGAATGGGAGATTTAGATGTTAGTGCCATTTTTAAGGCAAGTACGATCTGATTTGTCTGCACATGTGGTGTAGTGGTTTGAGCGGTCGCCTCGCCGCTCTCCACTGTACTTGTGTTGTGGGCTCGATCGGGGATCGAGCCCACCTGGGACAAATCTTTGTGTGATTCGCAAAGATTTGATCTGAGACTGGGTGTGCTTGTGTGAGAGAATGTGTGTATTAAGCCTTGTCATTGGGACCATGGATAGTGTAATTGCGTCTGGCGTTCAATCTAATGTAAAAAAAAAACAAAAAAAATCCAAATCCTCATAGTAGAATAAGCGACCTGGTAAGATTTCCGGAGGAAATGACAACATTTTGATAATAAGGCTATACATTCTTCAAAGGTGTACCTAAGTGAACTTATTACGATATTTTAAATTTCACATCTAGCAATATGCTAAATAATAAATATCACTCAACATAAACACAACGCCATCTAGTCCCAAACTAAGCAGAGATTGTACAATTGGTACTAGAATAACTGATACTAAACATATATATACTTTTCTTTTGTAAGTAAATACGTATTGTCCCTACATAGAATAGAAACAGTTAGACTAAGACAAACTTCCATGTTTATGCACAGGAAGATTTGTCTTGAGCGGGAATCGAACCAGCGAGCTTAGCGTCGCAGGCAGGTTTACTACCCACTCCGCCATCCGGTCGTCATTAAATAATTAGAACTAAATAAAGTTTTCATACTGACTCAGAATTACATAACTTCAATCACATTATTTTGATATTAAATGGAATGTAAACAAATAATCGATAATGTTACACATTATCTTTCAGAACATGTTTACATTATTGATAAGCTGTAACATTAATACAAAACAATAAAGGCAAAAATACAATGTTGCATTGCATGATTGAAGCATTAGTTGACATAGAGTGCAAGCTGTGTGTAATACAACTTTGTAATGCTCGTCGAGCATAGGTATTTATTTATCTTTATAATAATTACGCGATTTAGACTTCTTGTCTAATTTTTTTTAAATGTTCTCAAATCGCGAAAGTTCCTCCTCCAACTGAGCATATACAAAAACTACAACAACTAACAACTACAAGAAAACAAAGTTGTTTCTTAATAAAACTTTACTGCCTTTATTATTGTTATTAAGTTTACCTGTAGTTTGTCAAAAAATATATTGTAAGAAGTAATAAAAACTCAATATTAACATGACTTTTAAAGCGCTTGGTCGCTTTAAAAGTGAAAAAAGCATAATGGGCGCTTTTCCACAACACGGCACGGCGACGACGACATTTGCCGTCGTACAAATTGTACCTATTCTACACATCATCTGCTTGTCTAGATAGGAACCTCCAAGTAGTCCACATTTCCACCAAGCACTGCCATAGTTTTGATCTCAAGCGGTCACGAGAAAGGCTGATGACCATATTTCTGAGATAGCAGCTGCATCATGGAAGAACTATAGAAGTATACTACAACAAATGTAACTTATACAGCTTACCTGCAGCGGCCTGTAAACATGTGCGCTATTAACACAGGGTTGCCTCGTCCTCCTCAACAGCGCAGTGCCTGTAGTGAGCGCTAAAGCCCTCGCCCCTGGTGGCCGGTCAGCCGCTGCGAGTGCCGTCAACGCATCCAGCACGCATATGGACCGTTGGACTATCGCTTCTAGACACGGACCCACTGTGCCTCCGTGCTGTTCCTTTTCTTCGTCTACTATTAACTGGAACAAGAGAAAAAGTACTTAAAAACGACGGCCTGCGCTGAAAACCAATTCTAAAAGTGGATTGTATATTTAACGAAACACCACAGGAATATAATGTCTCTGGTATTCGCTTTCCATCAACAAACATATCATTTGTCGTATTAACTGCCTCGATGGTCTAGTGGTTAGCGTATGCACCTCTCACCGCGAGATCTCGGGTTCGATTCCCGGTACAAAGTGTTATTTTTGAACTTTCTATCAGAAAATTCACAATCCCAGCACGGAATTGGAATTGTGCCCAGTGGATGGGGATAGGCTCTCCCCCTATCACATGGCACCTAAACATAACAGGTGAAAAATGTTGTACACCTCTGCCACATCCTTCTGGGTAGTAGAGGCGTGATGTTATGTTACGTCATGTTAAGTTTTAACAATTGTTCAGTGGGCGATTTTGATGATCTTTTGTAGTACACAAAACCGGCGAGCATGTATTACGAGATGTATGAATTTTGAGGAAGCGAAAGAAGTATGTAAGGAGGTAACACAGGGCATTCCATCGTCTCTGCCTACCCCCAAAGGAAAAAGGCGTGATATTATGTTTGTATGACAAAAAGACATCTCATGACATGTTCAAGCGCCTCCTGGGGCCTATGAAAATAAATTATTTGAATTTGAATTCATGATTCGAGTGCGTAAGGTCTCATTAAGTCGGCAAATGTGTGATGATCATTCCTATGCATGTCATCCCTTATGTTAAACTTGTAACGGTATAAAATGGTTTCTTGCTAACATATTTTTTTTAACTAAATTCAAAATAAAAGGAGGTTTGCAATATAATATGTTTTTAAACTTTGGCGAAATCGCGTAATTATTATAAAGGTAAATAAATAGGTAAGGTAAGGTAGGTATTTATTTACCTTTATAGTAATTACGCGATGTAGTTGTATATTTTTTGAAAAAAAAGATGGAAGTTAATATAGTATGTACAAAAATGCTGCAATATTTTAGTCAATGTCGATGCCGTGAGTTCGATCCCGTGACATTTTGCATGAAAATGCACGTGCTTCAATACGCTCATCATTTATTTATGTACGTAATAGTTTTTTTATTGTCAACACACACACACACTGCATACATACAACCCACAGACATTATTTTAGATAACACAATAATAATCATACTAGTCACGATAAACTCATCAGTCATCAGGCACAGAAAGTTCACTATACAAACATTTATACATCTTTAAACATCCATATTTTTTGTATTATATATATCTCTATAAAACAAAAAGATATGATTGTATATGTATATATGCAAATCTTTGCATGCGAATATTATCACTCTCGGATTATATTGTTAATGTATTATTGGTTACTTCGTAATTGGCACTGTTCGAAAGTAAATTATTTAGCTACTATCTGTAAGCTGTGAAGTGCCAGTTTGAAATAAATAAAATAAAATAAAATAAAATAAAATAAATAAAAATAGTATAAAACCTATTTCATATTCCAAACTGTACTCTACACAAAGAAGGTCAATGCCGTAGCTGCATGGCGTGAAATAAATACATTTGTATTGTCCATTTGCATATCTCAGAGGAGAAAGTAGTCTCTTGACAGTACTGCTGATGAAAGTGGTCAATACGTTCTTTTAAGTGAATACTGAAACATTATTGTGTGTCTATTACACTAGTAAAAAAATATTGATGTTTTAGTGTAAAACAAAATGAGCATATTTTTGGTTTATGTTCAACTGAATTTCTGCTGGGTTGCCAGACGGATCCATTAAAATTATTGTGTATTTACGAAGCATATTCCGAAGACAAGGCCAGAAAAAGGGGCTGGGTAGACCCACTCAATACTCAGAGGCTAATATATAAACAGATCCATACTTTATTTGAAAGTTTATGTGCAAATCCTGATATGTTTGAAAAGTACTGCCATATGCCATTACATGTTATTAAAGAATTATTACACCACATTAAACCTTTCTAAAAATCAGACACAAACATGAGACTAGCCATCAGTGCAGAGGACCGAAATTCGGTCGAGTTTACGTGCATTGAGTCGGCAGACGAAAATTCGTCTTTGATCGTCGAAACAAACTATGTAAAATCCATCAATCAATCCATTTATAATCGATACGTTTTAGCTTGTGGCTAAGTCGAAGCCGCTCGGACCAATCGATCTTGCTGGTTAAGCAAGCCGCAAGATCTTTATGGTTGACCGTGAATGAGTGACCATCTTAATTTGTCATACTGTATTTTTGTCCTACTATATTTTAATTCTTGTAATAGTTCTACAGATAAAAACCTGTAATTGGCTACTAACAAATAGACTGGCAGTAATTGACAAATGGCATGTCAAAGTCTCTGTACAATTCGGTATGTTAAGTAAAAATCAACCTATGCCAATTCCAAAACCATTTCGAGATTTCAGGTTCCCGAGTCGTATTTTCGTAATTTTAGCTCCTAAAATTGTAAGATTGCGTTTATTTTAACAAAAATATGTAAAATCAGATGACTTTCATTTGACCTCTAAATGACGTCACAAAGTAGGCTGAATTGACGAATTGTCAGTGCATTACAAAAAATATTCAACTGACAGTGAACTGTTAACTGTCAATGATTGTTATGTTCGTAGCTTTTCTGGTTTGTTTTTCGTTGCTCTAATCGTGCTTGTTCCTTGTGCTTTTCTCTTGATCAACCCTGCTCTCTTTTGGACTTTGATATCGCCTACTACATTGACCACTGCTCGATTGAAGGAACTGCTTGCCCACCGTTTAGATTTTGTTTGAAATATGGACCAGTTTGTACGCGCCAACTCTACCAACTTGCCCAAATTGGACAATGTTATGATTCTGGAGTTCATGAATAATAATGATAACCATAACATTGCTGAAATCCGCGGGGCCCAGGCTTTGTTGTAAGTAATAATATTGATACACAAATTATAGTAATCAAGTTTCAAATTGCTTATATTACCATTAAAGCGATAATAACCGACTTCTTATAATTATTGTTACAGGTCATTTTGTGAATCTTACGTTGACACCGCTGTCGAGTATGTGTATGTGGAGGTTAAAAGAAACCAAGTCGAATGCATTGTAAGAGCTAAAGTTGTACCAGAGCATCGAGTGTCGGCTAAACTGTAACAATCAATGAAAAAGACGATGTATTACTACATACAACTTGTGATAGCTGATGGAGTTGCAGAAGATTTTATTAAAGAAGTTAAATGCTCTGCTTCAAATAAAACATTATGTAGCTATGTTAATAATGGTATTGTGCAAGACAGATATGTTGCTCAAATGCATGCTGCAAATAAAAGTTAAGCTGTATTTTGCATTGCTGATCCTAAATTTGAAGAAAATAAACAGATAACCTTGCATTGGTTAAATTATGATGCTCAAATACACCAGGGATTTAATAAAACAAGCAGATTTTTTTTTGAAAACTTATATTTACAGAAAAATTATTGATAGTGCAAAAACATTAAATATAAAAAATATTTAAACCACACTTGTTTATTTATTTACATTTATACATTTGCTGCCTCGTTGGTCGAGTGGTCGGAAAAGTGTGATTGCATAAAAAGGGATTCTGGTTTCGATTACTGGGTTTACATGATCTTCACAACAATACAAACGCCGCCCAGGCACGTATTCCACATTCACTTCCTCGCACCACTTCTTTTTAACACGCTTATATTAGCTTCACCTGTATGTTTGTTTGTTTGTTTGTTTGTTTGTATGTAACCGACTCCTTTGGACTCGATTTTGACCCACTTTAAACGGACAGATTTCATTCAAATTTTGCACACCTGTCAAAGATCGATGACAATGCAATAATTCGATAAAAAAAATTAAAAATATATAAAAAAAAAAAAAAAAAAAAAAAAAACGCTCGTATAAATAAACCAAACTAAAAAGTAGAAAATAAATAATAGTTTAAAAAAACTAAAAAACACGCTTTTAAAGTACTTCTAACTAAAAAGTGAAAAATAATTCCTAATATAAGCTGAAAAAAGCGTGGGGCGCTCTGTGCCATATTTTTCGTCTATCGAGCAACCCACGCTTTTTTCAGCTTATATTAGGAATTATTTTTCACTTTTTAGTTAGAAGTACTTTAAAAGCGTGTCTTTTAGTTTTTTTATTCAGAGTTTCTTTTACCAACACAAAAACTTAGTGCCGGCTATTAGTAGTAGTGTTTTTACAAGACAGGATTAAGCATTTCGCACTAAGAGTCTTTGCTCGATTCATTATAAATGGTTATTATCTTTTTATATCACTTTTAACAGCGAAAATCACGGCAAAACAAGTAATTAGCCAAAGTCAAAGCAAGAATGAAGAAAAAATAGTGAGCTTGAGCATCATTCATCCGTGTCATATGTCAAGTGTCACTGTCAAATTTGAAGTCCCGGTGAAGTTCCTTATTTTTTTTAAATATACTTGAAATGTGTCAAGGATCTAAATTATTCAGGCTACTTTGTGACATCATCAGATCAAAAACTTTAAAAAATCATAAAAAAATAACCAATGCATAAAAAAATAAAATATTCAAATTAGTTGTTTAAAATAACTGTCTCTACAAATTAAAAATAAAAAAAAAATCACAAAAAAAAACTTAACATACCGAATTGGATGAAAATGCACTCTTAGTCTACTCGATAAGTTGAAAATGGTACAAAATAGAGATACTGGTCTTAAAATTATGTGCGATACCTCATTGGATTCGGAATGACGCCTAGAAAAATGTGCCAAAAGAGTGTATTAGCACATAAAAAATTGCAAAAGTTATAAACAATTAAAGATGAAAAAAAAATGGCATTTTGTTTTTGCCAATATTTCTTTAACGATTAATACTTAGGAAATTTCAAAATAAGATTCTGAAAGAAGAGGAAATTTCCAACAAAAAACTCATAACTTTTGAAACTCTATCTCCTTTATTTATAATTTTAATTTAACGCTGAAAATAGGTCTGCGCGCGACATTTTTAGGTTGCACGCGTGGCGTCAAAAGCGAGTACGGCACATGAATTAATTTATTTAAGGTATTGAATATATTTCTTTTAATTTGAAAAAAATATGGTATGTTTTGAATACTATAAATAATTTATTCCCGTTGGAATTTCTACTTAAAGTTAATTTTTCAACAAGTTAAACAATTATTAACTAACGAAATTTTCTCGAACTACTGTCTTAATTGTAAGTGAAAAAAAATGCTTAAATAATGGTCAAACAAGATCGTGCCATAAAAGTTAAAAAAATATTTATACTTCGTTTTCTAACAATTTTTCTACTTTAACAAAAACTTAAAAATCCTAGTAATGTTGTTCAAGTAAAAAAACTGTTATAAACAAAGTATAAATATTTTAACATTATAAAAGCAAATTGATGCAAATAAGGTAATGCGAAATGTTCTATCTAAATGTATGTTGCTAATGGTTGTGCTAACTAACTAACATGAACATCTGCAAGCTACAAAAAATTTACATGCGTCACTACATCTCAGGACTATGCCTTGAGCGCCAGAAATTTCAGTATTTTATCATTATTTTAAGGTGTATGTTTTTCTATGTCTGAAATAAATAAATGAATTGAATTGAATTATTAATATCATTAACAGATTAAGACAGGCAATCCAATTTTAGATTATTTATCTTATACCAATCATTTGGCTCAAACAAGACTTTACTTTTCACCTTGTTATTAACTAATGGAGCAATTAAAAAAAAAATACTTATATCATTCATTAAAAAACTCCAAAGGAGTTTGTAACTATGTTAGTGCCTTATCATACTAGCGGATTGCGGCTGCGCAGCGGAGACGTCGCGGACGCGTGGCGAATACGCTACGTTTTCGTCGCGTGTTTGTACACTCAGTAACAAAATTGATTCCGACGAGGAAACACTGCTGTTGGCTTTGTTACTTCGGAAACGCCGGCGACAAAAACGAAAGCATCGACGAATTTGGGAAGATCCATTATCAATTAATCGAATGGAAGAGAGCGACTAATTTGTGTTGTTTTGCAAACGATTAAAAATATTTATAATAATTTCGTTCCTATATACCTACCATAAAACAAACATAAAATATTTAAGCAAGATAAAATCCCACAAGAATCCGTTATCATGCAAAATGTTTTGACATTTGAAAAAAATATTTTATTAAGTTGGTTGGCTGGCGTTTGTACGAGACAGTACAAAATGGCGTCCACGCCGCGCGTCCGCAACGAATTCGCTGCGAATGCGCGGCGTGTTCGTTGCGCGCCCGCAACGAATCCGTTGCGCGCCCGCTCCGCTTTGAATCCGCTCGTAATCCGCTAGTATGATAAGGCCCTTAAAGTCACTGTATCTATAACATAACTGTATAATTGAAATGTTCGGTACCAAGCTGTTATCAGTAAATGTAAGATTAGATAATTTCACATTATTACATTTATGAATGAATTTCAGGCACAACTAGAAATCCAACGCTCTCTTTTAACATAGATGTGGTGATTGAATATCAAACCTTTCACTTCAACTCAGTAACCGAAGAAGCCAAACGGATACTAACTATTATGGGGTTTTAACAAGTTACCATATGACTTACAAACAACATGTCAGTACACACACTTAATGTCTGTGTGTGTACTGTCTTCTAGTCTACAAGTTGTAGATCAAAAATCGAAGATTATAACCAGTTTAAATAGCTGGTATTCAGATTTCAAATTCAAATTCAAATCATTTATTTTCATAGGCCCCAGGAGGCGCTTGAACACGTCAAAACATTACAAAAAATGATATAAAAGTAAATAATAAATAATACAAAATTATACTAATTACAATGATTTGAATAACCGGGGCTCAGATTAATTTTAATCAAACTGTTTAGAATCGAATTAAAATCAATCTAAGTACCAGCTCCGATGGGTATTGCATTATGAGAAGAGCTGGTGAGAAACTCATGTGCACCATCTTTTAAAATGAAAAATATAACAATATAAAAGTACATAAAAAAAATCACTTATGAAGAGCAATTCATTTCCAAATACTATTATCATTTATGTAGTCTGAAATACTATAGTAAGCTTTTTGACATAGTTTAGTTTTATAGACATAGGTATAATTTTCAAATATATTAGCAGCCCTGTATTTAATACATGTCCCACTGCTGGGCTCGGGCCTCTTCTCATGATGAGAAGGGTTAGGCCATAGTCCACCACGCTGGCCAAGTGCGGATTGGTAGACTTCAAACACCCTTGAGCACTTATTTCGGGCACTCTCAAGCATGCAGGTTTCCTCGCGATGTTTTCCTTCACCGTTAGCGAGCGGTAATTTAATAAATACACACATATCTTCGAAGTCCTACGGTTTCCCACTCGGCTATCGCTGCTCTTGCTGCATTTTCAAATATAGAACACATAAAATATAAGGTATTCAATGCCTTATGCCCCATTTAAACAGAGCATAAACATGTGTATGGGCTATTTTATCTAAATCAAGACATGAAAACAATATTCTGGTAACAAAGAGGATTCTAAAGACTGTATTAACACCAACCTGTAACATTTGATGCAAATGGTGCGGTATTCTAGTCTCTTCAATGTGCATTTTGTTACTATCGTCGTAGTTCTGGTAGAAATTCAGTATCATCTTCCAATGGTACTCGAAATCCTCTAGCCTTGTAGCTGGAGGAGCCAGCTGAAACAACAATAAATATGGTAATTTGTTTTGCACACGCAGATTGCTCCGATAATATTAATTGTTATTCTCTTACAACGTCCGCCGCGGTCTGCAAAACATCCGAGAAACGACTCAACATTTTCGCAATTTTTACTCTCAAAGGTGACTAAAACATTACACAACCCTTTAAAATGGCGAACAAAGCTATGGGAATCTTAAATAACCTATCAAATCATTTTTATCGGCTCAAATTAACTTTAATTTTATCACAACACTGTGCGATTTGCGAACAAATACAGAAACTGACAGAACTTGACAAAAATAATAGAATGTCACAAACGTCAATATCACTAGAATAGTGCTATGCATGTGTGAACAATTTCACATGGTAAAAGTCGGTTTTCTGAATATTACCTTTGGAAGCAATCTGGTGGAACCATAGACAAATTATCGCATGCTCCAGCATGCTCCGCTCGTAGGGTGGAACGTCAAAATTGACATCTCTCGCTGTCATCTCTTGACAACTTGTCATTGTCATTTCTGCAATCGCAATTTGCCTTGGTGCTCGAGAAATGCGTACAATAATTTAATTAAAAACAATTAAAATTATAAACACACGCTTATCAGCTGTAGTGTAAATACGTTATTTACATAATGTCGTCGTTCGTGAATCATCGCGAGGACAGTGCTGTAAATGTGGAAGAAGCATCAACAAAAGACAACGTAACTTATTACAGAATTACAGTTAAAGTGGGGCCTGTGCGGTGGAACGTATTGCATCGCTACAGTGACTTCGTGGAACTCCATGAGAAACTAGTGGTGGACCATGGGGTCGCGAAAGAGTTGCTGCCGCCGAAGAAAGTTATTCGGAACAAAACTCCAAAGTTTGTTGAGCACAGACGAGAAGCTCTAAGCGAGTATTTAAAGAATGTTTTTAATTATTTAAGGCTCACGATGCCGTCCGAGTTCGCTCATTTCCTAGACTTCCATTTGTATGATATTTTTTTTTTGCTACAAGATTTAGCGAAGAAGCTCTTTTTAGAAGGAGACAAGCTTTTACAAAACGAGAAGTCCCATAAATTTACTCCTATGGAGGTATGTATCATCAATTAGAATCGTATTTAGATTACTTGAAGTTATGTCATTAGTCATTGGTGAACAGGTTTTTACAACTTATCATCCTATAATGGCTGCATATGTAAAACTTCAAGGTAACAGCATAAGCCTAGCATTACAACCACATATATAATTTTAAACCTATTAGTTTATCTATGAATTCCACTTGTGTAAATAGTTTTTAAGTTACATGTATTTGCCATTATGCATATAAGTATTTAATATAAAGTCAAATACACACTATTATTGGCCTATAATTTATCAAAAGTAAAGATGTAAAGAGGAAAGATTAGATTTTTTGTTTGTATGTTATGATTTCAACACACAAACAAAATAAAAAACAAAATTCGATCCACTCAACGAGCAATGGAAAGGAGCATGCTGAAAATTAGAAAACTAGACAAAATACGACACACCAAAATAAGAGACAAAACCAAGGTCGCCGACGCTCTCACTCACACCCTGAAACTGAAATGGAAATAGGCTGGTCATGTTGCAAGGATGTCTGCCAAAAGATGGGCCAAAATAACAACTACTTGGCGTGGTCCAGATGGTAAAAGACATGTGGGCAGACCTCACAAACGATGGGCAGATGATGTGAAAGAGGTTGCAGGAAATCAATGGCTAGAAAAAGCAAAAGATAGAGAGGAATGGCGAAGATTGGAGGAAGCCTTCACCCAAAGAGGGATCCATTAAAAATAAAAATAAAAAATTAAACTAAACTATCATAGTAATAAGAAAATAACTAATATCATTTATAATGCAATTTATTATTTTTTTTTCATGGATTAAAAGGCTTTATTATTATATTATTATTATTCCTCTTTATTTATCTTTAAACTTATCTTATATATTTTTAAATATGATTTATAAAAAATACAAAAAAAACATTTAAAAATATAAAAAACAGTGTCCCACCGACATCAGGTGCAGGGACCAAGCTGCCGGTGGTTAGGGCTCCAGAGAGAGGAACCTCCTCACGATGCGTGCCGTGTCCAAAAGGACCGCCTTTTGCATCTGGTTCTTGGTCCAACCGCCTAACGCGAGCCTCTTAAGATGTTGGTCGAGGCTCTTTGCTATCAGTCCATTGACTGATATGACTATCGGTACAATGACGGCCGAATCCACATCCCACATGTCGACAATCTCGTGTGCCAGATCAAGATATTTAATTTGTTTATCTTTCTCGGCTTTCACGAGATTCCCGTCATGGGGGATGGTGATGTCGACAATCACTGCACAGCGCTCCAATCGATCTATCAACACTATATCAGGTCTATTGGCGATAATAGTCCTGTCAGTGATGATAGATCGATCCCAATACAACGTGGCACGGCCATTTTCGAGAACTGGGTCGGGCACATACCTATAGTACGGCACTTCTGCAGCCACAAGTTTGTATTTCAAAGCAATTTGCTGATGGACGATCCTGGCCACTAGGTTGTGTCTGTGCATTATTATTATTATTATTATGTTATGATTTCAAAAAAATACTGGACTAATTAAAATAATTCTTCAATATTACATCAAAACATAGCATCACACTATATTTCCCAGAAGGGTGTGGCTGAAGTGTAACAATATCCACATTTCACCCTTCATTTTAGGTCCCAGGGGAGAGGGAGCACAATTCCAACTCTTTTCTGCCATTGTGAATTTCCTGGCGGAAAGTTTACAAATTACACTTTGCCCGACTGGGGAATCGTACCACTAAAACAAAGAGGCAGTCTGACTAGATCTAAATATTACAATTACTCTATAAAATACATTATTATTATCTTGCAATTCTGTATAAATTTTCTTTCAGTTACATGCTATAAGTGAACGATTAAAAATAGCATGTCCAGCATTGGAGAAAACAGATCAAATGTATGACTTTAGTCATGTACTGGACTTTTGCTCACAAGTCCGATCTTTGAACATTGAAGGAAGCTATGAGAAACTTGGTACAAGTAACATAGTGCCTAATAATCTCCATTTTGATCTCATCCCGTTTAAATCGTTGATGGATTTGAAGATACTTGGGGTGCCAATGGCCTGTATACAAAGTGTAGGTGAGTGGATATCTCTAAT
This sequence comes from Hypena proboscidalis, assembly GCA_905147285.1. NCBI lineage: Eukaryota > Metazoa > Arthropoda > Insecta > Lepidoptera > Erebidae > Hypena > Hypena proboscidalis. The sequence continues at coordinate 15,047,179 of LR990147.1, read as the reverse complement.
CTGTTTTTGACTTAATTGACAGTAAGACAGTCAGAGGATAGAAGTCAACATTTGTAGTTCTAGATCTAAGCATCAATGGTCACCTAACTGATATGTTGTAAATAATATTTATCTACACCCATGCTATAAATCCTCTATAAACGTTCTTGAAACAGCTTATTGCCAACATTAAAACAGCCAGTGTCATAATAACCATTATAACACCCAAACGGGTGTACTAATGTTGTACTGAAATTAATTATGCAACTCCTTTTTTACTCATCGAACAGCCACATTCTCATGGCATCTTCATGAATTTCAAAAAAAGAACATGTCATGCATGCGCATTTCACTACCACAGCGCCGTAATTTAAATAAAAACTTATTCGAATTTTTGAATTGTATCCCGCCATTTTTAAATTTAAAATATTTAATTGTATCCAAAATGTAAATAATTATTACAATAAATAATTATATTATTACCTATACATAGTTTGTTTGTATTAGATACTCACTAATTAAACTTTCCATGAATTTACATAGAGTTCTTACAACACTGTACAATACCCTATGGTTTCAGAACATTTATAGAGGATTCATATCATGGGTGTAGATAAAGTCTTGTATGCAACTGTTATAATTAGGTATTAAAACACTCATGTGATATTATATCACACTCGGCTTCGCCTCAAGTGATAAACCCACACTCGTGTTTTAATACCCCTCATTATAGAACAGTTGCATAAATAACTATAAAATAGTCTTAAAATCCCATGTGTAGCCATTACATGACAATGGCAAAATTTGTTAAAAGTATCAGCTGATTATAATAAAAAAAAAGATTCACTGTAATTTTGAACAGTTCTGGAGAAAAAAATTGGTAATAATTACAGAAAATATGGACCTAAGATAAAAAATTGATAAAATGCAGATTTGATGCAGGGGCAACTTAATCAATTTGCCACTAATTGAAATGTAACTATGTCATTATGTTTAGTATAAAGAAGGATGTAAGCTATTTCTGTAGTTAAATAATAATATCGCAAGACAGCAGATAACATAAGACAGTGTTTACAATAATTCTATATATAAACTGATAGTAAATATGTCCTTGGACTTATCATTTAGCATGTCTCTGTTCTGTAGTACACCTTGTGTAAGCTCTGATTGCCTAATTTTTAAGCATTCATGACAACCGGATGGCGGAGTGGGTAGCACACCTGCCTGCGACGCCGAGGTCGCGGGTTCGATTCCCGCTCAAGACAAATCTTTGTGTGCATGAACATGGAGGTTTGTCTTGGCCTAGGTGTTACTATGTATTATAAGTGTTTATTTAGAAAAAAAAGTATATATGTATTAGTGTCAGCTATTCCGGTACCCATAGTAAAAGCTCTGCTTAGATTGGGACTAGATGGCGTTGAGTGTATGTAGTGTGATATATATTTATTTATTAATGGATAAATAGAAGTGAGTAATTGATTGCAACCTACCTTGTATATGTTTGATAAAACTAATTCAATATGCCACATGTTCCAGCTGCCCCTTTGTCCTTGAAATCCCAAGAATAATTCACCTTCTTTTTATTCCCTAAAAAGGACCTTTACACAATAACAGTACAGTTCATATTGCATTTAAATTTCGACTATGATATAAAGATGTTTTTAAACATAATAAAACATTTGATAGTGATTTGGTACTACAGTAATAATATTAAAACCGACGTTAGGTGAAGACATTATTATTGAGAATACGGGTTACTCACGTTATTTTAACCGGGATATGCCGACTAGTTTCGAATCTATCTATTCATCAACAACCAAACTATGTGGTTGGAATATTCCGGCTAAAATAACGTGAGTAACCCGTATTCTCAATAATAATGGTACTACAGTCCCTCATTATTACTTTCATTAATTGTATATCTATATTCAATAAGTCTCCGAAGTATGTCAAATGTGTTAAGAAATGTGTGTTGTATTCGCCAGGTGGACTTCGCGACACACTCGTGAGTTTGTCAGTGTTGACTGCCAGTGTAGTATCACTCAACGAGTTCCTATTAGTTGATATCCTGCACAAGGACCCCTCTAGCATCGCCGACACTGTTGTAAGTAATATCAACCTTATTTGTTTTATTTTAGAGTTTAATTTGTACTGCATATTGTAGCATTTTTAGCTATTGTAGTATCAGTCATGCTGTAGTAACTAGATATCGATTTTATAGCACTATTACTAAGGTTCATTTTGTCAAATTTGCTTTGAGCTTGAGATAACATTGACCCAGAGGCATGGAGGAGTGCCCTCTTGACCAACATGTCAAATCGTGAATTTAGATTGTGGTAGAGCTCTTGTGAACGAGTTCGAGGGCGGCAGCAGTCTCTCCATTTACCTGCCGCGAAAAAATAGCGCTTATATTACTGTCTTCCATTTAGATGGTGACCCTGAAATTACTAGCACACGAGTCATGACACCATACCCCTAAGATTAAGCGACGGATCTAATGCTTAGGTTTGTTGATGTCCATGGGCTGGAGTTACTTCTTACCATGAGGTGTACGTTCGTTTGATTATAAATAAAAATAATGCTTGGTAGTCTTATCGGGTCAATGTCTAGACCATAGAAATCTTAATAACTAGTCCATAGAAATGCTATCGACTATCTTTTAACACTGGGACGCATGTCGCCGGTTTTCAAATACCACTTTTTGTATTCCTGCAAACAAAATTATTCTTTTTGGCGATGACATTAAGACGACAATTCCTCAACTCGCACTTGTGTTCGATTAGACAAATGCGCTTGTATTCCTGCAAACAAATTATTCTTTTTGCGATGACATTAAGACGACAATTCCTCAACTCGCACTTGTGTTTGACTTGACAGATGCGCGGCGACAAGGTCACGCGTCTTTGACATTTCTATTGCCTTATTATTAAGATTTCTATGGTCTAGACATAGACGCAAATAAAACAGAATGTGTGTGTGTAAACATTATTAAGTAAAATTTTCTATATCCTCACTCGGTCGTAATCTGATAAAATACGGCTTAACAATCCGATCGATTGAAGGAGAAAAGGGCTATCAAGCAATGAGTCATACACAAGATACATTATATTGTAGGCGTCTAGGTTGTCTATTGTATTTGTGGACTACGACTACCATTTAATGTCAAATAGACCGCAAAGTCTAAAACACTTGATTGCCAAACCAAGGTGCGCCGTATCAAAATTTAAGAACAAAAGTGCGCTTTGGATGCGAACCAAATAAGTTTGCAAACCTTTGATATAGGCCATGTTATTCAGCATACATGTAGCTTTCTAATGGTACAAGATATATCAAAATCAATCCAGGAGTTTTTGAGTTAAATCGTCACAAACAAAAAATCAAATCTTTCCTCTTTATAATATTAGTTTCATTATTATTTTATTGACAAAGAAAACAATAAGTTAGAAACTTGTTACATCTATATCTGAGTCATCTGAATTGCAGATGCAATATGTATGACATCATCAGCCAACTTATCCTTACTCGATAATAATATAAATACGCCACGCTTCGAAACAACTGAACCGATTTTGATAAAAAATTAAATATCGATAGTTGAAAGCCTGGAGAAGGCCATAGACTCTAGTCTACTCATCTAGTACTTGTGATAAATACGAAAATTACTCGTGTAAATTTATAAAGCTATCTACTAGGATAAAATACTCGCGTCCGTTTGGGTCGCTACGTACATAAACTATACTTGTATCTTGTGTGTAGGCTTTAGTATACATATTTTATATTTCATTGCAGCGTCCATCTGAGTCAAATGACACTTGAATGAGATGGACACTGCAGGGGGATATAAAATGTGCCGGCCCACTGGCCCACCTACATGTGTAGCGATCCTCACGCTTTAATATCTCCAAGTCTGGAAATTTTCACAAATTTTGTTTATCTACATATCCAAAGACATGGGCGAAACCTGTGAATCAAATATCAAAATGTTATCAAAATCAATTCAGTCGTTTTTCGTGACTGCATGCATGCTTAAAATGATTTTCACGATCTACATTTTATGCAAGCTTCAATAGAAATAAGTAGGATAGCGTGTCTAGAACCACTAGTACAATACAGTTGGAATCGATATACATATTGACACAGATACATTTTAATTTTTCAATAGAAATACAGTTATTTTACAATAAAGAACTGTTATTTTACAATAGCATTGTAAAAAGGAATACAATTTTTTTTGTCGGCTCAGTGGAGTTATTAAGTTTGACAACTGCATATTTGGAATTAGCAAACAATTTCTTTTGATTTGAGTTGGCGCATTCAGGATATGCGTGTTAATTGTCTAGAGTATTGTTTTGGTAGCATTCTACTGCACAGTAAAATGAGGTCATTAAAAATGTAAATCAATAAAGTGGCTTTAAAAGAGAATATTACTAAATCAATTTGATGGCATCACCATCTCACCATCTGAATATAACAGGTAAACGTATCTGTACCTTTTAGGTATGCTTCTATACCTATTTAATACCACAAGGAATTCCCCCTCGATCTTTCGTCATTTTAAGGATGCCGAAGTATCTACAAGGAACCCTTATAGTTTCGCCATGTCTGTCTGTCCGTCTGTCCGAAGCATAATGTCGAAACCGTTTGTGGTACAAAGCTACTTCACAGCACAATCTACCTTTCTCGCTCCCCCGCGAGTTTTGGCAGACTTATTTGCATAGATATTTGCGTTCTTTTCGTGTCCATATTGTTTTTTTGTATGAGACCCTACTCTACATACATAGTTCGTAGATTTGAATGTAATACGTAGCATGCACACATTTGTGTATATTTTCAGCTATTATTATTATATGGTTGCTATCATTCGTACATAGCCACGTGTTGAGGACAACACGTGGCTATGAGTCCAACGGTTTTATCAATTTTATAGCTTTTGTTTTTAATATTATCATAAATATAATGCACTATCTATCTATTGGGAGCGTACTTTCTGCAAATAGAGCAGAGATTGTACAGCGCAATTATGCCGAAAATGTCGGACACTACAACAAAATACCAACATATTTCTTCAGAATCGTACTATTTTTATAACCGAGTACTACCACTACCTTCTTAAAAGTTACACTGTATTATTATTATTATTATTGTTGGTTAGGGTTCCGTATCTCGGGACTATGGAGTCCCGGACCTTTAGAAGGCTTGCGTGGGGCCGAAGCCAACAGCGCAGAGGCCTGATTAACCATTTGCTCTAAATGTGATGGGACACAAACCGACGACTATCCCTGTTTACACTATTGAAATGCACCCAAGGACAGTCCCCGATTATTGTTATTGTAGGACTATTGCAAATTATGGAAATTAAAATCAGAACTATTATTATTATTGTTGGGAAGAGGCTTTGGTGTTCACGTCGACCTACGTGGGTCTATTGTGATTGTAGCCTCATTATAGACTCCTTTAGGCCAAAAGCCTCCATAAACTGGAGCAGTCGGCCGATCGGGAGTGACTTGACAAATCATCCGGATCCAAGATATGGCGTCCCAGAATGATGCTTCGTCTATGGATCAGTGGCTCGCAGTCGCGAAAGAGGTGCAGCGGTGTTTCCGGTTCCTCTTTACAGTTACAATTACACTGTATGGACTTGCAGTGTTATTTTCTGTACTTTACTTTTTTTGAGAGTTGGTTACAATGGGGAAGATAATTGAAGGGTTTGCCAGATGTCGTTCTTTCTTGTGGTGGTGACATTGGTTGGGCGCGAAGAGTGAAGTTGTTAAATGAGCATGGTAAATTATTTGACAGTATAATTTTCCATAATCTGTAAATGTGGTTACAAATTACTTATACATACAAAACTGTTGTTCACAGAAATGGAAGAAGCTATCATTGATAAACTTCGCGAGCAACAACATCCAAAACGTAGACTGGGCGATTCGCCTCGTGCCGCGACTCCAGCACCTAAGCCTGACGTCCAACAAGCTGACCGAGTTGTGCGACATTTCATGCCTCCACGATTTAAGGGTACTCAATCTATCCATGAACAGCTTCTCTGCATGTGACAACTGGCACGCCAAAATAGGTAACATAGTTAAAATTGACCTATCACAGAACAAAGTCGAAAGTCTACAGGGCTTCTCAAGATTATACTCCTTAGAGAGCCTCGATTTAAGTTGTAATGTCATTTCTGACGTGGAAGAGGTCCAATACATTTGTCGATTACCGTGTCTTGAGTATCTGTGGTTAACCGCCAATCCTGTGGCGTCGTCCATAGACTACAGAGTGAAGGTCATAGAGCAGTTTAACGCGAGGATGACAGAGATCTGCCTGGACAACGAGAAGGCGTCTGAAAAGGAGTTGGACACGGCGCGAGTGTTGCAAGCTTTGAGAGTAGTGAAAGAAGGTAAGACGCCGAGCTTTCTACAGAATAATAACACAAGTCACAGCTTTAATAAGAGTTGACAATAATTTTTGCGTAGTGATAAAATTATATTAATGTAATTTTAGGGATAAGGTATTATTTGTAAGGGTTTTAAACAGACAAGCAGTTTTTTGACCGAGATACGTGATTTAACAACAATTTATATTCGCATATAACATGAAAAAATGTACGACCGCCTATTAGGTCGCATCTTGTCGCTGATCAATGATAATGATGATTATAGTTAGTGAATGTTGATTCTAAAATATCAGTATTCCATAAATTGTCACATAAAGTCTCTCGTCCACGACCGAGGATCGGTGAACGATTAAAAAAAACTGCAAATAGAGGTTTGCAACGAAGCAGTCAGAACCGGAGTAATACGGTGATCCACCGATAAAAGTCATCGACGGAAAAAATCACGGGTTATTGAATTACATCTTTCAATAGTCTTAGCAAATAAGAGAAAAAGTATTAATCAATATTTTTCATTATTCCGCTTTACTAAGTAGAACTATTTACGAATGGTCCACTCGAATTATACAAGGCTTCGCTCAATAAATGCAATTACCCAATTCTCCGGTTTTATTTATTGAGCACCTGTTAGCGAAGAATCACCGGAACACTTCGGTTTTTACTGCGCTGGTGCCAACCGCTACTTGAAAAATCTGCCGTGTGTAAGAGCTCTATTTGGCCACAAAATATTGCTTGTCAAAAAAACCCTCATTCACGTTTTGTAAGTTAACACCTGAAATACACGGGCTGTATAACAAAAAAATATAGATATTAAGATCTTTATTGTGATTAATCGTTAATGTCGTTTTAGTTTTAATTTGCACTGCTTTAAAAATATGAATCACACTGATCGAACAATATCAACCGGCCTTGTAATGTACGCGTTTACTTGATAAAATCAAATATAATGTCAATATGTCCTTGCATATTGTTTTTGCATATCGGTATGTAAGAGTGCCCCGTCAAGTCTAAATGGCATATTTATGCTTTGCAAGTTTTTTACTGTATCTAGTGACGTAGCGAACCACAAAATATAATCAGTATTTTGAGATAACAAAGCCACAAAATAAAAAAAATGGTGTTTTTTTTATATTTTACTTTTTCCATCCTGATAGTTCCTCGTTTTGACGCTACTAATGTTTTCTAAAAGCCCGTATACCTATCGCTACGTTATCCTTTTACTATAAATTAATTTAAATTTTATTTACTTGTCTATTGCCTATAATATTTTTTTGGATTAATAGTGTTGCCAATTAATATTTTAAATATATATTTTTAAACTTTCGCGATTTGAGAACTTTTTTCAACAATTAGACAATCGGATAATTATTATAAAGGTAAATAAAGCATAGGTATTTATTTACCTTTACAATAATATCCCTACGCTAAAAAAAACATAATAATATTTTAAAAGAAACGTCTTTGTTAGGCTTGCAAAGTATCCTTAATATGATAAAATTAGAAATTACTGTAAAATTAGTCTATCTCGTATACATACACACATGTGATATTTGATAAGTGTATACAGTTACTCTAGCTTAGCTTAGCTTTGTATGAATATGTATCGTATACATAATTATATTATGTATTACAAAATAATTTATTATAATGATTATGGAATTGATGTATCCTAACTAAAGGATATACACAGACAAAATGCATCTAATGGACGAGATTATTGCAAGATTTGCCGACAGATGTTGCTCGACAGATGGTAAGTCGATATTGGTGGCTCTGGTTGGTTAAGAATTAAACTCTGCCACCAAATGTCACTCAGGTGATAAAAAAATAAACATGTTTATCTATGCAACCATTTTTCAGTAAACTTCAAATCAAATCAAATCATTTATTTGATAAAATGTGTAAGATCAACACATCTTCGCATCGTATCGATTGAGCCGTGTCTAACTTTTCAGTAAGCCTAAGATAATTTTAAATAATGAAAAACAAAATGGCATTAATATTATGCAACATCATCGTCAGGAAGATTCTGTTTTCACTAAATTAGTATACTGCGTCCAAAATAAGAATAGCATTATTAAAAACTGTAATAAAAAATTTCAACCTTACTTGTAATAAATTATTATAAATTTTCAATAATAAAGAAATTTAAAACGTCTCAAGTCTAAATTAATTCCAATGGATTTATTTTTCTTTATAAAAGTTTACTCTTCTTCTTCGTCGTGTCGATGGCTGAGTCAAATTTTACTGGCTCAATAAGTGGCCACTGTTATGGCGCTCTCGTGGGCATTCATGAGCGCCTCTCTTGTGCAGGTGGTAGGGCATTTTGGACAGTCAGTAAGGTGGTCAAGGACTTGCCATCGTGGTGGAAGGATTAGCCAATTCGCTTTTAAGAACTCACGAATTGCCCAGGGTGCGCCGGACGTAGGGAATTGTTGTGTACGTCACTCGGGGAGGCTCCTTTCATGCACCCCTAAAAGTTTACTATCATGTAAGGAGTCTCTGCCAACCCCTGTGGGAGAAAGGCGTGATTCTATGTATGTATGTTTGTGAATTTATTATCGAAAAACATTATAATTATTTTGTTATCTTGGACCCAGTATAAATTTGTATCGTAAGTCGCGCTATTAATTATAATTCTCATCCTAATGTACTATGTCTGTGTAAATCCTTACCACAAAAATGTGTGCCCTCCTACTAAGTATAATCATATTTTCATAAACTTCATCGGCCTTTGTAACCAATAACCGTTTTGATAAACTAATCGCCATGAACTTTACGATAACTAACTAATGAGGTTACTCGTGCGAGATTAATTATTATTAATGGCATATTTATTGCTTCGTTAAAGTGATCGACCCGTTATTAAATAGTAATGTTAATCCACAATTTTGTATTTGCCTTGCATTTTAAAACACTGTTTATGCTTCATTGATTGCAGCACAACAGCGATAGCCGAGTGGGAGACTGCAAAGTCAAAGGTCTCGGGTTCGAACCCACGGCACACACCTCTGTCAATAAATCGTTAAGATTCGTCTTTTCGAAGATATGTGTGTATTTATTGTATAAATTTTCGCTTGCTATCGGTGAAGGAAAACATCGTGGGGAAACCTGCATGTTTGAGAATGCCTAAAAAGTACTCAGTCATGTGAAGTCTATCAATCCGCACTTTGGCCAGCGTGGTGGGCTATGGCATGGCCTAAGCCTTCTCATTATGAGAAGAGGCCCGAGCAGTGGGTCATGTATTAGATACAGGGCTGCTATTATTATGTATTGTTTGTGTTTATGGATAAGCCATGGTAAGTCCATGTACAAAACATATTATCAGGCCCACCTGATAATATGCTTTGTACATGGGCCAAAATCGGCCTTAATACGTTTAAGTCCCATTTTTGGATGTATCACATCAGATTAACCTTATTTGGTAAGCAAATCGCGAAAAAAAATTGATAAAAAAAAAATAGTGTCAGTCTCGGCACAGGAACCGTCCCACGTGTCAGCCAGTTCGATAAAACACGTTTTGAGAGTTTTTTTTACAACATATAAAAATATCTACCTTCATACTATGATGTAAGTAGGGTTTTGATTTTTGAAACTTTAAGGATGTCTGGCAAAGTTTTGGAACCATGCTAAGCGTCAGTCAATAGAGGGCAATGATTTTTACTATCATTAGTTAACTACTTTGATACCTTGTAACTCCCAAAGCCACCGCAACCCTAATTCTATTTTTGGTGATCGTTCTTAACTATGTTAGAGGAACACACAGAGAAAGGCTATTATATTACTTTATCCGGAACTGGTGAAACTGAAACACGAACAAAAAAGTAATCTTGCCAATGTGAATGTTAACATTATATTTTTGTAATATTATTAACTGAATTCGAAAATGTATATTTTTTATCACTCTCGATTTGTGTTGTATTGTAATTAAACCCCTCTCATTCAGATATGTATACGTAAATTATATTTTTTTAATAATAGGATTACGTTGATAATGTTGAAGGCTTATAATAACATCCATTGAGAAGTCGAACCCATCAATTTACGATCACAACTTGGATGTCCAAGTTGTGATCGTAAATTGATGGGTTCGACTATAACCTTTGCACTCGACGCAATTTATAACGGGACCACATTTCAATCTTATATTATCCCAGTGTATTTATAAATAATTTGCTTGTTGTTATTTTAAATGTTTTTTATGCTTAAAGCACTATATTTAAGGTCATAGTATTAAATAAAGTATTATGTATGAATGTGATGGAATTTATTTATATTGTATATTAGATGTTATATTTTGATCACTGACATTAATTTATGAATAAAATAGTTTACTGAATGTTTTAGTTTTATTCTATAAATACTTTGAAGGTCGAGAGTAGGGCCAAGAGAATCAGCTGTGATAACGATCTGACGAGTAATCGATTACAAAGTCTTTAAATAAAAAGAGAGATTTTTGCCGTGCCTTGGAAAGCACGTTAAAACGTCGGTCCCGGTTGCCATTTGAACATCTATGGCAGTCGTTACGAGACCAAAAAGTCTGACAGCTAGTCTAACAAAGAGTATCGTATGACCTCGTACTGGGTTGTGAAGTTCTGATGGCAGTCGCTCCACGTAAAATACTGATATTCAGCTAAATCCGTAAGGGTCGACACACACCAAAAGCGCGTCGAAACGCAGCGAATCGAAGCGCAGTTTCAGTGTCATATGAATTTTAACTTTATTTTCATAACTATAATACTTATTATCGCATGAGAAACTCAAACGAGTCGCGGGCATTCCGGCGAATTCCATAGTAGTAGTTTCTCAGGCGATAATAAGTATTGTAGTAATGAAAATAAAGTTAAAATTCATATGACACTGAAACTGCGCTTCGCTTCGACGCGCTTTTGGTGTGTGTCGACCCTTAGACTACAAGCTGACCGCAATGTAATTAGAAAAAAAGGCTCGGCAGACTGACTAGTCTTTGTAGGGCCCGTCGTATTGGCCATAGCACCCATTGTACAGTGGGCCAAGCAATTAGGTATGCAGGGCAAAAACTTCTATGCAATAGTGAAAACTGATTGCAATAGATATGTATGTGCGACTTAATATATTTAATAAGTGTAATATATCCACTATTTAGATATGTATCTTACTTATCCATAACTGGTGTAGTAAGTCTTTACTATGACTTAGAAGTTTTTGCCCTGCATAGCTAACTCGTTGGCCCACTTTACATAATTGTTACCGGTCGATGTATCGATGCTGCACTTATTTTGGCAACTCTCTGCGTTAAGGGTAAAACCAAACGAGCGTTATTTTGTGAGTCGTGAGTCGCGTATTTTCGGTCACTTATTTTACGTCCAACTGAATTTCTGCTCAGTTGCCAGACGAACTTAATTAATTTATTAAATATTGAGCATTGGTATGGACTGTGCGTGTCGTCGAGTACGATGGATCCATTAACAATATTGTGTATTTACGAAGCATATTCCGAAGACGAGGCCAGAAAAAGAAACTGGGTAAACCCACTCTATAGTCAGAAGCTGATATGTGGACAGTTCCATACTTTATTTGAAAGTTGGGCCGTTGACCGAAATTCGGTCGAGTTTCCCCGCATTGAGTCGGTAGACAAGACATCTCATTTTGCGTCGTCGTGTGGCACCAACTGCCTTTTCATATGAAACCGAATGCAGCAGAATGTATGCTACCGAAATTCTGTGACTCACGACTCACAAAATTATGCTCGTTCGGTTTTACCCTTATTTTGGCAATTCTCTGCGTTAAATTGCTGTATTATTGCATTCGTGCTAACTTCGATAGATGCCTTCATTTTTCACAGACAAAAATAGCTAATCATTCAGCGAAGTCTTCTGAAATGGGATTTGAAAAAAGCAAAACACGCTAGGTAATGTATGTAAGTATTTATTCAGGCGTACAAACATTTATACATTATATACATCGATATTATACATGTAACTAGCTAGAATTTGAATGACATCACTATTATTTCTACAAACAACATTTTTTTTATCCAAAGTCATGTAGTCTTACATGACAATTGCGGTAAAAGATTACAACAAAACTAGAAACACACTAAATACATAAAAATTGCAATTTTAAGTTCACATAAAGGCACACAATCTTTACAATAGTCTATTTATTATATTAAAAAAAAAACAAACTAATGTTTATTACCGAGTACTTAGTCTCAGAAACTCATTGGTGTTAATCCTTACATTTTGCAGCATTATTATTATCAATTGCCATATTTTACTTACATCTTAATCATATTTTTCCTAATTTCTATATTAAGAATCAACAGCTTTTCAACACAAGGCTTATTACGATTCAACGCGATTCGTACATAATCGTAATAAGCCTGTAGGTCATTAAATAATATTTTTGACAAGTTTCTAATCACTGTCGATTAACGATTGTTATGAATAAAATTACTCCTTATACTAAGAAACAGTTGAAACCTTATACTAAGATATGGAACCGGCAGGATTTGAACCTGCGACCTTTCTGCACACCGGGCAGCCGCTTTAGCCATCCAGTTACGGTCGCCTCTTACCGGACCATTAAATTTCTCAACTGTATGATACGTCATTTCGTGACGTCACGTTCATCCAGTTGTTCCTATCTTAAGTAGGATACAAACCAACATGGCGAAGTTACATTCAGCACAAATGTTGTAAAGAATGAACGCGTACGTTATTTTAACTTCTAATTGATTCTAATTGAATTTATAGCATTTAGCTATGCTTAGCAAATTATACTAAGAAACAGTTGAAAAAGATATGGGACCGACAGGATTTGAACCTGCGACCTTACTGCATCAGAAGTTAAAAATACTCCTTGACGGCGTATCACTATGGCTAGCGACCATATAGGCCCTATATGGTCCATGGCCATAGTGACCCGCGCCTTCTATATTATAGGGGAAGGCGCGGGTCGCGGGGCATCGAACCTACTGCTGCGCGCGCCGACACCTCAGTCTCGGCTTACCAACGCGATAGCATACGGACATTTGCGCAACGGATGGAAAGTGGCCGTGGCGCAATGGATAAGGCATCGGTCTTACGATCGAGAGGTCGTGGGTTCGAATCCTGGCCATTACACCACGGACGTAAACTTCCTCCTAACACAAGCGAATTAAGCTTGGCTGGAGGAGGTTAACAAGAATACTAGTAATTTGTATTTGCAAATTACTAGTAAGCTTTTTAAAATGAAACAAAAAAAAAATACTTTGTTTCGGTTTTTTGATGTACCGATCTTGTAAGGAGTAATTTATCTTTTTTAATACAGCCTCTGTCTGATTTATTTCATCCCGACAGAGCCTATTCACTCCTAACTAACATTAATTTTCATAACAGTATTTTAACAATCCGACACTCACCACCGACAGTCTTACATTCCTATAATTATTATATTCATAACAATAAATTACATGCATTTTAATTTATGATGCTTTTATAATTAACTATAAAACTGGTTTAAAAAATAAATCACGAACGTCAAAGTCAAATTAATCGTTTTCTTCCTAACTTTTTATTGATTATTTTTATAGCATTTAGCTATGCTTAGCAAATTTTACTAAGAAACAGTTAAACAAATTATAGGAAGAGGCGACCGTAGCTGGTTGGATAAAGCGACTGCCTGTGCAGAAGGTCGCAGGTTCAAATCCTGCCGATCCCATATTTTTTTTCAACTGTTACTTAGTATAATTACCTATCTTTTAATTTTACTAATAATATACTATGCTTTATATCCGAGAGCTGGGTCAATTTTTCCTGAAATGAAAGCATATTTTATACCTAAATGCTAGTAACTTATCTCAGTTTTATCATAGCCATTATAACAAATGCCTGATCACGAGAAGTATATTTAAACAGAAGTATTATTGCTACAAAAATCAATCATTTTCAAAAACTTCAACTAAATTATCTTTACTAAGTGATATTTACGACATAAATTAAATGAGTATGTAGAGCCCAATGGCGTGTTACATTACTTACATTAAATAATTTACAAAAGAACAACAATGCACTAAAAAGGAAATACTTAAGTAGTATTCAACGTCTCGCCTTATCTGTGTATTACTTGAAAGAATACAGTAAACGGCCTTAAGGTGCCTATATTTAAAAAATTATCCGCGTACTCCTAACCGTTGAGGAATTGTACTTTCCAGCATGAGCTCAGCAACATGAAATGCTGACTGCTTGATGCAAATATCCGAGCTGCTTTAGGTAATATACGAAAAACAATATAGCCTTTGAAATTTGAGGGTTGCCCTCGAAGCTAGGATCCCATCATCAGATCGTAACCTGATGAAAATGGGACCACAGGAGAAGCACCAGTTTTCAAATAAAAAAAAAATATCATTAAAATCGTTTCACCTAGTCGAAAGTTATGAGGTAACAAACATAAAAAAATCCTCCTCCTTTTTTTAAGTCTGTTAAAAATACTAGAGAAACTAAAGTTTTTACGTAATATACATGAGTTAGTCGAAACACGTTTTATTATCTTACCCAATTTTGGCTGTAGCTGACACAACGAATAAATATTTTTGAAATTTACTAACGAATATTTTATCAAAGAATAAAAGATTCTTAATGAACTACTAAATTTGTATTAATGGCTAGGATTCTTGTGGAAAACGATGTTTTTTAATGAATTTTATTTGTAGGATAATAATAAGTATTTTTTTATAATTAGGATGTAAAAATACATTAAATTTAGAAAGCAGTGTCAAAAGAATTAGCTGGCATAATAACATATAAAAAATACCACCCACATTCCACCAAAAACTTACCAGTAACAGAACAAGCATATTTTATAACTTTTTTTTTAAGCAATATCATACAAACAGAACTCACCAAGTAACACTTCCTAGAAGTAGATATAAATGATGGAATGAAGAAGATTACAGAAAGCTGAGCCATTAGATGTCGCTCTTTGTTATGGGGGGCTTTGAGTGGTTGAAGTTGTTCTAAAAAAATCTAATATTTGTGAATGTATTGATGAAGGGTAGGCACGCGGAATTGATGAGCTACTAATATATATAAATAAATAAATATTTCACAACTTACACACAAAGCCATCCAATGCCCAAACTAAGCAGAGCTTGTACTATGGGTACTAGAATAACTGATACTAATACAAATATACTTTTCTTTTGTAAATACATACTTATTATACATAGAAACACCCAAACTAAGACAACCCCTATGTTCATGCACACAAAGATTTGTCTTAAGTGGGAATCGAACCTACGACCTCGGCGTCGCAGGCAGGTACACTACCCACTCCGCCATCCGGTCAATATGTCTCACAATAATAACAATATTGGTATGAAGATACAAATCTCGGGTTTGATGCCCGGGTAGGGCAAAGTGTTATTTGAGAACTTTCCGTCAGGAAATTTACAATAGCGGCACGGAGTTGGAATTGTGTCCAGTGGATGATAAGCTCACCCGCTATCCCATGGGACCTAAACATAACAGGTGAAGTGTTGGTGTTGTACATCTCTACCCTACACCCTTCCAATATAGGCGTGATGTTATGTAATGTTGTATGACGATATTCTGAGACAGATAAAGAGCTATATCGATACTAAAAAGCTTGACGGGGGAGAGCATAGACTGTGACAACTCTAGGACTATTGCCAACAGTAATCTTCTCCATTAACAGCAGCATAAAAAAAAGTAAATGCGATAAATACATTATATGTCAACAACAATAAGTTAAAGAATAAAGCAATACTGGACTCTTTTCAGAAGAGATAAAAAAAAATATTTTAATATTATTATTATCATCTTAACATTAACATTTAATGTTATTGAGTTTAAATTACTACTACATAGTAATTAAGTAAATGTGATATGGATAACTGGGCATATTTGAATGTCTAAAATACCTACGTCTTTTAAATGACACTTTATTTACGTAAATTAAACTTAGTGTCTAAAGTCGTTAAAAATTAATGTTAAGACTTTACATAGCTTGTAGTCTAAGTACACAGTAATATTACAATGCCGAAGATTATGAAAAATAGACGCACTGGCTTTTTAAGGTAGATTAATTATTTAATGAGGATTGTCGATATGAAATATGAAACTGTCCCGATATTTTTTTCCTTTCGTTTTATTTTATTTTATTAATTTTCTTCTTCTTTTTTATTTAATGGCAACTGAGTCTCCTTGCGGTGACTATTACTGCCAGTGTCAAGTGTGGTGTACAATTAAAATGATTAGCGTCCAAAATGGCGGGCGATATACTCGGATTCTGACGATGGCGGCGCAGGCGAACACACGCTGTGAACGTGCACTCACCCACGCCGCCACCGCCAAAGTCCCTATTTTATTCTTTACATGCCATTTTCAATTTGACATTATCAATTATTAATTGCCGTACCAGTTTGACATATTATTATTTTTTTTATTTATAACCATCTTAATAATATGATTATTTAGGTTATTTTGACATCTTCCTACCTATTCTTTTTCCTTAGTCTACTAGCTATTTTATTTTGATTTGATTTTGATTTCGTCTATACATCATCTATACATTATTTTTTATTTTATTTTATATATTTTTTTTATATATCACTTGTCACCTGAGGTTCCAGCTGAAAATCAACGTTGCCTAATTTTCTGCCAACAATATGTTGCGCTGTGGCCTTCATAGCATATCAAGTCTGAGACATAAACTGATTTGCAACTTGTATATAAAGGTACTTTATTTTTAATTTTTTATAATTGTTCTGTATGTATTTTTATTTGTTAGTTTCTAAATTTGTTTTTTATGTATTTTGATTTTAATTTTTATTTTGATGGTGATCTAATAATTATTTTTACTTTACTTAATATTACAGGCAGCTCGTGGCTAAGTCGTAGCCGCGCAGACCGATCGAACTTGCAGGTTAAGCAATGCTAACCGCGGTCGGCTGAAGATGGGTGGCCATCTTTAATATAATGTGATTTTCTCCGTGCCTCAGAGAGCACGTTAAGCCGACGGTCCCGGTTGCCATTTGAACATCTATGGCAGGTATTACGGATAGTCAGAGGCAAAAATGTCTGGCACATTTTTTGTTGTCACATCGTACTGGGTTGTGGAGGCATGTCTGAATCGCTCTACGTAACATACTGATATTCAGCTAAATCTGTAAGACTAGAAGCCCACCTCATTGTAATTGGGAAAAGGCTTGCATATTGATTGTTAACAGGCATCTTACATACAATAAATGGCCGTATACACAATATACCTTAATTTGCGATCGCAATGCATCGTAACTAAGCCACCACCATGGAAGGTAACGTGAAATGGTTCTTTTCGTCTGTGGCTTGGTAGAGAGGGGCGCGCGCTCGAATGCCCGTGGCCGTGGGGCGAAGCGACGGCTCCTCGCTTAGCATCAGATTTAGGACATCCGTCTGTAAAACAAAATAAATAACAATGAAGGTTGTAGAAACAATGAACACAGCAGGGGGCTGAAATAATGGCGGAATTATGAAGAATGCCCGAGTCTGTGTTTCCGCATGAGTACAATCTGGATCTCTTCAAAGCAAGAGTTAATAGGTATCTCATAGATAAGCGTGCTCCATCGTAGACCGCATCATCACTTACCATCAGGTGAGATCGTGGTCAAACGCGTGCCTATCCACCATAAAAAAAAACGAAAGATGGCTAGTAAAGGCTAGAGGGATGATTTAGAACAAAATTGTCTGAGATAGATGCAGTCAAGTGGAGACAAACGGAAACAGCTAGTCTTGGTAGGTATATGTCAGACTTCTTATAGATTAATTTTACAATTAATCTAGGAAAATATACTGAGAAAGAGTTGAAAGTTATGGGACCGGCAGGATTTGAACCTGCAATCTCTGCATAGCGCTGTTAAAAGTGGCGAGGCGACCTCTTTAACCACTACGCCAACCTTGCACTCGAGAGAACTTTTAACCAATTTATAAAATTTTCTTTTGCTTTGCTAATATAGCCTAAGCGCTTTAGACAATATAAACTTTTTTAATGTAACCTTATGGGGTTTGACATAACACTGACAGCGTGACATACGCGCAAAATATCGTCAAATAGGATGTATTATGACATAATTCCCAAAGCGCAAGCAGAGCTGCGCGTTCCAGATAAAATTCACGTCAAAGTTAGAAATGTATGGGTTTTGACAGCTTTTACCCGGCCCGGGGAAAATTTTCTATGAAATTTGACAGCCCAATTGTTGCAAAAGTATAACCGTCAATTTTCTTCATGTTGACATCTATTAACTCTGGTTTAGACAGGACAGCGTCTGTCGGGTAAGCTAGTTTTCAATTAAGTAAGTAATCTTTATTTGGATGAATATTGTACATAATAGGTGACTTAAACTTATTACAAAGTATTATCATATTCTGCCAATCAAGGCGTGCCAATATTAGTATATAAAATTTAAATTATTATCTTCTTCTTATTTTTTGTTCATGGCAACTGAGCCTCCTTGTGGTAGCTAACACTGCCAGAATCAAGTGCGGTAAATTATTATAATCAGCTGCTTATCAAAATGTCAGTTTCTTCCACGTGCTGTATTTAGTCAATAAATGTACAACTAAAAGTTAATCCGTGCGGCATGGAAATAATGTTTAATAGCACACAAAGTTAGCAGTTGTCAGTGAGGAATAAATCCGCAAAACAGTACCCAATGAAACAACGAGTTAATCCGTTTAGTTAGTCAGTGCGGCAGTAGCGGTCTTTTCGTAATATATAGTCCACTTACCTCATTCGGATAGTGTTCATGGAAGTCCTGTGGATAATGTCCGTTCCTCAGCCGCAGTAAGCACGCCACTCGCTCGGATTCGGTGCCAAAGGGTTGTAACAACTCGAATAGGATTAGTCCTAGAGAGTAGATGTCCACTTTGTAACTGTATGGCCGACCTAACAGCTGTTCTGGGGACATGTATAGGTGGGTACCTGCAAGCGAAATTATTTATCTTTGTTTTAGATGGACTAAGGCATTTAACATCTTTTTTTTTTTTTGTTTATACTACGCCCACAGCGAACGAACGTGTAGTCCACCTGATGGTAAGTGGAGTACAGCCCATGGACATCAACAATCCACAAAAGCAGATTATAGATGCGTCGCTGCAGCTGAGGACTACGGTGGTATGCCTCATGTGCCAGTAATTTCAGGGTCTGATCTCACCACCAAACCGGAACACAGTAATGGAAGCACTACTATTTGGCGGCAGGTTAAAGGTGAGACGGTGGTGCTGCCACCCTCGAGCTCATTCACAAGAGCTCTACCACCAGGATTTCTGATTATTTTTATAGCATTAAGCTATGCTTCGCAAATTATACTAAGAAACAGTTGAAAAATTGAGGAATTATTGACTAGAAATCGTAAAGCGTCGACTAAAACTAGCTATTTATAACAAGAATGTACCAACGAATCCATCTCCATGGTCTAGTACTGCCTCAGTGGTCTAGTGATTGGCGTTTGTGCTGCCACTCACTGCAAGGTCCCGGGTTCGATTCCCGGGTCGGGCACAGTGTTATTGCAAACTTTCAGTCAGGAAATTCACAATAGCAGCACAGAGTTGGAGTTTAGCCCGGTGGATGGCAATTACTATAAACTATTATTAAACTGGAGTTTACAACCTCCTTGCATAGCGCAATTAAAGTACATACCTGTACAATTATGAGTATATTAAAATTGAGAGTGAAGGCTTAAAAATATATTTTTTGCCTCAGAAGCTCGAAAAGGGAAAACAGTGTCGTGTGAAAACAGTGAGCAATAATTGATTATGCTTCATTGATTCATTTTTTGAGGTTGTCGAGCTGCTGAGATAAAAAATGTTATGTGCGACACGCGATCAAAGTTATTTATATTTTTTGCTTATGCGGAACTCAAAATTAGCCCTCAAAGAAAATACGAATTTCACTCTCTTATTGCGCAAATAATTATAATTACAACTTACCAACTCTATAAGTATGTCTATGGTGTACATCCACGACATCGGTGGCCTCCCCATCCTGCGAGGTTTCGTTCATGGCCGTCACGAGTCCGAAGTCCCCCACCTTGACGCGTCCGTCCGCCGCGAAGAATATGTTACTGGGCTTCAAGTCTCGGTGGATTAGACCAGCCAGGTGGACGTATTCCACCGCGGAAACTATTTGGCTGAACAGGATTTTTGCCTGAAGAGCCAAAAAAAAACGTGGTTAGCGTATCACTGCGATGCCTTTAGTTCGATTTCGGGGTCGGGATTTATGATACAGTAGCGACTCGATTAACCGGACTAATTGTTGTCGTATGGCATTCGGATAATCGAAAATCCGGATAATCGATTATATGAAAAATAGCGGGTTTTATGCATATATAGTTAGTACATAATGTTATGTATTAATTAAAAATAACAAATAGATACATATTAACGAAAACCAATGTTTATTAAGAGATACATACTACATACATTGTACATGTACTAAAATAATTTTACGTTAATCATGAAATTAAATATTTAGGTATAGGCTGTCAAGAAAGAGTTGAAATTAATAGGGGCGCTAGAGTGCTGTTCTACTGTTCGTATGGCAACCCATATAGTTCACTTCCCAGGACTTGATACTTAGCTGTATATAAAAAAAAATATTCTTTTATTACCCATTATATCGAAAGCTGTAGCTAAGCGTTAAACGTCGGTTTAACACGATGAAATCGGCACTAAGTAATAGTAAAAATAATGTAATTAATTTGTACAGCCAG
Source organism: Hypena proboscidalis (assembly GCA_905147285.1). Taxonomy (NCBI): domain Eukaryota; kingdom Metazoa; phylum Arthropoda; class Insecta; order Lepidoptera; family Erebidae; genus Hypena; species Hypena proboscidalis. Next base: position 15,026,081 of record LR990147.1, on the reverse strand, counting down.
CAGTCAGAAATTAGGTTCCGTTTCCAGACTATTTTTCCAAGCTGATTTGTGGTTTTACTGTCCTCTGTTTTTATCAATAACCAGAAAATAAAAGAAAAATATATTTGAAAAATATTTTATTTTAAGTATTTGAATAAATCTTTTCTTTCTATACATATTATTAAACTGCCTCGTTGGTCTAGTGGTTAGCGTTAAAAAAAAATAACTTTTTGTCTAATAGCACAAAAATCAAAGTAATCTAACACTTTCTTCGGACGACCTTTTCGGTTTTTTCCTGGTGTAAGAAATACGCCTCTATTTTGTGCTCCTCCTCGTGCAATTCTTCGAGTAGTACTTACTGATTTACCTGAATTAAGTAAAAATCATAGATATAGCAGAAAAGATAAAGCAGTCCGAGCCATTTCAGAGTGAGGGGAGGGTTGAACCCCTAAACACCTCCCCTGGCTACGCCCATGCGTGATATTATTTTATGTTATTTACTTAAACTATACTCAAGTATCAACATTAACCTAGTCGCGCTATACCGCAACACTGAGTACAACGAACGTCAACTAAACCAATATGCTAGTTTTAATTATTGAATAATCCGCTTATTTTAGCAACAAATTCAAAACAGCTTTGGTTTTATCCATTACCTATACTTGATTTGACTAAAAACAACATGTTAAACTCTCACATACCGGTCATATCAGCGGTTCTTTGATAAACATTGCCGATATCCGAAAGATTTTTTTTTGCCTCATATTCCATTAAACATCTTTTATATACATTGTAAATTATTTCTCTGCCAGACCTTCGGATAGTTTTATTAATTGTTTATTACTTTTTTCCTGTTTTAATTGCCGTTTTATACTCTTATAAATAAAATTTACCAACGCGTAAACCTTGTTTACATTATTTATTGACATCTGTCATTATTTTGACAATGTTGCTAACAGACAAAAAAATTAGTTCCAAATCTACTCTTTCTTGACAGCCTATACATTATTTACGTCTCTTAGGCTTTGACATTTTTTATTAATACGTAGGTAGACTTGATACGAGCGTCAGAACGGAGTAACAATTGCTATCTAACTAAAACAATAACGAAACGCGTGGGCAGCGATCCCGCGGGGCGCGTGCGGTGCAATACCAGTACGGACACGTTCATGCTTGCACAAATTCAACGTGTAGTTATTAATATATTGGTCGGGGTCGGTAGTACGGATAATCGCGAATCCGTATAACTGAGGGCCGGATAATCGAGTTTTTACTGTATTTGGGATTTTTCTGTCAGGAATTTTTTTAACATTACGGAGTTGGATTTGCGTCCTATCACATGGGACCTAGTTATAACAGGTGAAGTGTGGGTGTTATATACCTCTGCCACACCCTTCTGGGCAATTTAGGCGTGTTGTTATGTTATCTGAAAAATATTTGTGCGATTGGAGTAAATTTGTGAAAGCTTAGGCACCAGATGTCGCTCTTTGACATGAGTGCTTGGACGCCTAGAGTCTTTGTGTTATAGTTGTTGTAGATCACGTCGGGGTCACCAATGTAAAGGAACAGGGTGTGATGTTTCTCCACCACAAAGGGAGGATCCTCCGACCAGGCTCGGTGGTACTGCCTGGCGGACAGCTGTCCAACGATAGAGTATTGGAAGTGGTATTTATAGTCACTTGCTGTGAACATTTCGTTATCGCGATTTAGCACTCGTCGACATATGTCACGTGTGTGTCATCCGTCATTTATTATGTGCGGATACCGCCTCATTCTAGACAGGTCAAAATCGATTTTTGTTTACATATTTGGTAGTGGACTGCAGCATGTATATAGAACTAGAAAGCGTGCATTTAACTTGACACAACTATAAGTTTTAAATGAAATTATGGCCACATCGAGGCGTTCCAGATAATATTCACGTCAAGTGAGAAATTTATGGGATTTGACGTTCATTTCAAATACTGTTAAGTTAAGGCAATCTGTGTGTACATTTGTTTTTTTTTTTTGAGTATAAATAGTTTTTGTTATTAACATAATATATATATATTTTTTTGTCTGTTCTGGAACCCTTATATATACAGTAGTATACACAAATTCCTTTTACTCCTTTATTTTCTGCTTGAAGTGTAAGATATTGCAACCTTATATACTATGGATTTATTTATAAGTATTAATTTGATCCCATTTCTATATTTAAGTTTATTTTCTCTTTAAAACCATCTTTAGCCATAATGTTGTTTTGGTTAGATATAGATCTTACACATAGAATTATTGTCAAAAAACAAACATATATTGTATTATTTTTTTGAAAAGATGGTGCACATGAGTTTCTCACCAGCTCTTCTTATGATGCAATACCCATCGGAGCTGGTACTTGGATTGATTTTAATTCAAATCTCTAAGTTGAATTAAAGTCAATCTAAGCTCCGGTGTCAAATCATTTTATTACAATAAGTATTATAATTGATTTGAATAAATAAATGATTTGATTTGATTTGAAATGATCACGCCTTAAAATTTAATGTACAGTCGTTCTTCAATAAAAATCGTTTAAAAAAAAACAAAGCATAAATTACCTTTTCCGCTCTATTATCACACGCAACGTTATGTCTAAGCCAGTCGTGTAGGCTATCTCTTCGACACAGCTGCATTTGTATGTAGAGGTACGTCTGAGGGCTTTGCTCGATAGTGGAGGGGACGGGGGGGTCGTTGCTACGGACCACCATGTCCAGCGACCAGTGCCGGGTGTGGCCTTTCTGTTATGAAAAAAAATGTATGAGATTATGGATGTTGTTGAAAGATATATGCACAAAAATTTCATTCGCTCACACATTGATCGTTGATTAACTTTTGAGCTATGTTCAAACTATTATTTTGTATTGTTCATCTTATACATTTGGGATTATAAAAACAATACACTCAAGTTCTGAATGATTTTTTATTTTGAAAAAAATTGTCCGCACATAATAGAAAAAAAAAGTCAGCAAAATAATATTTTCTCTGTAATAAAATACAATACAAATATACTGAACCTAGAATACAAAAGGAATAACTACTCACACGCGTTAAAATTACATCTTATCTCTTACGGGTAAAAAAAAAACATATCACAGGTTTTTTTTTAATTTTTATATAGAATGGTGTTGAATCTGAATGTTTGACCGCAAACGAAGTGCATAAAGCTAGGGCAAATACACACATCAACGTTGCATAGGGATATATCATTTTTACCTTATTATATGAAATTCTGTAAATATTTTGTTAAAACAATTATACATGAAATTGAAGTTTATATTATGGTTTATACTTGCAATACATAAAAAGAGATACATCAAAGATTTTTTTTTTTTTTGTGATTTTATTTTTGGGTATAATTTTTACTTAGACATCATGGATTTTATGTAGGATATTATGAAAATTAAAAATACGGGATTTAAGTTAATAATCAGTATTTCCTCCTCTAACATTAATTAAAGTTCGGCATCGGTTATTCATGCTCACAATTAAGTTGAACCGAGCTGTGGTATCAGGTCCCAGGTTCTTTTCAAGTGCAGGAAAAGTTGTTATTCTGTTATCAAATTTGGAGAAAAATTAACCATAGCTCTTCGTTGCAACGTGTCCCATGCGTGTTCAATTTGATTTATGTCGGGGGACTGAGCAGGCCAGTCCATAACCCTGATTTCATATTCCCTAAGCACAGTTGATACCAGCTCAGCCGTATGGGCACGGGCATTATCGTGCATGAGTTGGAACTCCTGACCCATTTGTACCCTGTGTGGGATAATCACAGGTTCCATTCCCTCATTGCGGTATTTCAGTGCATTCATGTTCCCTCTTATCCAAATGAGATCGGTTCACGCACCGATATGAATACCAGCCCAGACCATAATAGTGTCACACTACCATACTGGCAATCAGGGCGCACCAGAATACCAGCGCTGTAGTGCTGATGTGCTGGAGTGGTGTACCTTTTTTGGCACATCAATTTTATGTTTATTATAAGTAGTTTTAGAAGTTATACTAAGCTTAAGATTTTGAAAATATAAACGTTTCTTTCTTTCTTTCTTTCTCTTCCTTGATATGAATGAACTTCTTGTGGATGCTGGAGACGGCTTCGTCTATCAGGAACTCGCCAAACCCTTATTCTTCGTGAATCCGGATGAAATCCAAACCGAGACTCATCACAAAAAAGCACCATGGACAATTGCTCGTCACTCCATGCGAAATGTTCTCGAATCCACAATAGTCTCCGCCCGCGATTGCCACGCCGCAAAGCTGGAACCCGAAGTGGTCTGCGAGAATGAAGACCAGCTTCATGTAATCTTCTTCTAACAGTTTGGTCAGTAACCAACAATTGGTGGTCAGATTGAACCTTTGAACCATTTGCATAGCCGAAATATTGGGTTGTCTCCTAGCGATATTTTGAAGAAAACGGTCCTGTCTAGTAGTGGTGATGCGATTTCTGCCTGAATGCCGTTCAGCGACATCTCCTGTAGCACTATATCGTGACCATAACCGGGCGATTACATTTTGGCCGGTTTGCAGAGTTTCAGCAACCACGCGTTGTATAGCGCCCGCTTCCAACATGCCTACAGCTCTATTCTGTTCTTTCCTTGTCAAATGTCGACGTGACATAACAATAAATGTATAACACGTTGAAATTAGGATAAAGAAAATGTGTAATCGCTTTTATCTTTTCAAAACTTCATTGTTTTATTGTAACATGAACTAACTTTTCGACCGCCAAATTCGAACAATCGATATTCTTTAGTTTTATTTTAAAATGAGTTTTTGTTTTTTTCTTTTTTTTAATTTCGAAAGAAGCGGTGGAGTAGAAAATATTTTATGTACAAACTTTTTTATACAGTAAATAGTTTTTAAGTTAAGAAGTCTTTCATGTAATATCCCTAGACATTGTTGATGTGTTTAAATAAAATGGGTTTTTCTATTTCAAAGTTTATCTTTATTGGACAGAACATGAGTTACACAAAACTAAATACAATATTTTTTTTTTTAGGCAGGCACGCGTTTGACCACGATCTCACCTGATGGTAAGTGATGATGCGGTCTACGGTGGAGCATGCTTACTTATGAGATACCTATTGACTCTTGCTTTGAAGTTGTACTCATGCGGAAACACAGACTTGGGCAAGGCGTTCCACTCTTTGGCAGTTCGCATAAGAAATGTAGAGGCGAAACGCTTAGTGCGTAATGTTGGAATATCTACCGTGAAGCGATGCCTGAGTGCCGTTTGTCTGGTAGTCTGATGGTGAAACGGGGACGGAGGGCTTAGTTTGTGCAGTTCCTCGGCACACTCCGAAATATATCCCCATATAGCCCTCCTTTCGACTGACTCGAGTGCCTTAAGTTGGTATTTGGCTGAACCATCTCACAGATGAGAACAGTACTCCACACACGACCGGACTTGCGCTTGATAGAGGTCGAGCAACTGCCTCGGTGTAAAGCACTGTCTCACCTTGTTAAGGATGCCCAGCTTTTTGGCGGCTAGTTGAGCTTTTGACTCAATGTGTGAACTGACATTAAGTTTCAAGTCAGCGAGATACCGAGGAGCTCAAGACGATCGGTTATTGGAAGGGATACATTTCGGAAGGTAGGAGTCAGAATGAATGGACTCCGTTTGGCGGAGATAAGACACGCCTGAGTCTTACTAGCATTGAGCGTGACTAAGTTGGCTTCGCCCCAATCGGAGGCTGCCTTCAGAGACACGTTCATACGTTCGACCATTGCCTCCCTGAGCGACTGTATTTGTACACCACTAGCTCGTGCGTTGGGTATATAGCTCTCAACAACCGTTGTGTCATTTGCGTATCCTAACGTACCTGGTATCATTAGGTCGTTGATGTGAAGCAGGAAAAACGTTGCTGAGAGCACGGACCTCTGAGGGACTGCACCATTTGATCGGACGAGCTGCCATTAATGACAACCCGAATCGATCGGTCCCTCAGGAAGTCTGATACCCAATCACAGAGACTAGTGGGTAGACCGAAGGACGGTAGCTTGCTATTACTTTATTTTTAAAAGCCAGAGATGATAGATGATAGCAGTTAAAGCTAACTGTTTTTAACTGCCCAATACTTTCTGCCCGTCTTCTCTCAATGAGGTTTTTGCTAAATTTACGCCAATAGTTGTCGACATTTTGGAAAAAATGTGCGCTGCATGATGCATGGCACACGAATGCACCTTGCTTGTATGAAAATGTAGATCTGACGTGCTGCCGCGTATTGGCTGTCACTTCGGAAAACCCTCATTAGAATAGTTTTTATAGATTCCATCTCCATGTATTTCTAAAGTTATTATACTTTTTTGGTAATAAATTCCGTGTTTTAGTTTCTTGGATATTGCCGAGCAACATAAGGGATGGCTAGATTATTCACTTATAATTCCAAAATGTAGCTTACCAGGTACTCATCAGCAATCTTCATAAGACGTTCTAGATTTTTTCGTGATATGTGAATATATTTTGAGAGCCTGTCAATTTTTTGACCACTATTCACTTTTGCCAATGATACACTGATATTATTATTATCATCATTTTGATTATGCGACGCCACGTAAAATGAAACCTCTTCTGTAATAATTGTGTCTATTTCATTAATTACTCGTTCAGTACCATACAATTCTTGATCAACCTTTTCTGAATGGCTTTCTTTTATGGGCTCTTTAAGAAGTTCCATCATATCAGCAAATTGTACGGGATGGAATGCATGTTGAAGATTTGGTGCGTTTAAAAGCACATCCCATATGTTCAGTTGTAAATGTTCCTCACATATGCGAGCCTTGAGTGGGACATAATAATTGTTATAGAAAAGTAACTGGATTCTTAGACCCTTTGGTACTCGATGAGAAGAGTTTGTGCAGCCATAGACTATGCATCCATTGGTGTGTGGTGCTCGACAATATCCAGGAATACGGAATTTAGCATTTTGTAGTTCCTCTTCAGACGATTGTAGTTGGCCGTTTTCAGCCGATGGACTATCTCCCGAAGATTGATATTCCTCAATCGGCGGGCTGTCTTCTATTGCCTGGCGAAGACTCGAGGAGTCGTCGTAGCACACGTATTCGCTGCTTAGTATAATCTGAAATAAAGAAAAATGTGGCCGTAACGGGACGCCCGGCTTTGAAATACACTTCATGACATCCATGAGTGATATTCCAAGAATCGAAAGTTGGTCACGTCCGACATCCTTGAATAGAGAGGGTTTTCTTTGGGAGGAGATCCCTACAGTACATTACCATGCGTAATCATCACTCTTGTAAGCAGGGCGATCTCCGTTGGGACAGTTGGATAAATATTGAAGGTATCCCACACCTACAACACTTAACCAAAGGTCGAAGGCAGCAGCGAAGTCCATGATATCTGCGACAGCTGATAACCTGTAAGTATTCTTCTGTTGTCAGTTAATTGCAGAAGTTAAAGTTGGAATTGTGAATCCCTGGACGTCGGCAGATTTATTTTTAGGGGTGATCTTCTACCGATAGTACGCAACTTCCGTCAGTAAAGTTGACGAGTAAAGATGTCTCGTCTTTAATTTGTAGGCGCCCATTGCTGAATTATTTTCGTATATAGCTTCTTATGTTTTGTAGCTGCAATACATAAAGATGTCGTGCCGCGGCGAAGCCGAGCGGCCAACTGATGGAAATGTAGTAACCGCTCGGTTTTATATAAAACTGACCGCGAGTACGCCGCAGCAAGCGAACGCGCACACTCGCGCCCACTCAGCGGCATATGTCTGTAATTTTAGATGTAATTTTGTGTGCTCTTTTTCTACCATGTGTGTTGCCTGACCAACTTTGTATATATTAGTTTGATAAGTTTGTATAGTTTTTAACCAGAACCAGATACCAAATAAATACTTTACTACTACCGCTCGGAGTTAAAATAGTACTACAGAACAAGCCCCACAGTCTTACATAGCGATTTAATTTCATCATCTTAAATTGCTCGCTTAGTTTTATATATATAGTCCTCCTCACCGTATCCGGTGACAGCGACCTTGATTAAAATTATCGTCTTGAGTGGGCTCTTTGATGACTAGCAAAGCCAAAATTAGTGTTGAATATGCGATTACACTGCAAGCCGACAAGATGACCTTCCACGTCATATATATGTTGTTTTGGGGCGATTTTTGAGCTGGAGTCGCTTTTTTTCCAGATCTTCAAGACGATTCGTTTCAAAGTTCTGAATTGCCTTGTGAGTTGTTGATCGCCACTAAGATGGTAAACCACTGATCTAAGGGAATGCCGCAAGCTGTTAAATGACGTTTAAGAACGTCTTTATAACGGAGATACTGGCCACCCTGATTACGCTTTCCCCGAGCAAGCTCAGAATAAAATACAGCATTAGGCAACCGAGTATCATCGTTGCTGAAGCCGTAGAACACAATACACTTAAAATACAATATAATAAAATATATTTAATATAATGGAAATAAAAAGAAAACTAAACAAAATTCCTATTAACCTAAAACACAAATGACTACATCTAAAACTATGTACAAACTTAGTCTAAAAGACCGCTACCAGTGGGCAACGTTCCCAAAATGCTGGCAGCATTGCCACGTTGTATGGCAATGCTCAACTTCTGGCCAAAATAAATACCAGCACTCTGAGAACGTGTGGCCTCGAACAGGCGAGCTGAAATCTGTTTGTACAGATTGAGCGCCTCCGACCCCCACGGCCCTAATGTCTCTACCCCAAAAGGCACAAACAATATAATAAATAATATAGATTTTACTTAATTAATATATAATTATATTTTCGTTACACAGTTACGCAAATATTATATACATAACTATGGAGTTAAAAATACATAAATAGTATATATATATTCATGAAGTCTATTCTACTACTGCCCGAAAATTTACATAGTACATATTACATAAATAAAGTTAGTCAACATTGAAAAACATTAGTAGATAAATTATATGTACCTAAAAACTAAACTGTCGACACATTTCTGATATTTAGAACCGTTATTTAATAGAGCAAGAAAGACAACGAGATTGAGGCAACAGGCGGTGGAATCACGGTATCTAAAGGCATATCTATATTAAGGCCAACAACACACAATCCCGGGAATTGCACGGTGAAATCCGACCTTTGGTTATTACATTTGATTTACCCCAACCATTGAATTTATACGTTTTTATAGAGGCACAGTTTCATATTGCAGTTTGCAGATTACAGTTTTGGCTCAAAAATAATTAAAGTATACGGATTTTTTGTTCTCTGTCGCTCGCTAAAAGTGCCGCGAAGCCAACCCGCAATCAGTGACAATTCACATTCGGGCACCTCACGCTACACAAGACCTCCCCCCCCCCCTCCTCATTGAATTAAAATGAAACATTCGTATTGCCAGTACTCTAAATTTCGTGCTATAAAAATATATTAAATTTATATACACAATCACAATTAATATAAACTACGAGTAAAAAGACCGGTGTCACGGATGAAGGGCAAAAGTGGGACTGGGCTGGCCACGTTTGCCGTACTACCCGAGAGATGGGCCCAAAACGCGAACAACTGAGTACCACGTGACGGTCAACGGCGACGAGGAAGGCCCATACGGAGATGGCGGGACGACTTGGATGCATTTCAGAACGATTGGCCAGAGCTAGCAAATAACAGACTTTGAAGTTATAGGTAGGCCTTTGTACAGCAGACTGGTGAAAAAAAAACAAGTAAAAAATAATAATATAACACGGAGATTTAAAAAAATATATATAAACTCTTACCTTCTTCTTCTTGCCACTCACACTGTCAGTCTTATAATCACACTCCTTTACTCTTTGCAATCTCTTGTCCAAAGAGGAATTTGTTCCATCACCATTCCCGATATTCTCCACTTCTTTCCCCGTATTCTCCGACACATTCCCCGTATTTTCCTCAATATTCTCCGTATTGGCGAATACGATGAATGAATCGTCATCGCTTAGGGGAGGTTTTGCTATAGAGTTGGAGAGTTGTGCATTGGTGGGTGTCTTAGAAAGGTGTTCAGATGTAATGTGGTCGGGGGCGTTCTCGTCGAATACTATGCTGAAGGAATCGTTGCAACTTTGCGATCTGAGAAAATTAAATGATTTTAAACCTTCTTATTGATTATTTGAACATGGGGGTTTGCCTTAGTCTGTTGCTATGTATAATAAGTTTGTATTTACAAAATAAAAGTAAATAAGTATTAGTATCAGTTATTCTAGTACCCATTGTACAAGCTCTGCTTAGTTTGGGACTAGATGGCGTTGTGTGTAAGTTGTGAGATATTTATTATTATTTAATATTTTGGGTTCTTCTTCTTGTTTTATGGCAAATGAAAATTATGGGAACTGGATTTAAACTGGTTGGTTGGTTAAAGCGGCTGCCCGAAGATCGCAGGTTCAAATCCTGTCGGTCCCATATTTTTTTCTACTGTTTCTTAATACCAAATACGGTAAATACGTCCTGCTTTAGGCAAATTATGAAATCTGTGTTTAAAATAGCGAGCCTTTTCAATGTACTAGAGATTTCTTAAATTAGGTTCTTTTCAATGATTTGAAATTTAAACTCACTCATTTATTTAGGCAACAAGTTCATAAGTAGGACATCAATGGCAAATAAATTTGCATACCTGATTCTCTTCGAGGGTTCAGAGCATTTGTTTAAGTCCAGCAGTACATCATTGTGCGGTCGCTTGTACGGCGCGGGGGAAGTCGCTGTGTATTCATCGCTCAAGGCAAGCGATGTGCTTTCTAGTTCCCTGCGGCACAAACAAACATACATTAATAATAAATACTCTTTATTGTAGACCAAAAACAAAAGAAAGGTACAAAAACAAACACTTAAAACTTGTTGCTCAAACCTCAGAGTTATTGCTTATAGCTATTTCTTCCACACAACCTGGCATGTAGAAGAATCATAGGAAAACAATATAGCTATACATTATTAGTTGCCAAGCTTTGTCTCAATGGCTAAGTTGACTGAAAACTCAGCCACCAGATGTCGCTCAGATCATGAGCTCAAAATGTACGGCAATTTATTTATTATTTACTTATACATATGTACAACATTACAGATTTAGACCAAGACGTCACTCATAGAAAATAAATTAACATAACATTAGACAATAATCTGATACTCTAAAGTACAAACAAAACAATACTACACACAACACAAACAATACAATAAATAACAACACCAAGGTTTCACAAAAAGACAAAATTTCGATGCAATGAGCATATTTGTAAACTTCTCCATATGTAATGGAGAAGTCAGTTTGAAGTGTAACAGATTAGTTTAAATATCAGTATTTTACGTAGAGCGACTGCCATCTACCTTTACCCAGTAAGATGTGAAATATACTCATTGTTTGACAAGTTGAAAAGACTTTGCAGCCTCTAGACTACCCATAATCACTACCTGATCAGCCATTCCCAACTGCTACTGTTAATAATACCAGCTCTTCTCATGATGCAATACCCATCGGAGCTGGTACTTGGATTGATTTTAATTCAAACCTCTTAAGTTGAATTAAAGTCAATCTAAGCAGCGGTGTCAAATCATTTTATTACAATATTATAATTTAGTTAGCTAAGTTTTATTTTAATTTTTTATTTTTTGTATTTTGTTGCTTGTTATCACGTGTTCAAGCGCCCCTTGGGGCCCATGGAAATAAATGATTTGATCTGATTTAATATGTCTAACGATATGCATGAATAATTGTTCGAATAACATATCATCACGCCTATATTACCCAGAAGGGTGTGGCAGAGGAGCACAACACCCTCATTTCACCTGTTATGTTTAGGTCCCATGGGATAGGGGGTGAGCCTAACACCATCCATCAAGCAAAATGTCCAACTCCGTGCTAGTCTTGAAAGTTACCTGACGGTAAGTTCACAAATAACACTTTGGTAATCGAACCAGAGAGCTTGCGGTTTGACGACCGGATGGCGTAGTGGGTAGAGTACCTGCCTGCGACGCCGAGGTCGTGGGTTCGATTCCCACTTAAGACAAATCTTTGTTTGCATGAACATGGGGGTTTGTCTTAGTCTGGGTGTTTCTATGTATAATTAGTATGTATTTATAAAAGAAAAGTATACATGTATTAGTATCAGTTATTCTAGTACCAATAGTACAAGCTCTGCTTAATTTGGGACTAGATGGCGTTGTGTGTGAGTTGTAAAATATTTATTTATTTACTTATTTAGAGCCGCATACGCTAACTATTTAACTAACTAGGCAGTTTTCGTTTTTAGAAATGTCAGAATGGAGTCACTGTTCAAATAAATACCTCTCAATGATTTTTGGTGCAGAATTTGTGATCTTGCGAAAATGGCTTTAAATTTTCTTTACCTATTCTCAACAACTTGTGACACAAATACTTATTTTTTTGTTTTTTGTTTAAAAAAGCTTACTAGCAATTTGCAAATACAAATTACTTGTATTCTTGTTAACACCCTCCAGCTAAGCTTAATTCGCTTGTGTTAGGAGGAAGTTTACGTACGTGGTGTAATGGCCAGTATTCGAACCCACGACCTCTCGATCGTAAGACCGATGCCTTATCCATTGCGCCACGCCCGCTTCTAATTTTGTGGTTTCGCTTTTATTAGTTAAGTAACAAATGAGAAGGTTGATATGTAATGTTACCTCATCCACTGCGCGTCCTTCTGCTGTTGCCACAAGGGCGGCGGGTCCTCCACCCACGAGTTGAAGTATCGCACGATGTGTTCGTGCTCCAGCTTCGCCAAAGCTCGCGATTCGCGAAGTACACGCTCGCGCTTTGCTTCCCTAGAAATACAAAAAACTAATTTAATCGCATAATGGGCTTCACACACGACAGCTATAACGTAACATCATACCATATAACCCAGAAGGATGTGGCAAGATGTACAACACCCACATTTCACCTGTTATGTTATTCACCTGTTAAAGGTCCAATGGGATAGGAAGTGATACCTTTCGCCATCCACCGTGCACAATTCCAACATTTCGTGATGAAATGTTCACAAATAACACGTTGCCCGACCCGGGCATCGTACCCGAGATATCACGGTAAGAGGCGCATACGTTAACCGCTAGGCCATCGAGGCAGTTAATTTACATTAATGTATGTCAAAATAAGAACATCTTATAATATATTTGACTAAATATAAAAAGATATTAGGAACTAAAACGGACCTGAAATTTGGCGGTAAAAACAACTGAAATCTTTACTTATTCTGATCTAGACCCTTCCACAACATGACAACCGTTCAACACTTGAATTAACCCCTTTGGAATAGAATTGCCTAAAATCCGTTCTAGTTTGCCCCTACACAATATAAAGAACCTCCCTGCAAAATTTCTAGCCCCGCGGTTTAGGCTCTGCGTTGATGATTCATTCATTCCGTCAGTCGGGCGAACAATTATATAATATTAAAAGCTGATCATTTGTTTTGAAAATTATGGTAATAACGAATTCCACACGGCCGAAGTCGCAGGCAACAGCTAGTTTATTGCATATTTCATTGCCTCATCAAAACATATATAATATGTTTACACCTCAGCTGTAAGTTCAATAATAAATAATAGTTTAAAAAAACTAAAAAAGCGTGTTAAAAACAACTTATTTGCACAAACTTACCTCCTAGGAAGAGTAATTCTCTTAACAGCATAAGAACAATGGTCTATCTTATTCACAGCTTCGAACACGACACCGAATCCTCCTTTACCTAACAGGCGAAGCGCCTGGAAGTCATTTTCGTATCGTCCGAAGTTCGGCGGAACGTTCTGTGGAGGCTGGTCGAGGTGCCAGCCACACACCTGCACCACCACCTGCAATTCGTACATGTTCTTTTAACGAAACAGATGTTGACATTGAGGTAAAACAATGGAGGTCGAACCTCGAACAAAGTTCACGAAAATAATGTCATATATGTCAACCTACATAAACGTACATTTAATTTTTAGAAGTATAAATAACTAAATTTAAATTTAATGTCAATACTACAATGTTCAATTTAATTATTTTTTAGGGAATAAATGAATTTCAATAAGGTACACCAACAGTGTTTGACACCACCAGTCAATGAATAATGATTTAACCCAACCATTGAGTTAATACGTTTTATAGAGGCACAGCTGTTCTCAAAAATTATTAAGAAGAACGGATTTTTCGTTTCAGTTTTAAGTGAAGACATTAATACGTCCGTCTATTTGGGTCTCATACGTGCCTTATGCACAAGTACGTTCAATGACGCTTGTAAAAAGTTTATCTTCAGAACGCCCTAAAGAACTTTGTCTCTTTAGACACTTATCTCAATGACCTCATAGCTAATCCGCGAACAGTAAGATTAACATTTCGGAGACTTCACTCTACACAAGCAACCCTAGCGGCGAATTCATACGCCTCGCATCTCGCAAACATTATGTATGGCGATCGCAAAATGTGACCTGTGACGTCATAGTGTGCTATTCTCATCTAACAAAACTATTTACAGTTTAAAAAGCAATATGTATAAGCATGTATCACCTGTTCTTGTGAGGTAGGCAGAGGCGTGGAGGCCCGTATCTTCGGAGCGAAGAACCTCGGCCAGATCATGAGGTTCATCAACAACGCTGAGGATATAGCGATGAGCAGCACTTCCTTCCACCAGTACCAAAGTGAGGCTATGTGTACGTTTAGTTGATGGTGATCTGGTTGCTCATTGCTGATGTTCGGGAGGCCGGAGTCGTCGAAGTTGTCCTCGGCAACTTGCACGGATTGGTCGCACGTTTCTTGTAGGTAGACGAAGTAGCCGTGGTCACCTGAATGGAAAAAACAAAGATTTAAAAAAAACAACTGCGTTATTCGGTCATGAGACAGAATGCTTGATGTATATTGTAAAGCAGAAAGCCCAAATTGAATTCAGAAATAAAATGCCCGTAATAATATTGGGACAGAATGTCCGATTGAGTGTACGGTTTGCATAGTGGTTAAAGCGGTCGCCTCGCCGCTTTCAATTGCGCTTCTGGTTTGATCCCCACACGGGACCAAATCTTTGTGTGATCTGCAAAGATTTGTTTTGACTCATGGTGTGCTTTGTGTGTGTGAAATGTATGCTTGTGAACACCACTGCGATAAAGGAATTATTTCTAGTAAGGCTGTTTTTTAGAAAAAAAAATGCCATTGCATAGCGAGTGCTCTAAAAATAATATGATCCACTATTGTATGTTTGATGTATTTCACTAATAAATAATAATTATGATTTTTTACATAAGATGGAACGCCAGAAGCAATTGCACTATCCAATGGTCCCAATGACAAGGCCAAATACACACATTCACTCACACAAGCACACCCAGTCTCAGAATCCAGTGCAGTGGAGAGTGGCGAGACCACACCACACATGCAGACAAAGAATAATTATAATAAGCATAATCTATTACATATTTGCCCACGTTGTATGTTGATTCCACCATCAACGATGCAAATAAGACAAGTTAATTTCGTTTGCACCATTAATTGCATCACTATTGTGGGCATTCCCAATAATCTTACCAGGTTGAGCAGTACTGCCATACAGCGTGACCAGCGACAGAGCATGGGTATCGCCGTCGTGCACAGACAGGGCGGTATCTTGCTGGTGTGAGTCTTGGAGCTGTGCCTGTGTGCGGGCAGTGACCAGTTTCCATGGCAACGGTTTGGCTGACACCGCTGTTTCTAATTTGTTGAAGTAGAATTCACTCTCTTGGATGTATAGCTGGAAAGAGACAGTTGATATTAGTGCTGATCGCATAATAAATACATAAATAAAAAAAATAATAAAAGCAGCCCTGAATCTAATACATGTCCCGTGTGCTGGGCTCAGACCTCTTTTCATGATGAAAAGGGTTATGCCATAGTCCATTCCTTCACCGTTAGCACGCGACAACATAAATATTAAATACACACATATCTTCGAAAAGACTATTGACAGAGGTGTGTGCCATAGGTTCGAACCCGAGACAGTGAACAGTTGATGTTAGTGCTGATCTCATAATAAATACATACATGTACACTATTATATACTAATCAAAATTTAAGCAAAATTTATACATAGATTAATTTTGAAAAAAAATATATTGCCGGGACAAAATCAACCTCTCAATTCAAAATATCATAAATAAACTATAATCAAAAGTAAACGTCATTTTGTATTATTCAAATTTTCAAATTCAAATTCAAATTATTTATTGATTGTTTGTTACAAGTGATTGATGTGATGATGATTGATGTGATTGATTGAGTGATGACAAGATTGTTTGTTAAGTATACAGTTCTTATGTACTAGAAATTAAGTCTCCATCTGTAACATGCCATATTTGGCGTACAATATAATCATGCATATTTATTTATAATAATTATAATTATACATTTCTCATTAGTCATATAAATTATAAAAATATCGAATTCATCACATAAAATTAATTAACATTAAAAATATCTTTACAGAATAAATGCATTATACAAAATGAAGAACCGTCTTATAATTACATTAATTATTAACTTAAAATTGGTCATTTAAAAAATCATTTATTGAGTAATAAGCTTTATTACTTAAAAAATCTCTAAGCTTATTCCTAAATTCATTTAAAAATTCTATCTGTTTAATAGAGTTTGGCAATTTATTAAATAATTTTACACTAATACCAAATACACTTTTTTTAAATAATGCCGTCCTACAACCTGTAATTTTTAGTGTGTCTTTATGTCGTGCACTTTTTAGAGTTTCATATTTATTCACGTCCTTTTTTACAATGGTCACTGCTTCGTAAATAAATAGAGCTGGTAAGGTCAATATTTTTAATTTAATAAATGATGGTTTGCACGAATCGGTCTGTTTTAGTCTGCATATGCTTCTGATACACCTCTTCTGGGCTTTAAATGCATATTCTCGGTCGGCACTATTGCCCCAAAATAAAACACCATACTTAATTATAGATCCTACATGAGCATGATACGCTGTTAGTAATGTGTCTTCATTAGCAACCTTCCTAAGTTTATAAAGCGCGTATGAAAATTGGTTTAGTCGAGTACAGATATAGTTAATTTGTGTTTTCCAATTTAGATCAGCATCTATAAAAATACCAAGAAATTTAGTACACTGGACCTCTTTAATAGCTTTCTTTTAATTCTTCTCTTTAATTCTTTTCGCAAATCATACAATTTCTATCTTTCATATCTCCGTTTTTCCCCCCTTTTCTATAAATACTTTTAAAAAAAAACCTTACTACTTTTAAGAGCACCGCCATTAACATCGCTAACCTCAAAAAAATAAAGAGAGATCCTATCATTTACCTGTCGATCATGAACCCCGATATACAAAGAGGGTTGTTGTGTGATACCCCCTTCAACCAAGGTCTGCGTGGCCTCCCAGAGCACGTCGATATTTTGTAAAGTGCCCGAGTGGAGGCGCCACATGCCTGCTACTGGGGCGTCGAGCTATAGGCAAAAATAAACGCAGTATTATTACATAATATTATATAATATCACCGATTGATACAGTAAGAGTGACAAGTGATTAAAGTACGATTTTTTTAATTTGTTTAAAAAACGACTGCCTGACTAGGAATATCTCCTGTGTTGCAGGGGTATTCACAAACATACATTTCACACACACAAAGCACACCCAGAGTCAGAAAAAAACTTTGCGGATCACACTATGATTTGTCCCGTGGGATCGAACCCACAACACCAGCGCAGTCGAACCACTACGCCAACCGTGCACTCCTTAATTATACTAAAGTTTAAAACTCATATGCAGGTTGTGCGCGTCGTGCTTGAGAGGGGTCGTCGCCATGTTTCTTTCATTGGTCTGTACGGCACACACAAAATAAGTATCATCCGCCACGGGCCTCAACGCTGTTTATGGCAGGACCTTGATCTAATGCTTGCCTAGGCGTTGATGTGTTGCTAGGGACATTAATAAAAAAATATGTATATGGACTGCGACAAATATGGTCTAATTCGAAATCAAATTATTTTGATTGACATCGTCACGACACTGCTGCTATATACCTTTTGCTGCCAGAGAACCTTGCCGCCATCTCCGTTCTTGATAGCCACGACTCCCTCCGGCAACGCCACGGCCACAGCCACCGGCATCGCCACGGGCGGTGTGTCCGCGCATTCTCGACGAGATAGCGCTATCCGGTGCTCGGCTACACTGAAGTTCCATCTGTGAAAGAAAGGTTTGATCAGGAACTGACAAATAAAATCGAATGCTAAGTTTAGGCTATACAAATAAGACTCTCCAACTTGAATACATGCCATTTAGTTTTGTCTTTATTTTATAATGTTATACTGCATGTTAAATTTAATATTAATAATAATCATAGTTAATCATACACAATGTAAATTGTTAATGATAAATAAATAAATAAATAAAAATTACGGCCTCAGTAAATGGCGATTAACTAAATTATGAATTCAATCTATTGGTCGACATAGAACAAATAGTAGTAATAGCAGTTAAATAAATCATTCAATTAGCGTTATAAGAAAACCTTGGTGGTTTTTGGCAACGCTATATGATAAAGTCAAAGTCAAAGTATTTTAACATAGGTTAAAAGTTGATACAAAAATTAAATAATGTCCGGCTATGTTTGGCCTAAGGGATGTAAATACAGATATTTAGATTCTAATAATATTAATTAAACATACATTTAAAAATTAGAAATAATAATTAATTAACTATGTCTTAATATTTATATCATTAAGGTATAGTTATCGTGTAATATCCCTGATGTAAATTGTTTTAAGATAGCTCTTGAAAAAAGTTATCAAATAAAAAATCTAATTAAATGGGCAATTTACGCTGTATTGTGATGGATTATAAAATAGCATGGAACATAAAACGAACGTACAGTAATAGTAACGCAAATAGTCACAGTATGGAGTTAATTATATTAAAAACGTACAAGAAATGAAAAATATAATGTATGTCCAAACAAGCGGTCGGTATATCGTCCAAATAGAGAGCGATTGGGGTGTCACGCGGCTGATTGGACCCCATAAGGAAGGAAGGAAGAAGTCTAGGAACTTCAAATAGTCTACCACAAAAACAAATCCTGATGGAGACCCAGAATACCTGTTTAAGGTATATTTTTAAAAAACTTCAAAAAGCGGAGTAGGTTCTCAATTCGATTGTTTTCTTTTTTTATGTTTGTTACCCGATTACTCGAAGACTAGACCGATTTGAGAAATTCTTTTTTTTCTGAAAGCGTATACTTGTCATGTGTTCCCATTTTCAGCAGGTCACGATTTGATGATAGGATCCTACAGAAATTGAGGGCAACTTTCAAATTTTAAGGGCTTCTTCTATTTTGTTTATTGTGTATTACCTAAAGCTACACAGACATTTGCATCTAGCAGTCAGCATGTCATGTTGCTGAGCTGATGCTGGAAGGTACAACTCCTCCACGTTTAGGAGTACGAGGATATGAGGCGAGACGTTAAATATTATTTTAGCCTATATGTAGTTCTATTGTTACTAACTTTTCACTGCCACTCCGGGGATCGAGCGCACGCACAGTGTTGGCATGCCTCCTCAACACGAGCACATCTTTGCCGGCGCCCGCCGTCTGCTGCTCACTGCTGCATCCCCCCGAACCGCACTCGTAGATCACGCCACCTGTGTGAGCGTCCAGCCCGAACCAAAGGGTTTCACGAGCACCTGGAGAACGAATTTAGGATCAGGTAAGAAAATATAATATAGGAAGCAGGTATAGTTTATGTTTTATAAGGAGGCCAGCGCAGGGTTGTGGTGGATATACACATTTGCCTAAACTTTCTCGAAGACCGGATGGCGGAGTGGGTAGTGTACCTGCCTGCGACGCCCGCTTAAGACAAATCTTTGTGTGTATAATATAAACATGAGGGTTTGTCTTAGTCTGGGTGTTTCTACGTATAATAAGTATGTATTTACAAAAGAAAGAATATATGTATTAATATCAGTTATTCTAGTACCCATAGTAAAAGCTCTGCTTAGTTTGGGACTAGATGACGTTGTGTTTAAGTTGTGAGATATTTATTATTATTTATTATTTGGGGTTCTTCTTCTTGTTTTGTCAATGACTATAGTAATTATGTTTAATAATTTCTATTTAGATCAACAGGATGCGACTAGGACGCCTTTTTGGTTGGCCTGCATAAGGTCTTTTAGGGTACATAGGGTAGGAAGTAATGGTCAGGTCAACAGATGGGTAATATGCCTATATTACCCATCTGTTGTCCTGCCCATTACTTTGTAGAGGAAAAGGGTATGATGTTCCTCCACCACAAAGGGAGGATCCTGCGACCAGGCTCGGTGGTATTGCCTGACGGACAGCTGTCCAACGGTAGCGTATTGGAAGTGGTATATATGTATACTCTCTGTGAACACTTCGTTATCGCGATTCAGCTCTCTTTGACATACGTCACGTATGTGTCACTACTTATGTGCGGATACCGCCACAACTTCATGTTATTTTATGCTAATAATAAGCAATAAAACATGATGACTCACAACCGTGACATATTTTAGTACATGTGTCAAAATTATAAATATTATAACTATAGAATAGTTAGTTGCGTCAATACAAACTAACGGTAATACCCGAGACAGAACTAATTTCATTATACATTTCTCGGAACTGTCGGTACAATGATTTATGTACAATATAAAGACTACATGTCATTGTATTTTCAAGAGTGGCTTTGTTTAAGTAGCGGAGATAATGTTATTGGTAAGGATTAAATAAAATATACCTACAGCCTCGATGGTCTAGTAGTTAGCGTATGCGCCTCTCACCGCGAGGTCTCGGGTTCGATTTCTGGGTGGGCAAAGGCGATATTCTCATCCCCTATCCCATGTGAGGTAAACAAAATAATGACTCACTTCTTACTTAAACCTCTAGTATTCTTTTTCTGTGCTTAGATCCCTTAATTCACAATCTTGGTAATAATATTTAGAAAAAACCCCCGTACAGAAACTCATTTATTTTAGTTTTATACGATATTTTTTGCTTGCTAACTTCTAAAATTACGGTCTGCCACGGAACCGTTTAACCCTTTTACCCCATTTGGGGTGGAATTTTTAAAATCTCTCTTAGTGCGCCCCTACACCATCTAAGGAATACAAAATTTCAAGTTTCTAGTCATTTTTATTTTATTTATTAGGGATAAACAAACAGTTACAACACACAGTTAAATGTGCACTCACAACGTTATACACAAAATATAAGTGAAAAATTGGTGACATTTTTGCAACTTAAAATTAAATAATAAAAAGAAAAGAAACAAGAGGCAAAGAATGCGATCACCTCCAGTTATTCCTTAATTTGCTTGATATTTTGTATTAATGTAGTTCTAAATACGTTAGCGCGCATGGGAAATATATATAAATCTGTAAAATTATCGTTATAATTTTGACACAAGCGTCGCAAGGGTGCTCGAACTCCGTCCCGGACTCGTCATAGCGGTTAGGGCACTGCGTTGATGAATCAGTTGGTCGGGCGAACAACTATATAAGTATAGATAGATATAGATATATCATCGTCGTAAGCACAAGCCAATGCTATACAAATCCAATAACACCAATTGTGACGTCACAATTAATTCAATTACAATTTATCGTCGTACATGAATTATTCGCATAAACACTACGTAACAGTGACGTAGATTTAATTCCATAAACATATGACTGGTCGGGTAAGTATATTATTAGAACTGTTATATTATAAGCTATAAGATACGCACACATCATAATAATAATATTTAATCTATTTATTGTCTTAGCCCCGATTCACCAAAGATCTTGGATCTATGGTTTTGTTTTATTCAACCTCTATTTGCATCAAATCTTTTTTTAAACACCCCCGCACTATGAATTACTCCTGCGTCGCGGGGGTGTTTACAAACATAAATTTCACGCACACAGAGCACACCAGAGTCAGAATAATTTTTTGCAGATCACACAAAGATTGTCCCGTGTCGGGATTTGCCCCACAACACCAGCACAAGTGAAAGCGGTGAGGCGTCCGCTTTTAACCTTTACGCCAACCGTGCACTCTCTTTCATTCAATGTTTGCATGATACAGAGTGATTGAAAGCTGTTGCTTAGCGTTAACTTGAGTTTAAAACGTTGGTGAAATCGGCTGTTAATCATCGCTGTTTTGTTCATTATACCAATTCGAATTCAATATTTATAGTTGAGACTGGACAAAGTCTGTCGGGTCAGCTATATTGCAGGCACGGGTCTTAATCGCGTAAATACGAACGAAGAAAAGCGATAAAACACATAATCACCCCCAATTTAAACGTAGCCAAACATTGCTCAAGATATCAATATAATTTACTTTGCGGACATAGGTGTGGGTTATACATTTACTTTATATGATATACTTTAGATTTATAATAGTAATGTACCTAATGTATAACTGTTATATGTTCCAATAAATAAAATAAAAATAAAAATAAAAATCATTGTGGAAGTATTTAATAGATTGCCAGCAAACTTAAAGAATATAGTTTATAAAACATCATTATTTAAATCTAAGCTTAAGATTTTTTTACTAGAAAAATGCTTGTACTCCTCCTTGTCAGATTTGTATTCAAATGATAAATAAGTAAAATAAATACAATGTAATTTTAACTATCATTTTCGACATTTTTATTAATTTATTATCATTTTTTATTTATTAATTTTATATTATTTATTATTACTCGACATTGAATTATTTATCATTTGACTAAAATTTTATATGTATTATCTTTAATTAAATTATTGCTAGTGTACATAGTATAGAAATTCATCACTGTTGTTATGTTTTTCAGACAAAATGTAAGTTGTTATTGAAATAAATAAATGAAATGAATGAAATGAAATATTTTCAGTCGGTTACGATCGGTGTGATGCGATCGAAACCATCAAGCAAAAACCGGCCAAGTGCGTGTCGGGCCACGCGCAATAGGGTTCCGTAGCTAGTCGTAACAACATTAAACGTACCGATTACCGACAAATAGCCAAAATACCAACAAATAGCCAAAATACCAACATATTTTTGCCAGCAAAAATAACTTTGTTTTTCATAGTGTTTTATGTAATTTGTATCAATAACAAAGTTATAATTTGCGGTTGCTGAAAAAGTGCTATATCTCAAAAACTGCCGACTGTATCTCATTCAAAACAATTTTGGTTGAAAGTTTTTATTAAGATCTATAATATATATTTTTTTTAGATTTTTCACTCCTGTACTTTAAAAGTTAGAGGGGGGGACACTCATTTTAGCACTTTGAAAGCGTCTATCTTTGGAACGATTGACATTGAAAAAAAATGGTTTTAGAAACTTCAATATAATTTTTACAGACCTATCTATAGACACCCCACACGTATAGGTAGAATGAAAAAAAAACAATTGTTTCAGTTCAATGTATGGGGAGCCCCCCTCTAATATTATTTTTTTTTTTTTGTGTAAATATCGTAAAGCGGTTAACAGAATACATCTACCTACTTAGTATCTATTGTGTAGTCCTAATAGTTTCGGAATAAAGTGGCTGTGACATACGGACGGACGGACAGACAGACAGACATGACGAATTTATAAAGGTTCCGTTTTTTGCCATTCGGCTACGGAACCCTAAAAAAGGTATTTATGCCTTTAAAAATATTATAAATAATATAATTAAGACCCGTGTCTACAATATATAATCAACAAAAATGTAAGTCTGTAGAGTATCCACTTATACAATATTATCCACTGTAGTGAATAAGGGGCGTACCCGCGTATGTACTAAGCAAGCATACAAACGTGTATCTACAGCACTTATAAATCATTTCATGAAACATCTGCAAATATAGTTCAGCCACAACATTCATACACATAATAATACAGATTCTGATTGTGTGCGTGGTGACACAACATTGGTATTTTTAATCTTCCGATTAGGGCTAAACTTATCTATCACGAGGCCGCTTATATAATTATTATTTTGTTTATTTACTTCATTTTAGTAATAAGGTTATCTTATGGATTTCGATTTTTGGATAGGTGCACAAAGTCTAGACGATTTTTTTAACAAAACTACAACGCAGCTATCGCTGGCGGTAGAACTTGTTAGATTGAATAAACTCTATACGTAGATGAAGGACCAAATGAGGCATGGTATAATTTCGAATGAGCTCTATATGTAGATGAAGGACCAAATGAGGCATGGTATAATTTCGAATGAACTCTATACGTAGATGAAGGACCAAATGAAGCATGGTATAATTTTGGGTAAACTTTATACATAGATGAAGTACCAAATGAGGCATGGTATAATTTTGGACTGCAAGAACGTTTAATACATAGATAGGTATATGCCTTTTTACATGTATAAAAATGCAAAGCACAAATACAAGCATATTTTTACTTCTCCACTATCCACCACAGTCTATTTTATTATTTTTGACGAAAATAATGCGAGAAACACGTATTACATACAAATTGACTACAATTAATGTTCAAAATGTTCAGAAACGTGATTTTAATGTCGTAAAAAGATACAATGGGAAAGTTTATGTTACTGATTCTCAATAAACTTTAAGGGTTCTCGTAAAATAAAATAAGGTTGTATTCAGAACAAAATGGATCACAGAAAAAATTTCTATGTAGAAATCGAATCCAACACCATCGCGATGGTAAATCAAATGGCGCGGTAATGTAATTAAACAATTCTGCCACATGTGCACTCCAGTCAATCTATATTTTATAAGTATTGAGACTAAAAATTGTTATTTTCTTACTAAATATTAGATATCACGGCATATTTACCGTGTATGTACCATATTGCCTGTTTCATCGTGCACAAAGAGCTTGCAACATCTCTGAAATATCGAATTAACTCGCTACAGCAAGTATACATGGTAAATATCCCGTGATATCTAATATTTAGTTAAAAAAACTATATTTTGGTAATTTTAAGCAGTTTTAGAAGCAACATTGATATTGTCTTAATTTTTACGTGACCTTGAATAAAGTTAACTTAACATAAAATTGCGTGATAAGTAAATTTTTCAGGTACAGGTATGATCTGCAAGCAACCCTGACATAATATACAATATGATATTGTTTAAATTCTCTGCGCCGTCAATAGATGACCTAAATACAGTAGATAAGCGTGGGTGGAAAGAACAAACACAAATAGGAGCTGCCATACGAGTGTCAGATAGATTTTGTTGTGGTTTTGAAGTTTTTTTACAATTCTATGTCGACAAAATCAATCACGCTCGTATGCTAGTCCTTCTCGCTCCAATGACGTATGCTACTTGTGCTTTTAAGAAAAACATTATCAAAAAACATATAACACGACTTTCGCGGTCTTTCTGGGCAATCTCTAGAATACTGAATCAGTTTTAGCCAATGCTTATCAACAACCCATGCTAGATTTTATTAGCCATAGCTTAAACCATATAAAGATGCACAATAAATATTAGAAACTAGATACATAAATCAGAATAAATGTAGGTTCATTGGCATTTTTTCTTGCATTAGGCATATTGCCAATATATTAGCTACTTATTTTAGAGAAATAGGACTCAAAAACTGATAAAAAAACAAACTCACCAGCTATAACTAGGTCATCGGAATACTTGAAAGAGGAGGATAGTAACTGCTCTGCATTGAACGGCAGTGGTTCAATGGTGTCTCCACTAAGACTGTACAGTGAACCACGGAGGGATGGCACCAGGCGCACCCACTTGCCTCCAGATGTGAGCTGGAAAGTATTGTTTATTTAGAAACCTAACATTGCAGTTGTTTCTCCCTAAATGGATAGGCAAAGGTATAGCTTAGACTATTTAACCTGTTATATTATGATTTAAAACTCTCCTTCTACAAGGAGTTAGTGTTCAATCACCATGCAAGTCATTGGACAGGCAGTATGGGAGACAGTTGATAGCTGACCAATAGAATGAAGATTATTTTGATTATTCCTCATGCTTATAGGTCAGACGCTGTGAGTTTTTGACACCTGCAAGCAGATAAGCGACGACATGCGATTAATAGCCAGTTGATGAATCTAGGTACTAGATTAGAAACTATTCGGCATATCCCGGCTAAAGTAATGTGAGTAACCCGTATTTGCAATAATAATGCAGATTAGCCTGCTTCAACTGAAAACAGTGTTATGTATTGGGAGGCTAGACAGCAGTGTGAGGACACAACAGGACAAGTAGCAAAATTTTACATTCTGTAGAGACAATAATAAGAGCAATATATATAATAAACATCACTACTCAAAAATAGAACTGCCTAATACTAAGAACAGTCAAAAATAATTAAGCTAAGCATGGCTAAATGCTATATATAAATCAAATAAATAGGTATATAAATGCATTCTCGAACATGTAATTGTCATAATTACCTCAACATGATGCAAGTTGGAGGATAACAATGGCTGTGTTTCCAGGTCCCAGGCTTTGATGCCATTCTGTGTGGAGAAGGCTGTCAGTCGTCCGTCCAAAGTGCTCACTATCACCAAGCTGCAACCATAGAGATCTACTCAGAATTCTAATTATGAAAAAATAACTTATTGGGGTGATGCAGTCTTTATGAATACACATAATAGTAATAATAAATAATAGCAGGGCCTCTTCTCATGGTGAGAAAGGTTAGGCCATAGTCCACCTCGCTGGCCAAGTGCGGATTGGTAGACTTCACACACCCTTGAGCATTTTTTAGACACTCTCAGGTATGTAGGTTTCCTCACTATCTTTTCCTTCACCATTAACCATAATAATATCAACATAAAAATAGTTTAACATGCATAATGCCAGAGTCCTGCAATAGAGCAGTGTATGTGGTCTTCAATAGATCTGATGTTCATTCAATATCCAATACCAACAAAAGATATTATGGAGACTGGACTCATTAGTTGTATATGATCAGGGTCTACCTATCTATGGAGATCATCTAATGGGCTTTTGGGACTTAAGGCTACAGGCCACTAAGACTAAGAAAAGAGGTTGTTAGGCAAGTTCAGTCCTCCTGTTAAAAGATGATAGAAAATACAGCATTACTCTTAGAGGCAGAGTAATTAAAAACTAACTATCGGTGATATGTAGGGCACAACAAAACGTAATATGATTAATAGTTAAAAACAAGAAATAGTGAAGTAGAAATAAATATTTCTATTTTTTATTTATTGTCAGCTTATGTAAAGATAAGATTTTATTATACATAATCATTGTGATGTAAGTTGGCTGCTTAAGCAGCCCTGAATAAAAGTAAGTTCAACAACCTCTGAAGTTAAAGGTTTCTAGTAAGGTAGTAGTTTACTAGTATTATTTTACTACAATATCATATTTGTATCATATTGATTTTAAGCAAAAACAGTAGTTGCTTGTTCACTTTCACATGGCTATGATTCATTTACACTTTGTAGAGATAAGTTATCAAGGTCATAAGTGTGATTTGGACAATTTTAAACCAATATGCAATGTTTACATTCGATCCGATTTATCTGTGCTATTATAGCATTCTGAATTACAAGCTTATAATAGCGTGATAGTTAGATTGCTACGGTTCTTTCTAGAAATATAGTAAGACATCGAACTTGTCATGACATGTTAAAGTTAGTTCTTTTTTATAAACTATGCTTTTATGTTGAGCTAAATATTTATATGTTTATACCAGTTGTTTTATAGGTGCATATATTATCAAATACAGAGCAATAAATATAACCAGTTCTTTATCAGACAGCCCAAAAAAGACCGAGTTTGTTTTGTAAACAAACACAAGTCGGTTGTTCTTCAACTTGTCAACAATTTGAGGTATTTTCAGCAAATAGTTTAAGGAAAGTATGAGTAAAAATGGCACTGAAAACTCACTCGTTTAACACTGGGCCTTCCTTTACATTATTAGGATTACAGAACGGTAACTTTTGCACAGTATCATCGGCACGTATACTACATACGATAAAAGTTAACGCAAAAGCTGCCTTCAGAGCGATTACCCGCCAATACCAGTCGGACATTGTATTACTACTGAATTATTTTTGGACATTTCAACCCGATAACCGGTTGTTTTATTTTTATTATGAAATCTTTGAAAAATATTGCGAAGTGCACGCAGCTGACATCAAAACTTTTTTCCACAGACTAAATCTATCTGAAATAATTCCACGTAATATCTGTCAAATTACAAAAGGCGTTTTGTTATATAAACATAATTCGTTTTGTTTCCTTAGGCAGGTTCTTAACGAAGTATCTGGTTCCGAATCAAATATTTTTTTAATAAATTTTAATTTCGATTCCTGATTCGGAATAAACGATTTATAAATTCAAGAGACTATAATGAACCATTAGAGTGAGAAAGTCAACTCTGTGGAATTAATAAACCATGTCTTCTGCTACACAATCTATTTAAATCGTAGACAGAGAAATTTAAACAAAACTTTATTTAAACTGCTGAATTCCAACTGTCTGATTTTGGCCAAAAATTATGAAATATTGCTAAATAAGTTCATTTTTGACGCAGGATATCAATAGAAATGATAAGCGGTCGTGGGTTTACCATGGTAATTCACGATGATTTTATTACGGTAAACAACGATAGAATACGGATAGTTTGCCGTAGTCTTTTATAGGTTACCGGTGACATAATTAAATTTATTTTGACCAACCTCAGTCAGAGTAAGAGAATGTAACCAACGCATTTTTACATTTCACCTTGTTTTTTAATTTCTTATTACTATAGTATTAGTATTCTTACTTTTTACTAAAATAAATATGTAGAATTTGATTTATAAATATACTAATTTTATAAAAAATACATTTTTAAAGAAATAAAAGTAGTGTCCCTCCGACATCCGATTCAAGACAAAGTTGCCGGTGGTTAGGGCTCCAGATATAGGTAGATATGCGTGCCGGGTCGAGAAGCACCGCTTTCTGTATCTGACCCTTGACTTAGCTGCCTAACGCGAGCCTCTTAATATTGTATTTGAGGCTCTTGCTTGGGTATAAGTCCACTGACCGTAACAACTATCGGCACAATGACTGCTGAATCCACATCTCATATATTGACAATCTCGTGAGATAGTGCCAAATATTTCGTTAGTATCTATATATAACTTATCTGAAACAGATAAGTTTCAGCTTTTACGAGTGGGATGGTTATATCAAAAACCACTGCGTCGCGTCGCACTCTCACACTCGATCTATCACAACTATGTCAGGTCTATTAAGGTAAATACCTGTCATAGAAGATAGTTCGGTCCAAGTACAATGTGACGTTAACATTTTCAAGGAATGGCTCATGAACGTATGTGTAATACAGCGCCTCGACAGGTTTGTATCGCAAAGCAACATGCTCGACATTCATCGACCTTGCCGTCGCTCATAATATAATATTTTCGGAAGTTATTTATCTTAATAACTTCATTTACGGCGATAATTCTACTACGGGTGACAAATAAATGCTATGCCAAAATATGTTTGTATTGTCAGCTTTCGACAACCACCCTTCATCCGTAATCTGGTCTGGTCATGCCCAGCTCGTAATACCCTGTTGAATGGTTTTTGTAGGATTTTGCAATCGTAAACGCTTTTGACTAAAATGAAATTTAGAATATTGTAAGTCTATTATATTTAAGTAAGTAGTTAATCTATTAAAGATTACGGTAAACTATCTGTCAACTATCATTGTTTACCAGCGCTTACGAAATAAATTATGCAACCCTTTCAAATCAAGTCAAGAGATCATAGACTACATAAAAAAAAGCAAGAGATAAGAATTGTTTTGTTAGTTTCTAACTAACAGCAGCACTGTCTGTTGAGCTAGTTACGTTTAGCATCACTAATTTTAATTACTCTGTGGATTGTTTGACAACGACAATTTGACAAGTCTTTTATTTTCCATGCTTCGTATTTTTGCGGATTTCTATTTCATTCGTGTTTTGGGATTTAAAGAAGACAACAGTCATCCAATAGCTCGTGCAGGACTGATTCCAGTCCACCTACCTTCTATTTTTGAGCCGTTACTTTAAATTTTCAACATGACATTGGGAACTTACAACAGGCACCAAGCTCAGAGGAAAAAGTAAGATTTATTTTAAGTTATAACTATATAGCCTTGTTTTTATTAATAATTGATGTGTATTTAATCATGATTTCCTTATTTTAGGCAAGCTGCTTTGGCAGCAGCGTTTCCCCAAGGCATTCGCTGTCAGAAATGCCTGGAATATGGTCACTGGAGCTACGAATGTACTGGAAAACGCAAGATTTTGGTTCGTCCATCTCGTACACAGATCCTCAAGAAGAACTTGAAGACTAAGGAAGAAGGCTCATGCAGGTTCGTTGTTTAATTTTTCAAACAATATTTTATTTTATAGAAAAAAAAATCTAAATTTACCCTCAGTTATTAGACTCATCAAGTCACTCTTTATGTGTATTAATTTTTATCATTTACCGTCATCTTTGAAATAAAATTAATTCAAGTCAATTGAAACAAGTGGCAAAGTAATATTTTGAAATCCACCCCATATTGTTATATTTTTCCATTTTTTTTTTTTTTTTAATGTTTAGTCTTGAAATAATGGGGTTACAATTTTTAATGGCATATATCTTAAAAGTCTTGGTAATCCAAGTACTTCAAAGGTATATAGTATTATTCATGAGAATTTGACTACCCTCATCAAAGATCAATAATGTTTGTCAGTTATTTAATTGTTTGAATTGTTCCTTTAGCAATGGCAGTTGCAAGATACCAAACAAAAAGAAGAAGGCCAATGCAGACACTTCCGACAACAGCTCAGCCTCAGGCAGTGGATCTGATTCCTCATCCGAAGACTCCAGCTCAGACTCTGAAAGTGGCAGTAGCAGTGGGTCCGGAAGCGGCAGCGGCAGTGGCAGTGGCAGCGGAAGTGGTAGTGGCAGCGGGAGTGATAGTGGCAGCGGCTCTGAGGATGAATCATGTTCGGATTGCTAAGAAGTTTGTATACAGCACCATAAATTAGCTGATACCCTCTATTTTTTTTATCAAACTTGACCAGTCTCATTGTAGGAAGTGATGGCTTAACATCTAGTCTAAAGCTTATATAAGCCACAAAAGAGGATTTACAGAACTATTTGCATCTGCCTGCTGGCGTAATTTACATTTGGATTGTGTGTATTATAACCAAAAGTAATGCTACAAGCAATTTTCTCTGATTACCTACAGAATTGATATTAAAAATGTCTAATTCTTTTGAGAAAATATTAATAATAAGTTTGCCAAGAGATTTCCAGATATATTTTTTACATATAATTTTTTATGATATATTTTTCTATGCTTTCCATCTACACTGATTTTCATTTAATAAGTGGATATTGGTCTTGAATATGTTTTAAAAGCTTTTTTGAATGTGGGTATCAGCTTCTTTAGTCCCCAAGGGTATAGTTACGAATTGATGTAGGCTAAAAATCAGCAGGTCTATTCATAATGCTGGACATTAATTAAGAAATTAGAATAAAATGACACTGTTTTTAAGATATTTTTAACCTGCAGACAACTTTTTATCTATTTTTTTTTATGTAGAACATGGCACACTCATTCAGCATTTTGTTTAATGCAGTTAATAGAACAGTATAAAACGTTGTGAAATACATAAGTAAATTAAAATTAAATTAATAAAGAAAAGTGCTAAATGGGTTTGTAGTCATTTTCCTAGATATAAAGCTGTGAATTTGTTGTATGTTGTAGAAGATGTTTCAATATAAGATGCTAAAAGTAACTGTGTGGCTGAATGAGAGAATGAATGGATTGATGTACTTAGGGATTTGGTCATTTTGTGTTAGGCTTCATTTCCACTAACAAGAAAAAGCATTTGTTCGTAAATATAGCCAAAGTATGTTTAGAAAGTTTTGAAAGACTATATTTACCGTTACTTGAAGATTTAGTAATAGAGGACATTTATTGGCGAACATGTTTATTGAAACAAAGAAGGATAAAGGAGCGAATTGTACCTCCTTACATTTCTTGGACACGGCCAACAGATTGGTCAATAAATTGCCGCTATAAGTGGAAATTTAGTCAATAGTATATGTTTGTGCTTTGTGAAATGCTGTGTTAATATATAGACTAGAATTAAAGTTAATATTATCAATTACATATTTTACATGTCATAGACGTAATATTTCTAAGACTGTATAGTAAATGTCTCTTCAATTAGTCTCACGATTTAAATAGAAACAAAAATGTAAGAATTTTGATATAAAACAAAATATATAATTTAAATGGTAATCTGTTTTTTATTTTCATATCACACCATGTTTATATAATATTATTATGCTTGACCATTCAAGTAATATGTAAGCGGAGTTTTTGCTATTTTAGACCCCCTACTCCCAAGTGAGTCCACCCCTTTTTCAGAAAATGTATTCTGGTGGTCATCCTCCATTTCTTACAAAGAAAGCATATCAAAGTGTAAATAGAAAGTATTGGAATTGGAACTGTGCTCATAATAGACCACAGTGTGTGGTGACTGTGCGCAGTATAGGCAGGTATTGTATTTAAAAAAGAGCTGCAAAAAGACGTGTGGCCCATGAGGGGATCGAACCCGCGACCTTCGCGTTATTAGCACGACGCTCTAACCAACTGAGCTAATGGGCCGATGAAATCAGTAGTTCAAAATATACGCCATATTCTACTCGTGAATAAAAGTAATAAAAATGTTTTGCGGTTTTCAAAGAGGAGCACAGATACGATAAGTTTTTGTTGCATATCAAGTTATTATTTACGTCGGTGTTATTACTCAAAGGGTGTGACAGATTACGGTCTTTAAATAAATAAATATTTCACAACTTAACACACAACGCTATCTAGTCCCAAACTAAGCAGAGCTTGTAATATGGATACTAGAATAACTGATTCTAATACATATTTATTTATTTTTTTTGTAAATACATACTTATGATACATAGAAACACCCAGACTAAGACAAACCACCATGTTCATGCACACAAAGATTTGTCTTAAGCGGGACTCGAACCCGCGACCTCGGCGTCGCAGGTAGGTACACTACCCACTCCGCCATCCGGTCGTTGTATGTACGGTGTATGGTGTATGTGGTACCCACACTTCACTTATTTCTTGTTTCACTTGTAGGTCCTCCACAAAGTAGTTGATAGTCATTGGTAGTTTTTAAAGGAGGGGTGTGCTTATTCTAATGATTAACAG
The DNA here is from genome assembly GCA_905147285.1 of Hypena proboscidalis. NCBI lineage: Eukaryota > Metazoa > Arthropoda > Insecta > Lepidoptera > Erebidae > Hypena > Hypena proboscidalis. Next base: position 14,992,928 of record LR990147.1, on the reverse strand, counting down.
TATTATAGTGCTGGGCTAACAACCAGTCACGGCCTCTCATGACATTCATAAGCGCCTCTTGTGCACGCGGAATGGCAGTTAGTAAGGTGGGCCATGGGCTGTATAGTTCCAAACTCACATTACCCAGTAGATTAGAACTAGAGATAAGTAACATAGTAAAAATAAATAAGTACCTACGCCAACTCCCGGCGTTTAGGAGCGCACGATACCTAAACTTGCTCGAGGCGTAGGGTTGTCACTTGTCAGATTGATATTTTAAATTACCTGTACAGAAATCATTTTTTTAATTATAAAAAAAACGTTTTTTTTACAAAACAAAGCATTTATTTATGTCAAGTCAAAGTCAAATCATTTATTTCCATGGGCCCTAAAAGGTGCTTGAACACGTCAAAACAAACATCAACGTTCAAATCTCTGATGAAGGAATACTATGGATATGCTGTAAAAAAATGTTAAATGAAAAGTCTAAATCTGAGCTAATAAGGATAGTGTCATCTTTGTCTAGCATATGTTATTAAAGAGAGATAACTATATGATTATCTGTTCTTCTTAGTTGCAATTTCGTCTGTCATTTTATTTGCGTGGTCGATCCGCCATTTTAGTCTGCCGTCGTTGACTGCTATAATTGGACAATTGGTTTGAATGTAGTGTTGTAATCAAACATCTTATCGATGTTTTTTTATAATACTCTTTTAAATGTATTTTGTTGTGCACAGATTATCTGAAAACGAAAATAGAAAAAGAATTTGGTTGGAAGCCATAGGACAAGAAAATTTAAGAACAAATGTTTTAGAGAAGATATTGGTTTGGACATTTTAATGAAAGTGCATTTAACAAAACTTGAAATCGTAAGACTTAGAGATGATACAGTGCCATGTCTGTTTCAAAGAGTAAGTACCTATCTAGTATATTTTGTAATTCAAAACAAATACATAATGCTTAACAATCCACGCAGCATTACCCTGTCATTATCAAGTCATCCGAGAGCTAATACACAAGGCATTGGGTCCCATTCAACAGATATTTATTGATTACATCCAGTTAAGTTTTTTTCTACTTCTTAAACATAATAATTATCATTAGTCAATGTTTCGTCATAATTATAATTTCAGGAACAATCTTCAGATCAGCACCAACCTTCATCGTCAAATAATGCTGAATATTCCTCAGGCAAACAGCATAGTTTGGTATGTGATGTTTCCAATTAATTCAAATATTGCAAGAATATAAAATAATGCTCACAGAATTGATTAAACATAATATGGTTGATATTATTGTTTTAGGGCTATGTACTCAAAGTAGTCCCTATGTTACAAGAAAAGTTTCAAGCCAGAAGAAAAAAAATAAATGCCTCAATGAATCTGTCTGTCGACAAAAAATAAAAATGGCAACACTTCAAGAAATCATTAAAGACCTTAAGATGGCAAACAGTTTTCATGTGTAACCATTACACATGAAAACTGTACAGCATTGGAACAATGCAGGTATCTAAAAACAAAGGCTTACCTTTAGAAAGGCAATACAGTGAGGAAGCCATAAATAAGTATTTGTTAATGTTAATGAAAAGTGTTGTGCAAACTTATATGAATTTACATTTCAAATATGTTGTTAAAAAATATACAGAGAAATTGTCTTTTTGAAATTATCTTAACAACGTTATTTTATTCCGCAAGGAATGAAAAAATTACAGGCTGTACATGAATATAATTATAATAAAATAAAGACGTTTCCTCTATCTTATTTGGTTTTATTTATAAAATCCTGCATTCCCCCCAAACATCCAGATATCCTAGTAAACGAGCAATTCTTATGCAGGACGACTTATTTATATAGGTCAGTACTGGAAATGTAATTATGAATCATGATCTCTAAAATACCGTTTTGTGGTTTTAATACCGACTGCCCCATACATATCGATTTAAATGACCCACCCTGTATATGCCCGGACGATCTGGAAAACGGCTCAACGATTTTGATGTAGGTTCCAGAAAATGGACATTTTGGACCAAAAATAAGAGTATCCATTTTGACATTATTTCCAGCTTTGACTGTAAAAGCATCAGTATAACCCAGACAATCCGCTGAATATCGTCAATAATTTATTTAGGTTATTGCGTGTGTGCAGCGAGTCTAAAAAACGAATGTCCGCGTCCGTGGCGTTACGCTTACGCATGCGCCGCCGTCCTTGTTCATTTGTCATATCGACAATCGAGGGGTAAAATATACTGTGGTACAACACTAGTCAGCCATTTTACTTGCCGTAGGTATGCACGTTTTTTTTGTAGGTAAGGCAGTTCCATATATTTCCTTGTTCTGAGGTTCAAATAAATAAAATTGAAATAAAACTTAAGCTAATTAAATTATAATATTAATTGCAACAAAATGATTTGAATCACCGGAGCTTAGATTGATTTCAATTCAACTTTGAGGTTTGAATTAAAATCAATCCAAGTACCAGCTCCGATGGGTATTGCATCATGAGAAGAGCTGGTGAGAAACTCATGATCACCATCTTTTCAAATAATTCATACAATTTTGTTTGTTTATTGACAATAATTGTTATGTGTAAGTTATACCAACCAAAATACAATGACTAGAAATGGTTATGGAGAGAATAATACTATGAAATTAAATTCTTTGTCAAATAGACCAATATTATATTAATAAAATTATCCGTAGTATATAAGGTTGCAATCTCTTACACTTAAAGCAGAAAGGAAAAGGAGTAAAAACAATGTGTGCATACATACTGGTACTAGAACAGACATAGAAAAATGAAAAAAAATCTAAACTGTAAAATTAAATGCTAATTATTTATGCTACTAATGAAAACAAGCATAAAAAAATTACAAATTTGTGACAGAAAAATATTTTTATTATTATTATTACTATTAAATAGATTAACACAGTACAAATAAAACAAAAACTCTAACTTAATATCTTATAAGTACATACAGGTAACATATAGGTTCTCTTCTGAAAACTACATTAAAACCAGCCAAATGCGAGATAATCGCAGACCAACATACATACAGACTATGAGAACTTCCTTTTTAATATCGGTTAAAATAAAAATAATTTAATAACACATCACAAAATTGCGCATCATATTCATAATGTAACATCAATTTTGTGAAATAAATAAACCAAAGAGGCAACGGCACGGCGGCGTTTAAAAAACATACCTACATTATTATTAAGTATTTAGTAGTTATTACCAAATACGTATTTTATTAACTCACCTTTTGTGTTCAGAGGGTACCTTAAAGAACGTTAATTCTGGGTTTGAAATAGTGTCGTTTGAACAACCATAAACTTCACAATAATATCTATTGACTCGCGAAGACATTTTGCAGTGCAGCGCGTAACCATACCTAATTTTTTAAACAAACAGCGACCGCTCACAGTAATGGCACGGCCCGCACTACCGCTGACCGAGAAACTGGCCGAGCGGCGTAGTGTGCGTGCGTACGTACATGAACCCGGGGCGTGGCAAGCGCTACGCGTACATACAAACGGCGCGATGTACCTTTGTTCGAAGATAACTTACTATTTATACTATGTAAGTAACTTGTGCCACTTCGAAATACACTGCATGAGGTAACGAACAATAGAAAATAAAAACATTAAAATGCATTAAAATTTCCTTTCTGACCCGTGGAACACCAAAGTGGTTCACCTAGGTGTTCCACGGTTAATTTTCGGTACCCTTGGTTCACCTAGGTGTTCCACGATTAATTTTCTGTACCCTTGGTTCACCTAGGTGTTCTACGATAAATTTTCTGTACCCTTGGTTCAATCACCGAATCAAATGATCAGCCTCGCCGACTAATCGGCCACATTTGCTCTAGCCGACTAGTTTGCTATTCGAACATACACTAATCGGTTTGTATATATAACAACACTAAATTAAAACAAGATTGTACTAATGTATAATTGTTTATTGAATAATTACATATTAAAATTATTAATCATCAAAAGGTACAAGACAATTCCTTACAAAAATAACATAGTTTTTATTTATTTGTACTGGCAGTAAAGGCACATTATTACCATGATCTATTCCCATAACAACAAGATGCTTGTGTGAATTTTAATTGTAAAAAATAACTTACAACATTAACAAGTCGAGCAAAATGAGAAAATTAAAAACTTATAATAAATGCCAGTACCAGACTGGATTGAAACTTAAGTCTAATTTACAGTAGGATTGATTTTTTAATTTCCATCAGTATTCATTGAGGTAGTACGTGTCCGCTAATACAAACAATAAGTATAGAATAATAAAATATCAGGCTACTGCTAACACAAACTCAGCTTGACAATATTAATGTCTACTGTCAATATTGCCAAAAGGTTTTCATCTCAGAGTGTATATATTCATGGTTTTCATGAATGTTGTTTAACTTCACAAACCAAAGAATACAATTGATTAATTTCGTAGATTTTGACATTGGGTTTATGTTCGACAATTATAATCAATTTTATTTGTTTAAAAAACGAAGATCAGTGGCGTTCCATTATTGTCTACAGCATTGTCAGACTGTACAATTTGTTTATCCATATCCGCCATAATATTACAACTCTGATAATAAACATAGATTTTTTTCACGCAGTTTCCGCGGGAGTCAATGGTTAAATCATAATAACTGTGTTTATAGGGGGTTTAAACAATATTACAAGTAATTATAACTAAAGACGTAACATAACAGATAATGTTAAAGCTATTGTACAATGTAATGATAGAGTGAATTAAAGGTGGGCTTAGTTGAATATGTGGACTGGCCTAATTTAGCTAAGACATAAAACGTAACAAACATCACGCCTACATTACCAAGAAGGGTGTGTATTATACCCAGATTTCATCGATTAAAACACGAAGCAATAAGATAGTTTATCAATTTTACAAAAGAAAAGTATATATGTTTTAGTATCAGTCATTCTAGTATCTATAGTACAAGCTCTGCTTAGTTTGGGACTAGATGGCGTTGTGTGTATGTAGTATTATATTAACTTATTTAATTTGAACAACTTAAAGCCACCAACAATATAATAAGGTTAAAATATCAAGCAAGCAATTTAATGAATAATAATTAAAGATAATCCTAATTCAAGTTTCGAAACAAAATCATTTTAAACAGTTGACAGTTTTTCACCTACTTTGCTTCATAAAAAACATAACAATTAATTTGGATGTATGTAATTAAAATTGACATAAATATACTATGCAATAATATAATTATATAAGTGGATATTGGAAAACATGACATGTAAATTGACTTTATGAAATTAAATGAATATGAATAACATTTTGTCTTATTTATACGTTTCTGTGATTTTGAGAAGCTATTAAGCACATGAAAGTGGTGCATGAAAGGAGTCTCCCCGAGTGACGTACACAACGATTCCCTACGTCCGGCGCACCCTGGGCAATTCGCGAGTTCTCCAAAGCGAATTGGCTAATCCTTTCACCACGATGGCAATTTAAAATAAAATTTGACTCAGCCATCGACACGACGAAGAAGAAGAAGAAGATTAAGCACAAATTTAGCTCAGGCCAGTCCACTTATCACAACAGTACAAACTAAGCAGTCGCCGTGGGCGCGTCAGGCAATACATGAATGATGACTTTTCTCTTAGCATCGTAGCTGAAGCTGTTCATCTTGAATATCCGACTATCATAGAACGGTTTCAAGTCGTTGATGTTGATCTGCCTCGCGCGCTCCGTGAGGTCCCGCTCGGAGATCTCGATGGAGGCCTGCGAGTGCTGGTGCAGGCCGCGCATGTAGGCCAGCTGGTCCATGGTGAGCTGCCGCAGGATGTAGTACAGCAGCTCGCTGTGGTCTTTCTTGTACGACAGGTATTTCTGGAATGTCTTTAAAGAGGAAACAAATCTTCAAATAATTTAATTACATAAAAATCAGGTGCAGATTAGTTTTTAGTTTAAAAGGCATATTGAAATTTTGACGCTATTAGCGCAAAAGTGGTGTAAGCCACAACATTTGGGTGCAGCTTTGATGTAAAATTGTACGCCAAAAATGGCATGTCACACATTTAGACTTAATTTTTAGTACATAAGAACTGTATACTTAACTCCTGTAACAAATAATTTGAATTTGAAAAATACATTTTGTTACATGCAGATCTTTCAATACAATAGTGGTCTGAGCCACTTTTTAACTTCAAGCAAAGGAGGTTCTTTACACACTGTGGTTATACCATTTTAGTGTTGATAGTTTCAAATAGAATCGACACAGGTTTGTGTAAAATTAATGCATTTGTCTGCCTGCAAGATTATGCAAGTATCACATTAAAACTATAGCATGCCATTGAATGCGATTTCCCAGTGGTTTGGCTGCTCAACTCTGACTTAAAAAGTGGTTGACATCTGCTACCAAAACATACGCCTCTTTAGATGTTATAGCAAAGTGCAATGATGATGCTTCATTTTTATATGTCGCTCAGAAGCTCTGTGATAATTCGAGCTTCTTTAACTGGGTTACAATAAAAAGTTCCAGTATTTAGGTCTATTTGGATGGAGTAGCGTTAAAACGTGAGTGATAAGGTATTTTTTTTTTTTTATAAGGCGCCTTCACTAGAAATAACTTCTGTGTCGCAGGGGTGTTTACAGATATAAATTTCACATACGCAAAGAACACCCAGAGTCAGAACAAATCTTTGCGGATCACACAAAGATTTGTGCCATATGGGGATCGACCGCACAACACCAGCGCAGGTGAAATCGGCGAACCGACCGCTTCAACAACTACGTCAACCATGCACTCAAAATAAATGATACTTGTAACATACCTGTCTCATGGCCCGCATGACGCTGTACTTCTGCGTGTCCACGAAGCTCTCCAGCATGGTGCGGATGGCGAGGTTCACGTCCTCCTCCGCCACCTGCGCGCGGAGGTGCATGCGCGCGTGCGCCTCGCTCATGCGGATCACTGCCAACGGGGGAACGGTTATTACATCTCACTTTTATTTTAATAAAAAAACTAAAAAACACGCTTTTAAAGTACTTCTAACTAAAAAGTGAAAAATAATTCCTAATATAAGCTGAAAATGGTAATGAACAAAAAATACTAGTATTATTGTGAAAAAGCGTGGGGCGCTCTGTGCCATATTTTTTCAGATTCTTGAGCTGGGAAAACGGAAGAAAAGAAGTTAGAATCCAGTATCTTGGATCCAATCGATACTGCGGACTAAATTATAGATTTTTTTTTTCATTAGGCTTCTATTCTATTCAATTTGTTAATATTTGCTATACATTTGGTCGCTGTATTTTAGCTGCAATCATTTACGCATTAAAATATTGTCATAACCATCAAAATTATTATATTTTTTATTTGAAGCTCTTCTCATGATGAAATATCCATCAGAGCTGATACTTAGATTGATTTTAATCTGATGCTTAACAGTTTCATTAAAATTAATTTAAGCTCCGGTAACTAAAATACTTGTAATTAGTATAATTTAGTTTTTCTCATCATTTATTTTTCTATTATTATTTGTAATGTTTTGATGTGTTTAAGCACCCCCAAGCATTTGAAAATAAATGATTTCTTGAATCTCTGAATCTACTTCAGAATAATAGACAAAAATACGGCATTCCGTAACTGTTTTATGTAGCCAGTAATATAAATATAATCTTTTCATATAGTATGATGTATGAGGTGGAATTACACAGCAAAGTTTTTTTTTTATCAGTACCTATAATTAAAAACATATATCTTACCAGATTCAATATGTCTGACGGTGATGGGCAAGGAGCCAGTGGCGAGGGATTCCTGTCGCAGTTGACTGTACATCTTAGCTACCTTGTCTTGGTCCATGTTCTGTAAGCAAACAGGAATTGGACTTATGTGAAAATAGTGTAACTGTCTCGATGGTCTAGTGGTTAGCATATGCGCCTCTCACCGTGAGGTCTCGGGTTCGATTCCCAGGTTGGGAAAAGTGTTATTTGTGAACTTTGAACAACACATAGTTGGAATTGTGCCCAGTGGATGGCGATAGGCTCACCCCCATATTCCATGAGACCTAAACATAGCAGGTGAAACGTGGGTGTTGTACATCTCTGGCACACCCTACTGGATAATATAGGCGTGATGTTATGTGTGTGTCTACATCTGTAGGTTCGTACGCTCATGGAAATTGATGCGTTTTTCACAGTTGTGTAACTGGGTGTCAAACTAAAAACTGAATATTTTATCTTACTATTTTATCCCTATAAGGGTAAATTAAGGGGTGTAAGTTTATATGGCAGGTTAGTTAATTTTCAAGTAAATCGCTTGAAATTTTGCACAGGTTTCCTACACGACATGAATTAACAGAAATACTTTTGTTTTGGACAGTCGATTTCAAATTTTCGTTTGAAAGGGTATGAGGGCAGTGCCGCAATTTTGTAGGAAATAGCATGAAGAAATCAAATCATACGGGGGAGTCACGGGCAAAAGCTAGTTTAAAATAAAGTCTTTATTTATTTATTCATTTGCGAATGTGGGTACATAAAGATGGTACAGAGGTTGTTTGATTCATCCTCATTCATCCATGTAGCACGCAAATAGTTTTAATTTTATAATAATAATAATATGAATTCATGCAATAATTAAGCTTATTAAATAACAAAATTCGATTATTGAAATTGGAATAATAGTAATTATGTCAAATTTAAATTAATGAGAATTAATGGCTCACCTGCAGTTTAGGATGTATATTTTCCCGGGCATACACGATGTACTTCTTGAGCAGATCCTGTTGCAGCACGAATTCAGGATCCGGAGCGTTGTTGTCCTCCAGCACCGTGCCCCGCTGCGTGGGGTGGTGGCGGATGTGCGAACTTACAACGAACCTGGGGAACATCAAATATTGATGAGAAGAAAAGATGGTGCACATGAGTTTCTCACCAGCTCTTCTCGTGATACCCATCGGTGCTGGTACTTGGATTGATTTTAATTCAAATTTCTAAGTTGAATTAAAGCCAATTTAAGCTCCGGTATCAAATAATTTTATTGCAATAAGTAGTTAAGTTTTATTTTGATGTTTGTTTTGACGTGTTCAAGCGCCCCTTGGGGCCCATGGAAATAAATGATTTGATTATGTTGTTATAAAATTCATTGATGAAGGGCTCAGTAGCTGATTTTATATATAACTGTGGCTTCCGCCTACGTCTTTGCCCAGCTCCGCGCACATGCCTAGATTTTTGACGGAACAATGCCATTTCAACGTTGCCAAGCGCAGCTTCGGGTAGATACGCAGTCATCCCTAAGATAATAGAAGGATATCCATGCCGGAGCTCACTATCACGAAATTTCATCAAGATCGATCTACTGGTTTTGCCATGAATCCGTAACAAATGAAAAATGCAGAAATTACAGAGCTTTATTATCAATACATAGTATAAAACAATGACGCGCTGTCTGTCGGTCCCTATGCATGCTTGGATCTTTAAAACTACGCAACGAATGTTGATGCGGGTTTAAGAGATAGAATGATTAATCATAACAAAGGTTTTTATGTACAAAACATGCATATTATACACAGTACCCGGAACGAAGACAGCGGGTCACTAGTATTGCATATTTTGTAATATGAGTAATAATTGTCATTGATTTTTAACCTTCTTCAAAAAAAGAAGGAGGTTCTCAATTTCATTGTATTTAATACATTTTATTTAAAACTGCTACAGACTGACGACAAGATTTCAAATCCTGTTCTCTCGGCATGTGTTTCCTTGCCTAGTCGGCTATCTTCTTTTTCTACCATCAAACGAAATTTATAATGAAAAATTAAAACTAAAGTAATAACAATTTTTAAGTTTCCCTTACTTAGCCAAATGCGCGTCTTGCATAGGATCGGCCTCGTCCCTCACGACGCACAGGACATCGAACCTGGACAGTATCGGCTCCGAGAGGTTCACGTTCTCACTGAACGTCAGCGACGCGTCGTAGCGCCCGCCGATGGGGTTCGACGCGGCGATTATTGAACATCTGCAATCATACAGTACATTTAAAAAAAACACGGAACTGTTTAGTATATAGTAACTTTACATAACGCCTGTATTAACTAGAAGGGAACGGCAGAGGTATAACACACCTATATTCAACTATTATGGTTAGCGTTTATGTGATAGTGGTTCAGTCTGTCGACATTTTCATCCCATTTGTTTTTTCTAAAATTACTAATAATACTGTTTCAAGATGCTATGTTCAAATAATTTATTTTTATAGACCCCAAGGGGACGCTCGAACATGTTAAAACATTACAAAAACTAAATTATTCGTATAACTGGGGCTTAGATTAAGAATCAGATTAAAATCAATTTAAGTACCAGTTCCGATAGATATTGCATCATGAGAAGAGCTGGTGGGACACTCATATGCACCATATTTTCAAATAAAAAATATAACAATTAGAATTCAATCTTTTCTAAATACTAAAATCATTTAGGTAGTCTGATATCTATGTATGATATGTCTATACAGCGTAAGCTTTTTGACTTAATCTGATTTTAATATATTTCTTATAATTCATAATCCATTTATTCTGTTGCAAATACAGGTACATGGGATGTTAAGTTCATATGAATACATTTGAGGAACACTGTATTTTACCTTATAAACTGTATACTAAGATACAATAATGAAATTCTCTAAAACTACACAATCATAATAATAAAACAGATATAATAGAACTAAACTGTGCAACATTTCTACAGTTTATCACGTAGGTAATCATCTACGGAATATTATCATTTTTCCAATAATATTTTTTTTAGTCAATTTTTTACAATTTGAATGTTTAGTTCTCCGAGAATCGCTTTTGGTAAATGGTTGTATACTCTAGGTATTCTTAAATGATGAATACTTCTTCCTATTCAATAGAACAAAGTACAACACAAGGCCATATAAAACATAAAGAACTATGCTGCCGTTTATCTCACTGTTGAACTAGAGTTGTTTTTCAAGCTAACTAAATTATATATTGTTTTTTATTTGGTGTCCTGGCGATTTTTGGAAAATAAATAGAGTGAAGTAATAAATACCTCGCATGTAAAGATGTGACAATGCCCGCTTTTGAAATAGAGATAGACTGTTGTTCCATGGCCTCGTGAATTGATGTTCTGTCCTGATCGTTCATCTTGTCGAACTCGTCGATGAGGCAGACTCCGCGGTCTGCTAGTACTAGGGCTCCGGCTTCTAAAGTCCATTCTCTGTGAAAATAACAAAATAAATTCGGATAAGAAACCATTATCTTTAAAATCAGAATCTATGAGTCTGTATTCTCTTTACATTATACAGAACTTGCTTCTCACACAGTTAAGTCGAAAAAGTAGTATTATAATGTTCTATGATACATTCAAAACCAATTCTCATGAAAAATATCGTTTTAATCCGTTTCTTCTTTTAATAATTTGCTAAGCATAGCTAAATACTATAAAAATAATCAATAAGAAGTTGAAATAAAGTACGCGTACATTCTTTACAACATTTGTGCTGAATGTAACTTCGCCATGTTGGTTTGTATCCTACTTAAGATAGGAACAACTGGATGAACGTGACGTCACGTAATGACGTAACATACAGTTGAGAAATTTAGGGTCCCGGCAAGAGGCGACCGTAGCTGGTTGGTTAAAGCGACTCCCGCTGTGCAGAAGGTCGCAGGTTCAAATCCTGCCGGTCCCATATCCATTTCAACAGTTTCTTAGTATAATTTGCTAAGCTAAATGCTACAAAAACAATCAATAAGAAGTTGTAATTCTCACAAAGTTCGTTTCAGTCGTGAGTCGTGTTAAAGGTCAGGCGGAGTATGATTTTCTCACACAAACGGAATTCCGCAATCATTTGTGATTCAAGCATATTTACTTAATACTATTGTGTTATTTAGATTAATACAGTATTAATCTATTAATCTTGATGATTGTTAAAAAAAAACCATTTAAAATGTCTGCATGGATCGAAGTTTAAGAGAATGAAATTTAACGTATTTTAACAGTGTAAACGTCAGATTATATCTGTAATGTTGTAAGAACAGAAACATTGGTAAGATTGTCTAGTTTAGAATTAACAAAAAGTTATAAGAAAAATATTAAGTTTTCATTCATATATTTTTAGAAGCCAAGATAAATTTTAATTTTCTTTTACATTTTGAACAACCAGTAGTCTCACCGGGATAAATATGCACGCGCGTGCATCAAACAGAGATAGCACTATTCCATCTGATTTTTGCACTTGCTTGGTAAAAACACGGTCCTTCCGTCGGACTCTAAATAACAGGCATACAATATCCAACAGGCAATCAGTTATTTTCGTTTTTATATCGTACCTGGTGGTAGGATTCTTCCTGACATAAGCTGTGAGACCGACGGCACTGGCACCTTGACCCGTTGTGAAGATGGCGCGGGGGGCGATCTGTGGAATATCAAAATTTACGTTTTAACTATAAGCCTTCAATTAAGGCACAAGTATTCTTTCAGGAGAATAAAAATTTGAGTCGCTTGGGGTCAAGACGCTAGGTTCATGGAGTCCGAGTGCCCGCTTATTATTTAAAGATATTTCTAAGCGGATAATCGACGCTTCACGTGATCAGAAGGCTGGAATTTACTTGGCTCAAAGAATCAGCATTGCCATTCAACGTGGCAATGCCGTCAGCCTTCTGAACACGTTCTCTGCAGTCGAGGTCGATGCGGAGGAATTCTATGACACCTTACCTGTAAATTTGTTAATATTTTTCAAAAATTAGACAACGGGTCTGAATCGCGTAATTGTTATTAAGGTAAATAAATACCTATGCTCGACATAATAACAATTACGCGATTCAGACCCGTTGTCTAATTTTTGAAAAATGTTCTCAAATCGCGAAAGTTTAAAAACATAATTTGTAAATAGTTATTTATTTTTATTTTTTTGTTATTAACTTGCATATGAATACTTTTATTTTTCATATATTATAACTTATAATATATAGTTATAAAATAATTATCATTTACTTTAAATATAAAATTAAAAAAAAAATATATTCAACTATACACCAATAATATTATAACCTTAATTACCTCATCCAATTCTAGCCGCATAACAATAAACAAATAGACAATTAAGCTTTGAAGTTTTAAGTACTAATTTGACTTTAAATACACGAAATTATTAATGTATATTTGTTACCTTTTCAGTATATTTAAGAAACTGTGACTTGGCAGTACCGGGGTCGCCACAAATCAGCACATTGATGTCACCACGCAATCTGTGCTTATCACCTGCAAGGAAAGTAAGAACAATAAATTAGTATGGAAATAGAGTTATATTGCCGAATTGATGATGATAGAGATATAAAATCACTAAAATATGACAATGACAACCGGATGGCGGAGTGGTTAGTGTACCTGTCTGCGACGCTGAGGTCGCGGGTTCGATTCCCGCTTAAGACATATCTTTGTGTGCATGAACATAGGGGTTTGTCTTGGTCTGAATCTTTCTATGTATTTACAAAAAAAAAAGTATATATGTTTTAGTATCAGTAAATCTAACCCTTAGTACAAGCTCTGCTTAGTTTGGGACTAGATGGCGTTGTGTGTATGTTGTGTGATATTTATTTTATTTATTTATTAATCTTGCGGCCAAAAGAGATGAAGCGGTAATTTCCTTCATTAAAGTACTACAAGTTTTACAACATCTATTAATTACACATAACATGTCTGCACGAGTGGTGTAGTGGTTTAAGCGGTCGCCTCGCCGCTCTCCACTGCACTGGTGTTGTGGGTTCTATCCCCACATAGGACCAATCTTTGTGTGATTCGTAAAGATTTGTTTTGAGACTGGGAGTGCTTGTCTGAGTGAATGTGTGTATTAGGCCTTGTCATTGGGACCATTGGATAGTGTAATTGCTTCTGGCGTTTTATCTAATGTAAAAAAAAATATAAATGAGTTCTTACACCACCGGAATATTTAACAATGAGACAGGTAACATACCTGGGTTTTTAGGTTCTCCTCCAAAAAGCGCTAAAGCCAGTCCTCTCTTAATATAATCATGTCCGTATATGGAAGGTGCCATGCTCTGTACTATTCTCTCTCCAATACGAGGGTCCTTGGATAGCTTTATGATGGTGGCTATGTCCTCGTCTGTGAGGGACTCCACTATGTGCTTGCAGTCCTTCACTACTATGTAGTTGGCGATGATCACTGTTGCGAACACTGGGAATCCCTGGAATGAAAATAAAGTTAATTATTAAAATTATATTATATGTACAGTTTTTTTTTACATAACAACATTACGACAATATTACCCAGAAGGGTGTGGCATAGGAGTTTATCCACATTTCACCTTACGGTTTAATTATACTCATAACGGTCTGAAAATGTAACACAATTGTGGCACTTCAAAAAATTTTACAAATTGCGCAATATATTGCAGTGTCAAAACTATATACATAATATTAACTATATCAAAATATAATAATTTGCGACATATTATTATGCCAGTAATTTTAAAGACCCAGCTACATAAACATTAAACATAATAATACATATATATATACACCATATTTTAATTATTCATCCTCAACAATTAGTAGCCAGATATATTACTGTAATGATTTCTTATTTTTATATAATTATGTATTCAATGAGTATGATATTTATGTATAAAGCAAAAAATAAATAAATTAAGGTACTATTTCAAAATGTTAACTTTTTTTGATATTAACACAAAGAGCTCTTTCTTCCTCTCTCCTACTTTTGCCGTGCCCGTCAGGGTCCATGATTGACACTGTACCTATTTATAAGACCATTTTAACATTATGGAGTGCAATAAATAAATGAATGAAAGACTTGAATACTTGAATGGATGCAATTGGCGCACTTTCAGGATTTGGTTGCCGTTGCTTCGATAATCATCTTTACATTGCTGCCATATTACGGGTGTAAATAACATAGTAACCAAGCCATTTGAGATGGGTCGACGACATTGTTCAGAAAGCAGAAAAATCTGGCTTAGCGCTGCACAAAACAAAATATGTAATAAGGAGATATATGGAGGAGGCTTTTACCCTACAGGGACAATACAACTAACAAAAAAAAAATGAAAATAAAACAGTTGTATGGATAAATATAGCTATAATAATAATAATAACCAAGCCGTTTACCATGATCAGTATATGATTCTAAGACATGACACAATGACATTTATATCCTGTATAACGTAACATGACATCACGGTGTAGCAGTGCATAACACCCACACTTCATTTGTTATGTTTAGGTTCTATATGATAGAGGGTCAGCCAATCGCCATCAACGTGGCACATATTTCTTTTCATATTTTATTATCCTTACCTGTTCCGTATTGAGTGATCCATCATAATTGTTAGTGTAGATGCCCGTGAGATCCACCTCATCCCCCGGCTTGCATCGATCGCACAGATCTGCCAGCAGGATGCACTCCTTGGAGCGAGGAATGCGCCCCGCGGGGATTCGCCCTGGGGACTCTTGGATCGTCACCTTCTGGTAGTTGCGGTACACTGTTTGTTCCATGTTTACCTGTGGGCAAGTAGTCATGAATAATGAAAGACCATCACATTGCTGCTTACAGGGTTTACAGGGTTTTTGCTTAGCAGTAACAATGAGTATGAAACTGTTTTAACTTTCAACAGGGAAACTAGCAGAGTAAATATATACCGAGTACTCTATCTTCGTAGTAACGGTAGTCATTACCTATGCCTCGGAATTAGAACGCAATAAAAGTACAAACAAAAGACGAAGTTGAGCCGTTGGACTAAGGATTTAAAAAAAGAATGATAGAAACTCAAGTCTGATAAACTAATTTCTTTTTAAAAAAAAAGAAATATAACTACTAGAAATATCTCCTGTGTCGCGGGCGTTTTCACAAACACAAAGCTCACTTAGAGTCAGAACAAATCTTTGTGTCACACAAAGATTGACACATTTTATACAGCGTGATTGTCTTTAGTAATTTCTGGGAAATGGGTTTAATCAGAATACTAGTAGAGCCCTAAAGGTTCCTTAAAAATAACCTATACCCCCCTTTAGAGTATATATTCTTTATTGTTGATATAATAAACGACACAAATAAATAGATTACAAAATCAAAAATTACGGGTTAACAACTTACTATAAAAGGTCCAGCGCTCTGACACTCAGGACAACTTCCAGGCTTCACCTCAGAATTTTGTGACTGCACAAACGGCCCTAGGATATACCCACAGCGGTTACAGTCATACTTCACCACAGACAACTGTGGCAACACTCCAGTAGTAGCTGTTATAACTCCCACGGTTCTGACAAGCTGGTTCAAGTGAAGCTTCCGGAATGTTCTCAACTCTTCTATGAGGGGTAGATCTGAGATTCTAACGTGGATCTCTGAGGTGACGCGCTCGTAGCTTGGGAAGATTTGAAGGACTATGTCTTTTGCTACCTGTGAAAGAAACACGGATATGAAACAGTAAAATTGTGGCATCCTTACTAACATTTACTACATTACTACAAATACCTTTGTAAAAGTATCTGTAAAACCTGGAAATAGGTATTTTTTTATCAACATATCACGCGAGCGAACACTTGGACAAAAGCTAGATATCATGAAACCTCAGCAATGATAGACTTAGTACACTCCGTCTATAAAGTCGTGACATTAATGTTTGAGGAACTAACATTAATCATGTGTCTGGCAACACCAAACATAAGTAAATCAGCTGTCATCGAGTTTGAGTAGTGGAACAGTTTTCCCTTTGTATTTTTATTGCTTTGGTTAAACTGCAATTAATTAACAAGTAACTACGCAGAAAGGAATAAAAATGAATAAAGTAAATCGGAGTGGCACGCGGGAAGTGATTTTTAAAGTTTTCCAGCGATGTTTCGCGGAGTACCAAGCTGGACGAATTTTGTACGATTTGAATGATATTTATGGGCGGACAGCATCTATGACGGGTATGTAATCGTGTTATTGTTTGTTTTTAATCTGCCCGAAGTTACAAATTTACTGAATTTACGATTTGGAGACCAAAAAGGCATTGTGTACATTGCACATTTTTAGGTTAGATTGACATTGTGAGTAGGTCATATTATAGTATGACCATAATTTTTGATACATTATGATGGTACAACAAAATCCATTCAGGTTTTATACCAGTTTTGAATTTGAATTAATTGCTTCATGTCAATAAGTTATTGTTTCCATTCCAGTACATTTTTTTTACTTTTTTTCAGGAAAATCAGTGAGTACAGTTAGGCGGATAGTCAACGAAGGTTTTAAAAATGATGGAAAGTTAAAGGTCTACGCTCAGGAAGCGAAATTTACTGCGTTTGGTGAAAATAAACAAACCTCGCCCCATCTATGCCATTGATGAACTTTTAGGAGAATACGGGCACACAGTGTTACGGCTTCCGCCGTATCACTGTGATTTGAATCCCATTGAGCTCATTTGGGCTAACCTAAAACAAAAAGTAGCAGCACAAAATGTTGGGTCACGCGATGTGAAGCAACTTGCTGAAGACGCCTTCAACAGCATTATACTTGAAACATGGAAAACTGCTGCCATCACGTGGAGACGTCTGAAAAAGAGTACTACGCGAGGACGTCATCTGTATCGAGACATAGACGAGTTGATTATTCGCTTAGGCGATGATAGCAGCAGTTGTGACAGCAGCTATAGTGATGACAGCGCTGCTGATGAAAGTGGCAACGTAACGTTTCTTAATTTTGAATATTTGGAATCCGATGATGAGTGAGAGTGATCAATCAGTGTTTTTTTTTAACTTTGTGTAATAATTTTATTTTGGTTTAATTAAAAATGCTTATACATAATTATATTAAAACTTTATGAAGCCCTTACTTTATTTACCTTTGCTTATGAAAAGTTTAACCTACTGTAAATAAAAACAGTAACAAAATATTACTGTTTAATGTGTCTAATTTATTTACTCTTTACTTGAACAAACTGCTAGTATCAAAATCATTTTAGTCACACTATACAGGGTGTATTTTTGAAACGGGGCAGTAAGGGCAAGTACCTTAACCGTTGCAGTTACAGCAAAACGTTCTTAAAAGACCTTCCCTAACTTTTTGGGACATTTTGAACTGCATTCACAGATTTTGTAAAAAACTTACAGTTAGCAAAAAAAATGCAAAGAGTTCAAATTTTTTTTTTTTATGCCAATCGATTCTATTTCATGTGGGGATCCAAAAACTCTATGGGACCATTTTAGCTTTCAGTACTAGAAAAGACAGAAATCGCCTAAAACGTTTCCCATACATTTCGTACGGAAATATGATAAATCAACTCGAAACTCATAGGTCAGGTAAAATTTTGAACTTTTTTTAAATAAAAAAAAACATTTAAACATTTAAGAAATTGGTTTATGAAATAAATTGCTCAAAATGATTTCCATTTTCACGAATACATACGTCTAACCTTTTTTGCACTGAACGAATGGCGGCTAATAATGTTCTGGGATGAATATTACGTAAAATGGTCATTAATGCATCCTTGAGCTCTTGAACACTGGCGTACGTCGTCTTATACACCTCGTTTTTCACGAAGCCCCATAAAAAAAAATCAAGTGGTGTTAGATCGGGGCTACGAGGTGGCCACTGTGTTGGACCATGTGTACCTATCCACTGTGTACCGAATAGGCGGCTCAAATTGGAACGTGAAAGGTGACTGTTATGTGGCGGAGCACCATCTTGTTGAAAATGAACTTTTCGCAATTCCGACAGGGGCCATTCGTCCATCTCGTTTTCAAGATGGTGTAAAATGACTTCATTATACATGGCAGAATTCAGTTTCCCTTCATAAAATTCCACAATTATGACTCGATTGGACATTATACCACACCAACAGTTGAATGAGAAGCGAACCTGATTATGACTTGCCGTAACTCTTAGTGGATTTTCTTTGGACCAATAGTGGTGATTTTTTCTGTTGTACATACCGTTATTGGAAAAATTCGTTTCGTCTGACCACAGTATGTAATGTAAAAATTCATGATCTCTGCTTATTTTTCCTCTTAGCCATCTGCAAAAAGTAAGCCTTCGAACATCATCACCCGGATGTAACACTTGAACTATGCGCCCATATCGATAGCACTTGTAGCCGTATTTCTTCCATATCTTTATCACAAGGGAGTGGGATACACCTACTTCAAGGGCGACTTGCCTGGACGATACCTCTCGATATGCTTCGACATAAGTCAGAACCGCAATCTCCGTGTCCATGTCCACACGAGGCTGCCGCTTTCTTTTGAAAGAACCCTGCAATTCCAGGTTTTTCAAAAGATTTGTAATAACCTTTCTTGTTGGCACATGCCGCAACGGATACTTATTGCGGTACCACACTAATGCAGCTCCCGCATTTCGATTATTGACAAAATACGCTTCTAATAAGTCAATTTTTTCACGATTAGAAGACATTTTAGCGAAAATCCTTAATTAATAACTCGTACGAAGTTTCTCAGCTGAAACTAAGTATAACACACAGATTTTCGAATCAAATTCGAAATTTGAGGGTAAAAATTCTTTTTATTTACTTTACAGTCAATTCTACCCACTTCCAGGCCATAACAAAAAGTTAGACCATCGTAGAAATTCGTTTCTGTTGCCGAAATGTATGGGAAACGTTTTTGGCGATTTCTGTCTTTTCTAGTACTGAAAGCTAAAATGGTCCCATAGAGTTTTTTGATCCCCACATGAAATAGAATCGATTGGCATAAAAAAAAAAAATTGAACTTTTTGCATTTTTTTGCTAACTGTAAGTTTTTACAAAATCTGTGAATGCAGTTCAAAAGTTAGGGAAGGTCTTTTAAGAACGTTTTGCTGTAACTGCAACGGTTAAGGTACTTGCCCTTACTGCCCCGTTTCAAAAATACACCCTGTATAGGGTTGCTACATGCAAGTCAGCAGCGCCATCATTTAATGTCACGACTTTATAGACGGTCTGTATGTTGAACTAGCTCATCCGGCTCGAAGGACCATCATATTTCTATATAGTCCTAAAAATGATGATCACCATAAATGACTAAACTCATCAAAAATCTGTAGAATTTGGAAGACCCCAACATGTACTTTAGGAGGAAAGATTAAGGTCTTAAATCAAATAACAAACCTCATCAAATATCTGGAGCATCTGGAAAGGCGCCTCAGGTAAGAAGTAAGCGAGAACTTGTTCCCTCCTCGCTAGTACATCGAACTCCACGTGGAATGACGCCTGGTTGTGTTCGCACATACGACGGATCCGCTCCTTGTATACGAACTGGCCTTTGCTGTTTGTGTATGTTCGGAGGAAATTTTTGAATCTGGGTGATAATAAATGTAAATTATAGTTTTGCAATAAAACTTGAAAATAATGTGGGCGACACTTTGCCGTTTGTATGGCAACAAAAATAGAAATCTAGCTAACCAAAGGAAGCCCAACCCATTTTTTAAATTTGTAGATTTTTTAAAATGAAATGTCGTACTTTGATAATTATGTCAGGTATAGTTTTCTCATGGGTGCTATTGTTAAAACTGAACCAAATTAAAATGGGACCGAACGGGAAGTACCAGCTTTCAAATAAAAAAAGTATCATTAAAATCGCTTCGTCCAGTCGAAAGTTATGAGGTAAGAAATATAAAAAAAAAGGAAGAATTGAGAACTTCCTCCATTTTTGAACTGTCACAATTATATGTTAAGTGAATATAATTATTATACAGAACGTGGCTAAACTATTTGTTGAATAGCTATTTGATCGCTTTACTTTAATTTTACTCATTAAATTTTGCACGACATTCTGTTGATGCTTCAAAAATAAGCGCCGAATACATAACCTCCTCCTAGCTCAAAGTCGGTTAAAGGTAAGAAGATCTTCATATTCTTTTAATTTCTTACCTGTTAGCAATCTCAGTCCTAGGCCCCAGCATAGACACCCACTCCTTGGTGGTATAACCTTTGGTGTCTTCCAGATTCTCAATACTCTCGATACCCTCCTCCACAGGCTCGTCAGTGCCCATGGCCGCTTTTTCAGCAGCACGACGACGTTTAGCGCGGGGGGCTCCTGTGCTTTCTTCGTCTGATTCATCTAGGACACATTAAGTACAGATAAATTCAAAGATCTTGGCGGGTCGTTAAATGCACTTTCACTATTTACGTATATCTCGTTCTCGCTCTCGCGAGCTACCAATAATTTAGACTGTTGGTATAAAGATTAGTTCTATATTTCAGTTACAAAGTAAAAAACTCTCGTTGTTTTACTAGACATGGTAAGGAATTACACACGGGTTAAGAAAATAAAAATATTCTTGGGTGTTTTAAGTACTTCTGAGCGCAGCTCCGCCCGCGTGGTAGATGGGTCTTTTTCAAAAAAAATGTTCATAAGAAAATTGCGTGTCCTACGACTTTAAGCCTCTATTCTTCAGGCAAATGCAGTTAAAACTTAGTGTTTTAATCAGAAAACGACAGAATACCATTGAAATTTATCATAAACAGGTTCAAAAGTACGAAAATCTGTGCAATATTGATTTAATTAATCATTATCAGATTTAATAGGTTTTGTGAAGTTCTGAACGTAAAATAACGCTGTTATCCGACCTTTTGTGTAGTACTTATATGTAATTTGGTAAGATTATTATGATCTAAATTGAATAATAAACATTATTCATAAGGTACTAGAGTGCAAAATTATTTAAAATACATGTTTTATCTTGTCTCTCAAAATAACGATAGTGGCAAATTCCACATACGCAACACTGTTTTACTGGTTTTGAGTAGATAATTGAATTAACTAAGAGCATTTTTTTAGTGTAGGCAACATTTTAGAACGCAAATATGTCTATAAAAGTATCCTTTCTTAGATCTTGAACTATCTCCAAACCAATTTTTATCAAGATCAGTTCAGTAGTAAGAACTGTGAAAGCGTAACAGACACACATATTTCTATTATAATATAAGTAAAGACTAAAGATAAAATAAAATAATGCCGATAGAAAACTCAGTGAAATAAAACTTACAGAAGAAGACGAGACGGAAATCACATTATTAAATGACTAAAACGCATCTGTTCTAAAGTTTCATGTTAGGTGGAGATTTCAGTCTTGATATTCCTGGATAATACTTAATAAAGATCACATTAATATGTTTGTCCCCTGGATTTTCCTTTAAACTCTTGCCCGAACTTACCATATAAGAGATCGCGGTCATCTCGCCTAATCCTGCCTTCGTCTCTATCCCTTCTTCTTAACTCTTGTTCAGCTGCCACCCTGTCTTGTACTGACATGGCGTCGTAATCCTCATCGTCCAGGTCTTCAGCGTCGTACCTGTCCAATCCTGGCATTGGGCGGTAGTCTCTGTAGATTTTAAGATATTTATTAGTATTTAAAGAAGTATTATACCATATCAATGATTAGTCAGAAGAACAGACGCTTTCTGATTTGTTAGTCAGACCAGTGATTAAATAACTACATAGATCAGTCCAAGAGTTCATTGATGTAAAATTCTCATGCAATAAAGGGTTATAATTACCAAGACCTAACAGGGTTCGAAAGGTCTTGAGGATATTCTATACTGCCCGGGTTGCCTTATGATATGTATCAATGAATCTAAAAGTAGGTAAATAATTTTTACTCTAACGCCCACTGTCCACGGCAGCGTGGGACGCGCGTACTGTATTCTTCACTATACGCTTGGTGTACGCCTCCGTGTAGCTTTCATACAAAACTATGAAAGTGTGTCCACGGAGCGTCAGCGTCGCGTACGCGTAAAATATTGTCTTCATCGTCCAACTCGACGACTGTCACAAAAAAAAAAAACCGACTTCAAAAAGTAGGTAAACTAAAAAGCAAAAAATAAATTTACTTCGCACAAAATAATACGTTTTTTCATTTAGTAAAATAGAAATTATTAAATAATTATTTTACAATTCTGAAGTCGGTGCCAAGTAAATCGGATAATTAAGAAATAATATTCAGTCAGAAAATAGTTGTTAGAAAGATTAGTCTATACAGAGTTATTGTTTACTTGGCACCGACTTCAGAATTATAAAATAATTATTTTTGAAGTCGGTTTTTTTTTTGTTAAAAATTATTTTATTTTACGATTTTAAGTGATGGGTAGACCAGAACGTTTCTCGAATGAGGAGACAACGGTTACTTGAGACGGAAAACTTATTAATAATAATCCCCGTACTCCTAACCGTTGAGGAGTTGTACCTTCCAGCATCAGCTCAGCAACTTAATATGCGAAAAACAATATAGAAGCCTTTGAAATTTGAGGGTTACCCATGATTTCTCTAGGATCCCAACATCAAATCATGACCTCATATTATGAATATATATAAGTAATATTCAACGTCTCGCCTCATCTGTGTAGAACTTGAAAGAATACAGTAAACGGCCTCAAGGAGCCTATATTTAAAGAATTATCCCCGTACTCCTAACCGTTGAGGAGTTGTACCTTCCAGCATCAGCTCAGCAACATAAAATGCTGACTACTAGATGCAAATATCCAAGTAGCTTTAGATAATATATAAAAAACAATATAGAAGCCTTTTAAATTTGAGGGTTGCCCTCGATTTCTCTAGGATCCCATCATCAGAATGTGACTTGAAAAAAAATGGGACCACATGACAAGTATATCCTATCAAACAAAAAAAGAATTTCTCAAATCGGTCCAGGCGTCTTCGAGTAATCGGTGAACAAACATAAAAAAAAAAATTACAACCGAATTGAGAACCTCCTCCTTTTTTTGAAGTCGGTTAAATACTCGAAAGTTCAAAACGTACGCTTGCAATACGCCTCATGCACAGAGATCAGTACGGCACCGGGCTGCAAATGACGATAGGCGTACAACGACGCGTCTATGCAGCTACGATTGACGTGGACAGTGATCCTAAGTCTTTAAGGATGGCGCCTACATCCTCAAACATTTCAGTCACGAGCTGGTGACGTCATCCGAGATCGCGCTCCATCACACCAAACAGCGTATCAGGGGTTTAAATTATGTGCAAGAGCCATACGTGTTACTCAATACTTACGCCTCCATATTATCATTGAACAGCTCCTCGCCATCACCCTCCTCCTCTTCAGGATTGTCTCCAAGGATAGCGCCTTCATCGTCAAACATTTCATAGTCACGTGCTGGTGACGTCATCCGGGATCGCGCTCCGTCTCGCTCCGTCGGTGTGTCGGGGATTGGGGAACTCTGAAAGTGTATAGGTATGATTTGAAAATGTGTAAAAAAATATAACTTATACGTAAAAAAATGGGTGACGAACAAAACATTACATCACGCCTATATTATTTAGAAGGCGGTGTATGTATAACACTCCCACAGTTCACCTGTTATGTTTAGGCCCAATGTGATAGGGGTAAGCCTATGGCCATCCACCAGGTACAGTTCCACTTCCATACTGCTATTAAGAATTTCGTGAAGGAAAAAATCTCAAATAAGACTGCCCAAACCAGGCATCGCACCCGAGAGCTCATGGTGAGCGCAAATTATATAGCTTAACTAACGTGGGTATTAGCTTAGATAAAATTCTTTATTTAGGAATTATTCGCTTGGAACGATGCGCTGTTTCAGTAGCTCGCAGTACCATTATACCATCAGATTATTTTTCTTCTTTATTAAAAAAAAAACTACTTTTAAAGAAACACTAGGAATAACTCTAGTGTCGCGGCAGAGGGGTCTCACTCCGCAGTATGTTTCCCTGTTGACTACTTATTAAGGCTGTTTGTAAGGCTTCGCATATTTTCGACGCTAAGATTTAATAATCGAAATTTTAAATCAGGCAAACGATCAATCAAACATTATCTAAAAGTAAAACAATTGTAATAATAATAATAGAGAAAATTGTTGAATGTTGTTTTTTAATTGAAAAACTGATACCGCCGATCCATGCAATAATCAGTTTGGTGAAACTATTTTACGAATAACTATGAAATAATAAAAGACAAGCTGTTGCCCAATCGTTTAATTATTTATTGATTCGTTGATCGCTACTTTATTATGTTACTTTAAATAAACACTTTTCAGTTTTTATTCATTTATATTTTAATTTGTTTTATAACTCCAGTTAATCGTCCATTTAAATATAAATAAATAAATATTCCACAACTCACACACAACGCCATCTAGTCCCAAACTAAGCAGAGCTTGTACTATGGGTACTCGAACACACGACTTCCAGATGAATTATCGTGTGTAAATGGTAATTTAATGCATTTACATAATTATCTTCAAACTACATAAATTAACTGGGTACAAAAACTTGTTAAGTAACAACCCTATGCACCTCGATCGTAAAATTGCGGTGCGCAAAGAACATTCACCGTTCGCGCCCGGTTTTAAGGCTCAATTTTGTTTGGAGGAGGGTGCTCCTAGCGAGTGTAGGTACATTTTTATGCCTAAACCTGACTTTTGTTAGGAAGTGATTCTGTTGTATTCTCATTCTGTGGTCGCGGTGGTGTTGTATTATATTTCACACACACAGAGTCAGAACAAATCTTCGCGGATCACACAAAGATTTGTCCCGTGTGGGGATCGAACCCACAACACTAGCGCAGTTGAAACAACGAGGCCACCGCTTTAACCATTACGCCAATCGTGCACTCGATGATTTAATCGAAGTATGTTTAGTAAACGTAGTAGAGGTAGTGCAAAAACAAAACACGATTTCGTACCATTTAATTTCCGTACTTTATTTCCTGAGATCTACAGATACAGCTAACAATATGGTCA
This sequence comes from Hypena proboscidalis, assembly GCA_905147285.1. Taxonomy (NCBI): domain Eukaryota; kingdom Metazoa; phylum Arthropoda; class Insecta; order Lepidoptera; family Erebidae; genus Hypena; species Hypena proboscidalis. Next base: position 14,967,206 of record LR990147.1, on the reverse strand, counting down.
TTCACAAGCCCACAAGACTGCATAAAAGCATAACAAATAGTAGGACCAACAAATTTAAACCCCCTTTTCTTCAAAGATTTCGACATCGCCGCAGAAATTCCTGTTGCGGTAGGAATCTCTGTTATTGTCGAAATTATTGATCTGTGGTTCGTTATTCACGAAACTCCAAATAAAGCGGGAAAAATCTTCGCCTTCGCTTTCCATTTTCACGTAGCACTTTGCATTATTAACTATGGACTCTAACTTTCTTCTGTTTCTAATAATATCTGGTTTATTTAATATGTGATTGAAGTCAGTTTCAGTTAGATTCACTATCTTATTGGGATTAAAATTACAAAAATATTTTTTATAGCTTTCTCGTTTCTTTAGGACTGTTATCCACGATAACCCGGCTTGCTGTCCTCCAAGGCATAGCATTTCAAACAGACGAAAATTGTCGTATTCCGGTATGCGCCATGTTTCGTCATGGTACTTTATGTACAGCGGGTCTGAGGTAACCCAAGCACATCGAGTCAATGTGTTTTGTTCCATGTAAATAACCTAAACATAGGTAAACATTGCAGTGACTATAAAAAACAAAACATTTACGGTAATCTCAAACAGACACATATTTCGACAGCATGAGTTTTTTTTATTGCTGATTCTGCCACTAGATGGAGCTGCACTCAATTAGTTAAAAGTCAGATCCAGACGGGCGAACCTAAACGCGAATCAGGACTTGAATCAAGTCTAAAGTACGCACTTGAATAAAGATACAATTAACTAATATATCTATTACGAAAATAATATGAAGGAAAGTCCATGAATAATCACGTTAATAATTCAGCATCTTATCATGAGGTTAAGCTGCACTTATTGTGGTTGGCATGTTCCACATTCACTAGGGGCCTACAGGGCTTTGGGCACCTGATAAGAGCTTTCCTAGCTGACGTGGCTAGAGGCACCAAGTGGTTCTAGATTATACCTGGTCCAATCCTGGATTCGAGTTTCGTATTTGTTGACTCCATGCAATTTATTTCCATCCTGTGACGTAACATGTGGGCAGTACCAGGGTTGGACCAGGCAAAAGCAAAACGGGAGGGAGAGGCGGCTGGCGATCGCCACCTTCTATTTATACCCACTCCAACCCTGACCAATACCAATTGCGTAACGTTGAATGCTAGGTCATAGGAGTATAAGATGCAAAGGCTTGTGATTAGTTATTAAGGGACCTTCAACTTCTTTCTCTATACTTTGCCACAGTTGCTTAGGTGTTGAGCAGACATGCCATTGACATTGCTGCTAATTTGCTATTCTCCTTGTTATTATAGTGCCCCTGACCACTTCTGATAACAGGAAAACAATTGCCTGAGCCCTAAAATTCCACATAGCAAATCTTCTACAGCTTGCATAGTATAAACAATAGGATAAATTTATTATAGTAGCCATTGCCATGCCATGCCACCATCTTATTTTTTTTTTTTTTTTTTTTTTTTCTTCTGCGTTGGATCCGCGATCAGTCCTAGACTATAAGCGGATGGGTTTATTGTTTTGGCGTTTGTAGTAAGCTTCTTCCAGTGAAGATCGCCACTCTATTTCAGTCACTTTGGCTCATTGTCCAGATTTCGGATATTTTTTCGTTTGAGTCGTTGTATGTAGTTGTTGTTTCTCAATTGAGCTACAAGTGCGTTGGGATGGGCAGAGATTCGGTTTTTGTAGGTTTTGGCAGCAGTACAGATTTCCTCTTTGACTGTGTTTATGTCAAGTTCCTTATGTATTTCAGCATTTGTTATGAACCATGGCATGCCTGCGATTGACCTTAATATGATGTTTTGAAGGCGCTGCAACATGCTGATGTTAGTATTACTAGCACTGCCCCAGAGCTGTATCCCATATGTCCATACAGGCTTCAAAACAGTCTTGTAGAGGAGGAGCTTATTGTCGATTGATAGTTTCGACCTCTTGTGTAGTATCCAGTACAGGCTTTTGTAACGAATATTAAGTTCCTCTCTCTTAGTCTTGATGTGATGTTTCCAAGTAAGTCGGCGGTCAAGGTGAAGACCCAGGTACTTGACAGTGTCGCTGTGCGTTAAGGTTTTGCCATCAAGGCTTACAGGGGGGCAGTTTCCTTGTCTCAAGGAGAAGGTTACTTGGACAGACTTGGTTGCACTTGCTCTTATTCTCCACTTTCTGAGCCATAGGTTAATTTCATTGAGTCCTTCTTGGAGTACTTTTGATGCCTCTTTGGGGTCAGAGTTACTAGCCAGGATAGCGGTGTCATCGGCGTAGGTGGCGGTTGTAATGTTTGGTTTTGTGGGCAGGTCAGCCGTGTAGATGGTGTAAAGGATTGGGCCCAACACAGAGCCTTGGGGCACTCCTGCCTGTATATCAATATTTGAATTGGGAAGTTGCTTCCTTTTCTTTGACTTGGAAAAGTCTGTCTGACAAGTATGATATCATTAAGGCCAGGTAGCTATGAGGAAGGGCGTTTTTAATCTTAGTGATTAGGCCATTGTGCCAAACCTTATCAAAAGCTTGTTCAATATCTAGAAAAGCCGACGAGCAATATTCTTTTTGTTCTAGAGATTGTCTTATTTTGTCACAAACCCTGTGGACCTGTTCGACCGTTGAGTGCTGTTGCCTAAATCCAAATTGGTGATCTGGTATTGACTCATTTTGCTTCAGGATTGGTAAGATTCTGCTCAACAGTACTTTTTCAAACAATTTTGACATAACGGGAAGTAAACTAATAGGTCTGTACGATTTTATTTGTTGTGGTTGTTTCCCAGGTTTAAGTATCATCAGTATTTGTGATACCTTCCACAGATTAGGAAAGTGCTGTGTTCGAAGGATCCCGTTGAACAAATATGTCAAGAATACTAGACCTTTTTTTGGGAGTTCTCTCAGGATCTCTTTTGTAATGAGATCAAACCCAGGGGCTTTTTTGTTCTCAAGATTACGGATAGCGATTGACAATTCCCGTGGGGTAAAGGGTTTTGGGGGAGTGTCTAGCTGATAGTCTTGGTTGAGGACAGTTTCCACATAGTGATCAAACTCACGATCAGACGATTCGTTAGGGGTGAACACGTTTGAAAGATGTGTTGCAAAAGCATCTACTTTTTCTTGGTCTGATCGAGCCCATCCTGAATCGGTTTTGAGTGGTGGTTTAGCTGTTTGCGGCCTATTGTATGCCTTAGTAAATTTCCACAAGGAATAGTTCGTCGCCTTTGTAGCAGTTAGTGTGCTTAATCGAGATTCCAAAGTGGCGTCATTGGCTTCCTTCAACATTTCTTTTAGCTCCCTAGAGGCCCTGTTAAGGGCTGTTTTGTCATCGGAGTGACGACTAGTGTGCCACACTCCTCGTAGGCGACGCTTCTCTCTTATTTTATTTCTGATTCCCAACGGCATATTGGTATCGGTTGATTCCTTGTCAGTAAGCAGAGGTGTGCTTCTCCAGCTAGCTTCTTGTATCAAATTTGTGATGTATTTGGTGGCAACTTCTACGTCATTAGGGGTCTTCAAGGCTACATTAAGGGTCACGTTTTGATCGATATATTCACCATCTTATTTGACACTACTAATTAGACAATAAAAATTATGGTAAACAAAACTTAAAGAAGTTGAACATGAAAGTGGTAGAAGAATTACAAAATCATGTCCGTTTGTAGCAAAAAAGTTGTTAGAGCAAAGCCATGATCAAAGATAATTTTTTTAATAGACTTCCAAAAAAGGTGGAGTTTCTCATATGTACAGTTTTTTATACATAACAACATTACGACAATATTACCCAGAAGGGTGTGGCATAGGAGTTTATCCACATTTCACCTTACCGTTTAATAATACTCATAAGTCATAACGGTCTGAAGATGTAACACTTTCGTGGGAGAACAATATTTTTACAAATAATACAATTGTAGTATCATAACTATATAATAATAATAATAATTAGCCCTTTATTCTGATCTTTAACATCAAATTTGAGTTTTAATATTTGTACAGTTTTATTATAGTATGTCCCGAAGATCAGTTTGCCTCTTGGCATAGGCCTCCTCTAACTTTTTCCATTGGGGCCGATCACATGCTACAATTGTAGTATCAAAACTATATAAATAATATTAACTATATTGAAATATAATAATTTGGGTCATATATCAGTAATTTTAAATCCGGCTAGATAGATGCAATTATCACCTCTCCAGGATTTGGCCTAGTGTTGCTCCAATAATCATATTTTCATAGTTGCCATATACGGGTGTAAATGACATGGTAACCAAGATTGATTACAAAATCATGTCCGTTTGTAGCAAAAATGTTGTTAGAGCAAAGCCATGATCAAAGATATTTTTTTTAATAGACTACCGAAAAGGTGGAGTTTCTCAATTGTTATTAAATTGAAAATCCTGAATACAAAATATTTTAAACTGTAGCATGCACCTCTGCAAATTGTATTATTAATTATTCAACTCTAATTTATTTCAAAGCTAATTGGCTTCTTTGTTAGACAATAAAATAAAGTTCAGTTTGGTTGGTGGCCTATATTAAATAGTGAAGCCTAATTATTTAATGTATTTATGAAATCGTCGAAATCATATTATCATCTTTATACAACCCTAATTATAGTAATTTTAGGTTAGACCAAGAATAAACATTTATGGTTAAAATTCAGACATAAATACAATACTTACACAAAAAATACTCAAGATAATGCATGAAAGTATGTTTGAAGATGTTAAAAAGTTGCTTAAAACCACTTTTAGAACCTTTAAAAGTTTATAGACATGACATCGAACAATGTGTACATGTAATTTTAAGTATCACGAGTAATATCTCGAGATAAATCATATATATGCAATATATAAGATACTCACCATTGTTGATTAAGTTTTAACACTATAACTTTAACTGTTTAACACTTTAAACACAGACTATTTAGGAATTTAATAATAAAACTTATCGTTACAAAAAACAAACAGGCAAGCGTTTTGATTGTCAAACTTACGCGCGAAAAGGCGTGTGTCAACTGTCAAAATAGAACAGATTATATAAAATAACTGTGTTCGTAAACTCACTACCAGACCAGTGCTGCTACCAATGCAAAACTAATATAACGTGCCCTAAAATAATAGAGGTTTTTTAAGATTTAAAATAATAGTTTAAAAAAACTAAAAAACACGCTTTTAAAGTACTTCTAACTAAAAAGTGAAAAATAATTCCTAATATAAGCTGAAAAAAGCGTGGGTTGCTCGATAGACGAAAAATATGGCACAGAGCGCCCCACGCTTTTTTCAGCTTATATTAGGAATTATTTTTCACTTTTTAGTTAGAAGTACTTTAAAAGCGTGTTTTTTAGTTTTTTTAAACTATTATTTATTTTCTACTTTTTAGTTTTTTTTTTTTTTTTTTTTTTATATATTTTTATTTTTTTTTATCGAATTATTGCATTGTCATCGATCTTTGACAGGTGTGCAAAATTTGAATGAAATCTGTCCGTTTAAAGTGGGTCAAAATCGAGTCCAAAGGAGTCGGTTACATACAAACAAACAAACAAACATACAGGTGAAGCTAATATAAGCGTGTTAAAAATGCGCTATCAATAATAAGTACCTAGTTTCATTATAAATAGGTTCAAAACTCCAAAAGGGATTATGAGTATAGGCATTTTAAAATATTTTTTCCATTTGCCATCCCAACGAATGCATCTTAACCTCAAAACTTGTCAATTTGACGTTCATAACATTTGATTCCTTCACACATTTATTTGCTTTGCTATCGATAGTGCAATGTCAATAGATATTTCGTTAGTTTAGTAATGAAAACATGGCTAAATACATCGCACAAATTATAGTTCTTGGTACTCAAGTAGTGGGCAGAGCTTTCGCGAGGGCCCTGAAGCAAGAAATTGCTGCTTCTCAGGAAGCGGCGAAGAGAGCTGGTGGAGGTCCTGAAGGCTCCAGAAGAGCTGCAGCGAACGCATCTACAGGCCTCACATTAGAAGAAGCTATGCAAATTTTAAATTTAGACAAATTAGAACCTGAGAAAATTATCAAAAATTACAATCACCTTTTTGCTGCAAACGAAAAAGCCAATGGTGGTTCCTTCTATTTGCAATCTAAAATCGTCAGAGCGAAAGAAAGAATAGACGCCGAATTTAAGACCAAACAGGAAGCGAAACCATTTAAGGATGCACCGAGTCAAACTAAGGATACATCATGAGATATTAGCTTATTTAATTTTGTGCTACCCCTAGTTAATTAATTCCTATGTTGTAGATATTGTTTTAGTTAGAGACAAACGAGTTTTGTATAATATTTAATTGTGTAGAAAATGGATACCACAATAGTGACTAGAATACATCAGTCTTCATAACATACATTGTTGATTATACATTCAAAAACAATATAATTAAAATTCACAATTTGTGTGATACCATTACAAAAGTAAATAGAAATCATTAAAAATGTTATTCTAAACATCGTTATTTACTGCTACCAATACAATAAGCTACATTATAACATTAAAACCTGCTATTACATTATCTATTGTGCTTGTAAGCTTATATATTGAATTTGTGCTAGGCAACATGTAAATATTATTTGATCATAAATATCAATAAAATTAATTCTGATGTAACTAAGCTTCAACCACAATCAATATACAAAATGGGTTTATAATATCTTTGGCTTTTCTTAACATATCAGCAATTAAATACCTTTTAATCTTAATAGATATGTAAATTATATAATCCTAAATACAACTATGATTACAAGTTCTTACACTAAAATTGATGCAAACCAAATAAGTGTAAAAATGACTAGAAATAATTGCATATAAAATGGAATGACACATTGGAAGAAATTGAGCAAAACATTTTGATACATACATACACAGTTCACTACACACATACTTTAAAACAGATCTAAAAGGTATACCAACAACTTTTGTTCCCATTCCATGTATAAATATCACGTCTCAAAAATGTTTATCAAATACTCCTTTTCCAAATATGGATTTTGATGATATCTTAAACATTCTACAGCTACAATTCTCTAATTATACAAATAAGTTATTTGAAGACAGGATTTTATGTAGACACCAAATATTATATCAGAAACATTCTAAATTCTAAATAGTCTTATTATGGAGAATTCATTCCTCTTATTAGACTTGCTAATATTAACAGTGAAAGAATACAGACAGCAATATCATGAACATCTAGACTACTGTGAACATTTGATAAAAAGTATTGCATTTTAAGGTTTTACATCCATAAGGACAACTACTTCATAAGGGCTGCATTCAGACAAGCCCAGTGTGTTGCAGAGCCAGCCATAAAATCCCTTCTCAAAATCGCATACATCCTTCCACCAGTTGGCTGCACTAAATGTAAGCTGCACTATACCAGCATACAACCCAAGACCAACAGTAAAAATTACTATCAGAAATGGGTAAGACAAAATCAGTACTGGAGCCAGCAGTACCTTCTTGATGCAGTTGGAATTCTCTATGATATGAGAAAATACATTGTACCAAGTCATTGTTCCCATATAAAATGAGTACAAAGCCGATACAAATGTAGCAAATGGAATACACATGAGGCTGAAAAAGAAAATGTGTAGACCATTGTATAGAGAACATTTTGAAATATCCATCTTGTTGTATTCTTCAGCTACAATAGCTGCTTCAATAATCTCAAGTTCCTCTCGGGATATGTTCAGTTTTACATCAACATTCTGGCCTTTCTTCTTACCCCTTTTAATTGTTCCTGTCATGGTTAGATATCCATCTCTGGATGTATCTGTCAAGGAACAGTCAGCCGAAATTGAACCTTCAGATTCAACTTTAAGAGCAGTAATTTCAGTGTCAGTATTCTCTGAGTCAACAATTCCAGAGACAATGTTGACTCGTTTTTTCCTTTTAGCACTGTTCTTTAGACTGTCAGTCATGTTACCCATTTCAAAGCTGTTCTCAGACTGTGTTTGGGACAAACTGTTTGGTGTAGCTGAAGAACTTTCATTGTGATCAGAGTTTAGAACTTTGCAGCTTTTCTGCAAGTCACTTTCATTACCATCACGTAAATCGCCATGGCTGGAACAAGCATCTGAAGAGTTTTCATAAATAGGAGACAGATCAATGATTTCTCGGCTACTGTTAATAGTAGAAAGAGCCTGATAACCATTCTTCTGGACGTTTTTTAGATTATCAGAATCTCCATTACTCTCATTCATATCTTCGTCATTGACATCATTGATAATTGGCAGGTTTATTTTCATATTGGACTTTAGGCCTTCCATTGTTGAATGAATTATGCCATTTACAACATGCTCTGATACTGGAGATAACCCATTCTTGTATTTTGATTGTGAATCATCTACAGCTCCCTAAAAAACATAACAATTACGTGTCTATTAATTAAAATATTTGAAACGTATATGTACTTTGTATTTGAAATTTTATTAATTATAAGGTTGAAATTAATTGTATTTGAAATACTAATCGTATAAAATAGAATACATATTGCGCAACGGAGCCGCATTTTGAAGAGAATCGTCGCCTTCGGCAATTTTATTGTGAACAAAACATACTTTCGGCATTTACATAATCTGCGGACCGAGAAAACTGATTACATATAATATTATAGTAATAGCTACGAGGAATAGATTATTTGTGCTAAATAACTAGAGCCTTCGAATATCAAATAAAGCGGGCTATATTAAAGTATTTACCTGCACAGTAATGATATGATCTACGTGACTGGCTATCGTATTCTGTTTCTTGCCATTCCTCTTCTTCGGCAATATGAAAATGGGTTGCTCCACTTGGGCCATGGCAGCTTAAAGTTTTAAGAGCACAAAAATTCAAACAATTCACGTAAATTTTCACTAATAAGTTAAAACAAGACGACCAATAAAAACAACAAACACTTTACCGGCCATTATTATCCGGATAATTTAAAATATGCAGCCTATATTTTGAAAACTATCTAAAATCTAAGCAATTTTTTTTGTAAGATACGTCCTAATTTTAGTCGTATACTAATTGCGGTCCGGGTTAAGGATATAATTTTACGTGTTAACGAGCGTTATGATTTTTAGATATTAAAATTACCAGTGATTTTTGGCGTACGAATGTTTCATTAAAAAATTGATAAGTATCAATTTTTAAATGTCTATTTATTTATAACATGGAACTAAAATAATCAATACAAACAATTTTTACATACTTATTTATAGAACTTAAATGTGTCTATTGCTGGGTCCACACCTGACCAACGAAGGCCAACGAACGGCTAAGGATGTTACAAAATTATTCGCTTGACATATATCGATTAGTGTTTATTCGATTATTAATAACTTACATAAGTTAATAATCAAGTGGCAATTACTTATTTTTAACTATTGATGCCATTTCGAGTGGATTATTTGCGAGTCCCGTCAGTCTTCATCGTTTACTTGGTCCAATACACATTCAAACATAAGCTACACACAAATTCAAATCGAATGAAACGTAATGTATATAGGTGATGCGAATAACTTTATCACATCCCTAGCCTTCGTTGGTCGTTCGTTGGCTCGGTGTGGACCCAGCATATCACTTTATCTTTTGTTCAAGATCTCTACCACAACTCCTTTCTGAAATGAAACGCTCCGTAATATTAGACATTTCAGAAAAAAAAAACAAGTTGATCAGATCAATAAAACTGTTCATTCTTTTATAAAGTAACTACAGCAATTTAACATAATAAATATCGATAAAAATTCACAAAGATGCTTAAGGTTCGCATTGCTACATCGGCTTCTCAGCTAAACTTGAGTTCTATTTCAAAAATTCTTAAATTATAACTATAACCTCTAATTGTAATTTTCAGGGTATGGTGAGTTTAGTGACTGGTGGTGCTTCAGGTCTTGGTCGAGCGACAGTAGACCGACTAGTAAAGAATGGCGGCAAAGTCGTAATCCTGGATATTCAAGGTACAAAAGTCCAAAAAGTGGCAGAAGAAATAGGAGACAATGTAATCGCGTGTGCTGGCTGTGTAAGTAGTTTATTCTACATTGGTTGTTATAAATATGTAGATACATTACTCGGCAATGTATGTACCTGGTGTGATTGCTTGAATAGGTCCAAAAACATTAGCACCAATGAAATTGACATAAAGGGCGTGGATTACAAACAAGACTTGCACAGTACCTGAGTTAGTTCTACCTGATAGAAGTTTGCAAGTACTGTTTCACAATATTGTCTAAAATTAACCACAATATACTACATGACTTGTAAAACCCATATTCGCAAATAAATAAATTTTATTGAATTGGACTTCACCACAGTCTTACTAGGTAGATCAGTAAAGTATAATTTATACTATATAGGTATGTATTTGAGGTTTTGACAGAAACTTTGTGTGCAAATATAACCATGATTTATTATTTAAACATGAGTTTGCCTGAGGCACTCTAGAGCCATTACTGCTTTTGCTTGGTAATTTTAGTTCTCAGTACAATGTTGTTGAGTGCAACTCAGGTTTTAACCAAAAATCTATAAGTTTAATTGCACTATTATATATAATTAATATAAGGTGGAGGAGGTGGTGGATTGGTTTTCAATAGTATTTAGGTTAATTAGATTCAGGTATAATCAGTTATTTCTTACCCATTAAGTATAATAATATATTTTTTTTATATTAAAAGTACTAATGTGATTTTATTGTGTACAATTAAGAATTATGAAATGGGTGTTGGATAGTTTTTCCCTACAAGGTTCCATAGAGGTTTAGGAGGATTCAATTCAATTCAATTCAATTTATTTAATTTGTGAAACACAGGTGGATACAGTTGTAATTACAAATAAATAGGTACATTCCATGTTCCGCCCGTACGGGCATACAAAGTTTTCCCTCAAGGGTTCTTAAATTATAATAATAAATTAATCAAATAAAAGAGTAAAATCATGCAGTCATAATAATAATGTAAATTCAAAAATAATTGTAGATAATAGTAATAATATGTCAAGAAGTGATTTAAAAAATATCCCATTAAAATGTCAATAAATAAGCATAATTGACATAAATAAACATGATTACCAATCTCAGGCTTGCTAGGTCTACTCTGAAACAGTTAGACCAATTTTCATATTCTTTTTTGTGTATATATTTGGTAGTTTTAAGCTATTTTTTTACTGACATACCCCATGGACAGAATCACAAGTGGCAGCTAGTTTCATTTTAATTTATGAGCAATGCCCCTCTCACTGCACCTTTCGCATCTTTGCAATTTTAGATAACTTCGGAACAAGATGTAAACAAAGCACTAGATATAGTAAGAGACAAGTACGGGCGGCTGGATATCCTAATCAACTGTGCAGGACAGACAGTGACACATCAAACATACAACTTCCAAAAGGACTTCCCATGCCAGCTAGAACATTTTACCAAAATTGTAAATGTAAGTAATTTATTAATAGTAATCAGTTGCCATCATGAAAATTCATAAAATAATTTTCACTAATTTCATTGGTCATAATCAAGTGTCATGATAATTTTAATCTATAAATATATTTATAATATTGATCATTTTCAATAATGTTGTTTCAATAACATTTCTGTCTGTGCTATATGCTTAATTTAGAAGAAATGAGGTGTGAAAACCAGAACATGCTGACAAGATGAATTAAAGGGGCCTGAAATCGAAAAAAATCTGCTTACTTATAATACTTGAACTGCTCCCTACAAGCTACTACGTTGGTCTTAAAAATACCTGGATCTTTTCAGATAAACACAATAGGCACATTCAATACCATCCGTCTATCAGCTGGTCTAATAGGCAAAAACAAACCTGATGACAATGGACAAAGAGGAGTTATAGTGAACACAGCATCAACCATAGCTTATGATGGAGATATAGGGCAGGCGGCGTACGCGGCCTCATCTGCTAGTATAGTGGGCATGACGCTGCCGATTGCAAGAGATCTAGCGTCGCAAGGCATTAGAGTTGTTACTATTGCGCCAGGTGAGTTTAATGATATTATAAGCTTTTTTTGCAGTGTAGCAGGGCAGGACAATCAATCGTTTTGCACTCGTTCCATCATGGTACAGAGAAGACCTAACAATCGCAATCGCATAAGAACCAAGGCTGGCATATGGGAGTTCCGTACACCAGTCTTGATTTTTATGTGAATCTAAAGTTCAACAAACAATTTCTGCCGTGGTATAACTAAAATGCCTTTATCTGCTAAAACCATTTTTTTGGATAACAAATAAAAACCGCGGAAAAACTTAAACCGTTGCATACTTTTCGATGACAAAACTTATTTGAGATTCAAAGATACTAAAACATAGATAAAATAAGTTTTGTCATCGAAAAGCTACATCGGTTTAAATTTTTTGCGCGGTTTTTATTTAGTATTCTAAAATATGGTTATACCACGGCAGATTTGTAGCAGAGACGTTTAGAGGTGTCTGTCTACTTAGTTACCAAATGCAATTCCAACTTTTACTATGACGGAGGGCAAAAACTGATGAGTTTTTGTTTGTACGCGCGCGCCGCTATATATTCTCGTACTTCTACGCACGAGGTAAATTTTCCTTAAAATAAGCTTCTTCTTAGGGCCTTATCATACTATACGTCGCACGCCGAATGATGATCCCTATGACAGTTCGTTAGCGCTTAACATTGTACCGACGTCCTGTCACATCAAATCCTTTAGAGGTCCATTAAAAAGTCGAAAAAATCATAATTGTGTACATTTGTAAATTAAAAAAATGAATATTAAGAAATTATTACGTAATGTTCAGAAATAATGGAGAAAAACTCAATGCAAATGTACATGGTACGTGCTGCAAAAGTTACGTCGTCTAGCTGTTATCGATTGAGAAGGGACACATCGATAAACCAAATATCGATAATTTGTTGGAAAAATTAAACAAATGCTTTGAGTTTGTATTTTATTTATATCAAGCTGAATCTGATACAGGGTCAAGCGGATCTTCAAAATCTGAGTCTGAACTGAACTGAAGCTATCCGTGACGTTTATTATTAACGGTTGGTCAATGATATTGTCGTATTCTACATCTCGATCCCAGTCTTGTACGCAAATTTTCTTTGTTCTTTCGACCACTTTTCGCCAATCGTCAGCTGTCAAAATTAAAGTATAGTAAAATAAAATATAATAAGGCTGTTACTTTTTTTATCTAGTGTTTTATGTCCATCAATGCGCGTAATCTTTTTTTCAAAATAAATAAATATTGCTTATTATGTTGAATGACCTGGCTGAATGACATGACATTTGCCTAAAAAAACAGTATTTAATCGAATAGCGTATAGCGGATTGCGAGCGGATTAAAAGCGTAGCGGGCGCGCAACGGATTCGTTGCGGGCGCGCAACGAACACGCCGCGCATTTGCAGCGAATTCGATGCGGACGCGCGGCGTGGACGCCATTTTGTACTGTCTTGTACAAACGCCAGCCAACCAACTTAATACAATTTTTTTTCAAATGTTAAATTATTTTGCATCATAACGGATTCTTGCGGGATTTTATCTTGTTTAAATATTTTACGTTTGTTTTATGGTAGGTAGGAACGAAATTATTTAGGATTATTTTTTAATCGTTTGCAAAACAACACAAATTAGTCGCTCTCTTCCATTCGATTAATTGATAATGGATCTTCCCAAATTCGTCGATGCTTTCGTTTTCGTCGCCGGCGTTTCCGAAGTGACAAAGCCAACAGCAGTGTTTCCTCGTCGGAATCAATTTTGTTACTGAGTGTATTGTACGTCGTAAATTCGCTACAAACGCGACGAAAACGTAGCGTATTCGCCACGCGTCCGCGACGTCTCCGCTGCGCAGCCGCTGCGTGTTCGCGACGCATTCGCTGCGCGCCCGCTCCGCTTTGAATCCGCTCGCAATCCGCTAGTATGATAAGGCACTTAGTGATGAGGTAGTCTTTATCGCCTGCTATCGTAGAGTACCTGTTACTCTATACTAGTCTAATAGACTCGCTCCGTCACTACTTTCCACCTTTTAGCCTAACTGTGTTTTGTTTCAAGGTGTATTCAAAACTCCCCTTGTGGAATTCCTTCCACCGAAGATGCTCGAGTTCATTCAGCGAATGACGCCCTTCCCGTCTCGACTCGGCAAGCCAGAGGAATTCGCTCATCTAGTCACCAGTATAGTGGAAAATCCCATGTTGAATGGAGAAGTCATACGGTTAGATGGCGCGCAGAGGTGGTTCCCGTTATAGTGTTATAAGTTTTAATAAATTGTAGGTTTAGAATTGTTGTTTTTTTTTTGTTCAAATTGTTATGCTATGTTCAACGTTAAAAAATGATTTTTTTATTGTAAAGCTGAATACTTTGTGTTCAATCACTCTAATAATTGTTTTGTTTCAGTGTTATGGCTCGCAAGCCTATCTTATGAAAACTTTCCACAGGCGCAATACTATTTAAATCTCGTGTTGTCTTGTATAAAAATCGTGACTTTTCTTTTAGCATTTTCTACTGAATTGACATCAAGAATTTTAAGAAGACTCCGCAAGCAATCACGGGTAGGGTATGTCTTGCCTTTAAATTTAGTTTCTCATTCTAACTTAAAGCCTTGACGTACCCTTATCCTTGGTTGCAAGTTCACCATTATGGGCTCCCACACAAAAATGCGAACTCGCATCGCATCGCAAATATCTGCGAACTCGTTCGAATGCACCGCAAGAACGTCCGATCTCATTCGCATGGCGCATTCCTACGATATTACGTCATACTTGGTGACGCCCCTTTAGTCCGCTCTGAGACAGCTTTATGGAAAGACGCGTGGCGCCTGCGCCGCGTTCTTTGTTTATAAAATGGCGGCATATGATGTAGATTTTTTAATATCTTTAATTAAGGAGCGCCCCGTCCTTTGGGACACAAGTGATGAACATATTATAATAATATAACTGTCTGGGTTGGTGATAGGGAGAGAAAACAAACGAAGTTTTCCTTTTGCGTGAAAAAAACGTCTATTATAAAAAAAACAAGAACACCCATAAAGTTAATAAAACAAATAGTCACTAGGAACTAGGTACATGTCTATGAACATTCGACACGAAAAGAAGTTCACAGAAAAAAATGGCGGCGCATAGCCAGCGAGACGCGGAGGATTACTTTGGCGCGTGTGTATCGGTGCGCGGGCGTCAGCCAAGAGAGCGAGCTCTGGCGAACGAACTGCCTTTTCGGCGACCGGCGCGCCGTGAACCGCGACCGAACCTGCGGCACGACGGGAAACTATTCTGAAGGTCTCCGAACGGCGAGCGACCGAATGCCGTTTTGGCGCGCGTTTTAAAACGCGTGCTACAATAATAAATTTACGCTTCCTAAAAACACGTCCAATACTGCTGACTACACTCAAAGGTATGGTTGCCCTACCACACGGTTTGCCGCACAAAAGTTTTGTGTGGGAGCCCTAAGAAGATTGAAGAATATCACTGAAGACATTTACAGAATTTGCAGAAAAGGTTCCGGATGGTACTAGTTCAAGACTAGCTGCCAACCAGAACCTTTTTTGCACATTCTTCTCTTATGTATATATTGTTTTTAACCAGTAGCTAGCATCTTCGACTTCCTTCCTTACATGTAGAGGGAGACAACGGGCACAAAATCAGGTGAGCCATGTTTTGAATGGAAAATCCACGATTGCACGATGAGTTTTTGGAAATAATAGAGCTAATGTAAATGAGATGAAGTAAGTAAGTGCCACCGCCAAAGCCGCATTATATTATCATCAAAACAAAGACGGTGATTAGCATAAGGTAAAGTTAAGAATTTATACCCTTATTTATAGCGACACAGCGTCCATAGTACCAAAGTACTAGAAAACTAATTTGTCCACGTCCGTTTGACCATTGTTCAGATTTATTATCATACGAAATACGAAACGGAGTTATTCAAGCTTCCGTTATTTTGAAAGGGCTATCGACGTGTTCCGAACCGGTGACCATTCGTTATCGCCTCAGAACGGGTTCCGCAAACAAGCAGACAATACCAGCGAGGCCAATAACTTAATAAATGATTACATATTTATTTCAATCGCTCCGCTCGGTTTGTTTTCTGAACCAAGGAGGTTTATCATCGTATTTATTGCTTTAT
This sequence comes from Hypena proboscidalis, assembly GCA_905147285.1. Classification (NCBI taxonomy): domain Eukaryota; kingdom Metazoa; phylum Arthropoda; class Insecta; order Lepidoptera; family Erebidae; genus Hypena; species Hypena proboscidalis. The sequence goes on along the minus strand of LR990147.1, from coordinate 14,951,119 downwards.
GCGCTGTCAAAGTGACAGTTGGCGTGGCGGGCCGCGCATGCGCTGTGGGGTGCCGACGCGCGGGTAATTCATAATGTTGGGACGTGTCCCTATAATAATAATATGGAAAGATCTAAACTATTTTCAAGATTTACAACAATAAGGAAGTAGTGAAATGGAATAGATGAAAAATTGTTTACGGTACTTGTGATCTCTAAGTTTAATTTCGAGTAGATGAGTTTCAATTCCAAACATAAACATTGCTCAGTAGTCTAGGTATATTAGAATCACACTAGATTTATAAATTTCCATTTCAGAATGTCGATAATCTCGGTGTAAGAAATCATGTCAATTGGTTTTTAAAACACGCATAAAATACCAGTTAGAATCAGTTATTATATCATAAGTGTCTTGTCTTATAAGATGTTGTCACGCCACATGATAGCCGAGTACCTACGTTTACGCTGCTCATAGAAAATTAAAAAACTATCATGCTGTCATCTGGCAAGTTGAAAATCTGGTCTTAGATAGAATTACTGACTATTAATTTTACACTAATAGGTATCTAGAGTAGGTTGTGCCATTATACAAACTAGGTGTCTATTTGAACAACAGACTACTTACAAGCATTGAGATTATTTGAGATTGAGATTCAACCCGATTTAAAGTAAAAATAATTTGGTAAACTGGGTTTAAGTATGGATGATACTTAAACCCAGTTTACCAAATTATTTTTACTTTAAATCGGTCTGAATCTCAATCTCAAATAATCTCCACTTTTAAACAGATAATATTAAGATCCTAGCTTATTGATATCCTAGCTTTATTTATTTATCTATTTATTTATTAGGCGCACAAAACACATTACAATCATGAAAACTTTAAAAATAGATAATGTACAGTTCAGATCTGGATCGTAACATAATACATATGTGCACACAGCAAAATCAGTATTGAAAACTCAAAAAGCTCTAACTACTAAAAATAGTAAGGAATAATAAACTAATTATTTTGTTTGGATGCCTCAGATGCTTCTACAGGAGGGACTGACGCACCCAAACCAATACTTACATGGAGGATGTCTTTTAAATTATGTATAAACTTATTAGTGTTGTTCGAAAATATCAAGGCTTTTGTAAATTTTTACTAGATCATTATACTGCCGAGCCATTCTTGTAAGGGGATTATAATACGAAATATTATTTTTATATATTTGTAACGCAAAGAGGTTAGTGTCGTTGGACCTACGGGGACTGAATTTAATATTAAAAATAAATTGAAACAGCAATTCTGGTATTTATTATTTCTAACTAGCGACCCGCCCCGGCTTCGCACGGGTACAATGCTGATACTAAATACACTACAGAAAAACTGTGAACGTTGTATATAAAAACACAGCGGCCCGCTCCGGATTCGCACGGGTATAATATAATATATAGCCTATGTCACTCACTGAAAAAATTATTAAAATCGATCCAGTAGTTTTGATTTATTCATTACTGCCCGTGGCCCGCACGCGTTAAATTTGGAGTAAAACAATTCCCCTTTCCCTATACCATGAAGATTTCCTGCTATCTTTGAAATATTTATACACAACATTTTTACTTATTTACTTTTTACATTTCTCAGCTCTATATCTATCCCGAAGCTGACTGAGTCGAGCCTCACGCTCTACTGACAATTCTCTGACCCTCTGAACAGGCTCGCTCTCGCCGCCCCGACCGGCCGATACCGCCGCGAACGCTACGTCCCGCAATTTTTAAATCTGTAATATCTTCGAAAATATTCATTTAAATCACATGCTGTAAAGGGCAATTTTGATCTACATGAAATGCACAACGTATTTAATGTATTTAATTGGATAAGGAATGATACCGTATCGTTTAAAATAGCTTGGTAAATAACACATATTTTTTTTGTAATATGTAAAAGATAAAAATGGTTACTGTGGGTTATCCGTAGGAGATAAACATATGCTGTCGCGGACTTTTTTATTCATCTTTTTAAGATATACAATTCCGTAGTACATAAATTTGATCTATCTCGTAAGGTTTAGCCAGCGTTTCCAATGTAAGCGCAGAAAAATATGTTTGTTACGACATCACATTACAAATCTTTAAATTTCTCGGCTTTTCTCTACTATAATATGCATGTATTATACATAAAAACCATCCTCTTGAATCACTCTATTTATTAAAAAAAACCTCATCAAAATCCGTTGCGTAGTTTTAAAGATCTAAGCGTACATAGGGACATAGGGACAGAGGAAGCGACTTTGTTTTATACTATGTAGTGAGTAGTGATGATATTGTAACTATTTATTATTATACAATCATTTTATTGCTTACAGTGTTAAACCAAACGCAACAAAATGTAAAAAAAAAATATTATAAATTAAATACAATATGAATTAACAATAAGTTAATCATAAGTGCGTATAAATTAATTTATATGAAACAATTTTTTATGACAATTACATAAAAATAACAAATCGCTGCTTTGCACGAATAAACGCACAATCCAAAATCACACATTTTACAAGGTAGCTATTTAAAAATTAAACAAAATATTTACCGTCGTAACTTTTCATGTATTTAATCAATAGAATAATAGAATGTATAAATCGAAAGGGCACTTAATTAAGGTTTAATTAAAATCTAAATAATTATAGGTTTTGAGCTGCAAATAGGTACCTTAATTTACCAGTATTTTCAAAATTTTGGTCTGTGCAGGTATTCATGCAAAGCAGCGAAAAATTCTTAAAATAACACCAATTTGATACAAAGTATTCTAATGAAGTATTCCAATTTATTTGTATTATTATTATAATTATTAATACTTATTAGTTATACTGTTGCCAATGGATAATGTCTCAATATACCGCTGCTATATCAAGAAACCAGCATGGGCTTAGTAAGGAGACGGAAATTTATGAAGTACCAACACGAAGCACAGATATCAATCACAGCGACACGTAGCGTCTAGCGACGAATTATTTTGTAAATGTCCATAACATGGCCCATAGTGACTATGCCCATTAGGTGCAGTACAAGACTGGTAATGTTTTTTTAAGTTTAAAATTTAGTTCTGTCTCGCTTAGTCCTAGTGGTCCTACTAGTATACGACTGTGCACCGTAAAGTCGAGACTTCACGGGTTACATTCTCGATCCTGAACGAAACAAACGTTATGTCGTTTTGAACCATTCTGACACGCTTATCCTCAGATCGCAATAGAAATGGAACACCTATACATCCATAAGACAATAACATTGATCGTATCCGTCTATAAATCATAAGCAGATAAGTGCTACCATTGTTCAGTGCATATAAATTGAACAAGGAATTCAAATGCAGTCGTTACCAAATCGTATCTGTTTACACACAAGGTCTGTGTTCGCTGAGACGCAACATGCTTCAATTGTTTGTTCGGTGTCTAGGAGTAGGTAATAATAAAAAAAACCCGACTTCAAGTACAAAAGTGCAATTTAAAGTAAGAAATACATAAGTACCTAATATTCAATGTCTCGCCTCATCTGTGTATAAATTAAAAGAATTCAGTAAACGACCTTAAGATGTCAATATTTAAAGAATTATCCCCGTACTTCTAACCGTTGAAGAGTTTACCTTCCAGCATCAGCACAGCAACATGACATGTTGACTGCTAGATGCAAATATCCGATTAGCTTAAGGTAATATACGAAAAACAATATGGAATCCGTTAAAATTTGAGGGTTGCCCACGATTTCTCTAGAATCCCATTATCAGATCGTGACCTGATGGGAATGGGACCTCATGACAAGTATACTCTTTCCTCATGACAAAAAAAGAATTTCACAAATCGGTCCAGGCGTCTTCGTATTAAAGGCGAGCAAACTTAAAAAAAAATGTCTACAATAGAATTGAGATCCTCTTCCTTATTTTTCAAGTCGGTTAAAAACGTAGAATTCACTATGCAGTGCTTGGTAATCTTCCTAGTCAAATTAAGGCTATATCTATGCAAAAAGAAAATGTCCTCTAACTTCTGGAAATTTCATGGTGACAAAGGCCGGTACGGTACAGTTTTGTCAAAACTTCGATATTTACGCAAATAAGACCTGTTGTAAATATAATAAAAATAAATTATATGACTCATGAAAACTAATGGAAGACGTAGGTAACTATACTACTAAGAAGGTATAAGAAACTTTTCACAGAATTTGTCGAGCAACACAAGATCCAAGAAGTATATATTATGCATTATTATTTTACTAACACTTTCTATAAACCACTTTATTGTTCAAAGGGTTTTATTCCCTCCGTCAGAAAAAGTAGACAGAAAGCTATAGAAATAACTTATGAAATATCCTTTAGAACAAACACCTATAAAATACATGTAAAACTCAAGGTACTGCGATCGTAAAACGTTCTGAAATTAGATTTTATTTGGACCTTTATTGTGGTGTTTTATTTATTGCCAGTGTAAACATCGCTTTTTGACTTTTTTAGTAATGTTATTTATTAGGTTGGTATAACAAGGGTTCTCATTAGGGGTTCTTTGCGTTTGATTGTTCAATGTTCATGTAAATGTTAGGTTTAATTTTATGGCATGTTTTGAAAACAAGTTTGCAAAACATTCTTTGCAAATACTGTGATGACTGAGGTGGATTTACACCTGTGCGAGGTGTGGAATAGCAGAGCAGAGTGGGATTTTTTATTTGTTTGCCAAAATTTTTATCTTTGGTGTAAAAGGTCAAGATGCGCGTGGATAGGCAGAGTGTGAATTGAAATATTTGTTTCTACAATATTGAACTTTATTGCTTTTAGAATATAGTATAAAATTTATTAAATTTAACAGCCCCAATACAACGCCAAGCCTGGTTTCCGATCTCTGTGCCGCTAAAACATTAAATGAGAATTAGGTATAGCTAATCTACTTAAGTGGTAGGTATCTACATACTACAGTTTAGGTATATTGACCAAAAAACGTGAAAAATAAACGTGGACAGGTTGTTGCCGTTGCCTCCGGTAAAGTGTCAGTAATTTGAGTAATTATAGGATCACAAACTGGGACACTGTAATGAAGTTATTACTATGTGAAGGCAGAATTTTTGCCTTTCAATTTAACGGACTTACTAAAGTAAGTCAAATAACCCTTCCTTTTAGCTTCGCCGTAGTCAGATAAACATTTAAAGGAATGCTATGGTATAGATGAGAACTCTTATTTTTAACCGATTTCATCCGTTCAAATTTTAAAAGCTTTCATATTATTTTTCTTATATTACCTAAAGCTACTCGGATATTTGCATCTAGCATCATGTTGCTGAGCTGATGCTGGTAGATACAACTCCTCAATGGTTTGAAATACAAGAATATTTCTTTAAATATCTGGATATTGTACCTTAAGGCCGTTTACTGTATTATTTTAGGTTACAGATGAGGCGAAACGTTGATTATTAAAGTATTTTTTAATTGTTATTGCATTTTTTTAGTCAGTTTTTGTACAATTATATTGCTAAGAATATCTAAGTATCAAAGAAGCCTTAATTTTTTCAACCATAAATAAATGATATGCCTTGCGTACACAGACAAATCAAGTTGTAAAAATACGCATAACTCTTAATTCATCCTCAGGGATATAAAGCAGTTATTAATACGTCCATAATAGTGGGTTGCACCCGTATTGATCGTATGTCATAAGCGACATTTACGACATTCTTGCTTTCATGTGGGGACCGATCAAAAGTGTCGTTTTTACAACAGCCTGCGGCCTCTTGCTTACAATGTATCAAATGAGCGTAATTGTATCGAAATCTGTCTTAATGTGTACTATCTTTATTAATATTGCATCTTGATTGTGTTCAAAACCCAATATTGAATACCTTTCATGCATTTTTTTTTTGTTGATCCCATTAATTAAGTAGCCGACTTATCATTTATTAAATGCCAGCTTCTGACCGCGGCTTCGTCTGTGTGGTACGTCGATAAGAAGTGGCCCGAGTCCTTTCTCAAGTCTAGAACTACTTCTATACCAGTTCCTGTCTCGACCACGACCGAGTTTTTGTGGGACCGATAATTTCATACTATTTCTGGCCGATTTTTTGTAGGACGTGTGCGTTAGTGCATTCATCTCCGCACGTTTTTTTCTCCTTTAGATATCTATCACGATATCAATAAGACGCGAGCCCGAATACGACATAGTAAAATTCAATAAACAATCTTGTATTGTCTGATGGTAACACACACACACACCTTAAAAAAGATTGTAGATGCAATTTGAGGTCTAACCTTCGCGGAAGTAGTGTTAGCATTGCTATTTTCTAACAACTATTTTTACGAAGCTCATTTTTGCACTGGATCACAAAAGATCGCTGTTTATTTGAAACAGCTAAAGCTGCGGGTAAAACAAGTAGCGACATCATAAAGACGTAGGAAATAATTTGTACGCTTGCGGTTTTGCCCCTTTTTGGGTTATACGGGTGCTTCTATTGTCTATTATGGCTTTTGTTTTGTGTTCCATAATAATGTGGTTATATTATTAAAGTAATATTTAATTTTTACATTGCTTTCGTATTTTGTGTCCTGTGCCCGTGACCTCATATTTTCATACCATCTTATTAATGTTTATGTAATTTGCATCAAGTTGGTAAACCGAAATATGTTTACCGTCGCGCGTCTCCGATGTTTTCCTGAATTCGTCCAGCAAATTTGTATTCCCTCATTCTTCCCCCAAACTCTTCAGACTGGTGTAACTTTTATTATTAATAAATTAAGCGGCTGTAGACTTTGAGCTCCTCTAATCTTTACAGTCAATTGTAGGCAACCTATCAACCTATTCTAGAACTTTAAGGTTTTAATAAAAATTAGTGCAAACCTCTGTATTCAAATTTTTTTTGTAAAATCATTTATTATGTATGTGTGTCATGAATGATCTTTCTGATAAAAGGGCGTCGTAAGTTTTGAGATAAAAAGACAACGTGATATTGAACAAAAAGCTATTGAGGGTGGAAAGGATATCCCGGCGAAAGGCAATCGGAAGTCATTTGAGTCCTTTGAAAATATATTTACTTTAAGCAAATTTGAACCTTACGTAGAAGACATAACTCACAGAAGTTTATTGTTTTAAGCATGAGTGAGATTATGATAGATTTCGCCAAAATTCTACCTATATATACTAAAGTTATCCAAGAATATTTTGGTTGACTCTGTACCATAGCTATGTCGAGGCGCTCTTGGCCATCATACAAATCATCTGTCAGAAAAAATAACAAATGACAAAGCCTCTAAAATCCTACGGGATACCGACTACAAAGTATTCCCTGTATCATAAATATCTTATCTCAATCTTTATCAAAGGGACATGGAAAAATTTAAAGAAATACATTCCATAACAGGGCTTGATTTACCAAGAATATATTCATATGTAGTCTTCTTTATTACAGAGGTCGTAAGGAACATATTAGTTTGTTTTTAGGATTTCGTTTCTGTTACACAGCGTTTAGAGAAGTTATCAATCATTTGTGACGTAGAATTTCATCCTTTTGGACCTACCGAACAATTTTTTTTTAATCGAGAGCGTTGCTAGGTACTCGGTATGAACTTTTGTTTTGTTGTTGAAGCCATTTTGGAAATCGGTAATACTTTGTAAGAGAAGCGAGTCTATTTGAGATCCTAACTAATTGATAAAAAAGTTAACCGATAAAAAATAATTTTGACTAGTAAGAAGAGACTTTTCATCCTACCTTTATCCATGGACGTGAGTGAGTGTGCGAGAGAGAGCGAGCTCTACACTACAACACGTTTCTTAAAGCTGTTGTATGTCTGTACAGAACCCTAGAAACACCGTGTATTTCGTTTTAACTAGTAATAAATACAATTTAGCTAAGTTAAAGGTGGTTAAACGCTAGCAATGGTGGCCGTCCACCGTCCACAGGAATCTTCCCACACATGCTAACATAAGTAGCTGGCCGCCACACACGGCGCTTCTTAGAGCCTCACATTTACTACTAATTGTAACTAATTGTGAGTTCAATTACGTTTAGTGATGTAGCTAATACCAGCTTTACGAATACGCACCTATAGTAGATAGACAGAGATAGATAAAATCTATCTGTATCGTCGTATACACTGAATAGTATATTATGCTATTTTTTTTTTACGGGATATAATCCCACCCACACGCCCACCACTGTGACTCCTGCGACGCCAGGATCTACAGCGGTAACCAACTGAAAGGCACCGTGCATGACACACGGGCAATCCCAGGGAGAGTTAAAATTGTCTTGGAACCCGCAACGAATTTAATCAGAAGTATATAGTTGGAGTTGGAAATTATGTATCTTTACTTCCCTCCAAAGCTAAGCGGGAGACTGAGTAATGCCAAATCAAACAAAGTGTCTATATGGAAAGAGTATAGACACCACGGACAGTGACAAAACTATGGGGCCTAAATTTGATTGCTATAATAGGTATGGTAGAAACGGCTAAATGCACGGAAATTTAGTCTGTTCGATACGAGATCCTCATAGTAGTAGATCAGTGTATAGTATGATAAAATTATTACACGGACAACGTGAAAATAGATTTTTTGACACAATAACATTTATTTATTTATTTATTTATTTATCGTACACTCAACTACCATGACAGGAAATTCCCAATGCGATAGTTTATGACATAAGACAAAATATAAGTAACAACATCAATGAAATTAGATTAAATTAACATAACTTACAATTTACGAAATCTTAACATGACGCCTATATTACCTAGAAGGGTGTTGCAGAGGGTTAATTAGACCCATACTTCACCTGCTACCTTTAGGATGTGATTGAGTTTGAGTTTTGAGTTTTAAAAATTCTTTATTGACATAAAAAAGTATACAATTAAGAATAACATTGTTATGCTAATTACAATAGATGTATCTTGTTGTTTCCACCCGGCTCAATCGCCTTCAAAATACTTAGCATTAATTATAATTATTTTAAAAATATGATACATAAAATGTCGGTAGGAATATTTTTTTTTTTTTTTTTTTTTTTTTACCTACTGAACCCATACTTGTCGTGTATGGTCCTTGTTTTTCTAGCTTAGTTCTCAGTCATTCCAGTTCTCGCGTATATTCCTCTCGCACTTTTATTCTACATACTTGTTCTTTCTGTTATTCGTCATCTTTCATTCTTTTCCATGGGTTCCCATCTATCCTTTTTGGATACCTATTCTATTTCTATTCTTTATTTATTTCTTATCTTATAACACGGGGTAAATAAGTGTGGTGCTAGGATTTAATATTATTCTTATACAATTTTCTTTTTCTTATCCTAAATCTTATTCGGTAGGAATATTGGGTAGGTATAACTATGCACTATTCTTCTTCTTCGTCGTGTCAATGGCTGAGTCAAATTTTATTTTGACTTGCCATCGTGGTGAAAGGATTTGCCAATTCGCTTTGGAGAACTCGCGAATTGCCCAGGGTGCGCCGGACGTAGGGAATTGTTGTACGTCACTCGGGGAGGCTCCTTTCATGCACCCCACTACACTATGCACTATTGATTGTAAGTAACATTTCACATACACAATTCGATTAGATTTAGGACTATTATTAGCTACATAAAAAGTTAACACTGACTAGATATCTTAAAAAACTAATTCTTAACAACAGTATTAGAATTTGCATTATTTATGCACGATGTGATTAAGTGAGCCTATCGCCGTCAACCGGGCACAAGTCCGTGCTGCTATTGAGAATTGCCTGACAGAAAAATGCAAAATATCACTTTTGACCGACCGAGATCCGGGAATCGAACCTGAAACGCTTTTATTGATGCACGTGCCATATTTTTTGTACCTATAACAAAGAGTAATGTGGCTGTGGCGTGCCCATTCCGACGAATTTCTTGATTTTGCGTGCCTAATTTGTAATGCTGCGTGCTATCAGTGGCACGCGTGCCAATGGTTCGCCATCTCTACTCTGGACGAACAAGCCAGTTATTTTTTCAGACACCTTAATTTTTTCTGTGAATACGAATATTTTGTTCATGTATATCACTATGACGATAATTTCTATCATGTTGTTGATTGCAGACTAGCTCATTAACTGAATTGTTAGCATATTGAGGTGAAGCAAACGAGGTCCTTTAATCATCATTGCTCTGTTGTGGAATTGTGTTATGATGGACTAATGGCTTGAACAAAAATGGCGCTTCGTTTAAAACATGCATCGACAATGTGGCAAATTAACAATAACCCGTATAATCGCCGTATTATTGTTGATATTTTTGTTTTATGTAGACGTTTTGCCTGCCTTTGTGTTAGACTGCCTCGATGGCCAAGTAGTTAGCGTATGCGAGGTCTTGGGTTCGATGCCCGGGTCGGGTAAAGTGTTATTTGTGAACTTTCCGTCAAAAAATTTACAATAGCAGCACTGAGTTGGAATTGTGCCCGGTGGATGGCGATAGGCTCACCCCCTATGCCATGTGACCTAAACATAACAGGTGAAGTGTGGGTGTTGTACACCGCTACCACACCCTTCTGGGTAATATAGGCGTGTTGTTATGTTATGTTTATGTTGTATAAGTTTTTAACGGCCGTTAAATTGTAATTGGGGTTGTAATGACCATTATCTTTTATTCTATAGCAATTAATTATAATTCATACAGGGTGGATGCTACATCGAGCTATTTATTATTAAGTTACAGTTTTAGCCATCAATATACCCATACCTAACATCAACTACCAAAATATACAAAGAAACTAAATGAATGAATTTAAAACAATTGTATATTTACAATACCTGTTTATTTATTCGCAAAGTTCTCGACAAAAAAATTCAGACAGATATTACATTTACAAAAATAATAAATATAACCCAACGTAGCACTCGCCGAGCCAGTTTTATAGTATTACCTAAAATTAGAACCAACTATGGAAAATCAATGCTAACCTTTGAAGGAGCCCAACTGTACATCAAATTGCCCCAACATGTTAAAAATGTACACTCATTTATGCATTCAAAAATAAGCTAACGCAACACATTTTAGATATTTAACTAGAATGCATTAGGTGGGTAAATCGTAAATGTCTAAACGACGAATTTAAAACTTAATTTTATATAAATTCATTGTTCTCAAGTAAGTGACTTACGTTTTTATTGAGAATAAAGATCTTTAAACCTAAACATAATATAAGGTAGTTAAGTAGGTACATATTAACTGCTGAAACTAAAGAACTGTAAAGACTGCCTCGATAGTCTAGCTGGCTTGGTTGGCGTTTGCGTCTGCCATCGAGAGGTCTCGGGTTCGATTCCCGGGTCGGGCAAAGTGTTATTTTTGTGCTGGAATTGTGCTCGGTGGATGGCGATAGGCTTATCCCCTATCCCATGGGACCTAAACATAACAGGAAAGGTGTGAGTGTTATTCACCTATGCCACAACCTTCTGGGTAATATAGGAAAACTATTTAATAGTCATATTTATGTTAACTATTTGAATCAGATCAAATCAAATCATTTATTTTCATGGGCCCCAAGGGGCGCTTGAACACGTCAAAACAAACATCGAAACAAAAAAAATAAAATTAAAATAAAACTTAGCTTACTAAATTATATCTAATACATACTTATTGTAATAAAATGATTTGACACCAGAGCTTAGATTGACTTTAATAAAATTCAACTTAGAGATTTGAATTAAAATCAATCCAAGTACCAGCTCCGATGGGTACTGGTATGGGTTTGCTTGTCAAACTTAGTTGAAAACCATTTAAAAGTCAGATGATTTCATCAGTATCTTTTCTCATTAACGTGCGCCGTCAACTGTATGATGTGCAAGCATTTGAGCAATGATATTTCATTACTTGAAGTAGCTAGTGAATACCGTGAGCGGGGTGATGAAACGCTCTGTTATTATATCCTCCATATTTGGATAGTAGATTGATGATGGCACGCTGATTTCTCAGCAAATGATTAAGTTGGTAGAGACGTCACATCTATTAATATAAAATTATTCCCTATTTCTCCTGGTCACGGCATCATGCGTGAACGTCTGGATCGATAATAATCATCGTCGAAGATGGTTCTTCGGCAATTTGCGTGGTCAATTAGAAAATTCATATTAAAATTTCTAATGTTTGTTAATGTAACCTTTAGCGTTTATAAACTTTTTTAATGTAATCTTATCGGGTTTGACATAAAATAGCAGTCAAGTAGGATGTATTCATAGTTAAGACAGGACGGGTAATTAGTTAGAAGAATCAGCCTCGTTGAGATGGCTCCGTACGGGAGGCGAATGCAATTATAAAAGTTTAAATGATGGTATAGTTTTTGTTACGACTTTCGAGCACCTTTAAATCTGCTGCCAAATAATCAAATAGTATAGTAAATTACAACATTCAACAACAATATATTGAGTATGTCTCATGTGATATAGCGCCGCATCTTAAATCCCTAATGGATTGTGGATTTATGGAAATATGCAGATTTGCCACCTTCTATCATATGTGTAGAGAAACGGGATGTAATGTTCCTCCACCAAAAAGGGAGGATCCTGCGGCCAGGCTCGCTGGTATTGCCTGGTGGACACCTGTCCTACGATAGCGTTTTGGAAGTAGTATTTATATATCAAGTATATATAAATACTGTGCACATTTCGTTATCGCGACTCAGCGCTCTTTGACATTAGTGACGAATGTGCCACTTCCTGACGTTTGTCAATGTCATTCGTCATTTATTATCTGTGGGTACCGCCACAATATAGACTAAGTTCGTTTGCTACATACGTACTTAGCAGTCCCACGTAGCTTTTGGTCTACTTATTGAAACCTAAATCCTTAGTTTTACCACAAATCGTTTGGTTAAGCAACACCATTACGTCCACACACAAATTGAATAAGTAGGTCCTAATAATGTTGTAGCCATTGTGACCGGTGAACAAAACAATGCGAGGTATCTGGCCAAGTATAAATAACTGTCAGTGGGTCATTGCATGGCGCCATACAGGGCTAGTCAGGATGGACATACGGGGAGGTAGGGTGTGCAGCTATAAAGAAGAGAAATTAACGTTCTGGGTCCTGTCTGGTAAACGACTGAATCAGTTGTCATAAAGACTTTAAGCTGTACCTACAAGGAACCCTTGTAGTTTTGCCATGTCCATCAGTCTGTCAGAGGCATAGCGTCGAATCCGTTATTGCTAGAAAGCTGAAATTCTGCATGGATATGTATGTTAACTATGTATCTATTATCATTAAAGTGGTAGAATAAAATCTTGAAGAATATATTTTTTTGGTGCCTTCCCTACATGTAAGATGGGGACGTTCTTTTTCAGTAACGTACCCCATAGTGTAGGTGTAGGTCTTTTAAAAACATTTAGGGGTTGCAAAAACGGTTTTTTGATATAGAGACTCGTGGACGAGAAATTTAACTTTAAAGAGCATTTTTTTCCTTGAGTCTAAAAGCTAAACCGTTAGCTCGAAAAATCTGTAAATTCTCTCTCACTCTATAGATCAAATTTTTAAATTTAGTTACTTGGAATACTTCGTACATAATACAAAAACATTTAAAAATAATACTTGTATGAAGTTGTTACTTGTTTAACACAGATAGAAAACCCCTTTTAAGTCTTAATATGTTGGTACAACTAGCTACGGAACGCTACTGCGCGTGGCCCGACACGCACTTAGCCGGTTTTTTTAACTATGGGGTTCAATTCCTAAGTAAAGGATTCGGTATGGATAGTTGTACGCCAAGAAAGATACATTTTTGGTAAAACTAATGCGTAAAGAGAGTGTAAATCTGAATTATACACAAATATCTAAGAACGTAGACATTAGTCATAGTGGTGATAAAAGTTACCATAATATGATAGGGCGCTGTAAACTGCCCTACCGGGCGATGAAAATAAGATGATGAATGAATAAACGAAAATAATATTAACGATAAAAATATAATTATTTATAGTCTGGTGGTAAGGGAAATCTACTCACCAGTAAAACAGCCCGAAGTACCTTTCCGAGGGCAGGATCCTCCGAAGCTGGTTTCTTGCGATTGCGGTTTAATTTTTTCTTTCGCCCAAAAAGCAGCAACGTTCACTCCTTTTAGTAGATATTCTTGTCCCATATATCCCCTGTTGCATGCCTTAAGAAGCAGTATGTCCTCACCAAGTTGCATTGTTATAAACCCCGTCGGCCAGTTATGCAACTAAACAATTGCATAAGACAAAAGCTCAGCAGGCGAGCTTTTTATGCGGACAGAGAAAGTAAATCCGATGCCTGGGGATTTATTTGATCCTTCTTTGTGCGGTATGACTTGATGACTGGAACCACCGCACCGGGGTTTTCAAGCTTAATATAACAAGCTATAAAAATACGATAAATAAAAAAATAAAAAATACGATTAATCGACGCTTCCCGTGACCAGGAGGCTGGCTTTTACTTAGCACAAAGAATTAGCATTGCCATACAACGTGGCAATGCTGTCAGCCTTCTGAACACGGTCCCCACAACCGAGATCGATGCGGAGGAATACTATGACGCCTAACTTAATGTAAACATTTGCCTTTTTATTTACCTATGTATATATTTTCAATTTATTTTCCTAATCTTTAATGTTAGGTACATTATTCTTTAGTGTTTTTAAAATAAATAAATATACCAGCTATAAAATATACTAGATTTTTCAATGAAGTGCGTTGGAGAGAAGTGTTTCGGATGTTCCTAAGTTGCAGAATTTGGCAGTAGGCTTACGATTAGCTACGCAAAATTATTGTTGTTTTTACTAGGGATCATCTTTAATGGGTTAAGCAAACAAAATATAAGCTATTAACTGTTTGTGTGTGTGAAATGTTTGTTTGTAAATAACCCCGCGATATAGGGATTATTCCTAGACGTTTAAAAAACAATTTGGAAATTAAGAGAGTATCATAATATTTTTTTTTTACGAAATATGAATTGAAAAAGTATTGTTTAAGATATTAGTTTTGTTAGTACTAACCTAATTAAAGGGAAATTGGGCTGTATATACGTAAAATAGATGATCTATGAGAAAAATATTTATTAAAATAAGATTTGAAGCATAGATATTTATTAAAATTACTATATGAGAAATCTGTATTACTTTTAATCACGGCATACCTCAGTTGTGAGTGCTGGTATTGACAAAACGTGTACAGTTCTTATATGAGGTTTCAATTTAACATAGACCCTTTAACTAAAATGAATAAATACTTTTTCTTGTACACCTAAAAACTAGTTAACAAATAAAATGACACATGTAATAGAGCGGTACATCGTAAAGGTTCGCCATCTTGGATCGCTGTTTGCTCAGGATGGTTAATTGCGGCCCAGGCACGAGGACGCCGAGGGACCAAGCTTTGTTCAGCATCAAGGTTAAGGCATTATTGGATTGTGTGAGAATAGCTGGGTACACACCTAGCCAACTAAAGGACCCACAAATACTAGGGATGTAATAAAATATATCTACTACGTTTCTTTTGATTTAAATGTATGTGTAGTTCAGGTAAGTTGTAACGTTTATTCGACCAATCGAGATATGATAACTGACGGGACTTGCGAACTGCGAATAAACAACTCGAAATGGCATCATTATAATGATTCCCTACGTCCGGCGCACCCTGGGCTCCATCCTTTCACCACGATGGCAAGTCAAAATAAAATTTGACTCAGTCATCGACACGACGAAGAAGAACAATCTTACATTTAAATTATACACTTTTATTTACACTAACTTTATTGACACCGTTTTCTTGAAGATTGTCTTGCTTGCCAGCATAGGCCTCCCCTAAAGCTTGCCACAATGATCGGTCATGTGTTTTCCTTCTCCACATTGCTCCTGCTATCTTTTTGAGATCATCCTCCCATCTTCGGCGCTATCACCCGTTCTTCCTTTTATATTGAACTGGACACCATTCTGTTACATCTTTAGACCATTTTTCTTTTCTGCTACGCATCATGTGACCTGTCCATCTCCATTTAAATTTTTCACATCTGTTATTTTAGTTTGTTTACATATTGTGTCTAGTCTTATTTTGTCTTTTATTTTGATGTTAACATCAAAATGGTATCATTAGTTAATAATTAATACTAATTAAGTTAAGTAAGCCAAGAAGTATACACCAAACGTCAAACTTCTCGGCGGCTCGCGAGACCGTGAGCGAGATGTACGTAAAGCGTCAACCTCTCACGAGAGACTGAGACGGAACACTAAATTCTTTGATATTACCTATAATTGCCACTTGATTATCAGCTTATGCAAGTAACTTATAATCGAATATACACTTTTTGATTCTTCATTCTTAATTCTTTATTGTACAAAAGAAAAGAAACACAATAAAATAACATTTGGTACAATTTTAAATTAATGTACAGTCGGCCAATGAGTTGGGTATGCAGGGCAAAAACTTCTAAGTCATAGTAAATACTTACGACACCAGTTATGGATAAGTGAGTTATATATCTAAATAGTGGGTATATTACACTTATTAAATATGAAATACAAACTTGCATATCTATTGCAGTCAGTTTCAGTCAGTACAAAGGCTAGCTTAACCACTAAAATGAAGTTTCTTCCAGCAAACCTCTAAGTGATAGAGGAAAGAGATACTTTTGGAGGGTAGTTAAAAATTTACAATAAAGTGAAAATGATGTAACGAATAATTTTCTTATATCATTAGCTGTTCGTTGGCCCTCGATGGCGAGGTGTAGACCCGGCATTACATATTTGATTGTGTTATCGACTGTAGTCAAATATGTGCAAACGTAAGGATATTGTTTGTTTTAATAATTCGAGTTATATGCTGGGTTCTATTACTTATATGGTGTAACGCTGGCAAACGATAAATAACTAATAAGTAACATAACATAACATCACGCCTATATTACGCCTACTGGTGGTAGAGCTCTTGTGAATGAGCTCGAGGGCGGCAGCACCACCGTCTCACCTTTTACCTACCGCCAAATAGTAGTGCTTCCATTACTGTGTTCCGGTTTGGTGGTGAGATCAGGCCCTGAAATTACTGGCACATGAGGCATAACACCGTAGTCCTCAGCTGCAGCGACGCATCTATAATCTGCTTTTGTGGATTGTTGATGTCCATGGGCTGTACTCCACTTACCATCAGGTGGACTACACGTTCGTTCGCTGTGGATGTAGTATAAAAAAAAAATACCCATAAGGGTGTGTTAGAGGTATACAACACTCACATTTCACTTATTTTATTTTATTTATTTAACTTATTGCACATATAAATTGTACATAGGCGGACTTAATGCCTTATGGCATTCTCTAACAGTCAACCTAGGGTGGTGCAGAGATAAGCATAGGTAGGTGCAGATTAGACAGAGGAATAATTATTGATATGTAAATATAATAATTTATAACATAATAAATACATACATTTATAAATAAAATAATAATAATATATACATAATTATACAGGTTAGCCTTACAGGAGGAGTTGATAATTATATAAAATAAATAAGAAATATTATGATGATTCTGCCAATTGCTCAGTCAACAGTTTACGCACACTAACATTAAAACTGTAACGTGTTGTTGCCATCCTGATTTCCAGAGGTAGCGCATTCCAGAGGTAACACATTCTTATTATGTTTAGGTCCCATGGGATACACAATTCCAACTCTGTGCTGCCTTTGCCTGAACTAGGTATCGAACACGAGACCTTGCGGGGATCAATACACAAATTCAACCGCTAGACTAACGATGCAGTTGTATAGCAAACATAAAAAAAAAATATATTAAAAAAACAAAAAACCCGACTGCTTAAAAAAAAGAACTGAAAAGATAAAAACAAGTATAGCATTATCTTCATTAAATTCATTAACAACAAATGAAATATATCAAACTAAATTGTTTATGATGTTGCAGGCGGTGACAAACGAAGTTATATAGTAGTAACAAAGTATTGTTTGTCTTCGCCTGCAATAAATAATGTATAGGTAGGTATAGGTCACATTTCAGCTAGTAACGTTTAAGTCCGAGATGAGATATTGTGAACCTATTGTCATCTGGCAGGCACAATTCTAGACCCCATGCTGCTACGAATGAAGTAAACTCAAAATATTACTAGCTCGACACGGGAATCGAACCTGCGCCGTTACGCACGGCCCGGCCCGTCGCTAACTAGGCAATCACAGCAACATACTCAAGAAAATGCATTCGAATATGCCGTCCCAATATCACACAGCATTGTGACATCACATATACGTGCCCATACATAACCATATCCAGTATTCGTCAAGAGTGTGTCAAATTCTCGAGCTTTGAGTCAGTTCAGGTACAATTAGCGAGTCCTAAACAAACAGATGACAAAGGGTTTCGTCACGCGGCCCTGAATCTGTAATGTAAGTTCAAGTACATTCTTAAATTTTGTTTTTTTATTTATCATTACTAAAATGTGAATGAAATGAAATTACTTGTAATATTTTAAAGCAAATTTTAGCTTTGCTATGCATTTTTGTATTTTATATAATATTAAAGTTGAAAAATTAAGAATCCAGCAGGACTCGAATCTGCGTGCCTATACCCAGGGGGTACCCTATACCTTGGGGTGTATACCCAGGGGGTGCAGGTTCGAGTCCTGCTGGATTCTTAATTTTTCAACTTTAATAGAAATGAAATTAATTGGGTTTTAATAGTCTAGGTTAAGTTGTATTTGTAACAAAATTTAATGAATGAAGTGACTGAATGTTTGTTTTGTGTTTTTAATTATGATTATTATGTATGTTTTTATGTTTTTACGATGTATTAAGGATTATGGACCTATGTTGTCTTAATAATTATTATTATTATTATATATTATTTTAAGTAGAGGAGCTCGTGGCTTAGTCGAAGCCGCGCGACCGATCTTACAGGTTAAGCAATGCTAATCGTGGTCCGCCGTGGATGGGTGACTATCTCAACAAAGTATGTTAGAGTATGTTAAGCTGTCGGTGCTGGTTGCCATTTAAACATCTATGGCAGTCGTTACGGGTCGTCAGAGACCAGAAAGTCTGACGACTATTTTAACAAGTATCGTATTACCTCGTACTGGGTTTTGGAGGTCTGATGGCAATTGCTTCACGTAAAATACTGACATTCAGCTACATCCATTAGACTAAAAGCAATTTTGAAAAGGTCCGAACCAGAAGAAGAAAAAGGTAAATCAATATTGATAGGACAGTTAAAACAATTTTCAGCCATAAACTAAATAACTTTATAATATTTTCTAAGGTTTACGCGAATGTTATACATGACTAACACTTCAATTGTACGGATTTTATCGCGATATTTCACTTAAATTTTACTTACTTTTATTTCCCGACGTTTCAAATGCTATTTCAGCATTCATGGTCGCGGGTAGACTGAGCTGGTAGGCGTCTTGACATCTGGAAGAAGCAGTACCCTCCATTTCTTCACTTTTTCTAATGTTGAGAGTTTCTATTTACGCAGGCTGAACTCACTGTGTCTTTAAGTCTAGCTGTGTTTTGTTTGAAGGGTGTCTTAGTTAACTCAATAAGTGAAATTTAAGTGAAATATCGCGATAAAATCCGTAAAATTGAAGTGTTAGTCATAAATAACTTTAATTGTACTAACTGTGTTATTCGAGAAACATTAAATGGTCTTACTATTATAAAGAGGCGAAAGTTTGCTAGTTTGTATGTTTGAAACTTCTTGATGCTCAATTGGATAAACCGTTATTGATGCAATTTAAAGAATAGGAGCTTATACCCTAGATTCATACTAATATTCATAAAATCTGTACGTATTGTATTATTTTAATCGTGAGAGCTGCTGTTAGAAACGCACCATATAAAAGACATCAACGCGCTTGCTTCATTGTGTTGTTTTATAATTTTCTAAGATAACTTTATTTATTATCTACAACATTATTTTGCAGTTTATTATATTTTAGATAAATTTACAAATTATATTATCTACAACAGTACAACATTATTTTAAATTTATTTTAGTTTACCCGAATATTAAATAGTTTGACGATAATAAATAAAAACACATTTATTGAACATTAAAAGCAGTCACTTTGTTCGTAAAACACTTTTTTTGTCGTAGATTTTTGTAAATATTGTGGATTGGATCTTAATACAATGATTCTGAACAAACTAAGTACTTTCAGGAATCTGGTAAAGTACAAATAATGTTGTACTGTTGTGTTTTAAAATGATAAAATCTTGATAAAAATCTTTTTATGTATAAACAAATGTTACATTACATTACTTATTAATTTGTTTAAAACAAAACTTTAAAGAAACAATAAAATATTTGTACAGATGTCGTCAAAAAAAAACTTAATTCCACAACGTGTTTCTAGACTATCGTAGCAGATATATGTGTCATATTCATTGGAAGTAATTTACAACTTATAAGCATCTTGACTGGTCTAGTAATGCTTCGCAAATAATTTTCGTATAAAATGCCCTCGAAAGACCAGAGCAAGGAAATACTATGCATTCACGGCGTTCAATTGATCATTTACCGACTAAAAGTGCAATTGCAACACAGAATAAGTACATTAACTACCTGCGTATGCTTTAAACTCAAGATTGTCACCTCGTTTTTTCGACTGATTGATGGCATGTGCAAAACTCATACAATGCCATTACAGTAAGATGTTTTTGCATAGAAAAAGGTTAATTTCAGTCTAGCTCGTTTTACTTCTGTAGGCAGCGATGACCGTGAGCTTGGGGTGTCCTGAGCTAACACTACTTGGTCCTAATGGATGTTCTTTACTTTTTTCAGCGGGGAACTTAGCTTAACTAGCTATTTTACTATCTCGTATTTATTCACAACAGCAGCACGGAGTTGGAATTGTGCCCAGTGGATGGCGATAGGCTCACCCCCTTTGCCATTGGACTTAAACATAACATGTGAAGTGTGGTTGTCGTACAGCTTTGCCAGACCCTTCTGGGTAATATGGGCGTGATGTTATGTTGTTGTCTTTATTCTTCACCGTACACTGATAGTGTGAGTGATTTGAAAACCTAATCTCACTATAACTAGCCATGCAATCAATAGAATATGGTAGCTAATAGGTGAAACAGTGTTGATTTTTCAAATCTTTGAAATCATTTACGATAGCCCTACAACCTTTCATTTTTAACACGCTTATATTAGCTTCACCCGTATGTATGTATGTATGTAACCGACTCCTTTGGACTCGGCTCTGTGCCATATTTTTTGTCTATCGAGCAACCCACGCTTTTTCACAATAATACTAGTATTTTTTGTTCATTACCATTTTCAGCTTATATTAGGAATTATTTTTCACTTTTTAGTTAGAATTACTTTAAAAGCGTGTTTTTTTGTTTTTTAAACTATATTTTTTTAACTGTAAACTCTGTAAAACTGGAAATAAATAATCTTTTTGTACGGATCTGCTTTCTTCCGCGTCGCTTCACTGCTATGGAGCTTTACCCTTATCCCAGTATCATAATTCCAGATAATCGTCCAGGAGAATGTTTTAATTAGGTGAACGATTGTGAGATGACGTCACGCGCCGCTAATGAACGAGTCAACGGTCGCCCGATGCGAATCGATGCGATTATCGATATGCTTCATTTATTTTGTGCCGCTTTTTAGTACTTGCTTTTGTTTAAATATAATTTCGCAGACGTGGAACGGCTTTTCGATATTCGAAGTTCATTATTAAGTCCCTATATCTCTAAATGTCTTGAATCACGGTTAGCGGTAAACCCAGTTTTGATCTTTCTCTTTCTCATTTAATGTTTGAACAGGTCGGCAAGTTCGATAACTTTCGTTTAGCGTTAAACGTCGGTTCAACAAGTTGGTGAACTTAAGGCTTAAAAATTATAGTTGCCCAGTTGTCGCAACTAATCACTACAACAAATTATAACCGGAATAAAAGGTACTTATCAATTAGAATTGATGGTTAAATTAATTGTTCCATGTTATCTGAAAATATATTATTATTATTATACCTAAGAAAGAATGAAAGAAAGAAAGAAATATATTTATTCTGACAAACACAAAAAGACAAATAAAATAAAAAATAAAACAGTAAACATGAATTTTGCCAGAAAAGGACACCATCTCAGCCATATGCTGCAGAGCTACAAAGCCCTGCAGCTAAGTGTGTATAATTTCACACGAGGCAAATATCCCTTTAATTATTTTTTATTATGTATCTCCTTTTTGAGAGTTCTAGTAGATTAAAGACGTTTTGAAATAAATGTTGAATTATTGTTAATGATACCATTTTTTTTAAACCAGAGCTTTTTTAAATAGTCTGGCACCTATCCGTAGTTTACCATATATCTTATCAAGGAGATTAAATACAATTTCCTTGGTCCCATTGTTTTCTTGGCCTGCTAGGATAAAGCGCGTTACATGTGTTGAGTCCCTAAGGTTCGGCATTTGGTACCTTTGACTTAGCAGTTCTGTGAAATTTACTTGTAATGCTCATAATACTAGTCATTTAGAGCAAATTTTTTTTTGGAAAAGCGGTGGGAATATAATCGAGCCGAATAAATCTGTCGTCATAATATATAATTTAACTATTATTACCGACATGACAAATAGTCCTAGAATGTAGTAGAATCGTGTCAGCCATTACACGAACAATAGATGATATCATTTGAATGATATCTTGTTAACTCGTAACCAAGGTGTAATGTCGGTGACATACCGGTTTCATGATCTATCTGTCTAATTAAACAACACCCACCACTACTGCACTAGAAGTAGGCATTGTGTATGAGATCTTTAGTTGCCTACATTTTTGGTTAATTATATATTTATAGGATCTCCAACAAGAAATACACAACACATTATTAATAATAACATGCACAATATTTAAATTATGTGTTTCCTCAATTAGAGGAGACCACAGCGTCTACATTTATAAGAACAGAAATAAAATTTGAAATTAATTAATACTAAAATGCATGCAAAAAGAGACAAACTTAAAATCTACACAACATGTCATATTACATTATAATTGGAAGTAGAAATATAAATAAAAATGAGATGTATAGTTGAAATAAATAAGTAATTAAAATAGTCATTAACAGATAGCATTCCATAAAAATTAAACATTAAAATGATAATTAAAATAATAATAATAATTTAATTTAATAATTTAATTTTTTTTTTAACTTTTTTTTTGTTTGGATTAGATCATTTAGATCTTATGCTATTGTCGTCTCTGCTAGGGATAGAAGCGTGGTTTTATGTATGTATGTAATAAACAAAGACGATTTTTACGACCGGATGGCGGAATGGGTAATGTACCTGCCTGCGACGAAGAGATTACGGGTTCGGTTCCCGCTTAAGATAAATCTTTGTGTGCATGAACATAGAGGGTTGTCTTAGTTTGGGTGTTTCTATGTTTAATAAGTATGTATTTACAAAAGAAAAGTATATATGTATTAGTATCAGTTATTCTAGTACTCATAGTACAAGCTCTGCTTAGTTTGGGTCTAAATGTCGTTGTGTGTAAGTTGTGAGATATTTATTTATTTTAATACAAAATCTTATCATCTTCTACACAATGTAATCACCATATTATATCATCATGTTTTATAATACTTGAGCCGTCTGATGACTCCTATAGTGAGCGGCCACGTCTCAGTTCCATAAGTCATCACTGGCAACACACACTGGTTAAAGACTTTTGTCTTTAGGCACTGGGGTATACTGGACGAAAAGACACTACGTAGTTTCCCGAACGCTGCCCAGCCGAGTTGGATTCGGCGGTTAACCTCTTTCTCGAAGTTGGATCTACCTAATCGGATAATTTGTCCCAGGTATACATATTCGTCCACAACTTCGAGTGTAGAGTTCCCAACAGCGATTGGGGTGGGTACTACATGGACATTCGACATAATTTTCGTCTTGTCCATGTTCATGTTTAAGCCCACTCGTTGAGAAGCTCTACAGAGATTACCGAGCATTGTGCCTAGGTCCTCCAGGGACTCCGCCATGACCACTATATCGTCGGCAAACCGAAGGTGGGTGATATACTCGCCATTAATGTTGATGCCGAGTCCATCCCAATCCAGAAGCTTAAAAAGATCCTCCAATGCAGCAGTGAATAGTTTCGGGGATATAACATCACCCTGCCTCACTCCCCGCTGCAATTGGATAGATTCCGAGCTCTGGTCATGGAGACGAACCGACATAGTGGCGTTTTCATATAAACACCTTAACACCTCGATATACCGATGGTCAATTCGGCACCTCTGGAGAGCCTGTAGCACTGCCCATGTTTCCACCGAATCGAAGGCTTTCTCATAGTCCACAAACGCTAAGCATAAAGGCCGGTTATACTCTTCGGACTTCTGTATAACCTGCCGCAGCGTATGGATGTGGTCTATGGTACTGTAGCCTTTCCGGAAACCGGCTTGTTCGGGAGGCTGGAAGTCGTCTAGCTTGCGAACGAGACGGTTCGTAATGACTCTCGAAAACAGCT
The DNA here is from genome assembly GCA_905147285.1 of Hypena proboscidalis. NCBI lineage: Eukaryota > Metazoa > Arthropoda > Insecta > Lepidoptera > Erebidae > Hypena > Hypena proboscidalis. The sequence goes on along the minus strand of LR990147.1, from coordinate 14,926,707 downwards.
TATAGACATGGCTCAGCAGCGTGATGGGTCTATAATTCTTCAATAAAGTGTTGTCGCCTTTTTTGAAGAAGAGCACAACCACGCCCCTGTGCCATGCCTCTGGCGTTGTACCTTCAATGATGACGGAATTAAAGAGCTTCTGAAGGACTATAAGTATCGGTTTTCCACCCGCTTTCAGAAGCTCAGCCGTGATTCCATCATCACCCGGTGCCTTGTTGTTTTTAAGTTGTTTGAGAGCCATACTAATCTCGTACAAGCTGACGTCCGGGATATCTTCGGTATAGTGTCGAGTCAGTCTGGCTCTTGGATCTTTGGCCGGACTGCCAACGGGTCTTGATGTCGACGTGTATAACTGTCTATAGAACTTCTCAATCTCCCTCAGAATTTCTGGCTTGGACGAAACGGTGCTACCGTTGTCAGTCTTCAGCCTTGCCAGCTGGCTTTGCCCAATAGCCAGATGTCTCGCGAACACCTTGGAGCCTTTGTTCCGCTCTATCGTGTCTCTGATGATTCTCTCGTTAGAGTTACGTTGATCGCGTGTGAGTGACTTAGAGATCTGTCTATTGAGCTGCGAGCGATGGAGCGAGCTATGCTCGGGGTTTCACTACGCGATCGAATCAGAAATGACGAGATCCGTAGGCGAACGAAGGTTACCGACATAGCTCAGCGAGTCGCTAAGCTGAAGTGGCAATGGGCCGGACACATAGCTCGGAGGACAGATGGCCGTTGGGGCAAGAAAGTCCTAGAGTGGCGGCCACGAACTGGCAAACGCAGCGTGGGACGTCCTCCCGCTAGATGGACGGACGATCTGATCAAGATCGCGGGGAGTCGTTGGTTTCAGTCGGCCAAAAACCGCACGCTGTGGAAATCGATTGGTGAGGCCTATGTCCTGCAGTGGACGTCCCTAGGCTGATGATGATGATAATACTTATTTAAGAGAAAAAGAGAAATAATAAGGCAGATTGATAAACGTAGTAAAATTCTCACACCCACAAGATCATTATGAAAAACCTTACAGACACATAAAAGTAAAAGCAGTTGTATATCATCTAATACTCTTATCTATACTAGCATGATACAGCTGAAGAGTATGTTTGTTTGAACTCGCTAATCTCAGGAAATGTTTGGTTAATAGCAGCCCTGTATCTAATACATGTCCCACTTCTGGGCTCGGGCCTCTTCTCCTAATGAGAAGGGTCAGGTCATAGTCCACCACGCTGCCTAAGTGCGGATTGGTAGACTTCACACTCCCTCGAGCACTTATTAGGCACTCTCAGGCATGCAGGTCTCCTCACGATGTTTTCCTTCACCGTTAGCACGTGACAATTTTATGATAAATACACACATATCTTCGAAAAGACGAATCTTAACAATTTATCGTCACCACCTTGCCTTTGACTTCGCAGTCCTACGGTCTCCCACTCGGCTATCGCTGCTCTAATTATTGGTTACCATTCTTATTTACAAAGGCTATTGGCTATATAATATGTTACGACCAATAAGAGTGAAGCAGCAATAAAGAGCTGCGTGTGCCATCTGCATTCTTACATAGATCACACTTGCTTCACACACCAACTGTCAATACAACATACAGGCAAAAATCATTCTTGATTCGAGCTAGATAAAGATAAAGATTTAGATTTAGATTTGTTTGCCAAAAGTAACAGTCAATTAAAAAAAAACTTGTGTAAATGATTCTGTTTTAACTTTAAAATCCTACTTGTGTCTATTTCTTGCTTTTATTAATTGTTATGTCTATATGTAAATGTCTGTATTCCTACTTTATTATATTTATTATCTGTGAAAACTTTTAATTGACTTTCATTTTTACATTATCGCTTTCTATTATATCAAATTAGCTGTAAGTTTTCATAACATTGTAAATTAAAATAAAATAAATAAAATAAAGTATTTTGCGCAACCGGGATAATAACGCCACGGGAGCAGAGAGTATATAACGCGGGTAGAACCGTAGTTAATCTAAAGAATTCCACGCAGACAAACGCGCGGGCAACAGCTAGTATCACATGATACAACATTCTAATACTGTCTCACGTATACAAAATATTTATTAGGTACTTAAACCAATATCAACAAAAGTCGGTGTGCCATAAAATAATTTTGAAAGGCAGTAAAAGTCCAAGAAATATGTTTATTTGTACCGTAGTCCGTAGACTGCTTCGGTAGGTAAAATTTTACATAATAACGTGGACTGTACAGGATGATTGAAACGTATTGCTTTTTTATTTAAAAAAAAGTAGTGCAAGTATTACAAAGGATTTTAGGTAAATAAAAGTCGAGCATAAAATATAGACGTATGTGTAATGTAATCAATACAAATAACGCATTTTTTTATTAATGTACAGTCGGCCAATGAGTTGGGTATGCAGGGCAAAAACTTCTAAGTCATAGTAAAGACTTACGACACCAGTTATGGATAAGTGAGTTATATATCTAAATAGTGGGTATATTACACTTAATAAATATGAAAAACATACTTACATATCTATTGCTGTCAGTTTTAACTATGGCGTAGAAGTGTACCTACCATGCAGGTAAAACCGCGGTAAAAAGTTTCTTTGTTTGTTTAATAGCGCTAATCTCGGGAATTTTTATCTTATATCAAAATAAGATTTTTAATACAAATAATAATACGTTATTTATGTAGATTTATTTTATGTTAATGCTTTCCTAAAAAGCCATTTTATTTTATTATTAATTTAAGTCATAAAATAAGTATTTAATAAAAACTATTCATAGTCAGACTATTTAGAGTCAGTCCGACATCCACCCCGAATATTATATAATTTTAGCTCATGCTATTAAATATAACATTGTAATTAGTAAGTAAGGCATCGAAAGTTTTTGCAGATGTTCGTGATCAACAGATGCCAACAGACTGACAGGTGGACCCTCTCATTGACATACTTTCCAAAACTTTATATATACAACTCTCTGCCTGTTGGATTGCAAATATTTCAGTTTTTGTCTTTTACCGTAACGGAAAGTGGAAATTGTCTCCTTTCTTAAACTCTCAATGTGGAACATCCTCTCGGTGGTTGGTAACAATGAAATATAAACATCATGTAAATGTGGCGTCTTTTAAATAAATAAATAAACAAATATTTCACGACGCACACACAACGCCATCTAGTCCCAAACTAAGCAGAGCTTGTACTATGGGTGCTAGAATAACTGATACTAATACATATATACTTTTCTTTTGTAAATACATACTTATTATACATAGAAACACCCAGACTAAGACAAACCCCCATGTTCATGCACACAAAGATTTGTCTTAAGTGGGAATCGAACCCACGACCTCGGCGTCGCAGTCAGGTACACTATACCCACTCCGCCATCCGGTCGTTTTTATGCTCTTCTAATAATAAAACAGCATAACAGATTTGGTTTGTAACACGTGTTTTGTTTGTACTAACATAACGGTTTGTACTAACATAACAAAACATCACGCCTATATTACCCAAAACGGTGTTGTAGAGGTGGGTAACACACTGACGGCAAAATTGAAAATTATAATTTTGCCCGACTAGAATCGAAGCCGAACTTTACGATAGCTACTACAGATGTTAAAATTGGAATAAACGTGGATTGGACCCAAAGAGCCTTGATTCTTATTTATTTATTTATTTAAGATGTGGTATACTTACAGTTACATAATTATTATGTACAGTAGCTGTTGCTATTAATGACAATTAGCCAATTAGGGGGCGTCCATAAATAACGTGAGGTATTTAAGGGGGGGAGGGGGTCGAGTCAAATCTCATCTAATCTTACGTTGGAGAGAAGGGTGTCTCGACAAATATCACGCAATTTTTTTTGTGAGTGAAACAAAAAAAAAATTCCAGCAATATTGATAACTAATCTTAACTAGTCGTAAATAAAAGCACGAAGCAGTGTTTTTCTTTTAACAATAACAATCCAACGCGTTTACGTAAGAAACTCACATTTTGGGAAATCTCGTGTGAGATTGGGGGATGGGGGAGGGGATTGAATAAAGTCATCCGACATCTCACCAGGAGAGGAGGGAGGGGCAGAAAATTTTAAAAAACACCTCACGTAATTTATGGACGCCCCCTTACAAGTTTTCACTTACAGAGACAAATTACAAAAAAGAAACAGTATGATAACCAAGTGTGTTGTGCACCACAATAAAATTTGCACCATATTTAAACATGTCTTTGAATAACCTCATCCTATACATTGGTAGTCTAAGAACACAGAAATTTATGTATTCGTCATTGACATTTGGTATCAGAGCCACGCGTTGGGCTCATAATTCAATTATCAAGTAATATAATAGCAATATAATGGTGGAATGTTGTTTGGTTTCCGTTTTACCATCACTGTTTGTTCCCATGCTGTTGACCATCTTTTGTAAACATAAATTATATGGTAGCTTTCTGTGAGTATTTTTGGGATATAACTCAATTATAATCTGTTTTTTTTAATTATCGTTGGTCTAGTGGTTAGCGTACCTCACCGCGAGGTTTTATAAAAGAAAAAGTTTTATTGTTAGTGACAGCACGGAGTTGAAATTGTGCCCGGTGGATGGCGATAGGTTCGCCTCCGTACCTATTTTTTTTTAAATTTATTAAATTGTTTCGATCGGATTCCTGCCTGTGCCATATCTTTTTTAACTGTTTCTTAGTTTAATTTGCTAAGCATAGCTAAATGCCATAAGAATAATTAATAGGAAGTTATTCCGATCGATTATTGTTTTTTAACCGACTTCAAAAAAGGAGGTTTGGCAGCTGGTGCTTCCCGTGTGGTCCCATATAGTACGAGAGCCCACGACCAAAACCATGTCTCATAGCAATACGGCAAAAACCCTATAAAATCGTTAGATTGTATGATTCTGTACCCGACTAGGTGTGTAGTAACGGTCGAAAGTGTAGCAACTGCGTGGGAGGCCATTTCTGCTGTGTCAAAAAAAAGACAGTCGGTATTATAGCAATACGTCTGATAGTGAAAATGTACATAGATTTCATAATTGTATTACGAAAAAGTTTGTTTTCAGACATTTTGCGCGTAGCATATAGCCTGAGCGCATTTTTGAAAATGTCAACAAATATATAATATCAATTTGGTCCACTTCTGACAATGACACCTATAAGAAAACCATAATAGTTAAAAATGATTGTAATTGAAGTCCGTTTTTTTTGGAAATTATAAATTGCCCAGCATTCCAAAAATATATTAAAATGTACCTAAAACTGTCAATTTTACTAGTAAACTGAGATACAATAAACAACCATATTGACGAAGCAGCAAGCGTTAGAATTCTTTACGAATAAATTTCGTGGAAATGCTGGCCGCAAAGATATAATCTACATACTTAAAGAATAAAACTTATACACGATTTATTTGGCTATCTCTAGCCCACGGCTTCGTTCGAGTGGACAGCATCAAGGTTGTTCTCTTTGTGATGGTTATCAATTATAGATGCATTGTACCGCAATCATTTACATTGAGTTCGTTGGAGATCGTACCATCGATCAGTTAACAGACAAGTTTGATATTGTAGGTAAGGGGTTGAGTCTATTCCAGTTATGGGAGAATGCAGTCCGTAATATATTCCAAATAACGGCAGTGCAATTATAAAAAAGATTTTTATTAGATATAAAATAAATGTTATTAAAAAGTCAAAGTCAAATCAATTTTAATCGAACTGTTTAGGTTCAAATTAAAATCAATTTGAAGTATTATTATTTATATCTATCTACTAGCTATCAATATCCTTAAAAAATATTTAACTATGGCTTCCTCATTTAGTTCAGTTGTTTTTGAGTTAATCGCCAGCAAACGAACATACAGTGTTGAATTTAAACATTTATTGTTATATCATTCTGGGAGCGCTTAAAATTTCTCTATAGTAACCTGAATTTTCAAACCGTCCAGCAAATCTAAAGAAGTTTGACAAAATACTGTCAATTTATATATAAATGAATAAATGTAATAAAGAATAATGAAATTATCTTATTAAATGCATGCACACTTAATTTAATTAATTATTTAATTCATGCTTATTGCTGCTGACTATATTTATTGTCAAAATTATTATTTATTTCTATTTATCTACTTCAATTATATTATTCTAATAATGTACTCGCACCTTTGTACTTCATTAAAAGGGGAAGACTGAAAATCGGCGTTGCTGGTGTCGTGGCTCGCTGCGCACTGCAACAATAGCCGAGTCTTCTCCTTTTGTCTTCTCCTTTTGTCAATCTTAACATTTTAATCTTTCTCTTGTAATTTATTCTTCCTTTCTGTAACTTTTATGTGTTTGGTGGTAATAAATGATTTTTTTACTTTAAATGTTTTTTTTACTTTTTACTTACTTTAATTTTAAATCCATAGTCCATTATTACATGATTTAAGTACATTGATTCACTATCAAATACATAAACAAGATAAAAATGCGTATCGGTACATTAAATAATAAACATCCACGTTTCCTGTTAGGGCATTAATCTCATCTCGTGGGATGGTACCGCACCTGCACTTTCTTTAATGCCGTCACAAATATCACTGATAAAATTGTATGATTACCATCCATACCGCTGTTGTAGCATGTTAGTTATTAATTTAATATTGTCATGTATTGTATTGAAAGATAAAGATAAAGATAAATTTGGATTATTTGAACGCCAGAAGCAATAACTCAATCCAATGGTCCCATTGACAAGGCCAAATACACACATTCACTCACTCAAGCACACCCAGTCTCAAAACAATTTTTTGGGAATCATACAAAGATTTGATTGAACCCACAACACTAGCGTAGCTCTTGGACCTAGTTTTTGAAAGTTTTCGGAATGCAAAAGCATTAAATATTAGTTTTTTCTCGAGGCCCTGTAAACATTTTGTTATCTCTTTTCAGAGTTAACAAATAACGTTAAATTTTCCAATTGTGATTAATCTAAACTGTCTTCAATTAAATATTTCCCAATCGAAAATATATTGAAACGTTAGTATTTTGTAAATGAGAAGGGATCGTGAGGCGGCAGCATTCAGCCGTCACATTGTTGTGGCTCATCAGCTCTACAATGTTGCAGCTAGTGATGTACCAAAGGAGAAAAAGAATCGAGTTAGAACTCGAGACCAGAATTGGCTCAACTTTTCGCATAATTAATTATTGTACTCTTTTCTAATACTTATTGATTAATTATATTCTCACTTGCTTCTGATCTCAATATTCTGTCGGCGAATTGTTCGAGTATACTTTATTCACATAAAATATCGTCACGCCTATATTATCTAGATAGGTGTGGCAGAGGTGTACAACACCAACATTACATTATACTTTATTACCATTAGAAATGTGTGATTGATTGAGTGATTATATTTAATATTTAGTTATTTTCTATCCCAGGGATCAGTTTTTTAACTCTAACGACCATGCATACCATGCATAGCCTAATGGTCGATATATTTGCAGCAAATTAATTTGTCAACTAGCCAATATGTAAAAGGAAGCGGGCTAGAAGCAAAATATATTCGCATAAGCCAAGGGCATTGAAAAGACATCAACGCGTTGAATTTTTTGATGTCTTTTTCAAAGACTTAAAATAATGGTGGATGACTGCAACATAAAATATGCAACTGCGACATAGGGACATTTATTAAAAACACAGATTCTAGACGTGTTTAGTTTTCATTGCCCCCTATCCACTCTCATTTTACTTTATTTTAGGAATATGCGTTGACAGGAATATTAAATCTGTTATTATCATCGATTTAATTATCCTTCACTAACTCGAATTCTTGAGTCTGGTTGACTCAGCGCATCACTAGCAGCAATACCTGTCAGTAATGTCTGGATTCACGCACGGGACTGTGACGTGACAGGTCCGGCATGGTATGGATTTTATGTCAAATAACACCCCCTGTGGTTTAATAAGATTGAGTAGTTTATGCTACAAATACGCTGCGGCACATTACTGGTTTGATGTGAAAAGAGGCTGTGAAGTAACTTGAAACTTCTTTGTTTGAATTTTTAGAATTCAGTACCTGATTTTGCCCACTTTTTAATTTTTTTAGAGTAAATTACAATACTGTACAACAATACTAAAACTTATTAAAATACAGAATCCAGAGAATCGCAGTAAGAAGCGACCAAGTGATCTTATAAACCAAAGCATGCATTGGTTAAAACAAGAACATACCTAAAATACTAAAAAGTAACACCAACAGAAACCCCGAACATCAAAACATTTATCGAAACGCATCGATGTAAACATCCGACCATTTAGTTCATCTTCAAAAAGGTCAAAAGCCCAAATCACAAAGGCTTTAAATTTTTGACCCAAACATGTCCAACACAAACCCACTAACGATTCCATGTTGCAGTCAAATTTTGACTTATGACGAACCCGAGAGCAATGCGCCATACTTTTTGCATTCCTACCTCCGAACCACTCTGCCATCACAATCTATGGGAAAGTTATTCCTGGTATGAACGATAAGGGAGCGCTTCCTCCGATACCACCGTCCCTCTCTAACAAGCCTTAAATCGCAGGTGTAAAAGAGACAGGTGTATTTAAGGAATGTCACACGGCATTTTATTATTATTCATTGAAAGTATCAACTCGAGACGAGACGGTTGTAAAATTATTATATTTTGTATCAATTTACTAATTTTATGTTGTTTGATATTGTACCTGTTTTGTTTATTTTTGGCGATTATGAGAAATTTTGGAGTTGGTAATGGCCTGGCTTTTTGTGTATCTTTTGAGAGCTAAGTATGTCGAAAACAAAAAGTCTTTGGAAGATATGGCCCGTGCCCAGTTAGCCCCACTTGTAGGACAATAATTTAGCTTGAAGATCGTTATTCGAGTGTCCAACATTAGAATTACGTTTTATAGTGGTGTAGCTTAATTAGATGAAAATTTTATAGCAAGTGATGATTATTTTAAGCATAATTTATACCTACGTCCAAGCTTTTAGCTGCACTTTTTATCCCTGTCATAATATTTATTAATATCAAGATATTAATTATATAGAGAGAGATACACCTAATAAGACAAGCACGAAAAACAGGGCAATGACCGTAAATCTTTTACCGTACCTCATAATTTGTTGCAAATTATAGTGATTATTTAGTTCCAGTATGATAGTATCCTCAGCTATTAAAGTTAAATCACATGATGCGTTATGCTGTCTGTTTGTTATGCTTTCACGCCTAAACCACTATACTAGATCTTTATGATCTGATATGATGATAGTTATTAGCCAAAGAAAGGACAAAGACAATTTCTTATTGACAAACAATCGAGCGCGTGGATGCAAGCATTGTTTAAAAACCTGCCATAGGCTTTTTTGTGCCAAAATAAATGTGATAATATTTGTGGCAATATCACTTGTAAATAAAATAGTTTAAATTTGTAATTAATCTTAGTTTATGTTTAACAACCACCAATTTACACAAGAATAACAAAATAAAATATTATTATGTTATTCTTGTGTAAATTGGTGATAATTTGGTAATAAATGTTTCTTAAATATGTAATAAGTACCTATAATACCTATAAAATTTAAGTATGATCTGTATTGCATGCCTTAGGGTAAAATATGGTGGACTTTACTACTTTGCAACATCAATGTATATTCATATTCGCAACAAAAATATTGAAGTTTGAAGATAGTTAATTAAATCAATCAACCCGTGTAGTGCCTCGTTTGGCTAGTGGTGCGATGTCTCGTGTTCGATGCCCGGCCCGGGAAAACTGTTATTTGGGATGTTTTGTCACAACATGTGATCTAAATATAACACGTGAAATGTGGCTGAACACCTCCGCCACATCCTTCTGGGATAGACGGAATGTTATGTCATTGACCCACAATAGGTAAAATTCAAAGCCAGTCTTAGTGCTTATATTTTGATACTAACACGTGGGCAGCTTTCGTTGTCACTAGAGCTCTCAACGACAGAGTAACGGTGCTTTCTATTCTTAGAACTCATAGCACATACACACCATGAATGTACTCAATACCATTAATCGATGAGGTTTTATTTTTATTAAAACTGACGTGAGTTTGTAACATTATTAAAATTATGAAATACGGGTGTTACTTACGTAATGTTTCGCCTATATGTCTAGGCATTATATATATTAATAATGCCTAGACATATAGGCGATACCGCGGTCGAATAAATAGACCAACATTACGTGAGTAACACCCGTATTTCATAATTTTAATAACGATGAGGTTTTATTGGACGTATCAAGCTACATAGGATAATCTTCTAAATTTCTAGGTAATATTTAAAATTTTTCCAACTTCAATAAAAGGAGGAACTTCTCAATTCAGTTGTATTTTTGTTTATTCGCCGATTACTCGAGGACGCCTGGACCCGATTTGAGAAAATCTTTTTGTCTGAAAGTGTATACTGGTCTTGTGGTCCCATTTTTATCAGGTCACGATCTAATGATGGGAACCAAGAGGAATCGAGGCCAAGCCCTAAATTTTAAAGACTTCTATATTGTTTTACATACCTAAAGCTACTCGTATATTGGCCTGGTAGTCAGCATTTCATGTTGCTGAGCTGATGCTGGAAGGTACAATCCCTCAACAGTTAGGAGTACGGGGATAATTATATAGGCACCTCAAGGCTGTTTACTGTATTCTTTCAAGTTATATACAGATGAGGCGAGACGTTGAATATTACCACCACCACCTTTTCTTCGGCCTTCCGGCTTAACATCACGCTACAATAAGCGGGAGTGAAGCAGTAATGTTTAACTCAAGTAAAACGGCAGTAAAAAGCTATTGAAATAAACAGTTAGTATTACGCAAGCGAATGTTTTTATTTAAATGATCTTTTAAACAAATTACTGGTTTCTGAGATGATGGCTGGTCGACGACTGTTAATGGCGCTCAGTGTTCTCATGCTTTGTTTGTTTGTCGATTTTGTTTTTTATTTGGCGATGTTTCCACATTGTTGCAAAGTCAGCTGTTCGGGTGAATGAAAAATATGACCTTTTTCGTGGTTGGGTGTATGGGGTTTTCAAAGTGTGGTTTTCATTTTTTCTTCTTGTCTTTGGTTTGAATTCAGAGCACCAGGGAGCATGCATTTAACTAGAAACAACTAAAAGTTTTTAATGACATTATTCCCACTGCGCAAGCAGAGCTGCACGTTCTAGATAAAATTCACGTCAAAGTTTAGAAATGTATGGGTTTTGACAGCTTTTACCCGGCCCGGGGAAAATTTTCTATGAAATTTTACAGTCCAATTGTTGCAAAAGTATAACCGTAAATTTTCTTCATGTTTCATGTTGACATCTATTATGACTGTGCAGGGCAGTCATTAGACGTAAATTTTACGTTATAATTTATTCGTAATAATGGCGGACAACATTGTGTCAAAATTGACACACCTGCATAATTAGGTATGATCATGATAGTTCTTCATGATTTTCTCAGAGTTTAGTATAGTAACCCATATTTGATCAGCTGGTGAGCTATGACCTAAGACTTATCATTGTGAAGTCTTAATGTCATGTATTGTTTAATATAAGAATTAAAATTAATGTTTGTTTTTTGTTCCCATTTATTAAATTTACCTAACGGCGTTAGCTGGTGTAATTAATAAAATAAAATGATTGAAAAGCATTAATCTTTTTACTACTGTCAATAAATAAGTTTCAAACTAATCAAAACATGAAAGCCATTTTTTCTGATGATAACATCACAAAAAATCACAGTGTAGCTGTATCTAAAGTAACTAACTATTTACTCTAACATTCACATACACAATATTTATAATTAGATTATGTAATAAAAAATAGAGTTGAACCGATCGAAATTGTTCAATAGACTTATATCCAAACCAATCAGCCTGGTATCCATATAAACAAGACGATGGTAATATCGCTAACCCGACTTCTTAAAAAGGTATCTTTATCTGAAGAAACTGGTTACACAAAAGACCTTTCTAAATCAGTCGGTTGTTTCCTAAACGACCGTAATTCTCTCGTCAATAATACCGTAGTAAGGCCTCTCCAAGTTCTGCAAATTTACAACGTGTTGTTAGAAGTGTTTCTGTCTCTCTCTAATGTATGATTAACTAGAAGTGCGATAAGGAAAGAACATCGAAGTTCGAGCCTTGCTAGCGGGACATCGACCAGCAGCTTTCAGAAAAACTTAGCCTGAGTACAACAGCGTTGCAACTTGGAAATTTTTGTCATTATTTTTTATTTTTATTCATCCTCTTTTTAATCCGATACTGGGATTTCTAACAATCAGTCAAAAAAGATAGCAAAAGTACAGTTGACATTTTACTATTTAATAGCACGTGTTGTTTTATAAGTTTTAAATAGCCGTTAAACTTGTTTTGTATTTTCAAAACTTCTAGATTTTAGTATTTTTCTCAGTTTTCTCGATGATTTAACTAAGTGGGTAAGAGTCATACGTTTTTCTATTTAAGGTCCCTTAATAATTGCATAAGCCTTTCCATACTGAGAAAAACCATAAAAATACCAGTACCACATTTCGAGCTACAACGCAACATCACTAAGGTTAGTTGCCCCGTGGACATCGACAAAAACCGTGCAGCCTGCTTATGTATGTATGCGTCGCTTCGTGTACATGCACTCACGCACACACGCGCGCCCGCATACCGACCGGCGCTGGCGCAGGAGAAACCGTGCGCTTTGCATTCAACACTCAGTTGTAAAGCAACATTTGGGGTCATCATACGCTTTATAGGAACCCTTTATAACTTTACTCGTCAAATAATTTGACATATTAAAACTATTCTAATATCTAAGTGAAAAACCAAGTGTAGCTATAAGAATTCTGTGCTGTTCCAGTGATTCAAGTTGAAATTGGATGTCAACTCAAAACGTGTTACGCTGAAGTTGGTTAATTAAGTTAGTGTTAAGTGAAACGGTGGTTGTGTATATGTGATTGATAATACAGTGCTATGGGAGAATTGGATTTGAGCTGAAAATGTTCGAGAAGCTGTTCTACGCTAAATCTGTGAGGAAAAAGGGGTCCAGTGTATAGGTGAGTCTTATTTGCATAGCGCTAGTTTAAGTTAAGCTCAAGTTACGAATAAGTTAGCTAAGTTGGTTGCTTGAATATTGTTTGCAACTTGAAACCATTTTGTATATATTTGAGGTCAAAAATAGGACGGAAACGCCAAATATTTGATCAAATATGTATAAGGTAAAGTTGTGTAAATGCTTAGGTAGGTGTATTGGTAGTTATAAATTAAGAGAAATTAAGTAAAAAGTTGATATTCTGTATTTAAACGAAAAGCATAAATAAAAAACTACACATAAAGATATACATTTTAACCTACCTTATTATCTCTTCGGGGAAGGAATATATCGTTTCCCCTTCCAAGAGATAATAAGATGGATTAAACTCCTAAATATAATCTAGAGACTAGATTCTCTTTAACTTACAAGTTAACCTTTAACAACAAATTCAATTACTGTTTGATAGAAAATAAACAGTCTCTTGACTATGAGTTAGCTGTCCTCGAGGTATGCTAAAATCTTGCAATTATATACAACATTAAAGTAAACAGAAAAGTTTGCGGGTAATGGTAAACGAGAGAGAGAAAATCTGTAAATTGTAAGCAATGCTTGCATTATCACAACAACGAAATGTATACACAAAACTAAATTTCCACGAAATACATACGATAGACGTCAATTCTAATTGACGTCTCCGTAAAGAGAACCAGGATTCATCCAGAAACCAAGCTTGATAGAAGTTAATCGAAACCCTGGGTTATAAAAATGATTTTTAAACGAAACAAAACAATTTATATGAATGTTATCTATTGAAATAGGTTTACCAATTCAGTGATGGAAAACCTACCATTTTTTGCTTAACACAGGAATTTAACTTGGATCCTCACGTTTTACATTCCCATTTGCATCATCTAGCAAGAGTAAAGAGAATGAGATACACACGATATAAAGTTATCAGTAACAGTTTTGAACACTTGCTTTAGCTTCGGCATGCGTCTCCTCTCACGTGGTACGTCGCAAAAAGGTGTCTTGTAATGTTTAATCTACGAATATACTTCATCAAAATCCATGCAGCAGTTTTGAAGACACAGTGTAATCAACACACATTCTCACATAATCAGTAGGAAGTAGCTCTAGAAGGCTTTCCTTCTAACGTAAATACAGGAACAATGAACCTTTATCACACATAAATACGAGTATATCTGCAGCAGCAAAGATAATAATCCAACCGAGTTCAACTAGTAATAGCAAAGAATAGATAAGCCAAGAGATAAGGACCATAAACCATTCCTTATTTTACTCCGTGATCTTAAAATCTTAGACACAGAACTTTATTTGGTAGTAAACTTGCACAAGAGTGTATTAAACCTTTAATACATAAGTCCGAAACTAGGTCTCTCGTAGTAAATTGCTGGTATAAATTTTACCTGTATAAAGCCAACTAAATATGGACAAAACGCTATGCGAGTATTGCAATATTTGTCAAAATGACAGCTCAGGATTGCAACCTTATGCAATCAAAAATAGAGTCTATGTGTTTCGGAAAATTCTGTTTTCATTTTCTTTTGATATAAAGTCGGGTAACGGCGTAATTATATTTGTATTTAACTTCTTGGAAGCAGAGTTATACAAGAATATAGTGTTAGTAGTTAGTTCTGCAGTCTAGATTGTAACAAGAAACTTATTATTTGGTTTGCATGGTTTGTCTTTGGAGAAAAAGAATACGTTAGTAATATGAAATTGTTTTCTCAAATTTATAAGAAACTTAACACACTGCATAGCATCTACTACATATTTCAGTTGAACTTAACAAGCTTGAATTATATAAAATAATACCCAGGGAAACTACAGTGAACATACGCAAAAATAGCTTGATTATAAGGACCAAACATTACTAAAGAATAGAGTAAGTGCTACTTTTTAAGGTGTTGCTATTTTTTTTAAAGCAACGTCTGTAGCAAACTAACGCGTAGTCCACCAGATGGTAATTGGAGTACAACTCATGGACATCAATAGTCCACAAAAGCAGATTGTAGATGTGTCGCTGCAGCTGAGGTGTACGGTGTTATGCCTTATATGCCAGTATTCAGGGCTTGATCTCACCACCAAACCGGAACACAGTAATGCAAGCACTACTATTTAGTGGCAAGTTATATATAGGTGAGACGATGCTGCCGCCCAAGAGCTCATTCACAAGAGCTCTACCACCAGTGCTTCCCCTCTCGAGCTTCTTAACAGAACTCAAGCACCTTTGTAAACCAAAGAGATTGCAAGTAAGATCTCTTCTAACAAGTCTAAGGTAAACACCATAATTAAAAGCCATAGCACTGAGATTTACTCTCACCCATGAGTTATTATCGGATACGGATAGCATGCCACGCTGAACTGTGAATGCCATGCTATGAACATAATCGCTGAGAAAACTAGACGAGTTTTCTTACTGAGTAATGGGACGGAGGAAAGCTACACGTACAGTCGGCCAATGAGTTGGGTATGCAGGGCAAAAACTTCTACGCCATAGTAAAAACTGACTGCAATAGATATGCAAGTTTGTATTTCATATTTAATAAGTGTAATATACCCACTATTTAGATATATAACTCACTTATCCATAACTGGTGTCGTAAGTCTTTACTATGACTTATATAAAACTTTGTCCATTGAAACGAAAAGAAAAAGCTTCTTCTATTTCTTCTTTTCCTCAACGGCTCAAAGGTTTGCTGGTAGAAAATTCAATATTGAATTAAGCTCGCCTTTGTACCCAATATTTTAACTGTTTTTTCTATTATGTTTTTGTAAATTCTGTGTGTGTACAATAAAGTAGTTGAAGAAGAACTATGACTTAGAAGTTTTTGCCCTGCATACCTAACTCATTGGCCGACTGTACACACGGCTTCACGTCTAGCCATACATTGCTAATATAAGCTGGTATCGCATTGCACGGGAAGCCTATACAACGCGAGACTATCTTATACGGGAAATGTTCAGCTTGATGTGCAGCCGTACATACGTGTGTCGATTTCTTCACAGTTCAAGTAGGTTTAACATCATTATTTATATAACTTAGATAGATAGATAGAGAAAACTTTATTTGCACATCAAATTTGTAACAAACATACAAAGAAATAGGTACTTAAAACTATAACGTACAAAGGGCGGCCTTATCGCTTGGCGCGATCTCTTCCAGGCAACCTTAGGATGGACCTAATAGAATGGATATTTGCGGTAGCTTATTGCATTGGATTGGTTGTTTCTTTCTTTTTCTTTTTAATTTAAGACTTAAGACTTAAGTTTTCATGTAGGTGTTGGTAGTTGACATTGATAAATTAAAAGCTTATGTCAAATACTTGAGGAAGACAGGAAGACATACCTGACTCCAAAATGTCATGTGTTTCCTTTTGTGTTTCGAAACTACAACAACTTTTATGTATTTTTGAAATAATGGCAAAATAGACATCAAAATCTATACATCGTTACAAAATAATATAATAAAATTGTAAATTTGCTATATCTGTACATTGAACATATTAAAGAACAACTAATACAAGGGGTCTATCAGCAGTAGAAGCCAGTAATATTTTTTTAGATTTTTGTTTGTCTGTCTGTTTGTATCATGCAAAAACTACTGCATGGAATTGTGTAGTTGATGGTCTAAGGTTGAAGGACAAATACAATATAGAAAGCAAAAAGTACAAAGGCACTGCTTATTTCTTTTTATATAGAAGGTTTGTCAATTTTAAATGAAAATGCATGCATTTCTGCACAAACATGTTCCTTACGTGACGTAAATAAAAACAATTTAAAGTAAGTAAGGATAACTTTGAACGTTACAAAGTCATAGAACAACAATTGACGCGATATTTTTGTTGATTTCCGAAAATTGACGATGACGTTTTGTTCATCATTTGAGGCATTTGAGTTGCCTCATTCAGGTTTAAAGATACTTTATTCTCATAATACGAATTAAATCATTTACATGAGAACATTGTTGAATTACATAATACAATTTTTATATTCGTCGTCATTAATCGAAACAAAAGTAAAATATCAAAAGTATGTAGGTAGTGCACTCAAACTAAATTAAACAAAAGTTTACCAACGATTCCACGAACAAAGCATAAACTCGTCAAAACGTATTAGCTCGTGTTATTTAGGTACTTTCTAGATGCTATTTTGTATGTCCAATAAATATTGGGCAAGTTGTTTTTTAAATATATTTGACGAACCTATACTTTTAATGTTCGTGGGTAGTTTGTTGTAAAGTTGCGCTCCTTCATATGTTAGCATTGTTTTGCCGTAATTCGTTCGAATACGCGGCAACGCTAGATAACTTGCCCGGCGAGTACGAATGCAGTGGCTAGCAACCTTTTTTTGTGTTGTGAATTGTAAATTTGTATGGATGTTTTTATTTTTAGCTTTATGTATGAAAATGCAACAGTTATATATGTATAGTTGTTTGATGTCCATTAATTTTGTTTCCTGAAATATTTTTTTGGTTTTTGTTCGGTGATGGTAATTAAATAATATTTTGATAATTTTGTTTTGTAAAACTTGTAGTTCTGATATTTTGGTTTTTGCAGCGCTACCCCATATTTCAATTAGATATTGTAGATGCGGCTTTACTAATGAATTATATATCATGTAGCGTATTCTACGCGGCAGACATCGAACGATGTGGCGAAGAGAGCCGCAGAGTGTTACCAGTTTCGTTTTAATGTGGTTAATTTGAAAATTCCAATTTAAATACGTATCGACGTATAGACCAAGATACTTTTCATGGGTTTTTTCTTGCAAAGGAATTCTGTTGATTGTAGGAGTAGTGTATGTTGGTATGGGTTTGTTTTTGGCTTTAAAGATAATGTAGCTGGTTTTGGCAATATTGATAGTTAAGAGATTAAACTGTAGCCAGTTGTAGAGGATATCTAAGTCATGTTGGGCTCGTAAAACTATGTCATGTATTGAGGGACCAAAATAAAATAAACAAGTATCATCAGCGTAGAGAGTTATGTGTCCATTTAAGCCTAGCTCATGCATATTATTAATATAAATAAGAAAGAGCAGTGGGCCGAGGATTGAGCCTTGTGGTACACCGCATGTTACTGGCCGCACAGTGCTTTGGCAATCACTATCCATTTTGACAATTTGTGCTCTTTCTGTTAGGTAGGACTCAAACATTTGTAAAGCTTTGCCAGTGATGCCTATAGTTTGTAGTTTATTTAAAAGCAATTTATGACTCACAGTATCAAACGCTTTTTTTAAATCTATAAAAATACCCAATACTATGTTTCTTTGGTCTATGTTTTGTTTTATTTTAGTTGTAAGATCAATGGTTGCTGTGAGTGTATTACTTTTAGGTCTGAACCCGTATTGTTGTGCCGATAAAAAATCAATAGAGTTAAGGTATTTTTCTAATCTTGTATAAATAATTTTTTCGAGAATTTTTGACATGACTGGCAATACTGAGATTGGTCGGTAGTTCCCGGGGTCTGTTTTTGGACCCGATTTGTATATAGGAGTTACTTTAGCAATTTTTAACGAGCCAGGAAATATGCCATCAAGCAAAAGATTGTTGAAACATTCAGTTAGCTTTGCAGTTATTAGATCTTTTAGACATTTTATCGTTTTTGTGCTAATACCATCTAGTCCGATGCTACAATTCGAATCAAGGTTGGTGATAATATTAGAAATTTCTTTCTCAGAGCAAGGTTCAAAAGTGTCCAGTTGACAACTATGTGACGGTGCTTGAGGAAGAGCACGGCTAAAGTTTTCGTGAAATTCTTTAGGTATTACATTGGCAAGGTTCGATCCGATTGTTGAAAAATAATCATTAAATATTTCTGAGATTTCTTGAGGATTTGTGATAACCATAGAATTTACTATTAATTTTGAAGGAGCGCTACTTTGTTTTAATTTGTTGTTGGTAAGAGTGTTAACTAAATTCCACATTTTTTTTGGTTTATTGCTGCATTTTCCAAATTCTTTGTTGAAAAAAGTATCTCTGGTATCTTCAATTAGTCTAGTCACTTCATCTCGTTTTGTTAGAAACTCTTCTTTTACGCCGTCATCATTTGGATTTTTCTTTAGTTCTGCCCATAAAATATTTCTTCTGTTAATTTCTGTTATGATGTTTTTATTTATCCAGTCCTTTTGTGGTTCGTTCAGAATTTTGGTCTTCATTACTTTGTGATATTCTATATAAAATTTAATTTGTTTCTCTAGACTAGCAAAATCATGGCATGTTTCTTGCAGGTTTGATGCTTGCAATGATAGAAATAGTTTGTCATAATCTATAGCTTGGTAGTTAGTGTACATTTTCGGTGGAGGTTTTGTTTTCTTAATTTCGAGGTAAATCTGCTTGTGGTCCGATAGTGAAGAGTTAACCATTGTCATGTGGAAGTAATCGTTTTTTAAATTGGTACAGACATGATCAATCATGGATTTTCTAGTCAGTCCTTCTCTTGTGTAATATTTGTGGTTATTTTTGTTAAGAATTTTATATCCTGTTTCTTTTAAAAGTTGTCGATATTGTTTTGTTTGTTTCTCTGGGGTTAATAAATCGATATTAAAATCTCCAAAGACAATTGCCCTTTTTCTTTGTTCCAATTGGGATTCATATACTTCAAGAAATTCTTTGAAATTCGTGTCACCAGGGTTATATACAACTCCAACATCGAAAGCGTAATTTTCTAGATGTATCCATAGGTAGTTGTTTCCTCCGATGTATGTTGATTCTGACAAACTATGTTTGAGGTTATTGTGGACGTACGCTGATACTCCTCCGCCACGAATATCTGTTCTATAGCTATAGTAGTGCGTATAGTTCAGAAGTTGATGCTGTTGAGCTTGGGCTTCTGTACGAAACCAGGTTTCTGTTAATAATATAATATGTACAGTCTTAGATATTGCTCGTAGGGTGCATTTTAGTTCGTCAAATTTACCCTTTTTTCTTATACTTCTGGCGTTTAGGTATAGAAAAGTAAAACGAGATTTATGAGTCGGGAAGTTTTGGTACGTATCCACTATCTCATAGGTATTGCAGTTAGAGACATCGTTATTAATAGTAGAACTTAGTGTTTGTAGTTTTTTGGAATAGATTTTGTTATTGACGGTGTTCCATTGATGTATTTAATTATTAAGTTATTTTCACCTTCACTCTCACGGCGTTTTAGTTCTTCTTTGAGGTTTTTGAGGTAGGCCTGCTGGGTTGGTGTTTGGTCAGAGTAAATCTTTATGCCTTCAGGTAATTTATTTTTGTTGCGCAACATAGTTTTGGCTGATGCCGCAGCACTAAAGCATATTTTAATGCCACGGTTTTTGCCGGGGTGAAATTTGCCCAATCGGAAGATAAAAGTAGGTTTCGGTATGTCTATGTTTAATGTAGTGATTGTGTTTAACACCATAGTCTCATCCGCGGATGCTCTTTCATTCGCGGTAGAGGATGTGGGCTCTGGCAATCCTACAAGTATTATATTTTTCTCTCGATTGTGGCGGTTTTGGACTTCTTTTATAATTTCCTCATTATGATATAAATGATTATTTATATTTACAGGTACTGAAGTAGGGCAAAGTTTGATGCTATTCAGATCGGTTTCGAGAGAATGAATTTTTTCTTCACCAATCAGGATTGATTTTTCTAAGCCAGTAATGTGATTTTTTATGTCTTTCTGTTCTAATAGAACACTTGAGGTTGATGATTTAATTTCGTTGATTTGTGTCATGACTCCACTAACATTTTCCTGAATAACACTTATTGATCGTTCGTTTGAGACTTTTATGTTGGTTATTTGACTTTTATATCGTTAATATTTTCTTGCATTTTTTGCATCATTTTTTCATTCGAATCAACATACTTTTCCAACAATTGGGTAATATGGGACATTTCTGTACGAATCTCTTTTATATCGCTGGAGCATGTACAATCATCTAATGGTTTCTTACGCTTACGAAGCGTTATTTGCGATTCTTCGCTAAGCTGATTCAATTTCGACAGGACACATTCTTTTTCTTCTTTCGTGTCGATGGCTGCAGTCATATTCTCATGGTGTTGACTTGCCATCGTGGTAAAAGAATTCGCCAGTCTGCTTGGTGGAACGCCGGACGTAGGTTGCCTCATTTAAACGCGCTGACAACTCTTTATACTCTTTCTACTCTTTGTAACTTATGTTTAACAAAATAAATACATTGATTGATTGATTGAGCTTTGACGAGATTTTCTTCGTCTCTAAATATTTCATGGAAAAAAGCATGACATTCTTTGCGTTCATTGTTCTCCTAAGTTTTTAAAATTAAACTCACATCCGGCTGCGTTATTTTCTGCCTTATTCTATCGTTCCACTTAAGTTCACCGTACAGTCTTATATTCCTACAGCTTTAAACTAAATGTAGAGTAGAGCGAGTTTGTCAACGTCGTACATATGCGAAGGGAAAGCTAATTTGTCACAATCAATCGGCGAGCCGGTTTGTGGTACCACGCAAAAACCACTCAGCCAGGCATTTGATGGCTTTCGAATGTTTTACATTTATTTATTAGGCGCACAAAACACATTACAATCATTACATTAAAAGTAAATATATCGTTTAGATCTTGATCGTAACATAACACACAGCAAAATCAATATGCAAAAATCAAAAAGCTCTAACAACTAAAAGTAATAAGGAACGCGGTTTCTATAGATGAATGAACAACTAAGCATAATTTTATTCTAATTATGTTTGTATGTCTCAGACGCTCTAACAGGACTGAGGCAATTATACCAATGATACATGGGTGTCTTTTAAATTATGTATAAACTTAATAAAGTGTTGTTCGAAAATATCTAGGCTTTTTTTATTTTTACTTAATCATTATATTGCTGAGCCATTCTTGTAAGGAGATTACAATACCAAATATTGTTTTTATATATTTATAACGCAAAGAGGTTAGTATCGGTGGACCAACAGGGACTAAAAAAAATTAATATTAAAACTAATTTGAGACAGCAATTCATGTTTTTTAGCAATTTGTTGTAGTTATGTTGTTTCTAAGTAGGCATTTTTAATTTAGGTTTTATTAAAGATTTTTTGGGTTATGTTAT
This sequence comes from Hypena proboscidalis, assembly GCA_905147285.1. Taxonomy (NCBI): domain Eukaryota; kingdom Metazoa; phylum Arthropoda; class Insecta; order Lepidoptera; family Erebidae; genus Hypena; species Hypena proboscidalis. The sequence continues at coordinate 14,904,620 of LR990147.1, read as the reverse complement.
GTTTCACCATCTGAATGCCACATGATTAAGGCTCTTATTAGATAACAATGTCTACTGTTGGTATGCCTTAACTCAGTTCCAATTATACATCGGACCTAACTACTGCCGCATAGGTACAGATGATTGAATTGAGTTTTAATGAATAGTTGCCCAACAAAATTTATAAAGATGGAAGTTATAAAACTAGACAGGTTATATTTTATTATACTATTTATTATAAATTTTGAAGGACCTTGGCAATCTGAAATCGAAGTTTAAGAGATTAATACATTATAATAATTAAACATTTAATTTAATAATTTAACTCGACAACAGCTTAATGTTTTTCGTTTTGGCCCCATTATGTTCACCCTCCTTTTTGAATATGACCCCTATTGCTGATAATATAAAAATGGAGCTACAGGTTTGTTTGCTGTTTAACTAGTAAATAACTATAATCGTCTTTTAGCATTAGGTACTATATATACTGGATTGTTTTGATATTTTTTTTCTGAATAACGGCACGTGATATATATCTAAAGAAACATTCAGCATTTCAGAAAAACTCAATGAACGTTAAATTACAATGTTGCAACTTCAATCGATAAATAAAACGCTGTAAAGGTTATTATTACCGTTCCCAATATCAGCCGGCTACCGGTATTGCAACATGCCGGATAATTGCCCAACTTCTACATGACGCATCAGCTGGTATTTCGGACAAGTTTCCAGTTCCAGCCAGTGGTGCCAACGCCTAAAATCATTTACCCCGAAAGTTATCCAAAAAACCAACATTCGCAAAAAACTCTGTACTTAAGTTTTTAAAGGAACCACAGACTATATTTTGAGGTTAAATTTCTGAACGGTAGATGCCCGCGCGCATTGTTTTCATACTAACGTAATATGGGTGTAACTTTGATGTTATTAAATTTATATCTATTTTTATGGACATGCATGTTTATTCGTGGCCATTTTGTCGGAATTTTCTTTGTTTTTAATTGAGTTACATAACTTACATACAAACTAAAAAAAATTGATAATAATTTTGAAAACGTGGGCGCCGACAAACATGCATTTTAGTGTTTTAGATATGATTTGTCAATAATAATAGATAAAAACTTAATAATTTTAAAGTTGAACACATATTAATGTTGTATGGAAAACAGCCAAACAATTGTTCCCCGTTAAGGGCGCGATTAGTCTGTTAATTTGAATCACCGATTAAAAAGTTCAGTATCTAAAACAAAAAAAGAAGTACGATTTTTTCGATATAATCTATTTAACTGCAAACTGCTAAGTTAAGTAATAGAAATTTAAACACAAACAAAAAAATACAAAGTATCTTAAATTATGAAGTCTCTTAAAATCTTACCAAAAAATATTTTCTTCCTCAATTAGGGGAAAAATTCCAGACATATCATTGACTTGCACAATGGCTCAAAAGATGAAATTTTTTAAACAATCCAAGGACGTGGGAGCTTCGTGCTAAATTAAACAATGAGGTATTCAAATTAAACACAATGTGTTGATACTTTGTTACTAGTGTTCTGGTATTTAAGGTATTGTAAAAGTTATACTTGGGCATCAAACCAGCGAACTAATACGTCTTAGAGGTGTGACAATGCTACGCAAGGCCTATAAGTGCTTAAGAGAAGTCTGATTAAATGGCTTTCACGTTTGTAATAGCCCAAGTAATGGTAAAGAAAAACATCGTGAGGAAACCTGCATGCTTGAGAGTGCCTAAAAGTGCTCGAGGGAGTGTGAAGTCTAGCAATCCGCACTTGGCCAGCGTGGAGGACTATGGCCTAACCCTTCTCATCACGAAAAGGGGCCCGAGCCCAGCAGTGGAACATTTATTAGATACAGGGCTGCTATTATTATAATAGCCCTATAGCCCAAGTATACATACGTCATGTCGTGAGATCGATCTCCTTTAGATCCTTACATAATATTCTTCGAATGAAAACTTGGTCCATTACATGATTTCTCGGAATGTCTTCTCTCGGAACGACTAGGCACATCTGTTAACACACACACAAACACTCATACGCACATACACACCACCATACATACATCCTTCAAACGTCATACACCAACTTACCACTTACCTACCTTACCTTACCGAAAACATAGGCGCAAGACCAAAACGATTAATGGTAATGGAAACCACCTAGCTTAGGTACTAGTCTCCCCACAATATAACTGTCAAAATAGGATTAGGTTATCATTATTTGTGTTCTTAAAGAAAATAAATGTTTTTTTTTAATGCTATGTCCTAGATTGGATAATTATTCTTCCCTTGAATGCGCATCATCGTATCGAATTTATGTCACGGTAAACGGTTGGACCAATAAAATTGTGATGAAATTTTGTATGGCGATTGTATGGCAATAGTCAGTTATTTGGCTTAAAGAAGAACATAGGCTACCATGATAGCAAAAGCCAATGTCATCATAAGTTTAAAAATATAACTATCTTATTAATATCATTTACTTAAATCGAGTGAAATTCTTTCAAATAAAGTCAATAAGCTTATTGAATTCCCTTTAAATTTATCATCAGAATTGGATTTCCTAATTTCTTATTCATAATCTCATCTATAAGATTTAATTCGTTAGTAATTACTATATCTTATCTAGTTATGGTACAGTTTTATTAATATTACCAAAAATTAAGATTCAAATATATTCGCTAATGGGACTTTCACTGATAAATGAGCACTTGGCATGCGCAGAACATCCTGTATTAGCGCATACCGTAGCCTTTGCCAAGAAGAGGCACATCGCCTTTTGCCGATTAAGCAACTTGATGGTCTAGTGGTTAGCGTATGCGCCTCTCACACCGAGGTCTCTGGTTCGATTTCCGAGTCGGGCAAAGTGATATTTGTGAACTTTCCGACAGGAAATTCAAAATAGCAGCCTGGAGTTGGATTTGTGCCCAGTGGATGGCGATAGGCTCATCCCCTACTTCATGGGACCTCAACATAACAGGTGAAATGTGGGTGTTATATACCCCTGCCACACTCTAAGATTCATAGCTGCCTCTTCCTTTGCATGTTTCGTGCACTCTTAGTTTAGAACTTCAAATTTCGTAACAAATAAATCAGAAATCATCTAACTCCATGACAAAACAAAGTTATCGATCTGTATCAAAATTCGTGAGTTCACTATCAGTAACAATACGGAGATAAATCTATCTTCTAATCAATACAGAGAGATCGCATCGGCGGCGAGTTCCCACGAAAACGGTCCGTGATTTGCGAAATGATAGCCACGAAAACTAGGGTGAAATTACCTATTGTTGGTAATACTTTGTTGGAGAAATATGTTTTGTTTTATTTGGATTTGTATTTATCAATTCAATTCAATTCTTTATTGCTTTCCACGAAGTATACTAAGGTACTAAACATAAATATGAGTCATTGTGGACCCTGCCGGGCATAGCAAAAATAGGAGAGAGGATGATAATCTTATTATAGTAAAATTGGAAAAGCCATATTTATAGTATTGGTAGAATTTTGTAGGGATTGAAACAGTTTTTATGCATTACGCAAACAAGGTAAGCGTTCTGATGGTAAATTACTGTGGCAGAGTTTTGTGTTTTTGTGATACATTTTTTTACGAATGCAGTTTTCTGACTGTATGGCAAATTAGTTGCTAGGCGGACAGATTTTATTTGTTAGTAGCAATTTCTATATAATTTGAATCTTAACAATAGCTCAGGTAACGTTAAGTTTAAAGTGTTTTAATCACATTAATTAATTAGCCATGTAAATAGAACCTAAAAATATGGGCACTAAACATTTATCATGCCATTTTTCACCAATTAAGAGCTACCAATTAGTAAATGTCCTTCTAAGACAAAAAAAAATATAATTACATAAAACACATTTTGTTATTTTCTATCATAATTAATGGACCCATTGAAACAGTTTTTCCAATTAACGCATGTTTAAATTTCCTGTTACGAGCGATGACCAGTAGCCGATACAAATTGTTCTCCATTAATTCCTTAATGGTTATGGAAATTAAATTAATAAAAAAAATTGTATACAAGAATTGATTCGAGTAACTGCCCGTAATTGGGTAGCTCACCTTACAGAGCTTTTACACGCGATCTATATTAATTTGGGACAGTGCATCCACGAAACAATGAAGGAAAGTAGAATAGATAAATAATTTGGCAATGAGGCTTGTAAAACTTTTGGTATAGAGTTGTAAAAGATGAAAGCAAGGGAACTATATATATATATGTTACGGTAAATAAGATATATTGAAAATTCTTAACAATTACCGGTGATTATTAATAATGACATGTAATGAATGATTCAAATTTATCGTTGATTATTAAAAAAATAACGTCTAAGCGTCTTTCTCATCAATCAAGCGAGCAATAGAGGAAAGGTAGATTAAGTTAGGTTTGATTGCGATCAACAACGCCAGAATCGAAATGCTTGCCAAGGACTAGATTGACAATATAAACTACCTATCAAAATGAAAAAATCGGTATTATAATCACATTTCGCAAATCATTTGGTAATTATTAATATTATTCAATTTATCAAATTTACTGTAACCAATAAATAGTTCAAAACTAGTGGAAGAGAAATATAAAAGCTGTTCTTTTAACCTGTGTAGCTTTAACTTAGTGTCTTTTAAATTTATTAGCGTAGTGCATTTAGAAATGCCACATAGTAATAATTTTCTTACCCGCATAGCCCAGACCTTCCACTTGTAATAGACCTGGCGTAGATTTTTTTGAATCTAGCAATATGCCGTGTCTAATATATTATTTTCACTTGATATTAGAAAAGTTTGCAAATTAAACCATTTGATAATTTCCTTCGTAATAAGGGGTAAGTTAGTATGTGATTATAGAAAGCCATAAAGATAAAATCTATTTTATGGTTATTGATGGTTCAGTGTTAATTTTATTTGTGGATAATATAATGGATTTATATTACATCCCCTTATCATTCCTGCATTTTTTTTAATACAAATACATTACAATACTATTTATTGATATAAATATTCGCCATTGGTCCAGTTTCCAGCAAAGCGGAGAGGAGAGTAGATGTGTTTTATGGTTTCGTTATTTCCACATCATCTCTCTGCTTAGCTTCAGTAACGAAATCTCATTGGTTTTTCAAACACTCTAGTCTTCTCTCCGTTTTGGTGGAGACCAGCATGGGTTCAATCAAATATCGACCGTATTTATATCTCGGTAAGGATGCACAAAATTTGCGCAACCGACAGTTTCCCTTACAGAATCGCGCTACCGCCCTTAATTATTATTCATTTTTCTACCAGTTCAACAGTTTTTTCATCGCTTCCCAAGAAAATTGATTGAACCTAGAGTTAGATTCGATCAGATCTCGATGCAAATCTGAAGATTGATCGATCGTAATAAGTATCCGTGGCTCTGTCGTGGCATAGAACCTGTAGGGCAATTAGTACTTTATTGCTGTCTTTATCAACCTCGTTACGAAGACAAGGAAGACATCATTTGTTCTGATTAGTGAGGCAGGACATACACATATTTGTATCTGTCTGGTATTAGTACGAATATGAGATTTTGCGAAATCGTTGAATGATTTTATGAGTATTTGCAGTTTCAGTTTCTGACCAGACAGTTTATTGTGAGAGATAGATCAAAAAAAAAAACGTAGCTCTATGATTGATCGAAAATCTCTGTTAATTGCTAGTAGGCTTTTAAATTTAAAAATTATATTGTAATTTTCACCACATCGTTTTGAGATTATATTTTCTGATACATTGGCTTCCTTGCAAGAAATACCTTGTCAATAGTGAGATAGGTCTTATATCGCATTGGGTAAAATCACATATTTACATCGAAACACGTACTTTTATCTATGTACTAACTATTCGAATTCACCAAATTATTAAAGCCACTATTCGTATTTCGTACTGGTATTTTTAAAGTGGTATTTGCCCCATCACTAGTTCTGCTAGCCGATGCTCCGGTTATAAGAAGGTACGAGTATAACGGTATTTTGAAATGGTCACTAAAAACAACATAGAAAATGTCTATTTATCTCGTTAAAGGAAAATGGCATTTGTTATTTCTAATTAGTGTCGTTCTAATTGACGTGGAAGATTGAAGCAGGAAGTCAGATGTATTTTAGTTTCTGATGTAATGTTTCTGCGGCTGTTGTTAAGTTTAAAATTATGGTAGTTACTAGTTATACTCATCTATATTGCTGGGGCTACACTTATCGCTATGACATTCACGCGAGACAACTTTGATTCAATATTTAAAAAAAAAAAGAATTTATTGTCATGAATAAAACCGAAGCACAATGCGCATCAAATTTCTCCGGAGTCACTTGCTGTCTTCTTCTTCGCCATGTCGATGGCTGAGTCTAATTTTATTTTGACTTGCTATCGTGGTGAAAGGATTAGCCAATTCGCTTTGGAGAACTCGCGAATTGCCCAGGGTGCGCCGGACGTAGGAAATCGTGTACGTCACTCGGGGAGGTTCCTTTCATGGACATGCACTAGCTGTTATATCCGTTTTTTAACGGATATATCAGAATGAAGAAATCGATACATTTTCTTTCTTGATTTTTGTTATGAAAACTTATTTTGTCGTTTTCTTGAAATTTTAGAATGGCCTATAAACAAAACCCCAAACACTCTTATATTTTTAACACATGAAAATAAAAAAAACAAAATCCAATCAACATTAAGGCCTGTAATATTTTAAAGCAAATTTTAGCTTTGCTATGCATTTATTTTATGTAATATTAAAGTTGCAGGTTCGAGTCCTGCTGGATTCTTAATTTTTCAACTTTAATATTACATAACATTAAGGCCATTTAGGCTTTGACCTAGGTTTCTTAAATTTACCAGACTATATAGGAACCTTCTTACTAATAAACACGTCATAATTTTAGAGTGTGCAATTTCAACTTCAAACTTCAAACTAGGTAAATAGTGTAGTATTATGTTGTTGACACCTAATTTTATGGTTTTGTCTTTTACTATTATACTGAACAAATAAATTCATATTAGTTTTAAGAAATATTATTATTTCATACATATATATTTACACATATAATTTCTTGGCACTCAATTGAGTAATATGAATTCGTGTGTCAAAAATGCTCAGCAACTGTTAAGAGATTCCCTCAATTTAAATTGGGTTTACAAGATGATAAGGGAAGCGAAAAATAATGTACCTAATGAAAACACGACAAGTAGGTAAAGTAAAACATTAAAATAACAGGAATCCGCGTTATATCATTATACAAACGGAACATAAAAACGTGGAAAGGTTTTACCATCGTAATTTAATATTTTACGACGGCTTATGTAAATATGTCTATGTGTTTTCATAGTTTGTACTAAGCTGTGCTAAAGAGGCGCCACAATCTTGTATTGAATGCCGTGATTATATTGAATAGTAATATTTTTTTAGGGTTTAACTACAATTACTACGATCAACTGAAAAAAAAGTCAACCGATCCACACCGCATGTTTTAAAAGATAGTAAATGTATTTTTTTATTCCAAGTTTTAACAATAAAATTTTGTGTCACAGTTAACTTAAAATTTAGGGCATAATCCAGATCCGTAGTTTTACTGTGGAAACACGCATCTATATCCCGAAGAATTATTAATATGCCGTGGTTCCACTAAGGGGAATAAGGTGTCCTGGTAGTTTTCTACATCAACTGTGTAAAAAAAGTTGCTATAACTATTTTTTTATTAGTACATATAATAATTTGTAAACATGTACATTGAAGATAATTAATAAAAAAAACTACGAGGAGACGTTATTGAAGCCAAATGTCTGTTTGTCTCTCTGGATGATCGTACGGGCATCACACAAAAACTACTGCATAAAATTGTTGGCGGTCTTATAGTTAAGCAGCTGAAGGTGTAACCTAAAAATTAAATTAAATTTTGTATTGTCGTAGTATTATAAGGGTTGAAAGGTTATATGAAAATAAAAAAAGGAAATAGCATTAAATATGGCACATAAGATCCTTTTATGAGGTATAAGATAGAGTTTTACAAAATTCTATTCCCTATCCCTATCTAAATTTCTAAAGGGGGTAAATTAATGGTTGAAAGTGTATTTTTTCATAGGGATATTTTATATTGCATATCAAATAAATAATCGCCTATCAATACATACTCATCATTTATATTCTTTTTTACATCAAATAACTTACTTCACTACAGATAAACTAAATGTTTAACAAAACTCAAACTGCAGATAATTCGAAATTACACATCAATATGACATTCCTTTTTTCCTCATAATGCAATACAGTTAAATTTATTTTTGTACAAAAATACTACATGCATAGCATAAATACTGACTGCACATCAAATTTACCATATTTCATAGCAAAATAACTATCCCAGTCGCATATTAACCAGTAAGTACAACAAAATCTGTTCATCATATTTGTCTTAATTTTCAAGAAGCCATGCTCGGCAAATTTAATGATTATTATAACAAAAAAATCCTTTTACATTGCATTATTTCTAAAAGCAGAACCACTTAACTGAAAAACTTCGCGCGTTTTTTCGACACTGGAGTGCAAAACTGAAAACGTGAAAAACTGCTGTAAATAACATAAAAATAAAAGCTATAGTTATGGCATAGGTCAATTATGGGTAAAGTAGTAGGTTAGGTTAGGTTAGAACTGCGACCATAACATAGCGCGAGCCGAGCGAGCGAAGCGAGCGTGCCGCGGCAGCGGTCGGCGAGTGCTAGAATCAATCTGTGTGATACTCCGACCCCTTTTTGAATCCACCCACTAAATAAAATAATATTATACTACCTACCAATTTCTTATTATCATAGATCGTAACAGACGACAGTACGTGGCGCCACCTGCAGAAGCTAAAAATGTGCCTATTGGGCAAAAAAGGAAGCGTGGACGCCCCGCGAAAGCAAGACCCGCATTAATAATTCAATAAATTACAATTTTGTATCTAATTTTATATTTTTTTTGCTGATCTCATTGTGTGATAATTCATAAATAATAAGATGACTGTGACTGATAAAATGTTGTTTGATTTAGAAAAACTGCTGTAAATATTATAAAAATAGAAGCTATATTTAAAAGAAAAAGAGTTAACATGTTTAATGTGCATTAAGATTATTAGCTGTGCATTGATAAAAAAGCTTTTGCTTTAGGAAAAATTGCTGTGCGCTGTGAAAATAAATTGTAGTGTGTTTAGTGATATTTTGAGTTGAATATTTTGTTGTGCAATCAGTAATTTTGATGGGAATTCGGTATTTAATTGCATAAAAAAAGGATATTTTATGATTTGCGTTTAAATACTACCCTTTTTCATATATCGAATTCCACGCGATCAAAGTCGCGGGCAAAAGCTAGTTTAATGATAAAATTACCATATCATTCACAATTTCACCATACACATAACAAAGTTTGTAAGCCTATAAATGGTTTGACATCAAAATAATCTTTGAATTATGATAAGTATCGGCGGCAGAAAGAATTAAGTGTGGGAACAATTCTGTAGGTGAGGTCATAGGCCCGAGATTATTGGCCATGTTTATTGTCAATACCGTTTCTTTATACGTTCGAGATTGTATTTAAGATTTCTGAGGCCTCGAATAGGCAATAGAATAGTTGACATTGATCAAGTTGTTGATTCGATGGATATGTTTATAACGAGTTGAATGCAAGCGGTAGCAGCGAGAAACGTTATTACATATTTTATTTTATATCTATTGATATATAAGTAGCACAGTAGTTGCTGTTAAAATAAATAAAATTTAAACTATAAGTAAAAATAATGTTGCTTATAAAATAAAGATAGGTATGATAATACAGTGATGTGTTCTGTACCTTTGCCACGGTTACATTACTAATAGCTACACGCTCCGTGTTACTTGCTGAAACATTTTGGACTCTTTTCCGTTGCATCCCACTCTTGGATCCCATTTTATTATTTTTGGCGTTGGATCCCACTTTTGAAAAATGCTACTTTATTGCGGTTGGATCCCAAATTTGCATAAAAAATCGAATTTGTATACAGTGAAAACAAAAATTGGATGGATATGGATATCTTTTTGCTGGCTGATTAAACTGTACAGGTATACATATGCTAGTCTTTGCTACAGTAGAGGCTAAAGAAAAACTAAACGTGTGAACATCATTTTACAGTGACGGAACTTTTAAAATTTGTAAAATGTAGAAACAGGTCGTTTTGTCAACTACACGCTTAATCTTACTTCACGAAATTGAAATATCATACATTTGAAATTTGCACAAACCGTTTGCACAAATTGCTTGCTCTAGCTGGAGCGTGTATCCCGGCTCTAACATTGCTTTTAACTCTATGGCATTAATAACGAGTTGTTATGTCAACAACCCTTAGATTCGTTCTAATTTTGAAAGCAATTAAGAAAACAAATAACATTGAATATTCAAATTTATTGAAATGTGTTTTCATCAACATTATTCCGATTCTATTTTCGGCGGAAACTAAAAAACACGCTTTTAAAGTACTTCTAACTAAAAAGTGAAAAATAATTCCTAATATAAGCTGAAAAAAGCGTGGGGCGCTCTGTGCCATATTTTTCGTCTATCGAGCAACCCACGCTTTTTTCAGCTTATATTAGGAATTATTTTTCACTTTTTAGTTAGAAGTACTTTAAAAGCGTGTTTTTTAGTTTTTTTAAACTATTATTTTTTAAACTCTACTTAAACTTTACTCAGCATTGAATTAAATTCATTGTAAAATATTCTAGGTAGTTTCAAAAACAAATTCGGTGAAAACTCCCTTACAGGTTCTAGGTACTGCGAACAAAGCTAGCTAGAATTTTTTTCTTAAGTTTCAGTTTCCTAGGAAAGCGGTGTGGAATAATGCGGCCGTAATATTATTACCGTGACACGATTAATATGTAAAACGTTAGGTCGATCACCGCTCTCTAGGAAACCACTATATTTGTTTTACATAGGCAACGTTCTAGTGACGTCATTGTACCGTTATCTTTACGACCGCATTATTCCACACCGCTATGCTAGGAAACCGAAGCTTTACTCTTGTAGCGGTATCCGCACATAATAAATGACTGATGACATTAGCAACGTCAAGTAGTGACACTCACGTCACATATGTCAAAGAGCGCTGAATCGCGATAACGAACAGTTCATAGAGAGTGTACATATAAACTACTTCCAATACGCTACCGTTGGAAAGCTGTCCGCCAGACAATACCGCCGAGCCTGATCGGAGGATCCTCCCTCTGTGGTGGAGCAACATCACACCCTGTTCCTTACACTCTTCTTAAAATATTGCTGTTTCGCATAGCAATTAAGGTTTTAGTACAACCTCTTACCATAATTTTCTTAACAAATTTACTATGACCATTTATGAGAATAATAAGGCAATATATCCCTAAGTGTACCCTATTATTATAAATCGATGCTAGCACCCGGAGCTTTAACTTCCCATCAATATATTTTGCTAAATCGTGTAGGATGCTGCGTAGGATTATTTTACGAGACAAAGCTGATCAATTTCATACATATCTCTTCAGTGACTCATTAAAATTATTAGCTTCTACCCGCAATTTAACAAACCTCACTGTCCAGCGCCTGTTGACTTTAGCGTAATTATAAATAGCGAATAACCTGGCTGATGAGTTAGACTGTCAAATAAAAAAAATATAATTATAATTTGACAAGTAATTTCAGAGATTAGCACGTACGAACAAACATATTCATATTAGGATAGATTTATATAACTCACTGTAACCTTTGATCCCATACTTTACCATGTATTGATTTTATATCGTTTTTAGATCCTAATAGCAAATATATTTGATTGTTAACGACCACCGATACTAATTTTGATTGTTTAAGTATTCAAATAAAACTAAATGTTGGTTTATTAAATTTAAATTGCTAACATAAAAACTTATTTGGATAGAAGTTGATAGTTTTGTTCTAATATTGCAATATTCTAGTGTTTTACACGTTTAAACTTTTTTGATTTACATCACATACCAAAACATCACACCCACACTTCACCTAGAGATTGAGAATTTCCTAACGGAAATCCCCAATAACACTCATGCCGACTCGGGAATCGAACCTGAGGAGATCTTGCAGTAAGAGGCCGCACACAACATTTTTATGATTTATATGCAAATATATTTTTATAGGTAAAATCTCGGCGTCTCGAAAAAAGCACTGTCTCAATCACTCGTGTGGTTTCACGCTTTACGTATATCTCGCTCTCGCTCGCACGATCCTCTAAGAAGTTTGACGTTAGTATACCTTGGTTGACCTAAATTGACCCGTAACATATACGAGGATATTATGTAGACAAAATTATACCTAGTTTTATTTAACTAATAAGAATTATAGTATTAACGGGCATCAAATTATTGATCTTAAGAGAACATCAACAGTTAGATATAAGTCACCAAGACGAAGTAGTACCTTTCCATTTAATTATTCCAGAATATAATACCCAACAGTAACTGCTCATAATCCCATTGCTCCAGCTATAATTACTAGTATATAATGTATTCCATATAGCCCATTTACATCTCCAATGAAGTCATTCGCATCGAGATTGCAGCTAAGTACCATCTCTGGTCGTTCACCATCATAATAGTTATGAAGCAAAATGGTGATTTGAGGTACCAAGCTATGATCTTATACCATTATGGTTTACTCAGCTACTACTTACATACAGTTAGATGGGTAAGCTTCAGGCGGTAATGTCTCAGGTAGGAAATGAGGTCCTAATGTTTGGTCAGTATTCCGTTGTGAGCTCACGGGGTGGGTAAAGCTCGCAGTTGGAAGCCATCGTCAGCGTCAATGCCCGGTGTATGTTAACATATATATATAACATTGAATAAAGATGCGCGGGCCGCCCACCGAACGTGACGATTGTGTGCCTCTTTTTTGAATGAAAATATGAAGCTAAAATTTTTCTTCTTTTTGTCCTGCGCGGTTTCGCCTTTGAAATATAGTCTGTGTTACTAGGTGAAGAAACGGTCGAGAAGTTAAAAGTTTTATCGTTAGAAACAAAAAAACGATCAAAAAAATATCTCTTTATAATTTTAGTTGAGATTACTTGCAGAAAAGCTTTTTGTAAAATAATATAATTTGTAAAGAGAAAACTCACTTACATAGTAAAGTAAAAGTAACATTTGAACCCATGATCCTACTTCCAACTTCATTTTCACAATTTTATTCCGATAACGTATTTAGTTATAGAAATAGTCTAGCCTGCCATCGAAATAGTCCGCGGGAAATATTAATTTTTTTTATTGTTATTAAATGTAATATTTATTTAGATTTTTGACAACGTATAATAATTATATTAACACTAGCTTTGCCCCGCTTGGTACATCAACGAAAAGTACATCATACATCCATACCAAATTTGATCAAAATCGGTGTAACTGTTTAGGCGTGAAAGCAATAGAGCCAAGCAGGACACTTTTTTTTTTTTTAAAGTCCTCTCACTATGAACAACTCCTGTGTCGCGAGGGTGTTCATAAACATACATTTCACACACACAAAGCACACCCAGAGTCAGAACAAATCTTTGCGGATCACACAAAGATTTGTCCCGTCTGGGGATCGAATCCACAACACCAGCGCAGTTGAAAGCGATCGCCTCACCGCTTATAAAGAGAGTTAACAGTCCATTGAAATATCGGAAACATTAAACTATGTTCTTCCATCCTACATTATAAGCCTGATTAAGACTTGCTATTGTATTCAAGTCAACAGAAAATAAAGTGCGAAAATAAAACGCATTTCTGTAAATGAGCTCCATTGTTAGAACTCCCGGTAATCCAATTGTCATAGTAATTGGAGGCTTCTATTCAAACTTCAAAATCCGTTAAACCGCCTTCTTGGACGATTTTAGCGCCTGTTTCCGACAGCTTGACGTATAGAGTATGAGCTACACATTGTCAGTATAAACTGGTCTCCAGTACCGGATTAAGCCAGGTCGGGGCCTGTAGCAAAATCTGTCACAGGGCCCTTCAATTATATTTATATATATGAGGCCTTTGGCTGCTTTAGATTTTAAAGTGTATGGTATTAAGTAAAACAAAATTGTTAACAATTAATAACAAATTAACTTCTTTTGATTTCATATGGGCCAATTCGTCTCATTTATATCGATCAGTATGGGCAAGTCTTTAATTACAAGACATACACAAATCTGTTGTTACAAGCAAGATATTTTACGCTCCTATTTACATTTAATTATTTTTACGGTCAGACAGGGCAGGGCCCCCAATACGCGGGGCCCGTAGCATTTGCTACTCTTGCTATATGGCTAATCCGGCACTGCTGGTCTCGCATTGCATGGTAAGCCCAGGCGATGCGAGTCCATCTAATACTGAAAGTGTATAGCTTCTTGAGTAGCCGTGTTCATTCTATATACTGTTACTTTTGTGTTCTTTTGTGTTTGTTACTGGAATTGCGCTCGTTTGAGTGATAGGCTCAACCCTATAAAATGGAATCTTAACATAGTAGGTGCAGTGTTAGTAGCTCTATTGACGAATATTTTAAATGTAAAATTGTAATTGAAACATCTTAAGTTATTTTAACAGTATTATAATTAACTATTATTTGTTTAGATTTAAGATTTATAAAACTGTGTTTTATGTTATTTTTTCTAAATATTACTGTGTGTTGTGACTACCACTGAGTTATCTAATTATGCAACGCCTGAAAAGGGCTACTAAGTTATCAAGATCTGTATTCTAATATTTAGACCTAACTGTACACTTAGTAAGCAAATAAAGACTTTAGACTTAAGCTTGGCTCTACATGAGATCTAATCCCTTTTGGTGATATTATGAAACTGGAAGGTGCTGGTACTTATAGCACAGGATTTTCTATTTTAAGTATCAGAAGAACATTATATTATGATTTATTTTGTACCTTTATTAATAGTCCTCTGTACCTACTGTTTTATTTTGAGTGCCAAATAAAAATATAACTATTTTTTTTTGGTGTGATCTCATTACCGTGGCTCCGATATAGTGTATATTGGCGTAGGTATTATGCACCCATTCATTATATGGTACCAACTCTTACCAGTTATTTTGTTACTATTAGATCCTTTAATTAATACGCCATAAAAACGCTTAGTAGATTTACGGTCTCAACTCGGCTATTACTCTAGGAAAAGGATAATATAATTATATTCGTCCTCTGTCATACCTGAGCTATCGCTATCGAGTTAGTGGAACTAACTATACTAAAGCCTACGAAACCAGATAGATTTATGTTATCACAAATAACACGAGTATAAATTCTATTGCTTTGTGATTTAAGTTGATTTTCGTGTAATAAAAACTGTTAAAAATGTTCTAAACAATCTCAATTGCAATAGAAATTAAACTTTATGGCCTGTGAATTGGCTTTATAATTGTAAATCATGAAAGTTTTCTCGTTTCGTTGTCTGAAGTATACAGTAAACTAGATAATATTGTCATGCAGTTGAATTGGCGCCAGGATGTACTTTTTATGTTCTATGCATACTAATTTAGGCACCGTGTGGGAAATGATTATGTATGCGATATTTTTCCTTGTATTTCGTTGGCTGGGTCCATTTCGGCGAATGTTTGTATACAGGTTGGATGCGACATATAGACATTTATTAAAACCACAGTTTTATATACGGTCAGTATTCATTTCTACCGGGATATTCTTTAGCGAAAAACAGTTTTCAGATTGCCGAACAAATTGAACATTGCAATCATCCAATTTGAGCGGCAAAGGTATAAAAAAACATTTCATACATAATTTGAACCGGTAGAAATTATTACCGTCCATGTTTATTGTAAAGATTCTGTGGTTTCCATAACTGTCTCATCCACCCTGTATGTATAATAAAAACGAAACGAAAATAGCGATGTATGTATTTGGAACTAGCTCCTTCCTGCGGCTCTGCCCACGTGGTTTTTCAATAAAAAGTAGTCAATGCATTTTATTCAGTTTAGATACCATGTTTCATAGCAAGATTTACTGCTTATGACCTACACAATCGATAATCAAATAAAAATAATGGAATATTTTTTTAATTCGACCGATCTTGGTTCTTCGGTTCCCGAGAAGAGTACAAGTTATTTTAAAATCTAAGCATGCAGTTTTTGTTTTTACTAAAACTGATGTCATGGTTCCTAAGAACAGATTTGTGTATGTCTTATAATTACAGACTTCCCCATACTAACCGATATAAATGAACCATTATGTATAATTATACGTTGTTTTGCAACCTAATCACTGTCAGATATGAAACAATTCTAGTACCATAGCATATTTCGCAGCGCGTCGAGATCTAACAATAAGCTCTGATTAATTGCCATCGTTAGCCGCATCATTTGTAGAATCTTGAATTATAATCAATCATAACACATTCACACGCAAAACTTACGTAATCATGCAAATACCTTCCTAGAAGGAAAGCTTTCGCTGAGACTTTGGTGCTAGTTATTTTGTGAACCAGTCCATAGGAGAAAACATTCCTCCTTTTTACTGATGTATGGAGAGGCAGTGGCAAGATAATGTTTTGAAATTATTAACCCAGGAGCGAGTAGACGTCAAGTTTCGTTGAAATGGCTCTAAGACCGCGGGCATTCACATGTAATGTATTATAACGTTGTAGATTTGATTTGACTTAACTATCATGTGGAATAAAACAAAAAGGAGGAACAAAATAAAATAAATAAAATAAAATGAATATCTCAAAAATCCCAAACTAAGCAAAGCTTGTACTATGGTTACTAGAATAACTGGTACTAATACAAATATACTTTTCTTTTGTAAATACATACTTATTATACATAGAAAGACCCAGACTAAGACAAACTCCCATATTCATGCACACAAAGATTTGTCTTTAGCGGGAATCGAATTCGCGACCTCGGCGTCACAATACTTCTTATTTACCATTATTTTTTAGATTCACACACCTAACACTACACAATCGTACAGGAAACATCTTCCTCTCAAGGAAGCCATCTTAGATTCAAACACTTCCAAGGAACTAAGCAATTACTATAATATTAATTTCCTGTAGCAATCAATGACGCCATTATATCTGAGAAACGAGATCGAATCACTTTCTCTATGGTACAGCTACTTCACGGTTATTAAGAGCTCTGGGAAAGTATATCTTGATTATCTATGATTTGTCGGGATGAAAATTGAACTGTCTTATTTATGCTTGTTTTAGGCTAGTTTTATCTGTATCTAATAATCTTCCTTATAGCCTATTCGAATGCCAAATTTGTATTGCGTTAACTGACTGTTGAACCATCGGAATTATTGTCAGGGGGCTGCTTGGGGCTAATGGCTAACATATGAAACAATCTGTCGCTAGATGTGGAGGATTTGAGTCGGATAGGAAAAGCGGCTACCACTTTTGGGAAAAGTGGAAGGGTGTATAGTAAGGCCAACCAGACGAGATAAAAAATGTAAACAAATGTTCAGGGGTTGAAAACATTTTTATTTGAATAAATTATTATTGTTGTGGATTGGGTTGAGGTAAAGAAACCAGGCGAAAAAGTAATAAATTATATTAAGAAAATAGGAAATAAACTAAAGAAACACTAGATAACTAAAAGACTGACAAGGAACTTATATTGTCAAAAACATAAAAAATATAACATAAATATATTAAAACTAAGTAATAACAGCAAAAATAAAAAATAAAACTAACAGAAACGGAATAATAACAACAAAAAACCAAGCAAATACGGAGACGAAAAAATATGTATCACTTCCAACGCAATCCAAACAGGAATGAACTTGATCACAAAATGGAGGACCAAATGTTGACAACTGCGGTACTGACTGCTTTCCTGTACCACGAAACACACAACGACAGCTGTTGTCGATCAATTGACGTCAACTGCGCGTACGAATGATAAGGACAGAGATAATAATCCCTCGCTATCGCAATGTAACTCAGTAACGGTCCGTTTGTTTACATTCTTTATCTCGTCTCGTTGGAAATACTATAGACTAACAACACCAAACAAAAATGATAGTCTATCACACTTGTATCTTTAGCACACTCTTTGACGGAGATAAATCAGAACGACTTATGCAAAGCATAAAATACGGCTAAACAACATTCATATGAGATGCGTTCGCAGTATAGGTACTAAACATCACCTGGCAAGACTAGGTTACGAACGTCCGAGTGTTGCAAATTGCACAGCTGCCTAGCATCACTGCAATGCCTAAGAATCAGGATTGCTTTGGCTTGGGCCTGTGCATCGAATGGAGACCATTCTTTAGCCCAGACGTATTATGCTAGGTGAAGTAGCTTTCGCTAAGAGAAGATTTGGCAGGCCTATACTGAGCTTTAAGGACTGCGCAAACGAGAAATAATTTTTTTATATTGTTTTTAGGAAGGCTTACAGTCTAATAACATAATGTGAATATAACAATACATAAATTTAAGAATAGATTGCTTTTGATAAGGCTCCACAGTTAAATAGACACTTGTCTTGCCTACAAGAAAAATAATTAAACAATTAACAATGAAGGTGAAGAAAAAATAAATTAACTAAGTGCCATATGTACCATATACCTAAAGCCACACTTTAAGAGCCGCATGATTGGAATGACAATGAGTTGGCTAATAGCCGCCTTACAGCTGTCGCAGTGGAACAAAAAAGATCAATGTCTAAGTCACGTGGAATATTATTACATGCGTGCATTAACATTAACCATGAAAGCTGGATAGAGCTAGAACAAGAACGTCGTAAGTGTAGAAAAACTCTAAATTACGGGTGCAAAACACACGACAATAAATGGTCTCAGATTTTGTCTGACAAGCGTGACAGAAGACACCAGAGAGAGAGTTTCGATTTATTAGCTTAGTCTCTAAAAGATCCTCGGCTCAAATGCTAATCATGCGGGCGTTACAGCCGCTCCCAAATCGAAGATACAGCCACGTTAAAAACTGCCACAGAGACGCTGCTTGAATCATCTAATGAAGATGAAAAGGGCAATGCCGATGATATTAGGGGAGCGACCGTAATTTTTACTCAAAACGTGACCAAACGTTAATATAACGAAACAATTAAAAGAGACAACTGTGTTCGATTTCATGTTTTAATTGCGTCACTTTTATATTCGGTCAAGTTTTAATTTATCTGTCGGTTCCTCTTCCTAGACCCAGACTAATCTAACTTTAAGATCCTCGTTGGCAATGCTACACGTAATAAAACTTAAACGCTATTATCTACTGGTTAGGAGTTTTACAGCAGTATCGCAGAATGTTGTTGGTGGAGGTTAAAGATCGACGACAACGTAAAAATTAATTGCCGTCAACAACAAAAGGTGTTCGGTTCCGTACCTGTTAAATAGCGGCTTTTGAAAAAAGTGTACATTCGAAGGTAATTAAGTATTTGGATGTAATAATTATGGGAAACAACACGATGATAGACGTCTAAATCAATGCAATGTGATCCATCCGTGGTCTAATTCCGTAAGGAAAACGATCGGTTTCCAAAATGTTGTGCATCCTTATCATCATATAAATACGGTCTATATTTGATTGACAGATATAAAAATTGCGTGTGATATACCATTTGGGGAATACGCATGCCGATTATATGAATGATTTAATTAATTTTTTAATCAATTTCTATTATTTAATATTAAATCTAATGCAAAGTTAATAATCAACCGACACATAACTCTTCTTTGCACACAATTATGTGGCCAATAAGATTACTATCTTCGCCATAGCCCGTTCACAAAATGTTCTACCACCATTACAGAACTTCATTATATAAGTTGAAATACCTTATTGGCAAGATAAACAGAGGTTCAAACCGTATGATGTCATTAATACCTATTTAGCATCAAGTTTTTTCAGTTGCATAGGTAGCATTACCAGTTGTTTCTCAAATTACGGAACCCTAAAAACGAGTTATAAATCACAGAGCGGACGTATAAAAATGTCCACTCTATTGCTTTTACGGGACTGGATAGGTGAAGGAACTTGATCGTACACACCCGACCACTTTTGTGCTACCTATATTATTATTATTTAGCTTTGATGGGCTAATGTTTTCATAGTTTTCTTATTTTAAACATATAATTATTCTAGTAATCTGTGTTAATATTTTTTTGCTTTTTTGTAGGAGGACCTCGGATCTTTGCTTCTGATTTTTTTATAAAAATGTTTGATTGTCCTGTGTATAAGCTACAATATTGTCATCAATCGACATAACACGTGGTTTGAATCAACTCCTGTTGCATCAACGTACTTTATATTTTAGTAAATTGAAATAAATTTTTGATCAACATGTTTGATAATACTTTTTCTTTCATCATCTCAATAAAATGAAAAGTTAAAGAATGTATTGATTAATAAATTTACTAAAACCGATACATATTCATAAAAACAAAATGTTTGTATTTAGATTCTAGTAACCTAATTAAGTGCACAATCAATAGCACATAATTAATTAAACTTGAATGAATATTTATGAGATGATTCGAATTCACACTTTAAACAAACTAGAACCAAAACAGCATTTATTCTACTTATTAAGTTTCGGTATACTAAATTACTGTGAAATTAATAATTAATTAATTGCATTATTTTTGACATCTTTCCTCCTATTATTGTCCATATTAATCAAACACAAATTACAACATAATGATTTTGACATGATACGGATAGAGATATCACGTGACATACCTAATTATGATATCAAATATTTAAAGATATCTAATTGCAGCAGTGGCATTTATTGCAATTAATTTATACTATATTCCTAAAGTTTAAATGCCTTTTTAGAGTCTGTATCAATAATATTAAACTAATTTAACTAATTACAACGTATTATCATATTCTGCCAATCAAGGCGTGCAAAAATTAATACATAAAATTGAAATTATTATTATTATTAATAAGCTACACAAAACAATGTCAACCTCTTCAACATGTAGTTTTTCCTAACGTAATAAATAATTAAAATTCCACATGCAGTTTTTTCCCAATCCTACATTAATTATTTATATTAATGTCAAAAAAAATATCAAATTGTATACTATGATCATAATGTCAATATCAAAATTCATACTCATAATACAGTTAGAATAATTGTTATAATGTGTCATTGAGATAATCAGCAATGGAATAATAACACTTGTCACTCAGTAGCGATTTCAATTTCTTTTTTAATAAATTAATATTTAAGCCCATTACATTTATCAAGGTGACGTAAAGGCAGTATATTTCCTTTTTTTTAAACGACGTCTAGACACTAGGCATAACTCCTGTGTCGTGGGGGTATTTACACACACATACACAAACGTCTGGGGATTGAACCCATAACACCATCTTGAATCCCCCGATTTAGTGCGATATCTGCAATTTAATTATGGGCTTTAACTATCAAGCGGCCGTGGCGCAATGGATAAGGCATCGGTCTTACGATTGAGAGGTCGTGGGTTCGAATCCTGGC
Organism: Hypena proboscidalis; assembly: GCA_905147285.1. NCBI lineage: Eukaryota > Metazoa > Arthropoda > Insecta > Lepidoptera > Erebidae > Hypena > Hypena proboscidalis. Next base: position 14,883,147 of record LR990147.1, on the reverse strand, counting down.
CATTACACCACGGACGTGAACTTCCTCCTAACACAAGCGAATTAAGCTTAGCTGGAGGGGGTTAACAAGAATACTAGTAATTTGTAATTGCAAACTACTAGTAAGATTAAAAAAAAAAAAGAAAAAAAAGATCATAAAGTGAACTACAAGTCAGTGCCCAACATAAGCTGCATAAAAACTTAATAGATTTTCTTCGTCATAACAACCTTATTTCGAAATTTCCATGTCAATATGGCTGTAAAACATTTATGGTCATCATAACAATCCACACTTTCACCAACTAAACGTTATAATCACCGACATAAAACACATTATCTTGCCACCAGGTCTTTAAATTATTATCTTTCATAACTTAAAGTTAATGTTTTGTCATAAAAAGGTGGTACCTTAATTTGTCCTGCAGTGTTTTATAGTTTCTGGCACAGGTTTTCGCACAACGTGGACATTTTAATGTTGCGGTACAGTTTCGACAGACTTGTTTATTTTATATCCTTAGCTGTGGTGAAAATTGCGTTTATGTTTTGAGAAGCTGAGTTGTTATGAGTGTGTGAAGTAGGTAGCTGGGTTAGGTTAAGTGGTATTGACAGGCAGACAGATTATGTCATAAGGTGTGTGGTACAGTAGGCTCCTTATATATAGTGACAGACAAAATAACCAGATATATAGTACCGCCAAAACTGATCAATGATATTAGTACAACCAAAGTTTTCTAATTATATAAATCACACATCTTGCGCAAATATATCCGAACGTAGACACCTTCAAATATATGAGTGCATTCAAAGTCTCTAAATTACAGTAACAAACACAGCGCATAGCATACAAAGTATTCAAAAATATGAAGCAATAAATGAAAATGAACTCAATCGCTATATTTATTGGGTACTTTTGATACAGCCATAGTCTGATAATTTCTACCGTAAATATACCCTTAACTGTCAAATCAAATTTCAAATGATGTCAAATAATTTTGGCTTGCTTATTTCTAAGCATTTTAAAAAGCCCTTTAAATACATAGGTAAAGAGTTCGTTTTCATTTATTGCTTCATATTTTTGAATACTTTGAAAGCTTTGAATCCATTAGCACTGTTATTGTTACTATGATTTAGACACTTTGAATACACTCATGTATTTGTCAGTGTCCATGTTTCGATATATTTGTGCAAGATAGGTGATTTATTTAATTAGAAGACTTTGATTGTACTGATATCAAAGATCAGTTTAGGCGTTCCTATATGTCTGGATTTTTTGTCTGTGACTATATATAAGGAGCCGACTGTACTTACTCCGGGTCGACTCCCGAGCGCCGTGTTTTCATACTAACGTAATATCGGTTCAACTTTAATATTATTGAGTTGTTATCTATTTTTATAGACTAATGATATATAAAACACTAATGTAATGCATGTTTTTTGGGGACATTTTAATATATTTTTATTTTCTTAATTATTGTGTTTATTGCACGACATGACATGATTTTATTTTAATTTGTGTAATTAGCTAATTCATGACATAATAATAGGTTGAATATATCTTTTATTAATTTTCTGACATTGATCAAGTACCTATATATATTTATTTTAATTGGTTTGACCTTTGATTATTTAAGCGGCCGTGGCGCAATGGATAAGGCATCGGTCTTACGATTGAGAGGTCGTGGGTTCGAATCCTGGTCATTACACCACGGACGTGAACTTCCTCCTAACACAAGCGAATTAAGCTTAGCTGGAGGGGGTTAACAAGAATACTAGTAATTTGTATTTGCAAATTACTAGTAAGCTTTTTTTAAACAAAAAAAAAAAATTGTATGCTTCAATAAAATTTCTATTTAAAGCACATTATAAACATGAATTTTGCATGCTAAAATTTTAGCAATAATATCTTATATTTGCATGTCGAATTCCCGGCGAAATATGTCGTACAAAAAAGTAACAAAATGTTAAAACATCTGTACCTACCATGTTTTACGCGAATAAATTATTTCCATTTCTATTTCTATATAGGTATATGTATTTGTTTATTAGTTAGTTAGCTACATATACATATAATTATCTAGTTGCTAGTCCAAGTGACGCGGTTATTAGTCAGTGTTGCTGGTATGCGACCTGTGGGTCAAGTACCAAGTACCAAGACCATTCTAGCTAACTTAGTGCCTTGTTTGTCGGTAGCCTGTAGTCTTACTGCGTTTTACTTATGGCGTTGTAGCAATGATTTTAATGGATTATGGTAAATGTCGACGGATGAACAGAAAATATGGATGTATGACGACTGGTTGAGTGGGTAGTGTACCTGCCTATGACGCCGAAGTCGTGGGTTCGATGCCCACTTAGACAAATCTTTGTGTGCATGAACATGGGGGTGTGTCTTAGCCTGGGTGCTTCTATGAATAATAAGTATAAGTATGTATTTACAAAAGATAAGTAAATATGTATTAGTATCAGTTATTCTAGTACCCATAGTACAAGCTCTGCTTAGTTTGGGACTAGATGGCGTTGTGTGTGAGTTGTGAAATATTTATTTATTATTTATTATTATTGCGAGAAAAGACATGAAGAAGAAGGGAGTGAGTGATAACGTGACGGCTCACAGAAGATAATAGAGGAAGCAGACGTTTTGCGCCGATCAGAAATAAAATTGTATAATTATTACATAACATAACATTACGCCTATTTTACCCAGATGTGTGTGGCAGAGGTGTACAATACCCACATTTCTCCTGTTATAGTCATATTTGTATAGGTCCCGTGGGATAAGTGTTGACACTATCGACATCCACCGGGTACAATGCCAACTCCGTGCACTCGCAAATAACACTTTGCCCGACCCGGGCATCGAACCTGTTAACTCGCGGTGAGAGGCGCTTACGCTAACCACTAGATTATCAATGCTGTCTCAATCAGTATATAACTTATATACTAGTTTTTATCTACGTACCTCAACATCGCTTACGGAAGCCTGCAGCAATCTTCGGAGGCTGCTTTCCTTCTGGACCGATTTAGGCTGGCTGGAGTAAATGGGAAACCTTGCACGCACAGCGGTCCCATAAGAGTACTAAGTGCGGATACCGCCCAGGAAAACCAAATAAAAAAACCATATACGTATCTCGCGAGCGGAGTCAGAGTATAAGCTAGTCAATAATAAAGCAATCTCCACTTCATGCAATCATATCGCATGCCCAAAAAAGGCGTAACTGTGTAGAGACAGCTACCTCGTGCAAACAACGGCTCGCCAGTAAATCAAACGGAAGAATTAAAGGCCAAAGGTTTGTTCTCTATTACAGTTACGGCACCGTTGTATTTACTTGGGTACTTTTATCTTATGATTCAACATAAAGTGGTACTAAGAACAATCTAGTTTTCAAAAGTTGTTGTATGATTTTACAGGCGTAGCGAATAGCTTGTTATCATTTTCAATAATGTTATTACTACAATGGATTAATAACATAAAAGAATCTTAAATTGCTAACCATTAGAGTTGTGCCTACTAGTCGGCCACTATTCGGCCAGTTACGCCGACAAGTGAGCTTTACTATCAATAGTCAAGGATTAGAAGTGCAACAAGACATGTGCCGCTAATAATATACTGCATGTGGTATTGCGACGAACAATACCAAATATAACTAGGTTTTAAATATATTTAAAATTCTAAATTTAACCGAATCTAATGATTGGCCTCGCCGACTAGTCGGCCGAACCTATAGTCCATCGGCCCTCTCCACTAATCGCCATCTCTACTAACCATACATCAAGATGCTTGTATAACCGTTCCCATATATCCTCACAAACTTTTGCATTCATAAAAGTAGGTAGGACAAATGTACCAAGACGGCAAAACAAAAATAAACAGGAGGTATAATAAATCACAACTAATTAAAAAAGAAAATTATACATTAATTGGTTAATTAATAAGAGTTCCGTTTCTTATTATTTATTTTTAAAAAATAACACTTTTCGAAGAAAACACTATTAAATATATTGTTTAACGAAATATTATGCACATAATCATACATAATCCCAGAACAGCAATAAAAGCTTGTGAATATTTTAAGCTGAGTTTATAAAACGTAAAATTGCTTTGATAACACCATACATTTGACTCAAATGGATTGTTGCACTCTGTAATTTGTAATTCTCATCGAAAACGATAGAGCATTTCACAAGCGAATTGTTGCGAACTACTTGATACATGACATTAGCAAAAACTTTTCATTTAATACGAGAGAAAAAGACAACAACACTAAAACTGCAAGCCCGAAAGAGATGCAAGATAAAGCTAGTAATAAGCGAACATTAAGCTGGTGGTACACCGGGCCCAGCCTATTGCTTCTGGCGATGGTAAAACAGATGGCAATATTAAAAATAATATTTTTCGTCGTTCAGCACGGTTGCGCCTCGGGAAAATTGTCCATTCATGTGCTGCGCCGCTAAAATGACGCCGTCTTCTACCAAGTTTATGTAGACTGGATAAACTTGGCTGATATTGAATGGCATGTTGTAGATAAAAAATGTTTCTCTTGTGATCTATACAAAAAGGGAAGAAAACTGCCACAATAATATGTAGTTAGATGGACGAAATAGCAATTCAGCGCCTACCAGATATAAAAACTGTCCTTTCCCACTTTAATTTACACGCCTTTGGACGTGTTGTTAAGAGTAAGTGCACTTACAGTGTTTCCCCAAATCCAGTATTGATGGGTGACTACATGACTTGCCACTCAGCCAAACTGTAGTGCCGCCATCAAACGTGTCCAATGATCATTTGCGGAGGCAAGCTTTGATATGGACATGGTGAAATAACGTGAATTTATACTAATATTATACAGCTGAAGAATTTATTTGGGGTTTTTAAAAAACTGATTTGTTTGGTCTAACTAAACACTAACCTTTTGGAACTACTGGTTCAAATTGAAAAAACATAAGTATTACACAGCCTGTGTATCGAGAAAAGCTATTTAACATCACGCTACAAGCCACGGGATCGGAGCTGTAACCTTTAACCCCCGGGTAGTAGAAAAAATAAAGCTTGATTAATTAAAATATAAGCAACTATTTTTTATTATTGATTGTAAATTTTTCATAATGTTTAATATTGGAATCGGATAAAGAAAATAACTCATTTACTTAGTTAAGAGCAATATAGACGAGTACAATTTTTTTTAAAAACAAAGTTTAACTTTAACAATTACATTCACAGATCGATTTTCAAACCAAATTGTTTTCTATTATACCTTTATAGACTATTTAAATGTCCGATGTCGTAAAATAAGGAAATTTTGTTTAATAATACTTTGTAACAACATCGTGTTAGCTTTTTACGAACAGCACTACAAGTTGTTACATTAATAAAACATTATGTTGTAGACATCTTCGTTTGTATTATTTTTCATGAAATTTTATCGCTGTGGCAATTTGAGAAAGAAATATCAACATTGTAACATGATTATTAGGAGTTTTTCTTTCAGTAGTCTAGTTCCTTTGTTGTTTATTTTAAAACGCTTACATACAAAGTAGATTTTAATGTAAACTTTTAAAAAAAACAGACAATGATATATTACTATGGAACAAGTATATATCATTTTTTTATTCGATGCACTTCAATAATTTATTACAGTTACAGATAAAAAGTGACCGAAGCTTATTTATAGACAAATAAACATATGGCATTGCATTAAGCTTATTCTGAAAAATACCAGTAGGTAGGTTATTGGAAAATTAAACTGACAAATATTAAATTTGTTTCTTTTTTCTATATCTTTAAACACTTTCTACTAAATAGAGTTGCCATGAAATGAGACCGACTCCCAACAAATGTTGTTATGGCATTGACTGGAAAAATTCTCCAAATCACAAGACTCACACGCATCAACTAAATAGCTGCTTGTATAATAATAATAATAAGGATATTCGTCGGTTTGTGTCCCATTTCAGATTTAGATTAAAATGTTTATCAGACCTCTGCGCTGTCGGCTTCGGCCCCACGCATGCCTTCCAAAGTATCGGGACTCCACAGTCCCGAGTTATGAAAACATATACTATAAATAATAATAATAATCTATTTCATTGAAATACGACACAGATCTATGTTACCCCAATTACTATTCCCATTACAACTTTATAGCTCAGTTCAGTACGCGTTTTCTTAAAACAATTTAATTCCCACACACAACACATGAACAAATAAAAAGCTAATGCCACAGAACAATACGGATTCTAGGGCATAATTAAGTCGTAGCGCCATTTTAGGGCTCGCGCGATTAAGGATGAGCACGATTTTGCCTTTTTTGCCTACATGCGCCTTGTAGCTGGCATCTTAGCTATGAATGTTATTATTAAAGGTAAGGAGCATGTAATGTGCCTACATTTAGGTACCCGATATGGGCTTCGATTCGTGTTAAAATTATCCCGATGTCTGTATGTGTGGTAGTTTTTACGTGGATTGTAGAAAAAGAGAATTTTGTGTACATCAACGCTGCAAGTTGTATCAGTAATTTCTGTAAAGTTATTTTTTATATATTTTCACACTTTATGGTGGTTTATGGATCCTATCTATAGGTATACCCCACCGTATTTCTTTTAACTATTTATTTTTTCCCTTATTTTAAAACTTATGTTTAAGATTTTTTTTTAAAGGCTTACAAGTTATTTGCAAATACAAATTACTTGTATTCTTGTTACCCCCTCAAGCTAAGCTTAATTCTCTTGTGTTAGGAGGAAGTTCACGCCCGAGGTGCAATGGCCAGGATTCGAACCCACGACCTCTCGATCGAAAGACCTTATTTATTGCGCCACGGCCGCTTAAAATGAGTTCATCAGCTTCTGTTAAAATATGACAGGGTTTATTTACAAATAACTTTGGGTAAGCAGTGTTAAAATTAAAAAAAAAACGCTTTTAAATTTAACAAAGAATATTGAATATATTAGCATGTGTGTCTCTGATTTTAAATATAAATGCAATCTTCAACCCTCGTTTACGTGTGGAATGACATAATTATCTATCTTCTGTCACATTTTTTGTCTCATTTTATCTATTATCTCATGGATGGCGGAATGGCTGTAATTTTCGCCATCTTGACAAATGATGTGGTAATTACATTGAAGCTTGTCAGACCGCATCCGCTGAGAGAAGGATTTTATTTATATTTATTTTCGAGGGAACGATTTTGCGTATTAAAGTTAGTTAGATATCCTTAAATATTTTAAAACAACCGTCGCGTCTGTCTCTGTTCGCGCTGAACGGAAAACTACTAAACGGATTATAATGCGATTTTCACAAATAAATCAATCTTCAATCTTCCAAACCTTTTCCCAATTACTATGCGCTCGTAGAATCTAAATTGAGGTATAGTATCCAATGTTGGAGCTATAGCTACAGTTATAATACACAAAGTGCCTTTATAATACAAAGACGGGCAATTCGCACTAGGGGTCGTATACCTCAAACTAAAAGTTGTCGATCGCATTTCAAAACCGTATTCTAACCGTTCCAAGCCTTTACATTCTGGTAGTATTATGCCGTTTAAAAAAATATATTGAATGCTTCAAAAAAAGTGAAGAAAAGTGACAATTGACAAGACAAAAAGTCGCGGAAAAGAAATTAAGTCGAATATTGATCCGCAATTAAACGCGGTGCATTACTGCTGCAGACTGCATCGCACATGTTCGCATTGACGTGTGTAGGCGCATGAGTTAAGGTTTTGTCGAGTAACGGAGCACAGCCAATTGACTCTATCACCGTACGACTTCGTATTAGAAATAGAGTTCCATGTAGTTGTAGGTAGCTTTCATGCGAAATCCAGCCTATGAATATCTCCAAAATATTGCTGAGTCTTCACTTTCCACCTAATAAAAACACAATGAAGCTACTAGTATTATTTGGCAATATTTGATGAAGGCCCCACTTGACCCTTAAATTTCGCCTTCCTTTACTTTTGGTTTTGAAGCCAATATAACGTGACAAATTACAGGAACCTACAGACTGTATCGCACATGTTCGCGTTGAGGTGTGTAGGCGCATCGAGTTACGGAACACAGACACTTGGCTCTACTTTGTATTAGGATTAAGTTACTAGTCATTTCAATTAAATAAAGTAATGTATCACAGATTTTTGACTGCCTCTTTGGGCTCATGTTAAGCGTATGCGATTTCTCATCGCGAGGTCGCGGGTTATGCTCCTGAGTCGGCTAAAATGCTATTTGAGAGTTTTCCGTCAGAATTCTCAATAGCAGAGGTGATAAGTTCTTATCACATGGGACCTAAACATACCAGGTGAAGTGTGGGTGTGAAACAACTCTGCCACACCTTTCTGTGTAGTAAATGTGATGATATGTATGTGCCAGAGGTCTTTTCAATTCAATTTAATTCAATTATCTTTTTCATAAGACGGAATGCAACAAGCCAACTTTTAAATACTCGGTTTGAAAATAAATTAAAACGAAAAGAACTCATTTCAATTAAAATGAGCACCGGCACATTCGGATGCTAATTACAATCGATTCAGATCGAAAATGCTATCTAAATTGTTATGAGAAACCCTCGAGAAAAGGAATTTACGTAAATTACATACATTTTTGGTTTAGTTATCGCTCTATCACGTCTTTATGCCGGTTTTCATACTTGATAATTCCTTTTTTAATATTCAGTATTTTAATTGTATTGTTTTAACCGTTTGTATATACTGCCTCGATTTGCCGGGTCGGGCAAAGTGTTTTTTGTGAACTTTCCGTTAGGAAATTTCCTACAGCTGTGCCCGGTGGATGGCGTTAGGCTCACCCCCTATCCCATAGGACCTGTAACAGGTGAAGTGAGGGTGTTTTACACCTCTGCCACTCCCTTCTGGGTAATATAGGCGTGATGTTATGTATATACACCGCGGCTGGCGTCCTGGCGTCATGAACACCAATTTGCATCAAGATCGGTGAAGTCTCGTCGGTACAAAAACATCCTTCCTCTGTATTGACTAGTATAGATATGGACTACTGTATTTCTTTATAGCCCACAGTCCTAAAAGTTTACTATGTTATGAAGTTATTCCGAAAAAAGTTGGTTCATGTGTCAAAGAAATTTAAACAACAACAAAACAGAACAATGCCCTTTAGTCTGCACGTGTGGTGTAGTGGTTTAAGCGGTCGCCTCGCCGCTCTCCACTGCACTGGTGTTGAAGGTTCGATTCCCACATGGGACAAATCTTTGTGTGATTCGCAAAGATTTGTTCTGAGACTGGGTATGTTTGTGTGAGTGAATGTGTGTATTCAGCCTTGTCATTGGGGCCATTGGATAGTGTCATTGCTTCTGGCGTTCTATCTAATGTAAAAAATCCAAATTATTATTATAATTATTATTATTAGTATAAAGCAGAAACATGCTGCTAGCTCATGAAAATACCCATGCGATAATACAAATAAATTATCTTCTATTACAGAATGGAAAGTAGTTAATTTACCTAACAATTCCAAAACATACTCTACGTAAAAGGTTTCCAATTACATTCCCGTAACAAGAGCCCGCGACGGATACAAGATAATAAAGTTAGCACATTATAGCTTCTCATACAAACAGTGTTGCATGCAAATTCTTGACAACTACAGTCAGGATTGCTCTGGCTTCGATTAAAATATATATAAATACATTTAGCCGAAGATGCGCTACGTTTCGTTGGCCACATAATATTCGTTCGCATTTTTTTAGGCCAATAAATCATTTGTATTGTCCATGTTGTCTTCATAGTTCCAGTCATATTTAAAGAGAGAAAACAAGTGTTGCCTGAATAATTGCTGTATCAGCAGTGGTATGGAATGTGGGATTGAAATGGTCAATCCGGTATCAAAAGTAGACGGCCAATCCAATTACTTTATTGGATTTGTCACTGAGACCAGTGCATTCCAGTGTTGGTTTATTTTTATAGAAATCAGAAATCAAATTATTTATTGCCATTGGCCCCAAAAGGCGATTGAACACGTCAAAGCTAACATACGAATATATAAAATTAAAATTAAACTTAACTAATAAAATTTTTGTATAAAAATGATTTCAATTACAGGAGTTTATATTGACTTTCATTCAACTTAGAAATTTGAATTAAAATCAATCTAAGTACACAAGTACAAACTAACGTCCTACTTCTTCTTACGTGTCAATGGCATTACGGTTTCTCATTTTTTATTTATATTGTTTTTTGCCAGTAGGTAGCAACTTATATTTTCTTGCTTGTGGCTTGCATTAGGTTTTTACGGGCACGAAAACAGGTGAACCATGTTTAGAAATCATTGGTGTTTGTAATTCCCCATTTGGCCAGGTTCTCCCTGCAGCGACCAATTTGTGTCCGAAGGCGGTTGATAAACTTTTAAATGAACCGAACCGACCTACTGAACTGTTTGTCAACCTCAGATACGACAAGTGATAATAGTAAGGGTGTAAGTTAGGAATGTTTTACAATCTACTTGACCAGTTTAAGATTATAAAGCCAATGATAAGCTGCGAAGCTTACGTCAGATCTGCGACGATCCTACGAAACATGTTCTACATAGCAACTTGTTGCTTGTAATTCAACATGTTTATTATAGACGTGTAGCGTTAATTCGCTTCATTCATTCAAGTCAATCTATTCAATGTTCGTCTCTTATTATATGAATATAACCGGTTACAACTAGATCTGCATATAACTTTTGTGGTTGGAATGTTGTTCTGCTAAATAAAGGCGAAAAATCTGGTCTAATTAATCAGTTTTTATGGGGAGAAAGGCAAATGCCGCAGGGATATAATTATAAAATGAGGGGTATAGCTTAATAGGCAACTTGCAATAAATATCAGCAAGCTTTTGAGATTTTAAAAAAGCATTTTCCTGCAGCCTTTGTTATCTAGAGCCTTTGCTAAGTAATATTATTTTTATGCGATATTCGCTTAAATAATAAGCAGATAGTATTAGCTATAAACGATCAAGATAATTAATTGTTTTGAAACTGTCTTACTTACTTAGTGTAACGATTTTTGTCGAGATAAATACTCTAGTTTTAGTAAAATTACTTACATAAGTGCTAATATTTATCAGTAAACGACTCAATCCCTTTATTTTAAAGCAAAATAAACATACAAATATACTATTTTACGAGCATATTCGAAAACACTAATTTGAGAAAGCTCTTAATTTGCCGCGTCCCGCCTCGGCTTTGCAAACTAAGCCATAACCAAGCCCCGATTCCACCAAAATTCCTTATCTACGGTTATTTCAAACCCGTATTTACATCTCTCTCACTCTTTCTATGTTTGTACGGGACAGGGAGATCAAAAGCTGTAGTTAAACTTGAGTTTAACATGATGGTGAAATCGGCACTAAGACATTTATAATATTCTCATTCTGATATGTAGTTTACATTCCTGTAGGGTAATATAATTGGCCCTCGGACACATAAAACGAGGTCCTTGGAAGTGACGACGAGATAAAATTCTTCAATAAAAGTTGGATGAAGACTGTTTGGCTGAGCTGTTTATGCGGTTCCGTACTTTGAAAAACAGATAATAAATTTTAGCGATTTCAATTTTGAATACCTACAATTTGTGGTTATATAACATTACATAACTCGCACTATTATTATTAAATATAGTTAGTTATATTAGAAAATGGGAGAGAGAAAGACAAATTATTTTCATAAGTTCCAATTTGTGTAATACTACATAAATGTACTACTGTTAGTTAAGATAGGTTAGACTTAAAAATTAGGTGATTTTAGGTTAAGTTAATAGCTGCACTGTCGCATTAGGTTTAAGACCTGTAATGATATGTGTAAGGTTGTAATAAATAAATAAATAAATAAATAAACATCACGCCTATATTACCCATTACATTTTACCTATTATGTTTAGGTCCCATGGGATAGAGGGTGAGCCTATCGCTATCCACCGGGGACAATTCCAACTCCGTGCTGCTATTGTGAATTTCCTGATGGAAAGTTCACAAATAAAACTTTGCTCGACCTGGGTATCGTCCTCGTGACCCAGCAGTGAGTGGCGCATACAACAACCACTAGACGATCGAGACAGTGCTAGACAATTTGTGGTAATACGTCATAATTATGCGATACAGAAAAATACAACATATATTTTTTTTAAGTTGAATAAAGTGTGTATTTTCAGATGTTTAAACATACTTGCCTAAATTTGGAATATATCGATAAAAAATAGCAGTTCTGAACTTAGAAATTTAATCACTCAAATGAAATCAAAAGAAAATGAATCAAACAAAAGAAGTTAAACCACGGAACGCTAAAAAGTAATCCTTCCATAAAATATGAAAAGTGTCAACCATCCTTGCGAGCCGATAGCAAGTGCGTAATTATAATCAATTTGGATGCAAATATCCTGCAAGACACGCAGCCGGTCGCCGTTGCATACATAACACGAGATACTTGATAAACGCCATAATTGAAAATACTATGAAAAAAAACAACTGCCTCGCTAAGCATAAACTCTCATCGCTGGGTTTGATTACCAGGTCGGACAAAAAGGTAATTTAGGATTTTTTTGATCAGGAAACTCTCAATATTTTTATTAAAAATTACGTGGGTTTGTAACATTATTCAAATTATGAAATTACTAGCACATGAGGCATAACACCGTAGTCCACAGCTGCAGCGACGCATCTATAATCTGCTTTTGTGGATTGTTGATGTCCATGGGCTGGACCCTATATACCATCAGGTGGACTACACGTTCGTTTGGTCGTAGTATAAAAAAATAAAATAAAAATACGGGTGTTACTCACGTAATGCTAAACTATTTTGTCGACCGCGGTTTCGCCTTTATATGCTTTTAGGCATTTTCAAGAGAGTGCGACACATATAGCAACGCGGAGTTAGAATTGTGTCAGACTCACCTTCTATCACATGAGACTTAAATATAACAGGTGAAGTGTGGGCGTTATACACCTCTGCCGTACCCTTCTAGGTAATATAAGCGAGTTGTTTTGCTTTGCTATGTTATGATATGGAAGTAAGTTTCAAAGTTAAACAAAGGAATAAGGTAAACAGTGAAATTTACCATTGTTCGTAAGTTTTGAAATGTTAGGTTTCGTAATATGCTAATATGTTTTTGTACAGACAAGTTGCTGTATAAAATATAAAGGAAAACAAAGTATACATAAATTAAGGTACTTTTTTAAGAAGTTAATGTTTACAACACGCAGTGTAGATATTTTGAACTCTACAGTTGCCATTGAAGATCAGCCAGCCATCGCCAGAACAGACTCATATGGAAATCCTTGAATCGGTTGCGAGCTCCGGTTGGCCGCTGCAGATATAACCTAGAAAAATGGGAAATAATTCAGCCAGGCAAAACACAATGTGATTGAGGTGCTACTCAGCAAACTATGACACATCTCCGTGAATGCCTCAACTGCATGCCCTGACAATTGCTCCCTGAGCGACCTGAATAAGGCCACGGATAATGTAATTAATGTAGCCACCTACTGGTAAAATGTTGCTATTAATTTCATGTACCTTACCATTTATTATTTAAGTCTCTTTTGTTAAGCACACAAAAGAAATATTGTTATAATAATTGATAATATTAATGATTTATTTATTGTCAATACATGAAATAAAGTAAAATAAACTATTTTATAATTTACAATAATATTGTCACCTTATGTAAAAGAAAAATACACATACTATAAAAAATTTATATAATTATATTTACAATTGATTTTATGTAACACTCTTATAAAGTTGGATTTAATTACAAGTATATTAATATTAATTAAACAACGGGAAATTTGTAAAACTTTTGCTAGCAAGAAATAAAATGCATTTGCAAAAAAAAAAAAAAAAAAAAAAAAAAAAAAAAAAAAAAAAAAAAAAAAAAATTCTTACTAGGACTTATTCAAAACGCTCTCGCATTTTTTTAATGGCAATGTTTTCCGTAGTTATGTTTTCTGTCACCACAAAATTACGTTATAAGAAAATAAATAAATAATTCTATTAATAAATGGAAACATGAGAACAGATATAGATTCCTAAAACAACTTGAGTATTCAATAAATATAAATAATATTCAGCCTTCTGAACACGTTCCTAGCGCAGTCGAGATCGATGCGGAGGAATTGTATGACACCTTACCTGTAAATTTGTAATACTTTTCTTTATGTGTATATTATTGTATGTATACATTTTTCTTTTCTTATTAAGTATAGTTGATAGGAAGTAATTTTGTTAACCATGTCGTGTATAAATGAACAAAATTCAATAAATTAAACGTGTTTTTTTATTTTCAGGTAATACAATCTTATGTTACTTCAAAGCATCAGTCGCCATCTTCTAAGTGAATAGCTGTAAGTAAAGACAAGGTCAGGTCAAGAAGAAACGAAAGGATGTGAATCAATGACAATGTTTGTGCAAATGTGTTTTGTATATTGAACTTTATGTACTTCGCGAAATGGTATAAATTGCATTGAGAGTGAATGTACACGAATATTTGGTTTCTTGGAACAATGCTGTTCTGACTACAAATTGTCAATATAAAGGTAAAATGTACGTTGTTTTAGAGCTACAAGTAAGAATGGCATGGACCTCATGCAGAATAAAATTATATGTAATGGAAACGGTTTCAATTGGTTTAAATGCCGTAGTTAATGAATTCAAAGTATTGCCAATATGTGACATAACATAACATAACATCACGCTTATATTACCCAGAAGGGTGTGGCAGAGGTGTACAACACCCACATTTTATCTGTTATGTTTAGGTCACATGGGATAGGGGGTGAGCCTATCACCATACACCGGGCACTATTTGTGTGTTTGAAATGTATGTTTGTGGACACCCCGCGATACAGGAGTTATTCCTAGTGCGGACGTCGTATTTAAAAAACTAATTCCAACTCCGTGCTGCTATTGTGAATTTCCTGGCGGAAAGTTTACAAATAACACTTTGCCAAAACCAGGAGTGGCACCCGAGTCCTCGCGGTGAGAGGCGCTAACCACTAGACTATCATATACAGTAAGAGTAATAGTATCGTATATAGTAACACACAATACAATATGTGTGCATATATTTTGTATAAACTTACTCAATTTAACGCAAGTATTGATAAAAAAAATATCATTTTCTATGTGGTTGGCGAATGAACAGCAGAAATGCGCTATTTTTGTCGCTCTCGCACGCGCTACGTACTGCGCGACTGAAACAGTGCATTTTCGATGTTCATTACCGAGCAAAATAATTCAATTCAATTCATTTATTCTGTTGCAAATACAGGTACATGGGATGTTAGGTTCATATGAATACATTTAAGGAACACAGTATTTTACCTTGTGGCATGCAATAAATTAGAAACTAAATACTAAGATACAATAATGAAATACAATAATGAAATTCTCTAAAACTACACATAATAATAAAACAGCTAAAATAGAACTAAACTGTGCAACATTTCTACAGTTGATCACGTAGGTAATCATCTACAGAATAATAACATTTTTCCAATAATATTTTTTTAGACAGTTTTTTACAATTTGAATGTTTAGTTCGCCGAGAATCGCTTTTGGTAAATGGTTGTATACTCTAGGAGCCATACAGAATACCTTTTTTTAAATATGCAATTGTATTAGACGGACAACTGATTTTCAAATTGTGTCTGCTACCTTTTAATTTTGTAAACATGTGTAAATTCTTTTTTACAAACATTACTGTTTTGAAGATATAATATAATTGAATAAAATACTGGTGGTAGAGCTCTTGTGAATGAGCTCGAGGGCGGCAGCACCGCCGTCTCACCTTTAACCTGCCGCCGAATAGTAGTGCTTCCATTACTGTGTTCCGGTTTGGTGGTGAGATCAGGCCCTGAAATTACTGGCACATGAGGCATAACACCGTTGTCCTCAGCTGCAGCGACGCATCTATAATCTGCTTTTGTGGATTGTTGATGTCCATGGGCTGTACTCCACTTACCATCAGTTAGATTACACGTTCGTTTGCTGTGGGCGTAGTATAAAAAAAAAATAAAAAAAATATAGATAATTCTATGTATACACAAGAAGTGGAGTGCAGTTCGTGAAGAACGTGAAGTTTATTCTGTGATAATCTCGTATGCGTCCACGTCTCTTGGTGCACCTCGATTGGAAATGTATTTGTTCAATCTGAGTACAGACGACTATGTATCAATCTATACATTACCAGTTTAGGATGGTTTGGCGTTGTATAGGCTTTCCGTGCAAAATGAGACCAGCTTGTACTGGAAATGGATAGGTGGATCGGTAGCCGTGGCACTAGTGCAGTGAGAGACGCCGTGGAACATATAGGAAATAAAACAAGGTGCTTGTGATACAAATTCGGGGAATTTATTTGAGTAAATTGGAAGTGAAAAAATATAATAATAAAGAGTTAACAAAGCCATCACAGATGCCTTTGTTAGCTCTTTAAAAATTGGCCAGTTTAATGCTCAATTTAGATAATTAATGAAAATAGTAATACTGAAGTATAGCCAACTAAAAGTAAGCCTATATACCCAATACCTATTTTAACAACTAATTTGATAGAAGCTTCAGGAAATTATTAAAAATGTAATGATTTTTTTGTGCTTTTTATTCTACCGCGTTTGCATGACAAGAAAGAAATGTATTTCATTCCAGACGATTTCCCTAGAGATTAGTGTTGGAAAATTGAAATATACAATGCATTTTACTCTTCGGTGATTTAGAACATTTACTTTAGAGTCTTTGTTATGATTAGATTTGTATAACGGCTTTTTCTGCGTATAGATAAAATCATTTTTTTTGTGTTTGGAATGAACAGCGAAAATGTGCTGACTTATTCACTCTACTCTCTCGCTCGCTTTACTGCGAGTGACTGAGACATCGTATTTTCGTTAATTTCCACGACATAGTAAAATAATGTCACCTTTAACTGCAACCTTTTTAAAATCCTACATTGAATGCTTTTTATGTCATTTTTCATGTTCTAGCAATAACATAACATCACGTCAATAATACTACCCAGAAGGGTAGGGCAGAGGTGTACAACACCCACATTTCACCTGTTATGTTTACGTCCCATGGGATAGGACGTGAGCCAATCGCCATCCACTGGGCACAATTTCAACTTCGTACTGCTCGACCCGGGCATCGAACCCTACTAGACCTCGCGGTGAGAGCCGCTATACGCCAACCACAATTGGTATAAAGTTGTTGTAGGAAATCTATATGGCTTAAATGTTGCTACTTTTAATACACATCTTTGTGCCCTTTCTAAGTTACCAAGAAGTGTCTTGCAAGCACCACCCCATGCCACAATGCAGTAGGTTCTGGGAGAACCGACTGCACTAGTGCAAAGTAAACTGTGCGTAAAAGATCAAAATTACCTACATGTCTAAGTTTTTTGAAAACCCATATTAGTTTTCGGACACGGGTTGTGGTTAGGTCTATATGTTGGCGCCAGCTAAGATTTGCATCCAGTAGAACACCAAGGTATTTAACAGTGGATGATTTACCGATTGAAACACATGTGCAATCAGTGTCGGAATGAGGGACATTACATGAATGTAATTTAATATTAAAATCATCCTATATCATCTGTAATCATCATATGCATCCCCTATATGATTGGATCACAGTAGCACCTGTAATATAACGCTAGCTTAAGACTACATGCGTCAATTACACCTAACCTTATTCCCATATCCTCATAATCCATGTTATTCATAAAGGATAAAACATGTTAATAATTTACCCTCCATAAGCGGCAACTGTCTTTCCCTCACAGCATACGACAGTTTGCGTCAAAATATTAACTTACAATATATTAAATCTTACGAAGGAAAATATGATTATCGTGTGTGTATGTTGTGCTGTAGGCGTAAGATACGGTTGAGGTTCCTGTTATATATGTGTTTTAATTATAAGCGTAATAGAGTTGGTACGTAGTACTTTGTCAGTTTGTTACAAATTTGATGTGCAAATAAAGTTTTCTCTATGTATCTCTATCTATCTATTAATACTAAGTAAAGTCGAAAATTTATTTGGACTTGAAATGGGATTTGAACCTGCGACTATAGGATTCCAGCCTATCGCTTTACCACACAGCCATCAGTATTAGACTTTCCCCCTATCATTTGGGACCTAAAACATTACAAGTGTATTCTGGGCATTATACATACATACATACACCTGTGGCTAACCCTTTAAGGAAAGCACAAACGTGATGTTACCTTAGTTATAAAATAGTACAATCTATACAAAATTAAATAAATAGACTATTTTTGAAAATTGACACGAGACGATATGTCCTAGATACTAATTTGTTTCACTAAAAGTTCAAACGCTGCTGTAGGCCTTTTCAAAATAGGTAGACAGCTAGAATCCATAAATAACTAAATGTCAGTTTGAATAGAAAGAAACCTTTTAAATGTTGCCTCATTATTATTTGACCCAGATAATACACGAACTAGATACGTATTTTATTATGTAATACGGCGCGGGCGTATAGTGTGAATTTTATGAAAATATGCAACCGTCACGCGCTGCCGCGATCATCCGCGCATGCACGGAAATGCACCATTAGGGATAACTACAGCAATAAAATTCAAAGTGCATAAAAGCATATAGTTTTTGCGTTGCAAAATCTGATGTAGTGCTGTAGTAACCCAGGTGCTACGTGTGGCAATTTCAGGGCCTCTTACCACCAAACCGGCACCCAGTGTAGTGCAAACAGTACTATCAGGCAATAGGTGAGACGATCGTGCCAAAAGGTATGTCTCTGTAATATTGTGACGTCAGAATTTATAGTAAAAATAATAATAGCAGCCCTGTATCGAAAACATGTCCCACTGCTGGACTTAGACCTCTTCTCATGATGAGAAGGATTAGGCCATAGTCCACCTCGCTGGCCAAGTGCGGATTGGTAGATTTCACACGACCTCGAGTACTTTTTAGGCACGCTCAGGCATTCAAGTTTTCCTCACGATGGTTTCCTTCACCGTTAGCGAGCGACAATTTATATGACAAATACATAGAAGATATCTTTGAAAAGACGAATCTTAACGATTTATTTGACAGAGGTATGTGCCGTGGGTTCGAACCCGAGACCTTTGACTTAACAGTCCTACGGTCTCCCAATCGGCTGTCGCTGCTTAGAGTTTAGTGCTAATCAAATTCCAAAACGATACAGGATTAATAACACCACACGCGAACATAACCTCGATTAGTTAAGTCAAACGTCAAATATTATACATATCTTTTTATTTTCTTTTTTTTTTATACTACGCCCACAGCGAACGAACGTGTAGTCCACCTGATGGTAAGTGGAGTACAGCCCATGGACATCAACAATCCACAAAAGTAGATTATAGATGCGTCGCTGCAGCTGAGGACTACGGTGGTATGCCTCATGTGCCAGTAATTTCAGGGCCTGATCTCACCACCAAACCGGAACACAGTAATGGAAGCACTACTATTTGGCGGCAGGTTAAAGGTGAGACGGTGGTGCTGCTGCCCTCGAGCTCATTCACAAGAGCTCTACCACCAGTTAATGTAAAATAAAAAATGTAATGTAAAGTATCTTTGCCAACACAGACATAATTTCAACATGAAACAGCTCAAAACTCAGATATTACTTTGTAAGGCTGGTACATATCATGATAGACCACGGACTGCCACAGTCACCACCACAGAGCAACCACAACAGTGTCGCTGCAATTAGGACAGCTATGTCACGTCTATGGCCTTCATTAAGATACATTTAATTATACACAGACTTTTACGTAAAATTATTATTACAAAGAATATTGCCGTAAATCCTAAATGAAACAGCACAGAATCCAGATATTACTTTGTAAGACTGGTTTATATCGTGTAGACCACAAGCAGCCACAGAGTGGCCACGACAGTGTCGCTGCAATTAGGGCAGCTATGTCACGTCTACGGTCTACATTTAGATACATTTTATACACAGGTTTAATCAAGTCCTACTACCTATATTTTGTAGATTGAATAGTGGTTGATCTTATTGCCTTGACCGAAAAATTAATATTTTGTAAAGGCCGTTTAGTACTAATGCTGTGAAACCTTTAGACAAGGTACGGTTTTTCGAGAAGATATTGGTTGATTCAGGTTTCGATTTCAGCCTTAAAAGCCTCCAGGTGCTTCCAGACTATTCGCTTGTTATATAATACGTTACAGATTCGAATACAATACCAGTATGGGAGGAGTAGAAATAAACATTACAGAGCGCAAATTTTGTGACGTAATGTGACATTACAAAGGATCGACGGTCCCTACGTACATAAAGACATGTCAAAAATGCCAATTTTTTTTATTGCTCAATTGGCTTTAAATTTTCCATATACATAGTCCTGGATTTAAATATTTAATTAATATTACCAATTTAACGTCTTTTGCAAATCGTATAAGAGAACAAGTAATATATTTACAGCGAATAAGTGTCGTAGATGCGGATATCTATACATGTCGTTTTCTACGTTGTTTTTTAAATGCGCGCCACTCGCTGCGAAGACGATCATGTCTGACATAACGTCATTCACGGCGGCGCTTGAGTTACCCAATAAGTCGTGTCGATACTTGTCCGCATCGTGAAATATTTTTGTTTTGATAAAATATTGCAGAATTAGTAGTCTGTTTTTTAGTTATAACTATTCATAATATTAACTGCAACGTTTTAAGAAAAAAAACAAATTCCACGTGTTCATAAAACATTTTAATTATATTCTATTTTATAAACCGTTTTCTTCATTCCTGCGTATAAAAAGCTATCATTGACATGTCTGACGTGTTTTTATTTTATAGGCGTATAAACAGTCATCTATCAGTTTTTCAAAGAAAATATGTATAGATACCACTATAAAGTTTCTAAACTAAAAAATCATTTCAGAAAAAAAACATACATACAAATTATATAGATTTTTAATGTTTTATAAACATAAACTACTATGTTTTTAATGTAAGAGGAAGATGGCCAGTAGTGGAAAAGGACTGTATCATACTGTCCATATATTGGAAACATCTTGTGAACACCTATATTTGCAAATAAATTAATTATGAATGATTGCGGTCTGAAAGCACCATTAGACGTAATACTATAATGTTTGGTAGAACGTATAATTTAATTACCATATTCATTTGCAGAATTAATTTTAACGTTTCCTATATTCCTCAACAAATAACGTGAACATTCTGTTTCACCCCATGTTTTACAGACACTTCTATCGTGCTAATGGCGACACCAAATGCACGACTAAGTTGGTTGATTAATAAACTTTCATAATTAATTACAGACCACAGTACAACATGACCACGAGCTGACCACGACAGCTTGTATTTAGGCCAAGTTGTCATGTCTATGATCAAGTATCATTTACCGGCTTTTATGTAGATATTAGATATTTATGATAAACGCGGTTTCGAAAGCCGATTATAAATAGATATCAATAGGGTAACTATTATTTAAATTTTAGCTTTTACGTTGGTCTTTAGAGTTTAGTTTATTTGCTTGGGTATTAAACTATATAGCAAGCGATTATAGAACGCGTAGTCATGGAAAGTGGACTCATTTTTCCGCACTTAGACTCTCATTTGGTCCATTGTGCGTGGAGAGTCCTGGCTAACATAGCCAGCCTAACTCCGCCCAGAAGCTCAGAAGTTTCCTGGGGACTTCACAGGCTTCGCGGAGTGACCTCACTGTTCCGAGGATTTGTTCCCGTTGAGAAGCAACGGCCCTACATTCCAGGACTACGTGGGAGACCGTTTCTTCGGCGTCAAGACATCCTCGACAGAGAGGACTGTCAGTGATTTTTATGGTGTATAGGTGTTTGTTCAAGGGACAGTGACCCGTTATTGACCCTATCATTATTTTTAGATTTGTTCTGTTTAGTCTTAGAAGGTTTTTTGTGAGTCGATGATTCGCTTGCGGTATTGCAAGTTTGGCTTGCCGACACTCAGCGATTTCTGACCATCGTTGGTTTTGGGTCTCTATCGATCTTTGGCGGATCCAGGTCCGGTATTGCGTGAAGGGGATTGGAAGAAGAGGTTGCGGGCCTTGTACTGTCGTATCTGAACCCCTTCTCGCTAGTTCGTCTGCAATGTCGTTACCAAGAGATCCACTGTGCCCTTTGATCCATTGCAGGGTGACCTGATTCCTGGAGCAAATTTTTTCTAGGGCATCGTGACATTCTATGATTAGTTTGTTGTTGGTTTTATTGTTAAGAAGAGCTTTGAGAACTGCTGCGCTATCAGAAATGAGTCTGATGCCTATACCCTCCACTTGCCGTTTGTGAATGGCTTTTGCGGCGAGTGTTAGTGCAACACATTCACATTGAAATATTGAGCTGTGATTACCCAGCGGAATGTGGATGTTTATATTGAGGTCAAAGGAGTGTACGCCAGCTCCTGAACCACTATCCGTTTTGGAACCATCTGTGTATACGCGTACTTCGGTGGCTCCTGACTGATCCTTTGCCTCCTCAATTAATTCTATGTTGTAATTTTTGTTGAAGTTGTATACAGGAAGAGTCCTATCACATGGAGCAGCAATGAGTGGTTGTAACTCGATTGCCTGGTTCAAGATGTTCGTGTGTGGACTCGTGTGGTTTTTTCCCCATAGACCTAGGTGCATGAGCCGAACAGCAGCTATTGCTGCTTCTTGCTGTATGTAGAGGTCTAGGGGTAATATTTGTAGGGCCATCTCGATCGCTGTCGTGGGGGTTGTTTTCATACAGCCGCAGATGGATGCACATGCTAGCCTTTGGAAGCTTCTTAGTTTTGATATAGCGGTTGCTAGGATTGTCCTAGGCCACCATACTAGAGCACCGTAGGTCAGCATCGGTCTTATTACGGCTGTGTACAGCCATAACGTAATTTTTGGCGATGGTCCCCAGTTTATGCCTATCATTTTCTTGCATTGGTAAAAAGCAATCGTGCTTTTGTTTATTTTGTGCTCGAGGTGCTTATTCCAGAGTAATTTGCTGTCTAGTATTACTCCCAAATACTTGACTTCCTCTTTGAGCTTAAGTTCGGTATTGAAGTGTCTCGGTAGCCTGTGTGGACCAGGTATTCTTCTGTTAGTGAAAAGGATGAGTTCTGTTTTGGTTGGATTAACCGAGAGGTCATGTACCGAGCACCATCTTTCGATTAATTTGAAGGCTTTTCTCATCAAATCGCAGAGGATGCCCTCAAATTGGCCAGATATTAATATTGCTATGTCGTCCGCATATCCTACCGTGTAGAGGTTGTGATCATTGAGCTCTGTGATAAGTTCATTGACCACCATGTTCCATAGCAGAGGTGATAACACACCCCCCTGCGGACATCCTCTTCCTACGATGCCTCGAGTGGTAGTATTTACAGTGAACTGAATAGCGCGTTGTTTTAGCATGTTGTGTATCCATTGCACGAGCGTTGGTGCCACTCCGTGTGCGGTTAGGGCTCGGTTAATACTGGTGAAGTTCGTCTTGTCAAAAGCTCCCTCAATGTCAATGAAGGCCCCCAGGGTTGGCTGTTTTGACTTTAAAGAATTGCCAATACGAGTAACCACGCAGTGGAGTGCTGATTCAGTAGATTTGCCTTCACTATAGGCATGTTGATTGGGATGCAGGGGCTTGTAGACTATCAGTTGGCCTCTGATCTTTCGCGTACGTCGCGTAGTCATTACAAATATTATAAATTAAAAGTTAAGTTAAAGTACGTAAACGCTCTTAAAGAAAATTTGTACAGAGATTTTAAAAGACCTAAGAAAGGATAAAAGAGTCGAACGCAGAAGCTAGATATTCATAAAATTCAAACCGTATCTTATTAACCACTGTGTGATCTTATAAACAATGATTTCACGGTTGAACTTTACCTTTAAATTCGAACACGTGTAAGACTCCTCAAACTTTTAAAATATCTTGTAGTAAAAATAATTGGTTCCTGTTTTGTTTTAGTTACTGAGAATCAAATTCCGAACCATTCAACCGACGACCGGATGGCGGAGTGGGTAGTGTACCTGCCTGCGACGCCGAGGTCGCGAGTTCGATTCCCGCTTAAGACAAATCTTTGTGTGCATGAACATGGGGGTTTGTCTTAGTCTGGGTGTTTCTATGTATAATAAGTATGTATTTACAAAAGAAAAGTATAAATATATTAGTATCAGTTATTCTAGTACCCACAGTACAAGCTCTGCCTAGTTTGGGACTAGATGGCGTTGTGTGTAAGTTGTGAAAAATATTTATGTATTTATTTCCAATTACATTGCTGTCGGCTTCTAGTTTAAGTGATTTAGCTGAATATACAGTATTTTACTTGAAGCCACTACCATAAGACCTCTACAACCCAGTACAAGTTGTACTGGGTTGTAGAGAAATGGAAAAGAACTTGAGCGCGACTCAAGCTCGAATCAAGACCAGCGCCATGTTGCGCTCGAGTCTCTATGTAGAATTAAGTGTACTAGTCTGGGGGTTTTGTTGTAACGAGTCGAGCTGCAATTTGTCAGCTGAGCCTAAAATTTAGGACTCAAAAGACTCGAGTTATTTACATCTCTAAGTACATGGTCTCTAAGCCTCCCCGAGTGACGTACACAACGATTTCCTACGTCCGGCGCATCCTGGGCAATTCGTGAGTTCTCTAAAGCGAATTGGCTAATCCTTTACCACGATGGCAAGTCAAAATAAAATTTAACTTAGCCATCGACATGACGAAGAAGAAGAAGTACAAGGTAATACGATCATCTTTGTTAGACTAATAGTTGTCAAATTTCTGGCCTCTTACTACCCGTAACGACTGCCAAATATGTTTAAATGGCAACCGGGAACGATGGCTTAACGTGCTCTCCGAGGCAAGGGGGAAAACTCGTTATGATAAAGATGGTCACCCATCCTCGGCCGACCGCGGTTAGCATTGCTTAACCTGCAAGACCGATCGGTCTTCGCGGTTTTGACTTAGCCACGAGCTTCTCAAGTTATTAAGACTAGAAGCTTTAAATTTCATTTATTATACAAACAATTAAATAGTGCTATATTACAGACATTAGAAATTAAATAATAATAAAACAAAATCATACCTAACTATGTACAACTGAAAGAGAAATAGAACTAAAAAAAAATTAAAAGTTATGCGTCATTTTCAAAATATCATTATCATTATCATTATCAAAACCCAAAAAGCTTTAAATTGAGATCCCCTAAAGAGATGATAATACAATATTTTAGGTCATTGAAACGTTTCTTTTAGAGTTTTAAAATGAATATGCATGTATTTTTGAATAATATTAAAATGTCCAAACCCAGTTCCAGATTTTATTGCAACCACATTCTGTTCAAATGATCTCCAGGTCAGGCAATAACGCACTCGTAGGGCCATTAAACGGGCTGTATGACAATAATTAATTCAATTTAATGCGTCTTTATGACTTCTAATGGGTGATCGTTATAAGTATAATCGAAGTGGCATGAATCATGTAAACCAATTTTTAGAACTCAGAAAATACTTACTGTGCCTGCCATCTACATATACGAAATAGCCAAATTAGTAAGGTGTAATCCAGAATTATTTGAAAAAAATGACAATACAAACAAGCGGCAGGTCAATCAGATGCCTCTAAAAATGCCTGTTCCACGGCTTGAGATAATCCGACGGAGTTGCCTTTATATGGCTCCACCACAGAAATCTTAATAACTAGTCAATAGAAATGCTATCGACTATCTTTTAACACTGGGACGCATGTCGCCGGTTTTCAAATACCACTACATAACCAAACAATAAAAACACAATTTCGCCTACACATACATTTTGTATTCGTGCAAACAAAATTATTCTTTTTGCGATGACATTAAGCAATATTTTCTAAAAACGAATAATCTTTAGGGGCGCGGCTTCCGCAACCAATAATAAACAAGTGCAAAAAGCAGAGAATGATATCGGGCGCTCATTTTCTCTAAAGAATAGTGCAATGCAAAGTTCAAAATACACATATCGATAATTATAATTTTCCGTTGAGCGTAAATCGCCAAAGAGTATCGCAACAATAGATAACTATTTATTGCAAGTGTTTCATTCCTCACCTCGCTTTTAGACGATTCATTTATGAGAAAAGGAATACAATAATTAAACGTCGATAAGGTTAGTAATTTTTTTTATTAAGTTGTAAAAATCTTAAAGGCCAAGCTCCAATACTTCACCTTACGGGGAAAAAAACAATGAACAAATAATCAAATAGAGCAATAGTGGTACAACAATGAAGATTAAACAATTGTGCGCCAAAATAAATTGGGAAATAATAAGTGCTACATCAGAAGTTATTTTATTAGTATCATCCATATTACATATTTCTTTGTAAGTAAGCAACGAGTTAATAGTTTAGTATCTTTACTATTGCAACAGAATATAAAAAGCCAGCGTCAAATAACAAACGTACCGGTTAATATATTCACTTTTTTTTTTATATATACTTTGTTTAGCCAATATTAATAGACCGTAGGTATAACACATTTTTATTCTTACCGTAATGAGTTTCCATATGTCAACTGTCGGTACAGCTGATTTGATTAAAGTCCGTCTTTTTGTTGACAAGTTAAATTGTTCATTTGTGAAATGAACAGAACAAATTCTGCTATTGTTTGTCGGGAACCAATTTTTTTTTCCAGTAGCAGATATCCATTAATCTTTAATATCTGGATCTTTTGGAAACCTGTAATAATAGCATTAGAGAAGGTAAACAGATGCATATGAAAACGTATCGAACCGATCCAACTTAATCCATATCCTTACAATACGTAATATATGTAATAATAATAGTAATATGCATAAAAAGTAACTACTTCATTATTTTAACATTAAAAATATTTGTTAAATTCTATTTCATACATCTCAAATTCTAATATTTAACGAAACATCATATTTCATTCCCATTTCGGCAAAACTAGATATTAAACTAAAAAGTAATAAATTATCGATACAAAAAAGTAGTGGCACGTCACTAATTCGCGGCCAACTCATGCAGTGCGTTCCTTGAATTTACGTCAGCGGCGATATTGGTTATTACGCTATGGCTATAATTCCATTGCTGCTTTTAGCATTTGTCATAATAGACATGAACAAACATAAGTATTAATGGTTATTGAATTGAGAAAAAAATCTTTTTTCTGTGATAATCATAGTAGCGGCGGTGAGAATATTTGATTTGACTATATTTATAAAAAACTACATTATTTCATAAATTAAGTACTTACATATGAAAAGTTATCCCTTTATTTATTAAGTTACAATTTTTGGAAGAGTTTCCGCAGTTGGATATGCTGCAAAGCACCATGTTTACCTCTGCGCGTCCCAAACAACACTGGTAACCACGACAACTCCTCAACTCGCACTTGGGTTCGATTAGACAAATGCGCGGCGACAAGATCACGCGTCTTTGACATTTCTATTGCCTTGTTATTAAGATTTCTATGGGCTCCACTAATTTATAACTCGATTCCAAAAAGTCTTATTGACCTTCCCTATCTAAAATTCTGTAATGAGCTCAGGAAATGGCTTATTGAACAATGTTATTATTCGCTCGATGAGTTTGTAAAGAAAAATGCCTGTCGATCTTACAAATTTAGAAATGATCTTCAAGATTCATTTTTTTTTATGGTTTATATTGGTTATGGTTGGTTATTAATTTTTTTTATTTTCATTTTATTAATTGTATTTGTCCATGTTTATTTTGTTGTGTTATAGATATAAGTAATTGATAGTAATAAGAAGATTACAGTTTGTTACTTTTATTATTACCATTATATTTGCATGCTATTTAATGGCTGAATATGCTAGAGTCTATACTATTGTACCATCTTAATGTACCATATTCTTGGCAAATAAATATTTCATTTCATTTCATTTCATATTATCTCGTTGTTCATTACTTGTAAAGACTAATTTACACGGTGAAATTGTTGATGACATTAATTTCATCAACAGTCTTCAAAATCAATGCATGTATTCATATCAAATAATTAAAAAACAATTAATAGACAGTGAATAATAATGTAAACTATGTTAAATATTATTAAATGGAACATGAATTCTTAAATACACATAACTTGTTTAAGTTTACAATACATGTTTTAAAACTTTTGTGATTTGAGAACATTTTTTATAGTTATTTATTTACCTTTATAATAATAACGTGAATTAGACCCGATGTTTATTAAAAAAAATATACAATACTTATTAAATGAGACAACCGACAACTGTGGGTAACGTGCCCAAAAACATAGGACCAGAATGCTGGCGACATTTCTGCTTTGTATTGCAATGCTAACTCTTTGAGCAAAGTAAGAGCTGGTCAAAAAATATATATTTGATCTTGATTTATTTAGCTATCCGGGACCACAAATCACCTACTAATTTAGTTGTCAAAATGACAACTTGATGTTGTTTATCAATGCGTCAATCGCGGATTCCATGGCCGCGTGTCGGTACTGGCGCCAGTGCGTCGCCGGCACTAACAATACATCACTAGAACAATCATTCAAGCGGTTTATTGGTTGGCTTTGCTAAGGTTGCCGTCACAAGGAGTTAGTAGACGTTTTAGAAAGCTAAACAAGAAAGATAAAAATTTACAACATCGCGTTTGTATTACCCAAAATATACAGATTTTCCCTTTACTAAGTAAGGTTCTATAGTAACCGCACGTGCTACTATAACGCCAATGCCTATAACTTCTTCATTTTTATTAGGATTGCCTTTGTCCCTCCTGTCCCTTTACTCGTCATAGGCATACTCGTATATGAAGAAATTGTCTCGAAAGAAAGAAAGAAAGATACGTTTATTTGCCTAAAACATGGTGACAAAAAGATGGTACAATTTAATAATAATACACAATATGTTTCACCGGATAATCGGTATGCAAAATATACAATGTTATATCTAAGTACTTATATTATATTAAAGTTATAATAAACACTAACCTAATTGATAAAAAGAAATGTATTATTCATTATCTCTAGAATCGAATGACATAAATTCGGCTAGGTATTGTGTAAAAGCAATGTTCGATTAACCATTTTTATAAATGGTCTATATTATTATATTTATGAAAGGGAAATTCTCTTATATATTTTGGTATCTTGTTATATATTTGTACACACATACAGCTACTGTTTCTTTTATACAGGGTAGTAAACATATTATTTAACTTTAATTTAGTGCGATCTCATGATGGAAATTTCTTATTTTTGGATACTACTTCAAATATAGGAGTGTTTCTTGAGGAAAATGATCGATGAACTAGTGGTTAATAGTTAGCGTATGCGACTCTTACTGCGAGGTCTCGGGTTCGATTCCCAGGTCGGAAATAGTGTTATTTGTGAACTTGCTCTCAGGAAATTCACAATAGTGCTTACAATAGCTGCACTGAGGTAAAATTGTGCATCGAGGATGGCGATCGGCTCACCTATGGGACCTAAACATAACAGGTGAAGTGTGAGTGTTGTAAACCTCTGCTACACCCTTCTGGGTAATATAGGCGTGATGTTATGTATGTTATGTTATATGACGTAACTTGTAAAATGTTATTTGTAGTCTCTTTGGGTGTGACCCAAAATTCTAAAGTTTTGGATACAATTTACATTGTAATAATAATAATAACAATGTTTATTGGAACCAAAATACATTTTTACAGATTTTATGGTTACGATAATAGCTACGATAGTTAAAAATAAACTGTGTTGCAACTATTAACGCTCACCTTAAGGAGTTTAGTACATCGGTGGTCCTGTTTTAAATACATTTTATTTTATTCTAAACATTCATTTTTAAATATTATAGAACTTTCTCACACTAGAGGCTAGGTTAGTCATTGAGTATAGGTGTATTGAGTGTACCTACTTACATAAGTATGGATGTGCGTGTGTATATGTTAGCGAGCGTGTGTTGTAAGTGTGTGTGTGTGCTTGTGTGTGTATGTGACGTTGGTGTGTTTCTTATATTATTCTCTGTACTAAAACAAAGAAAAGTAATACCTATTGTTTGTCATATCTTATGTTTTAAGAATTATCACTAGGATTGCAAGTCTAAAGTCATCATACAATAATATAAAGATTAACTGGTTAGAATCAAACGGATCAGCTTACAAACTGAGTAAAAATTAATTTTGCTAGCGCCATTAAATGTATCGCTTAATTAAGTTCTTCTTATTAACAGGTAAATAAATTATGAAGATATTTTGCAAAACACGTTACTATTAAAATAAATATTAATTTTATTACTCGCGAGATAAGTAATTAAACGCTTTCCTATATCAACTTTATTACGTAACTGTTATAATTTAATGATTAAGTTGGCTAAGTATTAAATTTCAAATTTATTTCACGCGAGTTTTGATTAGATATAGAGGAAAAGGAGGACCGGACTTGACGCTGCCTCACTCGGCAAAGTAACACCTAATAGATGCGAATTTCGGGGGCCGAGTCACCCACGTCCGTAGGAGGTTACCCTGAAATGAGAATCCCTACACGTGGTCCCTGGGTGGTGCCAATCAGGTGACAATGGTGGTAGGCTTCGGCCGCGGCTTATGACCACCCACCGATCTAAGCCGTGTCGCCAAGCGGCCTTGCCGTGTTCCGGCACGAAGGTCGGTGTTGCCATAAGAGAGGAAGGGTCGAATTGGTTGCTTGTAGCCTGCAAGCCGGTCTGACGTACGCTGTTTTCCCCACACTAGGCTGCTAGTCGTGGAGGGTAGCGGGATCCGAGGCACGGTTCACCGCTGGCCGACCGCAGTTAGTAGGGGGCCCAAGTACCGAACTAGCCCCTTGGGAAAGGCTGCCCCGCCAACTAGCGAAAAATCCCGGGTTGCGCCATAGTGCCGGTTGGCGACCGGATGAGAGGGCCCTATGGACAACTTCGGGGGGGCTCGGGCGTCCCCGCAGTCTCCAGACTAGTATGCCACTGGTGTGGCCTCGCAGTGTACGTCTCAAAGGTAAGCGGCTCATAGCCTAAATTCACTGCCGTCCTCCTTCCTACTTCTCTTCAAAAAATTATGGCATTAAAAAGAAACAAGAGACATGTTAAACAGCGGCTGCACTCCCTCTCATTAAAAGTGCACCTCTCAAATATCCGAGGATTGCACTCAAATCTCGACGCAGTCCACCACCACCTTGAGACTGAAAAACCTGCTCTTTTGTTTCTCTCGGAGACGCAGATAAAGTGTCCGTCTGACGTGGCGTACCTCTCGTACCCAGGATACTCCCTGGAGCACAATTTTAAGCCCCGTGCTGGTGTGTGCGTGTACGCCCGCGACGACATTTGCTGTCTGCGTCTCCGATGCTATGAAGATCCCAACTTTTCCACCCTATGGGTACTGGTAGACACGGGCACGGAGAAGATTCTCTATGCCTGTGTTTATCGGTCGCACAGCGGAGATCGGGAGACAACCAGGCTCGCAGAGTACCTAAGTGAGGCGGCGGAAGCCGCTCAACATAAATACCCGACTGCCCAACTAGTGTTGCTGGGGGACTTCAATGCCCACCACCAGGAGTGGCTGTTCCCGTACCAGCACACTGACCATGCTGGGAGAGAGATACGCAAACTCGCTTTGGGTTTAAATCTCACTCAGCTGGTCCAAGGAGCAACAAGGGTTCCAGATGTTGACGGCCAAACAGCCAATTGCTTGGACCTTCTGCTGACAACCGACCCGGATCACTATGCAGTGTCAGTGTCGGCACCTTTAGGCAGCTCTGACCACTGTCTAGTGAAGTCTGTGTCGGTGTATTCTCCACCCGACTTTAGCCCAAAAGGCAAAAGACGGATATGGCGATATAAGTCAGCAGACTGGGATGGGATGCGCTCATTTTTTGCATCCTATCCGTGGTTGCCCATTTGCTTCTCTTCGGGTGATCCTTCAGCATGCGCGGATGCTATAACAGATGTGCTGCGCCAAGGTATGGAATATTTTATTCCTTTTTCCGATGCAAGCACATCTAGCAAAGCACAGCCTTGGTTTGGAGCTGAATGCGGACGTGCTGAAGCACAGAAACATGAGGCTTTCCTTGCCTGGGCTGATGCTCGAAACCGCAAAGCTAGCGACTTACCAGATAAGAAGAGAGCCTATAACAGGGCAACCAAGTCCAGCAAAAAAGCTCTACGGAAGGCTCGATTTGACCATATTCGCCGCATTGGGAACAAACTAGCTACACACCCAACAGGGAGTAAAGCGTTTTGGTCCCTAGCGAAATCAGTCGAATCGAACTTCTGCCGCCCCTCACTACCTCCACTGCTGAAACCTGATGGGACACTTGCTCACACTGCTGAGGAGAAGGCGAATTTATTCGCTTCCATCTTCGCAGAATCTTCGCGTCTAGATGCAACTGGTGCTATACCCCCTCGTCCACTAGTTTGCGAGACATCTATGTCGGACATACGCATTCGTCAGACAGAGGTTCGTAGGGTTTTGCGGAGTCTAGACGTGAACAAAGCAAGCGGTCCTGACGGTATTCCAGCCATAGTTCTGCAAACCTGTGCACCTGAATTGTCTCCCATATTGACACGCCTCTTTCGCCTCTCCATGGCTGCTGGACAAGTCCCGAAATCTTGGAAGCTTGCTAATGTGCAACCAGTGCCGAAAAAGGGTAGCCGTGCCGACCCTGCCAACTATAGACCGATTTCGGTCACTTCCATACTCTGTAAGAGTATGGAACGTGTACTTAATAACAGACTCCTGGCATACCTGGAAGCGAACGACCTCCTCAGTGACCGGCAGTACGGGTTTCGCCGAGGCCGTTCTACTGGAGACCTTCTAGCGTATGCCACGCACA
Organism: Hypena proboscidalis; assembly: GCA_905147285.1. Taxonomy (NCBI): domain Eukaryota; kingdom Metazoa; phylum Arthropoda; class Insecta; order Lepidoptera; family Erebidae; genus Hypena; species Hypena proboscidalis. Next base: position 14,850,386 of record LR990147.1, on the reverse strand, counting down.
TCTGGAGCGAAGCCGTAGAGAAGAATGGAGAGGCTTTAGCAGTCTCTCTCGATATCTCGAAGGCTTTTGACAGGGTTTGGCACGAGGCCCTTATTAGCAAGCTACCGTCCTTCGGTCTACCCACTAGTCTCTGTGATTGGGTATCAGACTTCCTGAGGGACCGATCGATTCGGGTTGTCATTAATGGCAGCTCGTCCGATCAAATGGCAATTAATGCCGGAGTCCCTCAGGGGTCCGTGCTCTCAGCAACGCTTTTCCTGCTACACATCAACGACCTACTGATACCAGGTACGTTTGGATACGCAGATGACACAACGGTTGTTGAGAGCTATATACCCAACGCACGAGCTAAATCCAAATACAGTCGCTCAGGGAGGCAATGGTCGAACGCATGAACGTGTCTCTGAAGGCAGTCTCCGATTGGGGCGAAGCCAACTTAGTCACGTTCAATGCTAGTAAGACTCAGGCGTGTCTTATCTCCGCCAAACGGAGTCCATTCACTCTGACTCCTACCTTCCGAAATGTATCCCTTCCAATTACCGATCGTCTTGAGCTCCTCGGTATCTCGCTGACTTCGAAACTCAACTTCGGCTCACACATCGAGTCGAAAGCTCAACTAGCCGCCAAAAAGCTGGGCATCCTGAACAAGGTGAGACAGTACTTTACACCGAGGCAGTTGCTCGACCTCTATCAAGCACAAGTCCGGTCGTGTGTGGAGTACTGTTCTCATCTGTGGGATGGTTCAGCAAAATACCAACTTGAGGCACTCGAGTCAGTCGAGAGGAGGGCCAAGAGAATTATCTGCGATAACGATCTGACGGAAGCTCGACTACAAAGTCTGGAGCACCGTCGCAAGGTTGCCAGCCTATCGGTCTTTTATAGGATACATTTCGGAGAGTGTGCCGAGGAACTACACGAACTTATCCCTCCGTCCCCGTTTCACCATCGGACTACCAGACAAACGGCACTCAGGCATCGCTTCACGGTAGATATTCCACCATTACGCACTAAGCGTTTTGCTTCTACATTTCTTATGCGAACTGCCAAAGAGTGGAACGCCTTGCCCGAGTCTGTGTTTCCGCATGAGTACAACTTGGATCTCTTCAAAGCAAGAGTCAATAGGTATCTCATAGGTAAGCGTGCTCCACCGTAGACCGCATCATCACTTACCATCAGGTGAGATCGTGGTCAAACGCGAGCCTATCCACCATAAAAAAAAAAAAAAAAAAAAAAAAGAATTTCTAAGGATAGTCGCCGACATCCAATGATGGATATGGCATCAGAAGAAGAAGATAGAGGAAAAAAATTCTGATAATATAAATTCGAAAGTTTGTGAGTAGATGTTTGTATCTGTAATTTAAGAAAAAAAAAATAAAAAATGATTGGACTGGCAGGATTTGTGTCCGTGACCTCTACATACCGGGCAGCTGCTTTAACCACTAAGCTGCGGTCGCCTTTAGTACGCCCTTGTATGTCGATAAAAAGTAGCCCATATGTTAATAAATAAATAAATATCTTACAACTTACACACAACGCCATCTAGTCCCAAACTAAGCAGAGCTTGTACTATGGGTACTAGAATAATTGATACTAATACATACATATTATATACTTTTATTTTTTGTAAATACATACTTATTATACATAGAGACACCCAGACTAAGACAAACCCAATGTTCATGCACACAAAGATTTGTCTTAAGCGGGAATCGAACCCGCGACTTCGGCGTTGCAGGCAGGTACACTACCCACTCCGCCATCCGGTCGTAATGCATATACGTTACCTTATATTACCGCTTATTATCGACATACATCCGCGGGCAGAAGCTAGTCAATTTTAACAAACTTTTTAAAATTGATTGAAATTATTAGAAGCATTAAATATTCTATACATTTCAATCACGTATTAAGCGAATTTTCAGACTTATTTAAAAGTATTCGTAAGTGAGGCGTGTTAATTTTAATTTGTTTCGACCCAATTGATCTTGACGGATCTTTTACGATTTAGGGTCCGTTTACACAGACCGGCTATAACAACATCAATGAACTTTCTCAACTCTTTTTGTGCCAGCGTCCTAGGTATATAATATACCTTAGCTAGACGAACCTTTATTGGTTATAGCGCCACCTATGCGATGAATGATAAGTCACTCATCGCATAGGTAGCGTTTAAAATATTACAAGTATTTAATAGACATGCGTCATCTCTACACAGTATTATGTTGATCTAAATTCAAACGTACTGTATGTGACTAAGTGACCTATGACGCTGGCACAAAAAGAGTTGCGAAATTTCGAGTCTAGCAGCATACAAATATCCATAGCTGAATTGGCAAAGCATTTGGAGCGTATACCCAGGGGGTGCAGGTTCGAGTCCTACTGGATTCTTAATTTTTCAACTTTAATATTATATAAAATACAAAAAGGCATAGCAAAGCTAAAATTTGCTTTTAAATATTACTAATATCAATGAACATTTCGAAATCAAAATTACAGATGCAAACAAGATCGTGTCTACAAGTCTCAAGAGATTTTTCAGAAATACAATAGAAAAGATAAGCTTTTTATTTGATACTAGCGACCCGCTCCGGCTTCGCACGGGTACAATGCTGATACTAAATACACTACAGAAAAACTGTGAACGTTGTATATAAAAACACAGCGGCCCGCTCCGGATTCGCACGGGTATATAATATATAGCCTATGTCACTCACTGAAAAAATGATTAAAATCGATCCAGTAGTTTGATTTATTCATTACTGCCCGTGGCCCGCACGCGTTAAATTTGGAGTAAAACAATTCCCCCTTTCTATGCATGTATTATACATAAAAACCTTCTTCTTGAATCACTCTATCTATTGGAAAAAACTGCATAAAAATCCGTTGCGTAGTTTTAAAGATTTAAGCGCACATAGGGACAGAAAAGGCGACTTTGTTTTATACTATGTAGTGAAATTGTATTTTTCATGATAAAAATCTTGATTAATAAATATATTTTTGAGTGGTTCTCTTATTTGAAACTTGTGAGTTCAAGTACCGACTGCAATAAAAAAATAATAAACCCACGTTTTAATGAAGGTTGTAATAACATTAAATCTTTCAGACCTTACCTATGCAAATCTAAGTACTGCTTTGGGATGGTTTGCTTTATGTCGGAGTTGTCGATTCTACTCATGCAGGTTCTTAAGTGCGATTTAGAAGGCTTTAAGGAGCGTTTGTTGTCAGTTTAATAAAATTTATTTGGTTCTAAAATCGTCGTCTCTAGGGAGTAGCATGCTTCAGTCTGTCTGCCTGAACTGAAGCAGGTCCGAGAAGGTGGCGTCATGTGTTTCGCGCGCGTCTTTCATGAAGAAGGAGAGTTAGGCCTTCCAAAATGACGGGCCGCCTTGTGCACGTCGGCTGAGTCTCGTGGGTGTCAGCATCCATGCGCGAGCGATATCTGGCACCCCGGCAAAGTCTTGTTGACGGAACACAATGGGTTAGAGTCCGTGCAACTGACAATCACTGACTCAGCCCGGATCAGTGGTATGCGTCAGGCATTTCCGAGTATAAAAAAGGGAGTAGCATGCTTCAGCTCATATTCTGTTTACTAAACAACTAAGGTTCTCCTCAAAATACAACAACAACTTATCGAGTAATAGGAAAATTTATTCCATTACCATCGTTTAATTTCGAATTAAATAACTTCCGATATAAATTCGGTCAACTGCGAATGACTAATAACGTGCCCCCAAATTCATTTGGTTTCTTTAAATATTATGCAAGTATATAATTATGATGTAATATTCTAAACCGGCTATGGGCAGTTACAAATAAGAAATTGATTGATTATTTAATATTGATTGATTTATAAGTTCGCATTATGTAATAAATAAATTATGGAGATTAGTCATGTTAAAAGCAGCATTATTTATAACCATTAGATTAAATATACATTTTCTATATGACACAATTTACTGTACCTATTATTCTCTAATACTAAAACTAGACTATCTAGCCTCGATGGTCTAGTGGTTAGCGTATGCGCCTCTCTCTACGAGGTCTTGGGTTCGATTTTCGGGTCGGGCAAAGTGTTATTTGTGAATTTTACATTAGGAGATTCAGGATGACGATAGGCTTAGCTCCTATCCAATGACACCTAAACATAACACGTGAAATGTGGGCGCTGTACTCTTCTGCCAAACCCTTCTTGATAATATAGACGTGATGTTATGTATGTATGCATCTGTAGATATACTTTTGTTATGTTAATTTTGCAGGAAAAAAAGTTAATTGCATGGTTAATTATTCTCAACAGTTCCATTTAATACAAAAAATCCGTTGAAATGAAGTTGTATCCTTCTTAAAATAGGAACAAATATAAGAACGTGACGTCATGAAATGACGTAACATACAGTTGAGAAATTTAGGGTCCTGGCAAGAGGCGACCGTAGCTGGTTGGTTAAAGCGGCTGCCCTGTGGCAGTCGCAGATTCAAATCCTGCCGGTCAAATAATATTTTCAAAAAATTCTTAGTATTGCTAAGCATAGCTAAATGCTATAAGAAGTTCCGTTTAAGTTAACATTAGTAAGACAGGCCTTAGTACCTTAGACTGTACCTTGTGTTATTAGAGTCCCACAAAACTGGTTTAGATTCCTCGCATAGCCCGAAGTCTCGACTCATTGTCATAAATGTGAAACGGTGATATACCAGGCTGCATTACCGCACCACCCGCGTCCGACTCAATTTATGGCAATTCTGTACCATTCTTGCAGTAATAGGATACCAATTACTTGGAAATTAACTGTCACTTTATACTGCTAAGATGGTAGAGCTTTTGTCAACTAGGCAATGGCAATTATAGCCCTAAGCAACTACCAAAGACATTATTATGTCTTGAGATTTGATTTTGCTTAATTGTATGTTACGACATTCCGTGACGTCACGTTCATCCATTTGTACCTATCTTAAGTAGGATAAAAACCATCATGTCGAAGTTATTTTCAGCACAAATGTTGTAAAGAATGAACGCGTGCCTTATTCCTACTTCTTTCTTATTTGCTAAGCATAGCTAAATGCTATAAAAAACAATAAGAAGTTCAATTTAAGTTAACGTTAGTAAGACAGGCATTAGTACCTTAGACTAAGTTATAAGTACCTTAAGTTATTAGAGTTTCACAAAACTTCTTCTTACTTTGAAATTAACTGTCACTTTCACTGCTAAGATGTTAGAGCTTTTGTCAACTAGGCAATGGCAATTATAGACCTAAGCAAAAACCAAAGACATTAATTTATTTGCAGGACAGAAATCTTGAATCCGGCTCAAGGGACCAATTTATGACTTATACCTTTATTTAATAAAATAAATTTCCCTAAGAGCCAAGGAATATCTTTCTCTTATTTCCGACTAGATCAGAGTTGGGTCTTTTTAAATACTGCAAAAACAGTGTGTGGAGACTGTCGATTATAACGATTGGGATGACGCATCTGTAATGTGTTTTAATGATCTTTTAGGTCAAAATTTGTTTAGAAACTGTGGCGGTATCCGCACATAACCAGTCACGTGACATTATATCGACGAGTGCTGAATCGCGATATCAAAATGTTCACAGCAAGTGACTATATATACCACTTCCAATACGCTACCGTTGGACAGCTGTCCGCCAGGCAATACCACCGAGCCTGGTCGGAGGATCCTCCCTCTGTGGTGGAGGAACATCACACCCTGTTCCTCTACAAAACAATGAATCTATCACCCTTTTATTGAATATATCAATAATTCAATACTGTCATTGCTAAGCTAGCTAAGAGCTCTGCCCCGAAATATCTCAGTTTCAAAGCTATTGTCCAACTAACAGCACATCGTTGCCGCAATAGTTATTTCTATATTTTCTATACACTAATGATGTTCAGTATAAAGTTGTTAAGAAAAGGTATTGAGGTCGACATGCAGTCCTTCGCTCATTAGTTGTTGTTGGCGACTAGCGGGAACCTGACAACACAACAGTCGCCAGCGTTTGTATGGATTCTGTGTTAATAGTAGGTGATAAAATAGGTTTAATATAAAACGAGCTGTGTGCTGTGATGTTCTCACGTCTAAGGTATATTCTTAGAGATAACTGTTACTATTAGTATCCTGTCTATTTTGATAACTACGTTTAAGCGAAATAATTGCTTTTATATTTATTTATTTATAATAATACTGCCTATTGCACTCACAGTTGCCCAATACGTGCAGTAGGCTATTCACAGTTTCACATACATGGCATAGTTAAACAATAATAAAAACTTATATATAATCTACTTAGGAATAATGTGCATGTATTTACAAATTCATCATACTTTGTGAATAAGATGTCAACATTTGAGTGTTGAGTGGTAAATGCATTTAATAGCGTAACACCCTGGGTGGTCGGTTATAGTATCCTGCAGTAAGTTGCTAGCTGAAAAATCATCTATTTGTTGGCTTGTTACTCTGAACACGTATTTAATAATTTTTATTTATTTATTTATTTATTAGGCGCACAAAACACATTACAATCATGAAAAACTTTAAAAATAGATAATGTACAGTTCAGATCTGGATCGGAACATAATACATAATTATGTGCACACAGCAAAATCAGTATTGAAAACTCAAAAAGCTCTAACTACTAAAAATAATAATGAAACAGTTACAATAGATAAATCTACAATAAGAAATGATTATTATTTTGTTTAGATGCCTCAGATGCTTCTACAGGACGGACTGACAATCAAAGTATTTAAAGCACCCAAAGCTAGCCAATAAGGGTTATTCCTTTCGATCAAGTTCAGTAGTTTAGCTAATTTGCCTAGCACGTTATTATGTATTAAATTTAGGAAATTATGAGATAACATAATATCATGCCTATATTATCTAGAAGGGTGGCAGAGGTGTATAACACCCACATTTCACCTGTTATGTTTTTTAGGTCCCATGGGCACAATTCCAACTTTCCTGATAGAAAATTTACAAATAACACTTTAGCCCGATCCGGTAATTGAACCCGATACTTCGCAGTGAAAGGCACATGCGCTAACCACTAGTTCAACAAGGCAGCTTTATTAAGCTTTTTTAGAAATAATGAGATAGTGTTTATTAATTTATCAGCATGCTTTTCTTTGTGCCTGTCCTCCTTACCAACATAATACACAATAACCAACTACATAATAACTTAAACTTCAGGTTAAATAGAGTTCAATGTATAACTTAAAATTACCTTTCTCATAAATATGGTAGTTGACTAACAAAGTTGCGGTACAAGATGACAGATTTACTACCCAATTACTTAGTAGCTTTGCAAAATAACAACAGATAATTCTTAATAACTATGCGATGGAATAAGGCGTCCTTATTTTCCGACAAAAGTCTTTAATAAGAAAATGATAGGACAGGAAAACACGCAAAGCGCAAGTATAGAAAAAAGAGCCTGATTCTGAATAACAATGCGGGCGCAAAGCTATGAGTCTATATAAATGGGACAAATCTTTGTGTATTTCGCAAAGCTTTGTTCTGAGACAGATTATGGTTATATGAGTGAATGTGTGTATTTGGCCTAGTCATTGGGACCATTGGATAGTGTAATGCTTCTGGCGTTCTATCTAATGTATACAAAAAAGATAATTGGAGTAAATTTTACATAATTATCTTTATTTACGATGTAATGTTTACAGACGGTCGGCGCCCATATTTAACTTCGCGTGATGTTCTTGATAGGTAGTCAGTTGTTATTTGAAGATTTATGACAGTCAATACAAGAGAGCAAAAGTATGAAAATCCCGGACTAGGTTGTGGCGGTCCAGAAAGCAGCAGCTTCACGTAAAATATTATATATTCAGGTGAATATCCGTTAGATTAGAAGCCATCCCCAAAATTAAGTTGGAAAAGGCTTTAGAAATGATGAATTAATTTGCGATTTATCGTATCAAGGTATGCTACGTTTAAATTGATAACATACTTACAGAATAGAGCTATAGATCTCGATGGCACGATGCCGGATGATCATGATACCGGCCACACGTCTCACGTTCGCGTGCACTTTCTTGATTTATACCCTAGATGGCGCTTATCTCCCCGCACTATTACGACATGTGTTTTGATGAAAATAAAATGATTTAGAGAGATAATCCAATAACGAGTGCCACAGATCTTTAATGGCTAGTAAGAATCTGGAAAGTCTAACATCTGGTCTGGTACTGGTTTGTGGAGGCCGTTGTTTATCTTATTGCCATTCAACGCGATTCATAAATTTATAAGTTTTTGTATGGTGAAATGTCAAATGCATGTATGTCATGTCCGGATAGGCAGAGAACAGTGCCATTTTGCACAACCGCATTTATATTCTGTAATTGCCACGCGTGTGGTGTGTCATGTCAACCGAATGTGTCGGACATAATTTTACCTGAGCAACTTAGGTCGCGTTTTTTCAGCATGGTGTGTTAGACTCTATTAATGTCTCTACCGCTACCGCTAGGTAGAGGGGGAAGTAGCGGGAGTGGTAGAGGGGGCCTACCTCTCCCGCTACCTCCCCCTATTTATACTATGTTAGAAACTGCTAACTAGCGCTTTCATTTGATATATTATTTTCGTAATTTATTTGTTTTAATACGTTTAGGTATTTGTTTGGTTTCGTCCGTGAAGATTTTAATTGGCAGTAAAGATTCTGTGTTTCGTTTTAATAATATACATCTATGAATGTCAGACTGAAGATTATGAAATGCGTCGGCTGTTGTTTATTAGCTATTAGCGCCGAGGCCTTTATGTAGGGTCTTTTTAAAAATATTGCGGCATCTTCAAGAAAGCTTCTTTCTATACGTGATTCTCTAAAACATTTCATTTCATTTCATTTATTTGCATAAAATATGGTATTAGAAGGTGACAAATAATATAAATAATGTACAGTGACACATTTCGCCATTTGGAAGTAGCATGCAAAAACTTAATAAAGACATTATGAGATATACACTACTACATAGATTATTACAATTGTATCAGCTGTTAACATCTTAACAAAACAATACAAAGAATGAATACTATTTAGCAATTTATTAATACTATTTTATGGAACAAATATGCAAAATACTCAATATTTTGGCCAAAAACATGTTCAGAGTTTTATTTATTTATTTATTTATTTAAGATTGTATTCTTTACTAGCTGACCCGGCGAACTTCGTACCGCCTTAGCGTAAATTTGATGCACTACTTTATTTTGTATAGCTGACCTATCTTATGTATGCGTACCTATTCAATTTGAACTGGAATCTATAATATCCTCCATATAAAAATGAATACTTTTTTTTTTTAATTTTTTTTTCCGTAAGATCCTTGTACAGAGTATTAGAAAACTACAAAAAAAAACAGCCAAATCGGTCAAGCCGTTTTCATGCTATGTCGTGACAACGAAAAACGGGTTTCAACAATGGAACGTTCGGATACACGGGTTTTTTTTACATGAGATGACAAAACAATGGAACGTTCGGGTACACTTATTATTATAATAAAAATATTTTTGAGAGTTGGTAACACTGTAAGGTTGGCACCCATCAAACATGACAACACATTAATTATTTTTATATTTTAAAATTTAAATACACGATGTTATGAGCAAAGTTGATATTATGTTGTCGATTCAAAAGTCTTGTTCTAATGCGTTCTTCAATTCGAGTGGAACTGAGAGTACAAATACCGTCAAATGTTTGACAGAAAGTAAGTGGTCAACTTTTATATGGGAAAATGGAATTGTCGTCTTACTTTATCTTACTCGCAATTTTTCCTTTTTGCTCACCGTTTAGACCTACCCTGGACTACGACAAACATTTTAAAACCAAAATCAGCTCAATCGGCCCAGCCGTTCTCGAGTTTTAATCAGACTAACGAACAACAATTCATTTTTATTTATATAGATAGAAGATAGATATGTTTTGATTGTACTCTCTCAAATTATGTAATTCTGTATCCTTTCAAGTAATTTTACTCAAGCATATTCCTTAAGAGCGATTTATCAATGTAATTTTACTCAAGCAGATTCGCCCAGAGCATAGTCTTCACATTATATTTATAAAAATATAATATATATTTTTAAAAGTCATACCAGAAAAGTTCTTCAGAATGGTGTATAAAAGACAAATCCTCTCGAGTTTATTACTATTGTTAAAATTACTCTGTTGTCAGCTGATAGGTGGCGGCTCGATCGCTTTTAATCCTATAGGAAATTTATACGGCTCATAGCCATGGATATCTTTAATCCATAAATAGGTAATATGTAATAAAAGTGTTTATTGTTTCAAGACAGAGCACTCACTAGAAGATAAAACAAAAAGAAAGTATCGACACATAAAATCTCGCCCGTATTTTCCAGAAGGATAACTAGAGGTAAGAATTGTGATTCGTCACGGAGCTTGTTTAGCTTTAAACATTGGCTCAACTCCACCAAAGACTAATAGCAGGATGTCTGATGTGGAGAAGAGCAAAGTGTTATTTGGCCTGGTGGACGACGATATGCTCACCCCCTATTCCATCGGACCTTCAACATAACAGGTGAAATGTGGGTGTTGTACACCTCTGCCACACCCTTCTGGGTAATATAGCTGTGATGTTATGTTATCTTAAGTAAATCTCCGCTCGTCCTTTGAAGCTGAGTGGTATCGATCGGACGCCGATAAACGCCCAGAAAGTGTGATAAATGCACCCAGCTTAAACTGTTTCAAAAACCGACTTGACCAATAATACAAATAGCAAAAAACACACGCATTAGCTTAATAGCTGTTAGTGTGAAATTATATAAATAAAAATAATAATGTAGTTATTTTTCAAGAACTACGGGATATAATCCCACCCACACGCCCACCACTGTGACTCCTGTGACGCCAGGATCTACAGCGGTAACCAACTGAAAGGCACCGTGCATGGCACACGGGCAATCCCAGGGAGAGTTAAAATTGTCTTGGAACCCGCAACGAATTAAATCAGAAGTATTCTATATGGAAAGAGTGTAGACACCACGGACAGTGACAAAACTATGGGGCCTAAATTTGATTGCTATAATAGGTATGGCAGAAACGGCTAAATGCACGGAAATTTATTCTGTTCGATACGAGATCCTCATAGTATACAACTCCAGATGTCAATTGTAAGCTATTTAACATAACATTACGTTCGTTGTGCCAAATACACTCTTTGGCACAACGAACGTAATGTTATGTGACAAGAACTAGTCTACTTTTAGTTTTGGCTTTTATCCTTAACTCAAACTAGTATTATATTTATCAGTGCCCAAACTAATGAGGGTACGTAGCGGCAATACCAAACCGTACATAGTTATCCTTTGTCGGGGATGATGATGTAACTTAACCGTTTTATATGACCCATATAGGGTGGCATTTAGATCAGTCAGTATGGGAAAGTCTGTAATTATAAGGCATACACAAATCTGCGTGCGAGATGTCACGCGACGGCGACGATACGCGATTAATCACCCAGTTGATGAATCTAAGTAATAGATTCGAAACTAGTCGGTATATCCCGGCGAAAATAACGTGAGTAACCCTCAATTCAACAAATTCTCAATAATAATACACAAAACTGTTCTTCATTTTAGATATTATGTTACATAGCAAAGTTACTGCACAATTGATATCCAAATAGGAATAAAGGAAGTTTTAGTTTTCAATTCAACCGGGTTCGATTCCCGAGCTTGGTACTAGTTTTTTTTAAATCTATATACTAATGCAGTTTTTGTTTTAACTTAAATCGATGTCATAGTTCCTAAGGACCAATTTGCGTAGTATATATAATAAAATTGTAAATAAGCCATTTCTGTACATTGAAGAAATATACGGGGGGAAGTTATAATAGCGGTAAAAGCTGAAACATATGTTTTTAGAATTTTGTCTGTCTGACTATATTATGCTCGAACGCGCATAACGCAAAAACTACTGCATGGAATTGGATGTGGTTTTCACAGTTGTGTAGCTAAAGATCTAATGTAAAAATCTGGTTTAGGTTTCATCGTTATACTTTATCCCTAAATCAAAACATATGCGCTATTATTGAGCAATTTTTTTTTTTATACTACGCCCACAGCGAACGAACGTGTAGTCCACCTGATGGTAAGTGGAGTACAGCCCATGGACATCAACAATCCACAAAAGCAGATTGTAGATGCGTCGCTGCATCTGAGGACTATGGTGTTATGCATCAAGTGCCACTGATCTCACCACCAAACCGGCACACAGTAATGGAAGCACTACTATTTGGCGGCAGGTTAAAGGTGAGACGGTGGTGCTGCCGCCCTCGAGCTCATTCACAAGAGCTCTACCACCAGTGGTTGAAGAGTAGAGAACCGCCTTCAGGTATTGGTTAGCACTTAAAATATTTGATGAATAAGTATATACATCAAGTTTTTTATTCAACCATTTGAAAGCTCAATATTGACCATGGTTGACAAATGGTGCCAAGGTTGGGCGTGGGTTAGTGAATGTTGGCGCCAGGCGGACCCAGCTAAAGTACGTAATGAATTAATCGTTGCTGGCAGATTATAGGAATATTTAGATGGATAGGTAACACCTACGCTTACAACAATGCGATTTAGAATAAGAGCAACAATCACTTTAAACCAGTTAGAGATTATTTTAGCGCCTGATAAGTGAATTCCGTTGACCATATTAGTTGGTGCTGCTCCGAAGTAGTAATCGAGATTATTTATTATTATCAGTTTACATTAATTAAGAGAGCGTGAACAACATATAACGTGGTGAATATAAGATCCTAATCCTAACTAATATTATAGACCCGGGAATCGAACCCGATACCTCACAGTGAGAGGCGCATATGCTGACCACTAGACCAACAAGGCAGAGGCTCCTAAACAAGTTTCTCCAAATATGACTCCGTAGTTTAACTAAATCGCTACTGGAATTGTAATTTTCCTCAAACCACTTAGAAAGTTTATGGAAGCACGTGGCCTGAACCATCACGACTTTTTAATGAGTTCCCAACTGTATAAGGTTAAAACTTTTTATAAAAAGAACGTTAAATATACAAAAAAAGTCTAATGCGTCACTTCTGTTAAAAAAAATCTACTGAATACAAAGAAAGTTTACGAGTTTTATGAGGTAAACGCATGGTTTATTGATATTTACTTACATAAAAAAAAAAGGAACAAAATTTCATTTTTAGCATTAGTATTCAAAACTAGTTTCCTCGTGAGACTTCACCCGCATGAAATCTCGAAAAAATTTTGCCTATCTAGTAGTTTTTGAGTCGAACGTACAACGTAACGTAACAAACAAACAAAAAATAAATTTTTACTCTTGATAATATTAGTTTGTATTTAATTCAACTTTGTCAGTTTGTAACGGTTTAACGCCCAAAATAGCTGAATAGATTTAAATGCAATTTAATATGAAAGTAGATGGGATCTTAGGGCAAGACATAATATGCTACTTTATAGCTAGTAAGTTAAATTCGTGACCAGGTCCGCCGTCTATGTACATTTTATCTAAAAGTTTGTTGCAGGCATATTCGATCATAATCAGTAGATTTATTGAAGCAATCACTTGCTTTCATCATAGAAACAATGTTGTGTCGCGTGTGGGTAGCGCACGCGAGGTGAGCTTACATTGTTGGTCCAGTTAGTTGTGTACACTGCGCTTTACGCCTTGTGATCACTTGAAATTAAGGACCGTACTCAATAACCGCCTATTTAATTTCTGCAATATATAATACTAACATCTGTTTACGGCTATAACTGCATGGTAAATCGACAAAAACTGAGACGAAAATGCTATCAACAGTGAAAAATATAACGAGATCCATAGTCCATCCCTGTCTAGCATCATTGAAAAAAAGGCGAGGTTTTTTGTATGTATTTAAGTACCAAAGCTTTAAGAAGTATATTTTGATCGTCACCTGAAAAAAATAAATTGGTGGCTACTTTATCTAATATCTTGTTGCTGGCATATTCATCAAGCAGCATTCGATTATAATCAGTTGATTTCTGGAAGCAATTACTTGCTTTCATCATAGAAACAATTTTGTGCCGCTTCTTCCGTCATATATTACCTACCTTTTTATTTCTTTGTACGACGATATAAATAATGAATCATAAATGTACTCCAAAGCTTATGCCAATTTTCATTAAGATTGACTGAAGGGTGAGTTAAATACAAACTAATATTATCAAGAGTATTTTTTTTGTTTGTTTGTTACTTTACGTTGTACAACGTAACGTAACAAACAAACAAACATTCAACTCAAAAACTACTAGAGCTAATTTCAAAATTACTTCACTATTCTGAGTAACATAGGCAATATTTTTTCGAGATTTTATGCGGGTGAAGTCTCACAAGGAAACTAGTTTTGAGTACTAATGCTAAAAATGAAATTTTGTTCCGTTTTTTTTATTTTTATTTTTAAATATATGTAAAGATCAATAAATCACGCGTATAAAACACAAACTTTCTTTCTATTGAGTAGATTTTTTGGCAAAAGTGACGCATTAGACTTTTTTTGTATATTTAACGTTCTTTTTATAAAAAGTTTTAACCTTATACAGTTGGGAACTCATTAAAAAGTCGTGATGGTTCAGGCCACGTGCTTCCATAAACTTTCTAAGTGGTTTGAGGAAAATAACAATTCCAGTAGCGATTTAGTTAAACTACGGAGTATTATTAGGAGAAACTTGTTTAGGAGCCTCAGCCTCGTTGGTCTAGTGGTTAAAAAAAAACGGGATATAATCCCACCCACACGCCCACCACTGTGACTCCTGTGACGCCAGGATCTACAGCGGTAACCAACTGAAAGGCACCGTGCATGACACACGGGCAATCCCAGGGAGAGTTAAAATTGTCTTGGAACCCGTAACGAATTTAATCAGAAGTATATAGTTGGAGTTGGAAAGTTTGTATGGTCTAGTGGTTAGCGAATGCGCCTCTCACCGCGAGGTATCGGGTTCGATTCCCAGGTCGGGCAGTGTTATTTGTGAACTTTCCGTCAGAAAATTCATAATAGCAGCTCGGTGTTGGAATTGTGCCCGGTGGATGGCGATAGGCTCACCCCTTAACACATGGGACCTAAACATAACAGATGAAGTGTGGGTGTTGTACACCTCTGCCCTACCCATCTGGGTAATATAGGCGTGATGTTATGTTATGTTGTTTGGGAGAATGAGAGAGAGGATAAAGGATTGGTTGTAACGTTTATTACACAACATGACGCCTGTGTTCTAGAGGGTGTGGCAGTGGTGTATAAACACCTACACTTCACCTGTATATTATTTTTGTATGGCAAACAGCCAAGCAATTGTTTCTTCTTAAAGGGCAAGCTCAACCACTATAAAAATATAAACATCATCGTGATTCTAATTTAATAATACAATTGCATTGTTGGCTGGACGCAAAAGTTGCCAAAATTCAAATCGATTCATCCAAAAAGGTTATATTCGAGATGTTTCGAGGTTCTTTTGAAGTTCATTAAAGCTTGCACAGAAGTTTGATTGATGATCCAATAAGTGCCGATTTCACCAGCATGTTAAACTGACGTTTAATGCTGAACTACGGTTTTCGATCTCTCTGTCTAGTTTAAACATTGAATGTGAGAAAGAGATGCAAGTATGGGATTTTATAAAACCGTAGATTGAGAATTTTGGTGGAATAAGGTCTTAGTTAATTAGTGGTGCCTTCCGATTGATTAGTTTTGACTCTCTTTGAGAGGGAAAGTGACAAAAGATTGATAACTCATTCATTAATTAAAAGTTTTCAAAGTGAGGTCGAAAGTATTCAGTGTTTTTTCATGTTGTAAAATTGTATAGTGAACCTAGTTCATATTCATAAGTTTCTATTTAAACTTTATATCAATTTTTTTCTCAGTTCTTTATTAGACTGTTTTATTTCACCTCTTGCACAAAAAAAATCTCTTTCAATACAAAAATTGTTTTTGCTAACTAATTTGAGACTAACAAAAGCTTATTAATTTGCGAATATACTATAATAGTATATATAATACAACAAAAATGCGACTACTATATAGTTCAGTAACTTACACTAATCTATTATTAATAGACGTGTCTCCTGCAACCTAAACAAAACCTTTGAACAGCCAATCAAAATGTTTGATCTCACTAACATTGTTAGAATTGAATGATATCGTTCAATTTGTTCCGTCATAAAGTAAATAACTATGGTTGTCTAGTGAGTACGGTCCTTTACATTGCGTAGGCGGGCGGCGTAAGCGCTGGGCAGGTATTTTTTACGTTTTTTTTCAGTTGGTATAAATCGAAGGACTACTCTTTCGTTAGCCAATATCTTGTATTGAACTTTTAAAGTGTCGTATTAAATTTATGTCCATCAATAATGTGCTCGTTAAAGAGGGATCTTTGCTTGGCTGTTTTCCATACAAAAGTATTATGTGTTAAACTTTAATTTAATTAATTTTTAGACAAATCAAAGCTAACACACTAAAATGCATGCTTGTTGGCGCCCACTTTTTAGAATAATCATTTTAATTTTTCAGTTTGTGTGTAGCTCAATTGATTATTAATATAATTTTGACCAAAGAACCACGAAAAAACATGTGTTTTAGTGTTTAAGATATGATTTGTGCATAAAAATAAATAAAGTCTTAATAATATTAAAGTTAAATCCATATTGCGTAGGTATGAAAAAATGGCGCTCGGGAATCGACTCTTCACATTACTTGGGTAATGTTGTTTTGGTTTCTGCTATATAGAAACGTAATGCTATGTACTGATATATTATTATTGAGTTTAGTTAGGCTTTTGCTCTCAGAAAATTTTATATTTTGGTACAAGATTTATTTATATTTGTTGTGTGTTTTTACGTCTACGATTATTTATTTAGTCATTATTGTTCTATATATATATATATTATTACAATTATTACAAGCTGACCCGACAGACGTTGTCCTGCATGGAGTTTAAATTATGCCCAGGGTATGGCGATACGCTCGCTCACCCTGGGATCGTAACATAGCAGGTGAAGTGGTATTGTACACCTCTGACACTCGCTTCTGGGTAATATTGGCGTGATGTTATGTTTTTATGTTAGGTTATGTAAAAAAGTTTAATTTGGTGCAATTAGAATTTTAATTTATCTATATTCTTTATAAAAATATTACACAAAGCGCAACGACATGAACAGAATTATACTTTATATTATATACCGGTCCGTTATTTTTGTACTTACGATTTGTCTCATTTTGTTTACAAAATAAAATAAAAATGGTGTAATTATAACATCTGTAGATTGGACCCGTGGCCCAAATTCCCAAAATAAGCTTCAATTTTTTATTCCCAGACTGGCATTAATTTTAATTAGCCTCTAAAAATGAATGGAACAATTCTAACAGCATAATGGTGAACAGACGGGTACTGATCAACCTATACATGTCAGTACAAGATGGTCCCGCGTTGTATAGACCTTCTGTACCATACGAATCAGCTTATACTGGCAATGTAAAGGTTGATCTGCCGCCGTATGTACCCTTTTCTGAGTGAGGAAGGAAGGCATATGACGGACATTATGCTATTAACTTGATAGAAAGAAAAAACAGGAAAATAAAACAAATTTTATGTGTATTTCTTTTTTAGGGAAATTTTATTTATTATTAGTGGATGAGTTAAAAAGAAAATAGACCTTTTTATTGTGTTTTATACCGTATTTACTACTTGCCTTCAAATATAATGAATGAATAAGGCACTTTCTGCTTGCGTTTTTAAGGTTTTAGTTTTTAAGTCTTATTAAAAGTTATAATAATGTAATAGATAGATATTATCAAAAATAATAGTAATATAGCATATTTTTTTAGAATTTTTCCTTTTACAAACATTTTTTGGTTAATATGGATTATATATAGCAGCACGGAGTTGGAATTGAGCCCGGTGGAATGCGAAAGGCTCGCCCCCTATCCCATGGGACATAAACATAAACAGATGAATTGTGGGTATTGTACACCTCTGCCACACCTTTTTGGGTTATAGAGACGTGATGTTAATAATATAAATATAAACTATAAGATTTGTCCATTTTATCAACACTTGCAACTATTTAGAAGTTCTTCGGCCATCATTGTTGCAAACATATTACATCGCGAAGACATAAGTAAGATAAAAACGGGGAATATCTCAACGCTTCACTTAGACCTGTATATTTATGACCCCCACTTTAGTTGAGCTGGGGTGAAGATTATTTAAACTCTCTGGCGGTGTTAAATTGTGGAAATATTAATATTGTTGCTTAGAACTGAGATAAAACAGAGTCTAGAGGGAAAGCTTTACCTATTTTTTCCGACTAAAAGAGGTTTTTCTTAAACCATTTAAACCATTCACCACACATTATCTTACATTGTCCAATTATTTTTAAAAAATGTTAAGGGCGAATAACCCTTATCCCTTAGAGGTATGAAAAATAAATAGTAGCCGATTCTTAGACCTACTGAATATAAATATGCGTATAAAATTTGGTAAAAATCAGTAAAGCCGTTTCGGAGGAGTTAGGTAACTAACACTGTGACACGAGAATTTTATACGATAATAACATAACAGTTCACAGAAAATGTGCGGAAAGGGACCTGGCTCAGTATTTACTGTGCGTAATGCACAGCACTGATTTTCAGCTAGTCCCTGCCAGAAAGAACAACACATAACGCACACAAAAAATATATACAAAGAAATATTAGAATCAAACATCCAATAAAAATAAACTAAAAATTAAAGAAAATGGGTAGATACAAATACAAAGCATAAGGAAAACTGGGTATTATAAATGAATTATTTATAAAAAAATTGAGGTCAGTATTTATAAACATATGGTTAATAAACAAAATTTAATTTTTAATTACTTTATATGTATTTTTTATTTTTTTGTTACTCAATATGTCTACAGGTTGATCTACTTAAGCTTCTTTTAGATTAATCTGCCAATTGTGAGTGTTTTCGTCCAATGACCGTTTTTTATAAATCTTTTGCGCGTTAAAAATCATTTGGACCTGCTTTTGCTAACATCGTTTCGAACCTTAAAATAGGGAATATCTTGGGCTTTGCTTTGTTTTTTTAATCAATTCTTGAGAAAAAAGCAATAATATATCGACAGTGTCGGCAATTTATTTCGAAAAAAAATAAGACCACTGACATTATTCCTTATAGAATTAAAGCAAATATCTAAGCAAATAAGTCTGTCAAAACTAGCGGAGAAGCAGAGAGGTAGATTTTTTCGCGCATTCAGCGCAAAAAACTCTACCTCCCTGCTCTCCGCTAGTTTTGAATAATAAATATTTTTTTCGTTGGAGAACTAGTTTTAAATAATGTGCTAGAGCGGCCATTTTCCACATTTGCTATATACAAATGATTACGATTATCTAACTTATCACAAAGTCTCAGCACGTTTGCTGGACTACAAAAAATTCCATTCTAGTATACAACAAAAATCCATAAGTTGGGTAGCAGTGCTCCTCCACTATTACCACAAGTTAGTAACGAAACCATATCGCGGTTCAGAAATACCGCACAACGCCATCTATCTAAAAAAAAGGTACTAGATATCGCTCTCGATTTTTTTACAATAGTACTGATTATTTATTTACTTACTTATTAATCATTACTAATTATTTTTGTTGATATTAATAATATTATTGTGTGAATAAAACGTACTAAACTTGAAAATTATGTAATACAAAAATGTTGCTAGTAGGTACATAATTACATAAAACACTGAGATCCTATTTTAAGTACCAGCAAAACATTGCACTGAAATTTATAGTTATACAATTAGATTTTAATTCTGAAATTGTTATAATTGTAAAAATAAAAAGAAATATTAATTTTGGACAAAAATATTAAACTATTACTTCCTTTATTACAAACTAAACATAATTTTTTTTTGATATTTAAATTTTATAATTATAAAAATAGTGTCCCACCGACATTGGAATCAAGGATCAAGCTGCTGGTGGTCAGGACTCCAGAGATAGGGTGTCGAGAAGCACCGTTTTCTGTATCTGAACCTTAACCCAGCTGCCTAATCCACAGTCGACATGTCGACAATCTCGTAAAATGGATCAAAATATTTCGTTAATTTTTCAAAAAATTGATAACGGTTCTAAATCGCATAATTATTAAACTTCCGATTATTATGATTAAAAATAAGTATGAAGTACGATCATTAAGAAGAACAATGTTATGATGAACAAGTTCGGTCTTGCGATTTTATGAAGAAAAATGTATGAGAAATAAACCCATTTCCTATACCTACATTATGTTTATATCTGCACGGAAATGGAGTGCCCGAATTCTATAATCATGTGTTTTAGCAGAATTTATTGGTACACGCCATTAAATCAGTTGGTGCCAACTTTAATGGGCGCCTATCACAAATCAGATCTGTGATTGCTTTGAGGTGATAAATGAGAGAATGTTGTCGTGGAATTACAAATACGTTTACAATTGACGAGCGTAAGGCGGAGTGGGTAGTGTACCTGCCTGCAACGCCGAGGTCGCGGGTTCGATTCCCGCTTAAGATAAATTCCCCTCATTTCAGGGGCTGAGTTCACCACCAAACCGATGCCCAGTGAGGCAAGCACTGCTGCTACTACTCCGCCAACATCTCGTGCTATCCCTTAAAGTAAAATATAATGTTTATGGATAGAAACAAATGTAATGTAATTAACTAGATCCTACTGAATAACTGCTCTTATAATTGCAAAGGTTTGGCAGCATTGTTTGCGGAAGGATAACAGACATTCACACAAACATCCAAAATGTCTATTTACTGGCTAAAAAACTATTTAGGAAATCTTGATGATTTTTTTTGTTGGTTATATAATAATAATTAATTTCTAGATTATAGTAGTAAAGAAATACAAAGAATTTAAAAAGGATCAACTTCATTCAGCTGCAAAAATATTATGACTTCTCCAACCTTGCGTTCGAGAAGTGTGATGTTATATTACAAATAAAAAAAATCTTTATGATGCAATCAAGACCAGACTTAAGATAGCATCAGTAAAACCTGTTCTATTTTAATTATATTCCGACACAAATGGCGATAAATTTCATTCGATAGAATATATTGCTGAGCGATAAAATTGTTTGAATGTCTTTCTCGGCTAATAGTCAGATCATATTTTGTCTTAAGATATTTTATTGTGAGTCTGGGTGTCTGGGAAGGAGTTTAATATGTATGAGCAAAATAGCAAAAACTTGTCAAAAATTTTACGGCAAAACAATTAGAATAGACGTAATTTATACAAATACAAATACTTTATTTGTTAAAATGTAGTTTTTACAGGTGTTATGGTAATAATTTAGTTCTACACATTTGCCATGTAATATTATGGCATACAAACATAAACTTACAAACTAGAAATATTTACTTCACAATATATCAACATTACTTACATTCTAATTACATCTTATATTTTAAAAACTCATCCACAGAATAGAAACATTTTTCACCTAGAAACTTAGATAACTGGCTTCTAAATTTATTTGTTGGTAAGTTTCGTACATCACGGGGTAGATGGTTGAATATTCGAATAGCCATTACATAGGCGTTACGTCTACATAGCTCAGTCCTGATTGTAGGTATGACAAGTTTATCAGGATAACGGTTATTGAATGTACACGTATATGTTTTTTGGTTAAAAACAAATTGGAATTACTTTTTACAAAAATACACATTTCAAAAATATAAATACATGGCACAGTAAAGTTAACAATGACAATTTACGGAACAATGGCTTACAGCTTGTCCACGGAGACACATTACAAATTGATCGCACACATTGTTTCTGGGATTTCTAATGTAGTGTGATAGTAACTGAGCTAAATAGAAGGATAGTAGCCAGTTGTGATATTGCTATTAGATAAATGTTACACAACATTCACATAACGTTATCTAGTCCCAAACTAAAGGTACTAGAATAACTAAAAAAAAAAAAAAAAATATACTCGTCTTATTAACCGACCTCAAAAAAAGGAGTTTCTCAATTCGATTGTTATATTTTTATGTTTGTTCTCCAATTAATCGGAGACCTCTGGACCGATTTGAGAAATTCTTTTTGTCTGAAAAAGTATACTTGTCATGTAGTCCCATTCTAATCAGGTCAGGATCTGATGATGGTATCCTAGAGAAATCGAGGGCAACCCTCAAGTTTTTTTGAAACGGGATGGGCTAATTTGGACAACTTGGAGCGAAAGCTTGATGAAGAAGAGGAGTTTAAAAGTCGTAGATGAGGGTTGTATATACGTCGTAACTACAGAACTCCAGAACTTAAAAGCACCACGTAGACTCAATATTGGAGTTAGAAGTGCGATAGAATAGAAATCTTGTTTAATCTAAAAACAAACCGGAAGGTTTAGCAATTGCAATGTAGACATAACTGATCGACGACCAATAGCGAGTTGTCCAACTTTAATTAAAGTAACGTGTTTGCTGAATCAATACCTTGGTATTGTAATCATCATAATCTTTCGAGCCTTTTTCCAATTATATTGGGATCCGCTTCTAGTCTAACGGATGTAGCTGAATATCAGTATTTAACTTGGAGCGACTGCCATCAAACCTCCACAACTCAGTACGAGGTAATACGATAATCTTTGTTTTAGGCTGACAGTTTACCTGAGTCCTCGCCTGCGCGGTACAGGGGCGCGGGGGTATGACGACAAAGCGCACTGAAACAGGTGCGGGCGGTAAAAAAAGTAAGAGATGTTCGACAAAAGTTAAGAATATGCTTAGTTGATCATATAAAATAATAAATAAATATCTCACAACTTACACACAACGCCATCTAGTCCCAAATTAAGCAAAGCTTGTACTATGGGTACTAGAATAACTGATACTAATACATATATACTTTTCTTTTGCAAATACATATACATATTATACATATAAACACCCAGACTAAGACAAGCCCCCATGTTCATGCACACAAAGATTTGTCTTAAGCTGGAATCGAACCCAAAAAAAAACGATGGTGTATTATTTTTGCTTTGTTGGTATAGTATGTATTTAATTAAAAAGCACTAAATAAAATCCTTCCCGCATTACGACACATCCTTAACTACTCCCTGACCTGTGGCATCTTTCCTACAGCATGGAAAGAGGCGCAAGTCATCCCATTACCAAAAAAACCGAATCCATCAACCTTTTCCGAATACCGTCGAATTTCCATATTGCCTTTCCTCTCAAAAGTCCTTGAGCGTCTCATACATTCCCAACTCAGTACTTTCCTTAACAAAAATCACCTCCTGAACCGCTTCCAATCTGGTTTCCGTCCTGGGCACAGTACCGTCACAGCGTTAGTCAATATTACCGACGACATTAGGCGTGGTATGGAGGCCGGAAATCTTACAGTCCTCTCCTTATTAGATTTTAGTAACGCCTTCAACACTGTGGATTTCGATGTGCTGCTGGGCATTATGCGTTCTATTAACATATCTCCTTCAGTAATTGGTTGGTTTCATAGTTACCTGTCTGGTCGCCGACAACGAATACACATTGATGACTCCTATTCATCTTGGTGTAATATCACGGTTGGTGTTCCGCAGGGTGGCGTTTTATCTCCATTACTTTTCGCTATTTTTATAAATTCTATCTCAAATCAACTTCAGTCAGCTTACCACCTTTATGCAGATGACCTTCAAATTTACTCGCAGGCGCCTTTAAGTAGATTACATGAAGCCTTTTCGGTAATCAACGAAGACTTTTGTGAGATAGCCAAATGGAGCAATCGCTATGGACTACAAGTAAATCCGTCAAAAACCCAAGTCATTGTTGTTGGTAGTTCGAAGTCAGTTTCACGTGTTGACTGGTCTCTAATGCCACAAATACAATTTGATGGTGTCACAATACCTCTTAGTAAAAGTGTCAAGAACTTGGGCATATTTATTGATAACACATTATCCTGGGTGCCACAAATGCGTGAAGTTAGTCGGAAAGTTTTTGCTTCCGCTGGATCCTTGCGAAGACTAAAAAACTTCTTGCCAACGAACACCAAGATTGCGCTTGCTCAATCTCTTCTCTTACCTTTACTCGACTATGCCGATGTCAGCTATCTTGATCTCACTGAGGAGCAATTAGATAAGCTTGAGCGACTTCAAAACTTTTGTATAAGATTTATATTTGGCCTACGCAAATATGATCACGTCTCTGAATACCGTAATAAGCTCAAGTGGCTCCCAATTCGCCTTCGAAGGGATACTCATATTCTTTTTCTATTATACAAAATCTTATTTAATCCTTCCACTCCCTCTTATTTAAAGGAACTTTTTAAGTTCCTAAACTATATGCATTCAAGGTCCTTGAGATCATCGGAGGACTTGAGACTAGAGATGCCAATGCATTCCACTAGATTTTATGACAAGTCATTCGTAGTTCAGGCAACACGATTGTGGAATGCTTTGCCCGTATGCATTAGACAAGCTCAATCTTTGCCTATATTTAAAAAAATGGTCAATGAGCATTTCATGTCACTTTAGGAAATTATTGTTGATATTTAGTAATATTGTGTCCTGAATATTAGATAATATTTATATTATTATGTATATATGTAGTATATATTTTATATATTTAGGTATATATAAGTAGATAATATATTTAATATTATATAATATATTTAATAAGGTATATTAGTATATTATATATAATTTTAGGTTTAAGACACTATACGTAGTTTAATTTCTGTATTATTTATATTTAAAATCTCCATTGTCATTATCATGACGTTTCTTTTTACTGTATTTTTCTTTTCTTTTTTCTTTAATTAACGCACCAACGACTGCCCATAACTTTGCTCATTACTTACTTGTCCATCCTAAGGTTGCCTGTAAGAAATTGCTTATAGCGATAAGGCCGCCCATTGTGCAACATAATTTTTAAGTGCATTTATTTACAGCATAAATTTCTTTGTTAATATTGGTGTACAATAAAGATTATTCTATTCTATTCTATTCTAAATGACAGCCTAGGCGCAATCGATAAGGCTATCAGTCCTAATCCTTATCGGACCGAATCCTGGCCATAACACCACGGACGTGAACTCTCTTAAAACAAGCGAATTTAGCTTTGCTGAAGGTGGTTAACAAGAATACTTTGATGAATAATTATTTATCAAAGCAAGAATACTACTAATTTTTATTTACTTTTATATATTTACAAATACAAATACAAATACTTTATTTGTCAAAATGTGGTTTTTGCAGGTGTTATGGTAATAATTTAGTTCTACACATTTGCCATGTAATATTATGGCATACAAACATAAACTTACAAACTAGAAATATTTATTTTACAATATATCAACATTACTTACATTCTTATTATATCTTATATTTTAAAAACTCATCCACAGAATAGAAACATTTTTCACGTAGAAACCTAAATAACAAGTTTCACATTCTGCCACTAGCTAAACGACGCGAAGTAGCTGACGTCACTTACTTGGTAAAGATACTTAGCGGATCGGTTGATAGCCCTGATCTTGTCTCGCGATTGTCTATTAACGTGCCTAGAACAACAGCAAGGAATACCAATCCTATCCATCTCCCCTTGGTGACCACGAATTATCGTCAGAATGCATTTTTGTGGCGAGCGAGCAGTAGTACTAACAAAGTATGCAAATATTTAGATATCGATATATTTAATACAGAAATTGGACCGGCTAGACGGATGCTCAGTCAGGACTTCTTTTACAAATATTTATAGCGATCTTTTTATGTGATTTATCTTTAGTTTTAGTATAATAATTAAGCGCTTACTTTTGTACTTTTGTTTTTGATGTTCACAAATTGTTTTATATTCTAAATTTATTCGTGAAGATCTGTTATTGGCTCTCTGTCACTTATTTACATTAAGTTATCCAAATTGTTATATGCTGTTGATCTTCCTATAAATAAATAAATAAATAAATAAACTGGCTTCTAAATTTATTTGTTGGTAAGTTTCGTACATCATATTTCAAATAATTAGTAAGCTTCAATAAAAAATAATAATAAGGCTAGTTCTTAAGAAACATTATATATTTATAAGATAATATTTCTCATGAAACAACAATTAGTTGTCTAGACCGCATTAGGCTACGCAAGGACTGACCAATAAGCCCGAGGCACTTCGGTAACATACTTGTTAACAATTTCGATAATATCATTATAAGAAAATATATTATTTCGAAATAGCTGGAGGCAGATGTTGTAAAAATTTATTGGGTACTTGTATTATCGGCGAAATCTATGTTTAGCATGTAATATGCAAGGGATCACTGATTTTGATACGATGTTTATGGGTAAACACATGTTTTAAGGAAATTATTTTGCCAAAATTATCGAACAACGTGGGTGAGGGCATTTATTCGATATAGATCACTAGCTTCCGCTTAGTGTGTTACTAAAGCTACCAAAACACTACTGTGTCGTGTCGTGTCGTGACGGATCAGAATGTGTTTTCTGTATGGAACGTGACGACTTGTCACAACACATAAGTTTGAGTGCTCGGTTGGCGTAGTGGTTCAAGCCGTGCGTCGCCTTGCTGCTTTCAACTGCGCTGGTCTTGTGGGTCACGGGACAAATCTTTGTGTGATTCGCAAAGATTTATTTTGACTCTGGGTGTGCTTTGTGTGTATGAAATGTATGTTTGTGGACACCCCCGCGATTCAGGAGTTATTCATCACGCGGGCGTGACCATATTCTTATTAATAAAAAAAAAACCGGCCAAGTGCGTGTCGGGCCACGCGCAGTAGGGTTCCGTAGCTAGTCGTAACAACATATTTCGACTTAAAATGGATTTACTATCTGTATTAAACAAGTAACATCTTCATACAAGTCATTAATTTCAAAGGTTTTTGTAATTTGCACGAATTATTCTAAGTAACTGCATTTTACACGTCGCTATGCCTCGGACAGACGGACGGACAGACGGACATGGCGAAACTATAAGGTAGGTACTACGGAACCCTAAAAGTATGTTCACGCCTTAAACGTTTCCTTTCAAAATGTATGCTACCGATTGCGTCACGACACAGTAGTGTGTTTCTGCCTTTAATCTGGGTTATAACTGACTTATTACTTATCGCCTAGGCCTAATCTCGACACAGTACCTACACTACTAGTAGGTTATACGTAAAAGTGTTCACAAACCGCGAGAATTTACTTGTAATATAACGTTACAGATTCGAATATTACACCAGTGTGGGAGGAGAAACCCTTTAAGTGCAATCATATAATTCGAAATTTGAAATTTTATTAAAAAAAATACATTACAGGCGAATGTTCGTCAGTCAGGGAAGGAGTTTGTAACATAATGCTTAAAATCGAATCTGCAATCGAGTGCTCGCAGTTTGGGGGCACCTTACTAGCTAGTTTAGCGAACACAACAACCAATTCTACCAGTTGTATAACTTGGATTAGTAGAAATTAAGCCACAAAGTGCCTTTCTAAAATAAACATGTTTCCGTAAATGGCAGTAAAAATTCTATAAGGTCGTTAAGGAAAGTCACAATCAAATTCTTGTCTGATTGATGTTATTAGTCGCTTACATCTTGTTTAATACCAAATATGGCACACTTCTATTATAACTTTAGCAGAATAATAACACATAGTTTGTATGCCTTAGAGATAAATATTTTGTGGTTGAAAATTTATTGTTAGTAAGTGCAAAGTCGACAATTTTTTCAACTATTCTGATCATTAAAAAAGTTTTTATAACAACATGCTTCGTTATTTCAATATCCCGTGTAAGGGGTAAGCCTATCTATATCTACTGAGTATTATCCCAAACTACGTGCTGCTAATGAAAAACCGAGAAAAAACCCAAATAACAAATTTGCTAAAAAAAACCGAGACTGTTTTCGTGTGAGAAACGAGTTGCATACACTACCGCTATGCCAATAAGATAGTAAAAATAAAGGATAGAAAATTACACAATATCGATGCATGGTCACTGGGCACGCTCAGCAAGGTGTCTGTACACTTACAGAGTACACATAATTACTGGGAGTCTGCTGAGTGGTGGTTATTGAAATAACACCACGGCTAAGCAAATAGTGTTTGTGTATGCTAATGGACTGGGAAGCGGTGACGGAGGTTAGGGCTGCCAGAAATGGAATAATAAAGTGAGTGCTAGATAACGCAAATGCGTGTCCGAACCCCGACCAAGCGTCAAGGTTGGTCACCGCTAACTTCAGTCCACGCGCGTCTTTTGTTAGAGAAAATCATAGCGGACGGCTCCAGTTGAATCGTTTGAATCGTACTGCATCGGCGGCATCGGTGTCTTTGAATCGGTTTGGATTTCCCGTCACTAAATTTCGGCTGTGACGTCACAATAGGTATTAAAAAGTCGGCACGCTTGGTTTCAATACAAATCGTGATACTTGCGTTATCTATGTAGATCTATATCTGTGAGTGAGTGCGTAATGAGGGATAATTATATGGTGATATCTTAACACCACGAATGTATTACCCAGTAGGGTGTGGTAGAGGTGTACAACGCCCACATTTCACCCGTTATTTTTAAGTCCCATGGGATAGAGGGCGAGCCTATCGCCATCCACCGGGCACAATTCCCGTGCTGCTATTGTGAAAGTAGTGTATGATTTTAATAATATTTAAATAAATTGATTAATTTTACTTTTATTTATAACTAGCTTATACGAATTCTTTCGTATAAGAAATCAGTATAAGACATTTTGACCCCCCAGAGATGGAATTAACGTACGTATATTCCTTTTATTGCTTTATATCATCGCGTAAAGGACCTGGCAGCGCATCATCTTAGCTCTTACGGCTTTAAAATTTTAGTCTTGATGTTGATAAGTCAGTCAGTTCTATTTTTTTCAGAGTTATACTTTTTTAAGTTTAACAACGTGTTTTTTTTTGTGCCCCACAAGAAAGAAACAAACAATAATATCCAGATCAGATTGACAACCGTGTTAAAACCAAAAAATCTCATTATTCGATAGCTTGTTCAAGGCTAATTATATTTTAATTAAAATGACACCACTTTTAATTAATCATTATGCCGCAAACTTAATTAAGTTGTCAAGCATTCGTTACAAGCACATATAAATACATTTGCTTAGACACTTTATTCGTTATAAATTAGGATTCTTGACCCTTGGCGACCCCTACACGTACAGGTGCTTGTAAGACGGATAAATGTTGGGAAAACATTACAAATAATTAGATATGCTAAGTATTTTCCTTTTTTTTATGATATGTAATAAAAATAAATGGCTTGTGTTTATCATGTTCACTATTAATTTTTATTAATGTATTATTTAAAAGCTAATTAGGGTTTCGAAATTACATATTTTTATTTTAATATGTTAAATTTATTACGTTACAATCACTGCTTATCATGTGTTTTAAAATCGTTAGTAAAAGTAAATTCTCATTACTAAATTCTGAATCTTGTCTATTGTTTTATTTTTTGTAATAATGATAATACATAGATATAAAAATTAGAACGTTTTTGAATGTTCTTTTAAATTTACAATCCTTTTTTACTTTTAAACTATTTATTTTATTGTTTAATAAGAGTTCTTTAGAATTGGTTTATTTATCTAACACAATCAAATTCACAAAACGTTGGGTTACTTTGAATTATATTTTTGTAGGATGCAAAAACCTATATTCAGAATCAGAATCAGAATCAGAATATTTTATTTGTAAAACATAGGTACATACAATAATGGTCTTAACAATTTTTAGAGCGCTATGCTTTGTCATCACGACATACAAAATAGGTAGATATAAGATAGTGATAATTCATTATATAAGATTATAGAGTAATTAAATAATTGATTTTACATTGAGCAATTATTAAAATTAAAAAAATATAAAATTAATTAAAAAAATAAAAATTGAAATGTAGAATAAAGTCATTGTCAAAAAATATCACACAAGTCAAAAAAAAAAAATAAAATCAAAAAATAATATCATTCCATAATTTTATCATTTAAATATTCTTCCACGGTATAATAAGCCTTTTGTAAAAGAAAAGATTTGACATTGTGTTTAAATTTATGAAAATTCTTAATTTCTAGTAATACTTTCGGTAAATGATTATAAACCCGAGGAGCCATACAAAATACGCTTTGATTCATCCATGCACTCCTATTTTGAGGACAACAGACTTTTAGATGATGGCGCTTACTATTGTAGTGTTCAAATATACCCGAATTCATTCTCACAAATATTACTAATTCGTAAACATACAGACACGGAAGAGTAAGTATTTTAAGCTTAATAAAATGAGGCTTACAGCTGTCAGTGATTTGAAGCCTACACATTGCCCTTACACACTTTTTTTTGTGTTTTAAACACTGTTAATTTTTCTGTACAGTTACCCCAAAATATGATTCCGTAGCGTAATATTGATTCAACATTACCATGGTACGCTGTAAGTACTGCACTTTGATTTACTTTTTTTGTAAGCATGTACAGTGCGTATGATTGACTGCTCAATTTGGAACAGAGACTATCGGTATGTAATTTCCAATTCAAGCTGTCGTCTATATTCAGTCCCAAGAACTTTGTTGTTTCTAACTGTTTAATTTTTTCACCATTATAGATCATGTCAATATTTGCAATTAGTAGAATTCTATTTCTAAATGTCATTAAATGAGTCTTATTTAAGTTAATTTTTAAATTGTTTGATGTCAGCCATTGTACCACATTATCCAAAGTGTTATGTATGTCAGATTCCAGAGACGACTTGTCACTACCCGAAAATACAATGGTGCTGTCATCGGCGAATAAAATTGTAGGATGATTCGTTATTTTTGGGAGGTCATTAATATATATATTAAATAATAATGGCCCGAGCACACTACCTTGTGGGATACCTACGTTAATGTCTCTATATTCTGATACATAATTAACTTCTTTTTTCATTTTAGGACACAAACGAGTTACTTGAGTGCATTGCTTTCTTGCTGAAAGATATGATTCAAAGAGATTTAGAGCATTACCTCTCACTCCATATGAATTTAATTTTATTAGTAACGTCTTATGATCTACGCAATCAAATGCTTTTGTAAGGTCCATGTAGAGTGCACAGATTGGTATTTTCTTATCAACACTCTGAACAACTTCTTGTAAAAATGTGTAAATGGCCATATTAATATTTTTGTTTTTTCTAAAACCAACCTGTTCCTTTGCAAATAAATTGTATTTCTTAAAGAAACTGTAAACCCTATCGTGTATGACCTTTTCAAAAATTTTTGATATTGTTGGTATCAGAGCAATCGGTCGATAGCAATTCATTGAGTGCCGGTCGTCTTTTTTGAACAAGGGCTTTACGACTGTTTTTTTTAATTTGTCCGGAAAGACACCCTGAAGGATACACTGATTAAAAACATGACTCAGTACATCACATATACTGGTCGAGACTTGTTTTAGTACCGATGTTGAAATACCGTCGTATATTCGTTTTAGTTAACATTTGTCTAAGGGTTATTCTTACTTGACGATTTTGTAACAGGTTCTTTATGACGATTCTGAATAAAAAAAAACACTTCCGACAACATCACCACGGAAAAGTCAGTGATTTACAAAATTATGAATTTAACAATTTATTATTTTAATTTTCGTACAACGTAAAATAATAACGTTTGTTTTTGTAAACCGTATCAGTAATATATGTATAAAAAATACACATACCGATTCGTTTGACACAGTTACGATAGTGAAACATTAATAAGTTTTGGTTCAAAGATAGACAGCAATTCAAAGTTTCCCGAGTTGACCGCATGCCAGCTAGAACCAAAATGTTAGTCAAACCAGATCGTTTACATTTAGACTTTGATTCTATCTACAATCAAAGTATATTTGCCGAAAACCATTAAATACAATGGGACTTTACTAGCTATTTTTCATTGTAAAAATAAAAACAAAGATAAAGGCTTTTCATATCTCTCGGTTGACAGCCCTGAGTCCACTTGTCAGCTCGTAGCCACTGATCAATCGGCAGGCATCTGTAGGGCCTGTACAGTTAACTTGTAAATACTCCTATGCATGTACGTGGATAAACGAAGTAACTTGTATAAGTATAAAGCTCTGGAACTATTGCTCTACTAGATGTGCTCGCAATTTATTTATAGCAGTCCTCTTTCTGATACATGTACCACTGCTGGGCTCGGGCCTCTTCTCATGATGAGAAGGGTTAGGCCATAGTCCACCACGCTGGCCAAGTGCGGATTGGTAGACTTCACAGCACTTCGAGCACTTATTAGGCACTTTCAGGCATGTAGGTTTCCTCACGATGTTTTCCTTCACCGTTAGCGAGCGATAATTTATATGATAAATACACACATATCTTCGAAAAGACGAGAGGTGTGTTTCTGTGGGTTCGAACCCAAGACCTTTAACTACGCAGTCCTACGATCTCCCAGTCGGCTATCGCTGCTTTTAATACAGTGCATATTTTTTTAATACATGCAGTAATACTTTATAATGAACTGGATGGACTTGGCAAAAGTTGGATACAGGCAGCACCGTGTGTGGCTTTAGGTAAGCGGGTGAAACTGCGTTTTTGTTCACGAATAGATATTTTACTAAGCTTATAACTTGGTAGTAGCAGATAACTACAGCCCATTAAGGGTAGACTACCGCCTACATATAAAGGTATTGCTGTCTCTATCGGTCTAATATATAGATGTGTGAGTGAAAATACATGTTGATGATCAGTTGTTACTCAACGGTTCAATACCTAGGATTTGTTGTTTGATAAGTCTGCCGATTTTCTACAAAATTTTGTTGCTATGGTAACAATGGCGAGATTTGTATGTGGAACAGGGATGTTTATTGTTCCACAGTCAGTTGCATTATGCACTAGTCGACCAACTAGTCGACTAAAAATCTACTAAATATAGATATTCTATACATTTAGGCATAATTCAGACTAAGAACTTACGACGCTGTTTTAACAGGCGGGCAGGCAACTAAAAAGAAAAATGTAAAAGATACAACCATACTCATTTTGTATGAGAATTCCATACCGGTTGTTCCCTCTTAATAAATAGAATATTATAGTTTACTAGTGTGTCGCGTCGCTACAATGAAAGACCAAACTGCGGCTGCTGCCCAAATGTTAAGCCGTGAGTCACAAACAGCGTATTTTAAACGCTCAGACGACTCGCGTATAAATTTGTGCTTCAAATAAGATTCGAACCCAACCTTGTAACAAATTATAGAATCTAAGTCGCCAAAAAACGCGCATTTAACGTATGTTTTTAAACGTATATGTGCTTACGGTCTTAGGTTCTAAATGCTTAGGTATGTATTCTACGGTCTAACTTCACTAACAAATAGGAATACATTTGAACCATGATGTGTAGGTACTCTGCAGGTACTATGTTTTAGTAGCTCTAGATTGTACCATGAGACAATTAAACCAAAAGGACTAGTCATATTCAGGCGTCTCCACAAATGTGAAAGAAAGCCGCTCTTGCACGTCATATAAAACTGGTATAGATGCGTGGAATGCGCAATCTACCCCCCGCTCCCCTTTCTGTATAAGCATAGATATTTGCTTTCATTTCTTCTCCATATAAATTAAGTGCTCTTTGATTGTACCTATGTAGTGTATTAATTTTGTGGTCTATCACAAAATTAAATAAAAAACCTAATTTATTTGTAAGGGCAGGTGTTTCACAATGATATTATAATATTATGTGATATTCCCATTACTTCTAAATTAAAACATAAATCTTTTATATTCATGAGCAGCTGGCGTATTATTTTATAGGCAATTTTGTTTACCCATGGCGTAATAAAAAATAAAGTGTTAGTTGTAATATGTTCAATATTATGAATTAGTCACGATTATACATTATATTAATTAATAGACTGTTAATTAATACAAATAAATACAATTGAAGTGTCTGTTTTTAATGTCAACATAACATATACAGGGTGGATGCGACATAGCGACATTTCTTTTAACCAGATAATCTGTACATGCCCAGTATTAATTTCCAGTGGTCCAAAATTAGCTGACACAAAAATTACGAAAAAAAATTTTTCGAACAAACTAAATGGATTATTTTATGTAAACACATCTTTACTCACCGGCAAAGCGGAACGGCAACGTCGCACACAGCTCACAGCTTATGTCAAAATCATGTGATTGCTCCCAATTACAGGCCGTATTCAAAAATCACAAATCACATAATTTAGCACAAAATCACTTCAATCAATTCACGATGTATAATTTCAATTAATAATTTTCAATTAAATGTTTAAATTTTCGATGTGTGCACCGTTTTGTTCAATACATAAATTGTAGCGACGCACAATATTGTTTTTTAATTTCGTCATAAATAAATAAATAATTTGAATTTTTTACATTAGACAGAACGCCAGAAGCAATTACACTATCCAATGACAAGGCCCAAATACACACATTCACTCACTCAAGCACACCCAGTCTCAGAACAAATCTTTGCGAATCACTCAAAGATTTGTCCCATGTGGGGATCGAACCCACAACACCAGCGCAGTGGAGAGCGTCGAGGCGACCGCTTAAACCACTACACCACACGTGCAGACATAAGATCACTATTCGCGGCTAATCTTTTTACTTTATCAAAGGCCGAAATAACACGTATTCGCAATTCTTCTATTGTGTTAACGTCTGTATTCGCTACAGACATTAACACAATAAAAGAATTCTTCACTTCGTTTTTCACAAATCCCCACAATAAAAAGTCCAGAGGAGTTAAGTCCGGGGATCGTGGTGGCCACCCGACGGGCCCGAATCGACCATTTTCAAAAAACTCACAAAACAAATATCCAATAAAAATCTGTGTCCTGTCACAATAATAAACTTAGCACTAATTACAAATTAAGTTTGAGTCCGTTCACATCACAAAATTTAATACAAAAACATGGCGTCTTTGAGATTAAAATATTTCCGAGAATTTCTATTTCCCGTAAGATTGCCGATTTTGCACTAAACAAATTTAATGATCTTTCGTTGGTGACGCGGTTTGAATGCATTTTAATTTGCGTAAACTATTTGCGTCTCTTTTACTCATATTGAATTGGAGACATTATTAAAGTGAGATGAACTACTTTTATTTACTTCTCTAGTAATAATTAGTCAAGTAAGTAACTAACTCAATACTTTAAAATAAAGTTATTTAAACTGCCCGGAAGTTACGTACTTGAGTGTTACCAGTTTAGCCTGTTGGTAGGTTGGTAGGATTGAATTTTCATAGAATTTTTACAAACAAAGCGTACATTCGAACCGCAAAGTTACATCGATTTAAGATAGCATGAAAATTAAGCTCTGCAAAAAAAAACTTTTTGTAAATACCACAGAATGCTGTAATAAAGATAGAAAGTATTAAGTGGTAGAGCCATTGTGAACGAACA